>OU785236.1:7627358-8941358 GCA_917051295.2 Erebia ligea
TTACTCTCCCTTGTCATATGCCCTGTCCATCTCCATTTTAACCTTTTGACTGTCTCAAGTATATCTTGCACTTTAGTGGTATTTCATAAGTCACACGCTCTCTTTCGATCCTTTAAAGTGAACCCTAGCATACTTCTCTCCATTCCCCTTTGACAAGTTCTGAGCTTCTGAATAAGTACATACTTAATATATTATAAACTTGTCTCAAAATGTACTTACAATCTTTCTGTCTCTTTCTCTCTGCAAATTAGAATTGTCGAGTGTTTGACGCCGATGAGTTCGAATTAACGCGTCGTTTTGTTACGTAGCAATGATTTTTTCGTTCCAATTACCAAGTGCATAAAAATGTATTGATTTAGTTCGAAATAAGAAGAGATTCTGTAGGGAACTCGTGATAACTTTGAATTATAGAGGTTTTTTTTTATCCACTTCAAGTCAGCCCTTGACTGCGATTTCACCTGATGGTAAGTGATGATGCAGTCTAAGATGGTAGCGGGCTAACCTGTTAGGGGCATGACAGTTTTATTAAATCCATACCCCTATTCGGTTTCTACACGGCATCGTACCGGAACGCTAAATCGCTTGGCGGCACGTCTTTTGCCGATAGGGTGGTAACTAGCCACGGCCGAAGCCTCCCACCAGCAGGGCTAGCATGGGCCGGAGATAAAAAATTTATCCCCCGATTTTATCCACTGACAAGAGATAAAATTAACTTATCCACTTCTCAGAGCACGGCAACAGGGGAGAGGAGAAGTTTATCCCCGTTTGACATTTCACGGGGACTCGGGGGACTATTTATCCACTGTTATTTAGCGTTTTTATTTACATATTTATTTAGGAATAAAAATTTTATCCTTTCCTCGGGGAGAAAATTGTCTCGGCCCATGCTAGGGGGGCTGGCAAAGTATCTAAATTTATCATAATTTATCATATTTATTTATTAAATTTTTTTATTTATTTTTTTATTTATTAACGCTGAGTTGCACGAAACAAATACAAAAATTTAAGTGGTACTTAGACTAATTTAATCGCAAGAATCGTATGGAGTCTTGTGATTAAATTAGTTTAATCAACACTTAAATTTTTAAAATAGTTTCGTGCAACTCAGCGTAAATAAGGCAAATATTCGAATTATCGCAGGTTTGAATTAACGAGAGTCGACTGTATGTATATAGTAATAGGTATAAAAGGAAATAACTAACTACTTATAAATATATTTTGATTTAAGAACAAGAATTTCAAATATAAAATTTAAGCTATGTATTTTCAACCGACTTCAAAAAAATGAGGAGCTTCTCAATTCGACGCTTATTTTTTTTGGCGATGTTACTGCTGAAATCAAATCACTGAATTCTGAAATTACTGAATTCTGCCAAATCTGAACCGATTTCAATATGTATTATTATTATTTTTAATGTGAAAGAACGTATCGTCAGGAAGGTCCCATTTAAATTTTGTGAAGATCTGATGAATATCTGCGGAGATGGAGGACGGAACTCCTAAATGAATAAGAGCAAATCACTTGCGATCAGAGTATGTGTAGACTTTTAAGTTTTAACGATGCATAATTACATAATATACCTACATATTATGCTAAAATTCTATTCGGCATCTCTATAGAATCCAACTAGGTAAGTAATTACAAAACTGTCACATAAAATAGAAACTGTGCTGAAAGACAAAACTCTTGATGCTTACGAAATGGTTGACATAGATTTATAATACCTACTAAGTACGATTAGGTATTTGTTTCTTTAATACCCAACAGTTCAGCATATAAAATTCAAAGATATAACAATTTATCCATAACTTCCACACCAAGTAATAAAATCATTCATCGTTTAGATTAAAATTAATTTAATTCTTAGAATTCATCTAGAAACATATAATCAACTAGTAAACTAAACACGCACTAGTTGCTGCAGAGTGGACTCAGTAGACCGTAGAGCAACCACTATTACTTAGTACTTACATAAGTAGGTACTTTGACAAATAGTTTTAAAATGGTTTTATCGAATTATTTACAAAAGATAAACTAGACACTAGAGGAAAGAAAAGAGGAGCCTTTTCTCGAGCTCAATATTAACTACATAGACACTACTTTACCTGCATTACATAAAAGCAGATTTTTTTTACCTTATCAAATCTAAAACAACAAAAGCGAACACACATTTTCCTCAATCATTAATCCTGTAAGCTAATATATTATAATGTCGTTAAAAGTTAATTAATCTGAATGAGTAGGTATTGGCACAATTTCCAAGTGTTTAACATACGCCTAGGTCTTGAACGCCCATGAACATTTGCAGGACCAGAGGAACCAATACGTTACCAGCCCTAAGGTAACGCCCTAAGGTATTTATCCGCCGAACGCCGAACTTCTATTTGATCATATTGTAGTTTTGAGTGAGACAGCGAGTGGAAGCTGCATACTATTTTGTTAGTACGTGGCAGTTATTAAGAATCACTTTGCTTAGTTAGTTAAAGGAATCATGAAGCTGAACCAGCTGAAGTAGCAATAGCAATGGCACATAGTTCGGAGACTCAATAGACATTGTATCCCACTAAGCTGAAAAGGATAACATGGTATTAATGCTTACATAGTATAGGCTAGTCAGTAACAAGAAACGCAGTGATGGTACGTTATTATTACGATCCGTGATTTATGGAGTTCCATATTGCTTACCTACCTATCTTTATATCCAGCAGTTAGCTTTCATTGGTGGCGAGAATAAATGGCCAGTTTAACCAGATATCAAGACATACATTTAAGTAGATCATTTGAATAAACCAATAATGTTACTGATAAGTTTACATCTAATGCTGCTAAATAATGAACGGGCGTAGATAAAAAGAATTCTGACAAAAACTGCTTTTCACGTCAGCCAACTTTATCAATATTATGTAAACGCGTTGCATATATGGAAGTTACAGTTTGTAGTAGATAACATAATAGCCATTCGCGTTATCACCGTCGCTTTACGTACCTCGTGCTGTTAAGAAGTGAGGTTATCATCGATGTACCCTGTGTTTGTGCTATAGGAATATCCACTAATATACGAGCTCTTTAAGACCGATTAAGTTATCAACGCAAACACAGACGGACGGACTGAACTGACAAACAATTTTCCTCAACGCTGTTATTGTCTCGTCATGTCTGGAACTATATTATACCTTTGACTAATTGAAGCCGCGGGGTATGAAAGGGTATGTCATTTTGGTTCGGGGCGAAAAATCACAAGACTGCAAGTTGAAATACCTCACGTGTTTTTATCAGCTGATAAACGTTAGTTGTCTGGCGTTCTTCCAGCCGATGTTTGTAATATCATAAATATGTTTAAAATGTTGATGAAACAGCTATCACGCGAACTAGGAGCTATGTGAGTTATGTGAAACCTTCTGTATCATTGTATGACAAAAATTCTCACACAGTAGAGCGATTAGTCGCCACGAATGTTTGGCTCATTGGTTATTTAACTAACGGTTGAAATAAGTTGGACTTCTCTACTCTACTTCTTTCAAGTGAACGCTTAACTATAACTGAGCACGATTCCCCTCTCAGAATGAGTAGGGTTTGGCCATAGACCACCACACTGGCCAAGTGCGGATTGGCAGACTTCGTATCATATTTACCTTTGAGTATTATGTATAACTTCAAGGCATGCAAGTTTTATTACAATGTTTACCGTCATCGTTACAGCTAGTGATATTTAATTGATAGTAATCAATATAATGATAGCAAACAGGAACAATGATAAACTATTTATTTAGAAACTGTGATTTTATGCATAGCCTAAGTAATATAATATCGTGGTTTATCAATATATTATACTACTTACTTAACTTATAATAAGAAACAATAGGAAATTAAAGATGCAAGATGCAAAAGAAGAAAAGAAGCTGGTGGAGAAAATATTATACTTTAAAAAAAAGATACGCGCCGAATTGAGAACAAGCTCCTTTTTTGTAAGTCGGTTTAAAATGAGTAGGTATGAACCATTATTATTGACAGAACCAGTTTAGTTATATTACTGAGTCAACATAGACATACTGCAGTAAATATGGTTATTTTTGATATTTAAAATGTTTATCTGTTACCTAATTGGGATTCTGTTCAAATATCTTAATAGTCGTAAATCTTTCGGGGCCGAAGGCGGTACGCAATAAGGAATACGCTAATTAAATTTTACGATCTCAAATTAATTCAAATCTATTGAGTTTAATAGCATCAACAAAATCATTGCACATCGTTGCAAGTATTTCTCAGTAGGTATGCTTTTTGTCATGCGGGCCGATTTGTGACCGGGCGGCCTAATGGGAGCTTTTAAATGCCTATTCGATCGCTTTAAAGTTAACTGCTATTTGTATGGAATTAAACACTATTACCTATTCTGTGATTAAACAAGCGCCGCCTGTCAATCTGTCTTTAAGCGCTTGACGAATGATGATTGCATGGGGCCTAGTGGGAGATTTTTTATCCATTCGCTCGCGTTAAAGTTTTAAAACAACGATTTGTATGAAACTGTCAAACGCTTGATGATAGCTGGGGCTCAATCAATTCCATACAAATGGTAGCTAACTTTCACGCAATCAAATGTAAAAAACCTTCCATTAGGGCTGTATATAAATCGTAGTTTACATTAACGCGATTGAATAGTTAAAAAATTCCCACTATACCTACTGGATATTGAGTCCTGACTCCTGATCCATGAAGTGACAGAAATTAAGCTCATTGCATACATGCTCTAGAAAAAAGAACAACTTAAGTAGTATTGGTTTCTTACTTAGCCAAAGCATTACTGAATGTCAGTAAGTAGGTACACTGCAGAACCTGTTTACGGGTTGCAGATTGATATTTTCTATAGGAAATATTTTTTTTTTATTATAATTACTATTACAGAACAGACAAGCTAGTAGTACTGAGTAAGCAGAGACAGTAGTCGTTTGTCTCGAAGGCGGTAACAATCATGGATGAGTGAGTTACTTGCTTTATAAATTACGTATGTAACTTATCAGCTGTTATCATTACGTGGTTTATTTTATTTTCTTTAATATTAAGCAATGCTATTGTAGATCATGCTAGTTGCGAAGATAAGATTACAATAATATAATGTAAGGACGGTAGAATATTTTTTTATCTCACAAGCGTTAATAAAGTTGCGCTTACTTAAATAAAATTAGTTCTTTGAAATATTAAAAATTTCCAAACAAAGAACAAAAAGAATTCTACATTCACGAATAATGATCGAATTATAAGAAAAGGAGCAATAATATGTAAAACAAATTGAAATCTAGAACAAACTGTTTGCTAAAAGTCAGTAACCCAATGAAACGCCACAAAGTTCATCATTTTATAAAAGTTAGATTATCTTTGGAACTCAGCATCAATACTTTTCAGCATCAATACTTTAACATTGTAAAGCCTCATATCTAAGGTCTATTGCGCATTATAAGAAAATTTATTGTGTCTTATGAATAATGTCTTAGACTTATAAGAAATTCAGTCGCAATGGTTGTTGATGAGACCATACATATTAAGTACAAGACATTTTTTCTTGTATCGGATCAGACACGCGCATACAAAATATAAGATATTACATAAAAGACACAAGACATTTTCTTATAATGCGCAATAGGCCTTATGAGATAAAATAAGCGTTTAATTTTATACTTAACTAGCTGATGCCCGCGACTTCGTCCGCGTGGATTAAGGGTTTACGGTTCCAGCGGGAACTGTTTTTTCCTGAATAAAAAAGCCTATGTGTTAATCTAGACTATAATCTATCTCTGTACCAAATTTCATCCAGATCCGTTCAGCCGTTCTGGCGTGATTGAGTATCAAACATTCATTTGAGGTTTTTTGCGCGGGAACTCTTTAATTTTTCGGGATAATAAGTAGGTAGCCTATCTATTATTCCAGACTATAATCTACCTCTGTGCCAGAGGTCATCCAGATCCGTTCAGCCGTTCTGGCGTGATTCAGAAACAAACATTCAGTTGAGGTTTTTCAACCGGTAGCTCATGTACCAAGTTTTTCATGGATATAACTTGAGAAATGAAGGACTTCAATACAAACTTTCAAACCCTATTTTACCGCTTTGGGGGTGGAATTTTGAAAAACTGTGACACACACTTCTTTATTTTTTACTAAAAGCATAAATACCAAGTTTCGTTGATAAAACTTGTAAAATAACTTGAGAAATGAAGGACTTTCATACAAACTATCATCCACTATTCCACCCCTTTAGGGGTCGAATTTTCAAAAATGGTAAAAAACATACTTCTTCATATTTCACTGAAAGATCAAATGCTAAGTTTCAAATGAAGGACTTTCATACAAACTTTGAACCCCTATTTTACCCCTTTGGGGGTCGAATTTTCAAAAATGGTGAAAAACGTACTTCTTTATATTTAACTGAAAGCCCAAAGGCTAAATTTCAAATTAAGGACTATCATACACTTTGGGGGTGGAGATCTGAACAATAATTTGTGAAATTTTTATAAAAAGCCAAAATACCAAGTTTCGTTGATATAACATCCCCTATTTGAGCCTTTTGGGGGTTGAATTTTCAAAAACTGTGAAACACGTATGTCTCCATTTTCAACCCGCAGCTCATATACCAAGTTTCATGGCTATTACTTAAGAAATGAAGGACTTTCATACAAACTTTCAACCCCTACTTCACCCCTTTGGGGATGGAATTTTGAAAAACTGTGAAACACATGTCTTCATTTTCACCCCGCAGCTCATATACCAAGTTCCATGGCTATTACTTGAGAAATGAAGGACTTTCATACAAATTTTCAACCCCTATTTCACCCCTTCGGGGGTATAATTAGCTAAGACTGTGAAACACGTATTTCTTCATATTTAACCGGTAGCTTGTATACCAAGTTTCATCGATATAACTTGATAAATGACGGACTTTCATACAAACTTTCAACCCCTATTTCACCCCTTTGGAGGTGGAATTTTGAAAAACTGTGAAACACGTACATGTCTTTATTTTTAACTTGCAGCTCATTTATCAAATTTCATCGCTATAACTTGAGAAATGAAGGACTTTCATACAAATTTTCAATTCCTATTTCACCCCTTGGGGGTATGATTTACAAAAACGGTGAAACCCGTATTTCTTCATTTTCAATCCGCAGCTCATATACCAAGTTTCATGGCTATAACTTGAGAAATGAAGGACTTTCATAAAAAGTTTCAACCCCTATTTCACCCCTTCGAGGAAAAAATTTACAAAAACTGTGAAACACGTATTTCTTCATTTTTGACCGGTAGCTTGTATACCAAGTTTCATCGATATAACTTGAGAAATGACGGACTTTGATACAACTTCTCGCCCTCTATTTCACCCTTTTGGGGGTGGAATTTTGAAAAACTGTGAAACATGTATGTCTGCATTTTTAACCCGCAGCTTATATACCAAGTTTCATGGCTATAACTTGAGAAATGAAGGACTTTCATACCAACTTTCATCCCCTATTTCACCGCTTTGGGGGTCGAATTTTCAAAAATGGTGAAATACGTACTTCTTCATATTTAACTGAAAGCCCAAATGCTAAGTTTCAAATTAAGGATTATCATACAAACTTTCAACCCCTAGTTTACCCCTTTGGGGGGTAGAATTTTGAAAAACTGTGTAACACGTATGTCTTCATTTTCAATCCGCAGCTCGTATACCAAGTTTCATGGCTATAACTTGAGAAATGAAGGACTTTCATACAAACTTTCAACCCCTATTTCACCCCTTCGAGGGTAAAATTTTCAAAAACTGTGAAACACTTATTTCTTTATTTTTAACCGGTAGCTTGGATACTAAGTTTCATCGATATAACTTGAGAAATTACGGACTTTGATACAACTTTTCACCCCCTATTTTACCCCCTCAGGGGTAGAATTCTGAAAAGATGTGACACACGTACTTCTTTATTTTTTACCGTTAGCCAAAATACCAAGTTTTGTTGATATAACTTGTAAAAGATCTTGAGAAATGAAGGACTTTCATACCAACTTTCATCCCCTGTTTCACCCGTTTGGGGGTCGAATTTTCAAATACTGTTAAACACGTATTTTTCATTTTCAACCGGTTGCTCATGTACCAAGTTTTTCATGGATATAACTTGAGCTGTTAAACACGTATTTTTCATTTTCAACCGGTAGCTCACGTACCAAGTTTTTCATGGATATAACTTGAGAAATGAAGGACTTTCATACAAACTTTCAACCCCTTTTTCACCCCCTTAGGGGTGGAATTTTGAAACACTGTGACATAAGTACTTCTTTATTTTATACCGTAAGCCAATATATCAAGTTTCGTTGATATATCATGTAAAACATCTTGAGAAATGAAGGACTTTCATACAAACTTTCAACCCCTAAATTTGTAAAAACTGTGAAACACGTATTTCTTCATTTTCAACAGGTAGCTTGTATACCAAGTGAGAAATGACGGACTTTCATACAAACTTTCAACCCCTATTTCTTCACCCCTCTGAGGGTACAATTTTAAAAACTGTGAAACACGTATGTTTTCATTTTTAACCCGCAACTCATATACCAAGTTTCATGGCTATAACTTGAGAAATGAAGGACTTTCATACAAACTTTCAACCCCTATTTCACCCCTTCGGGGGTAAAATTTACAAAAACTGTGAAACACGTATTTCTTCATTTTCAACCGGTAGATTGTATACCAAGTTTCATCGATATAACTTGAGAAATGACGGACTTTCATACAACCTTTCAACCCCTATTTAACCCCTTTGGGGGTAGAAATTTGAAAAACTGTAAAACGTGTGTTTCTTAATTTTTAACCGGTAGCTTGTATACTAAGTTTCATCGATATAACTTGAGAAATGACGGACTTTCATACAAACTTTCACCCCCTATTTCACCCCCTTAGGGGTGGAATTTTGAAAAACTGTGACACACGTACTTCTTTATTTTTTACCGTTAGCCAAAATACCAAGTTTCGTTGATATAACTTGTAAAACATCTTGAGAAATGAAGGACTTTCATACCAACTTTCATCCCCTATTTCACCCCTTTGGGGGTCGAATTTTCAAAAATAGTGAAATACGTACTTCTTTATATTTAACTGAAAGCCCAAATGCTAAGTTTCAAATTAAGGACTATCATACAATTTTTCAACCCCTATTTTACCCCTTTGGGGGTGGAATTTTGAAAACTGTGAAACACGTAATTCTTTATTTCTTACCGAAAGCCAAAATACCAAGTTTCGTTGATATTACTTGAGAATATCTTGAGCAATGAAGGACTTTCATAAAAACTTTCATCCCCTATTTGACTCCTTCGGGGGTAGAATTTTCAAAAACTGTGAAACACGTATTCCTTCATTTTCAATCGGTAGCTCGTATACCAAGTTTCATGGATATAACTTGAGAAATGACAGACTTTCATACAAACTTTCACCCCCTATTTCACCCCCTTAGGGGTGGAATTTTGAAAAATCCTTCCTTAGTGTGCGCCTACGTCACAAAAGGAACCTACTGTCAAAATTTCAAGTTTCTAACCCTCGCGGTTTAGGCTGTGCGTTGATCCCGTAACGATTTTATATATATATATAGACTTGTAAAAGATCTTGAGAAATGAAGGACTTTCATACCAACTTTCATCCCCTGTTTCACCCGTTTGGGGGTCGAATTTTCAAATACTGTTAAACACGTATTTTTCATTTTCAACCGGTTGCTCATGTACCAAGTTTTTCATGGATATAACTTGAGCTGTTAAACACGTATTTTTCATTTTCAACCGGTAGCTCACGTACCAAGTTTTTCATGGATATAACTTGAGAAATGAAGGACTTTCATACAAACTTTCAACCCCTTTTTCACCCCCTTAGGGGTGGAATTTTGAAACACTGTGACATAAGTACTTCTTTATTTTATACCGTAAGCCAATATATCAAGTTTCGTTGATATATCATGTAAAACATCTTGAGAAATGAAGGACTTTCATACAAACTTTCAACCCCTAAATTTGTAAAAACTGTGAAACACGTATTTCTTCATTTTCAACAGGTAGCTTGTATACCAAGTGAGAAATGACGGACTTTCATACAAACTTTCAACCCCTATTTCTTCACCCCTCTGAGGGTACAATTTTGAAAAACTGTGAAACACGTATGTTTTCATTTTTAACCCGCAACTCATATACCAAGTTTCATGGCTATAACTTGAGAAATGAAGGACTTTCATACAAACTTTCAACCCCTATTTCACCCCTTCGGGGGTAAAATTTACAAAAACTGTGAAACACGTATTTCTTCATTTTCAACCGGTAGATTGTATACCAAGTTTCATCGATATAACTTGAGAAATGACGGACTTTCATACAACCTTTCAACCCCTATTTAACCCCTTTGGGGGTAGAAATTTGAAAAACTGTAAAACGTGTGTTTCTTAATTTTTAACCGGTAGCTTGTATACTAAGTTTCATCGATATAACTTGAGAAATGACGGACTTTCATACAAACTTTCACCCCCTATTTCACCCCCTTAGGGGTGGAATTTTGAAAAACTGTGACACACGTACTTCTTTATTTTTTACCGTTAGCCAAAATACCAAGTTTCGTTGATATAACTTGTAAAACATCTTGAGAAATGAAGGACTTTCATACCAACTTTCATCCCCTATTTCACCCCTTTGGGGGTCGAATTTTCAAAAATAGTGAAATACGTACTTCTTTATATTTAACTGAAAGCCCAAATGCTAAGTTTCAAATTAAGGACTATCATACAATTTTTCAACCCCTATTTTACCCCTTTGGGGGTGGAATTTTGAAAACTGTGAAACACGTAATTCTTTATTTCTTACCGAAAGCCAAAATACCAAGTTTCGTTGATATTACTTGAGAATATCTTGAGCAATGAAGGACTTTCATAAAAACTTTCATCCCCTATTTGACTCCTTCGGGGGTAGAATTTTCAAAAACTGTGAAACACGTATTCCTTCATTTTCAATCGGTAGCTCGTATACCAAGTTTCATGGATATAACTTGAGAAATGACAGACTTTCATACAAACTTTCACCCCCTATTTCACCCCCTTAGGGGTGGAATTTTGAAAAATCCTTCCTTAGTGTGCGCCTACGTCACAAAAGGAACCTACTGTCAAAATTTCAAGTTTCTAACCCTCGCGGTTTAGGCTGTGCGTTGATCCCGTAACGATTTTATATATATATATAGAATATAGATATAGATAGAATAGAATAGAATTTTACCGAAAGCCCAAATGCTAAGTTTCATGGCTATAACTTGAGAAATGAAGGACTTTCATACAAATTTTCAAACCCTATTTTACCGCTTTGGGGGTGGAATTTTGAAAAACTGTGAAACACGGACTTCTTTATTTTTTACTAAAAGCCTAAATACCAAGTTTCGTTGGAAGGACTTTCATACAAACTTTCATCTCCCATTACACCCCTTTGGGGGGTCGAATTTCCAAAAATGGTAAAATACGTACTTCTTCATATTTCACTGAAAGCTCAAATGCTAAGTTTCAAATGAAGAACTTCCATACAAACTTTCAACCCCTGTTTTACCCCTTTGGGGGTCGAATTTTTAAAAATGGTGAAATATATACTTCTTTATATTTAACTGAAAGCCCAAATGCTAAATTTCAAATTAAGGACTATCATACAAATTTTCAACCTCTATTTTACCACTTTGGGGGTGGAGATCTGAACAATTGTGAAACACGGACTTCTTTATTTTTATCGAAAGTCAAAACACCAAGTTATGTTTTTATAGCATCCCCTATTTGAGCCTTTTGGGGGTCGAATTTTCAAAAACTGTGAAACACGTATGTCTCCATTTTCAACCCGCAGCTCATATACCAAGTTTCATCGATATAACTTGAGAAATGACGGACTTTCATACAAACTTTCAACCCCTATTTCACCCCTTTGGGGGCAGAATTTTGAAAAACTGTGAAATACGTATGTCTCCATTTTCAACCCGCAGCTCATGTACCAAGTTTCGTTGATATAACTTGTAAAACATCTTGAGAAATGAAGGACTTTCATACAAACTTTCAACACCTATTTCCACCCTTCGGGGGTAAAATTTACAAAAACTGTAAAACTGTAAAACACGTATTTCTTCATTTTCAAACGGTAGCTTGTATACCAAGTTTCATCGATAAAACTTGAGAAATGACGGACTTTCATACAAACTTTCAAGCCCTATTTCACCCTTTTGAGGATAGAATTTTGCAAAACTGTGAAACACGTATGTTTTTATTTTCAACCCCCAGCTCATATGCCAAGTTTCATGGCTATAACTTGAGAAATGACGGACTTTCATACAAACTTTCAACCCCTATTTCACCCCTTTGAGGTAGAATTTTGAAAAACTGTGAAACAAATATGTGTTCATTTTCAACCCGCAGCTCATATACCAAGTTTCATGGCTATAACTTGAGAAATGAAGGACTACAAACAAACTACAACCCCTTCAAACTTTCAAACCCTAATTCACCCCTTCGGGGGTAAAATTACAAAAACTGTGGAACACGTATTTCTTCATTCTTAACCGGTAGCTTGTATACCAAGTTTCATGGATATAACTTGGGAAATGGCGGACTTTCATACATACTTTCACCCCGTATTTCACCCCTTTAGGGGTAGAATTTTGAAAAACCGTGACACACGTACTTCTTTATTTTTTACCGTAAGCCAAAATACCAAGTTTCGTTGATATAACTTGTAAAACATCTTGAGAAATGAAAGACTTTCATACCAACTTTCGTCCCCTATTTCACCCCTTTGGGGGCGAATTTTCAAAAATGGTGAAATACGTACTTCTTCATATTTAACTGAAAGCCCAAATGCTAAGTTTCAAATTAAGGACTGTCATACAAATTTTCAACCCCTATTTTACCCCTTTGGGGGTGGAATTTTGAAAAACTGTGAAACACGTACTTCTTTATTTCTTACCGAAAGCCAAAATACCAAGTCTCGTTGAAATAACTTGAGAATATCTTGAGCAATGACGGACTTTCATAAAAACTTTCATCCCCTATTTCACTCCTTCGGGGGTAGAATTTTCAAAAACTGTGAAACACGTATTCCTTCCTTTTTAATCGGTAGCTCGTATACCAAGTTTCATGGATATAACTTGAGAAATGACGGACTTTCATACAAACTTTCACCCCCTATTTCACCCCCTTAGGGGTAGAATTTTGAAAAACCGTGACACACGTACTTCTTTATTTTTTACCGTAAGCTAAAACACCAAGTTTCGTTGATATAACTTGTAAAACATCTTGAGAAATGAAAGACTTTCATACCAACTTTCGTCCCCTATTTCACCCCTTTGGGGGTCGAATTTTCAAAAATGGTGAAATACGTACTTCTTCATATTTAACTGAAAGCCCAAATGCTAAGTTTCAAATTAAGGACTATCATACAAATTTTCAACCCCTATTTTACCCCTTTGGGGGTGGAATTTTGAAAAACTGTGAAACACGTACTTCTTTATTTCTTACCGAAAGCCAAAATACCAAGTCTCGTTGAAATAACTTGAGAATATCTTGAGCAATGAAGGACTTTCATAAAAACTTTCATCCCCTATTTCACTCCTTCGGGGGTAGAATTTTCAAAAACTGTGAAACACGTATTCCTTCATTTTCAATCGGTAGCTTGTATACCAAGTTTCATGGATATAACTTGAGAAATGACGGACTTTCATACAAACTTTCACCCCCTATTTCACCCCCTTAGGGGTGGAATTTTGAAAAATCCTTCCTTAGTGTGCGCCTACGTTACAAAAGGAACCTACTGTCAAAATTTCAAGTTTCTAACCCTAGCGGTTTAGGCTGTGCGTTGATCCCTTAACGATTTTATATATATATAGATAGACTAGCTATCAGCCCGTGGATTGAGGTTTTTTAGTTCCCGCTAGAACTCTTTGACTTTCCGGGATAAAAAGTAGCGTTATTCCAGACTATAATCTATCTCTGTGCCAAATTTCATCCAGTTCCGTTCAGCCGTTCTGGCGTGATTGAGTAACAAACATCCATCCACCATCCATACATCCATCCATCCATCCAAACTTTGGCATTTATAATTAGTATAGAGTATAGATAGATTACGATTTCAAATGCAAGTTTGAGGACAAAAGAGTTACTTAATAGTGATTTTTTTGCATTTTAGACATAATATAAATAGGTAGTTATCAGTGTAAACATTGATTAAAATAGAAACAAATAATTGTTGAAAGAATTTGAACATAATACACATTTATATATGCTATAGTAAATGATTCATTATGAAGCATTTTTACTTATGTCAATAAACTAAGATAGTAGACCAGGGTAGAAGCCTTTAAAAATAATAAAAAGTGAAAAAAAATAATAGTAGGATGAAACCCATTAGAAAAGGAGGGGAATATTATAAAAATGAAAGGAAAAATAATTTACGGGCGATCTGAGGTCGGGAAGGGGATGGGGGGGGGGGGGTTTTAAGGGTAAAAAACGGTTTTTCTCGATTTCCGGCAAAACTAAAAGTCCTATCGAAAAAAGTCAAATGGCAAAGTTGTAGGTAATAAAAAGATCTAAAACTTTTGTATTTACACTTTTTTCACATAACCTCAAAATTTATGTGAAAAATTCAAAAAACCAAGTTTTTGATTTTTTATTTTTATCTTTTACAAATAATTTTTTTTTTAACGAAATTTGGTGAAAACTTACCTTTTTATGTCCCAAATACGCTGTAATTTATTTGAGTAAAAATATTTATTTTTTCACCTTATTTTGAATTAATATCGAAAAAGCACCCTAATTTTCAATCGAAAATTCACCCGTCAAAATATCAGCTTTTTTCAAAAAGTTGGTATGTTTTCTGTTTGTTGAAATCTCTACTTTCCGATAGTGAAAAAAAATATATATGTTACTATAGTAAATCTTCTCAGAAAATGCAAAAATCGAAAATCGAAAACTCGAATTCGAAATTTTTTTTTTAATTATTATAAATCATTTTGAGCTATTTATTAAAATTTACACTTTAATTACTCGAAAAACGTTAGATTACATGTTAAATTGATAAAAAAAAAATTGCAAATCAAAATATACTACTATAACTACTATACTATATACAAACAAATAAGTTAATAAAATTAATATTTATGTAATCTAACGTTTTTCGAGTAATTAAAGTGTAAATTTTAATAAATAGCTCAAAATGATTTATAATAATTAAAAAAAAAATTTCGAATTCGAGTTTTCGATTTTCGATTTTTGCATTTTCTGAGAAGATTTACTATAGTAACATATATATTTTTTTTCACCATCGGAAAGTAGAGATTTCAACGAACAGAAAACATACCAACTTTTTGAAAAAAGCTGATATTTTGACGGGTGAATTTTCGATTGAAAATTGGGGTGCTTTTTCGATATTAATTCAAAATAAGGTGAAAAAATAAATATTTTTACTCAAATAAATTACAGCGTATTTGGGACATAAAAAGGTAAGTTTTCACCAAATTTCGTTAAAAAAAAAAATTATTTGTAAAAGATAAAAATAAAAAATCAAAAACTTGGTTTTTTGAATTTTTCACATAAATTTTGAGGTTATGTGAAAAAAGTGTAAATACAAAAGTTTTAGATCTTTTTATTACCTACAACTTTGCCATTTGACTTTTTTCGATAGGACTTTTAGTTTTGCCGGAAATCGAGAAAAACCGTTTTTTACCCTTAAAACCCCCCCCCCCATCCCCTTCCCGACCTCAGATCGCCCGTAAATTATTTTTCCTTTCATTTTTATAATATTCCCCTCCTTTTCTAATGGGTTTCATCCTACTATTATTTTTTTTGGTTTTAAAAATTATCGACCCTGGTCTATAGGTAATAAAGACCAAGTCTTGACTATTGTCATATTTTGTGAATTTGGGTTTTTTTTTTAATGTTTCGCACTCAAATTATTCACTGACAAGGTGTCAGTGGATAATTTGATATATGTGTTTGATTGTGAGTGACCCTATCTCCAGCAGCCAATGAGTGCTCCGTCAGTTTGTGTGTTTTTGTGTTATCATATAGGTTTAAATTCCGGGATAAAAAAGCATAATTATTATTCTAGTCTGTTTCCGTGATGAACATTCTGTACCTCATTTGAACGGGTTGACAATGAAAGACAATGTAGAATCAAGCTTTCGAATTTATCATAGTTAATGAAAATCTAGCGTTTGAATTCAGACTTACATAAAGTCTTCTAGATCAACTACATTGGTATATTGACACGCCTGACCATCAACGTTGTAACACATGCTGCTGTAATCCCATTCTGGTCTTTGATGACAAGGTAGATTGGTCTGAAAATCTGGCACTGGTCGAGTATTATACACCACATGTTGTTGTTCTTGTACTTGGTGGGAAGGTAGATTGGTTTGAAAGTCGAGCACGGGTTGTGTGTATGCTATATTTTGTTCATAGTACTGTTGTTGAGGAACATCTTGAACATAATTAGTTCTATTGTAGCACTGCACTGACAAATCACTGTAGCCATTGAGCACACCGTAATTGCACAAATCGTTCACAGGCTGTCTAGACCACTGATTGGCCATAGGACACTGCAGATTCCATCCTGTTTCTTCAAAATTACCGACCACAGGACATCGCTGTGTGAGGGGTTCGCTGTTTACAAACATATTTGTTTGATTTGGACATTAATGAACTATTAAAACAGTCCATCGGGCTACATAATCATCGAGCGACTGATAGCACCAAAGATGTGCTTATCTTACTGACTATAGCTGCCATGGTAGCGAAATTTATACCTAACTACTCTTGCTAGATAACACCGCCTGCCGAATGTAAATGATATGAATTATGAAGATTTCCATAATTTGGAAATTTACTTATATCGTGTATGTTTGTGCGGATGAAGCGTTTATTTCTACGATCCATCAATGAACACTTTTAATTCATTCAACCAAAAACTTGTAAAGTCTACCCCTCTACACCTTGCCTTGCTTTCACTTATTATTTGTCTATAGTTTTGTTTTTTTTAATCTAATTTTTTTTGGGATTTTTGTTCTAAAAGATATGTCAACCCCATCGCAACATTATCCTTACTAATATTATAAATGGGAAAGTGAGTTTGTTTGTATGTTTGTTCCGCTTTCACGCCGTAACTACTGAACGGATCTGGATGAAATTTGGCACAGAGATAGATTATAGTCTGGAATAACACATAGGCTACTTTTTATCCCGGAAAATTAAGGAGTTCCCGCGGGAAACGAAAAACCTCGATCCACGCGGACGAAGTCGCGGGCATCAGCTAGTTTTAAATACATTGAACAAAAAAAGCTAAACATAACTATGTACTTACTTCAAACAAGAAATAAAACTATCACTTAACATGCCTACCTACGACGGTCACCGATGGCAAGCAGTGACCAAATTAAGCAAGCTTTTCGCCGATTCTGATGTGGGACTTGCCAGAACACTCTGAAAAAGTCCCACATATTAAATCTATTCCAATTAAATTTTTCCATCAGTGACCGTCGTTCGATCACGTTTTTCTGACACTCTATAAATGTGTAGCAAATCGTCTACCGTGCCACAAACATCGCAATTAGGTGAACTAATATTTTTCATAAGGTGGGCGAACTTATTAGACGGGTAGTGTCCCGAACGAAGTCTGCACAGGTTTTTGATGCTCGATCTATTGATTTTAACAGATCCAAACCATGGTATTTGAAGTGGCTCACATTGGATCGTTTTGTACCAAATACCCTTTTCTCTAGAACGATCAAAAAATTCTTTCCAAAAATTAAAACAAGCTTTTGAATTTTGACAGTAATTCCGCAAAATAGGGTTTGATTTCAACTTCTGTCCCGTCCGTGCACGCTGCTTTTGCCCGTTCGTCAGCCACGTACATTACCATGTACACCAATGTGATGGAACCCATTGCAATCTAAGCTATTCGAGATGATCTTATTTTGTGTCGTTAACCCTTCTTCAGCTAAATGACAGTTTTGCATTGTTGTTTCAACATTACATTATTATTTCATTATTCATACATCCATTTTAGTAGTTTCAAGACAGGTAAGTATTCCTGATAAATATCGCTTTTTAACATAATATGATAGTAGGAAGTTAGGGACTAGGGACCTACAAGAAAACTTTTTTAAGTTATTGACAATTATTGCATTTTGCGTTTTCATTTTCCTGATTTGGTAATCATATTGCAAGCGCATTCAAAACTAGTCGGGCATATTTCGATAATAATTGGCCTGAGTTTTAGCCATCTATGTTTATTGCCTATTATTAGTTTATTAGTTATAGTACATCTTAGTATCATGTGTTTATTAGGGATAGTACATACTACATATACAGCTGTAATAATAAGAGAAGCTACAGGTATACTTTCTCCTACTTTTCCACCTCTATTTTAGCATGTACCAAGCATGTACCTAATTTTATTCTCCAAGCCAAATGGAAAATTAATCCTTCGTTTCGTGGTAAAATATGATTGCGTGTAATATTATATTCCTTGAGGATAGCTAGGCAAACGAAGTCGCATGCATTCACAAGTTAGCATTCAGAATAATACTCATCGCTAAGTGCCGACAAAGTAACAATGTAACCGTAGAACCGTAGAGGTTACAAAAAAAATTCTTCTTATCTTGATTTTTGGGACATATTGGCATTAGGTATTTATTGATATCAAGATATATATCACCTATCACTATAATGGCTGATAATGATCAATATATATGCATAACTAAGTGAAAGAAAAGAAATAAACAGATGCCTTTCATAACGCCATTAATGTATAGTTACCTACTTATAAGTTATAATATCAGATAAAGTAGTTTCAAAGTCTAAGCCAAAGTCCATTTCGTTTTAACACATTTTTGAAAAATTTACAAAAAGGACAAAATTATCTTAGATAGTGATAAAACAGTGATAATGCGCAATCTCTAAGTAAGCCAAATTGGCAGGACTTAATTTAGTGCTGCCAATTAAGAAAGGGAAAGCAATATATTTACAGGCATAGCCCTAGTATAATACCTATTTATACAGCCCCCCTAGCATGGGCCGGGACAATTTTCTCCCCGAGGAAAGGATAAAAAATTTATTCCTAAATAAATAAATAAAAACGCTAAATAACGGTGGATAAATAGTCCCCCGAGTCCCCGTGAAATGTCAAACGGGAAAAAAGTTCTCCTCTCCCCTGTTGCCGTGCTCTGAGAAGTGGATAAGTTAATTTTATCTCTTGTCGGTGGATAAAATCGGGGGAGAAAATTTTTATCTCCGGCCCATGCTAGCCCTGCAGGTGTCATTTTAGTTAAGTTTTGAGTTTGTGTACAACCAAATTAAGTAAGTAGGTAGGTATATATTACATATAGATTTTATCGATAGCTCAGCTATATGTATAGTATATAGTAACTACAACTTACTAGTAAGTAATACTAAGTACTATAGTTTCTATTCCTTGCAATAATAACGCAATCTACCGGAATTGTTGTTGATTGAATCTGATTGATGTACTTACTGAGAAAATAAACGATCCGTTCGTAGTATCCATCTCTTAATTAAGATTAAACTCTCTCAAATTAGTATCTTGGTACACCAACAGCCGTATATTATGGAATACTCATTTTTCTAAGGAATAAGTTTCATAATGCATATGACGAACTCCCTGGCGCAGTGTTGAGCGCTGTTGTCTGAACGTGGGAGGTCCCGGGTTCTATCCCCGGCAGAGTCAATTTGGGAATTTATAATTTCTGAATTTTCTCTGGTCTGGCCTGGTGAGAGGTTTCGGCCGTGGCTAGTTACCACCCTACCGGCAAAGACTTGCCGCCATTAAGCGTTCCGGTACGTTGCCGTGTAGAAACTGATTAGGGGTATGGGTTTAATATAACTGCCATACCCCTAACAGGTTAGCCCGCTACCATCTTAGACTGCATCATCACTTTATAGTATAGGTACTAGACGATGCCCGCGACTTCGTGCGCGTGGGTTTTTTGATCCCCGCGGGAACTCTTAAATTTTCCGGGATAAAAAGTAGCCTATGTCCTTCCCCGGGATATAACCTACCCCTATACCAAATTTCAGCAAAATCGGTTGAAAAGATGGGCCGGGAAAGCGTAGCAGACAGACAGACAGACACACTTTCGCATTTATAATATTAGTATGGATATGGATACTATCAGGTGAGATCGCAGTCAAGGGCTAACTTGTAGTGGTTATAAAAAAATGTTCAGGCTCTATTCTTTGTAACTAAATTATGAATTGATTTATGAGAGGCCTTATGACCATATTGAAAACAATTAACCATGATAGTTTATTAACCTAACGTGAATACATGAATTGTATGCACTTAACTACCTATCTCCTTGTATTTTTCGTATTAGTTGCTACGAAATGTACCTGTAAGGTATTACTTAGGTAGGTACTTAATTGCTTTGCTGTAAAGATACCAAGGGCAACATGTTTTTACTAATGTCATTAAATTTGTTTTTCTTGTAGTATTTTCGCATCGGCTTTTGGGGCAAAGTTTAAATTAAAAAAACTTGTTATAATTGACTTAAAACATTCAAGTTAAGTACTACTTAATTAAAACTATATCGTTCTCATTCTCATATTTCCGGGAAGTCGCATCGCAGTTGGTTGCTAAGTTTGACTTTCCTAGAGTTTTGCATCGCCGATCTCTAAGGAATCTCTACACTAGTGGTTCGCCCCGAACTGAGACCTCGCGGTATCCATAAACTTGTACAGATCGCCATCTATTGACATAAGGGCGCCTTCAAATTTGCCGCAAAGCGTAGCGCGGCAGCAGCGCGGCTGCAGCGCTGCGGCCGCGCTCCTGTCGCGAGGTTCGAACATCATAGGGATTGTACCTATATTTATTTTCACGATGGACTCTGACGAAGAAAC
Organism: Erebia ligea; assembly: GCA_917051295.2. NCBI lineage: Eukaryota > Metazoa > Arthropoda > Insecta > Lepidoptera > Nymphalidae > Erebia > Erebia ligea. The sequence continues at coordinate 7,648,275 of OU785236.1, forward strand.
ACTGTTCTGTGTTACTATTAATACGAAACAACGAAAATATAAAGTAGTTGTGTTAACAATACATAATATTATACTTACATGCTTCATTTTTTTTCACTTGGAGTCTTAGAATAACTACCTATTGAAACCTAGTACACTCGCGAAATGTAAGCCGTTCAATTGGTGCCATAAATGGCATCGTACGACGCTCGCGCAGTCCGAAAAAAGCTGGTTAACTTAGTTTTAGAAGCTACAATGCTACAATGCTACAAACAAACTAACCAATTACTTACCCAACTTTTAGGTGGAAAACATTTAAACACATTATGTTTGCGTTTACGAGGCAAGTAAACACAGCACACAGCGAATTTGTAGCTTGTGTTTTGAGGAGGCGTTGTTTGGAAACATACCTTCTATAGACCGTAGTTATTCTAAGCTTGGAGTCTTGTTTGTGAAATTGTCAATAAAAATGCATATTTCTTCCCAAGCCTTTTTCTTTTCGATTTTGTTGTTGTACTTGTCGGACTTCGAATCCCATATTGCTGGACGACTCTCAACCTCATCGATAAATTCTTCTACCTTATTTTCGTTCACGTTTAGTCTTGAACAAAAATACGTGCGCAGTTCCGTCACTAGTCGATCGATGAACTGATGCGCGGCCGCAGCGCGGGTGCAGCGCTGCAGTCGCGTGTTTTTTATTTATATGGATTTACAAAGCAGCGCGACCGCAGCGCTGCAGCCGCGCTGCTTCCGCGCGGCACTTTGCGGCAAATTTGAAGGTGCCCTAATTGTGAAGTTCTGTTAATAATACTGAAGCACATTAAAAATTAAATAATTTCGTTTCCTTATAATATTTATCTAATTTTAGTACCTATTTGTTGTTCATGTACTTCAAGTAGGTATGTAATTCAAGTAGGTAGGTAATTGATAAGTTTCAGGCTCAGCCTTTCAGAAAATTGAGAGTTCTGAGGTCAACTTTGGACGTTAGAAAATCGCCACTTTGAAAGCCCCCCATTTCGTCAATTTTAGGGGAAAAATTCAAAAAAATCTATTTTTGGACTATTCCTAATTATCTTTAAAATGATATACCTACCGCAACCCTATGTAACGCTATAAAAAATATTTTACTTCGCATTCGCTTCTATGAGAGCCCCCCTGAAATAAAGATTTTTATAACTTTTTAAGCCATATTCGCCGGGAGGCCATCGGTTTACATTTTATATTTAAATTTGAAGTAATTACGTTCAGTAATTAAGAAGTTATAAGGCTCTGACAGACGGACGGACGGACGGACAAGTGTACATTCACTCAAGTAGACTCGGAGACCTTCGCTTCGCTCTTTCAATTAGCCATCAAGTAATAGTTTACATCTTTATCAGTTTGATGCCTTCCTCAAATTCCTTCCACGACCAATATTGAACATGCGTTCATAGTTACATAGAGGAAAAATAACCTAAATACTAAATACTACTACTCTATACTTACTGTGCTTCAAATAAAGTTCAGACATGGACCAATTCGGGATGGGGGATTCTTTACTTACTTACTTAATTGACAAGGTTATTTATTACAAATTAAGTTTAATTAACTTCTAAGTTTGATGAATGTTAAATTAGTAATTAGGTACGTAAATATTTAACTACGCACTGACAAAGGTGATTATAATGTATAATACATTGGTTGAAAGTGCCTCTGTTGTAAGGCTACCGTTATCTGCAATGAGTGTTGTGGGCACAGGTTGTGGGCATAACTTCGTCAAATACGAGAACGTTTTATAATATAAGCTGTGAAAATAAAAGTACTTACAATTTCAGAATTTAGCACCTGTTAAGATTTGAAATTTGGATAACATATACCTTGAGTGCATCCTTGAATATTTGTTAACACTAGGGGGTGCCTTGAAAATCATGATGATTATGACAAATTCCAACGAAATGAAGTCGCCTTAAAGATTGTTTTCCTTTTAGTGTACCTAAATAGAACTAATGAGGAAGGAGCCATTCAATAAACTTGACTGCATAAGTATACATTAGAGCTTAACCAGTAACAATAACTATGGTAATTAGTTAGTTAAAATTACCTGCTCAAATCGAGATTCTGTGGCCTTTGGACAGGTTAGCAGAGATACCCTATACTCATTTAAATAATGGATTTATGAACTTAGAACTGGTACCTACCTAGGTACTTACATGGTGTTCCAATTCGGCGTGAGCATCGACGGCCTTTATGGTTTAATGAACTCTTTAGAATATTGTGGAACTTCACAATATATTAAGTAAGTAGATATCGACATTGCAGCATTTGCAGCTATTTCATGAAGAATTTTGAGCTTCATTATTTGGCTACAATGTTGCATGCATTTCAACGATGCGAAGGTAGAGCTAATATTTATTTAAAATATTGAAACTTGGAGTAAAAATAAAATCATGATACCAATTATTTTATACCAAATGATGCCGTCCGCGTGGATATTTTTTTTTAATTCCCGCGGGAACTCATTAATTTTCCGGGACAAAAAGTAGCCTATGTATGTATGTATGTATATTCTTTATAGCTGATGCCCGCGACTTCGTCCGCGTGGAATAAGTTTTTCAGTTAATTTTCCAGGATAAAAAGTAGCCTATATTACTATCCCACGGTATAATCCCCCTATAATGGTGAAATCATATTTTAACGAAAGCCCAAAAATGCTGTTTCATGGCTATAACTTGAGAAATTAAGGATTTTCATACAAACTCTCAAGCTCTATTTCACCCCTTCGGGGGTGGAATTTTGAAAAACTGTGAAACAAATGTTTTCATTTTCAACCTGCAGCTCATATATCAAGTTTCATGGCTATAACTTGAGAAATTAAGGACTTTCATACAAACTTTCAACCCCTATTTCACCCCTTCGGGGGTAGAATTTCGTGATAAAAAGTATCCTATGTCCTACCTCGTAGTATGGGCTCAAATCGTGCCAAGTTAAGTTTGAATTCATTCAGTAGTTTCGGCGTGATGCGCGGCCAAGATACAGCTAGACAGACAGACAGACAGACAGACAGACAGACAGACAAAAATGAAAAAAATTACAGATTTGGCTTCAGTATCGAATAATGAGTGCCCTCCAAAAAAAAATTTCAAAATATCTTCAATGTACAGAATTGGACCTGTTACAGTTTTATTATAAGTATAGATAAGTATAGATACCTATTACTTAAATATGATACAATGGTAATGTACCTACTACCTACCTAATTGGTATGACCGCGGAGGTAAAAACAAGTCTAAGATATCAACGGGAAGACGCAGTTGCAGAAGCAAAATCTAACTAACTAGGTACCTATCATAACTTCATAACAATGTACCTAGAATGTTAGCGTACTCGAAGACCAAGATCCCCTTGTCGCCGTTTAGCCATTCGATTTTAGTGATGTAGCGAAAAGCTCTAACCAAATTCAAGAAACATGTCTTTTGCTCGTGCTTCTGTCAAAGAGATATTGTATCTTACCTGTACAAACAAGGGAGTAAGGTTCCTACCTACTTGGACTTTCAACGCAGAGGGATTGTGATGTCTGATAATTTTATGCTATGAAAATGCTATTTCCATTGACCTTTTTGCCTAGGGAGTCAGAAATTATGCAACAAAAACTCCGATTGTTTACACTTTACAAACATTTCCGTGATCCAATTCATTCACAACTTTATACAGAAAAAAATAATAAATGTTTAAGTAGTACGTTCAGACAACTTGTTGCGTTCGAGCCACCTACCTATACCTATTTTAATTCTTAATTGATATATTTTAGTTACCTAAGTTACATGATACATCTATATATATATATAAATCTCGTGTCACAATGTTTGTCCTCAATGGACTTCTAAACCACTTAACCGATTATAATAAAATTCGCACACCATGTGCAGTTCGATCTAACTTGAGAGATAGGAAAGTTTATATATAGATTAGGATTATTAGTGCTACCCGTGCGAAGCCGGGGCGGATCGCTAGTAATATTATATTATTTTTTTAGACTAGGCATCAACTATCAAATACCTAGTCTAGCGAATAGAGATCTTGCTTATTTTTTTCCGAGCATAACTACTTAGTACTTAGTTATTCCAGAAAACATCAATTTCAAAGCTGTAAACATTGAAAGTATTCCTGATGCATGTTTTTTGACAAACAAACGATGATACCACATTCAAAATAGCCAGAAGTCAACGAACTTTGATTGCAACTTTGTCTGGCCCACAGTATAGGGTACTCTCTAGTCTCTACCTACTCACTTAATTCTTCAGTTATTCTTATTATAGTAATATGTAGTTATTCTTTAGCTTTTAACCCTTAAATCGGCAAGACTAAAAATATACACATAACATTTGTTTTATAGATTTTCTTGGTTCATGATGACCTCTGGACTCAGGGAAAAATATTGAAAAAAATATATGATTTTCCATTTTCGAGAAAATTAACGGGTCCCACAGGATACGATGCCGATTACTCTACGAAAGAACGATACTCCGTTACGGGTACCGTAGTGTACGTTGCCGAGTAGACTACGAAATACTTAGTATAGAATAAAACTAAAAAATTAGAAGAAAAAGCATTTTATTGTTTTGGAATTGACGGAGAGTTTCGCGATTTTTGCTCGCTTATCACAAAACATAAACTTATTTCCATTTTATAGAATAAACCCTTGGTTTTCCTTCTTTGCAATAGCGATATCGGGCATTTTTCTCTTGAATTTCCTGAAAATGACCAATATAATGCAGACTAATACTGTCTACAGGTCGATAAGCTACCGTCTAGCAATTAAAAAATAATAAAGATAATATAAAACTGTAGCCAAATGTGTTTTGTGAAGTTTCTGTAAATCTCCAACTATCACAGCTCTTTGCCTGAATGCAGCTTTTGTTCAGTTATAATTGAGAACTAACTTATTTTTTTTATCTTTTTTGCTATTAATATTTTGGTTTAAACCTAGTAAGCCCTTTAAATAGCGAATTTTTAGCAAGTGATGGAAAAAAACGACTGTATAGAATTCAGGTAGAATTCAGGGTGGGTGTTAGCCTCTCAATTGTTTGTCGAAGGGGATGGGAAAACTTCATCGAATATTAGTGTGTGAGGCATATTTTCGAAGTTTTAAATATGTATTATGCAATCGAATAAATACCTCATTATAATCCCTACCATATCCTAAAATTTCCATTTCGTAAGAAGAATCTAAAGAAGGTAGATGAAGGTAGATCTGAGCTTATAACAGGAGAAGAATGTGATTCTAAATTGTCTCATTGTCAGAAGTAAAACTTTTATTATCAGAACATGCATTAATTATGCAAATAAATAAAACATGCTTTATGCAACCACACCTACATAAAAAAAGCACAAAAAATATTGACAAAATGATTTTAAAAGGTTTGAATGTATGCTGCCATTTGTCAAGAAATTGGCAACGTATCTCCTGGTACCCGTTACTCGTAATCGGCAAAAGCGGCAACGGGAACCACGGGGCACATACACTTTTATGAACCTATAATTTTATTATTGTGGATTGATGATCTAAATATGATATTGCAATCTATTATGTGACATTTTTTATTCTTTCAATTTATACCGAAAAAAACAGTTACTTAGAGCAAAAAATTTAAAAAATCCGATTAAAACTTAACCGTGCTGTTCCAACATACTGTCGCCTTGACTCTATTTTGAATTTGACGGATAGATTTTATTTGTACGAGCTCTAATTATTTTTTCTACTAATCTCAAATATATAAAAAATATATCTATAGCGCAGAAAAATCTTTCAGGTTATTATATAATTCTCAGATTTAAAAAGAAAGTAACGTATCCCAGGGTTCCCGTTATCGATTTAAGGGTTAATTTAAGTAAGTACCTGCCTTCTTATCTTATTCTTCACTGGAGATACAGTGTTCTTGCAGACCCAGTATCACAATTCACAATAAACCTGCTTACCTATGTAGTTATTATTTATTAAGTAATGTGATTAAAATAGCAATAGTTCTCACTTACTTACCCATACTAATATTAAAAATGCGAAAGTGTCTTTCTGCCTGCTATGCTTTAACAGCCCGTCTTTTCAACCGATTTTGTTGAAATTTGGTAACTATAGAGTTACTACATCCCGGGAAAAACATTAAGCTACTTTTTGTCCCGGAAAATGTAGGAGTTCCCCCGGGAATTAAAATGAACTTGAACACTCGGCCGAAGTCGCGGGCATCATCTAATACTTAATTAGGTACTATATGTGTTGTAAGTGAAACTAACTAAGCTAACTATGAGACTTTTCTACAAAATAAAAACTGTTGATATTTTTGGATCAACTGAGTTTTATAGCTTATCTTGTCATCTCTATGCAAAGATTGAGTAGACAAGGCAGAGCTGTGTCGTTTGTAGTTCTAAATACATAGGTACAAAACACAATAATATGAGTAGGAATTAACTATGTTGCTGTTGCAAGCAAGGACTTAACCAAATGAGTACAGATGATAATATTATGGACATAACAAGTACACACTTTGAATACTTAAATGATTTTCAATTAAATTATAAATCTGATTTTATTTGCTTAATAGATCTTTTAGTTCAATTCATCTTTTGATACAACTACTTACTTAATATTATCTTAATTTCAGAGATTTTGTTCGAAAGTGTTATATAACCTTTAGTTTACTGTCAACCCATTAGTGCTTTTAGTTACCTTAAATAGGTCTCAAGTCTAAAAAATCTAGTGCTATCCTTTTCCACAGGGAGTAACTATTGTGCAAGGGAAAGCTTACTTATATAGACCCACCTTTGGTCTACTTAAGTAAGTAGGTAATAACAGAATCAGCCAGGATTGATCACAATATATTGCCAATGGTCAAAGTGATACCCAGTCTCTAATTTGAGCCCCGCATAACCATGTCCCAAGAAGAAAGAAAAAAGCCAGTGTCATATATATAATACTAGCTGATGCCCGCGACTTCGTCCGCGTGGATTAAGGTTTTATGGTTCCAGCGGGAACTGATTTTTCCTAAATAAAAAAGCCTAGGTATGTGTTAATCCAGACTATAATCTATCTCTGTTCTAAATTTCATCCAGATCCCTTCAGCCGTTCCGGCGTGATTGAGTATCGAACATTCATTTGAGGTTTTTTGGTTCCCGCGGGATCTATTTAATTTTCCGGGATAATAAGTAGCCTTTGTATATTATTCCAGACTATAATCTATCTCTTTGCCAAAATGCATCAAAATCCGTTCAACCGTTCTGGTGTGATTGAGCGTCAGTCTTTCGCGTGGCATAAGTTTTTTTCAATTAACACAGGCACTCCTTTATTTTCCGGGATAAAAAGTAGCCTATATTACTATCCCACGGTATAATCCCCCTATAATGGTGAAACACGTAAGTACTTCTCCATATTATACCGAAAGCCCAAATGCTAACTTTCATGGCTATAACTTGAGAAATGAAGGATTTTCATACAAATTTTCAACCCCTATTTTATCCCTTTGGGGGTGAAATTTTGAAAAACTGTGACACATATACTTCTTTATTTTTTACCGAAAGCCTAATTAGGTACCAAGTTTATCTTGAGAAATGAAGGACTTTCATACAAATTTTCCACCCCTATTTCACCCCTTTGAGGGTGGAATTTAGAAAAACTGCGAAAAACGTATGTCTTCATTTTCAACCCGCACCTCATATACCAAGTTTCATCGATATAACTTGAGAAATGAAGGACATTCATACAAACTTTCAACCCCTATTTCACCCCTTTGCGGGTAAAATTTTTAAAAACTGTGAAACACGTATGTCTTTATTTTCAACCCGCAGCTCATATACCAAGTTTCATCGATATAACTTGAGAAATGACGGACTTTCATACAAACTTTCAACCCCTATTTCACCCCTTTGGGGGTGGAATTTTGAAAAACTGAAACACGTAATATGTCTTAATTTCAACCCGCAGCTCATATACTAAGTTTCATGGCTATAACTTGAGAAATGAAGGACTTTCATACAAACTTTCAACCCCTATTTCACTCCTTCGGGGGTAACATTTACAAAAACTGTGAAATACGTATTTCTTCATTTTCAACCCGCAGCTCATATACCAAGTTTCATTGATATAACTTGAGAAATGACGGACTTTCATACAAACTTTCACCCCCTATTTCACCCTCTTAGGGGTGGAATTTTGAAAAACTGTGACACATGTACTTCTTTATTTTTTATTGTAAGCCAAAATACCAAGTTTCGTTGATATAACTTGTAAAACATCTTAAGAAATGAAGGACTTTCATCCCCTATTTCACCCCTTTGGGGGTCGAATTTCCAAAAATGGTGAAATACGTACTTCTTCATATTTAAGTGAAAGCCCAAATGCTAAGTTTCAAATTAAGGACTATCATACAAATTTTCAACCCCTATTTTACCCCTTTGGGGGTGGAATTTTGAAAAACTGTGAAACACGTATGTCTTCATTTTCAACCCGCAGCTCATATAACAGGTTTCATGGCTATAACTTGAGAAATGAAGGACTTACATAAAAACTTTCAAACCCTATTTCACTCCTTAGGGGCTAGAATTTTTAAATCTGTGAAACACTTATTTTTTCAACCGGTAGCTTGTTTACCAAGTTTCATCGATATAACTTGAGAAATGAAGGACTTTCATACAAACTGTCAACCCCTATTTCACCCCTTCGGGGGTAAAATTTACAAAAACTGTGAAATACGAATTTCTTCATCTTCAACAGGTAGCTTGTATACCAAGTTTCATCGATATAACTTGAGAAATGAAGGACTTTCATACAAACATTCAACCCCTATTTGATCCCTTTGAGGGTAGAATTTTATAAAACTGTGAAACGCGTATGTCTTCATTTTCAACCGGCAGCTCATATACCAAGTTTCATGGCTATAACTTAAGAAATGAAGGACTTTCATAAAAACTTTCAACCCCTATTTCACTCCTTCGGGGCTAGAATTTTTAAATCTGTGAAACATTTATTTCTTCATTTTCAACCGGTAGCTTGTTTACCAAGTTTCATCGATCTATCTTGAGAAATGAAGGACTTTCATACAAACTGTCAACCCCTATTTCACCCCTTCGGGGGTAAAATTTACAAAAACTGTGAAATACGTATTTCTTCATTTTCAACAGGTAGCTTGTATACCAAGTTTCATGGCTATAACTTGAGAAATGACGGACTTTCATACAAACATTCACCCCATATTTCACCCTCTTAGGGGTGGAATTTTGAAAAACTGTGACACACGTACTTTTTTATTTTTTATTGTAAGCCAAAATACCAAGTTTCGTTGATATAACTTGTAAAACATCTTGAGAAATGAAGGACTTTCATACCAACTTTCATCCCCTATTTCACCCCTTTGGGGGTCGAATTTTTAAAAATGGTGAAATACGTACTTCTTTATATTTAACTGAAAGCTCAAATGCTAAGTTTCAAATTAAGGACTATCATACAATTTTTCAACCCCTATTTTACCCCTTTGGGGGTGGAATTTTGAAAAACTGTGAAACACGTACTTCTTTATTTCTTACCGAAAGCCAAAATACCAAGTTTCGTTGATATTACTTGAGAATATTTTGAGCAATGAAGGACTTTCATAAAATCTTTCATCCCCTATTTCACTCCTTCGGGGGTAGAATTTTCAAAAACTGTGAAACACGTATTCCTTCATTTTCAATCGGTAGCTCGTATACCAAGTTTCATGGATGTAACTTGAGAAATGACAGACTTTCATACAAACTTTCACCCCCTATTTCACCCCCTTAGGGGTGTAATTTTGAAAAATCCTTCCTTAGTGTGCGCCTACGTCACAAAAGGAACCTACAGTCAAAATTTCAAGTTTCTAACCTCAGCGGTTTAGGCTGTGCGTTGATTAGATAACGATTTTATATATATACACAGTAGATAGATAATATGTAAGTAAGTACTTAATTATGCAAATCTCAAAATTCAGAAGTAAAAGCTATTAAATAACTAGGTAAACAAGTACTTAAGTATAGTAAGTAAATAAGCTATCTTTAGACAAAAATTTGTTTGTCTATTTTTTGAGTAGTAAGTACTTACTTAATCACTTTAGTATAACTACACTACCTAAAAATTTCATAAAAAACGAAAGGAAGAATTCCTTTATGATATGTAGTAGTAGTAGTTATTGCAACTTAACACATAGGTACAAAATTAAATTAGTGTATAATTTTAATTAAGATTTCTTTCTTTCTTCTTGGTGATGTGGCTTTGCAGGGCTCTGTAAATAGACCCAGTATCACTTTGACCATTGCAGATCAATTGTGATCGCCACTATCTAAAGTTCCTGGTCAATACTACTTGCTGCTAGGAACAGCAGCAGCTTCTTGGCCGGGATGTTCTTTGCCTCGGAATCCACCAGGTGCTTCCCTAGGAGCAGGCTACATTTGTGCATTAAGGCGGGGCAGTAACAGATAATGTGTAGTGGCGTTTCCTCAGCCTCACAGCAGAGCCTACACACATCTGTGTCTCAGAGCTTTAGGTTGAACATGTGTCTGTTCAGCCCGCAATACCCTGTCAGTGCCCACGCTAGTATGCACAAGATTTTCCTACTAAGCGCTAGTGCCGCTGAGGCGGTCTTCTTGTTGAAGGATTTGACTAGGGCTTTGGAGTGTTTCATTCCTGGTAGTTCTCGCCAGCGAACAAACTAATTGTAATAACAATAGGTCAACAGGGTGAAGTTAGCTAGGCTCCTAGGTATGCCGCACACAGGCTTAGGTCCAGTTTGCCGCTCACTAGCTCCTAGCTTTGCGAGTTCGTCGGCCTTTTCGTTGTACATATTATGAGTTGTAAAAGAACTTATAACTAAAGTTCATGTGGTGTTTACCTATATATATATAATATATATATATATATATATACATATATATACTAGCGATCCGCCCCGGCTTCGCACGGGTAGCACTAATAATCCTAATCTATATAATATAAACTATCCTATCTCTCAAGTTAGATCGAACTGCACATGGTGTGCGAATTTTATTATAATCGGTTAAGTGGTTTAGAAGTCCATTGAGGACAAACATTGTGACACGAGATTTATATATATATAGATAGTGGCTATAATGGTTAATCATTTTGTCTTGGTACCTAATCCATAATATCCATTATAATATTATAAATGCGAGAGTGCGTCTGTCTGTCTGTCTGCTACGCTTTAACGGCCCATCTGTTTAGCCGATTTTGATGAAATTTGGTACAGAGGAAAGATTCCGCAGGGATCAAAAAACATCTAGTAAGTATATTGTAAAATTGCTGATGTATGTTTTAAGTAAATGATGTAGCTGTTGGTAGAACAAACAAGTAAACAAAAAAAAATTATTAAGAAATTACTTAGTAGCCAGCTCATATTAATTAGTAGGTTACTTAAAACAATATGAAATTAAATGTAAACCAACCTCATAGGTTGGTAAATTATGTAAGCATCATTTCAGAAGTAGGCAACATTCATTTGATCCAGGCATGATTGTGATCGGTAGGTACCCCTTAATCAAATTGCAACCTAAACACAAAAGTATGCAATAATCTAACAATTGTAAGTGGACAGCACCCGGCCAAGAAGTTGTTGCTGTTCCTAGCAGCAAGTAGTATTGGTCAGGAACTTTAGATAGTGGCGATCACAATAGATCGGCAACGGTCAAAGTGATACCGGGTCTCGTTACAGAGCCCTGCAAAGCCGCATCAACTACAAGAACAAGAACAAGTGGACAGCAAGAAACCTAAATAGTTTTTACAGGTTGTGTAAATCCCCATCAAGTTATGCTGAGTTGTGGTTGTTATGATTAAAATATTTGTATTGGAATCAAAAATAACAGTACTTACTTGAATTAATTGCACTGCTTAGTTATTTAGAGATTGAATAAGTACCTAGGTATTTTCTTATAGGTACTTAATACATAAATATTATTCTAGGTACAAAATATAATATAGCACCTGCCATAGGTGCTATATATTGGCTAAACAGTTTACACCAAGAATACCAGATCTGTATTTCATGCAGCAGCATCCAAGGCGCAGTTAGCCTTAATGGTTGCCAATCTCTGATGGCACCAAGAGTCGAAGTGTTACACAGTGCAACTCATGCAAGCGACTTGCCAAGAGTTTTATTGCTAGAAGGCACTTGGATTTATGATTTGGTAGAATGAAGTATGAAATAAACAAACCACCTCTGCAGTGACTGCATGGTAGTGTACTAGTGTGTACAATTTGTACTATGAGGTGTGTTATGAAGCACTCAGGGTCTCAGGTTTAATGATCATTATCAGACAATAGTGATTATAACTAATTTTCAATAGTTTACACTGACATACTTAAGTGTTCTGTGTGCAACTCGGCCACACATCTCTACACCTTCATACAGATTAAAACTTCTAGGAAGGCTCCTAAAACATACAAGCTCGTAAAACACAGCCATCAAGTAGGTTCTGGTCACTTTACAAGTTCACACTGACACAGAGTTTAAACTAACTGCGAAGAGCTCATGTAAAATTTAGCACATACTTAATATTCCTCCATCATCACATTTGTACATAATCCAATCGGTTTTCTGGTTAGAAACAGTTCAGTACCTCCTCGAATTTAACATACCTAGTTAAAACACAGTTATTTTTTTATGATCGAACGAGTACCTACTTTTCCTATTGCGCAAAGCTTTAAAAAACGTGATCTTTAGAATTCAGTATCATTCTTAATGAATTAGTACCTATAGTTAGGAACTTAATTAACATAAAATAGAAAGAATAAGTTGTATACCTAATTAACGTTTAACAGGTAAAATAAAGAGAAAGTTTACCCAGGGACACATATTAGCAGGAAAACGTAATGATAAGGTTATGTCGAAACTAGGTTGATAGGTTCATAAACCATAATAGATTATTAATTATTAGTGAAATGATTGGAAAAGCTAGAGATAATTACCTTCTTTTTTGGTTTGCAGGTTTCGAAGCCATCTCTGATTTTATCATAGTGTCACTATTATGAAACTTCGCGATATGAGCACAATCTTAGAACACTGCTAAGGAGAGTAACATATCGCTTTTCACGATTATATTTATGGATTTGTTCCGAAAGTCACAATTTTATTTCTTATAAAACACAAATTAGGTCATTTTAAATTGCACTACACAAACAAAATACACTTTGTTGTCGTGAACTTGCACAGTGATATAAAAAACTAGAGACTTTACAGACTGTGCCTATAGAGAAAAATTCTTCTCAAAAACAAGACAACAGATTATTAAACAAGACACAGCGTAGATACCGTAGATCACGTAGACATACCCTCCACAGATACCCTCTGAGGCAGACAGAGACATTCAGACCATGCAGAACACAGAAAAAACGTAGCACTGAGCCATAGAAATAAAAATAAAAAAAAAATAATGTACCGATCGTGTCGCTTGCTTAAGAGAGGCTTTGTGTGTCCATGTTTTCACATGAGTTTAAGTCGTAATTCCTAATTCCATGAGTTTAATCTGCAGTTCAAAGTTCAAACATTAAAAAACGGCCTCGAACACAGACAATATTATCTGTGGTCTCGAAAGAGAATGCTCCTTCGACTTGGTGTCTCTCTCACACACCATAAACTAGGAATATTATAGATGGACATACCCATAGAACTAGTGGTTCGCCCCGAACTGAGACCTCGCGGTTTCACAGAGCGCCATCTATTGACATCAGTGTGAAGTTCTGTTAAAAATATCATCATCATTAAAAATTAAATAATTTCGTTTCCTTATAATATTTATCTAATTTTAGTATTTGTTGTTCAAGTACAGGATATAATTCAAATAATTGATCAAGTTTCAGGATTGAGAGTTCAGAAAATTGAGAGTTCTGAGGTCAACTTTGGACGTTAGAAAATCGCCACTTTGAAAGCTTTCGTCAATTTTAGGGGAAAAATTCAAAAAAAAAATTTTTGGACTCTATTCCTAATTATCTTTAAAATGATATACTGCAACCCTATGTAACGCTATAAAAAATATTTTACTTCGCATTCGCTTCTATGAGTGCCCCCCTGAAATAAAGATTTTTATAACTTTTTAAGCCATATTCGGCGGGAGGCCATCGGTTTACATATTATATTTAAATTTGAAGTAATTACGTTCGGAAATTCAGAAGTTATAAGGCTCTGACAGACGGACAGACGGACGGACGGACAAGTGCCAATTCACCCAAGTAGACTCAGAGACCTTCGCTTCGCTCGGTCAATAATATAACCTTATACAGTGGTCATACCAGTGCACACTGCAAAGACATATTAATTATTTAAAACTCTGTGTACCAGTGACGGATGTATTACAATGTTACGCTCTCCTCTAATAGACAAAATCCATTGACGCAGTAAGAAAACCGTGAGAAAACCTTAATAACTAGTGGTTCGCCCCGAACTGAGACCTCGCGGTATCCACGATAGTTTTAACTTTATGACGTAGGTAATAGTTAACTTGCGAGCATATGTCTTGATGCGCGCTCAAATTTACGTTCATAGACAATAATACTATCAGTAGACTATATTATTTTTATTCCACGTAAGCAAAGCACTTATGATGGTGCTAACGTCTATTATTTGTAAGCACAAACGAATAAACAATACCTACGCTCTCCTTTAATAGATAAAATCCATTGACGCAGCAAGAAAACCTTAAATAACTAGTCGTTCGCCCCGAACTGAGACCTCGCGGTATCCGATAGTTTTAACTAAGTATAAGATTATAATAGTTACCTTGCGAGCATGTCTAGATGCGCGCTCATCTTTACGTTCATAGACATCAGTATAGGTCTACCAGAATCTGATGGCAAAAAATACCTACACCTAAAGGTGAACACACACAAGTAAGTATCCGAGCCGAACGCGTCGAACGAATCGAAGTCAAGGAGGCCTCGCACACTAATCCGCACCAGAAGAATCGACCGCGCCGAAAGAATCGACCGCGTCGAAGAAATCGTTTTTTAAAACAATGAAGAAATAGTACCCTCGCGTTGCTCTGTCATACGCTTCTCTTTATAACTCTGTGGTCATACGCAACTGATAGAATCAGTGTTGCCAGGAGAAGTTTTCACTTTACCCCGGGCCTGGTCTCAATTTACCCTAGAATCTATGTTATGTAAAAAATTTACCCTAAATGATTTTTTCGTTCTTTACAAATAAAACAACATATTATTTGCATATTATATGCATACTTTTTCACACCTGAACGCGTAACGCCAGCACTCGATGACGCCATTTTTTTACAATAAGATCACATTTCTTAGGAGGGCCTTTAGTATATTTATTACTTTATTTTTATTATTTGTTGTTATAGCGGCAATAGCTAAAATATGCACATTCTGTGACAATTTCAACACAGTCGGCCTATTAGCGGTTAATGAGATACAGGCTACAGCTCGCTGACAGACAGACGGACGAGACGGACGGCCAGCGGAGTAAAGTCTGTTCGTTTTCATACGGTCGCCTTTGACCGCACCGCCGCCGTGCCGCCGGGGCACGTGCCTCATTTTGTCAAAGGCACCGCCATGACATCAAGCTCACCGCTTTCCGCCGTACAGGTACAGGAGAATTTCGCATATTACATCGAGCCGCCGCGCCGCGGTGAAAGATGGTTTTTATTGACTCTGCTATCTGCTATATATATACCTATTGTTTATGTATAGGTACTTTTTAACTTTTTCATTAAAATTCTTTTTTCTACCTAACTTGTGTTTATTATTTATATTCGTATTTTATTACAATAACCATCAGAATAAACAAAATAGTATTCTTTTTTTATTCTTAGAATAGAAAAACATTTAGTTAACAAACACAGTACACAAAAGCAGAATAATAAAATAAAAGCAAAATAATAAGTGCCTGCAGCCCCTGCGGGTGTACCGACACTATGATACCGAACGCACTATAAATGAGTCCCGTTGGCACGCTTTGGCTACGGACCCTTAAAAATACCGATGCTGTATTTATATTAGGTACCTAGCGGCTTCTTTGTCAATTACACTGTCGATAACCAACAAGGTATAATAATAATTGTGTAACGCCCTATGGACATGTTGGTAAGCTTTTTAAAGAGGCATCATTATAAAATTGTTTTTTCATCCCACCATCTCGGAATGAGTATTTTTACTCTTCGTTATCTGAATGCAAAAGCCGTTATTATCCTCTTGAGGATAAAGTAAATTGAATTTAGAACATCGTGTGCACGTTAGTAAATATCACTCGTCTATGAAGTTTGTGAATTTAAAACATCACTAGCTGATGCCCGCGACTTCGTCCGCGTGGATTGAGGTTTTTCGGTTCCCGCGGGAACTCTTTAATTTTCCGGGATAAAAAGTAGCCTATGTGCTATTCCAGACTATAATCTATCTCTGTGCCAAATTTCATCCAGATCCGTTCAGCTGTTGGAGCGTGATTGAGTAACAAACATACATCCATACATCCAAACTTTCGCATTTATAATATTTATTTGATATTTGATTAAAACCTATTTACTTCTACCTCTATGGTGCCGAATTTCCATATTTAACCGTTTTTAAATTAGTATCCTCGCTGAGGTGGAATGAAAAGTTACGTGTTGCACTCGAGTGAAAAGATTTTTCACCTCGTGCTCTTTTGATTCCCTCGCTGCAGGATTCTAATTTTTGAATCCTTAGCTTGATCGGTCATCAAAATTGAGCACGCGGTTAAAAAACAACTTTTCACTCTTGTATACCAAATAAATAACTATTGTTTATCTACAATTTCGTGGTTATTATTTATTTACCTACGTGTTTGAAATTAGGTAAAGAATGTGTGAGCATTTGAATCGAGATAATATTATGATTGTATTCCACAATTTTTGTAATTTTTATCTGTATATTTTTGTATATTTTTGTTAAATAGAGAGTTTGTCCTTCACTCACGCCGCAACAGAGCAACGGATTAACGAGATTTTTTGCATGGGTATAGACGAGGACTTGGACAGTGACTTGGGCTTTTTATCCCGGAAAATTAAGGAGTGCCTGTAGAAATTAAAAACTTATGCCACGCAAATGAAGTCGCGGGCGTACGCTAGTTGGCAATAAAGAATAAAAAAAAAAAATGTAAGCCATATTTACGTTACCAGTAATTATATCTACTTTAAATCACTGTCATTAAATTTGTTTGCCCAGCAACGATTTAGCAATCCCCGAATTATAATAGGTAGATAAAATGGGGCTGATTCTGTAGTGCACAATCTCTAAACTAAACTAAAATTAGAGCATTACAAATATTGCTATCCCTTTCATAATACTCCCTACGGAATGAGACATAACTAGATTTAAAGCTGCCATTTTAGTTTAGTTTAGAGATTGTGCACTACAGAATCAGCCCCACACATAATATTATATCCAAACTCCAAAGGCACGGAATAGTTAAGAGTGCTGACGGCAAAGGGCACACAAATACTAAAGAAATAAAATGGATAAAACTTTTGCGAAGAAATAGTTTTCTTAAAATAAAAGCGACACAGCGCGACGGAAGGAACAATATTCTTAGTTAGGTACCTATAACGGAATCATACTAATATTATAAATGCGAAAGTGTGTTTGTTTGATGGTTTGTTGGTTTATTGGTTTGTTGGTTTGTCCTTCAATCACGCCGCAACGGAGCAACGGATCGACGTGATTTTTGGTATGGGTATAGTTGAGGACGGAGAGTGACATAGGCTACTTTTTATCCCGGAAAATTAAGGAGTTCCCGCGGGAATCAAAAATACTTAAACCACGCGGACGAAGTCGCGGGCATCAGCTAGTTCTACAATAATGGCCTACAGCACATTAGGTTTATCTACTCATGTGCCTACAGGCTACTATAAAACGTCGAATCTCAAAACTTTCAAACTATGTTTTAAATAATATTAAGATGACAATAATATTTTGGTGCGATGATAGTTCTTGGTTTCCTAGGAGAGCGGTGCAGTCACATAGCGCCGCAATTTAACGTCGGGTACTGAACAGCCCCCCGATTATGTAAGAATGGCCGATCGAAACGTATAAGAATGGGTACACGAAATTGAGCTCTAATTCAATCCTGTTATGGTTTATTTTACTTTGACGCCGAACTTTTACGATTTGATCGACAATTCTTACATAATCAGGGGGCTGATCTACACACGTGTGTTAAACCCCACTCAGAGAAACCGCAATCGCTCCCGTTTTGTTTCTATAGATTCAGTGAACAGCACTCAACCCTACATTGCAACTGCGAGTTACCACTATGTGGCGGTCTATGAAACAATCGTTCGGTTAAGGCATAATCGGCTTCTTCTGTTTCAAACTTTATTTACATAGGTACTTTATGCTCGCCGCCCTTACGCTGAGTTGCACGAAACTATTTTAAAAATTTAAGTGTTGATTAAACTAATTTAATCACAAGACTCCATACGATTCTTGCGATTAAATTAGTCTAAGTACCTACCACTTAAATTTTTGTAGGTATTTGTTTCGTGCAACTCAGCGTTAGTCGTTTAAAATATGTATCTACAAATTCTTTTAGTCTATGCGCACATTATAGAGAATCGTTAATTAATTTCTGTGTGGTATTGCCCCGGGAAACCCGTTGTTTATGGTCACTGGTAGCTTTTACGACCTTACAATTGTTAATGGATAGTAAAATTTTAATTTTGTCTCCTTTATATGGACAGTTACATTAATGGCTTCATTGAACCAAAATATTAGTATCTACATCTACATAATATTGTGCAGGACGGTACCAAACTTTACTAAGTAACTACGTCCTAGGACGCATCTCCCAACTTCCCAAAATCTTACGGGGTAAACCCCTGTCTAGGGTTGCCAACTATACTGTTTTAAACAGTATTATACTGTTTTTCACTAAATTATACTTTTTACTGTTGAACAAAAATAAAGTATACAAAATACTGTTTTCAGCATCAAAATGCAAACACATTAATTAAGACGGCAGCGGAGAGTGAATTGCCCATACAAACGTAATACCAATATAATTTGTGATTCGGAAATATTTCCACCATATTATGCAATTATTTAGACTGAACTTGTGTTTATCTAGGTCCCTGGATAATAATATTTTCAAAATACTTTCCCAAAATTAAATGTAAGCGCATATTTTTACGACATAAATGACATGTTTTCTCCTTATTTGTTTCATATTAATAACATCACGAATTTAAAAACATAACTAAAATTTAAAAAAAACACCACAGAATGTAAATCTATGTGGTACAGTGCGTATCTTGAACTTGCAGCCCGCGATATTCTCCACAGTCCACACCACATAAATCTTCCAAAATACCCTCAACGTACGTTTCACTCCGACACCGGAGCATCTTCAGGAGATGTTGACTCTACAATGCACGATTGTGATTTTCAATATCATGGACTTCCGCAAAGTAACGCCTGCTTCTATCCAATATAACTAAAATTGTCTCATATCTTCTTTCTGTTCCCGCCACCTCAGCATTTACTGAAAGAGTTTTTTCAGTAATGAATGCTAAGTGGCGGGAGGATAGAAATAGAGCATCTATTAATTTAATAAAAAATGAGCTCCTCATTTATTTTAATTTCAGTTATAATTGTGATGAGGCGTATGAAGTTTTTAAAAAAGATTGTAAATTAGTAAGTTGTGCGAGAAGCTCTAAAAAATATGTATTTACTCGTAAAACAATAAATAAATAAAATACTGTTCATTTTTCTAAAATACTGTTTAATATTCTTCATAGACCTGAATATACTTTATTTCTTGTAAAAAAAGTTGGCAACCCTACCCCTGTCCCCTACACACTAGTGATATGACGTGATGATAATAAAATAATATAGGTATGGGATGACTAGATTGTGCCAGCGACTTTGTCAGGCTGGATTTAAGTTTTTTAAATTCCTGTGGGAACTCTTTAATTTCCCGGGATAAAAAATAGCTTATGACCTTTCCCGAGATACAATCTAGAATCTAGATGTTTATAAGATGCAACCTATCTCTGTGCCTCATCCAAATCGGTTAAACAGATGGGCCATGAAAGCGTAGCAGACAGACAAACACATTTCCAATAGATAATAATAATTAGTAGGTAGCCTGTATTGATAACATAGGTCTATGTGAATGGTTTTTACTTGTGTCAGAATCTGCTCAAGCCATACGTTTACCAATTCAATCACGAAAATGAGCAATTTGATACAACGATCATTATGTACTTTTTATTAATAGAATAATATTATTCCGCCGTATTGTATCATGACAATAAGGAAACCTTAAACATCTACCTAGGAAGTAGGGTTGTATCGGAACCTCGCCTTCGCCTTCTAGTGCGGAACTTTCGCAAGAAATCGTACTTCCGCTTCCGCATCCGCCTCCGCCGTTTTTTTGCGGAGTTGTAGCGGAGGTTTATTTACGTTGACTTACAATACAGCAATCGAAGCAGGTAACGTCATGTACACCATTACAACAAGCAAAAAGGCAACTGTCCTTAGAAGAATTCTCAAAAAAAAAACAAATGTGGGATTTATCGCATCCTAAAATCCGCCTCCGCCTCCGTTAACCTCCGCATCAGCGGATGCAAAGCCCCTTCACCTCCGCATCCGCCTCTACTTCCGCTAAGAACGCCTCCGTTACAACCCTACTATGAAGCTAATTTTGTAGAGCCTCCAACCTGCCTACAACGACCTTACCGCTATATCATACTAATATAATATTAGTATAGGTATTAATATTAGTATCATATCTACTAATATTATAAATGCGAAAGTGTGTTTGTTTGTTGGTTTGTTGGTTCGTTGGTTTGTTGGTTTGTCCTTTAATCACGCCGCAACGGAGAAACGGATCGACGTGATTTTTGGCATGGGTATAGTTGAGGACGTGGAGAGTGACATAGGCTACTTTTTATCCCGGAAAATTAAGGATTTCCCGC
Source organism: Erebia ligea (assembly GCA_917051295.2). NCBI lineage: Eukaryota > Metazoa > Arthropoda > Insecta > Lepidoptera > Nymphalidae > Erebia > Erebia ligea. The sequence continues at coordinate 7,669,188 of OU785236.1, forward strand.
GGGAATCAAAAAAACTTAAACCACGCGGACGAAGTCGCGGGCACCAGCTAGTAATATTATAAATGCGAAAGTGTGTTTGTTTGTTGGTTTGCCCTTCAATCACGCCGCAACGAAGCAACGGATCGACGTGATTTTTGGCATGGGTATAGCTGAGGTCCTGGAGAGTGACATACTTTTTATCCCGAAAAATTAAGGAGTTCCCGCGGAATTAAAAAAATCTTAAACCGAACCGCGGACGAAGTCAAACATATTTCTGTCTATATATAATATATTCTAATTTTAATCTTGAACTTTTTTGATCATGAGGGGCTCCGTGGCACACGTATTGAGCAATTAAGTCATAAGTGATTAGAGTGGGAGGTCCCGGGTTCGATTTCGATTCGAAATATTTTATTATTTCATGCATGGGAAAGTAGGGAGATGGTAGGTACTAAAAAGCGCACATTATGCCTCTTGCTTCGTAGTTTATCTACGCCTCTAGGTCTGCGCTACCCTAAAAGAAGCGTTAATGCCCATCCCGTTATTGATGCCTTATATCTATAAGATACTTAAATTATAAACTTGTGGTGCCGTTCACTACAATTAAATCAAGCTCTATCAGCTGTCAGTAATTAAAAGTTACGCTTTAGATAATTATTATGCTTTAGAGTTCGGAGCTGAATAACTTTGTAAAGTTCCTATAACTTCCTACTTACCGATTCATTGAGCAGGTTGGCCGCATGACTTTGTTTTAATAAGTATCGACTTTGAAGTTTGAAGGCTTGAATATTTTAATTTTAATTTTTATTTTTGTTTTTGAATGAGCAAGTAAGTAAGTACTTAGGTAAGTATTTATTGAAACTTAATTTTTCCAGAAATCGACGAGGTTTTTTTGTATTCAAAGTGATGATGCGGCCTAAGATGGGACGCGCTTGCCTAGAAGATGTCTATTCACTCTTGACTTAAAGATATCCGGATTGTAATTTATTCAAATCCCACTATTTGCTAACGAACAACTACATAACCAACTATAATTATTATTATTGCTAATTTACTACAGCCACCGTTCAGCCATGGCTAAGTAGGTACAGCTTACAGAAAAGTATCTATAATTTTGAGAGCTCTAAGAGGTGCAGTTTTGACGACCTACCTGCAGGCGCAATGGTGACCGCTGTGGTCTTATAAGAGAGAGGTCCAGGGTTCGATTCGGGAATTTATAATTTCTGAATTTTCTCTGGTCTGGCCTGGTGGGAACGTTCGGCCGTGGCCGAACGTTCCCACCACCACCACTATAGTAAATTACCACCCTACCGACCTCCTCTGTTCGGGGGGTTCTGAGGGGTACCTCTGTTTAAATATTATAACTGCTATACCCCTAACAGGTTAGCCCACTACCATCGACTGCACTACACTTCCATCAGGTGAGATTACAGTCAAGGGCTAACTTATAGTGGCATTAAAAAAATACGGATTTTATTTTGATTATGAAGTTAGATAATAAAAGGATGATGATTACAGTTTTTAGTTTTTAACATGTGCTTGACTGTTTGTTATAAGTCGTTGGCTTGTCTGAGCACAATAATTATTATAGGTAGGTTCCTTAGGCCTCTAGAACAGTTCCTTTTAAAAAATGCATTAAATTAGACCGTAGGTATATTTGTTGGTACTGGGTTGGAACGTTATAACTATAGGTAGGTACATACCTAATATACGGATAAACTCACGTCTGTACGGGGTTTGGAGTGTATCTAAGTACTAATTACGTAGTACGTAGTTCTTCATTATTACTATTGTACACATAAGTTTAAGCCTGGAATACACATGCTACTAGAAAAGCACGCTTGTTTGCTACTAGGTAGTATGCTCATTTAAAGCATGCTCTCCGAGTGTATATATTTGCTCATGAAAGCACAGGCCTCAGTAGCATACTTATTACGAGCATACTTCTTTCTAGCACGTCTGAGATACACATGCTCATTATTTGGCATACAAAATGGACGTTTCTTTGCGGAATGAATTAAATTCAGTTATATTTTTACTTGCAACACATTTACTAAATGAAATGAGGCAAGAAGATATCAATGGTGGTTTCAGAAACCATTTACGAATACAACCAGTAAAATTTGATGAACTTTTGAAAAAAATTGAGCCATTTATAAGGAAAAGTGACAATCTGATGAGAGATGCTATTCCAGCCAAAACAAAATTGGAAATAACTCTAAGATTTTTGGCCTCCGGTGACCCATATGCCCCATCGAGCCATCGTGAAAACTGACGTTTCAAATAAAGTAGCATGCTCGCATAGAATACGTTCAGACTTGCTTTGGAGTAACCCCCCTTTCACCCGCGCCTTACACCGTGTGCTAGTAAGCACGAAAAAATAGACCGGCTTGCGATTAAGTAGCGTGCTTATTCAGAAGCATGCTCTTTTCGTATACACGTGCTCATTGTATGCTACTAAGTAGCACTAGCTCTAAACTAGCATGCTTATGTGCTACTACGTAGCATGTGTATTCCACGCTTAAAAAGCGACTAACAGGTAAAAACAAATAAAACTATCGGTACTTATTCACTTAACTAATAATAAGAACCTATATCGGTACATCAATGGCAGTCTAGGTGGCCGGTGGAAAAATAATTAACTTGCGTTACCGCCTCTCGAGCATTTTTTATCTCATCCTGCTCTCAAATTACTGTGAGAAACAGATAGGCTATCTCCATGTTAATGTGACTCACTTTTTAAGGTTCCGTAGTCAACAACCCTTATAGTTAGGTAGTGCCATGTTATTCCATCTGTCCGACCGCGGCTTTGCTCAGAGTGTATAGACGATTAGCACTAGAAAGCTGTAATTAAGCATGGGTATAATATGTATAGGTACGCAATACGCATATGAATCACGCCGACAAAGTGGTTTTTGGAAAACAGTTTTTGAAGACTGTGAAAACTTCTTTAGCCGCGTTGAGCACTTTTTGGTGGGGGCTAAACTTGTGGATTCGCGTCACCGACACCGTCACCGACACCTCGCTGCCCCCGTGCTGTTACGAAGACAAAAGGTCTTAAATATACTACATTCGTAATTAAACTTGAATCCCTTAGTTTTAAGGTTTATATATATATATTTTTTTTAATTTTTTTTTTTTTCTTTTCAAATTTTAATACTAAGTTATAAGTTTTCACTTCTATCGACAGTCCTTATGACTGCCAATTCTCGTAGGAATGCTAACCCGAGTTAGTGGTAGATTCATCTGACGCTTCAAAAGTACTTGTAAAAGTATCCAGGGCGGCTGAAAAGTTCTGAGCCTAAGGTATTAGCAGTCGTGCTAATTACTCATCCGGCGGGTCACTAGTTGAGCGACATCTACCCACTATATAAACAAAGTTTCATGTCAGTAGCTTCAACGCTTTGATTAATTCAACCGTGAACATTCAGCATGTCCGAGTCCATCGCATTCAGTTAACGAAGATGGAACATCGCGCCGTCATAAAATTTTGCTCTATTTTACCTTGTAAAAAGGGGAAAGACCAAAAGCAAATTTTTAAGAAATGTCTAGTGGGGACGGGGAATCTGGGCCGTCGTCAGACACGGTTAAACGATGGACAAGCCTATTCCAACAAGGCTGAGAGACTCTGGAAGTGGACCGCCGCGCCGCTCGGGCCGACCGAACACCGCAGTTATTGATGAAAACATCGAAAAAGTAAAAAAAAACTGTACTGGACGATCGCCGAATCAAATTGTGGCAGATAGCAGAAGAGCTGAGCATCAGTAAGGAATGAGTTGGAGACAATAATCACAATCATTTGCATATGAATAAAGTCATTGCACGTTGGGTGCCTAAACTGCTTACGCCACTTGACAAGCAGCGACGAGTTGAAACTTCGGGAGAATTTTTAGACTTGTGCAAGGTCAATTTGGAAGAAATTTGCACTCGTGTAACTGTGGATGAAACGTGGATCCGACAATACGACCCAGAATCAAAACAGGAGTCAATACAGTGGATAGAGAAGGGGGAAAAGCCGCCGAAGAAGTTCAAGTTGGAAAAATCGGCTTCCAAACTCATGACCACAATTTTTTGGCATTGTGAAGGAGTTTTACTCATAGATTATCTTCCAAAAAAAACTACACTGAGAAAAATTTCCTTGTTTACCTTCCGATTTTTACCTTCTAAAACCGATTCCTTCCAAAATTGGGTCTTTTCCTTCCACCGATTACCTTCTGAATCGGGGAACTGCCAAATTCCTACCGATATTTAGAAGGTAATGAATTTTATCCGTCTAATACGGAAGAACATAAAGGAAGGAAATTTGTTGGAAGGAATTAACCAAGAAGGAATTTCCTTCCAGCTAAATATTCCTACTAAATGAGGATGCATTATAATAATTCCTCCCAAATTTATCCTTCCAAATTAGATGTTAATGTCCTTCTGAATTCAAATCCAAAGTTGTCGGAAGGAAAACGCAGCTAACCTTCTGATATTGAAGGATATTTACCCTCTTAACTAGTGGGAAATAAATTGACATTACTATTCCATCAAAAAAGAAAGGATAAGAAAGGCTCGCTGGAAGGAACTACCATCCAAATTAGATGGATCACACTTGGAGGGAATAACACAAGGAGTATCCTTCTAAATTAGATGATAATATCCTTCTAAATCAATTATAATTTTTCGGTAGGAACAGTGTCGGAAGGAAAACGCATATTTACCCTCCGAAATTAAAGTATATTTACCCTCTTATTTAGTAGGAAATGAAGTGACATTACTATTCCATCAAAAACGAAGGGATTAGAAAGGCTCGCTGGAAGGAATCACCATCCAAATTAGATGGATCACATATGGAGAAAATAACACAAGGAACATCTTTCTAAATTAGATGATAATATCTCTCCAAACAAATTGGAATATTTCGGCATCGGAAGGAAAACGAATAAGTTTTATTAAATATAAATTGTAACACCGAATGTAGTACCCGACCCGACCACTAGATGTCGCTACGCGTATATTGGCTCGCGGTATAGGGTGGCGCCGGTCAAACACATATATATCGCCAAGTCCGCTTGTATCGGTACCTGCATCGTGGCAAATGGTGCTTCCACCTAGTTGGGACATTCATTAAAAGCTCATAGCAGAGCATGCGCCAGGGGGGGGAAAGCCCGCTCCGTATTCGCCTTCACCTTAGGTATGTAATATTATGTCTTTACCTTCTAGATTTGGAAGGTTATTTATATTTACCGAACAAATATGACCAAGTATGTATTTACCATCATTTATTTACCTTCCAAAAATTACCTTCCCTTTTGACTCAGTAGGAATTTCCGACCGAAATTTGGAAGGTACGTATTACCCACCAAAATAGAAGGCAGACATTGTTTGGAAGGAAATTTTGGACGGTAATAATATCCTTCCAAGTTGAAAGGTAAATTTCCTACTGAGTCAAAAGGGACGGTAATACCTTCCGTATTTCGGAAGGTCTTTTTTCTCAGTGTAGGCTCAGAACTTTTCAGCCACCCCCGTATTTAAAGTTGAATAAAAATATTTGAATTTTTTTTCCTATAAAATTCCTATTCATTCATCATCATCATCCTCAACCGATAGACGTCCACTGCTGGACATAGGTCTCTTGCAGGGATTTCCACACGCCGCGGTCTTGCGCCGCCTGGATCCAGCGGCTCCCTGCGACTCTCCTGATGTCGTCCGTCCAGCGAGTAGGGGGTCTGCCAACGCTGCGCTTTCCAGTGCGTGGTCGCCACTCCAGCACTTTGGGACCCCAACGTCTATCGGTTCTTCTAACTATGTGCCCCGCCCATTGCCACTTCAGCTTCGCAACACGTCGAGCAATGTCGGTTACTTTAGTTCTTCTGCGGATCTCCTCATTTCTGATTTGATCGCGCAAAGAAACCCCGAGCATTGCTCTCTCCATCGCCCGCTGAGTGACCCTGAGCTTTCTTATGAGGCCCATAGTTAGCGACCAAGTCTCGCAACCGTATTTCATCACTGGCAACACGCACTGTTCGAAGACTTTGGTCTTCAGGCACTGAGGAATCTTGGACGAGAAGACATCTCGAAGCTTCCCGAACGCTGCCCAGCCGAGTTGGATTCGGCGGCTCACCTCTTTCTCGAAATTGGACCTACCTAGCTGGACCATGTGTCCCAGGTATATATACTCGTCTACAATTTCGAGTGCAGAGCTCCCAACGATTACTGGGTGGAGCGGAACATGAGCATTAGACATGATTTTCGTCTTACTCATGTTCATTTTAAGGCCCACCTGTTGGGAAACTCTGCTGAGGTCATTGAGCATTGCATTAAGGTCACCCAGAGTCTCTGCCATGATGACTATATCATCGGCAAACCGAAGGTGAGTGATGTACTCGCCATTGACGTTGATGCCAAATCCGTTCCAATCCAGAAGCTTAAAGACGTCTTCCAACGCAGCGGTAAAGAGCTTTGGGGAGATTACATCTCCCTGCCGCACCCCCCGCTGCAGTTGGATTGGCCTCGTAGTCTGGTCCTGTATCCGAACTGACATTGTGGCGTTTTCGTACAAACACTTCAACACTTGGATATACCGGTAGTCTATCCGGCATCTCTGCAGCGACCTCAACACAGCCCAAGTTTCCACCGAATCGAAGGCTTTCTCATAGTCCACAAACGCCAAGCATAGTGGCCGGTTATACTCTTCAGTCTTCTGTATAATCTGCCGCAGCGTATGAATGTGGTCTATGGTACTAAAGCCTTTTCGGAATCCGGCTTGTTCGGGAGGCTGGAAGTCGTCGAACCTACGAGCGAGACGATTCGTTATGACTCTCGAGAACAACTTATAGACATGGCTGAGCAGCGAGATGGGTCTATAATTCTTCAACAAGGTATTGTCTCCCTTCTTGAAGAACAGAACCACCACGCCCCTGTGCCATGCCTGTGGCGTTAAGCCCTCGTGAATGACGGAATTGAACAATCGCTGAAGGACCTTAAGTATCGGTTTTCCACCCGCTTTCAGGAGTTCTGCTGTAATTCCGTCCTCACCTGGCGCCTTGTTGTTCTTTAGTTGCTTGAGAGCCATACTAATCTCGTAAAGGCTGACGTCCGGGATATCTTCGGTATAGTGTCGGGTCAATTTGGCTCTGGGATCTCTAGCCAAATCCTCAACAGGCTTTTGTGTTGTGGTGTATAACTGTCCATAGAACTTCTCCACCTCTCCCAAGATCTCAGGTTTGGATGAGATGAGACTACCATCATCAGTTTTCAGTCGCGTCAGCTGGCTCTGTCCGATAGACAGATCTCTTGCGAATACTTTGGAGCCCTTGTTACGCTCGATGGTACCTTTAATGTATTCGGTATTGAAATTTCGCAAGTCGCGCGTTTGCGCTTTAGAGATCTGCCTATTAATCTGCCGGTAAGCAGACGCGTCTGCTGACGACTGTAGTTCCATCTCTGCTCTCTCATCCATGAGTTTGAGAGTGTGGTCTGAAAACTTTTTAGTTCTTTTTGGACGGTGGGTCTTAAAGAACTTGGACCCTACCGTCTGGACAGTTTCCACCAGCCTGTTATTCAGATCGTCCACAGACTCGCAATCTGCTAGGCAATCGAACCGGTTCTGCAGTTCCAGTTGAAAGCTCTCGGGGTTTTGAATATGAGCACGGAAGGAGAGTAGACTTCACCAGTCTGGCCCTTTCCAGCTTGATGTTAAGATTCAATGTGCCTCTTACCATGCGGTGATCACTTCCGGTTTTAACCCTGTTGATCACAGACACATCATTGAATATTTGCCGCCTGGTGGACATGATGAAGTCAATCTCATTTCTCGTGAAACCATCAGGGCTTATCCAAGTCCACTTTCTGTGTGGACGCTTCCTGAAGAAGGAGTTCATCATAAAGAGGCCCTCCTTCTCCATGAAGTCGGCCAGCATTTGGCCTCTGTGGTTCCTCCGCCCATATCCAAATTGCCCCACTCTCACCTCTGCACCGCTTCGTTCACCCAGCCTTGCGTTGAAATCCCCCATCACAACATTGTAGTAGGATCTAGAGGTATGCATGGCTCTTGAGATATCCTCATACAATACCTCTACCTCCTCGTCGGGTTGTGCCGATGTCGGTGCGTAGACCTGTATAACCTTCAGTGAATACCGTTTGGTTATTCTGAGTATAAGGTACGCTACCCTGCTCGACACACTCTCGACTTGAACAACATTGTTGACGAGAGACTTGTGGACGATGAATGAATCCGACACCACCCTGGGACTGCTGGTCGCCCTCCCGGTAGTAAAACAAGTTACCGGATTTGAGGATTATCGAGTCCTCCCCCTCTCTTCGGACTTCAGACAATCCTATAACATCCCAACGCAACTTGCTTACTGCTTCTTCCAGCTCGATAATCTTCTCGTCGGTCCTCAAAGTGCGTGCGTTGTATGTTGCCAGGTCTAGTCGTCGGGGTTGGCAGCGGAATCTCTGCCGGAGATTCTTCGCACCCCCTGCCCCGCCGTTACCATGGCCGCTGCCATAGCCAGGAATACCGGGGCCGCCGGGGACTAGGGGCCTTGGCCTTGTGTACCTATCCATGCAAGGTTTTGCCCATAATGGCCGCGCTGGGCAGGCGTGTTGGCCATCGCAGGGCTAGACTGTTCGCACCGGTGTCGCTGCTGCCCGACACCAGCCTGGGTCATTTAACCAGTCTAGCCAGTTTTGAATGGTTATACCGCCATTTGTCGGTCGCCAGAGCCTCGTTTGTAGACCAGCAGGGGGTACCGCGGGCAGGTGAGATTGGCTGTTGGAGTACTAGATGGAGGTGCACTCCCTTACCCCCTTAAAAGTTATTTAACATGTTTTATAATAGTCCCTTTTTGGAATTGAGATTAAATACCGAATATTTCAAATGCTTGGAATGGATACTTTACATCGTCTTTATAGTTAAAATGTACGACAAAAATTACTTGTTCCTTGTTTTCATAATCCTATAATCAACGATCTCATTATTGCAATACAAGCAATAAGTTACGGTCGTGTCTAAATAATAAACCCACTAAAACAAAACTAAAATGACAAAATAAAATAAAGTGTCGTGCACACTGTGTGGAATGTTTTAAAATAAAATAGAAAAACTATACCGTTGTCCGTTACCTTTTTCTTGTTTACGACCTAGGCACTAACTACAAGATATTAAAGATTCTGGTCAAGTGCGCGTAATCAGCTGTGATTATTGACAGAGTCTAGTTGGGTGGTTGGTATTACTAAGGAAGGAACCCCCCAAAAAACTATTTAGTGTAAAAATCTTCATTCAGTCTTAATAAAAACAGTGTCAATAGTGTATACGCAGCTTTATGAATTTATGTTACGTACGGGAATAAAGAGCGTCAAATGCCATTAGAGAGGCGATTTGTTTATTTTCCTAATTAACATCGAAATGAAGCAGCGTTTACATTTTATACGACTTTTAACGACAAGCCGAACTTACGTGCTATAATCGGAGAGGTAGCAGAAAATTTCAAAGAGGTATTTAATAAGTAAAAGTCTGCGCCACAGCCGAGCGATCGCGTAACTTCTGCATCAATCATTGTTACAGTATCAATTGTTGTAATTGGCTGAATTTATGGCATTCTTGCTGCGTCAATGGATTATGTCCAATAGTGGAAGAGTGTTAACCAATCAGAGGTGATTGCGATGTATCAATGATTGATGCAGAAGTTACGCGATCGCTCGGCTGGTCTGCGCACTGTGAATTTTGAGACATAGAATACGAACGTGGCTGTCCCGAAGTTGATAGTAAAAGAGCGCATTCTGTTTGGAATAGATTTATAACAACAAAATATCGTGTAAAGTCTTCTGAAATCCTACTCATAAAGATATAGGTATCATCTAGTTAAATTTTAATTCAGAAAATTGATTAATAATATTCAAACTCACCTCTTTATAAAATTATCTATACCTATTTAAAAATGAAACCCTATTTCACGGTATCACGCGTGAACGGCTGGACCAATTTCGCTAATTCTTTTTTGTTGTGTTTGTTATTGTAAGGAGAAGGTTCTTATGAAAGAAAAATCTAAGACAGTTGTGCGGAACATTAGAAAATTTAAGAAAACTTAACGACCATATTAACTTCGCACGTTTGACAGTTCGCGCGTTTGATGAATGTGAATTTAGCAGACAGCTATTTTTTTATTGTATACTTACTACTTTTTATCCCGGAAAATTAAAGTGTTCCCGCGGGTACCAAAAATCCTCAATCCACGCGGACGAAGTCGCGGGCATCAGCTAGTAATTTTATAGAGGTCGTAAAATGCGCACGAAACTAAAGGCCTTTACCAAGTACTTTAAGTAGGTACCTTTATTATGTTTCCATCAGCTCTTGAACTATAATCTATTGTACGATGCATCTGCTTTTATGGAATAGTAATGAGCACGTAGATTGCTTCATTACAGAGCGCATGTCGTTTGAAAAGTCGTATTTTAGTTATTTAACTGCTTCAGTGTTTACAGTTTGTCTGTTTGTTTATGGAATGCTTCAATCTTTAATCATTTATTTTTAAAATTAATTGCATTATTATAGAGCGTACCTAGACGTATTTATAGACAAGATAAAATTATGCACCGGAATTACCGGAACGCTTAAAATCGCTTGGCCAAGCGATTTTAACGCCGTTGTCTCCATTTTGATCAATTCTAAAATCGACATAAGTTTGTAGGTAACGCGTGGATCGAAAAATTTGAAATAAATATATATACTTACTTATAATTTAGTATATTTTCAAGTATTGGATCACAGGAAAACATGATTAAACGAAATTTACTCGATAGAAAAAAATTCCAAAGTCATGAAGAATAAAAGAGCCAGAAGGCTTTTTCTCTTAAATGGCTCGGCATATATGTATAAGAAAAAAACTTTCGGTATAGGTGTAAAACAATCAAATTAAGATTTGGATCACTTTATTTTGCGGTAGGTATCGTATTCTTAGGTAATGATATTCTTGATTACTTTAATTCTCGCATGTCTCCATAAAATGTTCAAATCGCACGGAAATCGAGTACAAAGAATTGTCGACCCTATGGCTAGAGAGTTATAAGTGCGATAGCGCGGTAGCGATAAGTAAATTACCACGTTTGAAGCGTCGCTCCAGCAGCCCTATTCTCTAACTTAGTGCCTATCAAAAAATGAGAGCCACTGACATAAATAATTATTATCTACTAGCTGATGCCCGCGACTTCATCCGCGTGGATTGAGGGTTTTCGGTTCCCGCGGGAACTCTTTAATTTTCCGGGATAAAAAGTAGCCTATGTGTTCACTATGTGTCATTCCAGACAATAATAATTAATCTCTGTGCCTTTCATCCAGATCCGTTGTAATTGAGTAACAAACACCCATCCATCCATACATAGATAGTAGATACATCCATTCAAACTTTCTCATTTATAATATTAGTATAGATAGCAAATGGATAAAAAGTATTTATGTCAGTGGCTTTAATTTTTTGGGCTAGAGAATAGAGGGGGATGAACTTTAGAAAGTGTAAATTCCCAAACAGACTATTCCGGTACGGTAAACGAACTCCCATTTATCAGACAACAGCGCTTAAAGAGGTCATTTCACAATAGTGTTATTGGCAAACTCCTAAGTTGAATGTAGGCTTAGGGCACTGGATGACACCAGTCCCCGGTAAGATGCATAAACTAAGTTGCTAATTTCCCTAGAGAATGGTCAAATTACGCATTTATCTTAGGATCTACCTACTAAGTTATTTCAATTTTCATCCCTATTCCTTACTTTAGTACCTACATAGAATTTATAATATAGAAGAGACCCGAATTTTACGATAAAATTATGACGTTTGACCACAGCATGAAAAAGCCGCGCGTTCAGTTGTTTATACTTATACCGTCAAACGATAACGATTTTCATCTAAACTAATATATAAAGAGGAAAGATTTGTGTTTGTTTGTAATGGATAAACTCAAATACTACTCAACCGATTTTAAAAATTCTTTTAAAATTTACTTTAAAAGTAAAGTTTCAAAGTTTTCTTTTAAAGTAGCTATCTATAAAGATAGCTATCTATAGGTAAAGATTGCTACTTTATCAGCGAGTAACATAGGCTATATTTTATTTTCAAAAAAATTAGAGATCCCTACGAAAATTGCAATATTGTGAATGAAGTCGGAAAAATCGTTCCATCTGAGAGCTTCCGTGGCGTGCTCTAAGTAAATAGTAAAAGTTACACGAAAACAATGTGTGGTGGAATTGTTCATCTTAAAAATTCAAAATAAAGTCCGGGATATCTTCTTCTTCTTCTTCTTTTTAGCCTTTTTTCATCCATTGTTGGACATAGGCCTCCTCAAATGCACGCCACTCTTCCCGATGTTGGGCAAGCCTCTTCCACGTTTTCCCCGCAAGCTTGGTGATGTCGTCACTCGTCAGACCAACGAGATGGTTGTCTTCCCACGTTTCGTTTGCCAGTACGTGGTCTCCATTCCATTAGCAAACGGGTCCATCGATCATCTTTGGTCCTACAGACATGCCCACCTCCACTTTGACCTGGACACTTTCAAAACAATATCGGTCAGTCCCGTTCTTTGGCGCAATGTGGTGTTTGGCACACGGTCAATGAGCGATATACCGAGCATGGCCCGCTCCATTTCTCGTTGTGCCACTTGCAGCTTAGTTATAATTTGTTTTGTCAGAGTCCATGTTTCCGAACCGTAGGTCATGACTGGCAGCACTTACTGCTCGAACAAGCGTCGCTTAAGATAGATGGGAATCTTCTTGTTCTTCAGGACGTCGGATAGTTTGCTGAAGGCAGCCCATCCGAGTTGAATTCGGCGTTACACTTCTCTCATTTGGCTTTGTTTATTCAAGGTCATAACCTGACCTAATTAAACATACTCGTCGACCCTTTCAATCCGCTGCCCTTGGATAACAATGTGGTCAACGTCCTCGTTCTGACACATAAATTGTGTCTTCCCTATGTTCATTTTTAGGCCAACGGCAGCAGAAGCGTCTTGTAACTGTTCGAGCATTGTCCGCAGTTCTTCAGTTTGGCTGGCAAAGATAACGATATCATCAGCGAAACGTAGGTGAGACAGCATTCTCCCGTTAATGTTCACTCTCTTTCCAGACCAGTCATTTAGTTTAAAAAAGTATTCTAAAGCGGCAGTAAACAATTTCGGGGATATGGTGTCACCCTGACGGAGCCCTCGCTGAATGCTAATTTGCTCAGAAAGTTCATGAAGCCTCACTTGGATTGTGGCACCCCTGTATATTTCCTTAAGCACTTCCACATATCTGTTGTCGATCAAACATCTTTTCAGAGCGTGGAATATTGCCCAATGCTCAACAGAATCGAATGCTTTTTCAAAGTCTACAAAAGCTAGGCACATATCTTGATTGTATTCCACGCCTTTTTCTATCAGTTGTCTCACTGCAAATATGTGATCTATAGTGGAGAATTTGCTTCTGAATCCAGCCTGTTCTACTGGTTGTGCATGATCGAGCTTGTTAGTAAGTCTATTGGTCAACACCTTCGTAAATGTTTTGTAAATATGAAGAAGAATGGATATAGGTCTATAATTTGCTAGATTAGTTTTATCGCCTTTTTTAAAAATAAGTGTCACTATTTCTTCAATTTTTTCGGACTGACGCCTATAAAGATAGCTATCTATAAAGATAGTTACTTTATCAACGAGTAACATAGGCTATACTTTATTTTCAAAAAAATTAGAGATCCCCTACGAAAATTGCAATATTGTGAATTAAGTCGGAAAAATCGTCCCATCAGAGAGCTTCCGTGGCGTGCTCTGCGTAAATAGTAACAGTTACACGAAAACAATGTATGGTGGAATTGTTCCTCTTAAAAGTTCAAAATAAAGTCCGGGATATTATACTATATATACCTTTATATTATATATCTATCTTGTAAGGTTGTCTCACGATAACCATTTTTGTGATTTTCAAATTTGTTCTAAAACAAAGCTTTACATTCGAAGGTGTTTTTCCTGACATTGTAATAATCATTATCAAAATAAAATATTTGGTCATCTCAAGTATTTAATATAGACCAAATTCATCCTTTCCACCATTCAATTCAGATGAATATCTTAGAAGATATCATAGAAATAAATTAACGCGCAATAGAAATAAGGGTGGCCGGCAGTGCGGAGATATCGCAGCGCTAATGTAAAACCTGATGTGCTGCCCAATGCCGGCTGGCTATTATGATGATTAGTTCTACCCGTGTGAAGCCGGGAGTGTAATATTTTATGAAACGCCACCATTTCATGAAATATTCGCTTATTTAATGAAATAAATTCTACGACATGGGCCCGACACGTCATGTTGAGTGTAGACCCGCGCTATATAAGGATACTAGCTGATGCCCGCGACTTCGTCCGCGTGGATTAAGCTTTTTTGGCTCCCGCAGGAACTCTTTAATTTTCCGGGATAAAAAGTAGCCTACGTGTTATTCCAGAGTCCAGACTATAATCTACCTCTGTGCTACATTTCATCCAAATCCATGCAGGCTTTCTGGCGTGATATGAGTAACAAACATCCATCTATCCATACAAACTTTCGCATTTATAATATTATTGTTGAAGTATAGAAAACAGCTTGTGATACACTATTCATTTAATAAGAGTTTAATATTGAAACTGCAATAGAATAATTACATAAGTTATACAAATATTTACGAAACCAAGAAACATGTTAATGTCAACAGGGAAAATGCGCCAAATACAATATTTCGGAGGCCGGTTCTCGACGTACTCCAATATCTCGTAAATTTGATGACGTAGGGTCTCGCCTGAAAAATAAACATGTTAAAATAAAATGAACAAATTTTAGTTCTATAACCATAGAGTTAACATTTTTAGAAGTTTTGATATATTTATTTGGTACCTATTATATAATAACTGTTTTCGCAAATAGTGTAGGTACTTACATACATTACTTTTTGAAAAATCGTTAAACAACTATACAATTAGATTGTTAAACATTGTCGTCGTCTGTATCGATAGACTAAGTTTTCTACGCTTAAAACACGAACTTGTGACGGTTGTGCTCATCGGTAAGGTTAGCTAGGTTAGCTATCCAGTTAGTCGTCCCTACAACGCTGAAAACACAGAGTTGGAAGAAAAACCTGAGCCACTACGGTCTATCAGTTCTTCGAGCTAAGTGATTCGTTGCTATCCCCATTTAAGCTTGGTGAATCATACTCGTACGTGTGTGTTTGTTTCTTGGTTTGTCCTTCAATCACGCCACAATGGGGCAACGGATCGACCTGATTTTTGGCATGGGTATAGTTGAGGACGGACAGTGATATATGCTATTTTTATCCCGGAAAAATTAGGAGTTCCTTCGGGAATCAAATAAACATAAACCACGCGGACGAAGTCGCGGGCATCAGCTAGTCTCTCTATATATTCTCATTTCTAATTTCATGATACATGATGAAATTAGAAATACAATATCAATCATGAAATTACCTCTACAATTGAGCAATAGTTCCCCAAGCACTGTTTTAATCTTGTCATATTCAACGAGTAGCATTTCTGCTATAAACGCCGGAAAGCACATAAATATTATATTTATAAAAGCTTCGAACGCACCACTCTGCGAATTTCTAAGGTCATGCTGAAAAACAATTTAATTGAAAAAGTACTGAAGCGATTTTTTTTCTCATAAAATATGATGCGTATCTATACTTATAATAAAACTGTAACAGGTCCAATTCTGTACATTGAAGATATTTTGAAAATTTTTTTTGGAGGGGACTCATTATTCGATACTGAAGCCAAATCTGTAATTTTTTTCATTTTTGTCTGTCTGTCTTTCTGTCTGTCTGTCTGTCTGTCTGTCTGTCTGTCTGTATCTTGGCCGCGCATCACGCCGAAACTACTGAATGAATTCAAACGAAACTTGGCATGATTTGAGCCTATACTACGAGGTAGGACATAGGATACTTTTTATCCCGAAATTCTACCCCCGAAGGGGTGAAATAGGGGTTGAAAGTTTGTATGAAAGTCCTTAATTTCTCAAGTTATAGCCATGAAACTTGAAATATGAGCAGCGGGTTGAAAATGGAGACATACGTGTTTCACAGTTTTTGAAAATTCGACCCCCAAAAGGGTGAAATAGGAGATGAAAGTTGGTATGAAAGTCCTTCGTTTCTCAAGATGTTTTACAAGTTATATCAACGAAACTTTTTATTTTGGCTAACGGTAAAAAATAAAGAAGTACGTGTGTCACAGTTTTTCAAAATTCTACCCCTAAGGGGGTGAAATAGGGGGTGAAAGTTTGTATGAAAGTCCGTCATTTCTCAAGTTATATCGATTAAACTTAGTATACAAGCTACTGGTTGAAAATGAAGAAATAAGTGTTTCACAGTTTTTGTAAATTTTACCCCCGAAGGGGTGAAATAGGGGTTGAAAGTTTGTATGAAAGTCCTTCATTTCTCAAGTTATAGCCATGAAACTTGGTATATGAGCTGCGGGTTAAAAATGAAGACATACGTGTTTCACAGTTTTCCAAAATTTCACTCTCAAAGGGGTGAAATAGGGGTTGAAAGTTTGTATGAAAGTCCTTCATTTCTAAAGTTATATCGATGAAACTTGGTATACAACCTACCGGTTAAAAATAAAGAAATACGTGTTTCACAGTATTCGTAAATTTTACCCCCGAAGGGGTGAAATAGGGGTTGAAAGTTTGTATGAAAGTCCTTCATTTCTCAAGTTATATCCATGAAACTTGGTATATGAGCAGCGGGTTAGAAATGAAAACATACGTGTTTCACAATTTTTCAAAATTCCACCCCCAAAGGGGTGAAATAGAGGTTGAAAGTTTGTATAAAAGTCCGTCATTTCTCAAGTTATTTCGATGAAACTTGGTATATCCACGCGGACGAAGTCGCGGGCATCAGCTAGTAATTAAATAAAACTGACGTTAATTGTACAACAATGTGCTGAGGGCGGTGCTGAGGAAGCCTCGACACTGCAGCGCGTCGGCAATGTTTGCGGAAGCTCGGGTGGACGACTTCTACGCGATCGTACGTAAACGTGCCGCGTCTATAATGAGCAGGCTATTGAGTAGCTCCAACACCCTCCTTGGCACATTGGCGGGTAAACTGGACAGCCCTCTCTGGAGGTGCTGGAACGGTGCACACAGTCGCGCTAGGAGGCCTCAAAGGTGTAGTTGTGTTTTTTAGGTATAAGAGTAGGTTAAGTTTATTGTATTTACTAACATAGGTTAAGTGTTTTGTTACTAACAAATTATGGGAGTTTTCCTGAAATAAAAATTATATTATATTATATTATATATATTATTATATGGGGCATACATACATAGGCTTAGGTATAGTAATAAATTCAAGAATAAAATATTTTTCAACACACTTGCTCATAAAGTGGCTCTAAGTTCACCGCAATTAGGCACTTATTGACACCTATAATCAAACTGTGACTTTTTCATTGCTATTATTCACAAGTGAGTTATAGAGTTTTTTTTTTAATTTTATTGGTTGAGTTGCTTTGTTCTTAAAAAAGATTCGATACAAAAGAGATCGTGTTCAATAGTACAAATAAATTAATGTACCTACTCATGCTCATTTCATGCAACTTCGTATTTAAATAGATAATTTCAACTTGTACGTGTTTAATAAATAAAATTTCACTCAAATATAATTTTTGTTTCTTCTCCTAATAAAGAAAACTTTTTTTTTTTTTTTTAATCTGATTTATTTGGGGGCTTTAAAGAAAACTTGAAATTCCCCATTTTGTACGTAGCTAAAACGCTATCCGCGTATATTTAGTCTATGGCAGATCGCCATTGTAAGATGCGCGCGCCTAGGAACACTGGTTTTTTCCCCCCATTGCGAAAAATTTTTCACAACTCGTTTTCACTGTTTAAATTACAGTTATTTATTAATTAAAATGTCTACAAGTAATTATGAAGAAAATGATTTATGTTGTACACCGCCCGATATAAGATGTGAAGCCCATAACGTTATGGAAAGTTTACTACCTGAAAACTCCAAGGAAAAATTATTTTTTAGTATTATTTTCTTCACAAGTGTGTTGAAAAACGTCGTATGATACACGTGTGTATTGATGATTACCGTCCTCGGCTATCTTAAGACCCTCACCTAACGGCTCGGGTCTCAATGGCGCCTCAGCGGTAATCACCAACATTACACACTTGTACCATAATGTACTAATACGTATCAGTACAAAGAAAAAATTGCAGATCTGATGCAGCGATACTCTAAGTTGATCAAAAAGTTTAGAGAAAAACATGAGAATATTGATGGCTATGTCAAAAGTAAATTATTTTTCCCTGATTATTAAAGAGAGGGTCTACCAAAAGTCATAAAATTCACATCATCGGTTAGTTTTTTAGAAAAAAAAAGTGCGTTGAAATTTGATAACGTCACAACTATGTATTTCATAGAAACAGTTTGATAAACAGTTGCTGATTTGATTGATTGTCATCATCCCTATTGACTGTCTAGTTGTATAAATGGTAATTAGCGTAGTTATGCAAATGCTGTACATTTAGTCTAAGTTTTTACATTGCAAATTCGATTGATCGTGATGAGCGTTCGATCATATTAGCTTCAAAGTAAAATGAAGATTTAGATTTTAAATTGGCACTCAATGTATACTGTGGCTCCAAACTCCGAAATTAAAATTGGTACTGAATATGTAACTTTAAATCAAGAGTATTTGGGTCCATTTTACTTTGACGCTAATGTGATCGAACGCTCAATACGATCAATCGATTTTGCAATGTAAAAGCTTAGACTAAGCGTACAGATATTTAAAAAATAAAAAACAATTAACTGAAGAATAAAGTTAGATTTATGAGTAGGTACATAGGTATAATAAAAAATCTGTCAAAATGCTAAAATATCCTAAAATCAGCCCTAAATTATTGTAAAATCAATAAGTATCAAATAATTCACAGTAGATGAAAAAATTTACTTACATCATTAATCAATGCTACAGTGCTAAAGTAAATGCAGCAGATAGTTTTTGCGACCGTAGCTATTAAGCTGGTAAACATCTAGAATATTGTTAAAAAAAAGTAAGATTCATTCCCTGTTATGTTACATTATTGGAGTTTTATAAAGTCACACAACTGAAATTTATTCTTTCTATCTAGGCGAGGTATTCTTCTACTGCTCGTAGTAAATCGTTAAGTTATGCCGTTTGCTCAGCTATCATTTAAACAATCATGCTAAAATACCCGTTTTGTAGATAATATCAATTTAATCAATTCAAGTAGGAGAATTTAAATACATATTATATATTAACTACTACATGATGCCCGCGACTTCGTCCGCGTGGATTAAGATTTTGTGATTTCCACGGGAACTCTTTAATTATCCGGGATAAAAAGTAGCATATAACCTTCCCCGGGATACAAACTATCCATACCAAATTTCATCAAAATCGTATCGAAAGCGTAGCAGACAGACAGACACACTTTCGCATTTATAATATTAGTATGGATATATTACTTACCACAATTTTCAAGGATTTATTAATATTACCAAAAATATGAAGCATGTTTTTGTATGTAAACACGAACTTCCTTAATTTTATCATGACCATCTCAATACGGATTATATTTTCATTGTTACAATCTGCATGTAATTTAGTGGTAATGAATTTAAGCCGTGATAGCATACATTCAAACATTATAGAATTGGTCAAATTAACCAGGTGATTGGACGTAATGTGTACTATAATGATAATTTCATATAATGTGTACGGTAGAGAGTCATCATGTAAAAATATTTCAGACACATACTTTGCTAATAAGCACGTAGGATATACGGACAGTGTAATTTTTAATCGGTCATGAAACTTCCTAAAACCTATTATTCTGTCGATCATTTTAATATTTGAACAAAATTTCATAAACTCTTCATCTTTTGTGTAAAAGTTTGTAAATGTATTTACAACCAATTGTAACAATATAAGCACGCAGTAAACTGTTGACCCTAAAGGTATATTCGTTTTAAAAAGGAAAACTATGTTTATGACGCAAACCATACAAAAACACAAGCAATATAATTTTGTAAGTTTTGATAAAAACGTTGATGTGAATACATTGCTGTAAAATCCGAATACAACTCTTAGTATCATGATAGCTTTGAATGAAAATACAGTTCCTTTTAAGGTTTTAAAATATTTGTTGCACATAATGATACTAAGAAAAACTCGTATAATACTGAATATCACTATAAAAAATACGAGTATGTCCGCAAAGTCATGCAGCAATATCGAAAATGATTAGGTCTTCGATCATTTTCAATTAAATGGGACGTTACTATTGATTAAGTCACTTACATATTAGATTGAATTGTGTTGTTACTTGATAACTGTATTGGTTGCTCGTGGCATAATACATCCTACTCTATGCTAGTGGCTTAATATCAATATTACTCATTCATCATTATCTATTTATACGTTTTCTAAGGTACTTGATTGTAATTTGGATAGGGTAAAACCGTAGATGCCGCAGCAGTATAGATGCCTCATTATATTTTTTATTACGTCAATATACTGGTTCATTGAGTCTGCATCTAGGTGTAAATAGATGCTATTTTGTTTATAATTTATTTAAAAAATACTTGGGCATCAATCCCTATCAAAAAGGATAGTTGCCCTGATTTTTCGAGGTATAGGTGCCCTTAGGGGCACCTATACGATATCATTATTATTATTATTATTGTATTCTTTATTGCACACAAGAGACATAGAAACATATATTCAAACAAAGAAGCTTAATCTTAGTGAAGCGTGCAAAGGCGGTCTTATCGCTAAAGCGATCTCTCCCAGACAACCTTTGGTGATCGGAAAGGCGAAAACAGGGGTTGTGTGGCATTGTGTGGCAATCAATTTAGTTTTTATAGAATAAGATAGACTACATAAACACTACATACTAATAATACACATATAGATATCTACCATAAATAATAATTATTTATACATAATATATAATATACTACATTCTACTCCATTACATAGATAGATAGTAGTTTTTCAGACAACGTTTGAAGATATGTAGTGATTTTGCCTGACGTATGTCAGCAGGGAGAGAATTCCACAACTTGACACAATTCTTCGTGAAAGAGTCACCATAGAACTTCGTACGGCTGGACGGCATCTTCAGCTTATTGTCGGCGCAGGAACGAAGAAAGAACATCATTTATGATTACCTACAGCAGAACTATGCCCCTTAAATATAAAAGAAAGGAAGGAGTGCGAGCTCGAGTATGTTCTTGAACCACAGAAAACCTACCTATTTCGATGAAATGGACAAAAAAACCATGGGGATAAACGAAATATCCCGACTTACCTATGTCATTTGTGTAATGTTAGAATTATCTTCTAATGATAACAATAAAAAGATTTAAAAAAATACAAAATGTTTTTCATTATTATGACCCATGTTTCTTGGACTGCTACCTAACATTTGGTATGGGTTTTTGGTTTACACGGTATAAAGGGCATCTATCCTTCTCAGTTTTTTCATGGTAGGGCAACTATCCATACAGGTAGGCATCTATCCTCAAAAAAAATGTTCCACGAAAAGCTAATTTCTGCAAAATCTGTATTTGATAGGTTAAAAAATAATAGTAATAATTCAACATAAAGGATTGAGCTAACTACATTAATAGAAATTATTCGTATAAAATTAATATTTTTTAAATTAATTGGCTATTTCAAAAAGTGGGGCATCTATTACCCTAATATCCAAATTACATTATATATTAGGTATCTAAATTGTTTTAACCAACTTTGAAAAAAAAGAAGGAGTCAGGACTCCGTTATATATTAAAATCGATTTGGAAAATTCTTATTTGAAAGGATATATTTTCATATTGGTCCCATAAACATCAGCTATTCTGATGCAGCAGGGTTACTGCCCATCTAAGTTATAAGGATTTAGGATACACTAACTTCGATTCCCAAGAATAGAAAAATAGAATTGATAATATAATACTTATTTAAGTTGATAATAAGCGTAATTAAAAATTACGCTTTAGATAATTATGCTTTAGCCGGAGCCGAATAACTTTGTAAAGTTCCTATAACTTCCTACTTACCGATTCATTGAGCAGGCATGGCCGCATGACATGACATATTCGACTTTGTAGGCTTGAATAACAAAAATTACTTTGCTTATTGAAAAATACTTAATTTGAATGAGCAAGTAAGTAAGTATTTATTGAAATTTCTTAATTTTTCCAGAAAGCCACGAGGATGTTCAAACTCCACTACTTGCTAACGAACAAACACATAACCAACTATAATTACAATTTACTACAGCCACGGCTAAGTTCAGAAAAGTATAACTTTGAGAGCTCCGAGTGGTGTTATAGTTTTGACGACCATCCTGCAGGCGCAGTGGTGACCGCTGTGGTAAGAGAGAGGTCCCGGGTTCGATTCGGGAATTTATAATTTCTGAATTTTCCCTGGTCTGTCCTGGTGGGAACGTTCGGCCGTGGCTGTAGTTACTTACCACCCTACCGGCAAAGACGTACCGCCAAGCGGTTTAGCGCTCCTGTACGATGCCGTGTGGAAACCGATTAGGGGTACCTCTGGTTAAATATAACAGTCATATCCCTAACAGGTTAGCCCACTAGCATCTTAGACTGCACTACACTACCATCAGGTGAGATTACAGTCAAGGAATAACTTGTAGTGGCGTTAAAAAAATACGGATAATATTTTGATTAAGAAGTTAGATCTATATATGTACTTACTTATAATAAAACTGTAACAGGTCCAATTCTGTACATTGAAGATATTTTGAAATTTTTTTTTGGAGGGCACTCATTATTCGATACTGAAGCCAAATCTGTAATTTTTTTCATTTTTGTCTGTCTGTCTGTCTGTCTGTCTAGCTGTATCTTGGCCGCGCATCACGCCGAACATACTGAATGAATTCAAACGAAACTTGGCACGATTTGAGCCCATACTACGAGGTAGGACATAGGATACTTTTTATCCCGAAATTCTACCCCCGAAGGGGTGAAATAGGGGTTGAAAGTTTGTATGAAAGTCCTCAATTTCTCAAGTTATAGCCATGAAACTTGATATATCAGCTGCGGGTTGAAAATGAAAACATATGTGTTTCACAGTTTTTCAAAATTCCACCCCCGAAGGGGTGAAATAGGGGTAGTGTAAAAGCAGCTATCTATATAGATATCTACTTTATCTAGGGGTAGCCGGCAGTGCGGAGATATCGCAGCGCTAATGTAAAACCTGATGTGCTGCCCATTGAATTAATATGTAGGTTAATTCCTCAAAGGTGCTGCCCAATGCCGGCTGGCTATTATGATGATTAGTCTTACCCGTGCGAAGCCGGGGCGGACCGCTGGTGCATTTATATTATGCTTAAAAGCCAAATCATGGCAATGGTCTTCCGACCGTTTAATATTTTATGAAGCGCCACCATTTCATGAAATATTCGCTTATTTAATGAAATAAATTCTACGACATGGGCCCGGCACGTCATGTATAAGGATACTAGCTGATGCCGGCGACTTCGTCCGCGTGGATTAAGCTTTTTTGGCTCCCGCGGGAACTCTTTAATTTTCCGGGATAAAAAGTAGACTATGTGTTATTACCAATACTATAATCTCTGTGCCAAATTTCATCCAAATCCGTTCAGGCTTTCTGGCGTGATTGAGTAACAAACATCCATCCATCCATACAAACTTTCGCATTAATTATAATATTAGTATAGAAGTATAGATTTAGAAAACAGCTTGTGATACACTATTCATTTAATATTGAAACTGCAATAGAATAATTACATAAGTTATACAAATATTTACGAAACCAAGAAACATGTTAATGTCAACAGGGAAAATGCGCCAAATACAATATTTCGGAGGCCGGTTCTCGACGTACTCCAATATCTCGTAAATTTGAAGACGTAGGGTCTCGCCTGAAAAAATAAACATGTTAAAATAAAATGAACAAATTTTAGTTCTATAACCATAGAGTTAACATTTTTAGAAGCTTTGATATATTTATTTAGTACCTACCTATAATAATTTTACATGTAAATAGCGCTTTAAGCGTTGTTGTTTTCGCAAATAGTGTACTTACATACATTACTTTTTTAAAAATCATTAGGTACACAATTAGATTGTTACATTGTCGTCGTCTGTATCGATAGACGAAGTTTTCTACGCTTAAACACGATCTTGTGACGTTTGTGCTCATCGGTAAGGTTAGCTAGGTTAGTTATCCAGTTAGTCGTCCCAACAACGCTGCCCCCAGAAAACAGTGGAAAGAAAAACCTAAGCCACTACGGTCTATCAGCTCTTCGAGCTAAGTGCTTCGTTGCTATCCCCATTTAAGCTTGGTGAATCATACTAATAAGTAATATTATAAACGCGAAACGCGAACGTTGTTTGTTGGTTTGTCCTTCAATCAGGCCGCAATGGAGCAACGGATTGACGTGATTTTTGACATGGGTATAGTTGAGGACCTGGAGAGTGATATAGGCTATTTAATCTCGGAAAATTTAGGAGTTCCCTTGGGAATCAAATAAACTTAAACCAGGCGGATGAAGTCGCGGGCATCAGCAAGTCTCTCTATTTTCTCATTTCTTTTATCATGATACGTGATGAAATTAGAAATACAATAACAATCATGAAATTACCTCTACAATTGAGCAATAGTTTCCCAAGCACTGTTTTAATCTTGTCATATTCAACGAGTAGCATTTCTGCTATAAACGCCGGAAAGCACATAAATATTATATTTATAAAAGCTTCGAACGCACCACTCTGCGAATTTCTAAGGTCATGCTGAAAAACAATTTAATTGAAAAAGTACTGAAGCGATTTTTTTTCTGATAAAATATGATGCGTCTAATTAAATAAAACTGATGTTAATTATATGGGGCTGTCATACTTAGGTATAATAATAAATTCAAGAATAAAATATTATACGTAACAAAGAAAAAATTGCAGATCTGATGCAGCAATACTCTAAGGCGTCAGGCACGAAACTAGCGACGGCCGACCGACGGCGACAGCGGTACCCTTACTCTGAGATTGATCGAATTTAAAATACGGTCTCACTAGGTGAGGTGAATTACATATGCATCAAACTAAAATGAATCTTAATCTTATTAATTTAGAGCTCAATTTCGTGTATGCATACACAGCTAGCGCTCCAAACGATACGTTTCGAAATTTGAATCGGTTGCACTGAATTTGTGGCTTTAAATCAAGAGTTTTTGGGTCCATTTTAGTTTGACTCAAATGTGATTCACCTCTCTTAGTGAGACCGTATTTTAAACTCGATCAATCTCAGAGTAAGGGTACTGGTCGATGTTGTCCGAGAGCTTTGACGAATTTCGGGAAGGTTATAGAACCTAAAAGGAGGCAAGCTAAAATTGTGAAAAAATATAATTTCGTCAATTGGCGAATCCGGTCCTGACAGTATGGTAGAGCGTTTGCGGTTATTTCGCTACTGCGCAGCATATAACATTTGCAAAAAAATCCAAAATCATTTTTTTAGCAACTTGATATTTTTATCTATAAATTTAGTACTTATAAAATTCGAAAAAAAAACATCCCAGACGTTTTGTCGGTTATAAAGTACCTACTAGAGGACGCCCGCGACTTTGGCATAAGTTTTTTTAATTCCCACAGGCACTCCTTCATTTCCTGGATAAAAAGAAGCCTATGTCACTCTCCAGATCCTCAACTATACCTACCCATGCAAAAAATCACATCGATCCGTTGCTCTGTTGCGGCGTGATTGAAGGACAAACTCTCTATATAACGTCCTTGGGGATAGAAATTTCAAGACTGTGGCATACGTATTTCATAAATTTAAATCGGAAGCCCAAATACCAAGTTTCAGGGCGATAACTTGAAAAACGACGGACTTTCATTCAAATTTTCAACCCCTATTTAACCCCTTTGGTGGTGAAATTTTTAAATATTTTGACACACGTACTTCTTTATTTTTTACCGATAGCCAAAATACCAAGGTTCGTTGATATAACCTGAGAAATATCTTGAGAAATGAAGAACTTTTTTACAAACTTTCATCCCCTATTTCCATTCCTGTAGAATTTTCAAAAATAGTGAAACATATTCTTCTTCATATTTAACCGAAAGCTCAAATACCAAGTTTCATGACTTTAACTTGAAAAATGAATGACTTTCATAACAACTTTCAACCCCTATTTTACCCGTTTGGGGGTAGAATTTTGAAAAACTGTGACACACGTACTTCTTTATTTATTACCTAAAGCCAAAATACCAAGTTTCATGGATATAACTTACGAAACGACGGCCTTTCATACAAACTTTCAACCCCTATTTCACCCCCTTAGGGGTGGAATTTTGCAAAATCCTTCCTTAGTGAGTGCCTGCGTCACAAAAGGAACCTACTGTCAAAATTTCAAGTTTCTAACCCCAGCGGTTTAGGATGTGCGTTGATATATAAGTCAGTCACTCAGTCAGTCAGGACTTTGAATTTTATATATATAGATTACCAGACGTCTTCAAAATTCTTCCCGAAATTCGTCGCCAGCTCAGCCCATCGCCCCGCTGTCGCCGTCGCTCCCCCGTCGCTAATTTCGTGCCCGTACACGTTGATCAAAAAGTCTAGAGATAAACATGAGAATAGGGATGCCTATGTCAAAAATAAAATATTTTTTACTGATTATTAAAGAGAGGGTCTTCCCTTCCATAAAAGTCATAAAATTCACATTCTCGGTTAGATTTAAATTTTTAGAAAAAAAAAAGTGCGTTGAAATTTGATGACGTCACAACTATGTATTTCATACAAACAGTTTGATGAAGAGTTGCTGATTTGATTGATTGTCATCATCCCTATTGACTCTCTTGATGTATAAATAGTAATTAGCGTAGGCAAATGCTGTACATTTAGTCTAAGTTTTTACATTGCAAATTCGATCGATCGTAATTCGAATGGATCACATTAGCTTCAAAGTAAAATGAAGATTTAGATTTTAAATTAGCACTCAATTTTCTGTAGCTACTGCTCCAAACGATATGTTTCGAAATTAAAATTAGTACTGACTATATAACTTTAAATCAAGAGCTTTTGGGTACATTTTACTTTGACGCTGTGATCGAACGCTCAATACGATCAATCGATTTTGCAATGTAAAAACTTAGACTAAGCGTACAGATATTTAAAAAATAAATAACAGCTGTTAACTGAGGAATAAATGACGTCCCAGTTAAGTATGGAAGGTGGTTTTTTATTCTGAGTGTCAATGAACCAGAACCAAACTGCCATCACGTGAAAGAGAAAAAAATATAACATTAAACGCTTTAAAAATAATAATTTTAGAACACCCCGTTTTTTTTAAAATTTGTTAAGAAAAATATCGTTTGTAGAAAATATTTTTCGATAGATGGCAACACTAAAACCTACTTCACAACACAATGGAAAAAAGACAAAGTGTATCAAATTTACATTACCTAATGTCAAACAGGTAAAAACCACTGTACAACTTGATCATGAGGAATTAGATTTAGTGGATACCGCTGTTTTTCTCGGAATAACGTTAGATGCTAAACTCCAATGGGGCCATCACATAAATGACTTGTCGAACAGGCTTAGTTCTGCTGCATACGCGGTTAAAAAGATTCGCCAGTTGACAGATATAGAAACGGCGAGATTAGTTTATTTTGGTTACTTTCACAACAATAAGTCATATATGGTATATTATTATGGGGTAATGTTGCTGATATTAATTCTGTTTTTGTGCTGCATAAGAGGGCTGTTCGAGCCATACATAATATGGGACCAAGAGAGTCACTAAGAGATAAATTTAAAAAAATCAATATTATGACAGTGCACAACCAATATTTAATTGAAAATTTAGTATACGTGCATAAACACATTGATAAATTCAAGAAGAAAAGTGATTGTCATAATGTCAATACTAGAAATAAAAATAAACTTGTAAATGACTTGTAATGCCTGCTTCTAGGCTTAGTAAAACTAGCAATTCATTTGTTTTAAACAGTGTCCGCTTCTACAATAAGCTCCCAGAAGACATGTTGAAGATGTCTCTGAATAAGTTCAAAGTTAATGTAAAACGTTAATGTAAATCATTGAAAAATCCTATTACCATGTGAAAGACTACGAGTACTTAAATGACAAGGAAGTTTGGCAATAATTTGCTCTAATGGCTCTGATAGTTCCTTAGTTAAGATGATTTGTGATAATAAAAAAAAAAACCCCTAGCTGAGTTTGTTGTAGGCTCTTCTCAGACCAGGGCGCGTTTGGAACCCTCGTAGCTTTAATTTTTACAGATTATCACCATCGTATTTTTATGTAACTGGACGTCAATAAGTGTAGTGTATCTACCTAAATTGAATAAATATTTATGACTTATGACTTACTAGCTGATGCCCGCGACTTCGTCCTCGTGGATCGAGGTTTTTCGGTTCCCGCGGGAGCTCCTTAATTTTCCGGGATAAAAAGTAGCCTATGTGTTATTCCAGACTATAATCTAGATAGATTATAGTCTGGATAGTAGTAGTAGTAGTGATAGATTTGGCACAGAGATCTGTGCCAAATTTCATCCAGATCCGTTCAGCCGTTGGGGCGTGATTGAGTAACAAACATCCACACATCCATACATCCATACATCCATACATCCATACATCCATACATCCATACATCCATACATCCATACATCCATACATCCATACATCCATACATCCATACATCCATACATCCATACATCCATACATCCATACATCCATACATCCATACATCCATACATCCATACATCCATACATCCATACATCCATACATCCATACATCCATACATCCATACATCCATACATCCATACATCCATCAGAACTTTCGCATCCATACTATCCATATTTATAATATTAGTATGGATGCGAAAGTGTGTCTGTCTGTCTGTCTGTCTGTGTCTGTCTGTCTGTCTGCTACGCTTTCACGGCCCAACCGTTCAATCGATTTTGATGAAATTTGGTACAGGGATAAGTTGCATCCCGGGGCAAAGTTACATAGGCTACTTTTTATCCCGAAAAATCAAACAGTTCCTGTGGGATAGTATGCTCTTTTTCTCGCATTTGTTTTTCAATCACGCTTGAACGGCGCAACGGATCGAAGTGAATTTTTGCATGGGTATATTTGAGGACCTGTAGAGTGACATAGGCCACTTTTTATCCCGGAAAAACTAACAGTTCCTGTGGGATGGTATGCTCTTTTTCTCGCATTTGTTTTTCAATCACGCTTCAACGGCGCAACGGATCGAAGTGATTTTCTGCATGGGTATATTTGAGGACCTGGAGAGTGACACAGGCCACTTTTTATCCCGGAAAACTAACAGTTCCTGTGGGATAGTATGCTCTTTTTCTCCCATTTGTTCTTTAATTACGCGGCAACGGAGCTACAGATTGACGTGATTTTTTGCACAGGTATAGTTGAAGAGCTGAAAAGGTGAGGTAACTTTTTATACCGTAACCAACAGTTCCTGTGGGATAGTATTCTCTTTTTCTCGCATTTGTTTCACCGTTCCCACGTTCCCACGTTCAGGTTAGCCCACGTTCAGGTTATCATAACCTTCCGGTTCGCCCACGTTCAGGTCACCCGACGTTCAGGTTATCATAACCGTCCGGTTAGCCCACTTTCAGGTCAGCCTACGTTCAGTTTAGCCGACGCGTCGGCTAAACGTCGCGACGTTCAGGTTAGTCGACGTTCAGGTTAGCCCACGTTCAGGTTATCCGACGTTCAAGTTAGTCCACGCTCTCGTTAGCCGACGTTCAGGTTAACCTACGTTCAAGTTACCCGACGTTTAAGTTAGCCGACGTTCAGGTTAGCTGACGTTTCGATTTAGGGCCAGGAAAGTAGCATATGCTACCTTTATCCTATCCATACTAATATTATAAATGCGAAAGTCAGTTTGTTTGTTGGTTTGTCCTTCAATCACGCTTCATAACGGCGCAACGGATCGACGTGATTTTTTGCATGGGTATATTTGAGGACCTGGAGAGTGACATAGGCCACTTTTTATCCTGGAAAAACAAACAGTTCCTGTGGGATAACATGCTCTTTTTCTCGCATTTTTCTTCAATTAGGTGGCAACGGCGCTTCGGATCGACGTGATTTTTTGCATGGGTATATTTGAGGACTTGGAGAGTGACACAGGCCACTTTTCATCCTGGAAAAACTAACAGTTCCTGTGGGATAGTATGCTCTTTTTGTCGCATTTGTTTCACCGTTACCACGTTCACACGTTCATATTAGCCCACGTTCAGGTTATCATAACCTTCCGGTTAGCCCACGTTCAGGTCAACCGACATTCAGGTTAGCCCACGTTCAGGTTATTTATACCCGTCCGGTTAGCCCACGTTCAGGTTAGCCGTCGTTCAAGTTGGCCGACGTTCAAGTGAGCCGACATCCAAGTTACCCGACATTCAAGTTAGCCCATGTTCAGGTTAGCCGACGTTAAGATTTATTTTAGGACCTAGGAAAGTAACATGTGCTACCTTAGTAACATCGTATCATACTAATAATATTATAAATGCGAAAGTGTTCTTGGAAGTTGTTCTCATTAAAGTAAAAAAAATTGGCAGTCAGGACTGCCGATAGAAGTGAAAACTAATCTATATATATAAAATTCAAAGTCCTGACTGACTGACTGACTGACTGACTTATATATCAACGCACAGCCTAAACCGCTGGGGTTAGAAACTTGAAATTTTGACAGTAGGTTCCTTTTATAACGTAGGGGCTCAATAAGGAAGGATTTTTCAAAATTCCACCCCTAAGAGGGTGAAATAGGGGGTGAAAGTTTGTATGAAAGTCCGTCATTTCTCAAGTTATATTGATGAAACTTGATATTTGAGCTACCGGTTTAAAATTAAGAAATACGTATTTCGCCATTTTTGAAATATCTACCACCAAAGGGTTGAAATAGGGGATGGAAGTTTGTATTAAAGTCCTTTACTTTACAAGATATTTTTCAAGTTTAATCTACGAAACTTGGTCATAAAGAAGGCTGTGTGTCAATTTTTTTTAATTCCACCCCATAGGGGTTAAATAGGGGTTGAAAGTTTGTTTGAAAGTCCGCCGTTTTTTCAAGCTATAGCCATGAAACTTCGTATTTAGGCTTGCGGTTTAAAATGATGAAATACGGATTTCACAGTTTTTGAAATGTTTATCCATAAGAACGTCAAATAGAGAGTTTGTCCTTCAATCGCGCCGCACCACAGGAACAGATCGACGTGACGTTTGCATGGGTATAGTTGAGTACCTGGAGAGTGATATAGGCTTCTTTTTATCCCGGAAAATTAAGGAGTGTGTGAATTAAAAACTTATGCCACGCGAACGAAGTCACGGGCGTCTGCTAGTATTAAATTAAAATATAAACCGTAAAACTAAGGCATTACAGTTTAATTACGTATGTTTATATTTAAGACCTTTTGTCTTCGTAACAACGCGTGGTGTCAGTCACGGTTACACATCACTTTTAAATATAAACCTTAAAACAAAGGCATTAACCCTTTAGTTCGCAGACGAAAAAAATAAAAAAAAATCTTTTTGGGGGGTAAATAGTAAGTATAAGAATGACTTAAAAATAGAAAAAAAAATCGGGTTCAGAATTCAGAGTGCAGAGTTCAGAGTTCAGAGTTCAGAGTGCACAGTTCCGAGTTCCGAGTTCCGAGTTCAGAGTTCAGAGTGCAGAGTTCAGACATCAGAGTGCAGAGTTCAGAGTGCATAGTTCAGAGTGCAGAGTTCAGACTTCAGAGTTCAGAGTTCAGAGTGCAGAGTTCAGAATGCAGAGTTCAGAATTCAGAATGCAGAGTTCAGAGTTCAGAGTGCAGGGTTCAGAGTGCAGAGTTCAGAGTTCAGAGTTCAGAGCGCCGAGTGAAATGTCTCAAACAGGCAGTCACAGTTAAGTTGATAATTGACAATTTTTCACATAAAACTCAGTTATTGATATTTATTTGACTATTATAATATTTATTTGATGACTTTTTCTAATATAAAGGGTATGTCCCGTATACACTGCGAGCACTGTTCAGTGCTCTTACTGGGGAGAAATTCGTTCCGTTATGGACAGACAGTACACTGCCGCAATATTCTAGAGAAATATATGACGTCATTAATCGACGCCATTTTTGTACTGTGTGCACTGGCGTTTTCGAGGTAAGGTGCTCTCAGTTCTTTGATCACGTGATCATCAACTAGACTGCGTTCCGTTTTAAACAGTAACCAGTATAGCTTACTATAGAGGAACGGCTTCGCAGTATACTAAACTGACGTCACACCTTACAGTGCTCGTAGTGTATATCGGAACATACCCCAAGATAAACAAAACTGACAGTGACATTTGACAATCACCTATGACATACTTACGTGACAAAGACAATCAAGTTTTTTTTTACTGTTGATAAGATTCAGATAAAGATCTAAAAAAGCCACAAAATAAAAAAAAAAAAATTCCAAATTGGGGGTACAATAAAAATGTGTAAATTATTCTATAAGCCATATTTTAGGATCTCTATTCACGTGTATTAAAATCATCTTAGTTCATGTTCAAGGCCCAATCTTGAACAAGACCTTTAGATTTATAGGAAGTTATTATAATTAAAAATCTGTCAAAATGCTAAAATATTCTAAAATCAGCCCTAAATTATTGTAAAATCAATAAGAATCAAATAATTCACAAAAGATGCAAAAAATTTACTTACATTATTAATCAATGATACAGTGCTGAAGTAAATGCAGCTGATAGTTTTTGCGACCGTAGCTATTAAGCTGGTAAACATCTAGAATATTGATAAAAAAAGTAAGATTTATTCCCTGCTATGTTACATTATTAGAGTTTTGGATGCTTCTTCGAAATGTGGTAAAAAGCATGTCCTAAGCTGGAGAAACTAACTCTGGCTTATGTAATTTTTTTTGTAGACACTAGACAGTGTCCTCTACACCCTCCAACAAGAAAAAGAACATAAAAGAGGTGAGATCCATCTAAAAAAAAATTTTAAACCTCCAATTTCTAACCTCCATGACTGTCCCACTGCTCATGTCGCAGATAACAAACCTATTTATTTAAAGTATATACTGCATTAAAAATTCTCAAAAAAATATATTTCAATAATGAATAATTAATGTTTTAAATAACAACAGCAGCGTGAGACTACGTCTTTGAATTATTTTTTTACTAGTGACTAAAGTCTGTCCCACGACTTTTTAATCATTCATGTGAACTTATACAAACACTAACGTAACTACCCACATATCCATAAAATCCGCATCGTCGTCGCGTTGTACGAACAAATTCAGTAGCCTTGAGTAATTCGTGTAGAACGGAGGTGTCTTCGTCGTTGCGTTACGAAAATATTTCGCATTCTCCAACGGAAATTTCATTTTGTCAACTTTAAACCCTCATTCATAGAACTCTCACTATACCGTAAGTAGTTATCACCTTTACATATTTGTATTTTTTTTATGTTTTAAATATGTTTTACTTTCTAACAAAGCAAATTTAAAAAAAATTCTATGCTTACTTATCAAGTAAAAATTTAAATACTAACCAATCCTAATTACCATGATTCTAATTACCATTATTACCATGACCATTTTACGTACATGGTAATTAGGCATAGGCTAGGTAATTAGATTAGTGCTTTTATGTATGGGAACTTCTAGGTTTTGACGACCTCCCTGGCGCTCCTGTGGTGAGTGCTTCGGTCTCAAAAACAGGAGTTCCTGGGTTCGATTCCCGACAGGGGCAATTTTGGCATTTTATAATCTTTAAAATGGTCTCCGGTCTGATCTGGCGGTAAGCATTGGCCGAGGCTGGTTACCACCCACCACTGTATCGGCGAAGACGTACCGTGCCATGTGATTTAGCGTTCCGGTACGATGTAGCGTAGAAACTGATGACAGATTTAAGTTTAATACTACCTTACTACTCTGTAAGAGTATGGGGCGCATCTTAAATATGAAGCTCTTGGCGTACCTAGAGTCTAATGATCTACTTTCAGACCGCCAATACGGGTTTCGTAAAAAAAACGGTCTGCCGGTGATCTACTCGTGTACGCCACAAATATTTGGGGTGAAGCCATAGAGAAACATGGAGAGGCTCTTGTTATATCTCTCGATATCTCTAAGGCTTTCGACCGGGTTCACCCTTCTTTGCAAGCTTCCAGCATTCGGTCTCCCGCCGAGCTTGGGTGACTGGATATGTGATTTCTTGAGTGAAATATCCTTCAGAGTAGTCATTGAAGGCTGCGTGTCAGATCTTATGGCTATTATTGTCGGTGTTCCTCAAGGGTCTGTTCTCTCCGCTACACTATTTCTGTTGCACATCAATGATCTGTTGCAACCCGGTATCCTTGGGTACATAGACGACATCACTATAATGGAGAGATACATATCCAGTTCACGCGCAAGTAGTTCAGGTACCAATGAACTCAGACAGGCGATGGTTCAGCGGTTGAACTCTACCCTGAAATTCGTTTCAAATTGGGCTGTTGCCAATTTGGTGGAGTTTAACGCAACCAAAACGCAGGCATGTTTGCTCACAGCAAAACGGAGTCCTTTCATCTTGACTTCCACTTTGCAAGATATACCCTTGCCGTCTGCTGATTCCCAATATCCTAGGCCTCCACACCATGGCTAAGATCAACTTCGGGAGCGAAAGCCAAGACAGCCACCAAAAAACTTGGTATACTTAACAAGGTCAAGCAGTACTTCACGCCACGCCAACTGGTTACCCTATATCAAGCCCAAGTTCGGTCGTGCATGGAGTACTGCAGTCACCTTTATGATGGCTCTGCTAAGTATCAGCTGGCGGCTCTTGATGCCGTAGATCATCGAGCTAGGAGGTTGATTGGCGAAGATTCACCTCTTCTGGCGAAACTTCAAACTCTGGATCACCGCCGTAATGTAGCCGGCGTACCGGTATTTTATGGGATATATTTCGGAGAGTGTGCTCACTTCACCTTTCTACCACCGTGCCGCAAGGCGCCATGCGAGTTTCCACCCCTATGTCGTAGACGTTCCATCCACACGTCCGAAGCGCTTTGTGTCTTTATTCCTTCACTGAAATCTGTTATTTTTTAAAATTAGTTCAGAGTAATTTTGGTCATTTTGGTTCAACAACACTGACATACTAGTTTACTTAATTTTTCAAAAACTTTGTTGTTCTATCTTTTAAGTGGTTAAGAAGACTGGCGTTTGTTTTTAAATTTTTATATGATCATTGCACTGAAACATGTTATTTTAAGTTGTGTGTGTAAGAGAGTTTCAGTTCAGAGTATTATTTTAATACTATTTATTTATTATATACTTATACCTACTATAAACAACTATTAATTTTATGAGAACTTTGCTGAATCGATTGATTTCGTCAACAAGATCGACTTTTTTTTTACCACTACAAGTTAGCCCTTGACTGCGATCTCACCTGATGGTAAGTGATGATGCAGTCTAAGATGGTAACGGGGTAACCTGTTATGGGCATGCCAGTTATATTAAACCCATACCCCTATTCAGTTTCTACACGGCATCGTGCCGGAACGCTAAATCGCTTGGCGGCACGTCTTTGTCGGTAGGGTGGTAACTAGCCACGGCCGAAGTCTCCCACCAGGAGGTGGGAGGCTTAGGCTATTTTTAGTCTTATTTTTATTGCTGAAGCGATCTATGTTAAAATGATTTATAAATGAGACTGACTTTTGCTTATAATTTTTTTAACATTATGTTGGTAACTAAAGCATGTTTTTTTTTATATAACTTTGAGCGCAGTGAGCTTCTTTTGATACTATGTATTTATAGTATACTTAGACGCTTACGACGATGATTACGCGATAAATCTAAGTAGGTTTGTTAAGAAGATTACTTAATATATTGATCACGTTAACGAGACTGATTTATTTTTGTCAAATTTTGTATGAGTATGTTTGACATGCCGTTTTAAAAAGATTTTGTGTACAAAGAGTTATTTTGATAATATTCTAATAGACGCTTACTTTACGCTTACTATCTATTTGATAAGAAGTCTACTGAATTTATTGACCTCGTGGACAAGACTGGCTTTTGCTTATTAAATTTCGTACAAGTAATTAAATTTCTTTCACAATTTTAAAAAGATTTTGTGAATATAGAGTTATTTTGATAATATTCATAATATGCTTAGACGTTTACTCTAGCTAACTATATATTTGATAAGAAGGTTACTGAATCTATTTATGTTGTCCTCGTGACTGACTTTTGAATTTTGCGAATTGCGATTGACTCATTTATACTTTTTTTAGATATTAAGATAATATAATTGTTCTTTCAGTTTTATTTCTGTATTTTTCCACATTTTCTTATAGATTTTTATAACACAAACACTTATGTTTTATTCATATTACTCATCACCATTATCATTACCAAATTACCATATGCATATTCTAATCACCATATCCCGGACCTCATTACTATGTCACAATTTTTCATTACCATGACCACAATAATTACCAAACACCTTATATTTCCAAGAGAATCAGATCCTGGTGAGAGGCCTTCCTCATCACTGTGATAAATGAAGGTACCCCTTTGTCAAGGTCAACTTAAAAAAACAATAACTCAAAAAAAAAAAAAAAATTTTACACCGGTCGATAATGACATGAAATCGAAGAAGTGCCCTTTTATAAAGTCACACTACTGAAATTTATCCTTTCTATGATCTATCTAGGCGAGGTATTCTTCTACTGCTCGTAGTAAAGCGTTAGGTTATGCCGTTTGCTCAGCTATTATTATTTAAACAGTTATGCTAAAATACCCGTTTTTGTAGATAATATCAATTTAATCAATTCAAGTAGAAGAATTTAAATATATTAACTATATGTTACTTACCACAATTTTCAAGGATTTATTAATATTACCAAAAATATGAAGCATGTTTTTGTATGTAAACACGAACTTCCTTAATTTTATCATGACCATCTCAATACGGGTTATATTTTCATTGTTACAATCTGCATCTAATTTAGTCGTAATGAATTTAAGCCGTGATAGCATACATTCAAACATTATAGAATTGGTCAAATGAACCAGGTGATTGGACGTAACGTGTACTATAATGATAATTTTATATGATGTGTACGGTAGAGAGTTTTCATGTACAAATATTTCAGACACATACACTGCTAATAAGCACGTAGAATATACTGACAGTGTAATTTTTAATCGGCCATGAAACTTCCTGAAACCTATTATTTTGTCGATCATTTGAATATTTGAACAAAATTTCATAAACTCTTCATCTTTGGTGTAAAAGTTTGTAAACGTGTTTACAACCAATTGTAATAATATAAGCACGCAGTAAACTTTCGATCCGAAACGTATATCCCTATTTAAAACTGACACTATGTTTATGACGCAAACCATACAAAAACACAAGCAATATAATTTTGTAAGTTTTGATATAACCGTTGATGTGAATACATTGCTGTAAAATCCGAATACAACTCTTAGTATCATGATAGCTTTAAATGAAAATACAGTTCGTTTTAAGGTTTTAAAATATTTGTTGCACATTATGATCCTGACAAATACTCGTTTATTACTGAATATTACTAAATATATGAGTATGTCCACAAAGTCATGCAGCAATATCGAAAATGGTTAGGTCTTCGTTCATTTTAAATTAAATAGGACGTTACCTACTATTTTGATTAAGTCACTTAAATAGATTAAATTGTTGTTACTTGTTAACTATATTGGATGCTCGAGGCATATACATCCTACTCTATGCTAGTGGCTTTCATAATCTAATACCAATATTACTCATTCATCATTATCTATTTATAAGTTTTCTAAGGTACTTGATTGTAATTTGGATATAATATTATCTAAATTGTTTTAACCGACTTCGAAAAAAAGAAGGAGGTTCTCATTTTATTTGTTTGTTACCTCAGAACTCCGTCATACGAGTACCTATATTAAAATCGATTTGGAAAATTATTATTTGAAAGGAAATATTTTCACATTGGTCCCATAAACATCTATTCTGATGCAGCAGGGTACTGCCCATCTAAGTTATAAGGATTTAGGACACACTAACTTCGAGTCCGAAGAATGGAAAATAGAAAAATATAATTGACTAGCTGATGCCCGCGACTTCGTCTGCGTGGATATACCAAGTTTCATCGAAATAACTTGAGAAATGACGGACTTTTATACAAACTTTCAACCCCTATTTCACCCCTTTGGGGATGGAATTTTGAAAAACTATGATACACGTATGTTTTCATTTTTAAACCGCAGCTCATATACCAAGTTTCATGGATATAACTTGAGAAATGAAGGACTTTCATACAAACTTTCAACCCCTATTTCACCCCTTCGGAAGTAAAATTTACGAAAACTGTGAAACACATATTTCTTCATTTTTAACCGGTAGCTTGTATACCAAGTTTCATCGATATAACTTGAGAAATGAAGGACTTTCATACAAACTTTCAACCCCTATTTCACCCCTTTGAGGGTGAAATTTTGAAAAACTGTGAAACACGTATATCTTCATACTTAACCCGCAGCTCATATACCAAGTTTCATGGCTATAACTTGAGAAATGAAGGACATTCATACACACTTTCAACCCCTATTTCACCCCTTCGGGGGTAAAATTTACAAAAACTGTGAAACACTTGTTTCTTCATTTTCAACTGGTAGCTTGTATACCAAGTTTAATCGATATAACTTGAGAAATGACGGACTTTCATACAAACTTTCACCCCCTATTTCACCCCCTTATGGGTGGAATTTTGAAAAACTGTGACACACGTACTTCTTTATTTTTTACCGTCAGCCAAAATAAAAAGTTTCGTTGATATAACTTGTAAAACATCTTGAGAAACGAAGGACTTTCATACCAACTTTCATCTCCTATTTCACCCTTTTGGGGGTCGAATTTTCAAAAACTGTGAAACACGTATGTCTCCATTTTCAATCCGCTGCTCATATTTCAAGTTTCATGGCTATAACTTGAGAAATTAAGGACTTTCATACAAACTTTCAACCCCTATTTCACCCCTTCGGGGGTAGAATTTCGGGATAAAATGTATCCTATGTCCTACCTCGTAGTATGGGCTCAAATCGTGCCAAGTTTCGTTTGAATTCATTCAGTAGTTTCGGCGTGATGCGCGGCCAAGATACAGACAGACAGACAGACAGACAGACAGACAAAAATGAAAAAAATTACAGATTTGGCTTCAGTATCGAATAATGAGTGACCTCCAAAAAAAATTTTCAAAATATCTTCAATGTACAGAATTGGACCTGTTACAGTTTTATTATAAGTATAGATAGATATTATGTACCAAGCAACGACTACACGATTAAATTCGCAGTCCCAACTCTTCAATCCTGATGCTGCAGGGTACAGAACTTCTTAAACATAGGGATTTAGGAAATTTTGATGGTGAATCGATATTGTAGGTAGGTACCCAAGCAACGACTATACAATTATTGAACTCTCAGTTCCAACTTCACAACCCAGATGCCGCAGGGTACTGCAGTCCTAGATTTAGGAACTATTGATGTTGAATTGATTCTGTGGGCACCGAGCATGGACTTCGCCATTGAACTTATGAGTATATCTACAATAAAAAGCTAAAAATTAAATTTAAAAAAAAAGAAAGTAAAAACCGAGTTTTAAAACTACTGCAAAGTAAAAAACCGGTGAAGTGCGAGTCGGACTCGTGCACCGAGGGTTCCGTACAAACCTGTAGTAAGTTTTAAATTATTAAAAAAAATTGCTTAAAAATTACGTTTGTTGTATGGGAGCCCCCCTTTAATATTTACTTTATTGATATTTAATTATTTATTTTGAAAGGTAATATACAAGTTAATATTCTGTGAAAATTTGAACCGTCTACCTGTTACCGTTTTTAATATTGAGCAAAAAAATACGAAAAAAACACGTTTATTGTATGGGGACCCCCCTTAATATATATATTTTTTTAATTTTTAGTATTTGTTGTTATAGCGGCAACGGAAATACATCATTTGTGAAAATTTCAGCTTTCTAGCTATCACGGTTTATGAGATACAGCCTGGAGACAGACAGACAGCGGAGTCTTAGTAATAGGGTCCCGTTTTTACCCTTTGGGTACGGAACCCTAAAAATAATCTTGATACGTTACGAATTTTAATGCTATATCGGATTAGTTCGCATTTCGCACTCGGCAATAAAGTCGCAACTTATTCTAATAAGTACCTAAAGTTTGAATGAAAAATTGCATTTAGGATAATATTTACTGCTTAAATACTAAGCTTATTAGTTCTAGCTTATAAAAAGCAAAAAAAGAAACATACATATTTAATAGATGATTAATGTTCAGAGGACATAAAAAACGTATTAATGCATCTTTTATTCCTTAAGGCTTTCATTGAGTACTTTTATGATTATAGAAATTTACAGCGTGTAATTTAGAAAATTACTTAATTTTAATGTATTGAGATTATGTATATTATTTGAATGATGTTATACGACACTGGCACTGGCAGTCCGTGAAAACTTTAGACTCGCTACAACCTTTTTCTTTCGGTAACGCAGAGCAGAAATATTTCTACAACCTTTTCTGAAATCTATCTAATTTGTGACAAATGAAAATAAGGCCCAAAGAACAATAATGACTCAAAATTGTGCAATCAGCTCTGATGAATGTTTATTTGATAATATATTAGATGAAGAAATACAAAAAACTTTTCTGTCGTTTAGCGCAATTCAGTGGTTATTTTTCATGCCAAAATACGAAATATATAAAAATTTCCTATTTTTCAATAGGCCTATAGTCGACGTTTTATCTTTTTTTATAGTTTTATTAGTCGTTGTTTTTTCTTTTTACCGTCTTTCATTACAGTATCCGTTTGCAGATGTGATTTTTACAATTGCTTGTTCTGTAGATGTAGTATTTTACAGCTTGGGGTTTATAACCACTTATTCTTTAAATCTTTACTGCAAGAAAGTTAATGTACAGCTTGTCTTAAATCTTCAAAAAACTCTAAAAATGTTAAAGTTCAGAGAGAATAAACGTTTTACTTTTACTGTCATTTCTTGGTTGGAATTTTTTGCAATGCTCTTTGCCTACGTTGCATTTGCTTTAATTCATTTAACGTTACATAGAGTGCCAATTACCATAATTGTAATGTTCCTGCTAACAATGCATTTCGATATGAATATTATTTATGCTAGACGAATAATTATTTTGATCGCAATCAATTTAAATGTATGGATCTCAGAGCTTAATAATTATCTGATACCGTTATCAGCTTCGCAGACCAAAAATAATTTTCACCATTTAGCAATTAATGTTCAAGGCACTGGTAAGCGCAATCAATTTAAATGTATGGATCTCAGAGCTTAATAATTATCTGATACCGTTATCAGCTTCGCAGACCAAAAATAATTTTCACCATTTAGCAATTAATGTTCAAGGCACTGGTAAGTAAAATCAAGCTAAGATCCTGCAGGTTTTTGCATATTATTTTAAAAAAAAAGTTGGTACGAGCCATATTCTAACTTTTTACAGATGCCGAATACATAATACAAGGTAAAACGAGGGTAGATTGGAAGCGATTATTACAAATGTATAAACAAATTTTGGAAACATATAGTGTCTTTAAAAAAGCCTTTCAGATTTTGGTAAATAATGCTTCTGACCATCTGTTCGTTGGCTTATGACCTTTTTTTATTGAGTTTACGAATTTTAAAATTTGAACAAAATGATCATATTAATACCCATCCATACCTACTAGGTATATACTAATATTATAAATGTGAAAGTGTGTTATCTTTCTGTCTGTCTGTGTGCTACGCTTTCATGGCCCATCTTTTCCACCGATTTTGATGAAATTTGGTATAGAAATAGATAATCCCGGGGAAGGACATAGGCTAGTATTTATATATCGGTTGTTTTTCTAAGTATATTTTTCTCGTAGATCTTATACCATGGTACTAAAACGATTGTGTATGCTCCACTATTGGTGCGAATTTCAATCCAAATATTTAATATAGAGTCTATAAAGGTAAGATAATCGTAACATACTGTAATAAATTACACTAAACTTGCGATCCATCCCGACTTCGCACGGGAAGCACTTATAATCTTAATAGCCCATACCCACTTACCCAGTGGCATCAGATTTTACAAATTAGCACATTGTATGATTGTAGTAGTGTGCATACTGTATTAAACATCCCTCCCTCACCTCGCCCCACCTGCCACTGCCGGCCGTGGTCGCGCAATTTTACTTTACGCAAAGTTACTTTATTAATTCTATGATATCTAATAAGATATTCATCGAAATTAAATGGTGCAAAAAGCAATAATTTTGGTCTAAATTAAATACTTGAGAGGTCTAACATATTTATTTTGACAAGGATTGATACTTACTATGTTGGTAAAAACACCTTCGCAAGTAAAACATTGTTTTAGACCAAATTTGAAAAAATGGCTGTTGTGAGTCAACCTTATAAGATAAATCTATGCTATTGTGGACTTTATTTAAGAACTATTTGAGAGGAACTACATTGTTTTCGTGTAACTTTCCCCTAACAGGTTAGCCCGCTACCATCTTAGACTGCATCATCACTTACCATCAGGTGAGATCGCAGTCAAGGGCTAAGTTGTAATGGATAAAAAAAAAAATTACGCAGCGCACGCTGCGGAAGCTCTCAGGCGATTTTTCCAACTTCATTCACATTATTGCAATAATATAATTATCGTAGGGATCTCTAACTTATTTGAAAATAAAATATAGCCTATGTTACTAATAATGTTATTTTAAAATTTGAGTTGAGTAGTTTTTGAATTTATCCCTAACAAGCAAACAATCAAATCTTTCCTCTTTATAATATTACTAGCAGATGGCGACTTCGTCCGCGTGAAATAAGTTTTTTAAATTCCCACGGGAACTCCCTAATTTTTCGGGTTAAGTAATAAACAAAAATATAGAATTCACATGTACTGTGAATCGTAGATGTACATAATGATATATATCTTTACTTATAATAAAACTGTAACAGGTCCAATTCTGTACATTGAAGATATTTTGAAATTTTTTTTTGGAGGGCACTCATTATTCGATACTGAAGCCAAATCTGTAATTTTTTTCATTTTTGTCTGTCTGTCTGTCTGTATCTTGGCCGCGCATCACGCTGAAACTACTGAATGAATTCAAACGAAACTTGGCACGATTTGAGCCCATACTACGAGGTAGGACATAGGATACTTTTTATCCTGAAATTCTACCCCGAAGGGGTGAAATAGGGTTTGAAAGTTTGTATGAAAGTCCTTAATTTCTCAAGTTATAGCCATGAAACTTGATATATGAGCTGCGGGTTGAAAATGAAAGCATAATATGTGTTTCACAGTTTTTCAAAATTGCACCCCCGAAGGGGTGAAATAGGGGTTGAGAGTTTGTATGATAGTCCTTAATTTCTCAATTTATAGCCATGAAACTTGATATATGAGCTGCGGGATGAAAATGAAAACATATGCGTTTCACAGTTTTTCAAAATTCCACCCCCGAAGGGGTGAAATAGGGGTTAAGAGTTTGTATGAAAATCCTTAATTTCTCAAGTTATAGCCATGAAACAGCATTTGGGCTTTCGTTAAAATATGAAGAAGTACGTGTTTCACCATTATAGGGGGATTATACCGTGGGATAGTAATATAGGCTCCTTTTTATCCTGGAAAATTAACTGAAAAACTTATTCCACGCGG
This sequence comes from Erebia ligea, assembly GCA_917051295.2. Taxonomy (NCBI): domain Eukaryota; kingdom Metazoa; phylum Arthropoda; class Insecta; order Lepidoptera; family Nymphalidae; genus Erebia; species Erebia ligea. The sequence continues at coordinate 7,712,943 of OU785236.1, forward strand.
ACGAAATCGCGGGCATCAGCTATAAAGAATATACATACATACATAGGCTACTTTTTATCCCGGAAAATTAATGAGTTCCCGCGGGAATCGTAAAAACTTAGTCCACGCGGACGAAGTCGCGGGCATCAGCTTGTCGTAAATATGTGTTTGATAAATATTTTCCTTATTTTATTTTATTTTTTCAGTTAGGTGCTGATATAGTTTTCACTTTTCAATTCAATATCTGGATGTGGGTAATCAAAGACATATTTATGCACTTTTTAATAAGCTTTTCATGTCAGTTTTTCTACAATGCGATTGAGAAAGCTCATACTGCCTGTTTGAATGTCATAAAATGTCTGGATTCTGATGAAAGAGGTAAAGTATGATTTTTTGTTTCTATGTTGGTTCTATTTGTTTAAAAAAATAAGTACTTACTATCATATCCAGATCATATTAGGATAATAAAAATAGGTTTATCTCTTTACCTCGGATAACAGTCACTCGAGAGAAAATAATTGAATGCTAACTGTAGTGTGTAGTGTAACCTGCATTCAAATCAAATCAAATCAAATCAAAACACCTTTATTCAATACAAAGTACACCTTCTGAACGTCATGTTTACAAAGAATAAGACTTGATGGTGATAATTAACTACAGTATCTTGAGACTAAGGCTACGAGGGTTCTAAACGCGCCCTGGTCTAAGAAGAGCCCACAACAAACTCAGCCGGGTTTTTTTTATTATAACCATTAAAAATAAAGACTACTTATCCTCGTTATTTATGTTCTATAAAAGTTGTTTATTATCAAATTGGGCCTACATAAGAATGTATCAGCCCTGAAAAAGAATTCAGGACTGGTCGTAAAATTTTTTAACCGAATAAAAAAAGGGAGGTTCGATGCGTAGTTTTTTTCGTTTCCAAGACATACCTACGTGCGCTATATCAAAGCTGTACTGTGTACCAATCATGTAAGAATGTCCGATCAAAACGTTAAAGTTCGTCGTCAAAGTTTATAAACCATAACGGCATTAAATTAGAGCTCAATTTCGTGTATCCATTCTTATACGTTCGAGTATCGTTCATACCTAATCGTATAAGAATGGGCAGACGAAATTGAGCTCTAATTCAATGCAATTATGGTTTATTTTACTTTGACAAAAATCTTAAACGTTTGATGAACAATTCTTACGTAATAGGGGGGCTGGTTAGGGTTTGGGTCCCGGGACGTGTCTCGAAGTCCCGGGACTTTTCGTAATTTTAGTTGTCTCGAGTCCGGGGACTTTCGGTTCGAGACTCGAGACGAGACAAGATTGTCGAAATTGTTATGTAATCATTTTTATTTTCAAATTATTGAAGGAGCCTAGCGCCATCTGTTAGTTTAATGAATAATTACTTGGTCTACTACTGTCTGGTGACCGTAGCCTACAAGGCAGGCCCTAGCCGGATTACTCGGCTTCAAAATCAAAAACAAAACTCGTTAAAAATCAGAAACAAATTGTCGGACAAAGCCTTTGACGCTCTGATTTTTTTAAAAGCCTATTTTATTAAATCAGCAAAGAAGTCTTTTGGTTCAAATTAGAAGAATTAATGTGTTAGTTGATTATTTAAAAGACTGATTTATAAGTCTGTTTTATTATTTATATTTATATATTGAGATTATTTAATTATGAAACAAATGTGTGATTATGAGAATTAACAATGTTGTGATTATGACCAATGATTAGATACTTGAATTACTAGATAATAGTAATGTTATTAAGAATTAGTATGATTTTTAACTTTGTTCGTTTTATAACTATAACATTTAACTGCTTTAGTTAAAAGTGAATCTGTGTGTGATTAAAAGAAATAAACAAAGCAATTATTAAGACTGAAATTAACGTTAAAGTTATTAAGATTAAATTTTCTGTTTAATAAATGTTGATATTTCCAAAAAAAATGCCTTTTTATAATACGTTTCACCAGAAATTAACTCAATTAAAATTCTTCAAAAAAGGCTTACCCCTCATAAAAAAAACAAAATAAAAGCCTCGAAGTCCCGGGAATTCCCGGGACTTTGATCGTAGGCTGTCTCGTGTCCCGGGACTTTGAAATTGTCGGGAATTCCCAAACCCTAGTACTGGTATCGGTACATCACCGAGTAGATTATAAATTTGATATATCCAACTATAATATTAGTTGGAAATGCGAAAGTTTGGATGGATGTATGGATGTTTGTTACTCAATCACGCCAGAACGGCTGAACGGATCTGGATGAAATTTGGCACTGAGATAGATTATTGTCTGGAATAACACATATGCTACTTTTTATCCCGGAAAATGAAAGTATTCCCGTGGAAACTACAAAACCTCAATCCATCAGCTAGTTAACTTATGTTCCGGAAATCTAATCTGACTGAGGGCTTCAATCTTCATAATATGATAATACAGCTACATGTACGTACAGATAGTTCAACTCAGTTGTGCGCGCGGCCCTATGTGTGGGTAACCTTGTACATATTCAGTGACTTTGTGTGCGTGACGGACGACGACTGCCGCGCCACTGCCACACAAATGAAAGAAGTATATTTACAAGCGCGCACACACGTCATAGGGCCGCGCGCACAACTGAGTTGAACTATCTGTACTATTCTATTGTTTTTTTACGACCTCCGTGGCGCAGTGTGTAGCGCTGTTGTCTTAACGTGCGGAGGTCCCGGGTTCGATCCCCGGCAGGGTCAATTTGGGAATTTATAATTTCTGAATTTTCCCTGGTCTGGCCTGGTGGGAGGCTTCGGCCGTGGCTAGTTACCACCCTACCGGCAAAGACGTGCCGCCAAGCGATTTAGCGTTCCGGTACGATGCCGTGTAGAAACCGAATAGGGGTATGGGTTTAATACACTCGGCGTCAAAAAAATCGCACCTTTCAAAAAATCGACTTCAAACAACTGTAAACCTTATTTGACATCAATAATAAGGGTCATGTTGGATATCATTTGAAAGGCGATGAAATGGAGAGCACAAAAACAATTCAATTTATTATTTTTCTTTTATTGGAAAAGCACAAAAAAAATAAGTATATAAAACAGTAAAAGTCCTTAATTAAGCCTTAATTTAAAACAGATTAATTACACAAAAAAGAATACAAAAATGAACTTAAAACTAATCTAAAATCTAGTGTTACCCCCCCTTGCCCTGATGACGGCTTCCATACGATCCCTCATGGATCTTACCAATTTTAAAATTTCTTCTTGAGGGATAGTGTCCCATTCCTCAATAACGGCATCTTTGAGTTCCTGGAGAGTCGTAGGAGCGGGATCACGAGACCGAACCTTGCGTTTTAAATGGTCCCATAGGTGCTCAATCGGGTTCAGGTCTGGACTTCTCGCTGGCCACTACATGACAGAGATCCCAACCTCTTGAAGGTAGTCGCGCACAATAATTGCAGTGTGAGCGCGAGCGTTGTCATGCATCAACGTGAACCCCTCGCCAACAAAACTGGCATAGGGGACCACATGGTCTTCCAGGATCTCTGTGATGTACCGGTGAGCAGTCAGCGACCCTTGCCCGCGAGCACCTCGAGCCCGGGAGACGCAAACAAGGTCGGTTTTGCCGTCGGCCGACATGCCGCCCCAGAACATACAAGAACCGCCTCCATATTCCACCGTCTCCTGGATGCAGGCTTGGGCGAAACGTTCACCCTGTCTTCTGTACACTCTTTTGCGTCTGTCGTTGCAGAAAAGGCACACTCTCGTCTCGTCTGAGAAGAGAACAGTTTTCCATTGTTCGAGGGTCCAATTGACGTGTTCGCGAGCGAATTGCAAGCGGGCTCGCCGATGCTCTGCGGTCAATTTTGGACCTGTAGCAGCTCTTCGCGCCGCTATTTTCCTCTCCCCCAGTCTTCGTCTAACCGTAGACACACTCACGGTTCTTCTGTTAGCTGTCTGGAGCTGCTGTCGCAACTCAACAGCATTTAAGAAGCGATTTCTCAAAGACGTCGATACGATGAATCGGTCGTCTCTCTCCGAGGTGCAGCTACGTCTACCAGACCCATGTCTTCGGACGTAGCCACCGGTCTCCAGGAAACGCTGGTACACTCTTCGAACCGAAAAACGGCTCAAGTTGAGTTGCCGAGCGACATCACACTGCCGCATGCCTGATTGCAGTAGTACAATCACTTGGGCGGCCTCATCGACAGTGGTATCCATTTTCAAGGGTGTTTTTCTTGGGAATGAGCTTCTCGTGTGTCCACTTCAACGGTTGGATAGCGAATGATCCCGATTGAACCGGTATTGACCCTTTTATACCTACAAAAGGTAGCGCAACTAGCGGCTGTTTTAAGGAGCAAAATTGTAGGTGTTTTCTTCTTCTTTTTTTGTGCTCTTCCAGTAAAAGAAAAATAATCAATTGAATTGTTTTTGTACTCTCCATTTCATCGCCTTTCAAATGATATCCAAAATGAACCTCATTATTGATGTCAAATAAGGTCTAAAGTTGTTTGAAGTAGATTTTTTGAAAGGTGCGATTTTTTTGACGCCGAGTGTATAACTGCCATGCCCCTAACAGGTTAGCCCGCTACCATCTTAGACTGCATCATCACTTACCATCAGGTGAGATCGCAGTCAAGGGCTAACTTGTAGTGGATAAAAAAAAAAAAAAAAAAAGATTGTACTCAATAAAAAAATAAAATAAAATTAGATGACATTGGATATTTTAATTATTTTTTTGTACTAAACTGCATTCTGTGGCTGTAAGTACCTACTAAGTATATAATATATTAAAACTAGATAATGCCCGCGACTTTGTCCGCGTGGATTAAGTTTTTTTAATTCCAGCAAGAACTCAATTTTCTTGGATAAAAAGTAGCTTCCCCGGGATACAACCTATCTCTACTACTATCAAATTTCATTAAAATCGGTTGAACGGATGGGCCGTGAAAGCGTAGCAGACAGACAGACAAACTTTCGCATTTATAATATTAATGATTAGAAGTATGGATAAACATACAGGATTTTGTAAGTATATTGTAATTGTTGTTGTGTGACAATAGGTAACTATATTTAAAAAAAAACACTAACAGGGTACAAACGTGTTCCTTTTTTAGGATTCCGTAGCCAAATTTGGCAAAAACGGAACCCTTATAGATTCGTCATGTCTGTCTGTCTGTCTGTCTGTCTGTCTGTCCGTCCGTATGTCACAGCCACTTTTTTCCGAAACTATAAGAACTATACTGTTGAAACTTGGTAAGTAGATGTATTCTGTGAACCGCATTAAGATTTTCACACAAAAATAGAAAAAAAACAATAAATTTTGGGGTTCCCATACTTAGAACTGAAACTCAAAATTTTTTTTTTTCATCAAACCCATACGTGTGGGGTATCTATGGATAGGTCTTCAAAAATGATATTGAGGCTTTTAATATCATTTTTTTCTAAACTGAATAGTTTGCGCGAGAGACACTTCCAAAGTGGTAAAATGTTGGTCCCCCCCCCCGTAACTTCTAAAATAAGAGAATGATAAAACTAAAAAAAATATATGATGTACATTACCATGCAAACTTCCACCGAAAATTGGTTTGAACGAGATCTAGTAAGTAGTTTTTTTTTAATAATTTAAAACTTACTACAGGTTTGTACGGAACCCTCGGTGCGCGAGTCCGACTCGCACTTGGCCGGTTTTTTTATTTAATTAATTTTATAATATGACCTCGCAACCGAGAGAAATGCGTAGGGTCCTAATAGTTGTCATTATTTACTAATTGAAGAACTCATCACGACTGCTCGAACAATATTAATGATTAAGGAAGCTGCATGCCTGTGATGCCTCTCTCACAGCACGAGAATGCACCGACGCGATGCGACGCGGCCTGTGCAGTATGCACCTATAACATTAGGTAAGGATGATGACAACTCAATCAAATCAGCAACTCTTTATCAAACTTGCACTTCGAGTATGGAAGTTGTATGAAATTCACAGTTGCGACGTCATAAAATTTTAAAATGGTTATCAAACTGAAAACTAACCGAGGATGTGAATTTTAGGTCTTTTGGAAGACCCTCTATTTAATAATCAGTTAAAAATAATAATTAATTTTGATATAGGCATCTGGTTTCCACTGTGCCACCCACTGGAGGAAATACAATTTAGGGAAGGCTTGTGTTTTGATTATGGTAAAGATTCATTGGTAAAGGGCGGTATCCTCATCTATATATTAATATTATAAATGTGAAAGTATGTCTGTCTGCTACGGTTTCTTGATGAAATTTGGTACAGGGCTATACTATATACTATAGGGTACTTTTTATCCCAGAAAATTAATAAATACCCGCGGGAATAAAAAAACTTAATCCGCGCAGACGAAGTCGCGACTCGCGAGCATCATCTAGTTAACAATAAATAATATTATCCTAGAAATCGGAATGATACATTATCTGTCTGTTTGTTTCTAAGCACTAAACCAGCATATTTTTTGCCCAGAAAAAACATTACAGCTTAAAGAGTAAAAAATTCTTACCGTATGGATCTTTATTATCTTCATAGAAGGCAAGTTTAGAAAAGAAAAGTCACGGTAATTCCAATTTGAATTGGATCTTGATAAAAAAGTAGCGGTGACTCGAGGAATATCTGAAGTCAGCACCTATGTGAGTAAAGTTGAGGGAAGAACCAGACAGCAGTCCGATTCGACCGGAGAGAGATCAGGCGCTGGAGTAACGAGTTCTCCGAAGCACGAGGGTGTACCACCGTTCCACTTCCCTATTAAAGTGTAGGTCAATACATAAGTAACCTGAGCAGATACGTAAATATACATCTATACAAATATTATAAATGCGAAAGTTTGGATGGATGGATGGATGGATGTTTGTTACTCAATCACGCCCCAACGGCTGAACGAATCTGGATGAGATTTGTCACTGAGATAGATTATAGTCTGGAATAACACAGGCTACATTTTATCCTGGAAAATTAAAGAGTTCCCGCGGGAACCAAAAAACCTCAATTCACGCGGACGAAATCGCGGGCATTAGCTAGTAAGCACAAACAAAGTAGGAAAACTAAAGGATTTAAACATAAGCTGCAACGGCGCCGCGGCGCCTTTTACTAATTCCTCAATTAACGACGATTGTTCTAACCCTAATAGCTTCCAAGATATGCAAGTATCAAGAGTTTGTACTGTATAATTTTAAACGCATAGCCTCGTTTTCAAAGACGAATTAAAAAAGTGGTAGGTACTTTTTAAACTGATTCCCTCAAACAATCAAAAATCACATATTTTGTAGTAAGTAGTACGTGGTAGTACCACGTAGTACTTGCTTGAAACAATTATTTACTGACCGATGGATATTCCTAAACTGCCGCATAAGGCTCACCTAGGTAGGTACTCGTAATTCGAATTCTAATTTGGCAGTAAACATATCTATACCTACTTCTCACATTAATATTTTGTTATGACCTTTACAGACCACAAAAGTCCTGCAAATTCACGTTCTTAGTTTAGACTAAGATTTTACTACTATCGTAGATTTCCGCTTTCTATTTAAGCAATATATCCATACCTACTTCATTGTCTAAAGCTGTTCGTTTGCTATTAAACGACTCGTCACCTCATAATTGCTAAAGCTCTAAACGTAACATTTCTTAAATTATTGTCTACACCACAGCTCATTTAGCTAATGAGCTTTATAATTATGGCGGTCGCCATGACCGTAACGCGAATAGGTACACGCGTGATACACTGTGTAGGGTAATATCTACCTACGATAGAATAGGTGAAGGAATAGTACATTGTTCACCGAGGGGAGAAAGTGACCGATTACTATCGAGGGTGTAGTTTGAGGCCCGAGGGGCCCGAGTAGCCGAAGGGCCGCAATACACGCGAGGTAGGAATCGTACTTTCTACCGAGTGATACATAGTGCTTTATACTACACCTGCGAGGAAAATAAGCGATAATTAGTGATTAAACGAACTTACAAAGGTTTAAAATAATAAATAAAATAAATATTTTTTATTTCAGTCAATTTTACAAACCCATATTCAAAATACAGAAACATAAAAAAAAAAAAAGAAAAAAAAAACAAAAAAAAAAAACAAAAAAAAAAAAGAAAAAAAAAGAAGAAAAAAAAAGGTTTAGGTTAATAGTTAATAGTCCTTAATTAGGTTAGGCTAGCTAGCTTTAATTTCTAATGTATTGTTTTCAAAAAATTTAAAAAAAAAATGACGTTCTATCATAACTATATGAGTCGCTTCATTCGAAGCTTCACTATCACAACTAGACTACATTTTGAGGATTATTTCAATATAGATTTCGATATCGACAATCGACATCGATATCGACAATCGACATCGATACCGACAATCGCCATCGATACCGACAATCGACATCGATACCGACAATCGACATCGATATCGATATCGACTATCAATATCGGATATCGATATCGACTATCGATATCGATAATCGACGTCGATGTCGACAATCGACATTCACCATATTATTTGACTTTTCTATGTCAAATATGGTGAAGCTGCTTCTAATATTATATTTCCTTAAGGTAAGACATCCAAATTCTCTACGTCCATACCATATTTACTTAAAATTAAAAAACAACAGCGCGTTAGAAATGGATTTTCATACAGTTTTCTCCCCGCTTAGCACGTTAGAAATGAAATTTCATACATCTTTTCCTCCCGCTTAATTGGTTTGTAGCAATGACGTACCTTCTACCTCGTTTTGACAAAAGCAAGAGGGTACTTTCCGAGCGGGTGTAGTATAAAATAAATATTATTAATAATAGGCGCTTAAGTATAACGAAACTTTTAAGAAAAATGTTTTATTTCCCGTCAGGTAGCCTAAGGGCCTAAACCATCAGCAAGTTGAAGTGACAGTGCGCAGGTCATGCTTGTCGTAGGAGCGATGACCATTGGAGCGCCCTTCAACATGATGGACCTATAAAACCTTCCATGAATGAGGAAGGCTGTGGTGGCTCTCTTTGGGAAATTCCTATGCTTAGCAGTGGATGTCCGGGGGCTGAAATGATGGTGATGCCATACCCCTAACAGGTTAGCCCATCACCATCTTAGACTGCATCATTGCTTACCACCAGATAAAATATCGCCAAGTCAAGGGTTAACGTATAGGAGACAAAAATAGGAATCCACCGCATTATTATGAACCAAAGAAAACCTATACCATCATGTGTTTAATAGATCGGTCAAGAGCCTCAGAAATGAGGAAAACGACACACAGAGAGGACTTAACAAACACGCCTGTACCTAACGTTATGTTGGGTAGAGGGAATACTGTCCACGCAACGTGTACAAATAGTCCCGCTTCAGACTTTAGCACATTAATTTGTCAACGTCTATGTAGATAACAGGCATAGACATATAGGTACACAATATAATAGCTTCGAAAAGTCACAGTTGCGTTCCCGTGATATTTATGCCAATTTGATGCTGGTTACTGAATAACAATTACTAGTTAGTCAAAAAAAGTGACTAGGTATCTAGTAATTGAGTAATTGAGTATCTAGTAGTAATTGAGTGATGTATCCTCACGATGGTGTTATTTTGTGTGATATTTAAAATTAAAACGTACTGTATACCTAATTCCGGGGTGTTATTTTGGGTAATAAAAATTTATTATATAAAACGCACGTAATTCCGAAAAATTTGAGGGGGGCACGGGGATCGAACCTACGACCACCTGAATGAGAGGCTGATCTTTACCACTACCACAGTACGTAATGGTGCTTTATGGTTCAACAAATATAATTTAATAAAAATATACTGAAATAAGCAGCAGCGACAGACGGGTTCTTTACCATTTTGGTACGGAATCCTAAAAAGAGATATCTTATGACGCAGCGTCAAGCACCACGCTCATTAATCTCCCGACAAAACGCCGTCTTGGGCCAAAACTTGGAAGAGCAATGGCTCAAATAAATTATTCTAGATACCTTCGCCCTTTTTATCAACAGGATTAGACTTTTTAAAATCCGCGATGGATAGATGAAAGTTGGATGTCTTTTTCAAATTCAAAATTGTACCTGTAATTATGTATTTCTTCATATTGTAGGTATCAAATTCGATCGGTTATCAGATGGAGATTTAAGACTATAAAGTTCGGCAAGCCTAACCCTTGAACGGATCTTTATATCCTAGATCCTATATGCTTGAGATCCCTGCTCTCGATTGGTGTAGATTTCGTTTGGTTATCAGATGGGTGTAGAAATCGAAAGAAAGCCGATAAACCAACAAACCAACAAACAAACACACTTTCGCATTTATAATATTTTCACCTCTCATGCTCTAAAAAGACGTCATTATAGCTTAGCGTAGGCGGACTAAAGTTAGCATTTAGGGTCTAGGGATTAAAGTATTTTTTTTTAATAATTGCTGGCGTTATTAAGATATAGGTAGTAAATGGGTAATAAAAATTTATAGTCTATGGTTAATATCATCAGCCCAAACTAATGTCACAGACACAGTCTAATAAGATACTTTCTTTCCTACCAGTCGTTCAACGAAGGCATCTAGACAAAGCAAAGCGGCGGGGTGATAGGGGCGTAACGAATGAAACTAGGACAATTTTTATAATACAAAATTCTATTACTCTAATGTCTTTTATGCAGAACCATCTAGGACTGCTAAAACTGTCATGGTATGATGGTAGTCAGGTCTCACATTTGTGTGAGCGTCGACCCACTGTATGAAATGAATAAATAGTTACGCTATGTTAATACGATCCACACTCGTATCAGAATCTACTTTTTTTATGTTCGATTTTTGAAATAATTTGCACGCAATCCTTTGTTGAATGTAAGTATGCGTCAATGTGCTAATGTTACCCATCGTCACCTACACGTACACGTGCATACAGCTCGATGTCTATGGTTCTTAATGTATTTTTTTTTAAATTCCTTCTTGATATCAATAAGGAGAAAAATAAAGTTGGTATTGCGGATTGCCGCGAAATCTCTAATATTTTTATTGTAATTAATACATTTATTTAAAGGGATGTTTATTTAATTCATTTCGGATTTCGATGCACAATACTTAATGGTGAAGGCATAGGGTAAAGTGAATGTGACTATTTATTTGTTAATATCATCAAGATAATAGAATGGCAAAAAATAATTAAAAATCGTTATTTATTTTATTTTCTCGCAATCAAAGTGAAAAGTAGAGTGTTTACCACGGGACTAAAAGCCATTCTACTCGACACTATAGCATACCTCGCATCTCGTATGAAATGGCTCATTTTAGTCCCTTGATGAACAATCTACTATTATTGTATGATTCTGTGGTACTACGTGGTACTATACAGACTACTGCCTATTACAAGCTACTTGTCAGTAGCGGAGTGAACGAGGTAATCGGTTGCAGGTACTACATGGCCAGGTATACCTAGTGGCTAGTACCCACTGTATCGGAACTTGGAAGTGTGATAGACATCTAGACCCTATTCTAAAATATGCTGTAGTTATGAATGCAAATTAAAACTTCATTCTTGTAAGCCTTTTCCTAAGCAGTTATTTTTCTTTACCTACTACATATTAGATACTTAAAAATAACCATTCTGAAGCAAACTAAAATAAATAGTACATTACACATCTAGGGCAGTAAAATAAGAAATGTCTCAGATCACATGTAATTGTTGTCCGAGGCGAAGCCGAGGTCAATAAACATGTGATCTGAGGCTTTCTTATTTACTGCCCGTGGTGTGTATACTATTTTTCTCCTCGACGGAGGCGGAAAGCGGCATTTTCGTTTAGCGCAGCGGGAGGAAAATTGACGCTTTCCGCCCGGAGGTGAGAAAATAATCTGTTAATATTATTACTATGCTATGTAGTTAATTGAAGTAGGCGGGCAATATAGCCGGGTTAACGATCCCAAGGAATTGAATGGAAGGAGATAAGTACAATTTTCCACACGGGGAGTCGTTAGGGGGAAAGATAAAATAGAATATGCTCGCACGAAGTTTCTCAAGGAAGATTTTGAAGACATCCCTGGCGCAGTGGTGAGTGCTGTTTTTATAGTCTGGAGCTATAGTTTTTTTTTTAAATTATTTTTGTACAAAATATTGTCTTAAAACTAATAGAAAAAAGTGGACAAAAGTAAAGCTATGTTATTGAGTTATTATTTGTAACTAGCTGATGCCCGCGACTTCGTCCGCGTGGTTTGAGTGTTTGAAGTGAAAACTTCTTTAGCCGCGTTGAGCACTTTTTGGTAGGGGGTAAACTTGTGGATTCGCGTCACCGACACCGTCACCGTCACGAAGACAAAAGGTCTTAAATATAAATAAACTACATTCGTAATTAAACTTTAATCCCTTAGTGTTAAGGTTAATATATCAATTATTTTAGTTTTTATTTTAATATATTTTTTATTTTTTTTGTTTTTTTTTAAATTTTTTATATCGGTTTCACTTCTATCGGCAGTCCCTATGACTGCCAATTTTTTTTTATTCCTGCGGGAACTGCTAGCCTATGTCACTCTCCAGGCCTCAACTATACCCATCCCAAAAATCACGTCGATCTGTTGCTCCTTTGCGGCGTGATTGAAGGACAAACCAACAAACAAACACACTTTCGCATTTATACTTTTTGGTAGAGGAAAATCTTATGGGTTCGCGAACCGACTTGCTGTGACGTATTGTGCAACATTAGTGCTGTACATAAAAGTAAAATTTAATGGATTTAGTAAAAAGTTGAATGTGTGTTTAAACTGTACATTGTTCAAATAGTGTTTGAGTTTGATTATTATCAGATTGATGATAATAATTTTAATTTAAACATTATGAAATTTCAAATTTTAATACTAAAGTTCTAAGTTTTCACTTCTATCGGCAATGTTTTATTTGTAATTTTGGGTAAAACCCACCCTGTGCCATGTCGCCAAGCGTAAGTGACCGTAACATGACCGTAAGCGTAATTGATAAAGCACGGTGATAGCACGAGGTGTGACCACAGCCAAGACTTACTCGAATTGAGAACCTCGTCCTCTTTTCTAAGTCGATTAAACAGGTAAGTAGTAATTAGTATACGCTACGCTCCAAATTAAAATGTATGACGCAGTCATTTCGAGCGGTTATAAGTAGTTCGATCATGTCCCAAGATCGTAATAGGTATTTACCTATTGATCACTAGATGATGCTCGCGACTTCGTCTGTTTTTTGATTTCGCAGGAACTCTTTAATTTTCCGGGATATACCTATCTTTAAAATCTGTTGAACAGATGGGCCGTGCAAGCGTAGCATACAGACAGACACACTTTCGCATTTATAATATTAGTATGGATATGGATGTAGTCTACAATATTATGAAGGATCACGATACGGAACGTATAGGATTGTCCAATTTTTAATCTAATTGTAGGTATATAGGTGCCCGTCTGTTCGTAATAGGTAGGTCTATTAATAATATTGACAGTCAAAGATCTTCACGATAAATTAATTCACCGGGGTAAGCGTTCTGAGCACATTGCCTCATTGCAGCGGCATAGATGATATTTTTAATGTTTAGTTCTTAGTTTTTAATTTAGATTTAATTTAGATTTTAAAATATCTTGTAAAAGTGCATTTAACATTTATGCTAAATATTTTAAGTAGTACATACAGCATACTACATAAGTTACCTATTACAAGTTCGTTCTTCTTAGCCACGATGCCCGGAACAACCTCGTAAATTCTATCCACCTAGCATCTTAATAGGGAAATTGCTTCATTTTGCTCTTTCAAAGTTTAGTTACAGCTTTTAAAGGAGCTTATAAAGGCTCATAAAAGTTATTGCGAAATTCCGCGGAAGCGAAAATAATGAACCTTAAATCGGCTTACTTCATAATAATTTATTAAGAAGTTGAACACTACCGTCTGGGACCAATTTTCTTCCTATTTGTGAACTATGACAAACTAGTTGATGCCCGCGACTTCGTCCGCGTGGATTGAGGCTTTTTGTTTCCTGCGGAAAATCTTCAATTTTTCTGGATAAAAAGTAGCCTATGTGTTATTCCAAACTATACTTAATCTCTGTGCCAAATTACATCCAGATCAGTTTAGCCGTTCTGATTGAGTGATTGAGTAACAAACAACCATCCATCCATCCATCCATCCAAACTTTCGCATTTATAATGTTAGTACCTATAGATAGATCAGGTGAGATCGCAGCCCTTGAGGGCTAACTTGTAGTGGATAAAAAAAAAATTAAAAAAAAATAAAAAAAACCGGCCAAGTGCGAGTCGGACTCGCGCACCGAGGGTTCCGTACAAACCTGTAGTAAGTTTTACGATTTATGACGTATTAAAAATAAAAATTACGTTTGTTGTATGGGAGCCCCCCTTTAATATTTACTTTATTGATATTTAATTATTTATTTTGAAAGGTAATATACAAGTTAATATTCTGTGAAAATTTGAACCGTCTACCTGTTACCGTTTTTAATATTGAGCAAAAAATACGAAAAAAACACGTTTATTGTATGGGGACCCCCCTTAATATATATATTTTTTTAATTTTTAGTATTTGTTGTTATAGCGGCAACGGAAATACATCATTTGTGAAAATTTCAGCTTTCTAGCTATCACGGTTTATGAGATACACGTTCCCTCAAATATGGTTGAGCGAAGCAATGGCTGGATCATGCGTCATGCTCGTGAACGGGTGCCACCGTCGGAAATGGGCTGCCTCTGTCTGCCAGTCTTGGCGTGTATTGAGTATTGTAGGTATGCTCGTGAAAAAAGCTTACTATACAATCGAAGATTACGTAAATGATAAAAAAAAAACAGCGTGGATTTGATTCGCTCCAGCTATGCGTGGGACTGCAGTTACTTGTATCATTATGATGATTGTAAGTTTTGATGGAAAAGAGCAACCACCGAGTTTCTTGCTGGCTCTTCTCGGTAGGAATGGCATTCCGAACCAGCGGTAGATTCATATTATAACGATTCAAAAGCGCTTGTAAAAGCTTATTTGAATAAAAAACATTTTGAATTTTGAATTTTGAATTTACAGCCTGGAGACAGACAGACAGACAGACAGACAGACAGACAGACAGACAGACAGACAGACAGACAGACAGACAGACAGACAGACAGACAGACAGACAAACAGACAGACAGACAGACAGACAGCGGAGTCTTAGTAATAGGGTCCCGTTTTTACCCTTTGGGTACGGAACCCTAAAAAAAAAAAAAAAAGATAACACAGCGGTGGGACAACTTGTTTTGAAATAATTAGGTATTCAAGTGTAACTTTTATTATCGCCTGGAAAGATACGCTGACCGTACTTACACTATTTAGGTCAGTTGTAAAACAGACTCGGTCCAGTTTAGAAGCTTCACACAATTCACACGCAGGTAAACACGCCACTTCCAAGATCCCTTAGTTACGAAATAAACTCTGTTAAACAATAAACAATCAAATTGTTTCATGGTACACTGCTATAATCAAACTACGAACCATTTTACCGATCCACGGACACGTACAATAGTTATTTGTGTTATATGGGGCCAAAGAAAATGTTTGTTCCCCGAGTGCGCTATTTTAAATTCAGAGCGAAGTGAAGGATTCTAAAGTAGAATCCTGAGCGTAGCGAGGCAGCCTGAGTGACACACACTATTTTTCATCATTACGTATGAGAAAAAGCTAGGAGTATCAACCTACAATGTATGGACATATCTATACGTTTAAGCACCAATCAGAAGCACGAACGCGGACCAACCAGAAGATACTCCTATCACTAAAGCACGAACGCGGACCAATCAGAACAGAGAAATGAAAAGTCCTATGGGCCTAAAAATTACATTTTGCTCCCGCTATCCTCTGAAGCCAATATTCGTTTTTCGAATAGGTATGATGAAAAGCAATTTGCGAAGGCGCTAGGATATGAAATGCCTTTGGAAAGCGGGATTTGTCAGCTCTTTTTGGTAGATTCTCCTTTCCGAACGCGGTGGTAGAGTCCTCAATCACCTCAAGCATCTGTATGTCCTACATGGAATAAATAAATTTAATATTGAGTAAAGATACCATCAAGTCGAGAGTGAATAGGCATCTTCTAGGCAAGGCTCCATCTTAGGCTGCTGCCAGCTCTTCTCAGTAGAATTTTGTTTTCCGAACCGGTGGTAGAGTCAAAACATGTCGTAACATAAGAGACACCTGTACGAGTATGTCCTACATGGAATAAATAAATTGAGAGTATTGAGTAAAGATTCCTTTCAGTCAAGACTGAATAGGTATCTTCTTGGCTTGCCGCTCCATCTTAGGCCGCATTATCACTTGCAAGCCGGTCTGATTACAGTCAAGTGCTAGCTTATAAATTAAAAAAAAAGTTGCGGGAGGGGGGTTTCGCTTTTTTTATGCTGCAAGTTGCACCCATACATTTGCCTGTTTTCGCGGTTTTTTTTACGCCACTTCAAGTTAGCCCTTGACTACAATCTCACCTGATGTAAGTGATGATGCAGTCTAAGATGGTAGCGGGCTAATCTGTTGGGGGTACCTATGGCAGTTATATTAAGCCCATACCCCCAATCGGTTTCTACACTAAACGCTACGATAAATCACTTGGCGGTAGATCTTTGCCGCATAAATTCCCACATTGACCCTGCTGGGGATCGAACCCCGGACCTCCCACTTAAAAGACCGCAGCATTAACCACTGCGCCAGGGAGGTCTGGTTTTAAGATATTATTAGATTTATAATAGGACCATAGCGAATTAAGATTCTTATTCCTTGTGTATAGCAGATATTTTCATAGTTCCTACATAATGTTTATTATTTTCTAATAGTGATTTACTTGCTAGCCCATCTGTTCAGTCTCTTAACATTAACTGAAAATGCTTGTTATATTTGCCATACATTTTCCTGACAAAATCCCGAAATGCTTGTAAATTCACGTGCCACCTATTAATTATAGGTGCAAAATGATTTGTTTTGCTATAAACTAGCCGGCAGCGTGTTTTGTTCGGAAGTTCAAACGATAAAGAAGTCAGCTGTAGTAGCTTCTTCAATGCAACTTGTAGTGATATTTACGCCCAAAGTTGAGACTTGAGACTGAGAGTCTTTTCTACTCACAAAGGAATAAGATAATTAGTATCTTATGTATGTTCTATTTTTTATATAGAAAATTTATGAATATACTCCGGGTTCCATTCCTTTTATTAGTCGTTTGAATAGTTTATTTGCTGAAATAAATCTACGAAAATGCTTAAAAAATGCTATCAATTCATACAAGGTCTATTCATATCTATCTATTCGACCTATCTACTCATATTAAAAACCTTTCAGTGAGCCATATTCTTTTTAAAACCAAAAAGTGTTATAATTTGCTATCCAAACAAAACACGATGCCCTACCCTCATAAGCTAGCATTAATAAAACATGTACCGATTTGGCCCGACCGCCTGTTGTGGCCAAGCCAAACAATGTAACAATTCATTTCATATTATTTTTACGTTCCTACATTTGGAACCACTTCGGAACAGTTACCACGAACTGATACTATATTTAGGAGAAACGTTTTCACGGTCTTGACTGGTGTGCCATTAAGGAATAATTCTCAATGATTTACTATTGCAAGGAGAGAATACTTAAACAATGTTTTAGGTTTGCAATGATATGTATGAGGCCTTCTACATAATCGTAGGAATAATAATATAAATTTTATGGACTTTTTGTAGGAAAATAACGGATAGATTAGTCTAAAAAGGTGCTAAGTTGGTATCATAGAGATACGATAAGTCGTTAAGACTTATCGTATATCGGTACGAGCATAGAAATACGAAAACAAGATTTGCGAGTGCTGTGTGAAATGTGAAATGATTTTAGCAGTCGTTTTCTTATACGAAACATAATATTTATTTTCAGGTCAGATCGCAGTCAAGGTCTAACTTGTACCTTGTGGAATCAAAACAATATGTATGAACTCCCGATTGAAATGCGCTTATTTAAGTTTTCTTCTGAAATATAATATAGTTTTCATAATTAATTTCTTTCACGATGTACGAATTCGGCAAAAATAAAAATAGCTAAGGGATGGTTGTACAAATTATTAATAATAGGTATTACTAATTTATAATATTATTAATAAGCTATTCTTCTAGAAAGATAGATAAATAAAATCTCTAGCGTTGATTTTATAAATATTTTTCCTTAATTAATGTACCTATGTCATTAGAAAGAAAACTTTGCTGGTTTGAGCAAAAGTAATTATCTGCAGAAAAGCTATATTTACTAGCAACATAAATTACATTCTGCTGTCGATTCAATCGCTTCGTCTTAACAATATAGGTATAACAGCGCTAAGTGCACCATACTCGCCTTTATTAATTTTATTTTCCAGGACGATTGGAATTTTTTTTTTACCACTTGCTCGGAAATCAAATCAAATAATAGTACATTGTGTGCCTAGGGGTGAAACAAGACGATTTCAGACGAGGGTGAAGCTGCCTGCCTGAGAGAGGCTGGCATCACGCGAAGTTCGAAATCGTGATTCATCCCGCGGCACACACTATATTTTTTCAATGCAGGATATAATATGAAAAACTTTTTCCACCAAAATCATTATAATTATTATTCACCATATATCCATTATGCTGCAATTCCGCCTTATTTGTATTTATAACCAATCCAACTCTAGATCCAATACAAGAAGCGGTAATAGGCTAGTGGTTAAGACCTCAGTCACCTATTCGGGTGGTCTGGAGGTCGAATTCCGGGCACACATCTCTAACTTCTCCGAGTTATGTGAATTTAAGGTATTTTTAATATCACATGCTTCAACGGTGAATTAAAACATCGTGAGAAAGCAATTGCATGCATCCATAATGTTCCCAAAGGTTTGTGAAGTCTGCCAAACCGCACTTAGCCAGCGTTGTGGACTATCTTAATCTATAAATGCCTAGCAGTGAGTTGGCAATGGGCTGAGATGATAATGGTGATGACTGATTACGAACCAATTCAACATTCCATCTTCTCTCGTTCTTAATGACTACCACCACAACTACAGCCCATTACCATCCCACAGCTGGTCACAGGCCTCCACTCTCATAGGAGAGCGAGATATAGAGCTTAGATGCTCCACGCTGCTCCAATGCGAGTTGGCCGGCTTTAACGACTAGCTATTATAGACGACGTCTTAACGTGCTCTCCGAGATACGGGGGAAACACACCGCAAACTTCCCAACTCCGGGCTAGTACTGAAAATTTATAGTCAGAAAAACCCAATACTTAATTACCAAGACGGGGGGGATGCCCCGTCGCTCACGTCCGCAGTCTGAACTACCTTCTACCTCCCTGCATATTGTGTCCCCTGGGTGGTGCTAAACGAGCGACGAACTTTCAGGCGAAATAAGCGTTCTTTTTAATTAGCTTGTTAATATTATAAAAACGCTTAAATATACTTAACGCCATACGATTATAAATAAATAAAATAAATACTTAATTATGGCCCGGCCCGGGACTCGAAACCGGGTCCTCGTCGGCCGCAGTCGAACATGCTAACCACTAGACCATCGAGGCAGTCATCGTTAACACATCTAATTCAAGTAAATACATTCAATAGTATAGAACCTTGAGCTGTTCCTTTGGTCGTTCGTCAAAAATGAGGTTATTTCAGAAAGATACATAAATTAGGATATGTGGTAACCCTACACCGGGCGCAACTGTTTAATCCCAGCCAGCTGCCTGCACTTAGAGATACATCTCAACTGTGTGATTATACGAAGATTACTCAGTTGGTTATTATTTATGAAGTGCATGAGCAAGCCGTTTGTCATGCTGCGGTTTGCACGAACGATCAACTTTTCTTCTACAATCACTACCGAGAACTTTTATATAACTATATTTATTATTTACTGGTAAGTGAATGTTAATTATAGTTTAAGAATACGGAGATGTATTAAGTTCTGTAAACTATAGGTACTGAATAATCTGAAGTAAGTGGTAGCAGCGGCACGCTTGGAGCTCAAGTAGCACAACTTCTTTGCTTTACAACAACTTCCTTTGGGTCACACTGAACAATGACGCCCTTCGCCCTTAGTGTCTAGATGAACAATACTTCTTATTACAATCCCATCGTTCGCATGTGTCGCCTTTACAACGATCTTGCCAAAAATGATCGCAATGTTAACATTGACATTTTCAATAATAAAATAAATATGTACATTCAAAAAACACATTTTTAATTGTATTAAATAATATTTGTAATGTATTTTATTGTCTTTAAATTATCAATCATTGTTGTTCATATTTTGCTAATCAATTTTATAAATTCTATGCATAATCTCTCTGATTTGTATTTGTAGCTTCATACACATAATTAACTGTTTCATTCCATCTTCATTCATTCACTATTCTTTTCTAGGTATTTATTTATGTTATATATTTTGTGTATAAGTCATGCTGTGTGCACATGTTTTGGGTTATAACTTAGAACCGATCCTATAATTTCAAACATGTTGTTTATAAATGTTGTAGTTATTTCCTGTTTTGTGTACCATATAATCAATAAACAATAAATAATAATTGCATTCCTGATTCTGCTGAATTTCCTATATTTCCGCAAGACTTTTATTTACTTTTAGATTTTTTTATCTGGTGGGAGGCTTCGGGCGTGGCTAGTTACCACCCTACCGGAAAAACGTTCCGGTACGCTGCCGCGTTGAAATCGACTAAGCGTATGGGTTTAATATAACTGCCATGCCCCTAACAGGTTGGCCCGCTACCCTCAGCCGCTAACATTTTAGACTGCATAATCACTTACCGCAGTCAAGGGCTAATTTGTAGTGGAATAAAATAAAATTAAATTAAAAGTTAAGAAAAGACCAAGTCATTAATCTCTATCTGTCTCCGGAATGCAAGTTATCGCTGAGCCAAATTACGTCATGGGTGGTTAAGCTTCTGGACCGTTAAAAGGTAATTGACAATCAAACAGACACGATTGCATTTATAATATTAGTATCTATGAACCGTTCAATCGTAATTTATTTGGTGTAGGTTTGATATCACGGAATGGGTATAAATTAATCGGAATGGCTTGGTTGTGTTCAAATATCATCCGTCATCCGCACGTGACATCCAGACGGAAGCGGTTCACATTCTGTTAAGTAATATATAGAGCGAAAATAGTTTACTTTTCGCCTAGCAAAATCAATATCATCTCGCTAGTCCACTATCAGTATTGGCTACGTAGGTAGTTTGTTATTGAGTAACATTGGTGACCAACTAGAGCTAAACTACTGGGTCTAGAAACTGAACATAACACCCGAACAAAGAGCTAAGCGAAGAGGAAGAAGGGGCCTTATAGTCACTCTGAAAATTTGCGTAAAAATTAAACTTATAAATAGGTCACCATTTCAACCCATCGTCCACTGCACATCTATGAGAAGGATTAAAACCAAGCGCGGATTGGACTTCAACCACCATCACATTCAATTCCCAGGCATCACAGCATACAGATTTCCTCGAAATGTTTTCCTTCATATATAGAGCAAGCGTGTACACTGACAAAAAGTTGGAGTTCAATGCACAGGGTTTAAACTATGGAGTCTCCCGAATAGGAAAAGAAGTCAGGTTATCACCGCTTAAATCATACTAATATTATAAATGCGAAAGTGTGTTTGTTGGTTTATTGGTTTGTTGGTCTGTCCTTCAATCACGCCGCAACGGAGCAACGGATCGACGTGATTTTGGCATGGATATAGTTGAGGCTACTTTTTATCCCCGGAAAATATTCCGGAGGAGTTCCCGACGGAATCAAATAAACAAACCACGCGGACGAAGTCGCGGCCATCATCAGTACATAATATAATAAAATATATAGGAATAATAACACTAGATTTGCCAACCAATTTCGGTTTCGGAGGCCAACAACAAAGACTTTAAGCTGGAGCCGGATGTTCGCTCTTCCGTGGCTCAGTATAGCCAATTTTGTCACTGATTGGCCTTTGCACAATAAGCACATATTATTATTGTTAGTAATCTCGTCCAATCTTTCTTTAGTCCAGTGAAATGAAAATAATCTGACTTGACTGTATAATTTTTGGTAGTTTTGATAATACATTGAAATAGATCGACGTTGCAAGCACAATCAAATAGCATTGAACCAAATAATAGCCTTGATGAACTGGATATAATTATTCGCCCTACGACAAAATTTACATCTATTTTGATTTTCCATTCGGTGCGAACGCAAAACACTGCACCGTGAAATTTTCACGAAAAACCTACCAAACTTCAACCGGCTTTGTGACTTGAAAAATTCAACTCCATATTTTACTTAATTGGCCTCGTTTAACTGCGTAACTCACTTTTCTAAATGCTACTTTTTGGATTTCAAAGGGGAGGCAATTCATTTAATTCCTCTTTAATTGGTGAAGGAAATTATTATACCTACATTTGAATTCTCTTTAATTTCAATGAAATAATGACGCCGCTTTGATGTGGGTATTTAATATGAAAGGTTTATCAAATTCAGATTGGTTTCCGAAAATTCATTCGGATTTCGTACGCCTGAACTTTTGAAATCAGTCCTAAGAGTATATGGGTCCGTTCAAACGTGTCATAACCCAAAACCACCGTACTGACAACGCGTAGTTATTTCCATTTAAGTATACGTAAGCGAGGTGTTTTCTACCACCAATTACCAGAAAAACCCAATACTTAATCATACCAATTAAGTATTGGATTTTTCTGACTAGAAATTCTCAGTACTAGAACGGATTTAGGAAGTTGGCGGTGTTTCACCCCCGTGCCTCGGAGATCACGTTATGCTGTCGATCCCGGCTATTATCACTAACATGATAATGGCCGTTAAAGCCCGCCAACACGCATTGGAGCAGCGTGGTGGGTCTAAGCTCTGATTCCCTCTCTCCTATGAGAGTGGAGGCCTGTGCCCAGCAGTGGGACGTTAATGGGCTGTAGTGGTAGTGATAAGCGAGTATTATGTACACGGGCAACACTTTTGAGAGCGTACGTGGTACGGTGGTGAAATCCGTCTGTGCAACATCTATATTGTGCGTAGCCGAGGTTGTTCCCTACCTTTGTATCGTTTAACTTTTAAAAACAGTCTGTATCTTTGTTTTAAATGGAGCATGGCCAGCAAATGCAAATTACCATAAAAATTCTTTCCAAAAAACCGACTTCCAAAGCCACTGTAAAGTAAAAAATAATTTTGATTTCTATACACATAAATGTTGAAGTCGGGCGAGCCTTACGCGTCAACTTTGGCTATCTTTGTTATAGGTATTAGGTACCTACTCGCCCGACTAGTGTGTAGAAATCAAAATTATTTTTTACTTTACAGTGGCTTTGGTAGTCGGTTTTTTGGACAGAATTTTTTATTTTTAACTTTTTAGTGTACCTACTCTAAATCCCCACGGCTTAGGAGTGCAGTACCCTGCAGCATCAGAGTTGAGGAGTTGGGACTTGGGTTTAAGTATGAAGTCGTTGCTTGACACCTACAATATGAATTCACCATTAAAAAATCCTAAATCGCTATTTTTAAGGAGTTCTGTACCCTGCAGCATCAGGGTTGAGAAGTTGGGACTCAGAGTTGAATCGTATACACGTGACTTGATACCTACTATATGAATTCACCATCAAAATTTCCTAACTCCCTAGTTTTTGAGGATTTCATGTAGTACGGTAGGTACACCTACAACATCAGAATTGAGGATTTAGAGTCAGAATTTTTTATGGGACCACCTAGCGAGTTTCCTCTAACCTTTGCCTGGTGGGAGGCTTCGGCCGTGGCTAGTTACCACCCTACCGGCAAAGACGTACCGCCAAGCGATTTAGCGTTCCGGTACGATGCCGTGTAGAAACCGAATAGGGGTATGGGTTTAATATAACTGCCATGCCCCTAACAGGTTAGCCCGCTACCATCTTAGACTGCATCATCACTTACCATCAGGTGAGATCGCAGTCAAGGGCTAACTTGTAATGGATAAAAAAAAAATTGGTTACCAAGGAGGTATGCACCGACATACATTTAAAAAAAAATACGCGTCGAATTGAGCCTATTTTGGAAGTCGGTTAAAAAACAATCATTACAAACAAAAGTCGATCACCCGTCTGGCTACTGACTTGGGTCAACATTACTTAAAACCACTTAAAATGTTATGGAGTGCTGACTCATCCCACCCTTGTCCCGCGACATGAAGGACATAATAATATTATGAAGAGCCAACGTTTGCCATGCCTAGTTTAAAGTACCTACGCGCTCCATTGAAGTATAATGTACTAACGTACCGCGCTCGCGGCACGTGGGCACTAAAGTATATCATACGATCGTAGGCTCTCGTTGGACCTACTAGTTACGCAATCGAAATCGCGTAGGTAAGCTACGCGACCACGTAGGCCACGTGAGGGGTGGCTATCTGATACTGTCGTCGCGAGTCGCGACGTATCGAGGCGCGTTGTCGTGTTTGTCGCCGACGCGACGTAGAACAGGGCCTGGAGGTGAGCGACTGCACCCTGCGACTTATTCCTAATAAAATTAAAAATAACTTATACAAGAAAGAACGACCTAACTGGCGCAGTGTTGGTGCGCAGGTCCCGGGTTCGATCACCGGCAGGGTCAATTTGGGAATTTATGATTTTCTGAATTTTCTTTGGTCTGGCCTGGTGGGAGGCTTCAGCCGTGGCTAGAGTTACCACCCTAACAGTAAAGACGTGCCGCCAAGCAATTTAGCATTGTAGAAACTGATTAGGGGTATGGGTTTAATAATATAACTGCAATGTCCCTAACAATGTTATCCCGCTACCATCCTAGACTACATCATCACTTACCATCAGGTGAGATCGCAGTCAAGGTATAACTTGTAGTGGATAAAAAAAGTCACCTGCCTACGCCATGACCTATATGCGTTTCATCAAATTGTTGTTTATACCAGCTGATGCCCGCGACTTCGTCCGCTTAGAATACGTTTTTTAATTCCCACGGGAACTCCATAATTTTCCTCGATCCGTTGCTCCGTTGCGGCGTGATTGCAGGACAAACCAACAAACAAACACACAATATTATATCATATTAGTATGATGAACATTAATTATTAGTCTGTAATTAAACAGTTTCCGTGTTTATCTATGTAATCCCTTATCTCTAGGTACTTTTTAAAGGCGACCGTGGGCTCTGAATCCATTTAAAAAAAACCATCCAAGTGCGAGTCGGACTCGCGCACCGAGGGTTCCGTACAAACCTGTAGTAAGTTTTAAATTATTAAAAAAAACTACTTACTAGATCTCGTTCAAACTAATTTTCGGTGGAAGTTTGCATGATAATGTACATCATATATTTTTTTTAGTTTTATCATTCTCTTATTTTAGAAGTTACAGGGGGGGGGACACATATTTTACCACTCTGGAAGTGTCTCTCGGGCAAACTATTCAGTTTAGAAAAAAATGATATTAGAAACCTCAATATCATTTTTGAAGACCTATCCATAGATACCCCACACGTATGGGTTTGATGAAAAAAAAAATTATTGAGTTTCAGTCCTAAGTATGGGGACCCCCAAAATGTATTGTTTTTTTTCTAGTTTTGTGTGAAAATCTTAATGCGGTTTACAGAATACATCTACTTACCAAGTTTCAACAGTATAGTTCTTATAGTTTCGGAAAAAAGTGGCTGTGACATACGGACGGACACACAGACAGACAGACAGACAGACATGACGAATCTATAAGGGTTCCGTTTTTGCCAAATTTGGCTACGGAACCCTAAAAAAGGTTAAGCCACACAAAATGTCGTTGACAGACGTGTACGAATGCGGATAGGACGCCGTCTACAAAATGGGTTACACACCCGAAGGCAATTCGTGGGAGCTCAAAATTTCATGAAAAATCCTATTCCATATATGGAACTGCTTGCTACGTTTTCGGGTCGGACAAGTGGTGTGTTATTTATTGCCAGTTCTTTTCTTTCTTGTTTCGTAGCTTTTGCGACCTTTGAGTTAAACCGTGGAGCAGCAGAGTTAATAATAATGTCCTCCCGACCGAATTTCGGCCACGGCCGGCGGCCAATCTCTGTGGAGATTCTGCGCGGGAGATAATTATATAGTACACAAGTGATAAAATATTATTTAACACCTGTATATCTTCAATCTGAGCAAATAAATAAATGAAAATATGAAAGTGTGTGCGCAAACACTCTATTCTCTTACTCTAACAGCCCGATGTGACGGAGAACCCGACACAACCGGAGACGTAACAGGTCTGCACTTAATTATTATATATTATACCTCTATGGTCCTGCGACCATAGAGGTATAATATATAATAATTACCTCTTTGTGCAGGACAGACGGTTTGACCTCCGATGCACGGAGGTGAAAAACCGCCAACTTTTTAATTCCGGGCTAGTACCACAGAATAGGTAAATAGCTACTTAGTACTGAGTTTCTTATCAGAAAGACCTAATACTAAATAAATCGAATATATAAAACTAGCTGATTCCCGCGACTTCGTCCGCGTGGATTGAGGTTTTTCGGTTCCCGCGGGAACTCTTTAATTTTCCGGGATAAAAAGTAGCATATGTGCTATTCCAGACTATAATCTATCTCTGTGCCAAATTTCATCCAGATCCGTTCAGCCGTTAGGGCGTGATTGAGTAACAAACATCCATCCATACATCCATCCAAACTTTCGCATTTATAATATTTTATTTGATTCTCGTGTCACAGTGTTTGTAATAAAACTCCTCCGAAACGACCGACTCCTATGAAATTTTTTGTGTATATTCAGTAGGTCTGAGAATAGGACGTAAACTATTTTTCATACCCCTATGTGATAAGGGTGGTCCACCCAAAAACACTTAAGTCAATCCACGCGGACGGAGTCGCGGGCATCAGCTAGTAAATAAATAAAAACTTTATTGATTACCTTATTGTTACGTTACGTTACTATTATACACAACACAATGAATGCACTTATGACTGAGTTAAAACCTAACAATAAACATAAACATTAATTATGGCCCATCCCGGGACGTCGTAATCCGTCGAACTGCGAACATGTTAATCACTGGACCAACGAGGCAGTTTGAAATCATTTGCCGAACATTGTTGGCTCTAGAAATATACCAACGCTTTGGCTGCGACACTTTCGTGCGGAGCTTTTTTCAATTTTCCCTGTTTCCATCAGCCGCAGCGTGACATCTGCAAAGTTTTCGTCAAGCGTTTTAATTGAAAATACACTATCACGGAACCAAATTTTCCTTTTTATATTTACCGTGTATTACTGTAGTCATGTTCAGGGGAAAGATAATAAGAACACTAGCTGATTCTTTGCGTGTTTTGGTCTCTTACATACCCTAATATTGTTAATCTACCGTCAGAAATTATATATACCTACAAATATGCTGGCAAATAAATAATTATTTATTTATTTAGAAACAGAAATAATATACTTCTAGAAAAGCACAATCCTAAACAACTTTCCTCCTGTTACAGTTGGTTAAAAACCGACGATCCCTGCGTAGGTATCTACAAACTTTGTCGCACCGCACTATCTTGAAAATATTGTCAGAATATATAAATTCTTCCAGGAAAATTCATTAGCTCAAGAAAAAGAATTCTTGTTGTTCGAGTATAGAAATTGGGAAACTTTGTCTTCCCTGTCTTAGCCGACTTCAATAATTTTTTTTTTTTTTTTAAAAAGGTTATTTTCGACGTTTACATTTTGTAGTATTAATTAATTATTTATTCCTATATCTCTACATTTGTCATTACTCATTAAGTACTAATTCCCAAAACTTAATTTTTATTCGAGTGGGAGTCTCCGGCTTTAATCCCCGACAGGGTCTACTTGGGAGTTCATAATTTCTGGTTTTTCTCTGGTGGCCTCTGGTTGTATGTTAACCCGCTACCATCTTAGACTGCATCTTGACTTAGCAGCAGATGTGAAGGCAGGCAAGGGCTAATTTGTAGTGGACTAAAAAAATACTCGTTACCATTACATGTGCAGTCCACTGTCCATTGCCCAACAGTTCTTATTCGTATAAACGGTATGGTTTTTGGTTTGATATTTTATTGAAAATATACTTAGCCATGGATTAATATTTTACCGTTTCTTTTGTTTTATTGAAATAATAATATAAAATTGTAGGCTTTCAGAGTGTTTCTCGGTCATTGCATTGCATGGTGTCGCCTCAGTGCATTCCTTTTATTTGATGATTTAAAAAAACCTTGTTGTTTTTCCTTTTCATTATTTTTTCAGGGAAACAATAATGAACAGTTAAAATGCTGCTTAATTTCAATATTTCATTGCGTAATACGTCTTTTTATTTCAAATATGTATTAATCTTTTATTGGCGCTCATTTTTTAATTTAAATTATAATGTTACTTACATAATATAGCAAAAATTTTTATTGGCAATTTATTAATTCGTAAAGTGTGTCCCTCTCCCAATGGGAAATTCCTTAACGGATTTTGTACATAGGATAGGTTGCGTTCCGTTGAAGGACATTTTAGGAGGCAACTTTTTATCGCCGAAAATACAAGAGTTCCGTATAAAACTATCAAGTTCGTATAGGAGAAGATCGAAAATACTAGACTATTAGGTACCTATTCTGTGAAACTAGCAAGGTTTTGCTAGGTAGAATTACCTATTGGCAATTAAGTAGTAATTAGTTGGCATGTTCGACTGCGGCCGACGAGGTCCCGGGTTCGAGTCCTGGGTCGGGCCATAACAAGTATTGGATTTTTCTGACTAGAAATTCTCAGTACTAGCCCAGAGTTAGGAAGTTGGCGGTGTTTCACCCTCGTGCCTCGGAGAGCACGTTATGCCGGCGGTCCCGGTTATTATCACTAACATGATAATAGTCGTTAAAGCCGCCAACCCGCATTGGAGCAGCGTGGTGGGTCTAAGCTCTAATTCCCTCTCACCTATGAAAGTGGAGGCCTGTGCCCAGTAGTGGGACGTTAATGGTCTGTAGTGGTGGTGGTGGAATTAAGTAGTAAGTGGTGGTAAATAACCATGAGCTTGTACGAATAAACTACGTACGGAACCCTAATAGGCTTCAGCCAGACAGACAGTATCTGCTTTTATACATGCCTTAAGCATATTTATATAGATTTATAGTATATAAAAAAAGAAACACCTAAATGTTTTGATGAAAATAAAATTAGCAAGTTTTTTGCAAGGGAGGTTATAATTTACATTTTATTGCGCCTATCGATATTATGACTCACGCTTGTTGAGCTGCAGTTATGTGGTATTATGTTTTATAGCATTCATGGCAGCATCCTGACAGTAATTAACTAGGTACTTAAACGAATTTTATTTAACTTGTTTTTGTTTTAAATCCTAAATTATGACGTCATGTTTTTAAAAACCTAATTTCTGAACAATGATTTTGTTCATAAACAAGGTTTTTTCAAATGTCAAAGGTGGTTTAATAAACTGGCTCTACACTAGAAACTCTAGGCTCTGTAACTTTTGGGTTTAGAGGTGAAAGTTTTAGCAATAATTCCGTTGTCGTATTCGATCATGTTAAAGTTAATACCATTTCTTTATGGAATTGATCGAGCGCCAACTGTTAAGAGGATATGGCATGAACGGGAAACTTTGAGAATAGGTATTGAACAGTTATATTGCCGTCGCGCTGCTCCTCGAATAGAATTCCATAACACCCGATAGGGACAACTGCAGCTTGGACCGATAATACCTATATGAAAAACAGTCGAATTCTTACTCTCGTATTTTTCTGTTTCCTCCTCCAAAACAGAACCAATTTTAATTCTTTTTTTACGAATAATTTAAGAAGGACTCGGGCTATGCCGGTATGTTTTTCTTTTTTTGATTATATCCGTCAAATTTATTTGCAGGATCTCTGATGATGGCACGAAAACAGGACA
Organism: Erebia ligea; assembly: GCA_917051295.2. Lineage (NCBI taxonomy): Eukaryota > Metazoa > Arthropoda > Insecta > Lepidoptera > Nymphalidae > Erebia > Erebia ligea. Next base: position 7,742,753 of record OU785236.1, read on the forward strand.
ATTTTTTGCCATTTTTGAACGTTCGTTGTTCTTAAAATAATTAATTTATTGAAAAAAGCAAAACATAGGAGCATGGCACGGACACATATGGATTTTATGGAGCAAGAATATTTTCTCTATTGTAATTATCTACGGAGGAAACAGACAAATGTTTTTGTATGGAGAAATCGCCGGGAGAATTCCTCTTAAGCTGTCCTCAAGCGCTTGACAATTCCATACAAATCGTAGTAAACCTCACGCGATCGAATGGAAAGAATATCTCCCACTAATCTCTCAGATGAGTAGCTTGGAGATTTTTTTAACTACACTACAAGTTAGATGGTAAGTGATGATGCAGATGGTAGCGGGCTAACCTGTTAGGGGTATGACAGTTATATTAAACCCATACCCTTAGTCGGGTTCTACACGGCATCGTGCTGGAACGCTAAATCGCTTTGCGGTACGTCTTTGCCGGCAGGGAGGTAACTAGCCAGCCGGTAGGGAAACCTCCCACTAGACCAGACTAGAGAAAATTCAGAAATTATAAATTCCCGAATCGAACCCGGGACCTCCCAAGTGAAGACAACAGTGTTCAACACTGCGCCAGGGAGGTCGTCAAAATGATGGGCGGAACTCCTTGATAGGTAACAGCAAATCGCGAAATTTTCGTGCTATCCGTGCGAAGCCGGGTCGGGTAGTAGTATAGTATTAGTCTTGTATAAGCAAGTAAGTTATAGCCAAGGTTAATAAACGCGGGCGAGGCCCAGTAGAAAATTCAGTTAGGGTTGTTATTTTTACTTTCTTATATGATGGCTGGTGAGAAATTCGGTCAATTAGTAAATGATTTTCATCACCCTGCGACAACGACGCCCTCTAATGACGGCAACAATGGATCTCATCAGCGGCGGGCAGCCAGCCTATTTTCGTCCCATTCAATACATTAATGACGCCGTAAATGTGTCACATTTACTTCTTCGCCTTCATTTGTTGCTCATGTCCTTGTTTAATTTTATTTTCGTAAATTTTTCCTTTGTTCCGTCTTCTACTTGACAAAAGAGGGAGGTCGGGGCCGGGCGTAGGTACCTGAAATTCACGCGAGCTTACTTAGAGTTGGTGGGGCCGAATAACAAAATATTTTTGAGGCGCTATAATATTAATACTGAAATTGGACTAGACACTTATCTTATGACATATAAAATAGCGATTATTATCAGTGCTTGTACGTTGTAGATATACTAAGAGGTACTAAGTATAGCTAGCGCGAATCATTTATTTTAGTCTTCTCTGAAGTTGACCGCAAGACGCGTTCTTTCCGTGATGCATCCTATCTCCGTACCTTTTCTCAAGATCGGCTGAATTGATGGGCCGTGAAAACGTAGCAGACATACAGACAAACAGACACACTATCGCATTTACAACATTAGTATGGATAGTAAAAATATAATATTATTCTTTATTCTTTATTCTTTATTCTTTATTTGTGAAACATGCCTGGGGAGACATTACAGTTGCCCAATTCGTCTGCCCAGGCTACAAATACCTTAAAATTAAAAATAAAAATAGACACAAACTAAACTAACACTAGACATTAAAAAACTCAAATAAAAAATTTAAAAAACAACATTAAAAACACTAAAATAAACTACATATCACTTACTTTCTAGCAAAGGTTTTATTTTATTATATTTGATTTCATAGATTTTTAATAATTGGGGATAAAAGTTCTGCGCGAAACTTCCGTGATAAGACAGACGTTTTATCCTGTCATGTAAGTGTGTGTACTTGGACTTTTCGGCCTCCAGAAACTTTTTTGTACACATAGTGTTATTGCTCTAAATGATTTGAGAAATCTGAGTAAATATGACGACCAGACCAATCGCTGTAAGTTTATCTTATTTAGGTATCTATTATTTGAAACGACTACTTCTTGAAGTCCATACTCCAAAGGTACCTTCTATGGACATGGACACCTCACGAGCTTAAAGTTCGACTTGACAGGTCTGTCCACTGAGTAGGGAAACATTACTAAGGTTATGTCCCTTGTTGAGAGAACAAATTATACTAAGTGGGTATACTAATAATTAATTAAAACAAAAACGTACCTACCTAGGTAAGTGCTTGTGTTGGTTTTTGTATACTTGTATTATTTTAAACCGGTTCTGAATAATTACCTGTCTCGTTGATCCTTTGATCTATTATTCCCTTTTGTTATCTGGTCTTGTTATCAAGCCAAATTAGGGCTATGCCTTTGAAACCATAAGACGTCCTGACTCATAAATTATTATCGAATCGTTTTCAATGAACTTTGTCTTAGCATGGTTCTCGATATTCGACGCAGCCTATTTATTATTCTTGACACATATTTGACACACTCTTTTCTGATATTAGAAATGCGGCAGTGTGTTTGTTTATTGGTTTGTTGGTTTGTCCTTCAATCACGCCGCAACGGAGTAACGGATTGACGGGATTTTTGGCATGGGTATAGTTGAGGACCTGGAGAGTGACTTATGATACTTTTTATCCCGGCAAGTTAATGAGTTCCCATGGGAATTAAAAAAACTTATTCCACGCGGGCGAAGTCGCGGGCATCAGCTAGTACTTAATAATATAATTCTGGGAAAGCGCCTACATGCTAGAAGTATTTCCATTTTAATTCAATTACACAATTATCTGAAAGAAAAATCGTTGATTAATAATAAATTCGGCAATCGTCGCGGCGTAAACAACATTTATCCAATTATCTCCCGAACGGCCGACGCAAATCGCGTTAGCGGCTATTGCCGGAATAGAAAAGGTGTCAGTGTAGGGCGTGCCTGAACGAGTCAATAATAACCACAAATTACTCCCAATCCCGTTGTTTACTTGTTCGACTCCTTTTTTGTTTATGTCTATCTATATAATTGAGTATCGAGGGACGACTGGCCTAGTTGCGGCAACGCATAGTATCACCACTACAGCCCATTAACGTCCGACTGCTGGGCACAGGCCTCCACTCTCATATGAGAGAGGGAATTAGAGCTTAGACCCACCACGCTGTTCCAATGCGGGTTGGCGGCTTTAACGACTATTATCATGTTAGTCATAATAACCGGGACCGTGCTCCGAGGCACGTTGAAACACCGCCAACTTCCTAACACCGGGCTAGTACTGAGAATTTCTAGTGAGAAAAAACCCAACACTTAATTAGGGCCCGACCCCGGACTCGAACCCGGGACCTCGTTGGCCGCAGTTGAACATGCTAACCACTAGACCAACGAGGCATAATATCAGTCGATTGCGATCGTTAAGCAACGTTGACCCAAGTCGGTAACTCGGTAACTGGATGGGAGACTGAATTTGGTTGTCCGAATAATAGGTACTATGGCCTTTTTGTTTTCACCGTACCACGGAGAGCTCGTTAAGGCGTCGGTTCCGGTTATTAACACTAAAACTTGATAATAATCGTTAGTAACCTAAGAAGTGAAATAGTACTCTTTAGCCGAGTCGTATGCGGAAGGACCTGGGATCCCACCCCAAGAAAGCCCCTGCCATTATGCGATTAATGGAATGGGGTCCCGAATCACGACCCTCATCAATGAGGAATGCGACGCATAGAGAGATGTATCTAATTGATAAAAGCGTAGAGAAACTTCATGATGCCTCCGACTTAGTCCGCGTGGATTTAAGTTTTTTGAAAATTGTGTACTTTATACCTACCTAGGAACTTGAGATTTTGCTTGTAGAATGTAGATTCTCTCTAGATAAAATGTAGAATTAATAAGGACTTTAAGTCACAGACGAAGCCACCCACCACACGTAAAAAGTGTTAAATGATAGTGATACACCTACCTAAGTAGGTACAGGGTAGTAGACAGGTAATTTAGTACTTTTGTATGTTCTCGGCACATGAGTATTTATCTACTAATGTGCTCTCGGTACAGGATTGTGTACGTAGCCACGTCCGCGTTTAGGAACTTCGTTAGAAATTCATATAATCGTTTGCATGTCCTGAGGAAATGGCAATTCCATCTCCTGCTGGCGACCTATTTTTAGGAAAATAACCACTTTAATATACCAAAGTACAGTGATTGCGAAAGGTAAACGAATTTACTTAAAACTAAACCTTGGGCGTAAAAGCTCATAGGCAGGTGGATTAATTTTTTTCATTAGAAGGCTGTGGTCATTGCTACAACTTAACTGTACCAAAGAGGTACCTTTATACATTTGATGTTGGTATATTTGGTGTTTTACACCAAAGTAAGTAAGTAAATGACTAGTGTACTATTATATTGAAAGTACAAAGTAATTGGTGGTGTTAGTTATACAGCAGACAGCATTCTTGGTCAAAATCACTTTTAACCGATATATTCAATATTCAAAATGTATAGTATCCAATATTTCCGCAATTAAAAGTGGTTTTGAGCGGTTATGATTTATGACTGTAACATATACTTACATAATATCATATATACCAATCGATTGATGTGAGTACACAAATCGGAAACTGAATGGTTGACTGAATTAGGCGGACCGAAATTACCATGCCCTAGAACGCCGCAACCATAATTCATGTTTAAGACCTTTAAATGGCTGTAGCTATTACTTTATTATTTTTAAGAGTGCCTACTTACCTACTTATTTTTAAGAGTACTTATTTTCAGTCTACTCATACATTTCCAGCCCTTCAGGCTAGATTGAGCTGTACACAAACCAATTAATATCACCAAATATCAATTAGGACTTACAAATATCATGAAACCTTTCAGTATAGGGTTGTAAAGCCTCCCTAATTAAAATTCTTGTTTAGGCTAAGGATATTGTGGATACACTAATATTCAAGCATAGACCCGAGAAGCTTAGATCGACTGTAACCGTAGTCGGAAGCCGACTGTTGTCCGAGGTACACGTATTCGTGACGTAGAAACTTCTATAGTGATCGAGCTTTACGAGCAAAGCTCGCATTTCTATTCGGATTTTTGGTTCAGTGATATTCAGGATTAAGTGTTCCTTTTGGTTGGGAACTTTTGTGACTATGGTGTAAAAACTATGTATTGTAAACATTAAGTGGAAAATTTGTAATTTTTTTTTAACTAAACTTGAGTTCAGTTTAAAATATTTTTACGCTGGAACTTTTCTTTTTGTGTGAAAGAAAACTTTTAAATAATAAGTGCTTCTGAAACTGTAAAAGTTCAGGCGTACCGTACCTACTCTTCAGTAAGTATAGACTATTTTTTATTTGTGTCGTTTCCATTTAGTTTCTGAAATATTGTAGTAAAAAATAATAGTCGTAGAGACGAGAAAGAGGGTCAATCTTGAAGTAGTATTTACGCTAAAACTTTACAAGTACTTAACGTCAATTTTATGTTTACTGGTATTACATCATACAGTCATGTGGATACTTCGATTTGTAAATGTTTTTTTTTACGTTGTGAATGTGCAGTCGGATGAAATGTACTTTAATGAATAGGGCACATAGCGTACCTGCAGACATGGAGCCTACTACAGCTCTATAATACTACATTACATATACAGTTGTAAAATTTAATTTTTTGTGCTTAAATTAGTAAAACTTGATTAGTACTTGTTGATAGATAAATTTAAGATTTTCACCAAAAGTTCGCAAGTACATTTAAGTATCTATTATTTTATTCTCCTTCAAATCCTGCGAAAGCGTTATTTTTAATTGAGGCAAATTCTTATGAAAGTAGTTTATGTAATAATATACTAACTTTTTTTTTTTTTTATTTATTGAAAACAATACAATAAAAATTAAAGCTAGCTAGCTATTAGATATACTAACTTGTCATTCACTTAATGGAAATGTCGAGATGCCGAAAGCTCTCAAAACTTTAAACTTTTGATGTATTAATTAAAACCAACCTTACCCGCATTTAAGTACTTTTCATTAAAAGCCAAGTATTACGTTTGACTCCAATAACGCGGCTAACTTGCGGAAAAATGTTTTGCGGGAGTTTTACCTAAGTTTATTAAAAACAACTGAAGAATTTTTATAGCAATAAAAGGCCATGTTCCATGTAGCAACTTATCTTTTTTGTGACCTTTTAACTAAGTAAGTATTTGTCTTAGAGTTCAATATTGTTTTTTTACGGGATTTTTACTGGAATTACCTAACTTTCAAATTGAGGATTGACCTACCTATTAAATTCAACCGAAGATTTTTTATAGCAATTAAAAAGTGTTCCATTTGGCATTTTTTCTTTTTTAACACTTTTTAACGACTTGGATTTTCAAGTTATTCCCTTTACCTATATATTATATTTTTATATTTTTTATTTTTTATATTTGTCTCTTGGCTTTGGTATAGTGTACTAGCTGATGCCTGCGACTTCGTCTACGTGGAATAAGGTTTTTGATTCCCGCGGGAACTCCATAATTTTCTGGGATAAAAAGTAGCCTATGTCACTCTCCAGGTCCTCAACTATACCCATGCAAAATCACGTCGATCCGTTGCTCTGTTGCAGCGTGATTGAAGGACAAACCAACAAACAAACACACTTTCGCATTTATAATATTAGTATGATAATTATCTATAGCTACATTATGTTCTTATTTTATTATTTTCTAAGCGTGTTAGACTTTATTATTAGTGTTGTATTAAAAAAAAACCTGCTCGAGCAAAACCGGGGCGGTTCAACAGCTCAAGCTTGTAAATTTCTATGGAAAACATTGATATCCAAGACTTACCACAAAAAAAATATGCGTGTTTATTTTGAAAAACCTGACAAATTTTCCATAAAAAATGTAGGAGCTTCACTTTAGTCATCGGAATATAGGTGTTTTTCAAGCGTCGAGGACTTACCTACTATTACGAACTTACGTAATGTAATACCTTACTTTACCAAAATAATATTTTACGTATAACCACCTATAACTTTACCTAAAATATTGGTAATTTCTCAGAACAAGTCCGGTTATAAAAGTTAAATTCTATTTTCAATTTGCGTAAAAAGAAGCTTTATCAAGGCTCAAAGTTTAATTTAACTTTCCTTGACCCTGCAATAAAGTATAAAGCCCAAATTCATTGAATAATAAGACAGCAGGGATCTTAGGGATCTCAAAAAGATTCCGTATTGGTATCTAGACTTTTTAATCAACTTTGTATTGAATTTTATTCACCGATTATACTTGATGATGACTATTGAATTCTCCGGGATAAAATGTAGCCTATAATGTGATAATTCAGCTATCTCCATTTCTGTCAGCCAAATTCGGCGTGAATTTACTAGTAGGTAACAAACATGCAAACATACAAAAATCCGAATTTTCACATAATTATATTATTATGCCTAAAATAGTTTCTACTTCATGTCGTAGATAGTATTTCTTTCGGGCTGTATCCTGAACCTACTAATTTACTAAAATATTAGGATTTCCGAACCACAAAAAGGTCGTCCATTATCTTTTAAACCCGATCCCACAAACCAAGCATTACTGTACTTTCATTGTACTTGTAATAAAGTTTATATTATTCATGAGGTTTAATTTGATGGCATTGTACCTGCCGAAATGGAGAGATTATCCTAGAACTCATCAACATAATCACTTAATATTTCGTGAATAAGGGCTTAGGTACATTTCACCTGCGAACTTAGATAGATAAACTATCTCAATTCAGTAAGTACACGATTAGGATGACATTTCCTAGCTGAAACCTGAAACAAACTAAAGTGTCGACTTAAAATGTAGAGAAATTTCAACACCATTTTTAAACCAAAAGGCAAAAAGTATCTATTCTTAGGTCCAGGGTATTTTGTAGGTAAATAAACTTATACCCCAAAAAATCTTTTTAATTCCACCTTAGATTTTAGAATAACAAAAAACTATTCAATGTCCATCCGAGGAAGCAATCTTTGTCTGCGCCTTCTTTTCAAGATAAGTTCAGCTGTGAAACTAGGGAATTAGTATTCTTAGTTTAAGTTTTTACATTGCAAATTCGATTGATCGTAATCGGGAGTTTGCGGTTGGCGTCAAAGTAAGATAGACCCAAAAGATCTTGATAAAGTCAAGTAAAATTGATTCTAATTGCAAAATTTTACGTTTGGAGTGCTGACTGTGAATATAAGAAATTGAGCATACCTACCTAAAGACTGACTCACGGACACACATTTTCATATTTATAATGTTAAAGTACGGATATTCCCTACTTATAATATGTACTTACTATGAATGAACGGTTTACGGTAGAGCTATAGGTATCAATACGATGTCAATCTTATCCACAAAATAGAGAAGATCTCATCCAACCCATCAGCCTATTTACACCAACACGTCTGCCTCAGCAGCCGTATGCACAATAAGATGTATTTTTATTTAGAAAATAGATATACATAGTTTAAAAGTATTAGCCCGAAAAGTTATTTAATAGGTCAACTCATGGCCCATGGAAAATTACGTCACGTTGCATGACCAAAAAGTTTGTCGTAATTTCAAATGTCACACTTGAGAAAGTTAGTTATGTATGACCTGCCGTGACTATAATTTTGGGTGTTTATCATGTGGGGCGTGCTTACCCTACGAGTTTTTTTTGACCTGGAAGTAATTGCGCAACGCTCTCGCAATCGTTAAGACTTTAAAATAATACGTTGTTTTATTATTAGACTTGCTGGTTCTTCTCGGTAGGATATCATTCTGAACAAGTGCTAAATTCACTTGAAGATTATTATGGACTTGAAAAAGTTTATTCACATTTGAATGTTTAATTATAAACTTATGGTCAGTAGAAATAGGTAGTTCAGAGTTATATAATGCTCTTGCAAAAATATATTTCGGGATGGGTGGGTTGGGGACTTATTATTATAATATTATCTTCGAATGAATCGACTCATATAATTATGATAGCACTTCACTTTCTATGTTCGTTTAATCACTAATTATAAAAAACAATGATTGCTAGTGAATCACAATAACTTAATTGTCTAATATCTTGATGGCTATTGTGATCGCGATTGATGTTCGCATGTTCGCGATAAGCCCTTTGCTCTACATTTCTTATACGCTTGACGAATAAATAATATCTAAAGGGCAATAACTTGTAAGAGATTCCTACAAATTTTCGCCACCAAAAGTTAATACTGTCACGTAGCACGCTAACAGAATCACGCGCTAATCTCAAAAAGTTATTGTTGTTATATAAATCTAGATATTATGATGATGTTTTGGAATATTTTTTAGAAGGCAAACTTTATAGGTGCGACTTGAATGAATGAATAAATGAAATATAGTTTATCAGAATATGATAACCGAGACAGCGTCCGCGTGGATTACATAAGTTCTTTTTAATTCCCGCGGGAGCTCGTTAATTTCCCGGAATATAAACAAGCCCTTGCCCTCTCCCGGGGTTCAACCTATCTCTGTACCTTTCATCAAAATTGGTTGAAAGATGGCCGTCAAACCGTAGCACAGTCAGACAGACAGACACACTTTCGCATTTATAATATTAGTATGGATTTTACACAAAAAGAAGTAAGTTAATATAGATTGACATAAATAAGTTTATAAGAGAAACTTTAGTTTTTCATTCAGATTAGATAGACTCACTTTACTTCCCTCTCTCAGAGGTAAAGCTCATAATTTGCGGCTCTCTATTTCATTAGGTTTTCAGTTTACTTTTGAGAGCTGTGTACTAAGTAGAAGTACTAACAGATACAATATATCTCAGCCTTATAGCTTTGTTTTAAAAGCTTTCATTTTTTTGTGCTTGTAACCCCAATTCTTGTGCAATAAAAGGACGATAAATCATCATCATACTATACTAATACTAATCATACTAATATTATAAATGCGAAAGTGTGTTTGTTAGTTTGTTGGTTTATTTGTCCTTAAATCACGCCGCAACGGAGTAACGGATCGGCACCTGGAGAGTGACATCTAGGCTACTTTTTATTCCGGAAAAATTAGGGAGTTCCCGCGGGAATCAAAAAAACTTAAACCACGCGGACGAAGTCGCGGGCATCAGCTAGTCGTTTATACACCTTCAATCTATACTTGTGTCACACACACGAAACGCTTTTTTCTTCTTCAAAATCTGTGTTTTCCGCTAATTACAATCCGGGTATCTTTAAATCAAGAGTTAAATAGGCAAGCGCTTCCCATCTTAGGCTTCATCATCACATATCACTTGACACTTCCCATCAGGTGTGATTGTGGTGAAGGTAATGAATTTAAAAAAAACCGGCCAAGTGCGAGTCGGACTCGCGCACCGAGGGTTCCGTACAAACCTGTAGTAAGTTTTACGATTTATGACGTATTAAAAACAAGACGAAATGAACCGCAAAACTAACTTTGTTTGTAGAGGTTTATTGTTAATATCAAAAAATTACGTTTGTTGTATGGGAGTCCCCCTTTAATATTTACTTTATTGATATTAAATTATTTATTTTGAAAGGTAATATAAGTACAAGTTAATATTCTGTGAAAATTTGAACCGTCTACCTGTTACCGTTTTTAATATTGAGCAAAAAAATACGAAAAAAACACGTTTATTGTATGGGGACCCCCCTTAATATATATATATTTTTAATTTTTAGTATTTGTTGTTATAGCGGCAACGGAAATACATCATTTGTGAAAATTTCAGCTTTCTATAGCTATCACGGTTTATGAGATACAGCCTGGAGACAGACAGACAGACAGACAGACAGACAGACAGCGGAGTCTTAGTAATAGGGTCCCGTTTTTACCCTTTGGGTACGGAACCCTAAAAATGACCCACTTTTACAGGCACATGCATGCAAATGATTGAAAAAAACAGATTGATTGTTTCTGAGAATCTGCTTTGTCGTATTAAGCCTACTAAATTTTCAATCCACTCTCATAGTTTATTCCTATCTACACAAAAATCTTCTGTCAGCTTCAGCACGACTGATGGAATTGAACCTTTACCTTTCAATTCCATTAAAATCGCTCTACAGCACAATGGTGCAGCATAAATTCAATGCAGACGACCGATTTGTCTGTGACCGATTTTAATCCAACTTTGGCAGCGTCGATTTCCGATTGTATGACGTCATCTCAATGCAAACATGCTTAAATATTATAATATCAGCCAACAGGTAGAACTCTAGAGAGGAATCGCTGCCGATTAACGTTTAATATCGACTGTGGACTACGTTAGCGCGTCTATCCACTTAAATGATGTTCAATCAATACAAGATCAAATTAAATAACTTCTTAGATACTTATAACTTATATAACTTCACACTCGTAAGTGACTGTTTATCCTAACACCGTACGCTCCATACCTTTAAAAATTATATAAATGCGATAAGTAGTGTATCTGTATCTTTAAGTTGCCATATTTTCATGTTCCATACGCTTAAATCCGATTTGACGAATTGCAATGAATAGTATTAAAAATGCAATTATTATCAAGTGCTGGGCTACTAGTGTCGGTTGTATGCGATAGGTGAAATACGAAAAAAATATGCACTTTCCCGACCCAGTTTATCTTAAACAATGGACACAATCTGGAACGATGTACGGTGTAATTGGAGGATCACCCCCGCTACAAGATGTTAAGGGTACATTGGGGCTGATTCTGTAGTGCACAATCTCTTAACTAAACTAAAATTAGAGCATTACAAATATTGCTAACCCTTTCATAATACTCCCTACGGAAAGGGACAGAACTAGATTTAAAGCTGCCATTTTAGTTTAGTTTAGAGATTGTGTTACACAGAATCAGCCCCATTGTGCCACATTAAAATATAATACTAGCTGTGGTCCATGACGCAGGGATTAAGGTTTTTAAAATTCTTTGATTTTCCTTGTTAAAAAGTACCTACCTATCCTATGTCCGTGCCCAGGATGGAAGCTTTCTTTGAGCCAGATTTCGTCAAAGTCGGCTTAACGGTTGATTCGTGTGTAATTAACAAACAGATAGACAGACAGAGTTACTGCCGCATTTATAATATTACTGGATAATTCAAGCGACTTCGTCCGTGTGGATTTAGGCTTCTTTGAAAATCCTGTGGGAACTGTTTCATTTTCCAGGATAAAAAGTACCTAACCTATGTCCTCTTCCGGGATACAGCCTAGCTCTGTACTAAATTTTGTCACAATCGGTTAAGCTGTGAAAAAGTAGGCAGACACATTTTCGCATTTTTATAATTTTAGTATGGATTAAATATGGTCTACTTATTATAATAAGGTCAAATGTAGCTAACCTAGAAAAAGTAAATAATAATAGAGCTATTGTAAATACCATAGCATTTACCGCCCGCACTAACAATTTAGTGGAAAAAAAGTAATCAAAACATTAACTTGGGATTAAGGCGACTTAAATCCGTTATATCTAAATTAGGAAATCAAACATGACTCATAGCAGTCAAATTGCAAATAAACTACGTGCTGTTATTAAAGATGGCGTATTTTCCGACGATACAGGATACAGCTTGGATCCGTGATGACTTCTCGAAATTACGACTGGTCAAAATATTGTTTTAATGGCTAGGTATATGGAGTTATAGTTTGACCGAAATGCGTTTTTAAATAATGATTACCATTTATTATACTATAGCCTGCCGTATCAAAATATAATAAGGAACCTTGGATTCAAATAATGATACTATAGTTGTTCTAAGGCGCAAACACATGAAAAAAACACTAAGAACCGGACAGGACAAAACGAATACGTATACGAAACGAGTTTTATACTGTTGTGCGTCTCCATATAAAAGTACGCGCTCGGACTTCCAGCCGATCTGAAAGATCTGAAAAGCATATTGTACTGATACTGAGACTTTTCTAAAGACAGTATGCTTAAAAAAACCGGCCAAGTGCGAGTCGGATTCGCGCACCGAGGGTTCCGTACAAACCTGTAGTAGGTAAGTTTTACGATTTATGACGTATTAAAAATAAAAATTACGTTTGTTGTATGGGAGCCCCCCTTTAATATTTACTTTATTGATATTTAATTATTTATTATGAAAGGTAATATACAAGTTAATATTCTGTGAAAATTTGAACCGTCTACCTGTTACCGTTTTTAATATTGAGCAAAAAAATACGAAAAAAACACGTTTATTGTATGAGGACCCCCCTTAATATATATATATTTTTTTAATTTTTAGTATTTGTTGTTATAGCGGCAACGGAAATACATCATTTGTGAAAATTTCAGCTTTCTAGCTATCACGGTTTAAGAGATACAGCCTGGAGACAGACAGACAGACAGACAGCGGAGTCTTAGTAATAGGGTCCCGTTTTTACCCTTTGGGTACGGAACCCTAAAAACTAAGTAGGTAATTGAAAGTTTCTATTCACAAAGGAATGAGATAACCAAATCATTTGTTGTAATCAAAATATTTGTCCAATTTCACCGAGAATTTTCTCAGTTTATTTTGCGATGTTAAAATATTCAATTATGCAAATTGGTGAAAATCAATGTGACTGTCCAAATGGTAGATAGTAGGTACATAATTGTGGCGCTTTTAGTGTTCGATGACTTGTAAAATTATATCGGCTCAGAGGAAAAGTTTTGGTTACCGTTTATAGGTACGAGGATGATGACCGTGTGGATTTAGAAGTTGAAATATACTGTGGGAACCCTGAGAATTCCTTGATTTAAGATAGCCTTTGTCCTTGTCCCAGATGCAAGCTATGTTTTTACTAAATTTTGGCGAAAGCAACGGATCATCAAACGGATGGGATCATCAAACCTTAAAGACATACAAACACACTTTCGCATTGAATTTATAATATTAGTATGGATTCTTTTGCTTTTTGTTTTATGATGAGAAACATAGGTACTATCGCCGGCCAAGTGGAGAATACCAGAGTGCAGAGATCACACTTCATCATTACACAATTTTACTTATGAATTGTTTACCGATTTTCCTTCACCAATATAAATATAGGTAGGAGTTAAATTTCGTAATATACGCGCGTAACTCTAAAAAGTTAGAAGTGGACTAAGATGGGAGGTGGAGTCGTAGACTGTAACGTCAGTTCAGTCGTCACCCTTAGCTTATTCTCATAAAACTTAATCGAAATGGGCAAAGTATGGGCCTTATTGCTGATTAATTTCTAAATGGCAACCCCATTAGCCTCAGGTATATTTACGGTCTTTTTAATGGTAAGTACTTACGCAACTTTAATATTTTATATAAGTCCTTACAGCGGCCTAAGATGCAGGCGATTTTAATGTTTTCGCATAACAGTGTGAGTTTTGTCATAAACTTTGATTCAATATGGCTTATTAGGACCTCAGGAAATAAATTACCATATTTTTATAGGTAGTATCAATGATGAACTTAGTTTTATCGACTTTCCGAAAATTCAAATTTCCAATTCTTCTTCTGCCAACCAGGATTAAAGTGTTTAGGTATAAAATCAGCACTGCAGAGGACACATAGAACGCGCGTACGTTCTACTTCTAAGTTCCACAAGGTGTCTATACTAATAATATAAATGCGAAAGGTTGGATGGATGGATGGATGTTTGTTACTCAATCACGCCAGAACGGCTGAACGGATCTGGATGTTTTTACAGGGATAGATACCTAACTATAATATATAATAGTGTGGAATAACACATAGCTGCTACTTTTATTCCCGGAAAATTTAAGAGTTCCCGCGGGAACCAAAAACCTCAATCCACGTGGACAAAGTCGCGGGCATCAGCTAGTACATAATAAATCCTAAGGTTGCCTGCAGGCAGAGATTGCTATTATGCGCTAAGGCTGCATTTTCAATTTTACTTCCTACTTCTTCTTGGTCTTTCTTTATTATGTTTGTGGACTTTATTTCTATTTGTTGTGGTGTGCAAATAACGAGCATAATTAATTACATATACTAATAAAAACATATAAATTTGGCTATTCAGCGGGGTAACGCAGCCAGCGTTCTGGGCACATTGCCTCATTGCAGTGGTATGGATGAAATTTTTAATAATAACTGTATGAAGCACATCACATTGCGGAGGTGACTGCAAGGTTGGTTCTACCCGCGTAATGTGATCGGTTTTGTACTTACTTACAGTTTCTTGCATTAAAACTTTTAGCGGCTGCGTTGGACACATTGCCGTCACGCGTTGTGTGGGTTATACTTTTATGTTGCTGATATATCAAAAATACTGGTCAAGGACGAGTTATAGCGCGTGATGTTCTGTTCCATACTGAAAACTTTGGTGACTTTCATAAACGGTATTTTTTTCAAAAACTGTCATATTTCTAGTTCTAGTCTAGTTTCGTGAATAAATGAATGTAATCAAAAAGAGAAACCTTTTGAAGGTCGGACCCTTGAAAATTTAATAAAAAAGCTTTCAAAGTTTCCCGTCGACTCATCTGGTAGCTGAAATAACTTGACATTTCCTTTCAACTTGTTGTAGGCAGTATCGAAAGTATATTTCTGTGTTTGTTGACAAGAAGCTTTGACAAGAAGATCTATCGATGGTAGAAAATCCGTAGGTATTTCCGAGCGAAGCGAAAAAAATCTATGTCTATGGTATTTCCGTACTAGTTTAATGACGTGTTTATTTTTTGGATTGAGGGAATTCAATCACGCGTGACGCGGCACGCCACAACAGAACGGCGGAACACAACAAAGTGACATAGGCTGCTTTTTTTCCGGAAAATCAATCAGTTCCTTCAGGATTTTTGAAGTGAGAACTTCTTTAATTTCAAAGTAAACTAGCTGAGTTTAAGTTGATAAATAAATAAGAAGCCGCGACTCGACGCTAATCCTCTCCCTTTGTGGGCCTTGAGCCTAAAGGGTTTGTACAAACAATTTGTATTTATGTACTTCCTATAATTTTAATAGTGCCAAGGTTACGAATTGGGGTGCCTTACGTGACTGAAAGTAAAGTTTCAGCTTCGAAGACGATGCATTGGTCCCCGTTTTATTTTTCTTAGGAACTTTTAGATTATCTGTCAATAAGGTTATGTACTTACCTAAATATTGACTGCTAACATTCATAAACTAAAAAAAGTGTGTGTGCAATTCACACACGGCAGAAGTGAAACTTCAGAAAAGTAGCTACGAGAGAATGAGATAAATATAACTTGTATTCTATCTCATTCTCTCGCACGCTAAATCCTATTATGAATATGTTTGTCTCTTTTTGGTGTCGCTTTTTCGTTTCATCGAATTTTCAAATCACAACGATTCTAATGAAGTTTCACTTCAAAAAGATACCTTCATGATCTTGATGCTGTGCCTGTGTTGTTTGTTTGCTCGTCTTGGAATAAACGTCGTGCCCCCCGAAAACAAATAAGGTTTCTTCGTTGAGGTAAGCCCATGCCAAAATATAATTGCGAAAGTGTGTTTGTTTTTTGCTTTGTCCTTCAACAGAGCAACGGATCGACGTGATTTTCTTACAAGGATAAATGGATATAATTAAAGACCTGGAGAGAGATATCCCTTTTAAATATCCCGGAAAATCTAAGATTTCCCACTGGATTTTGGAAAACTACGTTACGCCTACGTATACGTCACGCGGATGATGTCATGGGCTCATCCTTATTTAATAGCTAGTATTAAATAAGGATTTTTTACTGAGTAAAATATACAAGAAAATCCTTTGCTATTGAGTTTTGCCCAGTAAACAGTGGAGCTATGTAGGCAGTTGGGAGCAATGGTGATTGTTATTCGCGCCGCATTAGGCAAATGAAGGGGCGATTCGGCTACAACGCGCGGTTTTTATGGCACTGACGAGAGCGGAGACGTGGCGCGGTTTGTACCTGATGTGGGCAATAGTTTAAGTAGGTAATTGATACATTATGTAAGTGTGGGGTATGGCATATGCATGTATACTTAATACTTTTATTTAGTCTGATTATTACTTTCCTACTTTGTTGTGTTACACAAAATTATTAACCACTTTGTGATTCATGTATATTATTCTATTTTCTCTTCTTGCCCAAAGCTTGTAGTTCCACAGAAGTGCAGCTCTGTACTTGTGTTCCAGTCACAGACATAGCAAATGCTCAAAAAGGAGTACATTTTGGCATGTTTGCCATGTTTGCAAAGGTTTGTCATCATTTTGTTTTAAATAATAATTTATTTTGGTTTCGTTGACTGTGATTCGAAAAAAATATAATTTTCCTTTGTTTGTAAGCTGTTTGTAGTATATTGTTTGTAGATATTTCACTTTTATACCTACTTAAAGTCACCTCCTTTTGCGTGATTCCGATAAAGGAGTCAGCTTTCATTTGGATTACGGAATCGAACCCGGGACCTCCGTACGCTCAACACTGCGCCACGGAGATCGTCAATATATAGTCTATGGAAAAGACAATTAATTATATCCTTATAACACCTTTGCCACGTCCATGCCACATTCCGCTTCCGCCTTTTCAATAAAACCCACGTCTAAATCCCTAAAGTTATGGTTCTTGTACAAACGGCCGTACAATCTTGTGGAAACATTTTTTTAATTATTTCAAATTTTATTACGGTATACGCTTATGTAAATTTATTCTAATTTTAATTGTTGTTTATTGAAATGAGGCATAACAAGCTTTTTTGAGTTTTGAGCCGATAAATGTTTTAATCATAATAATAAATTCCCAAGCCAGTTGGGGTATTTTGAGAAATGGCCAAGACCTGTACCTAAACTTATATTGTTCAAATTGTTATTCTGCTTATTTATTTCTGGTAGGTAAGTTGTTATCTAAGTATACTAATATTATAAATGCGAAAAGGATGGATGGATGGATCGATTATTTTGACTAAATAACGTCAGAACGGCTAAATGGATCTGGATGAAATTTGGCACAGAGATTGGAATAGGTAACATAGCATATGGCTACTTCTTTTCCCGGAAAATTAAAGAGTTCCCGCATGAACCAAAAAACCACAATCCACGCGGACGAAGTCGCGGGCATTAGCTAGTTTTATATGTATAATTTGTATTTGTTTAAAATGTTGTTTTTTTACATAATAATTTGGCTTTTATTCGAACGAATAATCGACTTATCAGGCTCATCTCATTATAGTCAAATAACTAGAAAATAAACGAGAAACAATACCCTTTAAGTATTTGTAAGCAGTAGTCCAAATACCAAATACCAAACCTATCGGTATTTGCCTATTCAACGCTTTATATAATACTAGCGGACGCCCGCGACTTCGTTCGCGTGGCATAAGTTTTTAATTATTACAGGCACTCCTTAATTTCCGGGATAAAAAGAAACCCATGTCACTGTCCAGGTCTTCATCTATACCCATGCAAAAAATCACCTTAATCCGTTGCCAGAGCAAAGTCCGTCAATCACGCCGCAAAAGATTGCGGCGATTGAAGGACAAACTCTCTATACCCATGCAAAAAATCACGTCGATCCGTTGCTCTGTTGCGGCGTGAGTGAAGGACAAACTCTCTTAACGTCTTAACTCTCTCTTTAACGTTCCTGGAGATATAAATTATAAAAATTGTGAAATACGTATCACATACTTTTAAAACGGAAGCCCAAATACCAAGTTTCATGGCTATAACTTGAAAAACTATGAAATTTCATACAAACTTTAATTCCCTATTTCAGCCCTGTAGAATTTTCAAAAATGGCGAAACACGTATTTCTTCATTTAAAACCAGTAGCCCAAATATCAAGTTTCATGACTATAACTCTAAAAACAACGGACTTTCATACAAACTTTCAACCAACATTTTACCCCTTTGGGGGTAGAATTTCGAGAAATCCTTTCTTTAAATTTCATGTCTCTAGGATGGGCTTAGGCTTTGCGTTGATATATAAGTCAGTCAGGACTTTGAATTATATATATATAGATTATATTATTTTGTAGGCACATACTGACTTTATCACAGTTTACCAATAATAAAGTAAATATGAGGAACAAGAGGAAAAATATACATAAATCAATATATTTGTGATGGTAATGATATAATCGTGGTGATATTATGGTAATGATAACGCGTTAACGTCTATTGACTTTCTAATTCGGTGTACAAATTGTTTGCTTATCGATTTGATTGATTCGTGGCCCTTTCATCAATAGAATAGGTACTCTCTTCTCATTTCGTCGGAGGCCTTTGAAAATTACGATGGGCTATAGAAAAGATAATAATAGACCAGGTCCTTTAATAGGTTTTATATTCCAAGGTATTTTTTTGTTTGTTGATTTTATTTCTTAAGGACACTTTTATTTTATTCGTTTTCATTACTTTAACATTTTCTATGCCTAAAGGTAGTTATATTATTATCTTTATAAGCATTAAAAAAATACGCTTTCTGGCTCTGACATATAACGTGATATAACATCATTGCTTTCTGGTATACGGTGATAAGTGGATATTTGTTGATTAACATATTTATCTACCTACAGCTTAAAACGCTGGGTCGAGAAACTTTGAAGGTTGTGAATTTTCAGAGGTAGTTGTCTCTGTAGCGTAGACTTCCGCTAAGAAAAAAATCATCATAATCAAACGAAATGGTTAGTGACGGTAGAGGCAAAGATACAACACGCCATACGCCTGAGTGCTTTTTAAAGCTAGCCTCAGTACTAAAAATATTTAAGTTTTCACCAAAAGTAAACAGTAGGTATAATATATCTTATATTTTGAAACGAGTTACGGTGTGTTAGGTTCAGGGCAAATCAGTTAGGATTAATAACCTTATTCCTATGTTTGTCCAGAGTGCGTGTAGAGCTTAAGTTATTTTCCGATATTCCTCGAATCTGAGAGCTATTGTTCCCAAAATCCTATTTTCAAGGTTACCTACCTGTTCAATCTACCTACGTCCGTTGTGCTCCAGATTTTAGTTAGAAACGTCCAAACAGTCTGTGTATGAGACAGATCAGCATTAGTTCGAAAAAGCTTTTTTAAATAACCATATCGATGTCAATCCATCGTATTTTTTCCAACCATTAAAATAATAATTTGCGCTCTTTACCACACCGAACTTAACGGCCACGGCGACCAAGCTTTAAGGAGATTAACCATCAGCTCAGTAAATATTATAGTGCACAAGTGTGTACTGAAACAGCAGGCGCGATCTCTGTTCCCTTTCTCTTATAGCCTGATCTGACGGAATATCCGACACGAGTGGAGAGAGTTCAGGCGCAGGACCGACGGCTTGACGTGGTCTCCGAAACACGGAGGGTGCTTTCCAACCACTTAAATAATAATAAAAGCAGTAGAGTGTTTTAACTTAGTATAAAAAACATGCAGCAGTTAAGCAAAATAATTTATGCATACCCTGACAATACGTTAAGACAAAAAGTCTATAATAGATAATATAGCAGTTAGGATAATCAATACACTAACCTTGTAGTTCAAAACAGTTGTAGTGCTAAGTTTGTTAGCTTAATGCAATAAGTATGGTAATTTATACATTTCATGCCCATAATAATTATCCGAACTTGGAGGGAATTTAGCTTTGAATGGGTAGTTAATTCGATTTACGTAAGGCCGGACTGAAATCTAAACGCCTTACTTATATATTAACCCGAACCCTACCCCTAAAGGCACCTCGTTTACAGTACAGAAAATCGCTGCGAAAAGTTTTTGCCCTACGTTTCAGACGGACCGCTATAAGGTATGAACCGCCGCAAGCCTCGTACAACTTGAGAAGCTTCACGGCAAGAGATATATTCTGTGGAGAGAGTAAAAAATACAGGATGGAAAAAAATAAAAGCTAAGTTTGTTAGGCTTCCTTTCCACACATCACGTGTGTATGGAAAAATAATAGGCAACAGGTATTGATAATTAAAAAAAAGATACGCGCCGAATTGAGAACCTCCTCCTTTTTTGGAAGTCGGTTAATAATAACCATCACATCACTGCTGGGAAAAATATTACTTACTTTTATCGAGTGAATAGTATACCTATTGTGTGCCTAGGGATAAAACAAGACGATTTCAGACGAGGGTGATGCCTGCCTGAGCGAAGCGAGCCTGAAATCGTGTTTCATCCCGCGTCACACACTATATTTTTCAAATAATCCGTATTAAAAGTTCGAGTTTTATTCATAGATTTATCATCCGGTGCGCTCCCAAAGCGAGACCATCTTAAATCTATGGTTTTATTAAAATTGTATTTCTTGTTTATTTAAGTTGCTGAAATATGATACCTATCTGTCAGTTTAGTTGATGGTTAAAATGACAATTATAAATGTTTGAAATAAACAAAAGATACTCTGACAGGATCGAAAGGCCGCAACGCATCGATTACATCGATTTACCAACTTAAGTCAATGCTGCAACGTCATTCAGCGGGCAGAAAATCATCGTTTTCTGCCCTCGGGCAAATTCGTCTGAAATTGACTAGTTTTGGGTGGCTCAACAGGCATTGAAACTCGCACTTTCAATGCAGATTATATGAAAATATATTTTAAATTTAATTTTTCATCGATGTAGACTATCGCATGGTGGCAGAGTCTTGACTTATCATAAGTGACACAAGTTGTCCTACGTGAAATAAATATATCATTATTTTATCACTTGTAAGAGATGCTAGGTTTTTTTAGCGGAGTCTATTAGGTGTGAACGTGAAAACTTAACAAACTAAAGTAAACGGATTACATATCTTACTAGATAAACTGCCACGGAAGATTTATAATCAAAGAACAATCTAACAATATGCGAGAAAATGCGAGAAATAAAATATATTCTGCAAGCTGCATTGTACAATGATATCATTATCATAGGAGTTAACCTATTTAAGGTAGAGGGAGACATCTCATTATTTTTATATGATTCAGTGATTATTGATTTTAATAATATACTGAATCGCTACAAAGCTTGCGGGATGCAAAATTTGGAGCATGAAAGTAGGACGTCTTGAGTTGAAATATTTTAATGATGACGCCTAGTTATGATATTTTAACACGATTCAGTATATACTACATCCACTTAAATATATTATCTATAATGCTCTTTCTTAATAATGCAAAGATTTATTCAATTATTATTTTATTTATTCAATCGATTACACTAGTTACCTAGTCGGTACTTGTACTATGTACCTACCTACTATTTAGGTACAGCATTCACCGGAACCTTCTTGCTTCGGGAAGCTCCCAGTTATTTTTATCCAAATCTGGTAATAATAGTTAAAAAATATTATTTTATGAAAGCTATTGAAATATTTTTTAACAATATGTTTCCTGCTTTGGGTATACACTTCATTTTTTAAAGCAAATATCCGAACCTCCACTTCATACCCAGTGTATTTGACTTATCGGAATTAATTGAAACATGTTCGGGTATTAGTAAATAAACCGCTTTTGCTCGGCAACTTGTATGGAATTTGCAAAATAAAATATGACTTTTCGTACCATCGAGAGTTCCCATATTTTTTATTTAGGACAACAATAAATTGGCCCACTTTTTAGCATGGATATTTTCTCGTTAAATGAATTTGAAACATTTTTCCTGCGTACCTACAAAATTTATATTGTAGGCACGTGACATGGTTTCAATTAGAGTTGTGATGGATATGGGACATAAAATTGTCTATTTTAATTTTCAAACACAAAATATTATTATGTTTAACTCTTGTCGATTTTATTTTTAGGAATCAAAAAATTTCAAACAATGTCTGGCTTAAACCTGTGTGGTTCATACCCATATACTTAAATCTTTATAACACTAATAATAATTGTTACTTCTATGTTCATACCTTATCGAAAAAAGTATAGGTAGGTAAACTGCATATCTAACACTCAAAACGCGAGATTATTATTTGGCTTTGACATTTTCATCATCATCGGGTGTCCATCTTCAAATTAAAGTTTGTCAGTCAGGTCTGTATCTGAAATGGTTTTCGACCCTAAGCCATGTTCTTCAATTAAGACATATGAACACACAAAAAAAGTGTGTGTGTGCAATTCACACACGTAAGTGAAACTTCAGAAAAGAAAGACTTCGAGGTAATGCGATAAATATAACTTGTATTCTATTTCATTCTCTCGCAGGCTAAATCCTATTATGAATATGTCCGTCTCTTTTTAGTGTCGCTTTTCGTTTCATCGAATTTTCAAATCACAACTATTCTAAAGAAGTTTTACTTCAAAATCCTCAATCCACGCGACGTAGACGCTCGGGCAGATTTATAGAGCTAGTGCTCTATAAATCTCAGCCTTAGCCTTTACTTGTCAGTCTAGTCTGTTCTAGTTCAAGAGACAGTTCATCATCAGCTCAATTACGCAACAAAACGAACTCCGCGGGCTTGCGTGCAGCCAGACCGTGAAATTGACTAACTTGGCGCCTGTGCAGCTTGTTGGATTCTATTTTAAGTTTTCGAACGCTAAAGTAATTTATGAGTTCCTTGGTAAGTTAAGGAACCTTAAGTATAGCGAAATGTGTTCAAGTATGTGAGAGTATATACCCATTCTAAAGAATCTAATTCAAATGCAATTTTACAAGTGCTTTTGAATCTTCAAGTGAACTACCGCTGGTTCAGAATGCCATTCCTACCGAGATACCTGAAATTCGCGAGCTGTAGGAGTTATACTAGAGCTTTAAGATAAGACCCTTACTGAATTGAATTATTCCATTCAAGTATGGCCTGGGATAGGTATACTTACGTATACGATGGTCAGTCAACTGTAGTAGGTAAGTAAGTACTTAAATCGATAACATGGATCGGTCAGTTATGAGATCTGTAGGTATTTGTATAGCCTTTTAATTTTTGGGAGAAAACCACAAGGGCCCAGGCAGAACAAAACATCCGAGTAAGCACAGATTAGCACGACAGAACAAAAAAGTATGTGGCAGTGTTGGCGTGCTGCATGCTGGACGCTTTCAACGTCACATTTTCCGAATCAAGTCAAAACTTTTTTTTGTGTGCTACCACTGTATCAGAACTCGGAAGGTCGTCAATATTATAAATGTTTCAATTACCAGTATTATGTATCAAATAAAAGCATACATATTAAAGGTACGCGTGTGTGAATCCATCCTCGTTACGATAAACCATGTCGATAAAGGGCTGGGTGCGCGGGTTAACGAGCCCTTTCATCGTAAAATGCCTTTTTTAATTATATGGACAGGTGAGCCGACTCGGTTGAGAGCTTCTTTCACAGACCTCCAGGCAAGATGTTTTGTTACCCACACCATTGTACGTGTACTGACGTGTACACTCGCATTAATGGGATACGTGAAAGGGAACTTACTTGAAAGAAAGAACCAAGAGTATTCAAAAGGAATACATTCTCAACCCGAATGTTCCGGTAGTCCTTTTTGAGGTACTTACTTCTTTTGCGATTTAAAACATCATAATAATAATGTTTATTTCAGGATAAGATATTATGTAGGTACATTGAACAATGAAGAAATGATAATTTAAAAAAAAACTATTTATAATTATATATACAAAAAATATGATAAATAATTTAATATAATTATTTCCTAGAAATTCTCTTGATATAAGAACTAGATTACTAGACGATGCCCGCGACTTCGTCAGCGTGAATGCGCTTTTTTTTGAAAAAGTAGTAGCTTATGTTTTTCCCTGGGATACAACCTATCCCAGTAGGTACCAAAGTTCATCAAAATCGGTTGAACAGATGGGCCGTGATAGACAGACACACTTTCCCATTATAATATTAGAATGGATGTATAGAAATACGGAAATAATCTCAGGAGATCACTGCAACAATAAGTCAGCCTTTGCACTCATAATATGAAATGAATTGAAAATGGAATGAAAATAATATACTATTATTGTACACCATACACAAAACACATTTATCAAAAACAAGAATAAAAATAAACTGTACACTAGGCGCACTTTGATTTCCCAGGATATAATTAACCTTTGTCCTTCCCGGGGATGCAACCCACCTCTGTACCAAACGTGAAAATAGATCGTGAAAGCGTGGCAGACAAACAAATAGACAGAGGGACAGACAGACAGACAGACTTTTATAATATAAGTACCTACTATGGATCGTACTCGTTCACCCATAAAAAAAGGTTCTTGGGTAGCCAATATTTTTAAATAATTTGAATAGGGATGATGCCTATATAAAAAATAAATTATTTCTGACTGATTATTAAATAGAGGGTCTTCCAAAAGACCTAAAATTCACATCCTCGGTTAGTTTTAAGTTTGATAACCATTTTAAAATATAGATTTAATTTAAAAACTTCGTGGAAATTTTATGACGTCACAACTGTGAATTTCATACAACTTCCATACTAGAAGTGCGTTTTTAGGTTTGATAAAGAGTTGCTGATTTGATTGAGTTGTCATCATCACTCTTCAATCCCTGTTATGAGCAGGAAGCAAAAGTAACAAGAAAAAGCAAAG
This sequence comes from Erebia ligea, assembly GCA_917051295.2. Classification (NCBI taxonomy): domain Eukaryota; kingdom Metazoa; phylum Arthropoda; class Insecta; order Lepidoptera; family Nymphalidae; genus Erebia; species Erebia ligea. Next base: position 7,767,941 of record OU785236.1, read on the forward strand.
TTGCCTGAGTAAAGTCGCTATTAAGTCACGGTTTCCAGTTGCCACGTTTCACAGGGCTGGAGTACCGTACCGCGACACAATTTCCCAAATTCCCATTACAGACTTGATTAATATAAAGCCATATTTCTCATTCAATTAACAAAACATTTAATCACGAGGCGGCCAACTCAGATATATTGCGACGCCGCCGCGATGCTAAAGTGAATTTATTCTTCTCAGAAATTACGCTCGAGCGACGTTCCCTACATTTTTGATTTGTGACGCTTATAATGAACTCATAACTAACACATCTCCACTCATCGTCAGCCCACCACTGAGCACGTGCCCTACCTACCTCGTTCAAATGGATTTAAGTAGGCTGCAGGTAATCGTTGACATACTAAAATCACATCCATCCATCCATCGCTTCCAGTAATAAGAATAATGTCCTCCCGACCGAATTTCGGCCACGGCGGCCTATCTAGAAACCGAATAGGGGTATGGGTTTAATATAACTGCCATGCCCCTAACCGGTTAGCCCGCTACCATTTTAGACTCTCCTTTCCTGATTTGATCATGTAGAGAAACTTTGAGCTGTTGAGTTATTGGCTCTGAGTTTACTAATTATGACATGAGCCCCGTAAGTGCCCATATAGTTACGAGAAGGTACTAGGTTGATACATATGTTTTTTAACATTTAAAAAACCGGCCAAGTGCGAGTCGGACTCGCGCACCGAGGGTTCCGTACAAACCTGTAGTAAGTTTTACGATTTATGACGTATTAAAAATAAAAATTACGTTTGTTGTATGGGAGCCCCCCTTTAATATTTACTTTATTGATATTTAATTATTTATTTTGAAAGGTAATATACAAGTTAATATTCTGTGAAAATTTGAACCGTCTACCTGTTACCGTTTTTAATATTGAGCAAAAAAATACGAAAAAAACACGTTTATTGTATGGGGACCCCCCTTAATATATATATTTTTTTAATTTTTAGTATTTGTTGTTATAGCGGCAACGGAAATACATCATTTGTGAAAATTTCAGCTTTCTAGCTATCACGGTTTATGAGATACAGCCTGGAGACAGACAGACAGACAGACAGCGGAGCCTTAGTAATAGGGTCCCGTTTTTACCCTTTGGGTACGGAACCCTAAAAAGAGTAAAACTACCGATAGGTATAGGAAGTTAGAACTTTATTTTTTCGAGGTTGGTCAACAATAGTTTGTTAACTCTGGAAAAACGGACAGTTTTGAACCGTGTCTAAACAAAAACTTCACGTCACGTCGACAGACCTTGCGGGACACCTATTATCCTGGAAACTAACGCCAACAAAAGTTTTCGTTCAAATTTTCAAATTTGCACGGAACATTTTTTTTAATTTTCATTGCCGTGGCGTATTTGAACTCGATGAAATAGAAAAACTTGGGTTTTGAAAGTATGCGTTAGCTAGCTGGAAAACCAAGTTTTCAACCTAAACTTCTATGCCTTCAAACATTCAGTGCATTAGAGTCAGTTCAGATTTCAGACATGCGGAAAATGCGCGGATCGACACGCATTGTGCCTTGGAAAGTTGCTAGCTGTTTAGATAGGCATGGAGAGCTTATACCAGAGAGAACCAAACGGACCGGACACGACAAAACCGCGAACGCGCGAAACATTCGCGCGCTATATGTACCTATTGCTCTCTACAAAAGTTTGCCAGCCAGTACAATTTTTGACCATTGAGTGTTTTCGCCCGAAATAATAATTATGTACCTACTTTAATGTCTTAAGCGGATATTATCTACCTATGTGGAAAAGAGACAATCCAAATTGAGTAGAGTCTATAGATAGGATATTTCCGCTAACGATACCTGTCAAGCAGGAGACACAAAACTAGTTTGAAAGTACGAGAGAGAAATAAGTTCTGCTCAGATTACGCCGTGTCTAAACTAGCCCTTAGATTTAATTAAAAAATCACAGGACCGCAGAGTTTATTCATATCCATACCAATATTATACATGATGCGAAAGTGTGTCCGTCTGTCTGCTACGCTTTTACGGCCCATGTTTTCAACCGATTTTGATGAAATTTGATTTAACAATAACCCGAAAAATTAATTAAAAATTAAAAAACTTAATCTACGCGGACGAAGTCGCGGGCATCATCTAGTTATAAACAATGATTAAGTATAGTTTATTAAAATAACAGATTACTGGTTTTTTATAGTAAGAGTGGAAGAATAACATAACGATTGAAAAGCACTTATCAAAGTTTATTTTAAAATAACATGCTTTCTATTTCCATTAAAAAAACTTACCTATTCAGTTCTCTAAAGCCTAACAACATCAATTTTATCATTATTTTTTTGGTGGTAAAAATAAAATTCATAAAAAGAGATTGCTTAATCCTGTGTAATCCGACATGTAACATGCAAACAATAAAATGGTTTACCTACTTCAAAATTCGTGTTTGGTAGAAATTTATTCGGGTAATTAACAAGGGACTGCATTTGATTAAAGGTGATATTAAACTAAACAAAATATCATTGTTAAACTAGTAGGAAGATAGATAGATAGATGCTCGAAGAATTATTAATAGATGAATGAAATAATTATGCTTTTAAAAAAATCCGGGGGAAATGAAAATGAGGCTTAATTAATAAAAAGGTTAATTTCAGTTTTAAACAAAAATATACATGTGTAGGTACGGTCCTAAAAATATACTATCCTTTCCGCTGGGTTTATGAAAGGGAAGGTAAAACAGACATAAAAGCGAAAGTAATCGCTGTCACCTTTTCACGGTCCATCAATGTAACCAATTTTGTCAAAAGTATACTTAGTTAAAATTTGGCACAGTTTTCACCCCGGGGAGTCCCCGGATGGGACGGAGATAGATTAGCAACTTTTTATCCCAGAAAATCAAAGATTTCCCACGGGATTTGAACTAAAAGCCAAATCCACGTAGTCGGTAGTCATGGATTTCATCTAGTTTATATTAATAAGTATGAATTTTTACTATTATACAGCTAAATCATTTGAATCGTGCAATAGTTAGGAATTGTATGCAAATCATATAAATCATTCGCACGACACATTGCACTCAATGGTGGCCCACGCGTGTTTTGTCTATGGTAATATTCTATTGTTACCGAGCCATATCATTGAATTATTGTTACAGTTATAATGAGGTACCAATAAATCATTTATATTCTATATTATTATCAATAGGTGTCGACTGCGACCGTCATTGCACTCATTGCGAAAGGGATGATTTGTGGGATTGTCTTTCAATCACGCCGCACCGGATGGCCGTGATTTTTTACAGACGGGAGAGTGACATAGGCTAACTTTTATTACGGAAAATCAGAGAGTTTCTAATATTATTTTACATTGCACTGCAAAGAGACTAACCCCCAAGACACGGGCTATCCTAGTTTGGGGCTCCAGGGTAATTTTAAGTAACTTTGTTCTATGGTTTTTGGAACAAATAAAAATTTTATCATTATCAGTTGCTACGAGATTTTTAAAAAGCAATGCAATCCAGCTATATATATCTATACTAATATTATAAAGAGGTAAAGTTTCTGAGTTTGTGAGGTTGTAGGGGGTAACCTTTGGATCTACTGAACCGATTTTGAAAATTCTGGTACCAATAGAAAGCCACATTATTTGTGAGTGGCATAGGCTATGTACTAAACCCGGAGTTCCCGTGGGAATTTAAAAACTTATTTCACGCGGACGAAGTCGCGGGCATCTGCCAATTCCAAATAAATACAAAACTACCGGACTCTACGAGTAGCTTTTGTATCGCAAGGCATTACACTCACGATGACGACGATAAAAGGTATTTGCACCTACGATGTTAATCAATACAATTTAGATTTAACACAATCGTGCACTGATTAATATAAATCACTAGCATCATGATGAAAGCGACCTACGCTTGAGCTACCTACTGAATATTATTTATCATTTTGATTATTAATACCGTCACAGAATTATTACTACATTAATAAGCTATTTTGATATGGAGTCACAACCTTGTTCCTCCTTCTCCGTTCTACCACAGAACAGCGAGAAACCGTCAGCGTTGGCATCCTTATGTGGTTGACGTCCAATCTGCTCGCACAAAACGTTTTTGCTCCACGTTTCTGAACCGAACCGCTAGGGTGTAGAACACCCTCCCAGCGCACGTGTTTCCTGCCACGTATAACTTAGGTACCTTCAAGGCAAGAGTGAATAGGCATCTTAAAGGCAAGCGCGTTCCAACCTAGACCTCATCATTGCTTTGCACTAAGCATGATTGTTGTCAAGCTGAAGCCTATCTCTCAATAAAAAAAGGCATATAGATATAGGTCGTGGCCTCCGAGGCCAACTTGCTTTCCGCACTGAGAGGTCGCTATTCCTTCAACTCCAAAATATTTTATCGGTCCTCCGAACATTACTTAGGTATGGCAATTGACACTTTTTTTTTTTAAATCCACTACAAGTTTGCCCTTGACTGCGATCTCACCTGATGGTATGCCACAGTGATGATGCAGTCTAAGATGGTAGCGGGCTAACCTGTTAGGGGCATGACAGTTATATTAAACCCATGCCCCTATTCGGTTTCTACACGGCATCGTACCGGAACATTTCAGCTTTGCAACTCGTTGGGGTATATCATTTATCCCAAAGAATGAAAGAATGTCCGATGTATCGATGGTATCTCCTAATTTCTGGGATCTCCTCATTCCTGATTTGCTCACGAAAAAATAATTGAAGCATTGTTTTTTCCATCGCATGATAAGACACTCTGAATCAATTTTCCCAGACAACTCTGCAACAACAACTCAGGCTTTTTGTACACAGATTTTAAATTTATGCGTAGGAGCAATAAAAAAGTAGTTTAGTTACAAATACTCTATTTTGATATTTTAGGGCCACATTACGTTTATGCGGATGACCTAATTATAAAGCTCAATGCACATTACATGCGCGTGTGCGACTCGGCGTGCAATGTGCGTTTAGTGTGCTTCTGTAATTTGTAGAGTGGCTATTTTCGACCTAATAACCTAATTACGTACCAACTCAGGCTAGATCTATGTATATAAAAGGAAAATCTAACTAGGTAACTAACTTATTAATGAGCAGCTTCAATTGCTGGGTCTAGACTTGAAAAGTTGATATTCACCGGGTAGATCTCTCTATAAAGAACCCCGAAGAAATAAATACAGTAAGCTTTAGTTTATACTAGCTGATGCCCGCGACTTCGTCCGCGTGGATTGAGGTTTTTCGGTTCCCGCGGGAACTCTTTAATTTTCCGGGATAAAAAGTGGCCTATGTGCTATTCCAGACTATAATCTATCTCTGTGCCAAATTTCATCCAGATCCGTTCATCCGTTGGAGCGTGATTGAGTAACAAACATACATCCATACATACATCCATCCATCCAAACTTTCGCATTTATATTCATACTAGCTGATGCCCGCGACTTCGTCCGCGTGGTTGAGGTTTTTTTGATTCCCGCGGGAACTTCTTAATTTTCCGGGATAAAAAGTAGCCTATGTGCTATTCCAGACTATAATCTATCTCTGTGCCAAATTTCATCCAGATCCGTTCATCCGTTGGAGCGTGATTGAGTAACAAACATACATCCATACATACATACATCCATCCATCCAAACTTTCGCATTTATAATATTTATATGGATTCATATTCATTTATTTTATTTCGATTTTGGCTTGTATAAAGCTCTTACGAATGTCATATAAAATTACAATTTACTCAAATAATATGATAACAACATTACAAACAAAAAAAATTAACCTTTTAAACAAGATCAAAATAACAATTTACAAAATATCATAAAATAAATAAATTAATAAATTAATTTGTGTATAAAAGATCTATTTACATAATTTTATGTAATCCAAGCTTGTTTGTCATCTACATAGTCATCGATTCTGTAATATGCCTTACTTATTAACTTATTTTTAATGTACTCTTTAAATTTACGATCTGGTAGATCTGTTACATTGTTCGGTATTTTGTTATAAAACCGAACACCGTGTCCGATAAATGACTTACTGGTTCTTTTAAGTCTTATATAATTTGTGCTTAGTTTATTTTTGTTTCTGGTATTAATTGTGTGCATATCAGATTTTTTCTTATGTAGGTGTAAATTTTGTCGGACGTACATTATATTTTCGAGTATATACAAACATGGCAAGGTTAAAACATTTATTTCTTTAAAGAAATCCCGCAGAGAATCTCTTGGTTTCATGCCATAAACGGCTCTAATAGCTTTTTTTTGTAAAATAAATATTGTCTTAGCATCTGAGGCAGACCCCCACAATAACACTCCGTACGACATCAAACTGTGAAAATATGCAAAATATACTAATTTAGCGGTAGCTACGTCAGTCATAATTTTAATTTTTCGTATTGCGAAAATTGCTGAACTTAACTTTTTTGCTAGATTATTTATATGAGGACTCCATTGAAGTCTCTGGTCAATATTAATTCCTAGGAACTTAGTAGTATCCACCACATCAAGTTTCTCGTATATAATATTTATTTATATGGATATATGGATTATACTAATGATATTAGGTTTTTGGTAAATACGTAACTGCAACCCATAAATTTCGTTAAAATTGGTTGATAAAATGGGCCGTGAACGAGTAGCAGACAGACAGACAGACGGACTGGCACACTAATACATATTAGTATAAATTATAGATTTTACACTTCGCTTAATTACCTCTGCTATCATAAACCACAAGAATTAAATTGGAGTATCACATAAAATATTTGTTTTGTGGTATTACATACCTGCTGTTTCATGTCCACAATACTAATTCATAGTGTCTAATTAAAAACTCCCACCCCTAGTAATTTTAAGCTAAGAGCCCATAGAAAATGTTTAAGAGGTGCTGAAAGTATTTATGTTACTTAGTTTTCTTGTTATATCTGAGTAAAGGTATGTAAAACAAACGCTTCTTCAAAATTTCTGGCAGGTCCTTCTAAAATTAAAAAATGTGAACTTAAGCAGAGGTCGTGTTTGACATACCTACAACTCAGAAAAATCACCACACCAGCGATCTCATCATCTCTATATCCTACAATTGGCCATTTCAGTTAAGTTTTATTTGTGCATGTTATATATTACGAGTGGAAGAAATAGCTGATAAATTATAAATAGACTTCTTGTTGAAAAAGCCTTTTCTGACAGCTAGCCAATCATGTTGGCAGCTTTATGCATCATAGCCAACCAACTTACATCTTTTATCAAATACTTTCTTAAAAAAGCCCATGATCTCGGGGTATAATAATACAACAGGCCGTCAAAGTAATTAAATAGTGGCTTATTAATTGTACTTGCTAGGGAATTCGTTAATTGTTACAAATTTTCACGCCTGAAACATGTTATAAATTACTTGTTTGTTTTTCCTAATAATAACAACATTGTGCTTGACATCATAAATTTTGTAGTTTTTTAACGGGAGAAAAAGATTTAAAAATAATATAAAAATACTAGCTGATGCCCGCGACTTCGTCCGTGTGGTTTAAGTTTTTTTGGATTCTTGTGGGAACTCCTTAGATTTCCGGGATAAAAAGTAGCCTATTTCACTCTCCAGGTCCTCAACATTACCCATGCCAAATCAACGCGATCCTTCGCTCCGTTGCGGCGTGATTGAAGGACAAACAAACACACGTCTTTCGTATTTATACTAATGTTATAAATGCGAAAGTTTGGATGGATGGATGTTTGTTACTCAATCACGCCAGAACGGCTGAACGGATTTGGGTGAAATTTGGCACAGAGCTAGATTATAGTCTGGAATAACACATAGGCTTTTTTTATCCGGGAAAATTTAAGAGCTGGAACCAAAAAACCTCAATCCACCCCGCTGAAGCCGGGGGCATCAGCTAGTCATATAAATTTGTGACATGTTTATTAATATTATCTTCGCGTTCCTTCATTTGGTGTTGGACCGTTTTTTGTCCAGATTTCCCCTTCCCGGAGTAATGAGTCGGCGTTTTTCGACCAGTTCGACCAGTTAATTGCTCTAATGCAGCCTTGACAAAAGTCAACGAAAGTGGGTCAGCTTGGCTAGAGTAAACAAACCGCGAAATAATTAAACTAAACACAGCATAAATCTAATAAATAAAAAATGGGTTTTGGTGTAATAAGAAACTATACACCTGAACATAAATCGGTTGAAATTACGTACTTTGTCGCAATATGCCGCGAGTTCATCTTTGAACCGATTCCGTATGGATTTTCATCATTATTCATCTATCATTATCTACAGCCTTTTTCAGTCGACTGCAGGACAGGCCTCTTCAACTGCACGCCATATTCCAAAAGCTTATAGGTACCTCTGTTTTTAGTAGGTATGCTGTACCTATCCACTTCTTCCCTGCTGCCTTTTTAGTATCTTCTCGCCAGGTCGTGCAGGTGGTCGGCCGTTATTTTACGGATTTTAATCATACTTACCTACTTACTAAAGTATGATATGCATACCTATTCATAGTTATCATACTTTCATACGAATATTATTATTACTCTCATTTATTTGTACAGATTTTTATAAAATTATTTCTAAACACGTTTTACATAAATATAATTATAAAAATACTATACAAAACCCATTTAAAAATAATCCTATAAAACAGACCCAAGCAGCCAGTGGTCAGGGCTCCAGAGAGAGGAACTTCCGTGAGGATGGCGCGAATTTCACAATTCAAGAATCACCGCCTTCTGTATCCGACCCTTAATCCAACAACCAAGCGAAAGCTTCTGGAGGTGTTGGACATTTGATATCGGTTGCCAGGTTCTATTATATTATTATAATGCGAAAGTGTGTTCCCGCGGGAATTGACAAAGCCACAGGCTTTACTTTTATTATTTACCTATGACAATTAATACAAAAAACCCTTTAGATTCATAGAATAATAATAAATGAATCTGAAATGTATGTAACCTAAGTAGTGCGGCTAACGTAGGCCTGTTATCTCTACTCAAGATAGAACGAATAAAACCTTGGAAGAAACTAAACAACGACGTTTAGTTTCTTTCAAGGTTTTATTTGTTCTAACAAAACGATCGATGAAAAAATAACTCAATTCGCTTATTAATTATGTATTATCAAGGTTTTTGAGAAAGATATAATAAAAACTGAGAAAGAGGGTTGGCTAAACGAAAATGACCTCCACTAATTTTTGGAGCGGTAAGCCTATAGTGGTCCCAATCTGTACTTGATCAGCGTGGTGGACTATTCTATGTCTAGATCCTAAAGCTAAACCCTTCTCATTCTGAGAGGAGATTCGTGGTTAGCAGTGGGCTAGAAGTGGGATGATCGATGTTGATGACTTTTATTTTCCAATAGTTGGTAGTCAGGTAGTGCTGTCATAGTTTGGTGCTGAATTTTTTTTTTAATTTTTTTTATCCACTACAAGTTAGCCCTTGACTGCGATCTCACCGGATGGTAAGTGATGATGCAGTCTATAAGATGGTCTCTACCATCTTAGCCCTCTGGCTAACCTGTCAGGGGCATGGCAGTTATATTAAACCCATACCCCTATTCGGTTTCTACACGGCATCGTACCGGAACGCTAAATCGCTTGGCGGCACGTTTCTGCCGGTAGGGTGGTAACTAGCCACGGCCAAAGCCTCCCATCAGGCCAGACCAGGAAAATTCTGAAATTATAAATTTCCAAATTGAACCTGCCGGGGATCGAACCCGGGACCTCCGCACGTTAAGACAACAGCGCTCAACACTGCGCCACGGAGGTCGTCAAATAGTCATTATTATGAATACGAACGATGTTTCTTAAAACCCAAATCCTAGAAAGCATTCGTAATTCGAAAGGACAGCGGAATACTAGTCACGTAAAACATTCTATTCTTTTGAAAGGCACATTCGAAACTAAAAAAGCCTCTACTGTGAGATAAATAGCGGTATATCACAACGTGTGACGTACTCGTACCACTCAGCCGGTCATCTAACTCTGTGGAATAATATGCTATTTATGACTTGTTTTGTTACGCGAAACACGGGCAAAAAAACTTACACGGACGTAAAGAATCTACGCACAAAATGTTTGAATTGACATTTTGAGTGATGATTAATTGGTCGATTAGTTCGATTTAACATTATTAATCACTTAAGAAACGGCACTTGACAGCTAATCTATTAATGAATAGGTGCTATGTGAATGTTATTTAACGCACGGCCTTTATAATATTGGACCGAGTGAAGCGATGTCTCCCAGTCAATATTTTGGTCAATATCAAGTCATTTAACCAAATAGGTATTCGAAACTCTTTATCAAACACTAGGTGATGCCCGCGACTTCAACCGCGTAGTTTAAGTTTTTTTAAATTCCCGCGGGAACTCTTTAATTTTTTCCAGGATAAAAAGTAGCCTATGTCACTCTCCAGGTCCTCAACTATACCCATGCCAAAAATAACGTCGATCCATTACTATGTTGCGGCGTGATTCAATGACAAACCAACGAACTAACAAACAAATGAAGTAAGAATCTTAAAACACGCACTTGGTATCAAAGTTTGTTTGAAATACTGAAACACGTGACCTCATAAATATTTTTTTTAGAGATAAGGCATTAAAAATATTGTTATTTATCTTAGAATAACAGAATATAGTGTGGTGGTGTGCCGTGTGAACAATAATAAATAATAAGGCACATTGCTCATCACAATTTTTTAAAATATATTTCGCTATAGATACCAATCAAAAAATTTGCAAATAATAAATCATTAAGTTGGATTAAGATACAATCATCATCTGCCGGCAAACCGTGGGGCGTGCTAATACACAATTAGGCCTAAATACTTAATAGAGACTTAAATCGTTAGCTGGTAAGCTATTGAGTAACATGGCATTGTCAATAACCTTAAGCAGTTCCTCACGTCAGATCCTCTGCTTAAGTTCATGGAAAATAGAAATAAGTCTGTCACTCACTCACTTCAGTATAATATTATACTTAACTGAATATCTTTTCTTTTAATTTAAATAACTGATAGACAATAATGGCTTACATTAGTAAGTACATTACTTACTTACTTTACGATCTTACTTGAAACTTCATATATTTTTATTTTATTTAACTTTTAAGTTTAGAATGCAAAAATGTTTATAAATGAATATTTTAAAATATTTAAAATGAAGTTGCATGCTTCCAATCCACTTGGCGATTGCAGTCAAAACTGTCATCATAAAAGATTCCAACCGGAACTAAAACGTAACTTTCGAAATGTTTAATTATTAATATTCGCCTCAATCCTTGTAGGTAAGTATCTCTTTGTTCGATGATGAGGCACCAATAGCAATGCAACAATAAACCGCTAAAGTCGGATTAAGATGTCAAAATCAGTTGCCGTCGGGCTGTCGGCCGTACTTTAACTATTCAGTGCGTAATGCCAAATCATTTCTGAACCCATAGGCTTATTATATTTGCTGAACCACGTGTCAATTGGAAGCCTATGGTGGCATAAAGCTAGGCACCCATTTTCTGTAATTGCCTGAGTAATCGTTTTCAGCAGTCGAGAGCCTGAGTTTTTGAAAAAAAAAAATAGAACAGCTCGGATTATATTTAACCACTCCGATGAACTTTTACGAAGGGCTTTCGTGAAATGCTTTTCCCATCGAAAATGACTAGAAAAAAATTAGGCGGTTGCTCTTAAGTCTTTTCAAAAGCTGTGTTGTGTCTTTTTAGCAGTTCAAGCTTCCATCGAGATGGAACATTAGAGCATGTTAAAGCTGAAGTAGAAAACTTGAACTCATTTAGACGCTATTCAGGCTGTGGATTGTGCACCTAGCCTAAATTTTAAAAATAATTCAATATGATTAAAACGCGATTGTATTGACGCAATATAAATTTGATAGGTAAATTGCTTGCATAATAAAAATGGGATCCACCTGTAAAGGTACAAGCTTTGGTACAAGTTAACATCCCAAAATAATCATACTAATATTATCAATGCGAAAGCGTGTTTGTTTGTTGGTTTGTCCTTCAATCACGCCGCAACGGAGTAACGGATCGACGTGATTTTTGGTATGGGCATAGTTGAGCTGGAAAGTGGCATAGGCTACTTTTTATCCCGGAAAATTGAGGAATTCTCGCGGGAATAAAAAACTTATACCACGCGGACGAAGTTCAGGCATCGGCTAGTTAGAAATACCTATCTATCTACGGAAACGTTGCTTCTGTTTTAACTACAGGTTTTCCAAAAAATCATCAAAATCGTAATCGCTAGACATCAAAAAAATCATTTAAAAAATCCATGTCACGGAGACTGTTATCTAGAATCCTTCGAGCATTAGAATCTTGAGATATTGCTTGACGTAAGTTAAGTCTAGACTCTAGACAACTTGAATTTAATTATACTTCCCAAGTAATTTCTCAAAATCTTTTCTATCCCACTAAGAACCCTGAGAACTTAAATTGAAAATTCGAGCCGGAACACAAGAATATCTAAATTCACGCTGACAAAGTCGCTAGGAGATTATCTAAGTGGCAATTTTATCAGTCATTTTGACCTTTTCAAAGATTCTCTCGAAGATTTCAACACGTGACCTCAATAGCAAGCACGTGACAGTAAAAGTCTTGAGAAGTAAATCGCTATGAGGGCCCATGTCTTATGAGGCCCTTGATATCGAGTTTTTGCATAATTACGTTCAAGTAAGTAGGTACCTACTCATTTATTAGTAAGACTGACTCTCAATTATTTGTGAAGAACTTTTATTGATAGAAGCATAGGTAGTTACTAGTTAGGTACTTATTTTATGCATAATTACGAGTAAGCAAGTCTTAACTATTATTACGACTCACTCAGAAATATAGTTAAGTGAAGAATTCTATTGATAAAATTGACTTTCAAACTCAAAGGCTCAATATTATAAATTTCATTAGCAAACAACAAGGTTAAGAGAAAAATAAATATTATAACATGGTTGACCATATGTAATTTTGTCATAATATGCCCGACTAGTTTCAAAAGCTTCATATTAATATGAAGGCAGATGTCTATCCTACTACTAAATGTGAAAGTTTGAATGTTAGTAAGTTTGGATGTTTATTTCGCCTTCACGCCGCAATGACTTTACCGGTTTGGTTGAAATTTGGAACGAATTAATAGCTAATAACCTGAATGTTCATATAGACTACATTCTATCCCGGAAAATTGAGTTCCCGCGGAAACAAAAACCTCAATCCACGCGAATGAAGTTGCGGGGATGTCTAGTAATGAGTATTACACCCTAAAATAGGTTAGTGGTTACCATTCGCTGGCATATCAAAACACAACCGCCTAATTTTGACTCTATCTAGCGGACAAGGCAAGGGTGAGGAATGAGGACCCTTGAAATTTATTTTCAAAGTTTGTAATTTACGAGTTAAACTAAATTAATTTAACAACCATTGTGGTCCCAAATAATTGGGCAGTTTAATTTATGTACGTACTGTTCACAATTCGAATATTATGTAAGTATATATATATATACGTAACAATTTAGTACCGTAAAATACAATTATAATGAAACCTATATAGAATGAGCATAAGTTTGGACATTTTCCATATTAGGTGGAGCCATAAAATGTAACATATTATTATGAGAACAGTATCGACATGATGTGTGGTTATAAAATAAAATATATTTATTGTTACTACCACTAACAACCAAGTGCAGATCTGTTGGTTCTATGAAATTAATATTTCGTCTGTCTTTCTGTATCCTATACGCTTCCAGGGTCCATCAGGAGATTTTGGCGAAATTTTGTAGGTATACAGATATGCTTTTATATCCCCGAAAATCCCAAATAGAGTTCCCATGGGATTTTTCACAAACCTAAATCCACACAGACGATGTCGCGGGCATCATCTAGATTCTAATTTCTGCTTATTTTCTGATCTACTTAGTATAGGGGAAGGCATACACTACAAGCATGAACAAAAACGTACTTTTCTTGAGAAAAACACGGTATTTTCGACTATAACACTCCATACGTACGTACATAAGTAGGTACGTAGAGTTTTATTATGCCGTTATTCTAGGAAAAATATTTATAGTCGTAGTAAATAAAATGTTTCCCAGGTAGATACCTATATCCGCTGCAACTTCATCCTAGACAGCAGACATAGGCATATAAGACCATCCTCACTTCTCGAAAAAAAACTATTAACGGTTTCTACAATGTTTCAAGTTAAAATGACTTACGTTATGCCTAACCTTGTCCAACAGTTACGAAGTGCAAACAGTTTAACAACGTTACGCCAGGTTTTAAAGAACAGTACTTAAAGTTTAAACCCCTTCGGAGTAGAACCTTATTGACTCTACAAGGTAAGCTGTAATTGTATAGGACATAGGGTATTTCTTTTAAGCTCGAAAAGTGTCAATGTTATATAGATGTAACACGACTGACTGTATAACTTACTTACCACAAAGATCATGTCAATCTATACTAATATTATATATGCGAACGTTTGGATGGATGGATGTTACTCAATCACGACAAAACGGCTGAACGGATTTGGTTGAAATTTGGCACAGTGATAGATTATAGTCTAGAATAATACACAAAGTACTATTCCGTATTCTGTGATAATACATAGGCTAATTTTCCGGGATAAAAAGTATTTTATCCCGGAAAATTAAGGAGCTCCCGCGGGAACCATGAAACCTCAATCCACGCGGACGTCATCAAAATATGAGCCGGGAGAGCGTAGCAGACAGACAGACAGACATACTTTCGCATTTATAATATTAGTATGGATTATTCACTTATCAAATTTTGAGGCTTAAATAAATTAAGGTGACATACATTTATTCATTTATGCCTTAGTACCACAATGGTAAAGTTATCATTACAAATGGTCAGTACGGAGAGCACAGGAATGCGTGAACCCTAACAGTGTCGTTCACGCACACGCAAAATGATTTGTTGGTCATAAACACGCCTCTCCAACTTCCCCACGCCAACACTGGTGGCCCAGCGTTGGAGCATCCATTCCTCTTCCATTTTATGCTCACATTCTACGAAACACTCCATGGTAACGATTTCTCAAACGACACCACAATATTTTATACAAAACACACAATCACTTGCGACAAATTGCTAGTGTGATTTACTTACTGTCATACATATAGAATGATGTTTATGAGAAAACTAGCTGATGCACGCAAGGAAATCCACGTAGATTCAGGTTTTTAACGTGGGGACACGTTGATTTTTGGGATAAAAGTATTAGACTGTTCAGTTTCTTTCCTTGATGTTTTTTTATTGGTTTTCTTTAAAATTTGTTTAATTAGGATACAATAAAGTAATAATAGCAATAAAGTACATTTCATTTTATTTCACTTCTCTGTTGCGGCTTGATGCATGGACAAACAAACAACCCTTTTTATTTGAATAGCCACAATTTTAATAGTAGATTGTATTTTAAGGGAGCAAAATAATATTTTTACGGCGAGGGCGCTTTTTTGAATCCAGAACGAAGTGAGGGATTCTAGAGTAGAATCCTGAGCGTAGCGAGGGATTCTTTAGTAGAATCCTGAACGTAGCGAGGGATTCAAAGTACGTCGCCCGAGCCAAAAATATATTTGCGCCCGAATGATACACTCTACTTTTCATCACCCTGTATGAGAAAATTTGGTTCCCGCGGGAACTCTTTAATTTCCCGGGATAAAAAGCATATTATGTGCTATTTCCAGACTATAATCTTTTTTTTTTTTTTTAATTCTATCTCTGTGCCAAATTGTATCCAGATCCGTTCAGCCGTTCGGGCGTAATTGAGTAACACACATCCATACCACCATACATCCACACATCCATCCAAACTTTCGCCTTTATAATAATATTTTTTTTTTTTTTTTTTTTTTTTTTTTTTAATATGTATATCCATATAGCCCTTTCGTTAGTTAAAATTCAGAAATTATAAATTCCTAAATTGACCCTGCCGGGGATCGAACCCTGGACCTCCGCACGTTAAGACAGCAGCGCTCACTGCGCCACGGATGTCGTCAATTTGCGTTGGCGCTGAACACTAAGATGTTCCAAATTCAATAAGTGCGCGGCAAAGATAATTGCGGCGCACTTACGAGTATAAAGAGGATTAAAAACTCATTACTGCCCGCTAAAAGTTTATTATAGAAAACACCACCTTTGGGCGCACATAAAGGCGAACCAAGTCGTCCTTTTCGAATACATGGGATGAAAAATAAATTTAAAAACCATTTACAAAAATTTCCTAAGTTCAAAATGAGTTCAACACGAAATAAAATGTTGTGGACGACCGCTTTGCACCAAACAAAATTAGGGTGAGCCGCGTTGTGACTAATCTAATAAACAGAACACTTTGTTCCACTACCGCAGTGGGTAAAGTTAGCTAATCGGATTGCTTTTTCACTAAGCTGATAAGAACTATGGTAAAATATACAGAATCACCGTCACTATCCCAATTCCCTTCGCCCACCGATCGATGCCTTCGCCTGGTTTATCCCTGTACTAGCTGTCGCCCGCGACTTCGTCCGCATGGTTTAATTTTTTTGATTCCCGCGGGAACTCCTTAATTTTCCGGGATAAAAAGTAGCCTATGCCACTCTCCAGGTTCTCGACTATACCCGTGCCAAAAATCACGTCGATCGATCGCTCCGTTGCGGCGTGATTGAAGGACAAACCAACAAACCAACACACTTTCGCGTTTATAATATTAGTATGATATGATGTTCGCGTTAATATAAGAAACCACCCTTTTGACGACCTCCCTGGCGCAGTATTGAGCGCTATTGTCTTAACGTGGGAAGTCCCGGGTTCAATTATTACAGGCAGGGTCACTTTGGGAATTTATAATTTCTAAATTTTCTCTGGTTTGGATTGGTGGGTCTGCGGCCGTGTCTAGTTACCACCCTACCGACAAAGACGTGCCAACGCGATTTAGCATTCCAGTACGAAGTCGTATAGACACTGATCAGGGGTGTGGGTTTAATGTAACTGCCATACCCCTAGCAGGTTAGCCCGCTACCATCTTGGACTGCATCTTCACTTACCATCAGGACTAAATTGTAGTGCAATAAAAACACCGTATGGATTATCAAAAACTTAAATTACCAATGGATATAGAGTATAGACGTCCTCAAACTTTTCAGGTGTATTTTATACAGGTCTAGCTAGTATATATATTATATACCTACTTGACGATTCGAGATAGTTTGTTTCGGACTTGGAGAGTAACATAGGCCAAGAGCAACTGCTGAGTTCTTGCCGGCTCTTAAGTCAGCAGAATCTGCTTTTCGAACCGGTGGTCAAAACATGACGTAACATAAGAGACACCTGTATGTTCTACATGTTTTAAATAAATAAATTAAGTGTATACCTACATTTTTCCGGAAATTGTTCCCACAGGCTTTTTAAAACCTAAATCCACGCGGATGAGGTAGACACACTTAGATACCCACAAAAATAAAGTTAGTTATTCTGATGGCACGAGACGAATATAACTTTACAACTTTAGGTCCTCGATAATTCATTTATGTAAGCGCCCAAGTATTCAATCCGATTTCAATCCTTAGCTGTAATTGGGTTCCTAGTACAAAGCTGGAAGGTATTAGTGCGCGCTCGTGTACGGATTAATTTCCATTAAGTTCATAGAATACCTATTTGCTAGTATAGTATAGTAGCAGGCTTGGCTCACTTGTCACATCATCCAAGATATATACCTACGGCCATGGACTTAGAAATAATAGTTTGTAGTTCCATGCCTAGGGCGGCGCAAATCGTCGACGGCACTCGTACCAGTCGAGTGTCGTGCGCGCACTATTAAATACGCTTGACTTTACACGTTTTCGTTACTGATAGATGAATGAAATACGTACATTAAGCGATATTACAACATTCTTGATTATTTAAACTAAAGAAATATATTACGGACTTATCACTATGAGGACCTTATTCATTACAAAAAGTTATATAAGACAACCCTAACGCAAAACGGGCGGCTGGCTGCGTCTGTAATGATATAAGAGAGCGATAGAAAAAGATGGGAATTGTAGGTACTTAAAAAATTTTGCTCGCAGCGCTGTGCAAACTAAGAGAATCAATGGACCATAGACATTGGGGTCCCAAGGTGCTGGATTGGTGACCTTGCACCACAAAGCGCAGTGCTGGCAGACCACTCCACTCAAAAAATTATTTCATGCCTCTAATGAGAGAACTCGAGAAGTCAAATAATGTTATTTGTAGAGCTCGCTCGAAGAGACCGTGTCAAGGCTATCACCATACTTCACTGATATTATTATATTGTCATATTACTGCTCCGCAAGGCCCACTTATTGCGGCTTCACGTCATTATTAATACAGGTCAATATTATAGGTGCTTGGATGGCCCCTTTTATTCAGCAGCGGATTACCAGTCTCACAAGCAAGAATTTTTGGATTTAATTCCGGATTTGATCACTTTAAAAGACAGACACATCGTCGCTTTTTTAATTGGGTATTTGACAACTAGTCAAATCAGCAACTTTTTTTCAAACGTCAAAACGCGTGCTTAGTATGAGATTTTGTATGAAATATTGGATTGTGATGTCATCAAAGTTCGGCGCACTTTTTACTTTAATCGATAGTTTAAAATGCTTATCAAATATAAATATTATAAATGCGAAAGTTTGGATGGATGGATGTATGGATGTATGTTTGTTACTCAATCACGCTCCAACGGATGAACGGATCTGGATGAAATTTGGCACAGAGATAGATTATAGTCTGGAATAGCACATAGGCTACTTTTTATCCCGGAAAATTAAAGAGTTCCCGCGGGAACCGAAAAACCTCAATCCACGCGGACGAAGTCGCGGGCATCAGCTAGTTCATCATAAAACTAACAGGGAACGTGGTTATTACGAGTTTTGGGAGATCGACTATTTAATAATCACAAAAAAATAATTTATTTGACTAGTAGGCAAATACCCAATTGGGTATTTGACAACTATTCAAAATTAAATAAAAACAAAATCTTAACAGGCATAAAATAATTTAAATTTTTGCCACCGGGTCAGATAACTTAGGTGGACTAAAGCTAAGCTCTTGCTATATAATACACTGAAACATCAAAACATTAATTGCAACGTCAATTAACCTAGAGATTGCTAAGCTAAAGCCCGCAACTTGAAATAATTATTCCAGATGGGGAATGTATTAAACCGTCTATTAATATTCACAGTAGGCTAAATACACAAAATGTGGAATAGTGAAACACGAGAGTCTGCGGCAGTTCTAGTCAGGTGCATAGTAGTAGTACCTATTGTAGTAGGTGGTAGTAGCCTAGCGAATGATGATGATAGAATTTCGTTTTCGAAACCTATTTGAACCTGCACTAGGTCCCTGGCAGACTGGAATTCATTTTTTTTTATCAACTACAAGTTAGCCCTTGACTGCGATCACACCTGATGGTAAGTGATGATGCAGATGGTAGAGGGCTAATCTGTTAGGTCGCTTGGCGGCACGTCTTTGCCGGTAGGGTGGTAACTAGCCACGTCCGAAGCCGTCCGGTGGGTCCGTCCCACCAGGCAAATCAATAAAAAAAAAGGTCAATTTAGTAAATTGTAATCTTTGACTATTGTGTGTGTAATTTTTGAACAAAACATAATATTTTGTATTGTCGTCGCAGCAATTATGTTGATTAGAAAGTATAAGCAATTAATTATTATTAGATAATAAAAGAACTAATCCATATTCTTGGAAAATAAAATCTAATTGTAATATTTTTGCATATTATTTCTCTTAAATTGAATCTTCAATTCGACGCAAATTGTATCTGATTATTCAAAATGATTGTTCTGTATTTTAATATATTCGACAAAAAATTCAATTGATGAGTCTAGATAAAAATGGCTTTATCAAGCTTCACTTCTTCTCGAATCTCGACTGCTCGCTTCTCTACTTCTTCTTCCCTGCTCTTCACCGTTGCTTCTCCAGTCTTTGATCCATTAAGTTCCATCCCAGGAACGCCTGCGACTATAGGTCGTCAAAATTTATTCGAGGGATAAAAGCCTAGAAGAGGTACTTAGGCACATTTTTATCGTACTGGGTGGTCAGTAATCTACGTATTTATACTAATAAAGCGGCTAATTGTGTCGATATTTCAGGTTATACTTATAACAAGTTATAACTAGTTTCTCATTAATAACGCTACTAATCATCCGTACCTCTACCTGTTATCGGACACATTCATCTTCGAGATCGTTAATATTAATGTATTGATAAGGAGTTAATGAAAGAGTCGTAATTTATTTGAGATATTTTTTTACCGTACGTATAAAAATTATATTTTTTTTATCAGCTACAAGTTAGTCCTTGACTGCGATCTCACCTGATGGTAAGTGATGATGCAGTCTAAGATGGTAGCGGGCTAACCTGTTAGGGGCATGGCAGTTATATTAAACCCATACCCCTATTCGGTTTCTACACGGCATCGTACCGGAACGCTAAATCGCTTGGCGGCACGTCTTTACCGGTAGGGTGGTAACTATGCCACGGCCGAAGCCTCCCACCAGGCCAGGGAAAATTCAGAAATTATAAATTTCCAAACCCTGCCGGGGATCGAACCCGGGACCTCCGCACGTTAAGGCAACAGCGCTCAACACTGCGCCACGGAGGTCGTCAAATAATCAAATAGCTCGACTGAAGCATCCCAAAATGCTATAATGTTAATGCAAAAATGTTATGCTCGAACCGGCGCGGTGAATCAAAACATGACGTCGGTAATATAAGAAACACCTGTATGTCCTACATGTAATAAATTAATTGAGCATTGAGGATGCTTTGTTGATGTTCAGTGTGAACGCAATTAAAAACTATAATATTTTGTCGTCGTTGTCTAGATGTCCATAATGGACATAGGTTTTTGGAAGGGATTTCCAGAAACATGTTTTGCAGTGGCTCCCTGCGGTTTGTTTTATAATCTGTGTAAAGCTGGTAGGGGTCTACCAAAAAAAAAACGCCTGTGTGAGCCGAAGCATTAACAATTCATCTCTCGTAGCTTTGCATCAAGGTTTTATGACTCGTTTACAAGCTTGTCTGATGTCTCGAATCAATAATTTTATTATTGCCCATCAACAAAGCGTTTCAAATACTGCGAGAAAGTGTCGCACTAATCTTACTTGGATTTCAGGTCAATCTTCTCGTCTAAGTAAAGTTTAGGATCTGAGATATTTAATATTATTATATCTAGTACCTATTTATTTAGTCCAGTTTTTTTCAGAGTAAAGAAAGAGAGCCTTCTTAGCAAATGCGGCCAATCACTCATATTATAACGATTTCTGCCGTGCAAAGTGCGTCTTTTACGCATTTCGGCGACAAGCTACTTGTTTGCTTTTTTCAGAGGAAAAACAGACTATATATACATTGGTCATTGAGTTTAAGTCAGGAGTTTCAAAACAAAGTCAAACCAGCCAATAGAAATCACAGAAAAGATCCAAATCAGCTGATAGGTACTGATGGGAATTTCTCGTTCGGCTGATGTTAAAGTGGCGTAAAATGAACGTAATTGGTAATTAAATTAAAGGGCCTACAAGCACGCAAGCGGGCTTAACAAAAATGTTCGTTCCGATTTTATCACAACATTCTTATCTTTATGTATTATGCAGATGACTGTCGCAGGCTGAGCAATTATTTTTTTTAATGATGCCCAGTTCACACGCGTGTGATAAATGGATGATGCTGTGACAGTGGGATTGAGAATGTGCTGATTTGGAAGAGTTATAGTCATAGTCATAGTCATAGTCATAAATATTTATTCAATTTAGGTAGATGCACTACACTTTATTGACGTCCAGTTACATAAAAATATGATGGTGATAATCTGTTACGGTATCTTAAAACTAAAGCTACGAGGGTTCCAAACGCGCCCAGGTCTGAGAAGATCCCACAACAAACTCAGCTGGGGTTGATTATAGCAGATATATGATAGCTCAATCCATAAAGTCGTCCTTCAATATTTTTCTTGAAGTTGTTTCGACATAGACATGATGATCAATACCCAGTCCGCTCTAAAATTACTCAACCGATTTTAAAATTCTTTCACTTACCTAGAGAAAGCTACATTATCAGTGAGTAGCTTAAATGCTATAATATTTTATTTTCAAAAAAATTTGAGATCCTTGCAGAAATTGCAATAATGGGAATTAAGTCGGAAAAAATCGTCTCATCTGAGAGCTTACGTGGCGTGCGCTGCGTAAATAGTTAAAGTTACACGAAAACATGACAATATTATAATAATTTAGCATAGAGTAGTATAATACATCCTTTATCGTGCATTATATGGTATTAGAAAGTTTTTAGTAGTTGCATAAAATTGGAACCAGTCACGATATAAGCCAACATTGCAGTGAGCAATTTACCAGAGTATTCTTTCCACGTACATGCAATTTTGTGGAACCCCCTTCAGGCGATGTAAGTCTACCCACCAAACTTTGTTATGGAATTCGTTATTGTGGTGTCTCTGGTTCTGTAAATATTTATGGGCATAATATGAACTGCAGTATGATAGTGGTATTATGCTATTGATTGTCATATAAAAATAAACCCATTTTAGGGATACCTATTTATGTTTTTTTCTAAAAATTTGCTAACATAATGTGGATCATACTAAGTAATACCTATATTAAGTATAAATGCGAAAGTCTGGTTGTTTGTCCTTCAATTACGCCGCAACAGAATAACGGATCGACTTGATTTTTTGCATGGATATAGTTAAGGACCTGTGGAATGAAATAGGTGACATTCCGGAATAATAAAGAGTTCCCGCGTGGGAATCAAAAACATTTATTCCACGCGGACGAAGTCGCGGGCATCAGCTAAAAAGAAATAAGAATCCATCCATACTAATATTATAAATGCGAAAGTGTGTCTGTCTGTCTGTCCGTCTGTCTGTCTGCTACGCTTTCACTGCCCATCTTTTCAACCGTTTTTTGTTTTTTTTTTAAATTTATTTATTTCATTTCGATACAACCATTTTTTACAAAATATAAGTCTCGCCAAACTGGTGGGCCAGTTTGTTGGCGAGTTGGCGCTCTAAACATAATATTTAAGTTCCATCTAAAATTAGCACTAGTACCTATACCTAATGGCCTAAAACTAACAAACATACAGTTTTAAAACCCATCTTAACAAAAACAAAAGAAAATACAAATAAACAATACAAATAAAAGAGCAAATAAACAATATAAATAAAAGAGAAGAGAAAAATTAAAAAAAAAACAGTAAGTAATGAAACAATTAATTAATTAGTCAGTAGGTATAGGAGTACTCAAGTGACCTTTTAACTTCTTCTTAAGTATTCCTACACTTATTTTATTTTTAATGAAATTTGGAACAGAGATAGGTTGGACATCCCGGGAAAGGACATAGCCTGCTTTTTATCCCGGAAAAGTAAGGAGTTCCCGCGGGAATCAAACAAACTTAATCGACGCGGACGAAGTCGCGGGCATCATCTAGTCATTAGATATTTCAGAAAACTCGTGGATCACATGCCCTTAACACCATCGAAATGAATCCACATAACTAATCGCTCCCATTAATCTTGAGGTGAAGAAATGGCCCTCCAGGGTCAAAACTTGGGGAGACCAACGATTTAAATAAATTACATTTCGTTTTCTTTATCTGCAGATCTGAGCTTAAATGTATGGCTCGACCTGAGACGGAATCGTTGGGCTATTTATATTCTATACTATAATTATTACAAATTAATTATTTTATCACTAAATACCTACTTAGAATATTAATGCGTTTGTTTGTGGGTTTGTCTTTTAATCACGCCGCAACAGAGCAACGGATCGATGAGATTTGACGTAAAAGACCTGAAAGTGACAAACTTAATAGTCTACTATTTATCATGAAAAATCAAAAAGTTCCGCGATTTAAAAGTCACCTGGATCCCGTGGGGTTTTTAAAAACAAAAATCAACTCTACGAAGTTAGATGGTCAGAGCTATAGCAGCTCAGCCTAATATTATAAATGCGAAAGCTTGGATGGATGGATGGATGGATGGATGTATGGATGGATGTTTGTTACTCAATCACGCAGGAACGGCTGAACGGATCTGGATGCAATTTGGCACAGAGATAGATTAAAGTCTGGAATAGCTACCTACTTTTAATCCCGGAAAACTAAAGTGTTCCCGCGGGAACCAAAAATCCTCAATCCACGCGTACGAGGTCGCGGGCATCAGCTAGTTTATTATACTTTTAATTTAGATGGAGATAAAAATAATCGAAAGCTAATTTAAAAATAACAAGGTACCTATTCCGCGCGTTGGACGGAAAATCACCACGTAAAAGGCTTTGCAGAAAATAAGAGCTTTTACGCTTAGCTATGTGATAAGGAGGAAAGATAAAATTGTGTTAAACTCGTGTGCTACTTACCTCGCTTATTATAATACAAAATTATGTTTATCATACTAGCTGATGCCCGCGACTTCGTCCGCGTGGATTGAGGTTTTTTGGTTCCCGCGGGAACTCTTTACTTTTCCGGGATCAAAATTCGACTATGTGTTATTCCAGACTTTATTCTCTGTGCCAAATTTCATTCAGATCCTTTCAGCCGTTCTGGCGTGATTGAGTAACAAACATGCATCCATCCATCCAAACTTTCGCATTTATAATATTATTAAGTATATTAAGTACTAGCTGATGCCCGCGACTCCGTCCGCGTGGTTTAAGTTTTTTTGATTGCCGCAGGAACTCCTTAATTTTCCGGGATAAAAAGTAGCCTTTGTCACTCTCCAGGTCCTCAACTATACCCATGCCAAAAATCACGTCGATCCATTGCTCCTTTGCGGCGTGAGCGTAGGCATATGCCTACTGGACTTGCAACTTTCTCTATCGCACGATACGGAGAAGGCAGCGAAGCGTTGTGAAACAGATAGCATTATCGTGTCGTGTTTCGTCACTAGACGATCCTCTTAAGAAATTAAATAATAACTTGCTTCTAACGAAAAGAAACAAGGGCAGGCAGTAAAGACGTTGGGAGGACGAACTGAAGCTGACAGCTGGTCCATTCTGGAGAAGGGTGGCACTAAATCGCAAGCACTGGAGAGAGCACGAGGAGTGATTAATCTGTAAAAACTATAATTGTGAAAAAGCTCTGTAATAAAAGGCTTTTTTATTTATTTTGTTTTATAAATAGTAAATTGGTAACTACTACACTAGCGGCACGCTATGATGGCCGGTTGGACAAACGTTCCGTATTAATTGATAACGACTTTGAAGGAAATAATTGTATTACTTTATTGACGATAGCTATGACGATAGTGATGTGCAGAGATTCATAAATTTAAAAAAACTTAATTGTTTTTTGTTCGAGAATAAATTGACCTATTGTAATGTGTCAACCGGCCATCATAGCGTGCCGCTAGTGTAACTATCTATAAAAAGTTCTATTTTCATACCTAGAACTAGAAGGAATTGTTTTAATGTACATAATTTACTCTCACATAATTATAAAAAGTAACATTAATCTATGTGACTCACTTTTTACTTCATTCAAGCTAAAACCACTTACGTACACCGTACGTAAGTGGTGTCACGCAAACGTCAGGCAAACGTACAATTTATACCTACAAGTCACATCTCAAAAGCTTCCATATTCTTGAAGGTAGTCGACAGCCACTTACAACACTGATAAAGTCTTAGAATAACTAAGTTATTCTAAGCATTAAGTCTTTATTTCTAAGAGTATAATTATGTAGATTGTAGACAGTCGTTATGGTTAACTAAGAAGGATTTCTAGTTTTTAAACATGATCCTGGCTTTGGATAAACAATTTCTTGAACGACAACTCACTTGTAAAATTAATGTTTAATTCTAGGAAAAATGAAAGGTACAATTATTATTTAAGATAATTGGTTCTAATTTAAAAGTGTTGAGACCAGGGAGCCGGAAAGCACAAAGTTGCGTCGACAATTATTACAGATGTCACAACATCGCCTCTCTGGTAGCTCGCGGCCATTTGAGAAATCCCTGGCCTAGGCACTGTGAAAAATTGTGTTATTTTACATATTTAATTTAATAATACTCAAATCAATCCCTGCTAATATTATTAAACATGCGAAAGTGTGTCTATCTATAAAACTTTTAGTAGTTATTGGCATGTAATAGGTAGGTACTAAACTTGTTTTAAATAGTTTGGCAAAACCATTATAAAGGAATAACCTCTCGTGCCTTTAGTAGTATTTAAGCAGCCATATTTCAAGTGCATTCCTAACACACGTGGAGTATTGGCTTTCACTGTTTGCACTGTCATATTAAACGCTAGTTAAACAACGGGTGCTCAATAGTGGAAGCGTTAACGTTTTGAGTGCGGTGGTTGATGGTGTTTAAATTACCCGCGACTTCTCTTGCCACACACAGAGACATTGCCCCACGATTGTTCTGAAATTTCGACTTCCAAAGGCGCTTTTTTTAAAGAGTTTGCCTTACAAATAACCTATCAAATAACCTAATACGACTAGGTATTACAAAATTTCTACCCAGAATAAATAAAGAAAGGAGACATCTCCTTTTAGAAAGGAAACTCTTTTTGATGGAGGAAATCAGAAGCAACGTCAGGAATTTTCTCTCAGTGCAAGTAGAGAGTAAGAGCACAGAATAGGTAATAGTATGGTAAGAGTACGTAATACATGGCACAGTATCAACTGAGAAGACGTTGGTGCTCTTCTCAGCCAAGACGCACTTCTCAGCAATACAAGCAAAATATAAATTACAAACTAAATAAATAAGAAGCGGAGTCGTGCATCTGTGAGTTCAAGTGACACCAAAGATCCTTGGAAAAAGCTCATAATTTTTTTACTACATTTCTCTTCTATACTAAACTAGAACTAAAATAAAATGTCGGTTAATTTGTAATATTGTTCATTATCTATTAAATGATACGAGTACTATAAATGCGAAAGTGTGTTTATTTGTTGGTTTGTCCTTCAATCACGCCGCAACAGAGCAACGGATCGACGTGATTTTTTGCATTTGTATAGTTGAGGACCTAGAGAATGACATAGGCTACCTCCCAGGAAATTAAGGAGTTCCCGTAGGAATAAAAAAAACTCAGCACTCAGCGGACATCAGCTAGTCTATCATAATATGATTTGGTACTGTTGTTGTTTTTGTTGTCGGCATTGATGAAAAGAGCATATAAATAAGAACAGAAGTTGTAAATAGAGACATTAAAAGCTCGTAAAACGAAAAGTAAAACGAAACCGCTCAAGGCGAGCCTTCATATTTTGTAACATTTCAATTTATTGCTCGCTGCTTTTAAAGCTCATCGAAAATTAATAGGTAACGCAATGAATAGTACACTATATCGCATCGAGTTACTGACCATACATAGATGCGAACAGAGTTCATCCGGCGTCAAAAAACCCACCCATAATCTATCCAATCTATATAGCTATTATACTAAGTACATTTAAAAATAAAAAAACCAGAGTGACACATAAACTTAAATGTATAAACCGCTGGCATCATAAATCTTGAGACTTCAAACGAACTAAGAATGGATCTTCAAAAACTCCTTTCTAGTGAATCCAGGGCAGTTTTAATGCCAGATTTTATAAAAAGATGTAATGGAAATAATAATAATTAGTGTCCAGCCACTAATTTATTATTATTTAATTTATTAAAATATGTCTCTTTAACCCTCGTGATTCGTGAAGATAATAACCATTGAGAGTTGGGCCAATTAATAAAGATATTACTAACAGAGTAGTCAAGTTGAGGTCGTTCTGTGGGAAAACTCAAACTCTAGTTAATAACACCTCAATGCAACATTGTATTACAAGCTTATGTGGTCGACAGGTACAACAATACTTAAACGAGTATAATGCTGAGCTGAATACAATCCACATCATTAAAAATATTTATAGCTTCATAAAATTTTTTGGTCTTGTTCTTTTGGATCTACAAAGACAGGATAAAATGTAGTAGGTAGTAGGTACCTACTAAAAGTTAGGGCCGGAGGTAGTTAGGTACCTAAAAGAAATTTACCTTGAAAGCAAAGCCTTAATGACCAATTTAGTTGGTCTGACGCCAAATAAGTATTTTTTTGTTTGATTTCAGTAAGTGGAAAAAGTGAACGTTTAGAATAATTAGGTAGGTAGGTTAGGTGTGGGGAAATTTAAATATATAAATCAAATAAATATTATAAATGCGAAAGTTTGGATGGATGTATGGATGGATGTTTGTTACTCAATCACGCCCGAACGGCTGAACGGATCTGGATGAAATTTGGCACAGAGATAGATTATAGTCTGGAATAGCACATATGCTACTTTTTATCCCGGAAAATTAAGGAGTTCCCGCGGGAACCGATAAACCTCGATCCACGCGGACGAAGTCGCGGGCATCAGCTAGTATAAGTATAAAAAGAAAAAAATTACCTACCGACTTACCTACATATCAACGTAAATATAGGTATACCTACCTTGGGTTTAGAAACTTGGCCAATATGTAAGATTCCCTCTAAAACGATAAGAAGATTATAGGCGAAAACACATTACGGGTGAAACATTTTTGTCGGGCTGAAAAAAGGGCTGCACAGGCCAGCGCGACTGGATGATACCAATTAACCGTACGACGCCGATGCTTCGCGCGGGGTTGTTGTCCTGTCTCGTACGTTGTGTGTTTTCGCCCCCTAGTAATTTGGAAATTTAGAAAGGGATTTTCAAAATACTACGGCCACTGACAGAATACTTATCAAAAAAACCGGCCAAGTGCGAGTCGGACTCGCGCACCGAGGGTTCCGTACAAACCTGTAGTAAGTTTTAAATTATTAAAAAAAAACTACTTACTAGATCTCGTTCAAACCAATTTTCGGTGGAAGTTTGCATGGCAATGTACATCATATATTTTTTTTAGTTTTATCATTCTCTTATTTTAGAAGTTACGGGGGGGGGGGGACCAACATTTTACCACTTTGGAAGTGTCTCTCGCGCAAACTATTCAGTTTAGAAAAAAATGATATTAGAAACCTCAATATCATTTTTGAAGACCTATCCATAGATACCCCACACGTATGGGTTTGATGAAAAAAAAATTTTTGAGTTTCAGTTCTAAGTATGGGGACCCCCAAAATTTATTGTTTTTTTTCTATTTTTGTGTGAAAATCTTAATGCGGTTCATAGAATACATCTACTTACCAAGTTTCAATAGTATAGTTCTTATAGTTTCGGAAAAAAGTGGCTGTGACATACGGACGGACAGACAGACAGACAGACAGACAGACAGACATAACGAATCTATAAGGGTTCCGTTTTTGCCAAATTTGGCTACGGAACCCTAAAAAAAACCACGCGGGCGAAGCAGCTGGGAAATATCTACACCAGAATAATTACAATTATCATTCTATTTATGCCAGTCACTAATAAATGAAAAGGTTCCAAGAACGACAAGATGGCGCTAAGACCTCGATTCTGTTTGCTCATTCATATTAATTAATTCAATAAAAGTAATTCTACAAATTGATTTATGCACAATTTTAATAAAAATTTAAATAAATTCCTCAGATAGTATTTTTTTTTTTATCCTCTAAAAGTTAGCTCTTGACTGCGATCTCACCTGATGGTAAGTGATGATGCAGTCTAAGATGGTAGCGGACTAACCTGTTAGGGGCATGGCAGTTTTAATAAACCCATACCCCTATGCGGTTTCTACACCGGAACGCTAAATCGCTTGGCGGCACGTCTTTGCCGGTAGGGTGGTAACTTCACATTCGCATTGCATCAACCTAATTGCAAACCATATACAAACATAATATGCAAACCATATGCAAACAAGCATTTGATTTGGTATTAAGATGTTCGTTAAATTGCTAAAAACGACGAACATTCTTAATGTTTTTTTTATAATTGATCAAATATTCCCTTTCTCTTAAAACCTGGCGCAGTGGTAAGCGTTCATAGTCAAACAAGTGGAGAGACCGGGGATTGGACGGGTCTATTTGGAAATTTATAATTTTTTCTATATTTTCTATGATCTTTCTAAGAGGCTGCGGTCGTGGCTAATATCCACTTACCACCCTACCGGCAAAGACGTGCCGCCGAGCGATTTTACGTTCCAGTACGCTGTACGATGCCGATCAGGGGTACCTGAGTAGGTAGGGGTTTAATATAACTAGCATACCCCTGGGTCTAAATCGCTAACATCAGGAGAGTCGCTACCAGCTCGATGACAGCATCATCACCACCAGGTAAGATCGTAGTCAAGCTTACTTTTATAGTGGAATTAAATAAGCTTTGATACCTAAATCATCCTATCAGTAGATACTTACTAGATACCATTGACGACCTCCGTGGCGCAGTGTTGAGCGCTGTTGCCTTAACGTACGGAGGTCCCAGGTTCGATCACCAGTAGGGTTTGGAAATTTATAATTTCTGAATTTTCCCTGGTCTGGCCTGGTGGGTGGCCTGGCCTTCGGCCGTGGCTAGTTACCATCCTACCGGTAAAGACGTGCCGCCAAGGGATTTAGCGTTCCGGTACGATGCCGTGTAGAAACCGAATTGGGGTATCTATATAACTACCATGCCCCTAACAGGTTGGCCCGCAACCATCTTAGACTGCATCATCACTTACCATCAGGTGAGATCGCAGTTAAGGGCTAACTTGTAATGGATAAAAAAAATAAAAAAACCATTAAAATAAAATGGCTTAATGTACCACATCCTAAAAATCCTAAACCGCTAGACTAAAATAAAAAAGTTTGTTTATCATCGATCCGTAACGCGATTAAGATAGTAGGTACACTAGGTCATTCATCACTTCGCTCGGAATCTAAATATTGTGATCGTGACTCGTCGACGAAGCACGAGGATCGGCCATTTCCTTAACCAGACGATAAAACGCTAAAGTAATTTATCTCTCTTTAATTCAATTAGCGACCACCCAGGGCTTTATTTTCACGCGCCTA
This sequence comes from Erebia ligea, assembly GCA_917051295.2. Lineage (NCBI taxonomy): Eukaryota > Metazoa > Arthropoda > Insecta > Lepidoptera > Nymphalidae > Erebia > Erebia ligea. Next base: position 7,798,870 of record OU785236.1, read on the forward strand.
ACTTTAATTAATTGATATCGATATTATATTGGTATCTTTTTCTATTAGATTAGGAGTACAAACCTTATTACTTTTTGTGGGGTTCCGTACAAGTATGGTAAAAAAGAAACTTATAATGCGACAATGTTCCTTTGGTCGTCATTTGTCATCTGTCAAGCTAGACTCTAGACTGATAGAGTTACGAAATAGACGTATTATAGTCGTGTGTAGGTCCTTTAAATATGGCATTTTTTTTTTAAACCAAAAAATAATAAAAACATGCACAATTTAATATAGTCCCACAAACTTAACTGACCCGGTGACAGCGTCGCTAGCTTAAATATAAAAAAAAAACAATAATTAACAGGCATAAAAATTAGTTCCAATTTTGGCCACCGAGTTTGACGGACTGTATATGTAAAATGTAAACCCAATATTTATAAGTATTTAAGAGCGTCATGAATCAGAAAGAAGTAGGCCAGACGCCCATAATTTGGCCAGAGCGCTAGCACCAAATATAATGTACCTAATAGTACTTATCAGTACCTACTTATGGTGCTGGTAGGTAACTCAGTATATATGCTTCTATTCAGCAACTTAAGCGGCTGTTATGTAATATTATTTCAGCGAAGTAACATTATTTCAGCTGTGGTTCCCTATTCTGTGGTTCAGCTGAGATTTATAAGCTGAAGCTACTTACCTTTATGACGTACTTAGTAAGTACGTCATAAAGGTAAGTAGCTTCAGCTGTAAGTACTAGTTTTGTGGTTTTGTCGTGGTATGTCATGAATGAATATTGCAAGTATTTACTATTTATTTATCAATCAATTGAAGCGAGCCTAGGTGAAATTATTATGATATTGGTGTTTTAAAAGATTTTGTAAAACAAAAAATAAGCTACAATTAATTCGTTTCTTGTAGTTTATCGTGTAACAAAATTAATTAAATCATTACATGCTTCGTTAAACGGCCAATTAGGCTCAGCATAAAATTTTATGTTCTCAATTTAAAAACGACGCATATTAAGAAAAAGATAAGAAAGATAAAGCGTAATTTATCATTTCCTGCCCAAAAACATAATTTTCGAGTTTTAGTACTCGATGCCTGCGTGCCTGCAAGATGTTGCCTATGTCTTCGTCCGGGTGGATTTACATAGGTTTTAAATATCCTGGGGATTAGTTTGTATTTCCAAAATAAAAAGCCTTTAAATATGTCACTCTCAGGTCCCTCAACTGTACTCGTACCACAGAATACTTAATAGCACCTTTCTGGTACCCCTGTACAAAAAATCACGTCGATCCGTAGTCCGTACCTCTGCTGCGGCGTGATTGAAGGACATACCATTAAACAAACACACTGTCGCATTTATTGCTCCGATTACGTCATTCTGATGCCTTTAATAACATCCAACGGATGCTTGTACCTATAAAATGTTCGTAGGTGTAGGATGTCTGATTCATGCTAAAATCATTATTTAGTGTATCTATAGTTTATCTATAAGCTACTCGTATGTTGCACTTTATGCTGGCCGCATATAACTTTGTCTTATCGTATAATTTTCCAATAATTTTTTTAGTATACCAAATACCTAACATACCTACATTAACGCATCATAATCATCATACGAGTTGCAACTTTAACTATTTTTGCTTTAGCAACTGATTTCCCTATTTTCCCAGTAGCAACGGTCGAGCTAGCGATCTATAGATTAGCTCGAGCGATTGTATGCAATATCCTAACTGCTTCCACCTGCTGTGTTCCCTCAAAACTTACATACACCAATATTCAAGGGGCAGATAAACATATTCCAAACCGGCAACGAATTGGCGGTTCCTCAGCTGGCACTGCATCATGGGTGGTTTTAATCACACAACATTAGGTCAACCGCCTGCTCATTCTGCTTGATATTCATTTTTTTTTAAATGTACGGCCTGCCTTATAAACATAGAGTTTTTTCATTGCCGTAATGATTATGGTATCAGTAATGGTCAGTTCCCACAAAACTAATTTTTCAGTGGGCGGAAAACAAAAGAAGATATTGTTTTGCCATAAAATAAAACCTGCACATAAGTATTGCGTCAAAGTTTTATCAGCGAATTATCGCTTTGAATATAACCAAATTTTATTTAAAGGCATCTTCGCTTCTTTTATCAATATTAGTATCTTTTAGCGTTTATTAGCGAGAGCAACATTCAAGTGGTAGATATCTCAAGTAGGTCGATGAAGCTAATAGGAGTTTATTAAAAATACTACCACAAAAAGGAGCGAGATACAAAAAATAGCAACAAATTACTATAAAGCACTCTATTCTAATTCTATTTCGAATACAAATTCCAACCTACTGCATGCAACTCAACAAGAAACACCTCAACCAGAGAAGGTTAGTGAATCTATACCCCATATCCTGGTATCGGAAGTCGAGAAAGCTATCAAGCAACAAAAACTAGAAAAAGCACCTGGCCCGGACAAAATTCCAAATGAATTGATGAGAGGTACAATTGAAGAACTAAGTCCAACTTTAGCAAGAATATTCAACGATATCCTGCTCACAGGGTTAATTCCAGATCAATGGGGAGAAGCACACATTATTCTCCTGTACAAAAAAGGGGCAATGGATGACATAGGTAATTATAGGCCGATAAGCTTGATGTCTAACATTTATAAGGTGTTTGCAAAAATAATATTAGATAGAGTGTCAAATGCCCTAGATGAGAATCAACCAGTTGAGCAAGCAGGTTTTAGGAAAAATTTCAGCACTATAGACCATATTCACACACTCAAACAACTAGTGGAGAAGTACAACGAATTCCAAAAACCATTATACATGGCGTTCATCGATTATTCTAAGGCATTTGACAGTTTATATCACAAACACATATGGTGGAGCTTAAAGGAACAAGGAATCAACGAGGTCTACATCAACATCATCCGAAGTATCTACCAAAAAAGTAAGGCAAGCATAAAGTTGGAATCTACGGGTAAATCATTCCCCATAGAGAGAGGAGTAAGACAGGGGGACCCCTTATCGCCTAAACTTTTTGCAGCTGTACTAGAGACAGTCTTCAGAAAAATGGATTGGGAAGAGTATGGTCTTAATATAAACGGCAGACGTCTCAACAACCTTAGGTTTGCAGATGATTTAGTTTTGTTAGAAGAAGACCCCAAAAAACTAGAAATTATGGTCCAAAATTTAAGGGAAGAGAGTAGACTTGTGGGACTGGAGATGAATGCCAACAAAACAATAATGATGACCAACTCAGTAAAGGTGGACATAATAATAGATGGCATCAATTTTGAATTTGTTGACGAGTATGTGTACTTGGGCCAGATTATATCTCCCAGAGACCAAATGGCCAAAGAAATTGACAAAAGAATAGCATATGGATGGGGTAAATATTGGTCTCTGAGAGAAATAATGAAAAGTAAAGAGTTGAGCATATAAATAAAGAAAAAGACTTTTGACACTTGCATTCTCCCATGCATAACATATGGATGTGAAACCTGGTCACTAACCTCACATCACAGAGATAAGCTAGCGAAATGCCAACGTGCAATGGAGAGAAGTATGCTGGGTGTGAGGTTAAAGGACAAAGTTCTGAACTGTGATATAAGATCAAGAACCAGGGTCACAGACATATTGAAACGTATCGACCAGCAGAAATGGAGATGGACTGGCCACATGCTGAGAGGGAAAGAAGAGAAGTGGAGCAAGCTAGTGACACACTGGTACCCCAGAGATAGCAAAAGGAAAAAAGGTCGCCAAGCTAGACGCTGGGAGGACGACCTCCGACTAACTCTGGGGCCACACTGGACCAGAGTGGCGCTAGACAGGCACCAGTGGAGAGAGTTGGAGGAGGCCTATGCCAACAGGCACTCCGTTCTATGGGACATTTTATAACAAAAATGTAATCATGTTCTAAAATGGAATAAAGGCTTTATTATTATTTATTTATTAATGGTCAGTTCCCACAAAACTAATTTTTCAGTGGGCGGAAAACAAAAGAAGTTATTGTTTTGCCATAAAATAAAACCTACACATAAGTATTGCGTCAAAGTTTTATCAGCGAATTATCGCTTTGAATATAACCAAATTTTATTTAAAGGCATCTTCGCTTCTTTTATCAATATTAGTATCTTTTAGCGTTTATTAGCGAGAGCAACATTCAAGTGGTAGATATCTCAAGTAGGTAAGTATTAAATACCTAGAGGTCGATGAAGCTAATAGGAGTTTATTAAAAGTTTGGACTATTAAGTTAGGTTAGGTTAGGTTCCAGTACCTATCTGTAGCTATACTTTTTTATATTACCTGGAGGTCTGGATAAGATCGCTAGGTACCTACTACCTACCTAAGTACTTAGCGTCATTACGCCGCCAAATGCTTATTATTTATTAATTATGTGTATGTAATGCACATACAATACAACAAAATTAACCTATAACATAATAGGTATGTAAATTCATAACAGCGAAACTTGAATCCTAGATTCTAATAAAATATCATATGAAATGGTCAATTTAAATATTATGCTTCTATTATGATACCTATCTATAATAAAATATTATTAGGTATGTATTCACATTTTTAACCGACTTCCAAAAAAGGAGGAGGTTCTCAATTCGGCGCGTATGTTTTCTTTTTAGATACACGTTTTGATATTGATATCTAGACGAATTTTATTATTATTTGGGAATATTTATGACCAAATTGAATTATAATAGTATACCTAGTTACTATGTTACGGGAAGTTTAGGGTTTATGACGTGTTTGTCGGATCCACATAATTTCTAAACTATGACTAGTTAAATTTGATAAGATTTTGATGAATGAGGTATTGTTCGCTTAATTTTAACATCTCGAGTGTTTGACGTCATTACAAATTTTATATTGTGGATATCGATGGAACATCGGCGTAAAGTTGCCTGTCTGTCGATATTCTACATACACATCTATGTTTCGGAGAGTGTGTACAAGAACTTTTTGATCTTGTTCCTCCCTCAACTTTCTACTATCGTCTGCATCAGTATGTAATTAAGACAATCGAAATTCCACGGACGCGTACGAATCGATTTGCTTCCTTGTTTATAACTCGAACCGCTAGGAATGCCTTCCGGCTTCCGTTTTCCCCAAGTCAAATCCAGAGTGGATAGGCTTCTTAGGCAAGCGCGGTCCACTTTAGGCTGTATCACTTTAGGCTGGCAAGTCTAGACTCTGCGCTTTTGTTTTAAATTGCAACAAGGCGCAGATAGTGCTACTAACTCAATGAAAATAAATATAATAATATCAACCAGTGGTCCAATATCCTTGACCTGCTTCTACTTAGATCCTAATAAAAAGTAAATGTGAATTAAAATAATAAAGTTACTAGAGTATTACTAATACTAATAATATTTAGTGACGAAAACACTAAAATTATGCACATTTCGTTTTTTTCATCGACTAAAAAATAAACATTAAACATTTACCCAAAGTTTTTGATACATTTTTATGTGTTTAATTGAATTCTTTGAATGAAATCGAATTAATTAAAATAAATGGAATAAATTACAGCAATTATCGCAAACAAAGTTGTTTAAATTAATTGGTTCGTATCAACATACTTAACGCAACACACAGCAACAGTGCATTTTTAGAATACAGCCATAAATGATGCATAAATGGACAATATTATATGCGCAATTTTATTTATAATTGTTGGCATGGTAATAAAGCTAACTTCTAAAATTGAGGCTCTGCAGATAACATTACTTTTTATTATGAGGTCCACGACGTAGTGTAGCCTGGTACACCAATCCCTACCAACTACCAAGGTTGAATTCTCTAGGTCTAGAGTCTATGGCGAAGTAGAGCTCAAGAGTCAAGTCAATCACAACTTGTATAACGTCATAAAACGGTGTAACATCCGATAAAAATCTCGAACAAATAACGAGCGTCTGCGGCTCAAGCACAATCAATGCGAAGAAGATCAAGAAAGAGATATCTCTTTGTCGAACTTTATCATGGTCAATACTTACGTCACACAAAAACTGTGAGAGAGACTAGTGAAGCTGGTTATGCTCGGGATGCTGCATTGTTTAACGGTGAGTAGTGACTCTATACCCGATACCGCGTCCATACTGCACCGGTCAATTTCATTCACACATCAATCAATCAATCATCGCATCACCTCATCAACCGAGTGACAGCGTGATACAAGAGTCTATTTTCGATTCGATGCAGCAATGAGGCTAAATATGTTGTACACTTTGTTTGCCACCTCTTGTCTCAATTTACCATCTTATAGTTAGGTAGTGGCTTATTTTGATGTACACATTTTCTAAAGCAAATTAACAGGACTAAATCTAAGTGCTGTCCCATCCCGCATATTATGAGAGAGATATAGCAATATAAATAATTAGTGCTGTCATTTTATTAAATTTTAGAGATTTTATAAAACATTTGAAAGGCTAAAATTTCTGAAAATCCTTTTTCCACATAAATAGCCAGAGTCCTTGGTCCAAAGCCATAACTTCGGCTTTTGCTTAACGAGTTTTCAGGCCTATCTAGACACGGCGGGCGACAAGTCTGCATGTATATTTGCATTTTAAGAATCCCTTGTGGGTATATTTTATTTCTGGGATAGCATGGATAAGCGAGGGCCACAGGCGAGGGCCGACCATCGACATGTTATATAATACCTAGATGTACAGATTAAATAATAGATGTAACATCACTACGCTTAGTCTAAGTTTTTACATTGCAAATTTGATTGATCGCATTAAGCGTTCGATCACGTTAATGTCAAAGTAAAATGAACCGTTACCACATTGATTTAGTGCTCAATTTCATGTATGCATTCACAGTCAGCGCTCCAAACAATATGTTTTGAAGTTAAATCAGTTGCACTGAATTTGTAACTTTAAAATTTAAATCAAGAACTTTTAGGTTCATTTTACTTTGACGCTAATGTGATCGAACGCGACGCTAAATCCGATCAATCGAATTCGCAATGTAAAAACTTACACCAAACGTAACGAACTCTTAAAAAGTTTCTCTGTCTTACACAAATATTATACGAAAGGGTTATGGTAGTTGCTCAGAACGGCGCGGCGGCGTTCAGTTTCCGTCCTATATGCGGAACCAGTCGTGCATAAAGCCGGCCGGCGCGAATCCGGAAGATCCGAGTTCCAAGTTCCAACATCTCACATCAATCGTCAATGACGTATTGATCCAAAAGGGATCTCTTAATATAGATCACGTATGGAAGATATCCCGGTGCTCCACTAACCGAATATCCTCTATTCAATTTAGGGAAATCGCCGTTGAAATTAGCGCGTTTGTTCTATTACGTAGCACGTGTATAATATGCTATCAACAGTTTCAACACATTTTCAACTCTGGAATGTTGTTTTGTTATTGCAAATTTTGCTATGCTTTTGCATGTCAGTAATAATACTTATATTTTAATATAACGTAATTCTTACGGTAACGTTAAAAGAAAAGAAGGGAAATATAATAAATACTTGTACGAGTTAAATTCCTTATAAAACTATTATTATTTCCAAGTACACGGAAATACTATACCTAAGCGTATTCCCATTTAGCTTTAGTATGATATAAAATATAGGTATACTATGTACCTATGTACGTAATGGTTCCACACCCTTCCTACTAGACATTATCCGGGTGGATTAATTTGTTTTAAGACCATGTTCTGAATTCTGAAAATCCAAGAATTTCTGAAACTGCATTTTACTGCACCTTCCCACCCACATTTGGTGTTCCTACCCCACTATCTAAGTCAGTCAGTCGATGCAATGTTTTTGGTTTTCTTTTCTTACTTATTTCATAAATTCTAATAATTTTCTCTAATTGCAGGTATAAATTGCACCAGGTGCTGATGAGTAGGTAAGTCAATCAATTTTCACTAGAGCGGTCGTGACTTGCAATAGTGGGCGTGTCTCCGGGGGCAATCCATTCGTTCTGAACCATCGTAAATCACCGCGACAGAATAACAGTCTTACATAAACTTTTGGGTTATCGATTCTGTTCGCACTAGGTTTTTGCCCAACACTTTTCATTGGAAAATGAAAAGAAACGGCTTTGGTTTGAGTAAAAACGTTAACTCAATTAAGGCCAAGCGCACTTTTTGTCTTTTTCATAAAAAGACCATGATACTATCATGATCTTTTTTTAAAATTTCTGGAAAATATTAAAAAGATACCTGAAATCATCAAATTCTGGCTTATAAGATTTAAAAAGAAATCCGTTTCTAAAACGCAGAGCTGAAGAGTGCCTAGAATGAAAAGCGAAAATTTAAAAAAATGTTGTTTTAGGTACGAGTATATTATTTATATAAAGTTATGATAAGCGGCTTGGAATCAAGGGCTCGAGAATGAGCGTAAAGGTCGGGCAGATGAATCTTCTGGAGCAGGCCCGAGCCCACAAAGCTGTAACCCCGATGATGATGACCATATCATGACGATGATGAAATGAAGATGTTTTTTTAAAAAGTTGTAGAACAAAAATTTTTTCAGTGCTAAGTTTCCGTTAAGAGTTTTTAAGAATTTTAAAATTAATCATAGAACCAATCAGACATCGTGTTTACAAGTTCTTACCCCAGTCACAGTTAAGGTTTTTAGGTTTTTACAAGTTTCTACCCCAGTTTCTACAAGAAAAGATAAGACACGTAACTGTCTATAAGTAACTGATGTACATAGTTCACACCTCTTGTCAAGAAGGATCCTCAGGTCAAGTGTCTTGAGACGTTCGTAGATAAGCGCCATTAAACAACTGTCGTTAATCTTCGGGCGATGGAACGACCCACCTGGGTCAAAACTTGAGAGGGCAATGATTTAAATAAATTACTCTACGTAAACTTTATCTGACGGGAGAGGATTGAGGAATATCGAGGAATATCACGATATTTATGTTTGGCCTTTAGAATATTTATTGGTATTGGTAATATGTAAAAGCAAATAATAATATCACGATGATAAAAGTACGTCCCCTAAAATGACCTTATATTACATAGTACCTACGTAAGTATCTACCTTCTTAGGTATTCGGTCGGTTATGGCCTCAGCTGGCGCCTCGTCTTTTTAAAATCACTTGGGAAGTCCTCGGCTTCGCCTCGTCCTTCCAATATCACTCAGCCGGGAATTTCTTTATTTAATTAAAAATCAAAATGTGATTATCATGATCATCTCAGCCAAAATTGCCGATCCACTACTGAGAACGAGTCACCTCTTAGAATGAGAAGGGTTTAGGCCATAGTCCACCAAGATGACTAAGTGGATCAGTGATGTCACATTAGTTAGCATGTACCTATATTGCATGGTTTTTGTAAGGAAACATCTAAGGTTGGGTCAGGTTGTTTGTTTCATAAAAGCATGGAGTTCGCCACAGAATCACTTCCGTAACATAATGAATTAAATGGAATGAGCTTCTCTCTAATTACTTTTCCAACTCTATCTGTTTTAATAAACATCACTTTGTCGGCTGCCTTGTTAATTTTTGATTTAATTATAGAACAAATAAAAAGTAGATACGACTTTTGTGTGTAGACCGAACGTACGACTGAAACTTTGCGTTCGGCAATCTCCTCTTCTGTATTCGAAGGGATCATCAAGTGAAGGTTGGTATCTATTATAATTATGACGTATCATTAAGTCATAATACGGACAAAAGAAATCGGTCAGCATCGATACAATCAATATAGACCGATAATATCGATTTAATTGCATAATGCATTCTCACTCATTAGTGATAGAGTTATCGTTATAATTAAAATTATACCGACCGTCTTAATACATAATTAAATTATGTATTCAGACACTATTTTCCGAAGACCAAGACGAAGAGCTTGATCATTATTCAATTAATTATTGTTGATAGTCATTTTGAGTAATATAATTAAGTACCTACTAGCTAATGCTCGCGACTTCGTCTGCGTGAATTGAGGATTTTTAGTTCCCGCGGGAACTCTTTAATTTTCCGGGATGAAAAGTAGCCTATGTGTTATTCCAGACTATAATCTATCTATGTGCCAAATTTCATCTATATCCGTTCAGCCAATTGGGGGCATGATTGAGTAACAATCATATCCATCCATCCATCCATCCAAACTTTCGCATTTATAATATTAGTATAGGTAGATTAACCTATAAAGTACCTACAAGTAAGTATATCACCACTAACCGAATATTTATCCTCTATTCAATTTAGGAAAATCGCCGTTGAAATTAGCGCGTTTTTTCTATTACGTAGCACGTGTACATATTATGCTATCAACAGTTTCAACACATTTTCAACTCTGGAATGCTGTTTTGCTATTGCTAATTTTGCTATGCTTTTGCTTGTCAGTTATAATATTTTTGGGTCAATTTCAACAAAGGCGTTTTTTTGTTTCATTTCGGTGAACTTTCGTATTATCAAGTTTTCTCAAATTTAAACAGTAGTTTATTGTACTTCGTGATATTCTTCATGCTCTTATTTAATGCCATCAAAATATACCTTAATAAACTAATGAAAAAACGTGTTTAAATTTGTGATGCCACTGAAATGAAAAATTCGTTCACCGATATGATATAACTAGCCACCGAAATGAAAAAACCTATCCACCGAAATTAAAATCCACCGAAAACGAATATAAGCATTCTTTCTTTTCTTCTCTGCTCACATAATCTTCTTCTTTCCTTTCTTTCATCTGCAGTCAATGCTAGCCTCGGCATTCTAAAAAAATATGTCAATAATTATAGTTGGTAGATCGCGTTTCAACTTTGCATTCACCTGGTACGTTAAAATAAATAAATCGGATTATATTTAATCAAATCTCGTTATAGTCGGTTGAAATCATATGCGAAAGTGTGTTTTTTAGTTGGTTTATTGCTTTGTTAGTTTGTTGGTTTGTCCAACAAAATCAGGATTCAGATGCAATTACTCCACAACTAATCATATACATTGAAAAATGCAATGAATATAACAAAGAATACTACCTAGGCTTTGTCGACTATAACAAAGCCTTTGACTCAATTAAACACTACCACCTATGGCAGGCACTCGAAGAACAGGGAGTACCAACTAAGTTCATTAGATTAATAAAAGAGATATATAGAAAATGTTCAGCACGAGTCAGACTAGAGAAAGAAGGAGAAGATTTCCAAATTAAAAAGGGAGTAAGACAGGGATACCCTCTATCCCCTAAACTGTTCTCAGCCATTTTAGAGAAGGTTTTTCAAAATCTAGATTGGGATAACTATGGACTTAATAATATAAATGGGAAAAAATTATACCATCTCAGGTTTGCAGATGACCTTATTCTAATATCCAACAATCCTAACACACTAGAAATAATGTTACAACAACTGGAAAAAGAGAGTGCTGTGGTAGGTCTAACTATGAATACAGAGAAAACTAAATTGATGACAAATGGAGACCAAATTACTATAAAAGGTAATAACAAACCAATAGAATATGTTGAAGATTATGTGTATCTGGGACAAGTTATCTCTCCACACAATCAGATGACTAAAGAAGTTAACCAAAGAATAAATAACGCATGGAAACGATACTGGTCTTTAAAGGAAATTATGAAAAGTAAAGAACTTCCAGTAAATGCAAAGGAAAAAGTATTTGATACTTCTTCTTCTTTCTTGTTGATGCGGCTTTGCAGGGCTCTGTGACGAGACCCGGTATCACTTTGACCGTTGCTGATCTATTGTGATCGCCACTATCTAAAGTTCCCGACCAATACTACTTGCTGCTAGGAATAGCAGCATCTTCTTGGCCGGGATATTCTTTGCCTCCTCTGGTTCCACTAGGTGCTTCCCAAGGAAGAGGCTCCGTTTATGCATTAAAGCGGGGCAGTTGCAGATAATGTGCAAAGGCGTTTCTACAGCCTCACGGCAGAGCCTGCACACATCTGTGTCACGGAGCCTAAGGTTGAACATATGTCTGTTCAGCCCACAGTGCCCCGTCAGTGATACTTGACATTTGATACTTGCATAATACCGTGTATAACTTACGGATGCCAAACTTGGTCACTTACGAAAGCGAACACACAGAACATAAAAAAGAAAGACAGAATAAACCTAAAAACTATTAGAAAACGCAGCAAAGTGAAAGATGTAACAGAGCATATAAGAAGGCTAAAGTGGCGTTGGACTGGATACATGATGAGAGACAGTGGTGGAAAATGGACTAAGGAAGTGACCGAGTGGTATCCGAGGGATGGGAAAAGGTATAAAGGAAGGCAAAGGAAAAGATGGGAAGATGATTTATCATTTAAGACTGGTGGCTGGTGCTACATGGCGCCGAACAACACACGAGAGGAAGATCTGGAAGGCTCTGGAGGAGGCCTATGTCGCAGGACAAGCTGATGTTCAGAAATAAATGTTTTAAATAATAAAACAACATATTAACATTGTAAAATATTTATTCAGCAATAAAGGCTATGATTATGATTATGGTTTGTCCTTCAATCACGCTGCAACGGAGAAACGGATCGACAATAAATCGCACAAAAGTACAGGTCTTGGAAACACATTAGCAAAATGTATTCAAAGATTGTGAAATATTCACCTCCTAGCTTGGATTTTCACCGAAATGAAATAATAATCAACCGAAATGATAAAAACATCCACCGAAATGAAACAATTATACACCGAAATGATAAAAACTCACCGAAATGAGAATTTTTATCATTTCGGTGAGTATTTTGTCATTTCGGTGGTCAGTTTAGGCCACCGAATCAACCGAAATGAAAACACCGAAGTTAAAATCAAGGAAAAAAATTAACATTACGAGAAAACTATTTATTATAGGATTTAAGGAATACTACACAAATAAACGTAGCACCATTAACCCATTCATGAATACTTAAATAAACTTACTAGCTTATTGCAAGACAAGTTATACCTATACACGGAAATGAAAAGAAATGTGTTCCATGTCACCGATATGACATACTTATGTGTTTGGCGGGAACACGCAGGCAAGCGGCGCACGTCCTCCCACGATCAACATATAGAGGCCACAGTTGCGAAAGTTTTAAGCGCACGCGGGGGGAGCTAGAGTTGTTTTAAGCAAAAATATACCTGATAAACTTTTTGTCACCGAAATTAAAGAACTTTCAGTGACATATTCATTTTTACTTTCTTGCTATTAAACTGGGTAGATATTATTAAAAAAATACTTTGGGATTATACTATCACTATTCATGATTAAAATAAAGGTAGCCATAAACCTTAGTAACCAATATTTTTTGTTTTATGAGGAAAATTACACAGAAACATGTTGCAGTGACAGCCACTGAAATGAAAAATTCGAAGCTTAACCATTATTTTTTTTTAAACTGTAATCCTAATCCAGAAATATTTACAGCCTCGTACATAGGTAACTACCTCTTCTACCTAGAAAAAAATATTAGAACTGTATAGTAACGTTCTGCACTACCGATTTCATCCATGCCGCATAAATTTTGCTGATGGGAAATTCACCCTTTTATTTTAATATAACGTAATTCTTACGGTAACGTTAAAAGAAAAGAAGAGAATAGTACATTGTTCACCGAGGGGAGAAAGTGACCGATTACTAACGAGGGTGTAGTTTGAGGCCCGAGGCGTAGCCGAAGGGCCGCAATACACGCGAGGTAGGAATCGTACTTTCTCCCGAGTGATACATAGTGCTTTATACTACACCTGCGAGGAAAATAAGCGAGAATTAGTGATTAAACGAACTTACAAAGGTTTAGGTTAATAGTTAATAGTCCTTAATTAGGTTAGGCTAGCTAGCTGTAATTTCTATGGTATTGTTTTCAATAAATTTTTTAAAAGAAAAAAAGAAAAAAAAGGAAAAAAAAAGTTAAGTTCTATCATAATTATATGAGTCGCTTCTTTCGAAGCTTCACTATCACAATTACTAGACTAAGTACATTTTGAGGATTATTTCAATATAGATTTCGATATCGACAATCGACATCGATATCGACAATCGACATCGATACCGACAATCGACAACGATATCGACAATCGACATCGATATCGACTATCAATATCGGATATCGATATCGACAATCGACATCGATGTCGAAAATCGACATTCACCATATTTGACTTTTCTATGTCAAATATGGTGAAGCTGCTTCTAATATTATATTTCCAGGTAAGACATATCCAAATTCCCAACGTCCATACCATATTTACTTAAAATTAAAAAACAACAGCGCGTTAGAAATGGATTTTCATACAGTTTTCTCCCCGCTTAGCGCGTTAGAAATGAAATTTCATACATCTTTTCCTCCCGCATATTTGGTTTGTAGCAATGACGTACTTTCTACCTCGTTTTGACAAAAGCAAGGAGGTACTTTCCGAGCGGGTGTAGTATAAATATATAAATACTTGTACGAGCTAAATCATAGATACTAATATTATAAATGCGAAAGTGTGTACTTTGTTTGTTGGTTTGTTGGGTTATCCTTCAATCACGCCGCAACGATGCAACGGATCGACGGGATTTTTGGCATGGATATAGTTGAGGACCTGGAGAGTGACATAGGCTACTTTTTATCCCGGAAAATTAAGGAGTTCCCGCGGGAATCAGAAAAACTTAAGCCACGCGGACGAAGTCGCGGGCATCAGCTAGTTAAGTAAACAGTTAGTAGCTAATTAAAGTGACTTTCAAATAGAAAAAAGACAGTCACTTTAAATGGAAAGACATGGAGATAACTTAGGGACTATCTGATAAATTCAAACTCGCTGTAAAAGTTAAATCTACTCTGATTAATTTAATACCGCGTCAAAAACCTAATCAGGTGGAGCATAAAATGCAATTCTGAAACAGAACAACACCAATTAAAAACAATTAATTCATTAATTGGCTTAGCACCGCTTGAATAGGTTTTAAACACAAATGAAATTGTTTTTTCTTTATGAGAAATGAAGTCAACATTAAAATTCAAACAATACAAATAATATTGTTGAATTTAACGACGAGGTAAGTAAGTAGTGACGGCATAACGGTAACTAACTAATTTCGGTAAATATCTTGCAACGCTAATTAATAAAAAAATAAGTATCTTAAAGGGTTTCAGACCAAGCCCACAACTAATTCGACTCAGAGTTAAAAAAGAGATGAAGTTAGATGGATAGATAGAGAAAAGATAAAAATAATTTCAAACAGTTGCTTTGCAAAGAAAAATAGAGCTTTATGACGTCACCTCCGTTTCAATTACGTCCGTAAACTCATGGGGAGTTTCAGGTAGTAAACATTTCCTAACAACCTCCCCTGTGCCTCTAATGTTTACCTATACCTTTATTTGGCCTATCTCCGCTGAAAAAGTTTCACTTCCAAAATACTGGTAAATGTTTACAATAGAAATAGAAATAGAAATAGAAATGATTTATTTCATGTAGGACAACTTGTGCCACTTATGATAAGTCGTAAGAATCTACCACCGGTTCGGAAAATTGATTCTACTGAGAAGAACCGGCAAGAAACTCAGCAGTCAGCAGCAGCAATCATAGAACTATCACAGTCTAAGGAGATGTTTTGTACTTTCTATTCTACCAGTCATCTGAAGGAGACGTCTAGACAGAGTAATTCTCAACGCTACGGGGTAAAAGGGGCGAGTCGGGGTCTCTACCCCGACTACCTCTGAGCTGGCGGGACCATCATTTTTCAATACAAAATTCATTAAATCTACCAAAAAATTTATAAGTAGCTCGGACGTGTGGAGGCTGTTCTGCAATTTTTGGCCGTCGGTTCACTGTAAGAATCAACTTACCTACGCTGTGGTACTATAGGCACTATTGTGACCAAACAATGTTGACACTTAAGTATCTGTACAAGTGGCAAGGTTAACGCGTCTCTATCACGCACGCAAAACTTATGCACGAATAGGCACTTTCGGATTTTCACCCCTTATGTTTTCCCAAGTTTACCCCCAATCGTTTTGATGAGCCAACCTTCCTTGTTTTGAAAGCGAAATAAAAATAAGTTTATTATACCAACCATCGAAATTCACACGAAAATCGTCTCCATAACAACTGAAAGTTATAGCTATAAAATATGTCATAATCTTTGCCAGAACAAGAATTTTTCTTTTAAAAAACAAACAGAATGGACAAGTTAGGTCATAGCTGTATTTAGGTACCTAATCTGTGCTGTGATCCCCGCTTAGAAGGCGACAAAGATCATCGCTTACTTTCACCTCACCTTTTGCTCGAAAAATGCACTTACAGAGGACAGTAGGTAGGTATAGTCCAGTTAAATAAGATCTGAAATCAAAATTGTAGCACAACTTTGCATTTTTGATATAATGTAGTTTTAATGATACAAAAACAATGTGTAAAGGTTTTCGTGTCCACAACCCCCGGCAAGGGTTGAAAAAAAATTGTCAAAAATGTTTCGCAATTACTCGAAAACGGTAAAAATTAGACAAATAAGTTCTGGTAAGAATATGTAGAGCTTAAAATTTTACTTAAAAAAGGTCCTATGACTTTTTTATCTCCGGTCATAATTGACCGAGTTAGGGAGGTTTTTAAGTTTAAGGGTGCAAGTTCCATCTAAACTAAGAGATAAGAGATAAGTTGTTTACGATTTATGTATTCAAAATAACTTAAATCGGAGATATTACCACAACATTTTATTATTACTTACTTTTTCGATTAAGAGTTTAATTTGTTGTGCCGCACAACGGCGAAAACACACTACGGACCGGACAGGACAGGACAACAGACAAAACGGCCGCGCGAAGCGTCGGCGTCGTAAGGAAAACAACTGTCGTGTCGCGGTAGTCTGTGCAACTCCATACGTGCGCCAGACGATTATTGTAAGTGCGCGCGCGGACTTGTCCCCCATGTACAATTTTTTTTCTGTAAGTAGTGTACGTTTTCGTCTTAAATCCGTGATTTTTTATATAAAGTTACGTTCCCGTAAGTTTCTCCAATCTACACTGGCAGATTTACACACAAATTAATTAATTAATATATTAATGATAACTTTAAATATTACAGTAAGTTGTCAGGCTTGCGTGCGTTCTCATTTACGTAGCAGGTAGGTACCTACTTAGGTACCCCATAACTTTTATGAAGAAAAATTGAAAACCTTATCATATCCATAGATAGAGCTTGTTTGTGACATCATCGTTTTAAGGTACCATCTGATGAGATCATACATCAATAGCTGTCGTCGGACATCTTTATAAAAAAAATCACTCATGTTTTTCTCCCACAGAAAAACCCAATTTGTATGTTTCACATTAACTTGTGAAGGTTTCCAACGAAAAATACACCATAAAATAAATAAAACCACAAATAATTAATTAATTTCAGTTTTTAAACTTACCAACCATTCATCTTAGGAGCTGCCGCAGATGGCCGATAATAAAAGTCTGAGATAATATAAACAGAACATTTAATAATTAATGTCTGACAAGAAGATATTAAGTATACCTGGATAGTTAAAAACTTAACTATAACGCGGCCTTATTGCTTATACTTAGTGTAATCTTTATCAGGCAACCAGGCATTGGCAAAAAATAAGTACTAACTATTTTTTTTAACATTAGCTAAAGATAGTTTAACTAAGAATAAAGCAACGAAACTAAATTACTTATAAGTTTTACTCGGACGTATAAAAACAGTGGTCATAACATCATAAGCTAAAAGGACGGGAAATCCAATACGAACGGAAGGAGATCAGCTACAGGATCGACGGTTTCAACGGGGGTGAAACACTACCCACTTCCTAATTCCGGGCTAGTTCTGAGAATCGACAGGAAAAAATTATACTTAACCATCCCCATCCTGGAATCATGCTAACAACTAGACTCTAGAGCAACGAAGCAGTAATTGATAAGATGAGTTAGTAATAAGCACAGTTTTAAATAATAATGTCAGCTCCCGAACGAATTTCGGCTACGGCGGCCTATCTCCGGAGAGATTAGCCATCTGCGCGGGATATATTATATGATTATACTAGACTAGAGGATGCTCGCGACTTCGTTCGCGTGGCATAAGTTTTTTTAATTCCCACAGGCACTCCTTAATTTTCCGGGATAAATCCTATATCACTCTCCTGGTCCATACCCATGCAAAATATCACGTTAATCCGTTGCTCTGTTGCGTCGTGATTGAAGGACAAACTCTCTATTTAACGTCCTTGGGGTAAAATTTTCAAAAACTGTGAAACACGTAATTCTTTATTTTAAACCAGAAGCCCAAATACCAATTTTCATGGTAATAGCTTGAAAAATGAAGGACTTTCATACAAACTTTCAACCCCTATTTAACGCTTTTGGGGGTAGAATTTTCAAAAACTGTGAAACACGTATTTCTTTATTTTAAACCAGAAGCTCAAATACCAAGTTTCATGGATATAACTTGAGAAATGACGGACTTTCATACAAACTTTCACCCCCTATTTCACCCCCTTAGGGGTGGAATTTTGAAAGATCCTTCCTTAGTGAGCGCCTACGTCACAAAAGGAACCTACTGTCAAAATTTCAAGTTTCTAACCCCAGCGGTTTAGGCTGTACGTTGATATATAAGTCAGTCAGTCAGTCAGTCAGGACTTTGAATTTTATATATATAGATATAGATGATTCCCGCGACTCCGTCCGCGTGGATTAAGATTGTTTGATTCCCGCGCGGGAACTCTTTAATTTTCCGGGATAAAAAGTAGCCTATGTCCTTCCCCGGGATACAATCTACCCGTGTACCAAATTTCATCAAAATCGGTTGAGCAGATGGGCCGTGAAAGCGTAGCAGACAGACAGACAGACAGACAGACAGACAAACGGACAGACAGACAGACACACTTTCGCATTTATAATATTAGTATGGATTACCACAAAATACGCAGAAATCGATCTCAAACAAATAGCGGTTGTGTGCGTTACCGCTTAAATACATTACATGGAATTCTGTCGTGTATGTAATATATTTAATAAAAATTTACATAAAGGAACGAGCTCGCTGCCGGCCCAACTATTGTTGGCGTCTGGCAAAGCCTCATTCTATGACACGCTGGAATTTTTATTAATAAATTTTACTACACAACGGAATATTTGCCTACAATTCTAGATTTTTATAATCGCTCATTCATAAATACATTTTTTTTAATGCTTTGGTCCTTTTGAAGGGTACCAAGTACCAACTACCAATCCTCTAAATTATCTGTAAAAATGATTTTTGTCAAAAATTAAGATGTTTTGCAGTATCGTCCACTGGTGGTCCTCCGTCCATCTTCAAATACTCTTTTTTTCTCACCTCCACCACATTTCACCTGGTAATAAGATATTGCAAAAGGAAGCAATGTTACTTACGCGGCATCATAAAGGAACAGTATCCAAGATCTTAATAATATAATATGCCCCACCAAACCATTCGGAAAATATTTTGATTTTAT
This sequence comes from Erebia ligea, assembly GCA_917051295.2. Classification (NCBI taxonomy): domain Eukaryota; kingdom Metazoa; phylum Arthropoda; class Insecta; order Lepidoptera; family Nymphalidae; genus Erebia; species Erebia ligea. Next base: position 7,818,236 of record OU785236.1, read on the forward strand.
TAATAAAACGCAACTGTGCCACGAATCGAACCCGGGTACCAACTACCATCATAATGTAAGACCACATCACTCACCACTGCACTGTGTCAGGGAGATCGGAAACCTTTCATCCGTTTTATAACAATAAGGAACCAATATAATAATAAATATAATAATATATATAATAATGCGAAAGTTTGTCTGTCTTTCTGTACGTCTGTCTGACTGTCTATCTTTCTATCTGCCTGTCTATCTGCTACGCTTTAAAGGATCATCTTTTCAACCGATTTTGATGAAATTGGTATAGAGATAGGTTGCATGATGCATCCCGGGGAAGGAAATAGACTTTTTATTCCGGAGTTCCCGCGGAGTTAAAAAAATTAAACAACGTGGACGAAATCGCGGGCATCATCTAGTGTCCTATATAATAATAACTAAACCACGTTTTAGGATTCCGTAGTCAACAACTTCACATATTAATCACGCCGACAAATAGGTATAAAATAAAATTTTGAATAATATTTTTTTTTTTGGGGTACTTTCTCCCCTACACGTAAAGTGGGGATGAATTTATTTTCTCGTCGATTGCAAAGTGTAGGATGTCGTTGGATAGATATCTCAAAAATATTATGCATATGGGAAAACCATTTTTCGATTCACGAATCTGTTAATGAATAATGAATGCGAAATATTAAGCATTAAAAAGCTAATTTTTGTCAAGTGACCCAACCCCCCCACACCCTCTGCCAGTTTAACGACTTAAAACGGTTGTTATTGTGAAAAAGTTCATGGCAGTAGTAGGTGATATTATAATGAAGTTAAAACGAACGCTATCACAGCTAACTAGACTTCACAAGGTCAACCAACTTATAAAATGTCTGCATATTGTAACGGGCAACTACGGAACCCTACACGTGGCCCGACACGCACTTGGCCGGTCTTTTTTGTATACCTAACCACAATATTATTATGATCATGTTATTTAGCTTCGCCGTACCTATTCGATGAGATTAACCTGACATGACACGCCTTGCTACAAAGTAAAAAATCCTGTCCATTTTGTTTATCTGTCAGGTACCTTTTTAAGTTTTTACCACCCATCGTTTACCAGATTCTGACCAAATAGCCTTCATACCGGGAAAGGGCATAGGTTACTTCTTATCCCTGAAATCAAATTATGTTAAATTAGTCAAGCATTTTTCGTCAGTCGTTGAGGAAGTCGAAAAATTCTTGAGAGAAATTCTCAGATATTTGTCTCACAACCCAATATTAAAATCAATCAAAAATCTATTTACCTTCAAAGGGCGGATATAAACAAATTTCGCAAATTTCGCATTGGCGGTTCCTCCTGGTGCTCGCTATTTACTCAAATTTAAAAAAAATACAAATATAGCACTTTATTTCAAGTTACGTGAAGAAAGAGACTGAATTGATTGACTGAAGAATTTATTCTTCCTTACCTACTAATATCACAGTCTAAATACTTATGAGATGCAGTAAGCTACTTTTTAAGTTTTTATCCTGGAAAATCAAAATTTTCCCGCGAAATTTATATCTACAAACCCTTAAACCACTCTGACAAACGGGTAGGCATCATCTAGTCCTCTTTATAAGCCTTTTAAGTGAATTGCGTAATTTAATTTGATTTCGGCAATCAAAACCGCAAAAGCTTTTAAGGATTGCTTCAACTTTTAAAGAATTCTTGATTGAATTAAATTCAATATTCATCTCAAAAACCGGACACAGTTCGCAGGCTCTTATGTCAGGCCACAGTCAGGAAAATAATAAGGCACAGTTCAAAAACGGCTCGGCTTTGATCGCACGCGTTGTACCTACACGTTTGCTTCTATGAAATTGTTATTCGCGTTCGTAGTTTTGTTTCAGTGTAATTTTTGAGCTAGTGTTACATTGTTGACTTTTTGTGGAGGTATATTTTTTCATTGTTATTTTGTTTTATTATGAGAGAGTGATTGTTTGTGTTGATTTTTCTCCTGTGGATAAAGTTGTTTAAAATATTGTATTGACTTACCGAAACGAAATTGTAAGTAAACGGTCAAATATCTAAGTTCGTTATATTTAATACTAGCTGATGCCCGCGACTTCGTCCGCGTGGATTTAGGTTTTTCGGTTCCCGCGGGAACTCTTTAATTTTCCGGGATAAAAAGTAGCCTATGTGCTATTCCAGACTTTAATCTATCTCTGTGCCAAATTTCATCCAGATCCGTTCAGCCATTGGAGCGTGATTGAGTAACAAACATCCATACATCCATCCAAACTTTCGCATTTATAATATTTATTTGATATTTGATTCTATGGAATAATTTTACAAAAATACAGTACTTCGTCTGTTATGATATTAAGATACACTGACCACTGCCTTTTATTATGTTTATAATATTATGTGTGTTGGGTTGTTCTTAGGAACGAATGCACCGATTTTGATGAGACAAAGGCAGGGAGTTGTGCAAGTGATCTCGGCTACTTTTTATCCAAGAAAAACTAAGCATTAGCTCTTTTAAGCATGGATTATGACTTTTCTTTTTATTAAATAGAACAATAGGGATCTGAATAATGGAATACCTCATCTATTTTAGCCCAGTTACCTACTAATTAAAACTTGAATTTATAAAGAAAATGGGATTTCTTGCATTTCAATATATTATTCTTTATGAAAGTTGCCCTTTTTTTGTTACTACAATTGTACACAAAATCGAAAGTTGTTTCATATACCCAAAATAGAGATGTCGAAAGACACTTAACGCAAGAAAGCTTTCAGTACTTATATGGAGGCTCAACCCGCCTGAAGACGAACTGTGCGCTTATAAGGTACATTTATACGTTTTTAATGGTTTAGTGAAAATTTATATTTTATACGTCTTTAATGGTTTTGTGAAAATGTTCTCTATAATTCCTTTTTTTTTTGAAAAATACATGTTTTGCACTCATTTTACTATTTATCTCAGGATTATTATTTTTTCAAGAAACCTATTGTAGAAGTATTTCTTTACTTACTTTTTTAAAACTCTATTACAAGTATAAAAATAGTAGGTATAATCAGTTTTGGCGCTTACGTCGTTAATAATACGTAGCGCGTCTATCGCTCTGTATGTCTCACTCACAAGAAAACCATAATTCAGCATCTCGCTCGACGCTGACCGACCGACGCGCGACGCTCCTGTTCTCAGTCATCTACGGCATTGTGTACACTCAATAATAAATCTATGTCTGTCAAACGTCTGGGGTTTCGGTATTTAGGGAATCCAAGGCAATGTTTCTGTGGCTAGTAGTCATAGTATGGTCTTAGCGTTGCTGGTCCCACTATTGCTAATAGGTAGATATCATCTACTCATTATCTCTAAAAACTGTTACATAACAATATATTTTATCTACTCCCATGCTATAAATCCTCTATAACAGGTTCTGAAACAGTTAGCTAATTGCCAACATTAAAACACCCAATGTCCTAATAACCATTACATCATCCAAACGGGTGATGTAATGTTGTATTGAATTACATTACAACACCCCTGCCACATCTGCTCGATGCGTGGTATCTGTATGAATTACAAAAAAAGAACATCTGTACGAATTTCAAAAAAAGAACATTGTCATACACGCGCGTTTCACTACCAGAACGCCGCGCGCTGTAAAAAAAAGTTAACAAAAAAAAAAAATATGAGCGATTCAAGTTTTGAGTTTTGATGATATTAGGTTACTAGGACTGGATGTTTTAATGTTAGCAGTAAGCTAACTATTTCAGAATCTGTTATAGAGGAATCATATTATGAGTGTAGATAATGTCTTGTATGCAACAGTTGATAATTAGGTATTAAAACACTCATATGATACTATTATCACACTCCGCTACGCGTCGTGTGATTAACAAACCCACATTCGTGTTTTAATACCCCTTATTACACAACTGTTGCATAAATAACTAATTGTGAGATGTAGATAGGTACTTAAATAATGCCCGGCAGAGCATTTTCAAAAAGTTATGTGTCGCTATGATACAATACATATAAAAATTTAATAAATAGTAACACAATATCAACAAACCTACCTTTTACCTACGAGGCTTTTAATTCCAAGTTGATCAGTTGATCACTGCGACAAGCAGAATCAGCGGTGAGGAAGATCCCCTTTTTAGGACGACCTCGTCGATCTACGCAAGAGACGATAGTGTTTATTCAATACGAACCATTCCGAGCGATGAATTAATTAGAAATTCGGAAGATATTTTATTTCTTGAAGGGCTTCTATTGAACTCTTGGCGCTTTTATCTCGCCGCGACGAACTTCTATGGTGATATTATAACAGTTCAACTAAATGTATACGAGCGTTATTTTAAACGTTATTGCTTCATTAAACACGACCTCACTGATGTAGCGGTGAGCGCTGTGGTCTTTTAAGCGAGATATCAGAAGTTCTATTCCAGTAGGGTTAGTATACTGCCTCGTTATATATAGTATAGTATCGTATAGTATAGTAGTAGTACTGCCTCGTTGGTCTAGTGGTTAGCATGGTCAACTGCGGCCGACGAGGTCCCGGGTTCGAGTCCCGGGTCGGGCCATAGTAAAGTATTGGGTTTTTCTGTCTAGAAATTCTCAGTACTAGCCCGGAGTTAGGAAGTTGGTGGTGTTCCCCCGTGCCTCGGAGAGCACGTTAAGCCGTCGGTCCCGGTTATTATCACTAACATGATAATAGTCGTTAAAGCCCGCCAACCCGCATTGGAGCAGCGTGGTGGGTCTAAGCTCTAATTCCCACTCTCCTATGAGAGTGGAGGCCTGTGCCCAGCAGTGGGACGTTAATGGGCTGTAGTGGTGGTGGTGGTGGAGGGCTAGTATGCGCACAAGGAGTAAAATTACGTCTACCCATTATCTCTATTTGTCTACCGAAGCTAACATGGTTACTTGTCTCGTTACGTCAAAAATTAGAATCCTGAGCGTCAGCGAGGGAATCAAAAGAGCACGAGGTGAAAAATCTTTTCACTCGAGTGCAACACGTAACTTTTCATCCCACCTCAGCGAGGAAATGACTAAATGCAAAAAAAATCACAAGATTAAATTCAATTCTGTTAATTTCTTCGTCACTAGAATCACTCATTTTAGGTTTTTCACTTATTTTCAATTTTCTTGTTTTTAATCGGTTTTAATTTTAAACATTAATTAATTAAGAAAAATTGAAAGTAACGTTGCTACAGTTAACTAAGTTGAGTGTAATATTTTACGTGAAAGAAAATGGTGCGCGCAAAGCAAATTAAAAAAGTACACCAAGAAGGTTACGAGTGTGAGTTTTTAACAAATTAAAAACGATTGTACGGAAATTCGGCACCATAGAAGTACAAGTAAATAGGTTTTAATGATGTTTTGAATTCACAAACTTCATAGACGAGTGATATTTACTAACGTGCACACGATGTTCTAAATTGAATTTACTTTATCCTCTAGAGGATAATAACGGCTTTTACCTTCAGATATCGAAGAGTAAAAATACTCTTTCCGAGATGGTGGGATGAAAAGTAATATTTCTTAACTGTGGTATTTTTCTCTACGAACCCTTACATGCCTACTATTTTTTTTCTTGTAATATACCGCATTTTGCGCATGTAAACGAAAAATTTGCCGGCAACGACTACATATTATTCTATCTATCTCTCGTCGCGAGATATTTAGTTATGCGCATGCTAAGCCTGCTAGCAGGGGCAATTTTGGGACTTTATAACTTGTATTTCTAAATTGTCTCTAAGTATTGTAACTAAGCAAAATAATACTATTTCAAGACATTCCGAGTGATGTACACACAGGGACGCGAACAAACGAACGAAGTGTGAACCTAAACATTTACTAGCTAAAACAATTCAATTTGGTACTTGATTAAAATGTCTCTCTTCGCCAATTGGGCACAATTTACTTAGCCAATGTCGCGTAGAATTGGCGATCAATGAATAATTCTATTTATTAAGGTAGGTTCTAAGAAGTAATTTGCCACTTCGTCCGTGTCGAATTTCTGTTTTCCCATGGGACAAAGCAATTTTCCCGACGTTAAAAAATTGCCTTTGTCTTACATAAGAACACAAGCTCTCTCCGTAGGTACTGAAGTCAACTAAAATCACATTTAACCTACAGTATACCTACTTGATGCCCGCAAATTCTTTCAGGTGTTCTTTTTTTTAATCCTTTGAGAATTATTTTGATTATTCACTTATTGACTTTGTCGCGGAAAATTAAAGGATTCCCGCTGGGGAACGGTGAAGGATACTCCCTTCTAAGGATAATCACTCTCCACTCTCCAGGTCCACAACTATACCCCATGCAAAAAATTACGTCGACTCGTTGCTACGTTGCAGCGTGATTGAAGGACAAACCAACAAACCAACAAACTAATAAACCAACACATTTTAGCATTTATAATATTAGTATGATTTCATAAGCTGTAGCTGCTAGGCTATAAGTATTAGAATTTAACATTTTCAATTTAAGAAAATCTACACTACTCTCTCTAAACTCTCCGCGCGTTGCTCCGTTGCTGCATGATTGAAGGACAAACCAACAAACCAATAAACCAACAAAGCAACAAACAAACACACTTTCGCATTTATAATATTAGTATGAATTGGTGCACTTTAGTAAGTCATGCTATTTATAAATGCGGAAGTGTGTTTGTTGGTTCGTTTTAAATCGTTGGTTTGTTCTTCGATCACGCCGCAACAAAGCAACGGATCGACGTAATTTTTTGCATGGGGTATAGTTGTGGACCTGGAGAGTGGAGAGTGATTTAAAAAATTAAAAAAACTTCAACCACGGATGAAGTCGTGGGCATCAGCTAGTATTCTATAAATAAGCCTGTTTTCTCTGAATTCAGGTTACCGAGCAAACTTATAATTTTACTGCATATTATGTCTGCTAATATATTATTTTATGATAGCTGCAGTAAACAGGTGTAACTACATATTATTAAGACGTATTAACAACACTCGTTAGTCTTTTATTTAACTACAGTTTTATTGTATTGCGAGTTGCGACACAGTTCTCACATTTTGTATAGTAAATTCGTGCACAGTCATTTATTGAAGTCGACGTACATATTATTATGTACTAGATGATGCCCGCGACTTCGTCCGCGTGGATTAAGATTTTTTTTGATTCTCGCGGGAACTTCTTAATTTTCCGGGATAAAAAGTAGCCTATGTCCTTCCCCGGGACAACCTATCCCTGTACCAAATTTCATCAAAATCGGTTGAATGGATGAGCCATGGAAGCGTAGCAGACAGACAGACAGACACACTTTCGCATTTATAATATTATAGTATATACATAATATAGTATTTATTTCTTTACAACCTTATGCCTATTAGTTATGACATTGGATTCTTCCTTCTAATAATAGGTTGACATTGGATCGCTAAGTCGCTGGCGGCACGTCTTTGCCGGTAAGGTGGAAACTAGCCACGGCCGAAGCCCTACACCACACCAGACGATAGAAAAATCAGTAATTATAAATTCCCGAATTGATTCTAGTTGAGGATCGAGTCCGGGACTCCCTCTTATAAAGACCACTGCGACACTGAGGTCGTCACACTTGAATACGATTTTACTATGACATATTGCCATAGCGAAACTGCCTCAAAAATCTACCTTTTTAAGGCCCGCTTGCGTAACAGCCTTAAATCGTATTTAAAAACATCTTAAACGCATTTAAACGGTTAAATACAATTAGCGTCTTGCACAACGTAAATTTTTTTGCTAAGTGCAATTAGCGACTTGTCAAATTTAAACATCCCAAAATGGCTATTTAGCGGCGCTAAACGTATTTAAGCTGTTGTCATCAGAGACAAGATAATTGTCATTACTGTCATTTGTGTTATGAATTGAGATAAAATAATAATAAAATGCGCTGTAAAACGTAAAAGACGATTTTGACGAATATTAGTGAGCACAAAATGGATTTCTTCATCATGTTCATTACTCTTCATGTTTCTATAACACGCTAGCAAATTTTCCGTGGTACGAGGAACACTCTTTGTGTTGGCGTTATAAAATTCGGTTATTTTAAGCCAAGTAGGTACTTTGTTTGACATGTTGTTTAATGTAATCCGTCTTTTTATTCTCCACAATGTGAATATAGGGCTCCATGACACTACACAATAACATTTGTTCTTCCCGCGAGAAATTACGGGCACGTTTGCGTAAAACACCACCTATTTCGGACATAATTTTTACAAATACCGACCAGTAAAAGAAGTTTATAACCAGAGCAAGATATATCTTCTATGCTTACAACGCAAGATAACTTGAGAACCACAAGTTGAGAATAACAAACACAGACCAGTAACCAAAGGCCGCAAATAAAACCGTATCCAAATGCTACTGACTGATAAAGTTCAGTTTACGCATATATCTTTGGCTTACAACTTCTAAAATGCATAAGAATAATACAAGCTCTCACATCTGGGCCGTAAATACGTAGAACGAAACGTACTGTACTGCTTTACCGACACGTTAAACGTATTTAGTTATATATTCAAAATGAAGTGGTGGTGCAAGGCGTGCTTAATCACATTTAAGTTAAATGCATTTAGGAAATTAAATACATTTAACTAATTTTATTTAGGAGCCATTTAAATCAAACGTTACGCAAGTGGGCCTAAAATTCTGTCCACTCATTGATAGTCATCTTGAAGCTTAGGTAGCCATTATAATTTGACTCGCATATTAAAATTAAAACTCTTTTGTCCCAATGTTTTGTTACGTTAATATTTTATCTTTATTCATCGCATCGTTCCCTGTGACATATGAAATTGAATTTAAACGTATTCGATATATCGCGTTCTGTACGTGACTGTACAACATCAACACTGCATCCTAATGGAGCTTGAGAAGTTGAAGTGTTATATACTAGCAAGTACTTTTGACTGAATCTACATAATTGTAGAACATAGTAATTTAAACAATACGCTCTACGCTAAGGCGCAACGCAGACTTGCAGAGGAGGGTGGAGCCGAGGCACAGCGTCTGTTTTATAACAACTCAAACTCAGCTTTATATCTATTTTGGCTGAGCGTGGTTTGTTTCCTTTAACCAATTTCAAGTATGACAACGAAATATTTATATTTATATTATATAAATATTTAAATATTTATATATTTTAATAGTAGACTTGACATTAGGTACCTGGACCCACCGCATAGGAGGCCAAAGTCTAGAACATTAGAGTTTAATAGACCATAGCATAGAACTGCTGTTAAAAACAAAATAAGTGTATGATTTATCCATACTAATATTATAAATGCGAAAGTGTGTCTGTCTGTCTGTCCGTCTGTCTATCTGTCTGGGACGCTTTCACGGCTCAGCTGTCCAACCGATTTTGATGAAATTTGGTACAGGGATACGTTGTATCCCGGGGAAGGACATAGGCTACTTTTTATCCCGGAAAATTAAAGAGTTCCCGCGAAAATCAAAAAATCCTAATCCAAGCGGACGAAGTCGCGGGAATCATCTAGTGTATAATAAGTATAATAATATGTTACCGGACATGAATGCAACCAGTCAATGTCAAACATTTCTAGCAAATGTATTAGATGCCAAAAATCGGAAGAATATATTAATGTGAAAAAATATACATTTCCTGAACGGCAATTCCTGGGTTCTTAAATATTTCTGGGTGGTTCAAATAATCAACCCTTACTCAACTGTCCGGATTTCCGGGTCAAAGGAGAAGGTTCACCTTCGGTGTACTCTTTGTACACTCTACCATGAATAGAGGAAAATACATAGATTGTATTAAAAATATAATAATTTAGAATATTAAAGCAAATAACGAGAAATAAAATAAAATGTATTTCAAGTTTTGGATACGTTTCCAAGATGGCAACCTTTAGCCATAGAGATGGCAGTAGGCGCGAAATTTATCAAATGTCATTTCTGACAGTCACTGTCAAAATAACGTCTTTTTCCCTACGGTTTTTCCGGTATTGTGTTGACACTTGACAGAAAACGTCAATAAATATGAATCCGCCATTGTTACCCGCTCCTGTTTAGTGTTGCTTATCGTGGAAAGATTAAATAATTACACCACTGAAATTACAATGAATTCGTAGATTTGAACGATCAAAACTGGTTTAGTATTTGTTTTTCTTTCTCTACTTACAATTCTCTACTTACAATTCTCTACTTGTAAAAGGACCGGACCGACGCTCCATACAAATCTGGACCGTCTCCTTTCCTAGAAAGAGAAATAAATACACCGGGATATCTATTATTGTATTGTCCGTTGTACTGCCCGTCTCCGAAATGCAAACTATCTCTGAGCTAAACTCCATCGAGATCGGCTCTACTGTAGAGCAGTGAAAAGGTAACAGACCAACAGATAAACTTTAAGTATCACTATTGAATTAATTATAATTTATCACAATTATTAAGAAGACAACATGACCACAAGAAAAACTTGATTCATAATTTCCTGCAAATATCTGTGGAAAACATGGTCATCGTATCTCATTTCTATAAATATTTCGAGCGATCCGACTGCTCTAAAAATACCATGACCTCAGATTTAGGTATATAAATGAATGACATTCTTTATACCTAGTTCCTAATTGTACCTCATATAAAATCATAAATATTATAAATGCGAAAGTGTGTTGGTTTGCCAAACCAATAAACCAATTATTGGTTTGTTGGTTTGTCCTTCAATCACGCCGCAACGGAGCAACAGATCAACGTAATTTTTGGCATGGGTATAGTTGAGGACCTGGAGAGTGACACAAGCTACTTTTTATCCTGGAAAATTAAGGAGTTCCCGCGGGAATAACAAAAACCGAAGTTGCGGGCATGCTAGTAATTAATAATTGGGTATTTGACTACTACATATTGTAACAAATTATTTTTTAGTGATTTTAAATAGAGGATTTCCCAAAAGTCGTAATTTACACGTCCCTACTCCCTAGTAGATAGTTAGTAGATAGTTTTATGTTGAATAATTATTTTAATCAATCGATTAAAGTGACTGCCTCGTTGGTCTAGCTAGTGGTTATCATGTTTGACTGCGGCTGACGAGGTCCCGGGTTCGAGTCCCGCGTCGGGCCATAATTAAGTGTTGGGTTTTTCTGATTAGAAATTCTCAGTACTAGCCCGGAGATAGGGAGTTGGCGGTGTTTCACCCCCGTGCCTCGGAGAGCACGTTAAGCCGTCGGTCCCGGTTATTATCACTAACATGATAATAGTCATTAAACGCCGCCAACCCGCATTGGGGGTCAAGCGTGGTGGGTCTAAGCTCTAATTCCCTCTCTCCTATGAGAGTGGAGGCCTGTGCCCAGCAGTGGGACGTTAATGGGCTGTAGTGGTGGGTTAAAGTAAAAAAGTGCGTCGAACTTTAATGACGTCACATTTCAGAATTTCATGTAAATCCCATACTTTCAGAACGCGTTTTGACCTTTGAAAAAAAGTTGCTAAAGACTATATTTTGTCAAACACCCAATTGTTAATTGTTTTAATACACATAAACTGTGCTAAAACGAGGTCGGGCGTCAAAACAGCCTTAAATCGATACAACAAATTAATTTATGGAGCATGTCATTAGAAACTAATAACTGGTTAGACAACTTCGCCATAACATAAAGTAGTATAAACAAAGCAAATAATACTCGTAGTCGTAGAATCTAAAATTCAAAACACACTGAGGGTCACGAGCACGACATCTCGAAAACGTTTTAATTTTGTTTTGGCAGGTATTTTTACTAATTAATTTTCTTTTCAACGATGCCTCTAAAAACTACATATTCTTTTGCACTTTTATGTAGGTACCTCGGAATTACATTTATATACCTTTTGTGTAGCTTATGTACTTTAAGCTATATGCAAGGTGGAGTCGAGTGTACGCTTTTATAACATGGTTCCAAAATTAGAGGTTCTGGATTTGCCGTTACATTTTAAAGACTGTGTTAAACAGCATATTTTGTTAAGTCGAGGTTATTATAATACGACCGATGATTTTCTGAATGACAAAGTTGCATGGAAGCAACCGGCCTCGCATCCAGTGACCCACAAGTCAGTGTAATAGGTACTATACTTGAAACGTAATGTATGTGTTGTATTTACTTTTATTTTATATTATAAGGAAAAAGTTATTAAGTAAGAACCTTTTTGTAGATAAATATTAGTATCTTAAATTATACTTAACAACATAGATTAGAAGATATAATCAATACGTTTTACACCTACATAATATTTAGTTTATAAGCATGGAGGAATGTGCAGTGCTCAGACAAGCCGTCAAGCGCTTACGAGCACGAAGAAAGCAAAAAATATATGTACATTTTACTTGTGAAATAAATAAACAAATAAATAAATAAAATATTGTTTACTTATTGTAACCTTTTCCGTTTTTAAGAAAAAAGCGACTGCAGAGTTTCTTGCCGGCTCTTCTCAGTAGAAAGATGTTCCGAACCGGTAGTAGAGTCAACGTATCATAAGTAACACAAGTTGTCCTATGTGAAATAAATAAATAATTTATCATTTATAGGATTATTTAGTAGTGGGCCATAATGAAAAATAAGCTTCGAGTTATTATAACTAAAGTAAGCAAAGCTTTTAAAAACTCTATGACCTGGGGCCATACTGCCATCGCTTTAAGCTATACTTAAGCAGTATTATTCAAAATGACAGTTTAATGTCACGTACCTTGACGTTCCTAAAATAAGGATTATAATTCTAACAACAAACAACGTTGATGGCCCCTGCACTGCACGCCACTGCGTGAGGTCAATTTTTTTTCTTCTTTTATTCCACTACAAGTTAGCTCCTGACTGCGATCTCACCTGACGTTAAGTGACGATGCAGTCTAAGGTAGTAGTGGGCTAACCTGTTAGGGGTATAGCAGTTATATTAAACCCATACCTCAAGTCGGTTTCTACACGGCATAGTACTGGAGCGCTAAATCGCTTGGCGGTACGTCTTTGCCGGTAGGATGCTTCCTACCCAAAGATATTTAAGTAAAACATAATTTTTAAGATTTATTCTGAACTACAAAATTAATTTACAAAAATACTAGTAAGGTCACGAACATTATATTTTAGACAAATCGCCTCAAGCTATACATATAAGTAGGTAGGTAGCTAGGTACCTAATTTTATGATCAAACAAAAAACTAATTATATACCGTCGCTTGGCAAGCATTTCCTGTTCGTTCATCTGTATCTAATCATCAATAGCTTCGCAGAAAAAGGTTCAATTAACTAGATTCCATGCTGACTGACATCCTTAGGTACGGTATCCTGCTTTTATCTACCGCTCTGGCTAAGTAAATACCTATTATATATACTAGATGATGCCCGCGACTTCGTCTGCGTGTATTAAGGTTTTTTGATTCCCGCGGGAACTCCTTAATTTTCCGGGATAAAAAGTAGCCTATGTCCTTCATCGGGATATAACCTACCTATATACCAAATTTCAGCAAAATCGGTTGAAAGATGGGCCGGGAAAGCGTAGCAGACAGACAGATAGACAGACAGACAGACACACTTTCGCATTTATAATATAAGTATGGAAGTATGGAAGTATGGATTTTACTTCACACACCTCTGTGAACACTATGGAAAACTTTCAGGCATGTAGGGTTTCCCATGAATTCACAATGTTCGGGAATGTACCCTGAGTCGTCGAATAGAAAGCTGTTGTCTAGGTTCAATACTAGCCTGGGGTTAGGAAGTTGGCGGTGTTAGACTCCTGTGCCTCGGAGAGCACGTAAGTCGTAAAGCCTTCGGAAACGCACTTGATCTCTCTCCGGTCGTGTCGGATTTTCCGCCCCATGGGTCTATGAGAGTAAGGGAATAGAGACAGCACCTGTGTTTGCGCACACGCTTGTATTACAATCAAATAAATATTATAAATGCGAAAGTTTGGATGGATGTATGGATGTATGGATGGATGTTTGTTACCTACTCAATCACGCCCCAACGGCTGAACGGATCTGGATGAAATTTGGCACAGAGATAGATTATAGCCTGGAATAACACATAGGCTACTTTTTATCCCGGAAAATTAAGGAGTTCCCGCGGGAAACGAAAAACCTCGATCCACGCGGACGAAGTCGCGGGCATCAGCTAGTAGTTAATATATCCCGCAAATGGCTGATCTCTGTGAAGTTGGTCGCCGTGGCCGAAATTCGGTCGGGATGACATTAGGTACTAGATTTTCAACACCTTCGTTTGTATTGAAAATACTTGGAAATACTGAAGCCCTGTTTCGTAAAAACTAAATAAATCAATGTAAGAATGAATCCTAACAATTTGTGTGACTTTGAACTCAGTCAGTTCTGACAATAGATTTAATGTTAGCACAAGTGTTAGCCATTGCGATCTTTACACTGAAGCAATAGAATAGATACATCCATACTAATATTTTCAATGCGAAAGTGTGTCTGTCTGCTACGGCACATCTGTTCGACCGATTTTGATGAATTTTTTTTTATGGGGATAGTTTGTATCCCGGGAAAGGACATAGGCTACTTTTTATTCCGGAAAATGAAAGAGTTACCGCGGGAATCAAAAATCCACGCGGATGAAGTCACGGTCATCATCTAGTTATAACATAATTTGTAGTTGATTTTGTTAAGTTTGATTAATATAACGTCATATGATCATATCGTATCGAACGATTCAGTAAGCTAGTTAATATTAAAAAGCCAACCTATAACTTACCAAACTTAATATGGTTTAAGCAGTGGCGTAGCGTGGGTTTTCGACGCCCGGGGCCGACCGGAAATTCGCCGCCCCCCAATCCCATTAAAGTCCAATCAATTTAAAGTTTACTTAAATATTTTATTCAACGGACCTAACTTAACTTTATTATCTTAACACTAGGTACATAGTACAAACCAAGAAATAATAATAATAATAAGTATTCAAGTCTTTATTTGCCAATTGAGTGTGCAATAGGATCTTAAATAATATACACAGTGCTCATCACTCATCACTTAGTAATCTTTACAGAGATTGGAAAAAATTGTCTCATCTGAGAGCTTCCGTGGCGTGCGCTGTGTACCTAAATGGTAAAAGTTGCACGAAAACAATGTATGGTGGAAGTGTTCCTCTCAAAAGTTCTAAAAAAAAGTCCGCGACAGCATACAGCTATCTTTTAAGGTCGTCTCACAATAACCGTCATTATGATTTTCAAATTTGGTCTAAAACAATGCTTTACTCGCGAAGGTGTTTTTACCAACATAGTTAATCCTTATCAAAATAAAATGGTTGTTCATCTCAAGTATTTAATATAAGTAGATCAAATTTGCCCTTAAACCATTTAATTCAGATGAATATCTTAGAAGATATCATAGTTAGTAATAATATATAGGTAGCTACTAATATTATAAAGAGGTAAAGTTTGTGAGGTTGTAGGGGGTAATCTCCGGATCTACTGACCCGATTTTGAAAATTCTAGTACCAATAGAAATCCACATTATTTGTGAGTGTGGGTACGAGAACCGAGCTAACCCGAAAAATTAGGGAGGTCCCGTGGGAATTTAAAAATCTTATTTCACGCGGACGAAGTCGCGGGAAGCTGTTAGTGTAAAATAAATAAAAATAGTATTCTTTATTCTAGTAAGTACAAGTTAGCCCTTGACTGCAATGTCACCAGGTGGTGGGTGATGATGTAAGTACCTACTCTAAGATGGCGGGCAAACCTGTACGGGATATAATATGTTATACTAGCGCACGCCCGCGTTTTCGTTCGCGTGGCATAAGTTTTTAATTCCCACAGGCACTCTTTAATTTTCCGGGATAAAAATAAGCCTATGTCACTATCCAAGTCCTCAACTAAGTCTTGAGGATAGAATTTTCAAAAACTGTGAATCACGTATTTTTTCATTTCAGACCGAAATCCCAAACACCAAGTTTCATGGCTACAGCTTGAAAAATGACGGACCCCTGTTTCAACCCCTGTTTCAGCCCTATGGGGGTAGAATTTTCAAAAATGGCGATACACGTATTTCTTCATTTTGAACCGATAGCTCAAATACCAAGTTTCATGGATATAACTTGAAAAATGACGGACTTTCATACAAATTTTCAACCCCTATTTTACTCCTTTGGGGGTGGAATTTCGAAAAATCCTTTCTTAGTGGATACTTACTCTTCACAAAGAACACACCCTCCAAATTTCATGTCTCTAGGACCAGCGGTTTGGGCTGTGCGTTGATATAATATAAGTCAGTCAGTCAGGACTTTGAATTTTATATATATAGATTAAACCTATACCCATAATCAGTGATAATATGAGGTAAATGTATTTTATTGAGAAAATACCTAACCATCAGCTAGCGCAACCCCAAGATTGACTACCAGGAATCGCCACTGCTGTTTGCAAATACTTGTGAGTATCATTAACTTCGTATTGACACTCAGGGATATGCCGACGACCTGGTAGTCACGGTGCGAGGGTGCTGCCAAAGCATGATCTCGCACCTTATACAGAGGGCACTCTACATCATCAACAAATGGTGTAGAGATAACGAGCTCACTGTGAATGCGGAGAAAACAGTTATAGTACCATTCACTAGGAGGCACAAACTCGACAAACTCGAGCCGCCTAAGCTGAACAATAAAAGTATACCGTTCTCAACAGAGGTTAAGTATCTGGGAATAACTTTGGACCAGAAACTAACCTGGAACGCGCATGTTGACGGTGTACTCAAAAAAGCCAAAATGGCGCTAGGAATCTGTGGTCGTTTGGCAGGGGCCAGATGGGGACTAAAACCAAAAGTCACCTTCTGGCTCTACACAGCAGTGGTGAGGCCAATGGTATCCTACGCCTCAGCAGTCTGGTGTGGCAAAACGACACAGATCACCACCCAGAATAAGCTTGGCAGTCTACAAAGAACGGCCTGCCTGCTTATTACTGGAGCTATGAACACATCACCAGGAGCAGCCCTGGAAGCTCTTCTCAATTTACCTCCTCTCCACATATTTCTGAGGAAGGAGGCGAGAATGAGTATGTACAGGATCACCTGCCAAAGGGAGGCAAACTGGAGCTCCGAGGCACTGAGGGACTTTCATAACTCGTTGCTTGGGATCCCGGTTTTGGGAATGCCATCTGACATGATGGTCCCAAAACATTACTTCCATAGGCCCTATAAGGTGGAAATTCCGGATAGAGATGACTGGATAAATAACAGAATCACTTGGTCATCGGGCAGCCTCAAATGGTACACCGATGGTTCGAAGTCGGGCAAGGACGTAGGATGTGGAATCTTTGGAGAGAAACCACGGGTTAAGATTTATCGTAATCTGGGTGTCCATTCCTCCATATTCCAAGCGGAGGTTTACGCCATTATAATTTGTGCGGAAACTATCCTGCAGAAGAACTACGCCAACAAAATAATTTACATTCACTCAGACAGCCAAGCAGCTCTATCAGCCCTGTCATCAGAGGTAATCACCTCAAGACTGGTTGACTGCTGCAGGGACACACTAAACACCCTGGCCCGCTGTAACAGGGTGATTCTTCGCTGGGTACCTGGGCATATGGGAATAGTCGGCAATGAGAATGCCGACATTCTGGCTAAAACGGGCGCCAAGGACAGGCAGATTGGACCAGAACCGGTCTGCGGCATACCTAAAAGCCTGGTGCAGCTCACCCTGCTTACCTACTGCTTTTATGAAACACTCACTCGTTGGAGAAACCTAAGTGGTCTAAACCACTCCAAGGCGCTGGTTAAAACCTTCAACAAGAAGGCCGCCTCCGAGGCGCTAGCGCTCAGCAGGAAAAACTTACGCATTATAGCGCGGGCTCTAACAGGTCACTGTGGTCTGAACAGACACATGTTTAACCTTAAGCTTAGGGACACGGATATCTGCAGATTATGCCAGGAATCCACTGAGACTCCGTTGCATATCATCTGCCAATGTCCTGCTTTAATGCACAAACGAAGTATCCATCTGGGCCAACATATTATTGACCTAAAGGACGCTTCCCGTATTCCAGTCAAGAAAACGCTGCTATTCCTGGCGGATACAAGTATTGGCGAGGAAATTTGAAGTAGAGGTGATCACAATAGATCGGAGACGGTCGCAGTGATACAGGTCGCACGGAACTGGAGCCTCGACAACAAGAAGATCATTAACTTCACGCAGTACCGGATGCCAGAAGCCTAAGTATAAAGTAACATAAAAATGATGCAGACTAACGCTGGTTGCAGGAAACAATTTTATAAAAAGTGTTGATTACTTACTTAAATTTTTGAATTTGTTTCGTGCAACTCAGCGTAAGTTTCTTTATAATGATGTTTAATGGAATTTACACTTAATTTTTTTTTGAATTTCCAATTGAAAATATCGTGGCGCTTGCCGCCGCCCCCTTTCATATGCCGCCCGGGGCCATGGCCCCCCCGGCACCCCCCACGCTACGCCACTGGGTTTAAGTAACTTAAAGCCAGTTGCAGGCACGGAAAATACCTGCCGGATGGCCTCAAGGTTCAAGTAATTGAACATAATTTGTAGTTGATTTTGTTAAGTTTGATTAATATAACGTCATATGATCTTAACGTATCGAACGATTCAGTAAGCTAGTTAATATTAAAAAGCCAACGTATAACTTACCAAACTTAATATGGTTTAACTTAAAGCCAGTTGCAGGCACGGAAAATACCTGCCGGATGGCCTCAAGGTTCAAGTAATTGAACGGTCTAGAATAAAAAAACCAATTCCGTTGTCGTTCGACCTGCCTTTCCTGCTCGGTGTCTAATTGACAATACTCTTCAGAAAAAGAATCAATCAACCACATTACACGCTGGCTTACATCCTGTATCGAAGATACCTACCGAATTAAAATCTTTAGAACAAACATTTCGTCCGTGTCGTTTTACAAAGCAACGCAATAACTAGCATACCTAGTGGTTTCGCGGAAGATCAGCGCTATATCCTAACAGATAAAGCACATGCTGAGTGAAGACCATTGTGGGGATCAAGTCTCATTTCCCGTTTTTCTTTTATACCATCTATTTTTTCTTGTACTTGTATCTCCAAAATAATTGGCATTCATAAGGACTGCTGATAGAAGGGAAAACAATTTAATTTTTTTTAATAAAAAAAAAAAGTTTAAAGGCAAAAAAAGGCATTAAAGTTTAATGTAGTAGGTATATTTATATTTAAGACCTTTTGTCTTCGTAAGAACGCGAGCATGTTGGCGACACGCATGTCGTTGACGCCGCGAATCCACAATTTTACCCCCTACCAAAAAGTGCTCAACGCGGCTAAAGAAGTTTTCACTTCAATAAAAATGATTTTCTTTCGTTCATTCAATTATATCATTTAAATCTTAAGATGAGATCCAAAAATGACTGTAATAAATAGTTAATTATTTATAAGTGACAAATAAAAGTTTTAAATATCACCTGCTACATGTAACCACTTAGCACAAAATCTATTTTAGGTTGTAAATAAGTGTAAGTAAATTCTCTTTTGAGTACAATTTTCTTTCCCAACAACCGCGATTGTAGCCTTGATTTTCATAACATCCAAAAGTTACCTACCAACTTGAATATTTTCGAATTTAGAATTAATTTTGCAAGTGTGGGTGTAGATGTGGGCACAAGAATCTTTATTCTAATAATAATTATTAAATCAATGTTCTAATTTTAGTTTCATACTACCTACAAAGTTGTAACTACTTATAACAATAGTATACCTACCTAATGGCATAAATATTGACCTCCATTAGAAACCTTAGTAAAACAAAATCCTTTGTACTAATGATATTATTCATTAGATGTTATTAAACATAATCATATTGAACGAATCAATCGGCTTAGCAGAATTATCAGTCTACTGTCTACGATCGTGACATACTTCCAATATGCAACAGTTTATAAAGACGCAACGCTCACACGCGGAATTGTGTTGTCGAGGAGTTTATTTTATCTGTTACCGCTAATGTCCGGAAACAGCTGATATCAGTATTTCCTAGCAAATGTCGACATTAACGGTTCCGATACGTTAGAGTTCACATGATTGTGATTTCACAGCTTGACCTAGGAATAGTGAACATTTATTAACATCCCTCCATCGTTAAATCGCGAAATCGTATAGCAGAATTGATCATTTCATGAAATAATCAAGTATATTATTGAATGATCATAGTTTTCATCAAGAATGATCGCCTGATTAATAAATGATATTATAATCAAACGTCTAATGTATGTATGTTTAATGTGTCCATAAAAATGTAGATGTAGGTAAATTTGTAAAATAGATGGGCTACGCCAGAAGACTCGCATCATCGCCACTTCATTGAAATTCACTCGACGATTCAAAAGTACTTTGATTAAAAAACCTTTGATTTGATATTTTGATATAAAATTCGCATCTTCCGGTTTGAGCCTCACGCGGCCTAATCTTCTTGATTACGAAAAACTTTTGTTTGTCGTACAAGAAAATAATTATTATATTATAAAGCCGCAAACACTAGAACGACAGGACAAAATGTCGTTCCTCTCCAAACGCGGACGAAGTTCTGTCACTCTAATGTGAAATTTCTATGCAGTTTTCTACCTCTCTCAATCTGAGGTTAGAGACAACTGTCACCTAATTAATAGCCGGGTATGTTTTATGTCATTTGTATGGGGGGTCGACCCACTGTGTCTGTATACGTGTGTATGTATATTAAAGTAACGCTGTAGCAACGACGGTGTGCAATCCCCCTTTAGCTTCATTGACCGAAACCTTTACTAACAGTTAATTGTCGTGACACCACTGCGTAACATGAAATACCTTATTTAGAGCATGGTTTATTGGGCTCTATCATAATGATTGAGCTTACTATCTTGATGTTAATGCTCTATTGGTTCATCGGCTTGTTAAAGTAAAAGGTGCGTAGTTAAAGTTATTAGGTTGATAGGTGATTTGTATTAACATGACTAAGGGCGCCTTCAAATTTGCCGCAAAGTGCCGTGCGGAAGCAGCGCGGCTGCAGCGCTGCGGTCGCGCTGCTTTGTAAATCCATATAAATAAAAAACACGCGACTGCAGCGCTGCACCCGCGCTGCGGCCGCGCATCAGTTCATCGATCGACTAGTGACGGGACTGCGCACGTATTTTTGTTCAAGTCTAAACATGAACGAAAATCAGGTAGAAGAATTTATCGATGAGGTTGAGAGTCGTTCAGCAATATGGGATTCGAAGTCCGACAAGTACAGAAATAAAATCGAAAAGAAATTGCAATGCTTGGGAAGAAATATGCATTAAAGGACATGTCCCAGTTCAGTATGGAGGGTGGTTTTTTATTCTGAGTGTCAATGAACCAGAACCAAACTGCCATCACGTGAAAGAGAAAAAAATATAACATTAAACGCCATTTAAATAATAATTTTAGAAAACCCCGTTTTTTTAAAAATTAATTATGAAAAATATCGTTTGTAGAAAATATTTTTCGATGGATGGCAACACTAAAACTTGGGTAATGCGCATTAATTGTGATTATTAACATTCCATTTCGATAAACTACCCATTTTCCACTACATAGGTAGTACATACAACATTATAAGATTAATAAATAATAATTTAGTATTTGAGACATTCGTAAAATAATTATTAGACAACAATAAATCACCAATAAATTAGGATAAACAAAACTGACAGTGACATTTGACAATCACCCAATGACATACGTGACAAAAAAAAACAAGTTTTTTTTTTACTGTTGATAAAATTCAGACAAAGATCTAAAAAAGCCACAAAATAAAAATATATTTTTCTCCAAATTGGGGTCCTTTAAAAATGTGTAAATAATTCTAAAAGCCATATTTTAGGATCTCTATTCACGTGTATTAAAATCATCTTGGTTCATGTTCAAGGCCCAATTTTGGACAAGTCCTTTATTGACAATTTCACAAACAAGACTCCAAGTGAAAAAAAAATGAAGCATGTAAGTATAATATTATGTATTGTTAACACAACTACTTTATATTTTCGTTGTTTCGTATTAATAGTAACACAGAGCAGTGTTTCTTCGTCAGAGTCCATCGTGAAAATAAATATAGGTACAACCCTATGATGTTCGAACCTCGCGACAGGAGCGCGGCCGCAGCGCTGCAGCCGCGCTGCGGCCGCGCTACGCTTTGCGGCAAATTTGAAGGCGCCCTAATAAATAGTACCTAATATTAGGTATATTACTTAGCGTGTAGGTAATTTACAGTAGTGGTAGGTACGACAATAGTGGGTAAAAGGTAGGTAAAGGGTATGATGGTACAAGGATTTTTAAGCCTCCAGGCCCCAACCAACAACTGATGGAATTTTATAAAGTTTTCGAAATTACTTTATTCTACGAGTGACGCAGTAATTGAATTGTTGCGGTAGATGGGTTCTTTATAAGATATAACCATTCATCTTGTAGCCTGGATCAGTTAGTTGTATTATTCATGCGCTAGTACTTTTATATAAATATAATATGTATATTGTATACGTATATTCTGAACCTGAAGAGGCATCAGACAATAATTTAGAGTGAAAGCATGCTTTTTATTCGGCAAGCATTGATTCTATTATTTATTTCTTTATGTCTATTATGTGCATATTTAACGTTGCCGTTCTGTCCTGTCCAGTCAAGAGTCCCTTTTAGAAATTTAAAATTTCCGACTTGCCTATGCCGAAAATCGAACCTCGTATCGGAATTCTCCTGCACATATAAGACCACAGAGGTCATCGTATAATAATAATTAAGACGTGTGTTTTAATACATTGTTTTTAGGTAGTATACGTGGAAAACGAAGGTTTATAATTCTCATGTTCGAAAATTTGCCTAAGCTTTAAATTATGTGATTACTACATGAACCGAGGTCATCTTTGTCGTAAAAAGTTTGCACAGGAAAATCCCAAGACAAACAGGTTGGTCCTGTTTACTCTAAAATTAAAATACCTTTTCGACGACCTCCTTGGTGCAATAGTGAGCGGTATGGGCGCTCAAATTGTAATTATATTACCTGGGTCAGTTGGGAATAGAATGTATTATCGAGTTTTTCCTGTTATCTTGAGAGACTACAATATGATGTTCATGATGGGTCCTTGAATATCATATTTAAAAGTAATATAGCCTCCTTTTAACCTTAGTAGTCTTTGGCCTCCTATTCGGGGGAGCGAGGGTTCGAATCTCGGACTCGTACATCTAAATTTTCGTAGATAACGTTATGGGAAAACTCCGTGAGGAAAAATACATGCCTTGTATTTTTGGCAGATTAAATCATTAACCACCACGACCACGAAGACCAATTGACAGACTTCACAAACCTTTGAGAACATTATCCTGTACTACTTATTATAAAGTAATCTGTGACATTATGGATAGCTTGGCTTGGATTATTATTGGGCATACATTTTTCCTCACGACGCGATGGTATGATTAGATAAATTAATGTACTTAAAATCACAAAATAATCTTGCGATTTGTCTGTGTCAATGGTTGAGTGGACAAACCTGAAACCTTAACCTTTTGTTTTGAAATCGATGGTAGATTAAAGGAATTTGGAAAAGGTCAAAACGGCAGGAAATTGTAGGTCAAAAAAGTCACGTTTGTGTCATACTTTTGAAGATAAATTTTGTGCAGTGGGGGCACCGCGTGGGGGCCTTATAGCGCAAAAAAGCTATTGGTAGCTATAAAGCATCACAGAATCATAAGTATAGCATAATCATGAGTACAGAATATAGAAAAGGTTTTTTTATCCACTACAAGTTAGCCCTTGATTGCAATCTCACCTGATGGTAAGTGATGAAGTACCGGAACGCTAAATCGCTTGGCGGCACGTAAAAACGTGCTGCCAAGCGATTTAGCCCGTATGTGGCCCGTAGGGTGCCACGGCCGAAGCCTCCCACCAGGCCAGACCAGGGAAATTCAGGAATTATAAATTCCTAAATTGACCCTGCCGGAGATCGAACCCAGGACCTCCGCACGTTAAGACCACAGCGCTCAACACTGCGCGACGGTGGTCGTCAAAAAGGTACATTCTATGTGGTAAGGAGCGTTTAGAAAAGTCTAGCGAAATATCAGTGCGCATTATGATAAATGGATAGGTACCTACATGACGTTTTATAGCGTTTTAGTTACGGTTAATTTATATTGCTTCCAATTCCAAGTAAATGAAAATAAAATATTATTCAACTTATATGATATAATATTTTGATGTTATTACATAATATGACCTATCCATAAATATTTAAAAAAAAATATTTTTAGGCATCAACTACACAGCCTTAGATGATAGTAATTAGTTAATACCGCCAACTTCGAGTGCTCAATATTAAAGCCCGACCCGAGAATCGAACACTACACCTGACATCAGCTAACATACTAACGACTAGAAAAACGAGGCCTGCGTCACATACCAAGTTCGTAATAAAAGGTTACTTTACCTGGCACGGAGAATAAATGTCCCAACTCTCAATACAATACCCGTCCTTAGCAAATATTATACCAGCAATATAATACTCGAAAGCCATCCCTGCCTCGAGCACTTCTGCTTTGTATTTTGCATGGTCCATTAGCACAGCAAAAGACCATTATCAAGTTACATAATGTGTAGGTAGTAGGTACCTACTGTACTGGACGGAGGTAGTTCGACATAAGTTTCGAAGAAGAATATATTAGACTAGATGATTCCCGCGACTTAGTCTGCGTGGACTGCGTTTTTTCGATTCTCGCGGGAACTTAATTTTCTGGTATAAAAAGTAGCATATGTCCTTACCTATCTCTGTACCATATTTCATCAAAATTGGTAGAATAGGTGGGCCGTGAAAGCGTAGCAGACAGACACACTTTCGCATTTACAATATAAGTATGGTCGCCCGCGACTTCGTCTGCGTCCCTAGAATTTATAATTTCCTTTGATATTAAGAAATTTTCCCGCTGCAAAAGGCTATATAGAGGATTACAGGATTATAGAACTAAATATATAGCCTATGCCGGTTTTAATTATTTAAAACTAATAACCTAAACGCCGATTTTCAAGTCTCTTACTTCAAACTGCAGAACCTTTATATACGCATCCAACTCCAGTTTCACCCCCTTCGGTGTAGGTTTTCGTAAAATGCATATTGTTTTTGTATATGTTGTATATGGTTTTTATTTAAAACTAATAACATCAATGCCGATTTTTATGTCTCTAACTTCAGAAATATATAGGACTTCCATACAAACTTCTCACCCCCATTCCAGCCCCTTAGGGGTGAATTTTCTCAAAACCGTTTCTTAGCTGATGTCTACGTCAACCTTCTAAATTTCAAGTTTGTATTCTTATAGTTCCAGAGATATCGAGATTACCTAGTGAGTGAGTGAGTGGTATTTAGCTTTTATAAATACAGAAGAGACGGACGAAAACTCACTATGTACGGATAACGAAAAATGTGGGGGTTTTTTTAATGTGAAATAGCACGCTCTAGTATAATACTGTGACATCTCTCTGGGTGATCTATCGAGCTCATGATTACTTTGCCTCTGTGGATTTGGGAAAATAGGAAAAATAAAACTCGAGAATATCATAGTCAAACAAAAAATATCGTGTCGCTCTATGAATTTATGACATTGAAACGACCCATCTCAAAATCACACCATGTTTGCTGCCAAGAGTGTTAGTTTGAGATGGGTCAGTAGGCAAACACTTTTTAATTATTAGAGCCTAGATGAGACTAGATGACTAGAGACTAGATGATGCCCGCGAATTCGTCCGCGTGGATTTAGGTTTTTGAAAAATCCCATGGGAACTTTTTTTATCTACTTTAGCCCCTGACTGCGATCTCACCTGATGGTAACTGATGATGCAGTCTTAGATGGTAGGTAGTAGGTACTTAGCGGGCTAACCTCAGAGCTATGACAGTTAAATTAAACCCAACCACCTATTTAACGTAGCAGATATACCTAAATCAATTACCTACCGTTTCTGCAAAATATCAAAATGAAATGTTAAGGTCTAAAAACAAACTCACAAATTATGTAGTTAAAACTTCCTAGAATTCAATTTATTCTTATCTTCAGGCATATATTTTGTTTGACTTTCACAGAACTTTTGCGGTCTTATTTGCTACTCGTTTGTATGAAATAATTACATATCTAAATTGTGTTTGATTTATATACGGTAAGGTACGAACATACTTACGTGAAAATTTGTTCGTCAAAATTTCAATAGAGATTGCTTAGTGGGCCATTTGATAGCCATAGTTAACCAAAGTTTTTCCGATAGAGATGATTTACGAATCATTTTATACGGAATTCTCTTTCAATATAGGTCATGATTCATTGCGGCTGCGCACAGTTTGGATTTCCCCATAAAGTAACCCTCCTCAAAAGTTCTTGTAACGGCCGAAAACTTACTGTGAAAGTTTGGATGTTTGTAACATAAGTACATAAGTTTGTATGTTTAGATATTTATTACTAGCTGATGCCCGCGACTTCGTCCGCGTGGTTTAAGTTTTTTTTGATTCCCGCGGGAACTCCTTAATTTTCCGGGATAAAAAGTAGCCTATGTCACTCTACGTATTCAACTATACCCATGCCAAAAATCACGTCACTCCGTTGCTCCATTGCGGCGTGATGAAGCCAACAAACAAACACACTTTCGCATTTATAATATTAGTATGATATGATGATTCTTTCACATCACAAAGATATAACCGATTTCGCTGAAATTTGGAATGAAGAATTTGGAAGACAGCCCTATAACCTGAATTAATATAATATAGACTATATTTTATCGAATTGAAAATTAAGGAGATCCTGCCGGAACTCTGCGGACGGAGTCGCGGGCACATCTAGTTATAATAATTAGTCGTAGTAATAATAATTAATCGATCTGTTTTGACGTCTGTTCTATCACAGATATCTATTATAGATTATAGTATTAGTAGAGTATCTTTAAAAAGATTCGCTTTAGGAAAAATAGTGAGGTTCTTCATTGTTTTCTGTCAGAAGTGTAAACGAACCATTATTGTATCGGTCTGTATAGTCTGTGGTTTGTACTTGTCAAACGTCACATAGAATTTTTCTTTCTCTTTTGCCTAGACTGACAGACCGGCTAACACGTAATTTCTTGTGCTCCCAAAATATAATCTAAATTAATCCTCCTTTCTTGTTTGATTTCCACGGCCTATCCCTTCAGGTTATGGGCCCAGCCCTTCAGGCTATTGAAGATTGTCCAAGTATTTAAATTTAAAACAAGTAAGTTAACCTCAAAAACATTGCGTGGCGGCGCGATCGTGTGGGACTTGTACATTCAGCAAGGACGATGGCGGAGTCAATATCGCGCGTTACAATCGACAAGCTTAAAGGTATGGAGGACTACACCACGTGGAAATTCCTGGTGAAAATGCTACTAATCCACGAGGACTTGTGGGATGCAGTTGTTCAAAGGAAAGGCCCGGACGACAAAACGCAACTCAAGGCGCTGGCGCGTATTTGTCTACTCGTGCAGCCCCCCGTGTTAACACATATTAGAAACGCGAAAACTGCATACGAGGCGTGGGAAAACCTGGAAAATGTTTATGAAGGTAAAGGTCTCACGAGGCGCCTAGGGCTGTTGCGCACATTGTTCGCGTTGAAACTAGAAGGGTTCCCGGACATGCAGACTTATTTAAATAAAATAAGTGACGTCGGTCAGCAGCTGCAAGACATTGGTGCTGGATTGGAAGATGACTTTCTAGCAGTCATTATGTTGAGTGGGCTGTCATCCAACTACGACCCCCTCATTATGACGTTGGAAAACTCTTCAGAGAAGCTCACCACAGAGTCTGTAAGGTCCCGGTTGACACAGGAATATCAACGGAGGCTCGAGAAAGATGACACCAGTTCGGCTTTAGCCGTGAGTAAATCTAGGACTAAGACGATCCGTTGTTTCAAATGCAAAAAGACAGGTCACAGATTCCGGGACTGCCCTGGTGGAGCGAAGAAAGAAGAGAAGAAAGATAAAAGTTTGTTTTGTGCTATGTCAGTGAATTTAGGCAGTGATGTTTGGTATGTGGACTCCGGAGCGACTAATCATATGTGTAATGACCTCAAATCTATAACAAATTATGTGAGTGAATCACCTGTTGCTGTAAAAGTTGCAAATGGTGAAACATTAATGTCATCGGGTAGAGGAAAGGTCGAGATTCCCCTGCTAAGGACTATAAGTGATGTACTATATGTTCCTAATCTATCAGTGAATTTATTATCTGTTAGTGCGATGACTAAAAAGGGTTTTACTGTATTATTTAAGGGCAACTTATGCAAGGTTTTAGATGGGAATGAGGTTATCGCTCAAGCTACACAAATAAATGGTGTATACATTCTAGATAGGCCTCAGCTAAGGCAGGAATGTTATAGCTTGTCCACAGGCATCAACACGGAGCAGAATGTGTCGGCACCTCAGTCCAGAGAGTCGCAGGAGGTGTGGCATAGGAGGCTGGGACA
This sequence comes from Erebia ligea, assembly GCA_917051295.2. Lineage (NCBI taxonomy): Eukaryota > Metazoa > Arthropoda > Insecta > Lepidoptera > Nymphalidae > Erebia > Erebia ligea. The sequence goes on from OU785236.1 coordinate 7,846,635, forward strand.
TTTAAACAGGCGTAGTATGGATTTATTGAAAGGTATGGCTACTGGCATTGATTTTGATAACTCAACTTTCAAATCATGTATCTCTTGTGTACAGGGAAAACAAACCAGGTTGCCGTTTCCCAAGAAGTCGCTTAGTAGGGCTAGGGAATTATTAGGATTAGTTCATACAGACCTATGTGGTCCGATGCCTCAAGCATCTTTTAGTGGGAGTAGGTATTTTCTCACATTCATAGATGACTACAGTAGAAAGACTCATATTTATTTTCTTAGATCAAAGGATGAGGTCTTTGATAAATTTAAAGAATATAAAGCCCTAGTTGAAAATCAGACAGGGAAGAAGGTCAAGGTTCTTCGCAGTGATAATGGTGGAGAATATATTAATAATAAATTTCAGGAATTCCTAAAGAAGTGTGGGATTCGCCACCAAACCACAGTACCTCACTCGCCGCAACAGAATGGTGTTGCAGAGCGAGCCAACCGCACCATTGTAGAGAAAGCACGGTGCATGCTTCTCGATGCCGGTCTCGACCAGCGGTTCTGGGCGGAGGCTGTGAATACGGCTGTGTATCTGAAGAACAGATCGCCTACCAAGGCGGTGAGGGACACTGTTCCTGAGCACAAATGGTCAAACGAAAAGGTAAATATAACTCACCTCAGAACTTTTGGCTGTTTAGCATATGCACTAGCTGATAAAAGAAAAAAATTTGACGCTAAGTGTGATAAATATATTTTTGTAGGATATTGTGACGAGACCAAAGGATACAGATTACTAAATCCTACTAATCCTAAGGTGTGCATAAAAGCTAGGAATGTGACATTTTTGGAAAATGAATTCTATAGCCCTGTCACACGAGAACCTACTGATTCTGTAGAAATGTCACTACACAAAAATCCTCAAACCCATGGCCAGTCTGACCAATCTGATCGACCTGATAGACCTGTATTTCCACATGATGATAGAGGGAGCCCCAGTAATGCGGGATCTGATGGAAATATCACTTTTAGGCCTCGTAAACAAAAGGCGGTCTGTCAGTCTAGGCAAACTATCCAAATAAGTCCAATATCTGTCAGCAGTATTGAACCAGATGATCCGCTCGATGAAACTTACATTCCAGGTGAAACGACCATGGATTCATCCGACTCGGCTGAATCCATGGTCGTTTCACCTGGAATGTAAGTTTCATCGAGCGGATCAGGTAGCAGAGCGTGGTTGAATCTGGGCGGCTGAATCTTACTATGAAGCATCACTGGCTATGCCGTCTGCATACTCAGCCAGTGCAAGCTGCTTTGATGGTGAACCAGAGACTGCGACAGAAGCGTTGCAGGGCAAAGATTCTGAGAGATGGAGAGCTGCTATGACAGATGAGTATAAATCTTTTGTTGAAAATAACTGCTGGATATTGACTGAGCTGCCTGAGGGTCAAAGGCCTGTCAAATGTAAATGGGTATTCAAAAAGAAGAGAGGATTAACTGGAGAAGTTTTGAGATATAAAGCTAGATTAGTTGCCAAAGGATACACACAGAAACATGGTGTTAATTACTTTGAAACTTACTCGCCAGTTGTAAGATATTCAACTTTGAGAATTTTGCTTGCTTTAGCTGCAGAGAAAAATATGGAAATAGATCATTTAGATGTAAAAACAGCTTTTCTTAATGGTGACCTTAAAGAAACCATCTACATGGAACAACCAGAAGGTTTTGTAGATAAAGAAAAGCCTAATATGGTCTATCGCCTGAATAAAGCAATTTATGGTCTCAAACAGGCTTCTAAAAGTTGGTATGAAAAGATTAATACCGTTTTAATAGACAAAATGAGCTTTAGAAAGCTTTCCTCTGAGCCATGTGTATTCATCAAGAGTCATGATGATGGGACCATGACTATTTTAGCTCTTTATGTTGATGATATAATTTTGTTTACTAATAACCATAAAGAAAAGCCTATTATTAAAAAGCAGATTATGACTCAATTTGAGATGAAGGATCTGGGGCCAGCTCATCACATTCTTGGCATGCGACTATGTAGAAAGAATGGTATGTTTTCTTTAGATCAATCGGATTACATTTGTAGGGTGTTAGACCGTTTTAATATGTCAGATTGTAAACCAGCCAACACTCCTATGGAGACTGGATTAAAATTAGAAAAATGTAATACTAAACATGACCTTAATTTACCATATAGGGAATTGATAGGATGTTTGATGTATATTGTAGTATGTACTAGGCCTGATATAGCCAATGCTGTTAGTATTTTGAGTCAATTTAATGATTGTTATAATGAACTTCACTGGAAAGCCGCAAAGCGCGTGCTACGTTATTTAAAGGGTACAATAAATCATTGTCTTACTTATGTTAAAAGTGGTATGGAAATTAGTACCTATGTAGATGCAGATTGGGCCTCTAATGAACTAGATCGAAAATCATTTACAGGTTTTGTATTTAAACTTGGTAATTCAACAATATCATGGGAAAGTAGAAAGCAAAAAACTGTTGCTTTGTCTAGTACGGAGGCTGAGTATATGGCGTTATCAGATGCATGTAAAGAGGCGTTATTTATACGATCATTTTTGTTTGAATGTTTAGGTATAAATTATAAGATTACTATGTATAATGATAGTCAGTCTGCACAAAAACTTAGTACTAATCCCATGTACCATTCAAGAACAAAGCATATTGATGTCAGACATCATTTTATTCGGGAAACTATAAATAAAGGTATAGTTAACTTGTGTTATGTGTCAACAGATAATATGATGGCTGATATATTAACTAAACCTTTAACTCAGTATAAAACTGAAAAGTTTGTAAATCAATTGGGTTTGTCTAAGAATAACTTATGTATTTAATTTTAAGTTTTTCTTAAGTTGGAGGTTTATGCTCTAAAATAAAATTGTGTTTAACTTAAGATTTTGCTTATATATAAAGTGAAATATAAGTATGGTCATTTTTCATCTATGTTAAACATTGTATTAATGTACGTTAACTATGCAAACATTATGTATAATGTTGTAATTGTAAGACAATGTAAATGGCCTCGTTTAAGGGCTAGTGTCAGAAGTGTAAACGAACCATTATTGTATCGGTCTGTATAGTCTGTGGTTTGTACTTGTCAAACGTCACATAGAATTTTTCTTTCTCTTTTGCCTAGACTGACAGACCGGCTAACACGTAATTTCTTGTGCTCCCAAAATATAATCTAAATTAATCCTCCTTTCTTGTTTGATTTCCACGGCCTATCCCTTCATTTTCCGTCCTATAATGAAGGCCTATACTATACTATAATACTTTAAAATGCGAAAGTTTGGATGGATGTATATTTGTTACTCAATCACGCCAAAACGCCTGAACGGATCTGGATGAAATTTGGCACAGAGATAGAGTAAAGTCTGGAATAACATATAGGCTACTTTTTATCCCGGAAAATTAAAGAGTTCTCGCGGGAACCGAAAAACCTCAATCCACGCGGACGAAGTTGCGGGCATTAGCTAGTGGAACATAAAAGCTAATGGATAACTTAATATCCCCTTATACTAGCTAGGCGAGCGTTTAGTGTTCCTAACTAGTTCCAGCGAAATAAAATTCGTGTCTTGTTAAATTTTACAACCTACAAGTACAGAGTCATATACCTACAGTACTGAGTACCGAGCCTGCAGTATACAATAAACGCAAGCTTATTGGCTGCGACTTGCGATCCTCAAAGCTTTAACGCATCAAAGGTTATTGCATATCATTTAACCGCCATGAAAGTTCTATTCATATCCTAGATATTACTTCTAATCTATATATATAAAATTCAAAGTCCTGACTGACTGACTGACTGACTGACTGACTTATATATCAACGCACAGCCTAAACCGCTGGTCCTAGAGACCTGAAATTTGGAGGATGTATTCTTTGTGAAGACTAGGTATCCACTAAGAAAGGATTTTTCGAAATTCCACCCCCAAAGGGGTAAAATAGGGGTTGAAAGTTTGTATGAAAGTCCGTCATTTTTCAAGTTATATCCATGAAACTTGGTATTTGAGCTACCGGTTCAAAATGAAGAAATACGTGTTTCGCCATTTTCGAAAATTCTACCCCCATAGGGCTGAAACAGGGGTTGAAAATTTGTAGGAAAGTCCATCATTTTTCAAGCTGTAGCCATGAAACTTGGTGTTTGGGATTTCGGATTGAAATGAAAAAATACGTGATACACAGTTTTTGAAAATTCTATCCCCAAGGACGTCAAATAGAGAGTTTATCCTTCAGTCACGCCGAAATAGAGCAACGGATCAACGTGATTTTTTTTGCATGGGTATAGTTGAGGACTTGGAGAGTGACATAGGCTTCTTTTTATCCCGGAAAATTAAGGAGTGCCTGTGGGAATCAAAAACTTATGCCACGCGAACGAAGTCGCGGGCGTGCGCTAGTGTAAGTACTAAGTACTTAAGTTTATTGATCATAAAATTCAGTGATTTATAATATAATAATTTTGCTAAAATTTTAGTAAAATCTATGTAACTTCTATACTAATATTATACATGCGAAATTGTGGATGGATGGATTTATGGATGGATTTATGAATGGATCTTTGTTAGTCAATCACACCAGAACGGCTGAACGGATTTATATGTTTGACAAACAGCTAGATTATAGTCTGGAATAACACATAGGCTACTTTTTTACAGCCGGAAAATTAAAGAGTTTCACGGGAACCAAAAAACCTCTATCCACGCGGACGAAGTCGCGGGTATCAGCAAGTAAATTCTAAATATTATATAATACGCGACTTTGTCCACGTGGATTTTAGTTTTGAAAATTCTGGTAGAAACTCCATGATTTTCCAGTACCTATCCGGTTTCCGGTATCGGTTTCCGGTAGGTAGTGCTTCGTCAGGATGCGACCCATGTCTGTACCGAATTCCGTCAATATGGGCTGAGCAGATGGGACGTGAAAACGTAGCAGACAGACAGACACTCTTTTGCATTCATAATACTATTACCTAGTACGGATTATTAAGGTGTTTTTTTTTCAATTTTGCTTCATTTAAGAGAAGTGTGCAGTAAGCGGTTAATATTGTATTATGTTGAATTTTTAAAAAACATAATATTATGTGTATAATGTGAAGTATCGACATATATTATACGGGCAATAATAAAGCCAATGTAAAAATACCAACCGAATTCCAATGTACGAAGTTCGTAGGTACAGCAAAATACGAAATCTACAAAATTTGACAGATGTGAGACGGAAAACAAATATCGTATTTGTTTTCCGTCTCACATCTGTCGAATACAATAGAAAAATCTCTGATCTACAATAACGTTACAATTCTGAATATCAAAATGCTATTAAACAATGCAATCTTAAAACCCTCTTTATTTATATACTAAACTCAATAAACTCAATTTATTTATAACATGTAGGACATACATGACTTTTCGACTCTACCAACGGTTCGGAAAGGAGGTTCTGCTGAGAAGAGCCCCCAAGAAACTCAGCAGTTGCTATTTTTAAAAAAACCGGCCAAGTGCGAGTCGGACTCGCGCACCGAGGGTTCCGTACAAACCTGTAGTAAGTTTTACGATTTATGACGTATTAAAAATAAAAATTACGTTTGTTGTATGGGAGCCCCCCTTTAATATTTACTTTATTGATATTTAATTATTTATTTTGAAAGGTAATATTATACAAGTTAATATTCTGTGAAAATTTGAACCGTCTACCTGTTACCGTTTTTAATATTGAGCAAAAAAATACGAAAAACACACGTTTATTGTATGGGGACCCCCCTTAATATATATATTTTTTTAATTTTTAGTATTTGTTGTTATAGCGGCAACGGAAATACATCGTTTGTGAAAATTTCAGCTTTCTAGCTATCACGGTTTATGAGATACAGCCTGGAGACAGACAGACAGACAGACAGACAGACAGACAGACAGACAGACAGACAGACAGACAGACAGACAGACAGACAGCGGAGTCTTAGTAATAGGGTCCCGTTTTTACCCTTTGGGTACGGAACCCTAAAAACAAGATATTACAATAAGTAGGTACATAAATTAAATACAGTAGTGAAAGTTATATAAATACTATCCTGTGGGCGCTGCAGATTATTATAAAGGGAACCTCTGAGGAAAATTTTAGCTTACCTATACTAGGTCCAAGGGTTTGGGCTGGGCATTGACGAGCCAGGTAGTGAGTGATTGAGTCAGGACTTCAAAGAGAAGTTTATCTGCCGAATTTTCAGACATTATTTGAAGTTAAGTAGGGGAATACCTCCAAGGGAGTTGGATCGCCACTTTGCCTCCCTCTGTCGGTCACTCACTCTGTATGTCGTTGAATTGACTGCCTCGTTGGTCTAGTGGTTAGCATGTTCGACTGCAACCGACGAGGTCTCGGGCTCGAGTCCTCGTCCTCGGGTCGGGCCATAACAAGTATTGGGCTTTTCTGGCAAGCAATTCTCAGTAGGTACCTACTATCCCGGAGTTAGGATGTTTGCAATATTTCACCCCCGTGCCTCGGAGAGCACGTTAAGCCGTCGGTTCTGCACCTGATCTCCCTCCGGTCGTGTCGGAGTTTCCGTCCACTCGGGATATGAGAGTAAAGGAACAGAGTGCACTTGTGCACTATAATATCTCCCGCGCAGATGGCTAAATCTCTCTGGAGATAGGCCGCCGTGGCCGAAATTCGGTCGGGAGAACATTAATATATCGTTGAATTAAAAAGAAGATATTATTAGGTACACTAGGGGTACACTTATGATGAGGTAGATATACCTATGCGATAAACAATAATGTTCTTATTCCACGTGTTCCAAAACCAAAGGTAGAGTTATAAATAAAGCTAGACATGTTATTTAATAAACAAATTCTTTGCTAATGCACTCACAAACGTCTTCATTGTGGGTAATATTAACATCTTGGTTTATATTTGCTTGTCTTTATAGTCCAGCTATAGTTCGTGCCACTGACGGTTCGTAAACAACCATGGTGGTCGACGTGCTTTTGTTTACGTAAGCCTTTCTAATACCATATCGGGACAAGGTTTTCCATCCTTGCATTGCATGTCTATGATCTATTTTTAACCGACGTAAGTAAGTACATTATGAGGTATGGTCTAGATTCTTCAAGCGCTTATAATAATTATACCACAGAATAATAATACTAAGGTTACCTTTACGTTTACGGTGGGAGGCTTCAGCCGTGTCTAGTTACCACCATAGGTACGATGCCGTGTAGATACCGATTAGGGGTAGGTACCTAATTTTTAGAACCTAGGGTTTAATAGAACTGCCATACCCCTAACAGATTAGCCCGCTACCATCCCTTTTAAACTGCATCATCACTTACCATCAGGTGAGATCGCAGTCAAGGGCTAACTTGAAGTGGAATAAAAAAAAATGTTTTCATTTCATCATCACTGATTTGAGTGATTATGAGTTGTGGAATTTCTTAAAGCCTAGCCAGTGATTTATATTCTATGAGATGATAGATCAGTCAGTCAGAGTATAGATAGTGTTTTAATAGAACCTACAATCTAATTATTTACTATACAAGTATTGCGTAGAACAACGTATATTTTCTTTCTATTGAAGGTCTGCAGTGTTGGAACAAAAGGCCTTGTCTTACTTTGGATAAAATACTTAGTACAAAATTTATAATTATGAAGACCATCTTCAAAAGATAAAATTAGTTGGTAGATAATAATTAAGTACCTATACCTTACTTTGCTGTAAGATTTCAAAGGTAATCAAGCCATAACTTAAAACAGTAAACAAAACGATTTTACTTTTCAAGTTAGTTAGATACTGGGGGTATACTAATTCATATTGTTGACGTTCGTGTTTTAGATTAATTATTATAATCCGTACTTTAAGGACGTCAAGGTAAGTGACATAAAACTGACATTTTATAAAGATACTGTTTAAATCGATGGTGGTAACCCCCCCTAACTTATGTCTGCCTCTAATTCGGAGTCAACCATCAACCATCGCCGGTCCGCTATATTCAGGAGCATGGATCTCCTCTCAGAATGTATGTTGTACGGATCTATGTACGTATGTTCAAAATCAATTACTCTGACCAAGTGCGAATGATTTAATATTAGAAATGTCGGCGGCGAAACCAACCTCCTATTTAGGATAAGATTTTATGTACATTGAACAGTGAAGAAATGATAATTTAAAAATAACTAAATACCTACTAATAATAATATTTACTAAAAATAAACGCCGTCCAAGTGATTGTCAATGGGCATGGTGCCCAAAACAATTGATATACTTCGTGCGAATATTATGGAGAATTATTCTCAGGCAATCTGGTTTTGTCGCGATGTTTTCTTTACCGGTAAAGCATGTGATATAAGGTAGATCTCTGAAAAGATAAAGGTAGGTAAGTTTAACTTAGTAATAACTAATAAGCATTCCTATTTCTGTGGTATAGCTAATTCGAATTCTGAGGTCTCACCTCTTCAACTGGAGTCAAACTCATACCTATAAACATCGGGTTAATTATATTTTGTTAACTTTTCCTAATACTAGGCCTGATTACAATCAGTGATTTTAATCACACTTAAAATCCTGCTGAACACGTATTGAAGACTGTTAGGAGGTTAGTCAATAAAAAATGTCGTAATATTCTGTCCATTATGAAAATCTTGCACACCTAAATATCAAAGATTCTATCGGCTTAAATGTCCATGTTTCCAAAAGATATAACGATGCACTGACATTTTGCAATCTTCGGAGACCTTTTCTTTTATTTGGTCAGGTCATGTGAGGTTATTTTAGACATGCAAACATAATGTTAGAGAAATGTACGGGCAAAATGATAGCGCTTTGGAAACTTTTGCGATTTAAATTCATATCAAATTTAAGTTTCGACAATTTGGAACGGTTTCAACTCATGCTCGTATGAAAGCCAAAATATAATAGGTACAACCAAAGAGCCATTTGTGAGTGTTAGAAATTGAGAGGGACTTTAGTCTGCTGAGAATTGATAGAGTACTGCAGTTGAAAATACAACTTTGTACAGTTTCTTAAATTTAAAATGTTACATTTTAAAATTGTAGCGTAGCTAGTAGCTACAGCTTATAAATGACTTTACAAATCATGTCCACGTCTGCATCATGTCAAGTCAGTCGTCAAGGGAATGGTGGCAAGAATGAGGACAGCATTTCCTTTTTCTTTTATTTAGTTCTAGTATAGAGCGCTTGGCTAAAATCTAACTTTCTGGCAAGTGGTGATGCACTCTAAGGTGGAGCGCGCTTGCTTAGAAGATGCCTATTCCCTTTTAATTTAAAGATTTATGATACCAATATTAAAAGCGGATGTGAAAACAGAAGCTGGAAAGGCATTTCATATCCTAGCGGTTCTGGAAGCCATTTTTAGAATAAGTAATTACCTACTATCAACGATATTCTATTTTATTAGCGCTAAAAGAATAGAATATCTTGGAATGTGATTGTGGGGCGAGTGTGACTTAGCAATATATTAAAGGTTAAAGGTAAAAGGTAATAGGTTAAAGTTTGTTTACTTACAAACTTCCAACTAGTTTAACGGAAGGTCCCTCTAAATATTTCATCCCGGTTTTCCTACTTACGTATTCCTGAATAATTGCGTAGCTTGAAATCAACTCTACAGTTTACAGTTATCTGTATACCGAGTCAAAACATAAACAAAAGGAAAATTACTTGAGTCTAGCCATAACGTGCGGCTTTGCTTGCGTCGTTCAAGGTAAGTATAACCTATTACCTATTCTGTGGTATAACTAAGTTTTTTTACAATACTTACGATGCGACGATAAATTGAGACATACCCTAGCCACGGCTGGAGGCCTGCGTTTTATTATTTCAACCAAGAAGTAAACAAATATCAACAAAAGTCGCAAAGTTCAAGTAATAAATATGAATTACTTATTGTTATCTCAATGTGTGAATTCATCGACATATTTCGTCCCTTTATTTGTATTCTTTTGACATTTTTTTTTATGCACAAGATGACTTCTTAACTGTAACTGTGACCCCTGAGGATCGCAGTAACAAGTCTAAAGTCATTTATTCATAGTGCTATCATATTCTGTGGTGCTCTATGTACACTAAATTCGTTTTCCGATACCGTTATTAACTAGTTGTTCGCTCCGAACTGAGACCTCGCGGTATCCATAAGATAGTTTTAACTATCTTTACGTTCATAGACATCAGTAGATACTATATCAGTAGACTATTTTTTTATTCCACGTAAGATGGTGCTAACGTCTATTATTTGTAAACACAAACGAATAAACTTTTACAAAGCGCCATCTATCATCATCATCATTGTGAAGTTCTGTTAAAAATACTGAAGCTCATTAAAAATCAAATAATTTCGTTTCCTTATAATATTTATCTAATTTTAGTTCTAATTGATCAAGTTTCAGGCTCAGCCTTTCAGAAAATTGAGAGTTCTGAGGTCGACTTTGGACGGTAGAAAATCTGCACTTTGAAAGCCCCCCATTTCGTCAATTTTAGGGGGAAAATTAAAAAAAAAATTTATTTGGACTCTTTTCCTAATTATCTTTAAAATGATATACCGCAACCTTAAGTAACGCTATAAAAATATTTTACTTCGCATTCGCATCCGGAAAATTCAAGAGTTCCCGCGGGAACCAAAAAACCTCAATTCACGCGGACGAAGTCGCGGGCATCAGCTAGTAATCTACATAGTTACCTGCTTGGAATTTCTATGTAAACAGAACAAGTGGGAAATTTCCCAGACTTCATTTAATACATAAAGGACTAATGGTAGCTAAGCCTGAAAAACTTCTAGACCGTATTAAATAAGTCCCACCTTTTGAAGAAAGCTCTATACAGACGGGTTTCTTTACATTTTCCTAGAACGTGTCGCATTCAACATATTATATGGTATTCATTACTTGCTTTTCTACCTTAAATGGGCTTGGAAAAAATATATCTTTCGTAGTCTTTTTAATTTATTTTTGTGTATTTCAGAATTTATGTCTTTTTTCCAAATGTACACTCAACTAGTACCTACCTAGACTGAGAAATAAAAAAAAGTAAAGGTTTTGCCGAATTAATTCCATCAAACCAGCCGCTCTATGTTGAAAAACTTGTATATTTAGGTATTAGTTTAATTAAAGAAAGCCTAGACTAAAACGAATTCTCTTTCCCTCCTATAGAGCGCACGGTTGTTCGTTTGGGTTGTAAAAACGACCTTACGTATAAAGTTATGGTAAGATTATTACCACGCAAGTGTATTCAAAAATTATTCTTGTAGGTACTAGATGAAGCCCGCGATTATGTCTGCGTGTATTTGGATTTTAACAACCCCGTCACAGCTCTTTGATTTTTCATGAAAAAAGGTTCCTATGTCACTGTCCAAAATCATAACCGTGCAAAAAAACACGTTGATCTTAATTGCTCCGTTGCGGCATCATTGAAAGAATAAACAAACACACTTTCGAATTTTTAATATTAATAGTAGGAAGACTGAGTTGTTACTATTTCCATTTCGTTATTCAGAATTCCTTTTCCATACCTTAGCACAGACCTTAAATACCTAATTGATCTGCAAATCCATACTCCATACATAAATGCGAAAGTGTGGCGGATCAGCCCATCTTTACACCCGATTTTGATGAAATTTGGTACTTATAAGTGATAGGTTATATCCCGGGAAAGATAAATCCCAGAAAATAAAGGAGTTCCCGCGGGAATAAAAAATACTGAATTCACCCAGACGAAGTACAGGAATCATCTAGTTTGTAAGAAGATTGAATTGCTGAAAATTAACTACAGTTCGCGCGCGAGTTGAATGCAGAGTAAATGTATGTATGTCACCATACATTTGCTCTGCATTCAACTCGTGCGCGAACTATACACCTTTTTGTATTAGAGACAGCAGTAATTATTTCCTTAACGTAATTTACAATTATTTACTCGTACTTACTACTTACCTTTTTTTTTTTTTATTTGCTGGAAAACTGCATTTACGCATCCCGCACAAGGCGGGTATGTGGGACTCACAGATGAAGCAGAATACCCACTAAAAACCAGCAAAAAGCAGTCCGCGTCTAGAAAAAGAGAAGTCTCAGGGTCCCAAGGTGTAGGTATAGGATTCAACTGAGACGTCTCGACGCTAAACCGACAATAGGGTCCTAAACACCTATACTAAGGCGGGAGAAGGTGAGCAAAGCGCTTACCTAATTAACCTGAAAAAGTTCACTTTTATGAGCGGAACGGTAAACAAGACTTAATCATTTTAAATGCATTCACAATTAGCACCTGCTTCAGAAGTCGAAACTGCTCTCTTGCATTTCATTATCGTCGATATCATTAGCTCGAAATATTTTTAACTTTCTATTCTATTAGGTAATTTTGATGGTGGAATAAATTGCCTTTTATGCTATTTTTTATTAAGGCATTTAGATACTTTTATGAAATGAGATTATTAGCAGGGCCCACTCTAAGTGCGTCACAAGTCTTTGTAGTCTGCACAGTTTGAAGCCTTGTCCTAGTGACTGTGCTGTGCTCATTTGTCATTATCTACGACTTGATAAGTTTGTCATTTTCAGCATAGAAAATGACAAACTTATCTTCGCGACAACTTAGGCCACATGAAGGGCCAATACAAGTCAACTAATGTTTGATATGGTCGCGTTGTCGCGTTTAACGCTCACGTAGAACAGGACGGAGGACCTAAACAAATAAAGAAAAAAAAGGACGGAGGACCTGAAAATTGTTCTTAGCTGGGACCTAGCTACTAGCTAAAACGAGGCGAATTGGTACAAGTTCCAAAAAAAATGTTTTCGTTTAATATGCATACCTCTTATAAATACCTTGCTTTTGAAACTTGTGGGTCAGTGTAACTTAAAAGCTAGCTTGAGTAGCAAGGAATACAAAAAAAATTAAATATGCAGTCACCTTACAGTCATTCATTCAAAAGCAGATAACTACTGAGCAAGGCAAGAAATTCAGCAATAAATGATGTGAATCTGTGAATCAATATTATTAGCCTCACCTTAGGCTATGTGTCAAAATATTCATAACAATAACGTGGTGAAAGCGAGGTTGAATTAAAAGAATTTAAATAAATAATTATTTTTATTCTTTCTCATTTTTATATCTTTTACATAATATTATGAAAGAGCATATAAAATAATTAAGAAAATCCACTTGTTATACCTACAACACAACACAATAAACACCAATCGGTACAATCATGTGAAAAATCGCCAATATTTGTGAGGTGTTAAAATAAAACCAAACGACGGCATTATGATTTATTTATATCATAAAATCATTGTTAGCACGCACTTGACAATTCAGCAATTTCATACAATGATTTGCACAAAATGACAATATAATATGTATATAATAGTAGATTGACTAATAGTTAATTTGGGTACTTACAGAGACTAATATTAATAAGCTGGACATTATTAAGTAATTCCATTACAGCACAATTAGTCTCTTCTTTTACTAAGGCAAGAAAATGTTTTATAGCCTAACTCTAGCTCGTGGAGCTAAAAACGTATTCGATATTATTTGGTTCAAGTGCCTATCTAATACCAGGTCCACTAACTACCTCGGGAGTATACGTACATTAAAAGAAAGATTTTTATAAAATTCCCACAGTACCACGCGGATGTAATCGCGGCAAAATTATACCACTACAGCCCATTAACATCCCACAGCTGGGCACAGGCCTCCACTCCCTTAAGAGAGAGGGAATTAGAAGCCTGGGCCTACCACGCTGCTCCAATGCGAGTTGGCGGGCTTTAACGACTATTATCATGTTAGTGATAATAACCGGGACCGACGGCTTAACGTGCTTTCCGAGGCACGGGGGCGAAACACCGCCAACTTCCTAACTCCGGGCTAGTACTGAGAATTTCTAATCAGAAAAACCCAACACTTAATTGTGGCCCGACCCGGGACTCGAACCGGGGACCTCGTCAGCCGCAGTCGAACATGATAACCACTAGACCAACGAGGCAGCAAAATGATAGCTACAAGCGAACTTGGGGCTTTACACATCTTCCTAGAGGTTTGATGTTGAACCATCTTAATGAGAGAGTCAATCACGTTTTTGTCTAAACGTAGATAGTTCAAAAACTGGGTGTGTCTGGGGTGGCAATCACTGCTACCGCTCATCAATCACTTGTCATGAAAATGGAACGCAAACTATTTTGGTAATTAAGTGGTCTGTTGAACTAGTAATAGTAAACCTTTTATGGGTAGGTATTACATTAATTTTATGGTTATAGACTGATCGGTTGATATAAATTGCGTCAAATTCAATTAATGTAAATTACGTCAATTTTCATAAATCTAGGAAAACTTGTATAACATAAAACTGTTGTGACACTGGCAAGCTTTAAGCGAATGTAGTTAGTTACGTGTATAAAGTGTACGGTGTGTAGATAATCTGTCCTCTTTTTAAGGACGACCTCCCTGGCAGGATTCTGTGCGAGTTCCGAATTAGATCCCTTTCTTTTTTCTTTTTTTTTAATCCACTACAAGTTAGCCCTTGACTGCGATCTCACCTGATGATATAAGTAATGATGCAGTCTAAGATGGTGGCGGGCTAACCTGTTAGGGGCATGGCAGTTATACTAAACCCATACCCCAATTCGGTTTCTACACGGCATCGTACCGGAACGCTAAATCGCTTGGCGGTACGTCTTTGCCGGTAGGGTGATAACTAGCCACGGCCGAAGCCTCCCACCAGGCCAGACCAGGGAAAATTCAGAAATTATAAATTCCCAAATTGACCCTGCCGGGGATCGAACCCGAGACCTCCGCACGTTAAGACAACAGCGCTATACACTGCGCCACGGAGGTCGTCTTTCACCCTGACAGGATCAATTAGAAAATTTATAATATCTGAATTTTCTCTGGTCATGTCTGGTGGGAGGCTTGTGCCGTGGCTAGCTGCTACCCAATAGACAGAGACGTGCATGCACCAAGCGTTAGTGTTACAGTACGATGAAGTGAAAAAACCGGCGAAGTGCGAGTCGGACTCGCGCACCGAGGGTTCCGTACAAACCTGTAGTAAGTTTTACGAATTATGACGTATTAAAAATAAAAATTACGTTTGTTGTATGGGAGCCCCCCTTTAATATTTACTTTATTGATATTTAATTATTTATTTTGAAAGGTAATATACAAGTTAATATTCTGTGAAAATTTGAACCGTCTACCTGTTACCGTTTTTAATATTGAGCAAAAAAATACGAAAAAAACACGTTTATTGTATGGGGACCCCCCTTAATATATATATTTTTTTAATTTTTAGTATTTTTATATATTTATAGTATATAGTAATTCTAGCTATCACGGTTTATGAGATACAGCCTGGAGACAGACAGACAGACAGACAGACAGACAGACAGACAGACAGACAGACAGACAGACAGACAGATAGCGGAGTCTTAGTAATAGGGTCCCGTTTTTACCCTTTGGGTACGGAACCCTAAAAAGGAGTGAGATTGCTCTGGCTCGCTCAGAATTTAAGTTTACCGACCTCCCTGGCGCATTGACACATATTAAATAATAGGTCCTTCACATTAATATAGTCAATTAAAAGTAGGAGAACCCACGTGGTTTCTCTTGCACCATTGACCTGCGCCATTAATTGTGTAAATGTTAGAAGCGTTAAAAAGAATACAACCCGGGTTTGGTTATTTTCTAAATAGTCTCGAGTCTGGACTGAAAGAAATTCCATGGTTAACTATAGCTAAGTAGCCCTATTTCCCTATTTATCGACACACGACGACATGTAAAAACCGACTAGTTAGGGGTATGTAGGTATTTGACTTAACTTCTATGTCCCTTCCAAGTTTTTAACCTATAACTATCATAAAATGCATAAAAAATAAAATAACCCAATTGTCAAGATGCAAGTAGATCTAGAGAAGGACGTAATTCTACGAAAAAATAAAAGGCAAAATAATTAACTCGAAGATTCCATAATATTGTGTATTCTAAATTCCAACTATCCTTTGTAATATACGAGTATATCCTTGCCTATTAAGAATATTATTTGCATCATTCAACAGGTGTTATTAATGAAAGCTAGACGAGAATATGATATTTTGAAATGTGTTTTTATTCGTATAGTTCAAAGCGGTTAACCTTGGTGTTAACCAAACTGTCGAAGTGTCTACGTAATAAACCGATTGATCGTCGTTTCCTCATAAAACAATATTTATGTTTCATACACAACATGGTGCTTGCTGCCGGCCTCGTACTGGGAATCAAGCGACCATGTTTTGGGGAGACCCTAGCGAAAGACCTTCGTTCAGCGACTGACGTCTATCATTCGGACGATACAACGACGACGACGATATAAAACTAACCTGATGCTACTTGCTGGCATGGAATTCCTCAAAATACTTTCTGTGAGGCCCTGCCGCTTTACGTTACATTAAGAAGAAAAGCTTCATGCATTATCTTAAGTTTATTTATGTTCCTAACTATTAGAATTTTACTTTGCTTTGATATCCGAGTCAGTAGGTATATCTTCTATAGGTTACCATTTTGCTTTTCCATTGCCTTTAAAACAATAGTTTCTGAAAAGCAATTTGTCAAACGAAGACCCATCAGTACTTATCTCGTTTCATCAGATAGCTACTGTATTGTTGCAAACGCTATTAAAACTCGTTGTACCTACAAAGGAGTTGCTTTTACGACTTATCAGATCGATGTTAAGTTAATGGTTTAATTTAAGTAATGTTTTACAAACAATGGGAAATCGTGACTGGGTCGAGATAATTTCGCTTTTTGTAATCCAAATTGCGATCTTTAAATTGATTCCTGACCACAGAGGTCAGTGGGGAGGCCACCGTCGACTGCCGACAAGAGAAAGCAGGGTTCACTAATGTTTCACAAAAAACATTCAACAAAAATGATCATTTCACAAAAAACGTTTCTATAACTATTCAGGTGACAAACAACGTATTCCGCTAAAATATCATTTTATAAAAGATCATTTGACAAATATTCAATTCGCAAATGTTTTCGTTTGCCAAAATTGCTGAATGTTAAAGTATCATTTACAAAATTATTTCACAAAATAATTTATTTGTCAAATTCGCGATTTTATAAAATGTCGGTACATTTTACAAACTTTAGATCTACTGAAAATATTTTTTTTAACTTAAGTTAGATAGATTAATCCGATAGAACCTAAGTTTAGAATATTTATGTCTTAACCTGTCCTGACCTAACATTTTGACAGATATAGTGCTTATCAAACGTTTTTATGAATTCCTTTCTTTTAATAATTAATGTGAATAATAAATGATTTGTTTGACAAATAATATTTTGCGAAATTAAAATTTGTCAAAAAATTAATTTATAGAACCAGTTGTTTGTAATGATGAATTTTTGATTCATAATTTTGCCAAACGTTGGTTGTGAAATGAAAATTTGTCATTTGTTTTTTATGAAATGATCGGTCACCAGAAAGCAGCCTTCAGTTAGTTGTAAATGTGATCATCTTCTCAACCCATCGCCCGCGCTGGCCTAATGGCTAATACCTAAGTACTAAGCACACGAATCTGCCCCCCGATTGTGTAAGGAAATCGTAATCGTAATCATTTGTCAAACGGATAATTCGACCTGTTTAAGGAGTTCATATATGCCTGCACGTCAAAAAGTATATATGAACTCCTTAAACAGTTCGAGTAATACGTTTTAAGCTGTCAGGTGATTACAATTTGCTTAGACATATTGAGCCTCTGCTCTTAGAATGAAAAAGGTTTTGACGTATCCTACATGCCTTCTTCACGATGTTTTTCACCACTGTTAATGCTGGCGTGTGATGTTAGCGTTAGAGGAGTATGCTGTGAAACCCTGGACATGCGAGTAGGTCGCCGAATATTAACTACTAGGCTATCACCACTATTGTAAGCACGCTCAAATAACGGAACCGGTGTACCCAGAATTACAAATGAACCAGCACGTATGTCATAAGTCATAAGTCATAAGTCATAAATATTTATTCAATTTAGGTAGATGCACTACACTTATTGACGTCCAGTTACATAAAAATATGATGGTGATAATCTGTTACGGTATCTTAAAACTAAAGCTACGAGGGTTCCAAACGCGCCCAGGTCTGAGAAGAGCCCACAACAAACTCAGCTGGGGGTTTTTTTTTTTTTCATTATCACCATCTCACAAATCATCTTAACTAAGGAACTATCAGAGCCATTAGAGCAAATTATTGCCAAGCTTCCTTGTCATTTAAGTAATCCTTCACATGGTAATAGGATTTTCCAATGAGTTTACGTTTTACATTAACTTTGAACTTATTCAGAGACATCTTCAACATGTCTTCTGGGAGCTTATTGTAGAAGCGGACACTCTTTCCAACAAATGAATTGCTAGTTTTACTAAGCCTAGAAGCAGGCATTACAAGTTTATTTTTATTTCTAGTATTGACATTATGACAATCACTTTTCTTCTTGAATTTATCAATGTGTTTATGCACGTATACTAAAGGACTTGTCCAAGATTGGGCCTTGAACATGAACCAAGATGATTTTAATACACGTGAATAGATATCCTAAAATATGGCTTTTAGAATTATTTACACATTTTTAAAGGACCCCAATTTGGAGAAAAATATATTTTTATTTTGTGGCTTTTTTAGATCTTTGTCTGAATCTTATCAACAGTAAAAAAAAAACTTGATTTTTTTTGTCACGTATGTCATTGGGTGATTGTCAAATGTCACTGTCAGTTTTGTTTATCTTAGTTTATTGGTGATTTATTGTTGTCTATTAATTATTTTACGAATGTCTCAAATACTCAATTATTATTTATTAATTTTATAATGTTGTATGTACTACGTATGTAGTGGAAAATGGGTAGTTTATCGAAATGGAATAATAATAATCACAATTAATGCGCATTACCCAAGTTTTAGTGTTGCCATCCATCGAAAAATATTTTCTACAAACGATATTTTTCATAATTAATTTTTAAAAAAACGGGGTTTTCTAAAATTATTATTTAAATGGCGTTTAATGTTATATTTTTTTCTCTTTCACGTGATGGCAGTTTGGTTCTGGTTCATTGACACTCAGAATAAAAAACCACCCTCCATACTGAACTGGGACATGTTCTTTTCAAATATATATTGGTTGTGCACTGTCATAATATTGAATTTTTTGAATTTATCTCTTAGTGACTCTCTTGGTCCCATATTATATATGGCTCGAACAGCCCTCTTCTGCAGCACAAAAACAGAATAAATATCAGCAGCATTACCCCATAATAATATACCATATGACATAATGCTGTGAAAGTAACCAAAATAAACTAATCTCGCCGTTTCTATATCTGTCAACTGGCGAATCTTTTTAACCGCGTATGCAGCAGAACTAAGCCTGTTCGACAAGTCGTTTATATGAAAGCTTTATACCAAGATAAGAATAATATTTTCTGCACAAGACTCAGAAGTCAATGTACTTATTAAAGAGACGTAGATTTTTTAGTCTCCATCTATGCGAAGGTCACTTACCTTCATCTAGCGTCCAACCGATGACTAAACCGAATTGAGCAAGCCGGTTTTATAGCTGTTTATAATAACCATAGGCTATTTGGTAACTGACAGTTATGGATTTGCCGAAAAAAGCATTAATTCCACTAGAGATTCAATATTTGAGAGGCAGCCATTAATTTGCTGTATAAAAAGTAACATTCGAATCAAATATGAGTTCATCTCCCAAATTCATCTTGTTTTTTTTTAATCTGTTTAATAATTATATGAATGACCTTTCTGAGGATTTGAATACTTGCCTAACTACATTTATGTACAGTCTGAGCAATAATTGCTAACCCAAGCCAAGTCAAGCTGGGACCGCATTGTACCTAAGATGGCATCTCTGAATTCAGTCGTGTGGTGGAGCAATTCGAAGACATACACTTAACGAGCTGTCAACTGCACTAACGAAGTTTATCATCCCCCTCCTCTTAGCAGCTGTACTTGAATTGTTAACAGCTCTAGTAACTGAAAACGACTAAAAACCCTAGGAATCAACTGGAATCGGATAACTTTTTAGCACACCTGCTGAGTAGAAAATAAAAATAATCAAGAAAAAGAAAAAAATGACATAGGGATAAAAGTGCCATTTCAGAGAAACACATTTCTCTGCGCCACTTTAATAATTGACAAAAGCAAGACAGCTATTATTGTGAAGCAGTCGAGCCATTTCGCGGAATATTACTTACACGCTCTAATATATTAACATCTCCGCTACATTTCGTATATTTCTCTATTTGTTTCAGAAATTCATACACAAGGAGACAGTATCAACATGTGATACGTGGAAGATAAAAGGGTTGCCTCACTAGTTCAAATGAAAGATTTTTTTGACCAATGAGAGAGATGCGTAGGAGCATGGATGGACCATAGAATGCGCGTCATCGCGGCGCTTATATATTTCATGGTCATTTCATCATCTATCTACGCTTTTATACCTGGTGCCGATGGTAAGTTGAGCTGAATATTATGACAACTTAACTTTAAAATTAATTGTTACCTACTTAAATCTATAAAAAAATATTTAAAAACAAGCTTTTATTTCCCGCCATATTGAAATTAGTGTGACGTCATTTTATTTTCGTATTCTTCTTAGCAAACCCTTTTAATTGATATCCATAATATCATGGAGGTGCATAAAAAATAACTAGTCCGCCATCTTAGGGAGTCTGCCATATTGGATGTAGAATGACGTCACTAACGTCGATGTCACATGCAAAATTTCACCTCAATCGGCTGGGGTTAACTGTTTTATAGTTTAGAAGCAATTGATTTGACCTAAACAAACACAAACATTGCGAGTTAAATAAAAACATGTAAAAACTCAGAGCGTAGAGCTTAATCTAATAATTAGAAACAAATCATGCCCGCGTTGAATGGTGGCAAGAATGCCAGCTGCGCTGAACAGCCAGGCTGGTCCTTTGCGCAATAAATTAGCCAGTCTTTCTGTCACCAGATAGGCAAAGGAATTAACCACAATACTTAGAACTATTTCTCGTAACTTTGTTGGGGATGGAGGTATGTTTTTTATTTAAAGATCCCTTTGGAATTTGGTTGACAATTTCTCTGGCGCAGAGTTGGGAGCTGTGAATTTAAGCGAGAGGTCCTGGGTTTGATTCCCGGCACAAGCAATTAATCAAAGGAAATTTTTAAATTGGTCTAGTAAGAGTCTGCAATGGCTAGTAACCAAAATAAATGATTCAGCGTTCTGATACGAATACGATCAGAAGTAAAAATCTTTACTCAGTAAGAAACTACTTCGTATCAACTATATAACTCTATGTACAAAATCTCAAAATCCTGCGATTGGAGCTATAAATCGACTACGTCAGTCCCGATACGACAGGTAAAAAATAAACACCTTTGTTTGGATTAATTGCGCTTGACCCATGGGTCATGTTCATCATTATCTCACTTGATCGATTTTTTAAAGCTTTTATGATTGATTAAGCATATACTTACACAAGTATTCAAATATTAGTACTTTTTGCGACGATAATAATTTCATCGTAAGTACTATGATTCTCTGTTGATCTTTTCTACCAAAGCGTGGAAGACATAGACATTATCTTGTATGAAATAACGGATGGTGAAACTTTCAGGGCCAGTTATAGCACAGCAGGCACTGGAAGGAGGAAATGCTACACTGTACTGTGATTCCTCTACAGACATTCTCAATGATGAGCTGATGCTTCTAGTCTGGTACAAAGACGATGTACCAATTTACAGGTGAGTCTGTAATCTTGAAAATAACCGTAACAATAACGCGCGGTTGAAGTATTCTATTTAAATAGTTTGTAAAATATAGTCTCAATCTATGTCATTGATTCCAAGCATTAATTATGTGGTACGCGCTCGATAAAAGATGGCGGCCTCAAAACAGTAATTCTGTTTTGTAGCTATTTTCAGCGGAAACAACTTTTGAAAGCTACTTCCGACTTAATTGATCTAAGTCACATTCCTACTATCAAGTCACGACAAAAGCTGAAAGCCTATTTACGTCAAAAAAAATAATGAGAATAACACTATTGGCTTCACTACCCCTAATAGGAAATGTGGAACATTTTCCAAAGATGGTACCGGATGATTTATTGGCCTCTATATAACCAGACGCCCTTTGATTTTTCAGTTATGACGCCCGGATATCCAGCGAATGGTCGAGCGTGTCATTCAACACAAGCGGAAGACTACTAGCAGATCTGCGGAGACAACCGACTCTCGTCACCATCACAAACCTGAGGGGTGATGACCAGGCGTTGTACCACTGTCGGGTAGACTACCTTCTCGCACCCACCAGAAATGTTGGTGTCAATTTGACTGTTATAGGTAAGCATGATTATAGCAATATAGCAATGAATATTTTTGTCTCTCAGCTTTGAGAGAGGGATAGCACGTAAGAGCTCTTTGTATAGCTGTAGATAAAATTACTACTTATCATGCTGATTATGTAATGTAACTACGAATGATCAGTATATTCGTCGTTATAGGGCAGTAGAACAAAGACTTAAAGCTAATTTACGGTTAATTACCATTAAACTTTCATCCTCTAAAAAACAAATTGGGTCGCAGAAGTCTGTAGACAGCTCCATGATTAAGGTTAAGAGTAAAATTTTAGTCCGAAGTTAACAAAACCTGACTTCTGCAACCCCATTTCCTTTTATTTAACCAACCATTTAATCTTAGAAGAAATTCAAAAGAGCTTGTCGTAGGTTAATCTTACGAACTGCATTGAACGGAAAGCACAGAAGCAAAGAGTTTCCTGTTCGTTACCATATCAATTGACGATTTCCTCAACATATCCTATCAACTCTATATTGAATTCAAGAAAATTGTATTAGTTAGGCACACTTAAGTACTTTGAATGAATAAACGAACGAAGTACAATTCAAAAACTCTAACTACGGTTTTCATTAATTCAAATGTAATAACTGCGAAATTACACAATTATACAATGCAAACTCAATCTAACGTATAATTATGTAAGCTATTGTAGGTTACTTCAATCCACGGTTGTTAAATGTGATTAAAGTTTAAGTACTCGGACATTTCCTATGAAACGTTACCTACTCGTGTTTCGTTGAAATGGCAATCAAATATATTATTTAAGTATACCAACCTAATACGTATTTGAGGTTTCGTAAATCGTACCTCATACTTTATCTAAAATAAACCTCTTTTGTCAGACCAAGCTTGAGGTATCAAGTTCAAATAAATATCTTATAGCCTCGTTAGCTTCGTTGCCTCGTTGGCCGCGAATTTCCATTCATGTGGATTAAGGTTTTTTTTTGAATATCGCCTTGTGACTTTTCCAAGATAAAAATGGGGCGTATATTATTCGGAATGCAAGCAAAGATAGATAAGATAGAGACCAACCACCGAGTTTCGTGCTGGTTATTTACAGTAGGCAGGGCCGGTCCTAGGGCGGTGCGAGCGGTGCGACCGCACCGGGCGCCTTCAAGGGGGGGCGCTAAAATGAACCAAAATTTACCAAAACGTGAAACAAAAGACGCTCGACCGAAGTCGCGCACACGCACGAACAAAATTGCGGGGGAGCGGGCCGCGGGGTGAACTTTCGGCCGTCACTTGTTTCACTAGGCAGGCAAAATGTCTATTGAATTGTCAATTCAAACGCGCGCGAGTTTATTTATTTGTATACATTGTGGTAAACTGCTAATAATAGTACGTACTTAGATTATTATAATATAGTGATGCATTCGAAATAAAACCAGAGGTGAGAATTGTTTATAGAAGTTCCTTTCTAATGTAGGTATTTCGTTCGCGATCGAGCAAACTATCGTTGATGCCCGATTCCGGCTTGAATGCGCCATTTTTACACGACTGCCCAAAAAAGAGTGTGATGTTTTTAGGGTTCATGTACCTATGTATGTAACTTTTTTTATTCCACCATAACTTTTGAACTGCTGAATAGATTTGGACATATGGGGTATCGTTGGAATCCTTACATCATTTCGATTAACATAGGCTATATTTTTTTTGGAAAAAGTCGTTTTACCACAGGGTGGTCGTGTTAAAGGTCGATAAGATAAAGACGAAGGGAATCGTTAAATATTGAGTTATTGAAGTTTTTACTTACTAAAGGGGTTAATTTAAGGCTATATGCTACCTAAAATTTAAGTAATTTAAAAATGGAACGATGTTTTTTTCCAAAATTTGACAACCAAGGACAAAAGTTTTTTTTTAAATTTCGAATTGCATGCTCTACACGTTAGGCCAACATGTTGGCCAACAGCTGGGCCAGCGTACAGAGGGCATATTGGTGACGGATGGCGGAAGGGGCGCGGGTTGACGATGGTTGGTTGCGGACTGCGGTGTTTGTGCACAACGTGGTCAGAGCCAGCATAAGCTGTTTATTGAAATAAAAAACGAATGAACACTATGATGGAAAATTATTTATTACTTTGTTCGTTATTGATTTTAAAAACTATTTGTGTTTGCTAAAATGAGTTCAAGTAAATACAATTAAGTATGATGAATTCTTGCAATTAGGGAGCTATTTATTGAAACAAATGAACTCGGGAAAAAATATAGTTGTTCGTTGTTCGCGATTGATTTTGGACATTTCTGCCTATAGGTAAGTACTACTTAGTTTAAATTTCCGCGCATTGTTTGAGAAAAGTACTATACAAGCCTTGGCCACAACTAGGCATTGATGGACTCACGTATGTGTGCCGAGGCGCAGCCGAGGCACACATACGTCACACGTACGTCAATGCCTCTTTTGCTGGCCGCTGCAGTAATGTAGGTACTATTTCAGTTGTTCACCACTTCACATACCTATAGGTAGGTATTCGCACAAACTGGTTAAACGAACTTTTGACAGCAGAATAATCAGAAGCCACTGTTTTTCCTGGTGGAAGATAAAGCAACAGCTTAAACATTTTTTTTATTTAGAGGGGCGCCATTTTTCGTCCTCGCACCAGGTTAAAATGTTAATAGGACCGGCACTGACAGTAGGAAGGGTATTTCGAAACAGTATTCACTTGCCAATTCGAAAGTTTATTTTAATAAAAATCATTTATATCTATACGTATCGAGAGTCGAAATTGGGATGAGCCGTGAAAAGGTTACAGCATATTCGCATTTGAATTATTAAAAAAAAAGTGCATCCGGTTTGCTATAAGCTACGAACGATTTTTGCATACCAGTTTGAACATTTTACATTTTTATTACAATGGTAATGGTAGGTAAGTATATCAGCATTATTAGAGTCTTGTTTATATTTATTGACAAGCTTGGGTGTGAAATGAGTAGATACTAAATAATAAATGATTTGAAAGGAATTCAGGATTATCGATCCGGTTTTATGTTTGTTTTCTATTTCTGGTTTAAATACCTAATTAATTTAAGTTTCCTTGCCTTTTATACCGCTCAGGTTTATAGGCTCAAGTTTTTGAAGCTTGCGGCATTATTTTAAGATGTGTATAATATAATTAAATGTATAATTATAATAATATGTAGGTATGTGTGAGAAATATATAATTTTTAATATAGAGTCATTTCCAAAATAAGTTCCCGAATGAATTACGGTGATTTTACCAAGCATAACATTAACATATTTTATTTTCAGTTTTACCGAGCCAACCGTTCTTTCTGGATGAAGTTGGGAACAAAGTTGAGGAAAAGATTGGACCGTACCACGAGGGAGATACTTTGGTACTTAGCTGCTTAGTTATTGGAGGTAAGGAAATAAGAATGATGTACCTACCTGGATGTATAAAGATCTACTTCGTTTAGTTATATAGGCAGCTCATGAAGACGCATTTTCAACAAATCAACAGAACTTCATGTACCTACCTAACACATCAGCTCTACTGTTTTTTGTCCAACCAAAGACCAACCTGAAAGGCCTTATCTATAATGATTATCAAAGCTCAAACTTACTATATAATAATGATGAGTAATATAAGAAGTAACTAACTGACATGAAACTACCTATTTAAACAAACAACTGGACTCAGTGCTGTATGCGCTTGTTTGTTTTTTATTACGAAGCATAAACATATTATAGCACTAAATGCTAGAATAAGAAGAAATGTTTTTAAGAAATCAAACCTAGCTTTGCCTTTTGAGTGCTTGTACCTAATAATATAACTACGAACTAGCTGATGCTCGCGACTTCGTCCGCGTGGGTTGAGGTTTTTTGGTTCCCATGGGAACTCTTGAATTTTTCCGGGATAGCCAGTGCCAATGTGTTATTTCAGACTATAAATTATCTCTGTGCCAAATTACATCCAGATCCTTTCAGTCGTTCTGGCGTGATTGAGTATCAAACATCCATCCAAGCTTTCGCAAAATTATAATATTAGTATAGATATCTTTAGCTGATGTGAGGTAGTGGAATAAATCCCCTCGTTTCTATTTCCAGGTCGACCTCCGCCTCGTATCAGCTGGTACTCAGGCGAGGACCTGGTTGATGCTTCAGATGGCGCCAGCGACATCCCCGGCGTGAAAGAGAACGAGCTGTACTTGCCTCTCACTCGCGCTAACGCTGAATCACTGTCTTGTAGAGCCACCAATACTCCGCTTACTCCGCCTGTTGTTGCTACTTTGAACATTGAGCTGTTTTGTAAGTATTCTTGACGTGTATTTTATGTAGCTGCCAACAAAATGATGCTTGTGAATTCGCGCGGAAGAAAGTTTGTTAAACATCGACAGACTGACACACTTTTGCAGTTTTAATATTAAGTATGAATTCGGATGGCAACGCGCTCACTGCGTGCTACCAGCCTTTATGCCCGTTTCGAGGGGAGTTGAGGTGGGGAGACCCCTTCAAGCCAAACAGGCACAACGTCTAGCTGCGCGCAGTCAGTGCATTGCCACCTTGTCAATATCTTCCATCTTCATCCATTCGCTTTTCAATGCCCACCGCATCCTTGAAATTGTAGGTCCATCGGGCTAGAGTGTAACCGATTCTTTGGCCAACTTATAAATAATGAATAAGGATCCCGGACATGATTTCCGGTTCCTGAAATACGTTATAATGATTGACACTCACGACAGCTTAACCGTTTTAAACAGATTACTATTACTTTTTAAATTTCTTGTAATAGAAACCTAATGCAGGATTCCAACCCGTTGTTGATAATCTGCGATTTCTGAGCAGTGACCACTGACCGCTTATCCAGAACATCAATGTGGATTGATGATCTAACTACTAATTTCATGAATTGGGTATTTGACAATTAATAGTCAAATCAGCAACTTTTTATCAAACGTCAAAACGCGTCGTACAGGGATTTATATGAATTTCATTAAAGTTCGACGCACTTTTTTACTATCGATTGTTTTAAATGGTTATTCAACAAAAACCTGTCAGGGGACGTGGATAATACGACTTTTGGGAGATCCTCTATTTAATAATCACTAAAAAATAATTTATTTGAATATTAGTCAAATACCCAATTGTTCTTAAACCTGCTGATGGAATTATTGCATTTCCACGCAGTAACAGAGCGCTTTCTTCATTAAATTAGCTGTTTTACCATATTCTTTATATTTCCAGTATCTGCCTACAACGTAACAATCAACTGGGTTCGAGGGACGGTGGAAGACGCTCTGAGCGCTGGTCGGCCGGCCATCGTGCAGTGTGTAGCACACGGCTCGTACCCGCAACCCGAGCTAACCTGGTGGCTGGACCATCGGCACCTCACACAGCACAGCAACCAGGTATCCGCATCGATATATTATATGTAGGTACTAGATGGGCCCTTTCATATAAAAAAGTTGGGCGTCCGGCTTGTAGGGTATACCCCTCACCTGTATAAGCATGTCCTTGTCCCCGCCATAGCGCTGTCCCAGTTATCAGACTAGATGGTGTTAGTAAAATAAGTCCGCATTATTTGTTTGACAGGGCCCGCCTATGTAAATTGAGGTATGTAGTTGGGTATCCATCCACCCATACAGTCATCCATATTCATCATTCAACTGCATAAGCCTTATAGAGAGTGGTCACCCGAAATATCTTTCAACTTCTTCATCCAGTCGCTTTCCACCGCCCACCCATCCTTAAAATTGTCGGTCAATCGGGCTAGAGTGTTACTGATTTTTTGGACACCTTGTAAGTTTACCTTTACAAGTTGCAACCGAGAAGAATTATTAAATATGTCGGTCTGACTTCTACTTTATTATTGAGATAAATTCTGAGATCAGGTACTGGAAGATTTGTCTAAAAACAGGTGCAGAAACAGTAGGCTACATACGATATAACCACATCAAAATCTCTATCGTAGTGATTGGTTCAATTTATGGTATTCTCTCTCTCTGACCAATCAGAGGTGATTGGATTGTTACACTGTAGCAATAATTTTTACGTAATTAATAAAGTTCCTTATATGATTGACATCATCTTAAATTCTTTTATCTGCGGTTTGCGCTCGTTGGTTTGAAATAAATTTACCGAAACTTACCAGCCTTTTACTACCTTACAGAACTGGAACAATGCAACTCGTAAAGCACAGTCGTTCTTGGAGCTGACGCCGGCCGTGAGCGACAATGGCGCGACGCTGGCGTGCGTCGCCACCAACACTGCCATGCCGCCGGGGAGAGACTCCAAGGCTGACGTCATCATTCTTAATGTTACCTGTAAGTCTATATTTCAGATTCACTGCACAACTTTCAGAGCTCGAATTATGCAGCTCACAAAGCGCAGTCGTTCTTGGAGATGACGCCGGCCGTGAGGGACATTGGTGCGATGCTGGCGTGTGTAGCCACCAACCACTGCCACGGCACCTGGGAGAGACTCCAAGGCTGACGTTATCATTCTCAATATTATTTAGAATAGGTTTAGATATTGCAAATAAAAACCAGGTATAGTTCGTTAATATATTACGTCCGTAGGTTATAAAGAAATCTGAGGAGCGATGTGAATTTTAGGAGCTTGAATAGTTAAAGTAAACTAATCTCTATATTGTTACAGATAGTCCAATAGTAGAATTATCCAAATTAGGAGATGGAAGACTGAACGAAGTGGTGGAGCTGGACAGCTTGCACCTGGAGTGCGAAGTGAGAGCCAACCCGCCTGTTGAAAACTTTACATGGTATTTTAATGTAAGGACCAAAAAATGTCTACTAATAACCTGTCACCCTGAAAATCTGCCTGAGAAAATGCGAATGCATTGCCAACTTAATGAAATGGGATGTGTATCTTCGTCCTTTTCATTGTATCGATCATTGTCGTCATGATAGCGGGTTGAGAATGCTGCATTGCTGTAATATTACTTTCGAACATGTTTACATTTAACAAGGGTCTATCTGCCAATAGATTATTATGTTATACCGAGATTATATATATACATATATACGTATATATAGTTATAACGAGATACCATGGTATTCTAACCCAAGAAGGCATCCAAAGCTAAGCATGTGGGCACTTATTGAATTGGCAACTAATGTGATTTAAATGAATGATCATAATAAAATCTATTGGGATAAAGATTAAAGAATAAAAGTACGTAATAAGTTTAAGCTAGCTAGCTACTTAATTTTATTGCTTGATGAAGATGATTCATAATATTCATCGAAATTTCAGGATATAGAAATAAGGCCGCACAGTATATGGGGCAGCCAAGTATTCTCCCAATCTCTGCTGGTAGAGGAGGCGACGCGGAGACACGCTGGCCGATACTCCTGCGCAGCCCGCAACAGCGTCGGAGAAACGAGAGCTGAATCTATTAATATTAGCGTATTTTGTGAGTAAATCCATTACAATTAGGCTTAGAAACTTCATAAATTTGCATTTAAGTTTCCTTTTTAATGTAAAAGCATGAGCTATGAGCAATACAGAAATTCTATACGAGTCGGGGCGGTGGGGCGGAACGTTTTATGATCTACAAAACTTATCAAATCTGGTTCTAAACTCCAAAGCTCTTAATTTTATTTTGTTTTAATATCTTTAATAAGTCTGCAAAAATACAAAATCAATTATTGTAACTTTGAAAATGCCCTGTTAATGACCATTGCTAATAGCAGTACGTTTTTCAGTGCGCTGAAATCAAAATGTTTATGTATAGAGTTATAGAGTATAGAGGATAGAGGATAGGAGGAGGATTTGAAATTGATGTGCATAAAATCCTTTACCCGTTGTCCTACGTGAGCGACAAACGCGACACCGCGACTCGATACGACGCGACGCGACTGTACCTATCGAACAGTAGCTGATCCTTCACGTGGCCTACGTTGTCGCGCGGACATGTTTGTCATTACTATGGCATCTTCTGTCGCTCACCTAGGACAACGGGTAAGTACCTATGTATGTTTTTTTCTAGCTGATAATCATAACGCACCAACCAAGCTCAAACTTAAAAACATTCACAAAAACCGATCTCATGGTGAATATTTGATGCTCTTTGTAGATCCACCAGAATGTATGGACCACGGCATTACGTTAGTGAAAGAAACGTTGAAATGCAACGTCAAATCGTTACCACCGCCAGACACATTTTTCTGGCACATCCAACCAACGGACGAAGATGTACAGCATCTTACCACTGGATCAGCAATCCTACCTCTCACACAGATCACAGGATCTCTATCTAGGTACCTAGAAGCAAGCTGTGAAGCTGGAAACGGTATAGCATCACAAGAGAAACCGTGTAAAAGAACTTTCAGTTTTGAGCTACTGAGGCCGCCGCAACCGCAGCAATGCGATCTGGCGTATGAATACGAAGAATTCCAAATGAGATGTATCCCAGGTAAATTCTTTTGGTAGACGTATCAATCTATGTTAGGCCGGCGTTCCCTTCACTGAGTTACTACATTATAATAGTACTTAGCTCAAGCCCGCGACTTCGTCCGCGTGGACTGAGGTTTCGGCTTCGGTTTTGTTAAATTTTCTGGGATAAAAAGTAGCCTATGTATTATTCCAGACTGTAATCTATCTTTGTGCCAAATTTATCCAGATCCGTTCAGCCGTTTTGGCGTGATCGAGTAACAAACATCTATCCATCCATCCGTCAATCAATCCATCCAAACTTTCGCGTTTATAATATTAGTACAGATATCTACCACTACAAATTGTATATAGACGCCCATAATTCACAGTTGCTTTGAACATAACAGTTAACAGACATGACGAAACCAGAAGGGTTCCCTTGTTCGTCTAACACCCTTTTAAAAATATGCGTCCCTCCATCGCTTGAAGCATTTTTTTATCTTTACAGTTGAAAACGCAACCTACTATGAAGTCTCAGTCTGGCGGATGTCTACGTCCAACGCTTCATTGATGCTGGAGCGGCGAGGATCCATGGGATATGGGATGGGCCAGGCTTTAGCTCAGGGTGATGGAGTTCCGTGGCTCGTGAGAGGTCCTCTGGGGAACTTGAGAGCTGAAGATGAAGTTGGTGCTTCTGCGTGTAACAGATATGGCTGTTCTGGGTCATTGCTGTTAAGACCAACTGAAATATTGTTAAATTCGGCTGCAGTGCCTTGGTGGAAATGTAAGTGATGATTAGAAAATTAAATTAATTTATTTTACTTGAGATTCACATAAAAGTTCTATCTCATATTCATTCCTTTTATCAAATATCTCTTCCTACAGGCTTAGCATGCGCACAACGAGATTTCTCGCGACGTGAGAGAGAGAGATGTTGTCGTTGCCAGCTAATTTTTCGTTTACCTTGACCTTCACAAAATGCGGTATATTACAAGAAAAAAATAGTCGGCAAAAATGTAAGGGTTCGTAGATAAAAATACCACAGATAAGAAATATTATTTTGACGTTACGAGACAAGTAACCATGTTAGCTTCGGTAGACAAATAGAGATAACGCGTAGACATAATTTTACTCGTTGTGCGCATGACAGCGCTGCTGCATGCTGGTTAGACTTGCGCGAGCGACTAGGTGATCGTCTGGGTGTGAATGAACCGTAGAAATGGAACTCTCAAGAATATTGTGCCCGAACAGGGCACAGGCTTAACACTGATAGATACCACAAAAATATACTATGAACCTGATCTTTAAACGGGGCACGGGTCCGGCATAACCAGTAATCATATTTTTAACGGTTTACTTTTATTATACTATTCGTGTCAACAAGGATTATTTTTACAGTTCTACTCGGCAAAGACGTAGGCATATCAATCGGGGCAGTAGTGCTTCTGGCGGTGTTCGTGCTATCAACAGTCCTGGTGGTACGGGTAGCACGCCGCGTCCGCTCCAAGCCCGCTCCAGTCATTCAAGTGCTGCAGCTTGATGAGGTCGCACGAGAATACCTTGATAACATAGGAGGTAGGTAAGGATTGCATGCGTGCTTTTCTGATTTCACGTGTTTAATCACTGGAACATCAGGGCGTTTACCAAGCAAGGTTGAATAAATTGTTAAATTCACGATTTTACAAAATGTCGGCACATTTTAAAAACTTTAGTGCATAGAATAGAATCATTATAATTTCATTATGAATTTAAAATAAATCAATATAATATAGATAATTAGTTTCGCTGTCAATTGGATATTTGAGAACTAGTCAAATAAGCAACTTTTTTTCAAACGTAAAACGCGTGCTTATTATGGGATTTTGTATGAAATACTGAACTGTGACGTCATGACAATTCGACGCACTTTTTTTTTCTTTAATTGATAGTTTGAAATGGTTATTCAACATAAAACGAACAGGGGACGTGGATATTACGACTTTTTGCAGGTCCTCTATTTTATAATCACTAAAAAATAATTTATTCGACTAGTAGTCAAATAGGTAGGTACCCAGTTTTACCAGTGACTGACGAATAACCTACCGTTTAATATCTAGGTATATAATATCTAGGGTATTAATACTTAAGTATATTGATAAAACTCTACTTATTTAATCGTTTACTACGTAATAGACTAAGAGATAACTGCACTTTTGGTAACCATCGCCTGAAAGGCTGATTCAGTGTTAGGTGGATGTAGGGCTCTCCACTGATCACAAAAGTTGCAGTCTGCCTGCATGCGGATGGGCCTTTAGCTAGATATGGCCGTTCAAAGACGGTTTATTGTTACCAAAAATGAACGATAATTAGAAAAGCTGATTCTTGTACAGTATTAAAGTATGCGCAGTACCTATGTAAACAGCATGAAAACTGACTGATGTGGTTGGACCTTTTACTAGACCGACTAGACCTCTCAAAGACGTAATAAGCTATACTTACTATGCGTTCCTGTAAAAAAATATTAGCAATTATTATGTCGTCGTTGATTGTTATTAAAAAATTTTAACAGCAATCAACGGGACGACATAATAATTATTGAATTATTGAAGCTATTTTTGATTACTTCCCTGGCGCAGTGTCGAGCGGTGTTGTCTTAACGTGCGGAGGTCCCGGGTTCGATCCCCGGCAGGGTCAATTGAGGAATTTATAATTTCTAAATTTTCCCTGGTCTGGCCTGGTGGGAGGCCTCGGCCGTGGCTAGTTACCACCACCGAGGCCTCCCACCAGGCCAGACCAGGGAAAAAGTGGAAAGTGGCGCCAAGCGATTTAGCGTTCCGGTAAGATGCCGTGTAGAAAATGAATAGGGGTATGGGTTTAATATAACTGCCATGCCCCTAACATGTTAGCCCGCTACTAATACTTAGACTGCATCATCACTTACCATCAGGTGGATAAAAATATTAAAAAAGCTTTAGAATTTGTTCTTATATTCGCAGAGCATAAAGTCCGAGCATCGTGCAGCCTGCGTTCTTGCAGCAGCGGCTACTCGGACGGCTCGGGCGAAACCGCGCCGACCATCGACCGACGTCGCAAGCCGCGCCTCTGGGAATGGGACCCACCACCTCCAGATGTGACCCTCACTTTACATAGAGAAAGTGCTGTATGAACAGTATTGATGGACGCATCTTACGAAGGCTCTGGAACCTGGAGTACATCGACGCCTGCCTAAATCCTCGAAAAGCTTTTAAAGTATTGGCCTCAAGGCTGTGGCTTTCTTACCCAGACTTGCTCAAGGGTGTCTTGGATAACTGGGTCTTCTTATTCAGGTCTGAAAGACCAATACCCTCTTCATCGTAGGCTGTAAAACACCCCTAGGTTCACTTCAGTGTTAGTCCAGCTCTTCACGCGAAGAAGGAGCCGTACCAAACAACAATTAAACGTTGCTAGTGAGAGAGAGAGGCCAAGCGGGGGTACAGATTACGGGCTTCAAGGCCTCGCCTCCTTACCCGGGGAGGGCGTGGGGCAACATTGTGCCCCGGTGAATTTCTTGAAGACTTAAAGAATCGGCTAGCACCTGCTTTGGGGGCTACGGACCCCTTGCCTTGACTCTCTTATAACGTTCTATATGTTTATAGAACTTTTACTAGATGGCGCTACACGGAGTAGCATGACACTTGCAAAGCGTTGGCATGAACTACTATAAGGACGATCGTCGGATTTTTTAATCTAGCGCATATGGCGCATACTATAAAATATCTGCAGATTATCAAAAGCATAGTAGTTACCTACCTACCTCAAGTAATAAAGTGACAGTGAATGTGTTTGAGAAAAAACATTTTTGGCCTAAAAACCTACCCTAGAGTCTAGGACCCGGAATGATGATGTATTTATTGTTGTGTCTATCGAAAATAGAGACTAACTAAATTAAACTTGTTCTAAAGTCTCCAAATTAATATTTTAAGAAATTGAACAATTGTTATAATAATAAAGACATGAGAAGTTGAGAACCGTGTTTCGAAATGTTCACAATTAAGAGACTGCTACGTTACCGTTAATAAGGGTTATAACACTTAATATTAAAATTTTACATCTGTGGAAGAGTACCAGAATATTATAAATTAATTTTACCTTTTTAGTGATTGAAAATCAGAACTCATCTTGATAAAGGACCCTATTTTAACTCACTAAGTATGTGATTCCATTGCGAATAGTAAATAATAATATGTATATGCTTTGTAATTTAAGGCCGACGTTTTAATCGCCAAATTATATACTTAGGGCCGATTTCTCCAACGCCGAGTAAAATCGTGCATTCGTAACCAATAGAAAAATATCGACAGAATTCCACATCTGACAAACCATCAAAATTCGTAGGTTAATGGTACTCGGAGTCGTAGAAATCGGCCTTAACCGAATTTTGACAGATGTCCTTCGAGCATTATGCAAAATATGCTCTAAGCAGATTTCTTACAAAATCTTTTAAAATGCCAAATTTTGTTTCTCAGTTGCGCCAAATGTATTATTAATTCATCATGATTCAATAAGCTATTGAAAAATCGGTCCCGTATGTAAATTATGTACAAACAGATTATAACTGGCCTATGATAATATCATTATGGTAATAATATATTGTGTGTTGTATACAATCTCTAGACTAAACTAAATTGACA
This sequence comes from Erebia ligea, assembly GCA_917051295.2. NCBI lineage: Eukaryota > Metazoa > Arthropoda > Insecta > Lepidoptera > Nymphalidae > Erebia > Erebia ligea. The sequence goes on from OU785236.1 coordinate 7,881,991, forward strand.
GCTCTAAACCTATTGCTATCCCTTTGCACTGGAAGCATTAACAATAGCAATAAATGTACTTAGACCTACATCTGTGCTTAGACCTGTCATTTTAGTTTAGAAATTGTTTATAACATTGTACCTACTTACCGTGTCATCAAATAAATATTATAAATGCGAAAGTTTGGATGTATGGATGTATGTTTGTTACTCAATCACGCTCCAACGGATGAACAGATCTGGATGAAATTTGGCACAGAGATAGATTATGGTCTGGAATAGCACATAGGCTACTTTTTATCCCGGAAAATTAAAGAGTTCCCGCGGGAACCGAAAAACCTCAATCCACGCGGACGAAGTCGCGGGCATCAGCTAGTTTAAAATATTTGAAACTAGATGATGCCCGCGACTTCGGCTGCGTGAATTTAGATTATTATTCCCATGGGAACTCTTCAGGATAAAAAGCGCAGTCGTAATTCCTAATTCCATGATAAAAAGCCTATGTCCTTCCCCGGGATGCAACCTATCATTTTTTCAAGCGATTTCGACACTTTACGCATTTATAATATTAGTATGGATTATATTATTATTGTGACCAGTTACGTATTAGGTAGAGATTCTAGATAATTAATACTGTTTCAATAAAATTTCAAGAGAAAAAAAAAGAAAATTTTAACCGCTAACCGAAGAAGAGATAATTTATCGAATACTAATTGCTAATGACTTATTTGAAATATGTCGACAAATTTGAAAAAAAGTAATTAAATAAATTAAAAATTATTGAATGTATCTTTGATTTATTTTCCATAAAACAGCCAATAGTAACGTCTCTCTCTTTACTATTGGCTATGTTCCACTTTCCTCGATGGTCTATTTGTTAGACCCATAGATTTATATTGGTAAAGCCCATGGTTCGATCCCTGAGTTGGGTCATAATGAAGTATTGGGGTTTTCTGACAAGAAATTATTTGTAGTAGCCCGGAGTCTGGTAGTTGGCGATGTTTCACCCCTGGCCGTGCTTCGGAGAGTATGTAAATCTATCGGTCCTTTATCTCAGTAGCTATCAAAATTGAAAGTCACTGACATAATATATTTTTCATCATACCTATTCGAAAAACGCATATTACCTTCAGAGGAGCAAGAGCAAAGTGTAACTTGTAGGCCCATGGGACTTTTCATTTCTCTCTTCTGATTGGTCCGAAGTCACGTCATCAATTTGTTGATCGAATATACGGCTTTGCATTTCTCTGTTCTGATTGGTCCGAAGTCACGTGATTAATTTGTTGATCGGATATACGTCTTTACATTTTATTTAAACTTTAATTATACGTCTAAATAATGTCTATACAATTACATAGAAGGTTGATAGGAGTATCTTCTGATTGGTGCTTAAACGTATAGGTAATGTCCATACATAGTAGGTTGATCTCCTAGCTTTTTCTCATACGTAATGATGAAAAATAGTGTGTGTCACTCGGGGCCAAATTTTTTGTTCTCGGGCGGCGTATATTGAATTCCTCGCTACGTTCAGGATTCTACTTTAGAACCCCTCGCTACGCTCGGGATTCTACTATAGAATCCTTCACTTCGCTCTGAATTCAAAATAGCGCCTTCGGGGAACGAAAAATTTCTTTGGCCCCATGTAACACAAATAACTAATTTTATATCCATTGAAGGTTTCAAACCTTCAATGGATAAGAAGTATAATATGGCTTTCACTTTTGATATTATTATTTTAAACCCCTTTCCATTAATCAAATAATGGTAGGAGTTTTCTTGGGATAATAATGCGGTGGGTTCCTACGTCCTTCCGCATACGCCTCGACTAAGAGTATTTAAACTCTTGGGTTTTTGTAACGATTATCAGATGTTAGTGATAATAACCGGGACCGACGGCTTAACGTGCTCTCCGAAGCACGGAGGAAACAAAAAGGCCAGATTTAAACCTCCAAATTCGGTCACCCATCCAGTTACCGACTTGGGTCAACGTTGCTTAACATTCGTAATCGACTGATATGCATTGTCACAACTAGGCCATTCGTCCCTCACTAATGATCTTCCTCCAGTCGAGTTGGATTTTCCGTCCCACCGGGCCATGAGAAAAAGAAAACGAATAGAGACTAGAAAGTGCGAAAGTAATATCTGGACTGGCAAAACAAACGCTCGCTACGCTTTGCGCGTGACTGATGGAACACCCCAACAGGGTGTTTTTGTATGGGAGCTACGGAGTTCGCCGGTCAGACAGTCAGAGAATTTTCAAAAAAATAAATTATATTGCATATCCGACAGATAGCTGGTGGTTAGAAATGTGGCCAATCCTGTATAGCAAAATCTCTAAACTAAAATGACAGCTTTAAATCTAGTTCCGTCCCATTCGGCAGGGAGTATTATGAAAGGGTTAGCAATACCTATTTCTAATGCTGTCATTTTAGTTTAGTTTAGAGATTGTGCACTACAATCAGCCCTAATTCTTCTGTTTTAGATATTCAGTCGGGAGGACATTATTTTACTGGCATGTTAAAATTAACAATGTTTGTATTCGTTTGATAAATAAATCGTCGGATATTAAATCCAATTGAATTGAAGCTTCGGACGTATATTCCATGAGTATAGCTACATCCAGTTACTTCAACCGGTTGAACTAGTGAGACTTATTTTTTCCACTAGTTCAACTGCATAATATTATGAATCATTCAAAAACTGCTCGGTAAAAAGCATTGATGTAGAATTTTAGTACCAAGTAAAAACTGATCTGACTAAACTGGTTATACTTACCTACCTAAGATTAGTGAAAAAAAGATTCTCAACTTGTTTAATCACAAAAAAAACTAACTGTATGGTGGTATGGCAATAAGTATACAGCAAGGTCTACTTATGGGTGTCTAGATGTAAACTAGCCTCTAAAAACTCGGGTGCTCAACAGAGTGAAAAGATACTTTGTGCCTAGGCCCTGTCTTCTGCTGTATAAAGCGCAAGTTCGGCCCCACATGGAGTACTGCTCTCACCTCTGGGCTCCGCACACCAGTGCCAGCTCCTTCAATTTGACCGGATACAAAAGCGGGCAGTTCGACTCGTAGACAATACCAAAATTACTTGCACGTTGGAGTCCCTAGAGCACTGAAGAGACGTCAGTTCTCTTTGTGTGTTCTGTCGTCTCTACAATGGGGAGTGCTCTGAAGAGTTACTTATTTAATCTAATGAAACAAATTTCATCCTCACCTCCTGTATGCCTGGTCTTCTTCCACCTCCCGTTATTGCAGGTCATGTCTGCCACGTACCTGCAAATTATGGAACCAGCTTCCATTTTCTGTGTTCCCTCATGATTATAATATGGGGCTCTTCAAAGGGCGGATAAACACATAATCTCAAAAGCCGGCAGCGCATTGGCGGTTCCACTTGTGCTACTTGCATGAGTGGCGGTAATCCATTAATATCAGTTGACCCGCCTGCTCGTTTGCTCGCTGTCATATATTTTTTTTAATGTCCTCAGTAGGGTTGCCAAATGCACACTCATTTTCGGCAAAATATAGTATTTTTCTGCAGAATAAGCTCTAGAATCTAAAGGTATTCAGTATTCACTAAGTTAAGCCAGACTGACATTCGTCAACGAGTGTTAAATTTTAATTAAGTAATTTTATCAGTTTATCTGTTAAAATGCGATCTCGCCTGATGGTAAATGATGGTGCAGTCTAAGATGGTAGCGGGCTAACCTCTTAGGGGTATGGCAATTGGCAGTTATATTAAGCCTATACCCCTAATCAGTTTCTACACGACATCGTCCCGGAATAGACCGATGAATAGACCGATGAGGATGAGTAGGAATTACTTACTTAGTAATAAAAATGATGATTTAAATAATGTAATACGACTACCTAACAGGAAAATAACATAAATGCAACATAAATGTTAGGGATCTACATTTTAATAAAATACCTAATAGGAAAACCAATATTATAATGAGCTGCAATCTGAAGGCCAAATTTTGTTTTAATATATTTTTACATCTCTCATATTCGGTAAGTAGGTCCTTATTACCCCCAAATGGAGCTTGTAGGTGACCAATTAGCGCTCTGGGGTAATAATGTAGCTAGAAAAGCCCTAGGGCGGTAAGTAATTAAAAAAAGTATGATGGTTAGATGTACGCGAACTTTTTGAAAGAGTGGAGAGATGTAAAGCAGAGTAGTTAGCTCGGGTGTAAGCATCAATTGCACCCTCGAACTATAGGCGCCCTCCCTGCGCTCGTGCGCCTAAATATCTCGGGCTGCAATTGATGCCTTACAACCCTTGGCTACTAATCTACTATTATTTTGAAAATGAAAATGAAAATGAAAATGATTTATTTCATGTAGGACCACTAGTGTCACTTATGATAAGTCGTAAGAATCTACCACCACCATTTAACCATGAAACCTTTTTTTTTTCAATTTCCACACCCACCTGTCAACCATTGTTACATATCAACTTAATAATAGGTACCTATAGGTATAGTGTCATAATTCACACGACCTTAGACTTAGTTTTTTAGGGTTCCGTAGCCAAATTTGGCAGAAACGGAACCCTTATAGATTCATCATGTCTGTCTGTCTGTCTGTCTGTCTGTCAGTCTGTCTGTGTGTCCGTCCGTATGTCACAGCCACTTTTTTCCGAAACTATAAGAACTATACTGTTGAAACTTGGTAAGTAGATGTATTCTGTGAACCTCATTAAGATTTTCACACAAAACTAGAAAAAAACAATAAATTTTGGGGGTCCCCATACTTAGAACTGAAACTCAAAAAATTTTTTTTCATCAAACCCATACGTGTGGGGTATCTATGGATAGGTCTTCAAAAATGATATTGAGGTTTCTAATATCATTTTTTTCTAAAGTGAATAGTTTGCCCGAGAGACACTTCCAAAGTGGTAAAATGTGTGTCCCTCCCCCCTGTAACTTCTAAAATAAGAGAATGATAAAACTAAAAAAAATATATGATATTCATGCAAACTTCCACCGAAAATTAGTTTGAACGAGATCTAGTAAGTAGTTTTTTTTAATAATTTAAAACTTACTACAGGTTTGTACGGAACCCTCGGTGCGCGAGTCCGACTCGCAGTTGGCCGGTTTTTTTATATTTATATTTTAGAGGTATACCGAGGTAGGTACACCGTTTTTAGGGTTCCGTAGTAATCGAGGGACCCTTATAGTTTCGCCATGTCCGTCTGCGGCTTAACTCAGAGATTATTAGTATCAGAAAGATGTAATCTGGCATGGGTGTATCATCTTATCTTAATCACGCCGACAAAGTGGTAAAATAACATTTAAAAAAAGTGTGTGTGCAATTCACACACGGCAGAAGTGAAACTTCAGTAAAGTAGACTACGAGAGAATGAGATTAATATAACTTGTATTCTATCTCATTCTCTCTCATTGTATTTTATATCTTATGTAAATATGTTGGTCTCTTTATGGTGTCGCTTTTTCGTTTTATTTTTTTCGTTTCGTTGAATTTTCAAATCACAACGATTCTGAAGAAGTTTCACTTCAAAAAAGAAAATTAGGGTAATTAGGGTAGGGCTACACGTAAAGTGAGGCTGATTTTTTCCTGCTCGTCTATCCTATGGTATAGGGTTTAAGCCGGCAACGCATTGGCGGTTCCTCTGGTGCTGCAAATGTTCATGGGCGGCGGTAATCACTTAACATCATGTGACCCGCCTGCTCGTTTGCTCGCTATGTACCTATACGTAAAAAAGGGGGTAATTGAATAGGACACAAAAAGAGTGCGGTTGTGGGAAAACCATTTTTTGATTCAGGTATACGTCCGTTTGCGAAATATTTAGCTTTAAAATTATGCTAGCTAAACGGTCGTTTTTGGATAGATATGTGAAAAAAATCATGGAAGTAGTATAAATAAAGAAGTTAAAAGGAAAACTATCATAGGGTAGACTTTATTTTCTCCCATGTCCTCCCATTTGCTACTACTTAGAGCGCACTGCTCAGTTAAAGATATAACATTTTTATGTAGACATGGACTACCTATATATTTACTACAAGTCACTAATAAGCTGTAAATTTATACATAAAGCCCTTTTATTTTGATGGTTTTTATATATATTATATTTTTTCGTAATTTTAAGTTGTTGGATGATATTCTGGTTCTGCCAGATTGACGGAAAGACCCACACGCACAGTGCTAAATCACACAAGCGCGACTCTCAGAGCTTTTTGCTTTATTATTAATAAAACGAAATCAAAGTAATAATTGTAAGTAAATTAATATAAAAGTTTATAAACATGACATGCATGGCACTCAATTTGCTATGCGTCCATGGATTTTCCCGCACGAGATAATTATTATTTTATAAACCACCAAGTGACCTCAGATCTAAAGGCGAGACAGAAGGACAGTCCTCGATCAGTCTGAGTGAAGCGGCCGAGACGAACGAATAGTTACTTATTTTTACACACAATAAAAACACGTACAAAATAATGTTTCTATCAAATTTTTTAATATGTGGCCTCATCTTGTATAGTTGTGGAGTAGTACTTGCAAGTAAGTTTTTAGGATTTTTTTGACAATTCTAACAGAATTAACTAACAATGAAATTCTAACAGGCTTTTTGCTAGCTATTTATTAACAAAGGAACTGCATGGTTGATAAACATCTATAATATAATCAACATTAATAATAATTATATTATATAATGTTGCTAATAATAATGTTGACATATAATATTTCCGTCGTGGGTAATTAGAGAACATAAATAGGTGTTTACTGAGCCATTCGATAATAATATTGTAGCAAACATATTCATCAAGTTCAAAGATACCTGTACACTTTAATCTGCATATTATTAAACGTTTAAATATTGCAATGAAGAGTAGGGGATATATAATTTATTACCCGGAAACTGCGTTTATAATATTATTATGATTTGTATACTAAATATATACCTAATAGTTAATTAATCCATACTTCCATACTTCCATACTTTATATTATAAATGCGAAAGTGTGTCTGTCTGTCTGTCTGCTACGCTTTCACGGTCCATCCGTTCAACCGATTTTGATGAAATTTTGTACAGGGATAGGTTGTTTACCGGGGAAGGACATAGGCTACTTTTTATCCCGGAAAATTGAACAGTTCCCGCGGGAATCAAAAAACTTAATCCACGCGGGCGAAGTCGCGGGCATCATCTAGTACACTATATTCTATTACTAGCTGATGCCCGCGACTTCGTCCGCGTGGATCGAGGTTTTTCTGTTCCCGCGGGAACTCCTTAATTTTCCGGGATAAAAAGTAGCATAAGTGTTGTTATTCCAGACTATAATCTATCTCTGTGCCAAATTTCATCCAGATCCGTTGAGCCGTTGGGGCGTGATTTAGTAACAAACATCCACACATCCATACATCCATAGATCCATCAAACTTTCGCATTTATAATATTTATTTGATTATGTTTAGGTAGTATTATAAAGTAATTATTAAATCTCTTTGATTTAGGTGCTACAATTTAATTTAATAAAATAAGTCGTACAGTATAGGCACGGTAATAGGTATAGGCAGGATTGATTTGTACAGCACCTAAATAGATATTAGATAAATTCTAGTATACTTACCTATCTACTTGAAAATCTGTGGAACAGATAGATCGTGAAACAGCAGGCTAGCAGACAGACTAATATTATAAATATGCTAATGCTAATATTGTTTATTTTGACGACCTCCGTGGCGCAGTTTTGTGCGCGGTCCCGGGTTCGATCCCGGTAGGGTCAATTTGGGAATTTATAATTTCTGAATTTTCCCTGGTCTGGCCTGGTAGGAGGCTGCGGCCGTTGCTAGTTACCACCCTACCGAGTACCGGCAAAGACGTGCCGCCAAGAGATTTAGCGTTTCGGTACGATGCCGTGTAGAAACCGAATAGGGGTGTGGGTTTAATATAACTGCCATGCCCCTGACAGGTCAGCCCGCTACCATCTTAGACTGCATCATCACTTACCATCAGTTGAGATCGCAGTCAAGATCTAACTTGTAGTGGATAAAAAAATCACAGATTTCGCAGTCCCTACAAAAATCGGAGCATTGAAAATGAACACATTACAAGTTGAATAATAATTTTTTTTTATTGAGATTTACCTACTTCCCTAAAATAATTACACAACTGCATTACTTACAAGGCATGTTTTAACACCATTAACATGACGATCGGCCAATAATCACTCCAGCTTTTGTTAATTCTTAAAAAAATTAAAATCTCTTCTTCAAAATATTGAAAAACTAGCTATTACCCGCAGCTTCGCTCGCGTGGCTCAAGGGAACAATAGCTGAGTTTTATGTGAAAGATTGTCAATTATCAACTTAACTGTGACTGCCTGTTTGAGACATTTCACTCAGCGCTCTGAACTCTGCACTCTGAACTCTGAACCCTGCACTCTGAACTCTGAACTCTATACTCTGAACTCTGAACTCTGCACTCTGAACTCTAAACTCTGCACTCTGAACTCTGCACTCTGAACTCTGCACTCTGAACTCTGCACTCTGAACTCTGCACTCTGAACTATGCACTCTGAACTATGCACTCTGAACTCTGACCTCTGCACTCTGCACTCTTAACTGTGCACTCTGAACTCTGAAGTCTGAACTCTGAATTCTGAACTCTGAACTCTGCTCTCTGAACTCTGCACTCTGAACTCTGCACTCTGAACCCTGCACTCTGAAGTCTGAACTCTGCACTCTGCACTCTGAACTCTGAACTCTGCACTCTGAATTCTTAACTCTGCACTTTGAACTCTGAACTCTGATTTCTGAACTCTGCACTCTGAACTCTGAACTCTATACTCTGAACTCTAAACTCTGCACTCTGAACTCTTCACTCTGAACTCTGCATTCTGAACTCTGAACTCTGCACTCTGAAGTCTGAACTCTGCACTCTTAACTATGCACTCTGAACTCTGCACTCTGAACTCTGAACTCTGCACTCTGAACTCTGACCTCTGCACTCTGAAATCTGCACTCTGAACTCTGCACTCTGAACTCTGCATTCTGAACTCTGAACTCTGAACTCTGCACTCTGAACTCTGAACTCTGCACTCTGAACCCTGCACTCTGAAGTCTGAACTCTGCACTCTGAACTCTGCACTCTGAAGTCTGAACTCTGCACTCTGAACTCTGAACTCTGCACTCTGAACTCTGCACTCTGAACTAAGCACTCTGAACTCTGCACTCTGAACTCTGAACTCAGACTCTGGACTCTGCACTCTGAACTCTGCAGTCTGAACTCTGCACTCTGAACTCTGCACTCTGAACTCTGCACTCTGAACTCTGACCTCTGCATTCTGTCCTCTGAACTCTGCACTCTGAACTCTGCACTCTGAACTCTGATCTCTGCACTCTGAACTCTGAACTCTGCACTCTGAACTATGCACTCTGAAGTCTGAACTCTGCACTCTGAACTCTGAACTCTGAACTTTGCACTCTGAACTCTGACCTCTGCACTCTGACCTCTGAACTCTGCACTCTGAACTTTGAACTCTGACCTCTGCACTCTGACCTCTGAACTCTGAACTCTGCACTCTGAACTCTGAACTCTGAACTTTGAACTCTGCACTCTGATCTCTGACCTCTGTACTCTGATCTCTGAACTCTGAACTCTGAAGTCTAAACTCTGAACTCTGCACTCTGCACTCTGAACTCTGCACTCTAAACTCTGAACTCTGAACTCTGCACTCTGACCTCTGCACTCTGACCTCTGCACTCTGAACTCTGTAGTCTGAACTTTGCACTCTGATTTTTTTTCTATTTTTTAGTCATTCTTATACTTACTATTTACCCCCCAAAAAGAAAAAAAAGATAATTTTTGATTTTTTAAAGATTTTTGACTACAGGGTTAATGCCTTTGTTTTAAGGTTCGCGTTGTTATGAAGACAAAAGTTCTTTAATATAAATATAGTACATTCGTAATCAAACGGTAATGCCTTAGTTTTACGGTTTATATTTTAATGTTCGTTTTCACTTCTATCGGCAGTCCCTATGACTGCCAATTTTTTTTACTTTAATGAGAACAACTTCCAAGAACACTTTCGCATTTATAAAATATATTAGGATATTAGGATTATAGGATGTTACTAAGGTAGCACATGTTACTTTCCTGGTCCAAAAATAAATCTGAATGTCGGCTAACCTGAACGTGGGCTAACCTGAACGTGGGCTAACTTGGACGTCGGATAACTTGAACGTCGGCTAACTTAAACGACGGCGTATCTGAACGTCGGCTAACCTGAACGTCGGCTAACCTGAACGTCGGCTAACTTGAACTTCGGCTAACCTAAACGTCGGCTGACCTGAACGTGGGCTAACCGGACGGTTATGATAACCTGAACGTGGGCTAACCTGAACGTGGGAACGGTGAAACAAATAAGAGAAAAAGAGCATACTATCCCACAGGAACTGTTGGTTACGGGATAAAAAGTTACAATCACTTTCCAGCTATTCAACTATACCTGTGCAAAAAATCACGTCAATCTGTAACTCCGTTGCCGCCTAATTAAAGAACAAATGCGAGAAAAAGAGCATTATATCCCACAGGAACTGTTAGTTTTTCCGGGATAAAAAGTGGCCTATGTCACTCTGCGGGTCCTCAAATATACCCATGCAAAAAATCACGTCAATCCGTTGCGCCATTGCCGCCTAATTGACAAAAAATGCGAAAAAAAGAGCATGCTATCCCACAGGAACTGTTTATTTTTCCGGGATAAAAAGTAGCCTATGTCACTCTCCAGGTCCTCAAATATACCCATGCAAAAAATCACGTCGATCCGTTAAGCCGTTGAAGCGTGATTGAAGGACAAACCAACAAACCAACAAACCAACAAACCAACAAACCAACAAACAAACTGACTTTCGCATTTATAATATTAGTATGGATGGATGTTCGTTTTCACTTCTATCGGCAGTCCCTATGACTGCCAATTTTTTTTACTTTAATGAGAACAACTTCCAAGAACACTTTCGCATTTATAAAATATATTAGGATATTAGGATTATAGGATGTTACTAAGGTAGCACATGTTACTTTCCTGGTCCAAAAATAAATCTGAATGTCGGCTAACCTGAACGTGGGCTAACCTGAACGTGGGCTAACTTGGACGTCGGATAACTTGAACGTCGGCTAACTTAAACGACGGCGTATCTGAACGTCGGCTAACCTGAACGTCGGCTAACCTGAACGTCGGCTAACTTGAACTTCGGCTAACCTAAACGTCGGCTGACCTGAACGTGGGCTAACCGGACGGTTATGATAACCTGAACGTGGGCTAACCTGAACGTGGGAACGGTGAAACAAATAAGAGAAAAAGAGCATACTATCCCACAGGAACTGTTGGTTACGGGATAAAAAGTTACAATCACTTTCCAGCTATTCAACTATACCTGTGCAAAAAATCACGTCAATCTGTAACTCCGTTGCCGCCTAATTAAAGAACAAATGTGAGAAAAAGAGCATTATATCCCACAGGAACTGTTAGTTTTTCCGGGATAAAAAGTGGCCTATGTCACTCTACGGGTCCTCAAATATACCCATGCAAAAAATCACGTCGATCCGTTGCGCCGTTGCCGCCTAATTGACAAAAAATGCGAAAAAAAGAGCATGCTATCCCACAGGAACTGTTTATTTTTCCGGGATAAAAAGAAGCCTATGTCACTCTCCAGGTCCTCAAATATACCCATGCAAAAAATCACGTCGATCCGTTAAGCCGTTGAAGCGTGATTGAAGGACAAACCAACAAACCAACAAACAAACTGACTTTCGCATTTATAATATTAGTATGGATATTAGGATATTAGGATTATAGGATGTTACTAAGGTAGCACATGTTACTTTCCTGGTCCGAAAATAAATCTGAATGTCGGCTAACCTGAACGTGGGCTAACCTGAACGTGGAATAACTGGGACGTCGGATAACTTGAACGTCGGCTAACTTAAACGATGGCGTATTTGAACGTCGGCTAACCTGAACGTCGGCTAACCTGAACGTCGGCTAACCTGAACTTCGGCTAACCTAAACGTCGGCTGACCTGAACGTGGGCTAACCGGACGGTTATGATAACCTGAACGTGGGCTAACCTGAACGTGGGAACGGTGAAACAAATAAGAGAAAAAGAGCATACTATCCCACAGGAACTGTTGGTTACGGGATAAAAAGTTACAATCACTTTCCAGCTATTCAACTATACCTGTGCAAAAAATCACGTCAATCTGTAACTCCGTTGCCGCCTAATTAAAGAACAAATGTGAGAAAAAGAGCATTATATCCCACAGGAACTGTTAGTTTTTCCGGGATAAAAAGTGGCCTATGTCACTCTACGGGTCCTCAAATATACCCATGCAAAAAATCACGTCGATCCGTTGCGCCGTTGCCGCCTAATTGACAAAAAATGCGAAAAAAAGAGCATGCTATCCCACAGGAACTGTTTATTTTTCCGGGATAAAAAGAAGCCTATGTCACTCTCCAGGTCCTCAAATATACCCATGCAAAAAATCACGTCGATCCGTTAAGCCGTTGAAGCGTGATTGAAGGACAAACCAACAAACCAACAAACAAACTGACTTTCGCATTTATAATATTAGTATGGATATTAGGATATTAGGATTATAGGATGTTACTAAGGTAGCACATGTTACTTTCCTGGTCCGAAAATAAATCTGAATGTCGGCTAACCTGAACGTGGGCTAACCTGAACGTGGAATAACTGGGACGTCGGATAACTTGAACGTCGGCTAACTTAAACGACGGCGTATTTGAACGTCGGCTAACCTGAACGTCGGCTAACCTGAACGTCGGCTAACCTGAACTTCGGCTAACCTAAACGTCGGCTGACCTGAACGTGGGCTAACCGGACGGTTATGATAACCTGAACGTGGGCTAACCTGAACGTGGGAACGGTGAAACAAATAAGAGAAAAAGAGCATACTATCCCACAGGAACTGTTGGTTACGGGATAAAAAGTTACAATCACTTTCCAGCTATTCAACTATACCTGTGCAAAAAATCACGTCAATCTGTAACTCCGTTGCCGCCTAATTAAAGAACAAATGCGAGAAAAAGAGCATTATATCCCACAGGAACTGTTAGTTTTTCCGGGATAAAAAGTGGCCTATGTCACTCTGCGGGTCCTCAAATATACCCATGCAAAAAATCACGTCAATCCGTTGCGCCATTGCCGCCTAATTGACAAAAAATGCGAAAAAAAGAGCATGCTATCCCACAGGAACTGTTTATTTTTCCGGGATAAAAAGTAGCCTATGTCACTCTCCAGGTCCTCAAATATACCCATGCAAAAAATCACGTCGATCCGTTAAGCCGTTGAAGCGTGATTGAAGGACAAACCAACAAACCAACAAACCAACAAACCAACAAACCAACAAACAAACTGACTTTCGCATTTATAATATTAGTATGGATGGATGTTCGTTTTCACTTCTATCGGCAGTCCCTATGACTGCCAATTTTTTTTACTTTAATGAGAACAACTTCCAAGAACACTTTCGCATTTATAAAATATATTAGGATATTAGGATTATAGGATGTTACTAAGGTAGCACATGTTACTTTCCTGGTCCAAAAATAAATCTGAATGTCGGCTAACCTGAACGTGGGCTAACCTGAACGTGGGCTAACTTGGACGTCGGATAACTTGAACGTCGGCTAACTTAAACGACGGCGTATCTGAACGTCGGCTAACCTGAACGTCGGCTAACCTGAACGTCGGCTAACTTGAACTTCGGCTAACCTAAACGTCGGCTGACCTGAACGTGGGCTAACCGGACGGTTATGATAACCTGAACGTGGGCTAACCTGAACGTGGGAACGGTGAAACAAATAAGAGAAAAAGAGCATACTATCCCACAGGAACTGTTGGTTACGGGATAAAAAGTTACAATCACTTTCCAGCTATTCAACTATACCTGTGCAAAAAATCACGTCAATCTGTAACTCCGTTGCCGCCTAATTAAAGAACAAATGTGAGAAAAAGAGCATTATATCCCACAGGAACTGTTAGTTTTTCCGGGATAAAAAGTGGCCTATGTCACTCTACGGGTCCTCAAATATACCCATGCAAAAAATCACGTCGATCCGTTGCGCCGTTGCCGCCTAATTGACAAAAAATGCGAAAAAAAGAGCATGCTATCCCACAGGAACTGTTTATTTTTCCGGGATAAAAAGAAGCCTATGTCACTCTCCAGGTCCTCAAATATACCCATGCAAAAAATCACGTCGATCCGTTAAGCCGTTGAAGCGTGATTGAAGGACAAACCAACAAACCAACAAACAAACTGACTTTCGCATTTATAATATTAGTATGGATATTAGGATATTAGGATTATAGGATGTTACTAAGGTAGCACATGTTACTTTCCTGGTCCGAAAATAAATCTGAATGTCGGCTAACCTGAACGTGGGCTAACCTGAACGTGGAATAACTGGGACGTCGGATAACTTGAACGTCGGCTAACTTAAACGATGGCGTATTTGAACGTCGGCTAACCTGAACGTCGGCTAACCTGAACGTCGGCTAACCTGAACTTCGGCTAACCTAAACGTCGGCTGACCTGAACGTGGGCTAACCGGACGGTTATGATAACCTGAACGTGGGCTAACCTGAACGTGGGAACGGTGAAACAAATAAGAGAAAAAGAGCATACTATCCCACAGGAACTGTTGGTTACGGGATAAAAAGTTACAATCACTTTCCAGCTATTCAACTATACCTGTGCAAAAAATCACGTCAATCTGTAACTCCGTTGCCGCCTAATTAAAGAACAAATGCGAGAAAAAGAGCATTATATCCCACAGGAACTGTTAGTTTTTCCGGGATAAAAAGTGGCCTATGTCACTCTGCGGGTCCTCAAATATACCCATGCAAAAAATCACGTCAATCCGTTGCGCCATTGCCGCCTAATTGACAAAAAATGCGAAAAAAAGAGCATGCTATCCCACAGGAACTGTTTATTTTTCCGGGATAAAAAGTAGCCTATGTCACTCTCCAGGTCCTCAAATATACCCATGCAAAAAATCACGTCGATCCGTTGCGCCGTTGCCGCCTAATTGACAAAAAATGCGAAAAAAAGAGCATGCTATCCCACAGGAACTGTTTATTTTTCCGGGATAAAAAGAAGCCTATGTCACTCTCCAGGTCCTCAAATATACCCATGCAAAAAATCACGTCGATCCGTTAAGCCGTTGAAGCGTGATTGAAGGACAAACCAACAAACCAACAAACAAACTGACTTTCGCATTTATAATATTAGTATGGATATTAGGATATTAGGATTATAGGATGTTACTAAGGTAGCACATGTTACTTTCCTGGTCCGAAAATAAATCTGAATGTCGGCTAACCTGAACGTGGGCTAACCTGAACGTGGAATAACTGGGACGTCGGATAACTTGAACGTCGGCTAACTTAAACGATGGCGTATTTGAACGTCGGCTAACCTGAACGTCGGCTAACCTGAACGTCGGCTAACCTGAACTTCGGCTAACCTAAACGTCGGCTGACCTGAACGTGGGCTAACCGGACGGTTATGATAACCTGAACGTGGGCTAACCTGAACGTGGGAACGGTGAAACAAATAAGAGAAAAAGAGCATACTATCCCACAGGAACTGTTGGTTACGGGATAAAAAGTTACAATCACTTTCCAGCTATTCAACTATACCTGTGCAAAAAATCACGTCAATCTGTAACTCCGTTGCCGCCTAATTAAAGAACAAATGCGAGAAAAAGAGCATTATATCCCACAGGAACTGTTAGTTTTTCCGGGATAAAAAGTGGCCTATGTCACTCTGCGGGTCCTCAAATATACCCATGCAAAAAATCACGTCAATCCGTTGCGCCATTGCCGCCTAATTGACAAAAAATGCGAAAAAAAGAGCATGCTATCCCACAGGAACTGTTTATTTTTCCGGGATAAAAAGTAGCCTATGTCACTCTCCAGGTCCTCAAATATACCCATGCAAAAAATCACGTCGATCCGTTAAGCCGTTGAAGCGTGATTGAAGGACAAACCAACAAACCAACAAACAAACTGACTTTCGCATTTATAATATTAGTATGGATATTAGGATATTAGGATTATAGGATGTTACTAAGGTAGCACATGTTACTTTCCTGGTCCGAAAATAAATCTGAATGTCGGCTAACCTGAACGTGGGCTAACCTGAACGTGGAATAACTGGGACGTCGGATAACTTGAACGTCGGCTAACTTAAACGACGGCGTATTTGAACGTCGGCTAACCTGAACGTCGGCTAACCTGAACGTCGGCTAACCTGAACTTCGGCTAACCTAAACGTCGGC
This sequence comes from Erebia ligea, assembly GCA_917051295.2. NCBI lineage: Eukaryota > Metazoa > Arthropoda > Insecta > Lepidoptera > Nymphalidae > Erebia > Erebia ligea. The sequence continues at coordinate 7,898,306 of OU785236.1, forward strand.
TGACCTGAACGTGGGCTAACCGGACGGTTATGATAACCTGAACGTGGGCTAACCTGAACGTGGGAACGGTGAAACAAATAAGAGAAAAAGAGCATACTATCCCACAGGAACTGTTGGTTACGGGATAAAAAGTTACAATCACTTTCCAGCTATTCAACTATACCTGTGCAAAAAATCACGTCAATCTGTAACTCCGTTGCCGCCTAATTAAAGAACAAATGCGAGAAAAAGAGCATTATATCCCACAGGAACTGTTAGTTTTTCCGGGATAAAAAGTGGCCTATGTCACTCTGCGGGTCCTCAAATATACCCATGCAAAAAATCACGTCAATCCGTTGCGCCATTGCCGCCTAATTGACAAAAAATGCGAAAAAAAGAGCATGCTATCCCACAGGAACTGTTTATTTTTCCGGGATAAAAAGTAGCCTATGTCACTCTCCAGGTCCTCAAATATACCCATGCAAAAAATCACGTCGATCCGTTAAGCCGTTGAAGCGTGATTGAAGGACAAACCAACAAACCAACAAACCAACAAACCAACAAACCAACAAACAAACTGACTTTCGCATTTATAATATTAGTATGGATTAGGATATTAGGATTATAGGATGTTACTAAGGTAGCACATGTTACTTTCCTGGTCCAAAAATAAATCTGAATGTCGGCTAACCTGAACGTGGGCTAACCTGAACGTGGGCTAACTTGGACGTCGGATAACTTGAACGTCGGCTAACTTAAACGACGGCGTATCTGAACGTCGGCTAACCTGAACGTCGGCTAACCTGAACGTCGGCTAACTTGAACTTCGGCTAACCTAAACGTCGGCTGACCTGAACGTGGGCTAACCGGACGGTTATGATAACCTGAACGTGGGCTAACCTGAACGTGGGAACGGTGAAACAAATAAGAGAAAAAGAGCATACTATCCCACAGGAACTGTTGGTTACGGGATAAAAAGTTACAATCACTTTCCAGCTATTCAACTATACCTGTGCAAAAAATCACGTCAATCTGTAACTCCGTTGCCGCCTAATTAAAGAACAAATGTGAGAAAAAGAGCATTATATCCCACAGGAACTGTTAGTTTTTCCGGGATAAAAAGTGGCCTATGTCACTCTACGGGTCCTCAAATATACCCATGCAAAAAATCACGTCGATCCGTTGCGCCGTTGCCGCCTAATTGACAAAAAATGCGAAAAAAAGAGCATGCTATCCCACAGGAACTGTTTATTTTTCCGGGATAAAAAGAAGCCTATGTCACTCTCCAGGTCCTCAAATATACCCATGCAAAAAATCACGTCGATCCGTTAAGCCGTTGAAGCGTGATTGAAGGACAAACCAACAAACCAACAAACAAACTGACTTTCGCATTTATAATATTAGTATGGATATTAGGATATTAGGATTATAGGATGTTACTAAGGTAGCACATGTTACTTTCCTGGTCCGAAAATAAATCTGAATGTCGGCTAACCTGAACGTGGGCTAACCTGAACGTGGAATAACTGGGACGTCGGATAACTTGAACGTCGGCTAACTTAAACGACGGCGTATTTGAACGTCGGCTAACCTGAACGTCGGCTAACCTGAACGTCGGCTAACCTGAACTTCGGCTAACCTAAACGTCGGCTGACCTGAACGTGGGCTAACCGGACGGTTATGATAACCTGAACGTGGGCTAACCTGAACGTGGGAACGGTGAAACAAATAAGAGAAAAAGAGCATACTATCCCACAGGAACTGTTGGTTACGGGATAAAAAGTTACAATCACTTTCCAGCTATTCAACTATACCTGTGCAAAAAATCACGTCAATCTGTAACTCCGTTGCCGCCTAATTAAAGAACAAATGCGAGAAAAAGAGCATTATATCCCACAGGAACTGTTAGTTTTTCCGGGATAAAAAGTGGCCTATGTCACTCTGCGGGTCCTCAAATATACCCATGCAAAAAATCACGTCAATCCGTTGCGCCATTGCCGCCTAATTGACAAAAAATGCGAAAAAAAGAGCATGCTATCCCACAGGAACTGTTTATTTTTCCGGGATAAAAAGTAGCCTATGTCACTCTCCAGGTCCTCAAATATACCCATGCAAAAAATCACGTCGATCCGTTAAGCCGTTGAAGCGTGATTGAAGGACAAACCAACAAACCAACAAACCAACAAACCAACAAACCAACAAACAAACTGACTTTCGCATTTATAATATTAGTATGGATTTACTAAGCGATTTTTAAAATTCTAACTCATGCACTTCTCGCCTGCATCCGCATCTTTTTACACCATTACCATGACGATCGGTCAATAATCATAGAAGCTACATTACTTTTTATATACGGAAATACCCGTTTTTCTACAATCCCACATCTAAAGGGACCACCTACAGGTCACAATTATTGTTAACCGATTTTCAAAATTTTTTTCGCCATTTTGTAGCTAAATACCCTAGGACTTTTCTTTTCATTATTTCTTAAGTCGGCTTTTTTTCCGAAATATTTACAATTTAGTAAACAAACACCCCCCCTAAAACCTGACTTTTTTTACATTTTTCAAAATTCTAAAAAGTTAAGCCCTTATCAAAATTCAAATGCTTACGCGTGTCTCGATAAATTCCTCAACTCTTGGTACTATTCCCATCTCAATCCTCCCAAAATCCTCGGAGCTATGGCCAAAAATACGATTTGCATCTGATAACCATTTACAATGGTAAAAAAAGTTTGTTAATGAGTCTGTCTGTTTTATTCCGGCAAATTAAAGAGTTCGCACGGTCACTATTACTTATTCTGTGGGACGGGAATCAAAAACCTTAATCCACACACATGAAGTAGCGGACATCATCTAGTTTATGATATTACTAGTACTATGAATAGTTATTGGAACTAGGTACCTACTTATTCATATGATGATGATGATATGATGATGCCCGCGACTTCGTCCGCGTGGATTTAAGTTTTTTGATTCCCGCGGGAATTCTTTAATTTTCCGGGATAAAAAGCCTAAGGCCCGGCGCCCATTATCGGCATCGGCAAGGAACAGGATCCTTCGGCATCCTACATGCAAGCGCGCACTGTCGGAAACTATGCTTTGGCATGCTGCAACGTTCTTAGGGATGACGAGGCGTCCTTTAGCATGCCGCACCGTCCTGTAGCTTGACGAAGCGTCTCAATATCGTATTTCTCGTCAAAACAGTCTCAGAGTTGTTACAAGCTAGTTGTCTGAGTTGTATTTAATATGGTGGACTGCTCATAGCAGCTCTTGCTGAAGAAGAAAAGAAATCTAATCAATCAAGAAGATTTTGGGTGAACAACCTTTGGAAGCAACGATATACGTACTATCCCCGAGTGGTGCCTCGGCGCCGGCGGCGTACCGAAGGATGCCGAAGCATCCCGAAGCATTCTTAAGGCTGCCGATACAGCTGCCTCAAGCATACCGAAGCGGTATTTTTGTTATTACGACCATATATAATGGAAATTTCTACTTTATTGTCATTATGTTAATGTATATTGCTATTTGCCACCTAAAATCCTCAGTCGTGCCGATGCCGATAATGGGCGCCGGGCCTATGTCCTTCCCCGGGATCTAACCTACCTCTTTACCAAATTTCATCAAAATCGGTTGAACAGATGGGCCGTGAAAGCGTATCAGACAAACAGACAAACAGACTGTAAGACAGACACACTTTCACATTTATAATATTAGTATGGATTGTAAATTACGGGCAATGTACAGGTTATTATTTGTTGGTAGTGGTACCTAAGTGGGTACCATGTTTTAGCCTAAAATATGTAGCAATATTTTTTTTGTAATACGATGACTGTACAAGGAAAAGAGCTTTAAGTATAATGGATATTAATTTATCTGAGATTTTCCTTAAAGCCACGTTGAACGGATAGCTACCTACAAGTTTTATGTAGGTGCATATTACTACATAGGTACTACTGTACATTGTATGACTTGAGCTATTGTACGTACCTATGCACAATATGTAGGTAGTCTACTATTTCTATATATACCGATATTGTATTTATTATTCTTTATAAGACGTATAATAATTTTACCTATCAAAGGTAGTTACACTTACAAACTTAGGAAATGAAAAGCTTGTACCTACATAAGATCAGTTTACTCAAAATAATTTAAACAGTTGTCCCTCTATCTACAATATATTAAGACACTCGCCGACTTCTACTTTAGACTGCATCATAATAATATTTATATTTGATTTTAACCGTAGCATTACAATCTGCCCTGGAATGGCATGCAAAATTCAGACACATATTATACAGTATTAAAGACGTATACAGTATTAAAGAGTCAGACACTTTATAGTTAGTATTAATGAAGAAATTAAAATTAGAGAATCAAATATATCAAATATAATAAATATTATAAATGCGAAAGTTTGGATGGATGTATGGATGTATGGATGTTTGTTACTCAATCACGCTCCAACGGCTGAACGGATCTGGATGAAATTTGGCACAGATATAGATTATAGCAATAGCACATAGGCTTTTTATCCCGGAAAATTAAAGAGTTCCCGCGGGAACCGAAAAACCTCAATCCACGCGGACGAAGTCGCGGGCATCAGCTAGTGAAAGTAGCCTATGTGTTATTCCAGACTATAATCTATCTCTGTGCCAAATTTCATCCAGATCCGTTCAGCCGTTCGAGCGTGATTGAGTAACAAACATCCATACATCCATACATCCATCCAAACTTTCGCATTTATAATTTTTATAATATTTGATATATTTGATATATTTGATTCTCTAATTTTAATTTCTTCATTAATACTAACTATAAAGTGTCTGACTCTTTAATACTGTATATACGCTTTTTTAATAGTTACTAGTTAGTTACAGGTGAAGCTAACAAAAATCGTGTTAAAAGTTTCACACTTCTCAACAATTCAATTTTCAATTTTATAGAAGAATGCAGCGACTGTATACAATTACGTTCGTGCCAAGGGGCTTTGGATCATGCGGTCGCGAATAAAGATAGCGAGTCAATACGCAAGGTCAAAAACGCCTTCTGCGGATTTGAAAACAATGAACCTAAGGTAGGCCATACAAAAATAGACATATCGTAAGATATCTACGCAAAGTCACTGATAGAGTTCGATGCTATCTGACGCTTGAGAATGAGAACTTAACGCTTAACGCTTAACTTAAATATTAATATTACTAATCTAGGTACTTATTATAGTAATACCGAATAGGGGTATGGGTTTAATATAACTGCCATGCCCATAACAGGTTAGCCCGCTACCATCTTATGTTGCATCATCACTTACCATCAGGTGAGATCGCAGTCAAGGGCTAACTTGTAGTGGAAAATATATATAATATATTACGTGGCTAGTTACCACCCTGCCGGCAAAGATGTAGGTCCTTACCGCCAAGCGATTTAGCGTTCCGGTACGATGTCGTGCAGAAACCGACTAGGTGTATGGGCTTAATATAACTGACATACCCCTAGCAGGTTTGCCCGCTACCATCTTAGACTGTATCGTCACTTACCAACAGGTGAGATCGCAGTCAAGGGCCAACTTGTAGTGGAATAAAAAAAAATTATTAGGTTTGAAAATACCGTGAGACCAAAAGATTTTTCAGGATCAAAATGCCAATCTCAGGGATCCAAGATATCTCTGCATCAAAATCGGTTAAGCAAATTAGCCTTGAAAAGGCAATAGTCAGATAAACTTTTATAAGCAACAGTCAGGTAAACTTTTATAAAAGCACTTATAACTTTATTACTATGGATGCTTTTGTTAAACAGGTATGCTGTTCAGAATTTCCCGCTGGCCCGTACGAGATCGAAAATCACCCGAATGTAGGGCTCTTGCCAAAAGACTGTGGAGATATCGACGGAAGCCGTATCGTCGGTGGCAGGGTTGCCAAGCTGTACGAGTTTCCCTGGATGGCGCTCATCTCTTACAACACACGTAAGGAAATTCAAATAAGGTTGACAACAACATGGGTCAACGTTGATGAAGTCACCTCTCGTACTTTTTCATTTAACATTTTCTAGAGAGAAATGTGTCGTAAATGCCCGTCTTAAAAGCAAGATATTGGGGCTGATTCTATAGTGCACAATCTCTAAGCTTAAACTAAAATTAGAGTATTACAAATATTGCTCACCCTTTCATAATACTCCCTACGGAAAGGTACAGAACTAGATTTAAAGCTGCCATTTTAGTTTAGTTTAGAGATTGTGTTATACAGAATTGGCCACATTGCCAATTATAAACCAAGCGTTAAGCCAAGGTGTGCTTTTTGTCAAAATCTGTTCAACTGTTGATCCCTCACGAAAAGGTTACGGGCACAAAGGTACAGGCAAACTATTCCCAAGTGTTACAAAGATTTAGATACAAAATAGAGTCAGCATGGGTTTTAGGTTCTGTTAAAGGTCACCTCTTTAGAACTTTGGCTTCCATCAAATAAGGAGTCCAGCGAAAGCCTGGTATCAAATACGAAAGATATTTGAACTATAAATTATACTTCACCGGTTGTAACTCACTACACAGGCTCATGAATAAGGGCCCCGGAAGGACAAAACTAGTGAGAAATGAAACTGTAGTTGATGTCCGTGACTTCGTCGGCATGTATAAAGTTTTTTTATTTGCGGGGGAACTCCCTCCACCACCACCACCACTACAGCTCATTAACGTCCCACTGCTGGGCACAGGCCTTCACTCTCATAAGAGAGAGGGAATTAGAGCTTAGACCCACCACGCTGCTCCAAGGCGGGTTGGCGGGCTTTAGCGACTATTTTCATGTTAACTCCCTGTTACATGGAACTCCCTAATTTAAAATAATGGAAAATAAAAAGTAACCTATGTCCTTCCCCGGGATACAACCTATTTGATATTTTTATACCAAATTTCATCAAAATCGGTTGAAAAGATGGGCCGTGAAAGCGTAGCAGACAGACAGACACACTTTTGCATTTATAATATTAGTATGGATGTATCTCAATGAGAACGTTATATCTGCAGGTGAAGGACTCCAGTTCCAGTGTGGAGGGAGCGTGATCAGCTCTAAATACATTTTGACGGCTGCACACTGCGTCGTTCCTACAAAGAAGATCGCTGGAGTACGCATCGGAGAGTTTGATATCCTCAGCAGGAGTGACTGCCAGGGGGATCAGTTCAATTTTATTTGCGAGTCCCATGTCCAGGTAAGGCACGATAATCCATACTAATATCCATACTAATATTATAAATGCGAAAGTGTGTCTGTCTGTCTGTCCGTCTGTCTGTCTGTCTGCTACGCTTTCACGGCCCACCTGTTTAACCGATTTGGACGAAAGGACATCATCCATTTTGGTCCAAAAGTAAAAAGTGCCGGCCAAATAAAATTTTTACTGAATTTCGCTAGAACTTGTCCACCTAAACATTTTTTATTATAACACCGAAGCTGTTAAACGATTGCCCTTGGTTTTATTTAAGTTTAAAAATCTATATTTTTTCGAAATACAGCAAAAAATTTTATCCCGGAAAATTAAGGAGTTCCCGCGGGAATCAAAAAACTTAATCCACGCGGACGAAGTTGCGGGCATCATCTAGTATACAATATCTATGAAACAACCACAAAGTGCGAAAGATTTTTATTGCAAGGCGTTCATGGAGGATATCCATCTGCATTCGAAACCGATTCAAGAACCGATAAGTTCTTTCATCTGATAAGTTTTGCTATCAGTTGTGGTTTTAGCACAGTTACTTTCCAGCTATACAGACGCTGAATTTTCCAACCTAACCGAAGTTCTAAATTTAAAATAAGTTCCTAATACCTAATAATAATCCTTTTAGTAGTTACGATGATTTTGAACCGATTTTATTTCAGGACGTACTAGTTGATAATGATAATATCATTATTCATCCAGAATATATAGGAGAACAACCGGTGCAAAGCGACATCGCGCTCATTCGTCTTCAAACACCAATCGATTTCTCATACAGTAAGTTGAGTGCCTATTCAAAAGAAAAATATTGAGTTAAATTACTATGAGTAGTAAGTAGTAGTAGTAACTTCACGATATCATACTACATACCTAGAAATTAATATAAAATACTACATTATTTTTGAACGATCGTTATAAACATTATAACCACCTAATTTGGACTTTAAACGTAATCAATCCTTATTAATTTACAGAAAATGCAGGACCAATTTGTTTGCCAATACCAAAGAAACTCCGCAATGTAGAACTTGGGGGCAAGAACGCAACCGTCGCTGGCTGGGGATCTACTGAAGGTGGTACCGACTCTTCAGTGCTATTGAAGGTTGATGTCCCCATAAGGTCGGGTGAAGCTTGCCGCAAATACTACAACAAGTATATAATCCATATTCTCATAAAAATTGTCTGTCTAAACTTTTACAGCGTAAACGCGGAATCTTGACAAATCATTCCAGCATCTCCCAAGATTCTAAAGAAAGGATTTCCTTCTTGCTGTGTTCCCGGCCCCACGGCCACTACAGCTTTACGACGCGTTAACGTATGACCATTTCGATTTTCTACGGATCTTTCCAATTTATCATGTACTTAGAGCTTCCAGAGCTCCAAGAATAGAGCCCCTGAGTCGCTCTGAGTTTTCTTTTTAAATAATGTTTATAAATTGTAATGTATTGTATATTATATACTCGTATGTATCGTGACTCCATCGCTCCGCCTCAAGAAAGTCAGAAGGTCATTCGAGAGAAAGAGCATTCTATTCTATAATAAATACACACGAAGTTTAGGAAATCCATTAAAAGTATGTTTCTGAAAAAAGCTTATTATACTGTTGAAGATTATGTAAATGATAAAAGAGCATGGATTTGACTCGCTCCAGCAATATAGGACAGCGGTTGCATAAGTATCTACAAATTGATGTAATGGTAATTAATGATTTTTTTAAAAAGAGCAACCGCCGAGTTTCTCTACTCTTCTCGATAGGACTGTCATTCCGAACCACTGGTAGATTCACTCAACGATACAAAAGCACTTGTAATAAATTTATTTGAATAAAAAAATATGAGTTTATGAGTTTATTTTACTCTATTCTCAGGAACTCAGGACCAGGCACAGATAGGACTGACAAGACTCTCTGCGCCGGTGAATACAAGAAGGACTCTTGCAGCGGCGACTCCGGCGGTCCTATGATGATCGAGGACGAATATGACGGGGTATTCCGACTGATCCAGTACGGCATCGTCTCCTACGGGCCCAGACAGTGCGGCTCCACGTTCCCTGGAGTCTACACTGACGTCACTAAGTTCGTCAAGTGGATTCTGGATAACCTTAAACCTTAAAGCGTATAATTATAAACCGTAAAATGCTTACGCCATTTTTATCCTCAAAGCCAGCGTGTGTTCGAGGCGTTAGACCCTACTTGTTAACATCGATTAAGGATTGGTCTCCGCTGCGCTCCTGCGGAGACCAATCCTCAATCTATGCTTGTTATTGACTGATTATAATATCGACGCTTATTCTAGGCGTGCCAAGTGTCTCGACGAGCAAGCGCAATCAAAATAAGTTTCGATCACACACAAAATGTGTATTTAGCGTTGCGATGATAATTTTAAAATGAATTCTGTGTGTATGTAGGTATGTATTTCGTTAAATATCACATTCCGAAACAATTTTCCTACTGAGTGTTTACGACAGTGAGTAAGTACCATAATAAATGAAATACCAATCCAATAGATAATTTTTTTAATGACCTTTCCCATAACGTTGCAAATAAAATAGCATAAAAACGGATGTAAGGAAAACTGCAAAGGTAGAAATTAAAAACACCAAATCGAAAAATTGTATTACTTTTAGACAATTCTGTAAGTAGGTACCTATTTACATACAACAAAATTTAATACAATCAAAAATGGTAATGGTATAAGGAAAACGAAAAACTTATTATAGCCAGATTCAAATTTCAAATGCAACATTGTTGGCCAACATGACCTATGGCCCACCAGCAGTGAGATTTAACTGGTTACATTTTCAATAGCTTCTTATTATTCTTATCCATAGATTGGTCTCCACTGCGCTCAACAGCGAAGACCAATCCTAAATCTATGTTCTCATTATAAAAGCCCCTAAACAAATAAAGAAAAAACAATCTACCTATGTTCTCATCATAATATATAATATTTAAATACATCGGTATTTATAAGGCCTTTAGGTTGATTGTGTAATTCCTGCATGAATCAGTATCGATTGTTGTGATTGGCTGAATTTATGGTATTCTTGCTGCGTCAATGGATTTTGTCCAACAGTGGAAGAGTGTTAACCAATCAGACGTGATTGCGATCGTTACACTGTAGCTGTCATTTTTAGCCGATCGCCCTGCTGGTTCAACATATTGTGCCAAATATATTGTGCTGGATGAAAAGTAAAGTAATAAGCAATACCATACTATTACGTATTCTGTGGCAATACATTTAAAACTTGGACGAATCAAACACGTATAAAAGAGCAGGCACAGGGCGTAAATTTTCTTTTTTTGTAAAAGTATTGCAAACCATCCCGGGACCCACACAAACACACTCAAAAAATTCCATCTAAACCGGCCTAGCCGTTCTCGAGTTTTAGCGAGACAAACGAACAGCAATTGATTTTTATATATTTATAAGATAAGATAATATAAGATAAGATAAGATAAGATAAGATAAGATAAGATAAGAAAAGATAAGATAAGATAAGATAAGATAAGATAAGATAAGATAAGATAAGATAAGATAAGATAAGATAAGATAAGATAAGATAAGATAAGATAAGATAAGATAAGATAAGATAAGATAAGATAAGATAAGGTAAGATAAGATAAGATAAGATAAGATAAGATAAGATAAGATAAGATAAGATGTGATAAGATAGAAGATAGAAGATAGATAATACATACTAATAAAATTATAAATGCGACCGGGATAAAAATCCTTCCCCGGAATGCAGCCTCTATACCAATTCGGTTACAAAAAAAGATGGGCCGTGAAAGCGTAGCAGACAGACAGTCAGAGAGAAGGACAGACAGACACACTTTGGCATTTATAATATTAGTATGGATGATTTTCAAGGCCTAATTTGAATCAATTTTTAGGAAATCACAAGGATATCTAGGTAAAACGCAAAAAGCAAATCGTAATCATTTACACAGCTTAAAACGTATTACTTGAACTGTTTAAGGAGTTCATACATGCTTTTTGACGTGCAGGCATCTATTTAGGTTAGCCCGCTACCATCTTAGACTGCATCATCACTTACCAGCCGGATCGCAGTCAAGGGCTAACTTGTAGTGGAATAAAAAAAAAAATGTAACTCCTTAACAGGTCGAATAATAATTATCCGTTTGACAAACGATTACGATTACGATTTCCTTACACAACCGCACTGAGAAAAATTTCCTTGTTTACCTTCCGATTTTTACCTTCAAAACCCGATTCCTTCCAAAATTGGGTCTTTTCCTTCCACCGATTACCTTCTGAATCGGGGAACTGCCAAATTCCTACCGATATTTAGAAGGTAATGAATTTTTTCCGTCTAATACGGAAGAACATAAAGGAAGGAAATTTGTTGGAAGGAATTAACCAAGAAGGAATTTCCTTCCACCTAAATATTCCTACTAAATAAGGATGCATTATAATAATTCCTCCCAAATTTATCCTTCCAAATTAGATGTTAATGTCCTTCTGAATTCAAATCCAAAGTTGTCGGAAGGAAAACGCAGCTAACCTTCTGATATTGAAGGATATTTACCCTCGTATCTAGTGGGAAATAAAGTGACATTACTATTCCATCAAAAACTAAAGGATTAGAAAGGCTCGCTGAAAGGAATTACCATCCAAATTAGATGGATCACATTTGGTGGGAATAACACAAGGAACATCCTTCTAAATTAGATGATAATATCCTTCTAAATCAATTATAATTTTTCGGTAGGAACAGTGTAAAAAGGAAAACGCAGCTAACCTCCCGATACTGAAGAATATTTACCCTCTTAACTAGTGGGAAATAAAGTGACATTACTATTCCATCAAAAACTAAAGGATTAGAAAGGCTCGCTGGAAGGAATTACTATCCAAATAAGATGGATCACATTTGGTGGGAATAACGCAAGGAACATCCTTCTAAATTAGATGATAATATCCTTCTAAATCAATTATAGTTTTTCGGTAGGAACAGTGTCAGAAGAAAAACGCATATTTACTCTTCGAAATTGAAGGATATTTACCCTCTTATCAAGTGGGAAATAAAGTGACATTACTATTCCATCAAAAACGAAAGGATTAGAAAGACTCGCTGGAAGGAATTACCATCCAAATTAGATGAATCACACTTGGAGGGAATAACACAAGGAATATTCTTCTAAATTAGATGATAATATCTATATTTCGGTATCGGAAGGAAAACGAATATTAATGTTCCTAAGTTTTATTAAATAGAAATTGTAACACCGAATGTAGTACCCGACCCGACCACTAGATGTCGCTACGCGTATATTGGCTCGCGGTATAGGGTGGCGCCGGTCAAACACATATATATCGCCAAGTCCGCTTGTATCGGTATTCCATACCTGCATCGTGGCAAATGGTGCTTCCACCTAGTCGGGACATCCGACATTCATTGAAAGCACATAGCAGAGCATAAATCGTAGGTGGTATACCCTTGCCGGGACAGGGCGTTTTGAAACCCTATAATTTATAATATACGACAACTTCGATAAATTAGAAGGAAAATTTTGAAATTACCTTCCTATTTATATCAGATTACCTTCGGCATTTACTTTCTAGATTGGGGGGATTACTGAGATTCGCAGAAGGTAAATACTTCTAAATTGGAAGGATAATGCTAAAATAACCACCGCTTTTTCCTTCGTCGTAGGTAGGATTTAATATTACCTTCGGTATTTACCTGCTGAAATGGGGGGGAAATGCAAAAGCCCGCTCCGTTTTCCTTCGCCTTAGGTAGGTAATATTATGCCTTTACCTTCTAGATTTGGAAGGTTATTTATATTTACCGACCAAATATGACGTCCAAATTTAGAAGGAAATTAATTATATACCTTCCAAAAATTACCTTCCCTTTTGACTCAGTAGGAATTTCCGACCGAAATTTGGAAGGTACGTATTACCCACCAAAATAGAAGGATTATTTGGAAGGAAATATTTGGACGGTAATAATATCCTTCCAAGTTGAAAGGTAAATTTCCTACTGAGTCAAAAGGGACGGTAATACCTTCCGTATTTCGGAAGGTCTTTTTTCTCAGTCGCGGGGGGCAGATTTTGAAAATTCTAAATCAACGCTGAATTCGCGAAGCCACTGTACGGAACCCGATATACCTAAATAATTACTATAATATTTTGCTAAAAGGAAGAATGAAATAACATAATTAAAATATGTGTTAAAAATTTAATATAATGATTTTGTACATTGCTTGTGTTCTCCAATTTTATTGTTTTAATATTACTTACTATTTCAAATGTTCAAGGCAAGTCTTAATTTATTGCGTAGGTAAATAAATTTCCGCACGCACGTTTTCTCCTTTCCTGTTTAACTTATTCTTTAATATTATCTAATATCCAATCCATATACTTTGTCACATCAGTATAAACTCCTGGAAACGCTGTGCCACATTGCCCGGGCCCAAACGAAACTATTCCGAATTGAACCATTCGTATTGAGTCACCGAAGTCAGATTCTATAATCAGAGGACCTCCAGAATCACCCCTACAAGAGTCCTTCTTCAGTTCGCCAGCACAAAATGATTTTGCTGATAGATTTTGACTTGACTGTGACCTGAAACAATAAACAAGTGATAATCTAAAAGATTGAAAGTTAAACCGACTTCACCACACACTTAACAGTTCATATCTTGAAAACTACTGAACCGATTTTGGTGAAACTTGGACTGTTTCCTAAGTTAAAGTTAAATGTAAGCCAGTAAAAAAAGAATGGTCACAATTCGATTAATAGTTTCGGAGAAATCCGCGGCCAAACATACATACACCTATGAAATTTCCTATATTTGTTTGGAAGTCCTTATAGATTTACCCACCACCACCAATATATCATACATACGAGTACCAACAAACACACTTTCGCATTAATTATTAGTATGATTATAAATGCGAAAGTGTGTTTGTTTGTTGGTTTATTGGTTTGTTGGTTGGTTGGTTTGTCCTTCAATCACGCCGCAACGGAGCAACGGATCGACGTGATTTTTGGCATGGGTATAGTTGAGGACGGAGAGTGACATAGGCTACTTTTTATCCCGGAAAATTAAGGAGTTCCCGCGGAAATCAAAAAAACTTAAACCACGCGGACGGAGTCGCGGGCATCAGCTAGTGTATAATAATATAGCTGGCATCAATAGTAAGTAAGTATTATATGAGACAAAATCTTCTAAAGCTTACGCTTTAGGCACTAAAGTTAGGCTTACAAGATAATTATAAGCTATCAAAGCTTTACTATTCCCAAAAAAATAAGATAAAAAAAGCTTTACTACCTAAATATAAAGGAGCCATCATCGAGTAGGTACGTTATAACTTTGATAGATTATTCTCGGAAACCTGGGGCTTTATTGTGTTAATGCCGGCGACTATACGCGCGCGACGGCGACTCTGACACCATCTCGGCGCGCGAGAGCGACCCCAGTGCCCGCAGCGCCGAGACACCGCGTTCGAAGCCCGTACCCCGCTTGGCGTCGCGTCGGCTAGCGCCTCGTCCTTTGAAACTCACTTGGGAACCTCGTCTTCACCTCGTCCTTCCAATCTTACTCAGTCGTGAATTGCTTTATTTCCGGCCTGGGCAGTTATATTATACTGTGTTCATCTTATTACATTATTTTCCTCAATAAGTACTATTGTTTCACCAAAAAGCAGGTTAGGCATGTGTTGCAGTTACACCCTACTAAAAGGCATGGGATCTCGTAGAAGAATGATCTTACCTCATGTAATATGAATCGCAGACATCGTCGGTTAGAATTGGGATGGTAACCTTCAATAATTGAGAGGAAGTAGTTTCGTTTTCCGTCGCGCCCCAGCCAGCCACTATCGCGTTCTTACCGCCAAGGCGATCTCTGCGGAGCGCGCTGTACACTGGCAGACATATTGGAGCTACGTTATCTAGAGAGAATAGAATAAATCATTTTTTATTCAAATAAACTTAATTACATAAATCCGGAATCTATCAATGTCCTTTTAAATAGAATGTGTTTTTAGAAGAACCAGCACGAATTTTGGCAGTTGCTCTTTTCAAAATCCAGCTATCTTTGTGCATGAACCAGCCCTTCTGTCACCAGGTTGGGCTCCACCATTCCAGCTCCTGGAGGAGCCCCTTCCAGGAGCTGGAGTCATAGTATCATGCTACAAAATTTCTGTGAAATCGGGCCAATTATTTTGCCATAAACCTACACACGTCATAATAATTCCTCAAAGCACACGTTAAATAAAAATAGACAAATATACCTACTATGCATAGCGTAAATACATAGTGTAAGACGTAACATTTATACATAGTTTGACGACCTCCGTGGCGCAAAACTGTTTTGGTAACAGGTTTTTTTTTCAGCGCCTATAGGTCAATGACTATGGTCAATGATCAAATATTTGTTCAATGTTGTTTTTAGTTCCTTACCATTTTATTATGTTATAGCTGATGCCCGCGACTTCGTCCGCGTGGACGGTGGTAGGTTTTTTGATTCCCGCGGTAAGTCTTTAATTATCCGTGATAAAAAGTAACCTATGTGTTATTCCAAACTATAAACTTTAATCTATCCCTGTGCCAAATTTCATCCATATCAGTTCAGCCGTTCTGGCGTGATTGAGTAACAAACATCCATCCACACATCCATGCATCCAAACTTTCGCATTTAAAATATTAGTATAATTTTAGTATACGGTAGTAAATATATAGTAAATCTATGGTAGGTATCCATCCCTACTAATCCATACTTATTATTATAAATGCGAAAGTGTGTCTACGCTTTCACGGCCCATTTATACAACCGATTTTGATGAAATTTGATACAGGGATAGATTGTAGCCCGAGACATAGGCTACTTTTTATGCCGGAAAATTCAAGAGTTCCCGCGGGAATCAAAAAACCTTAATCCACGCAAACAAAGTCGCGGGCATCATTTATCATTATGAACGCGAAAATGTGTCTGTCTGTCTGCTGGGTACGCTTTCACGGCTCATCCGTTAAACAGATTTTGATGAAATTTGGTACAGGGGTAGGTTGTATCGATCCATCCAAACTTTCGCATTTATAATTTAGTTAGTATAGATTAGTACCTATAGATAAGTAGATTATATTCCACTAGCTGATGCCCGCGACTTGGACCGCGTGTTTTAAGTTTTTTTGATTCCCTCGGAAACTCCTTAATTTTCCTAAAAAGTAGCCTATGTCACTCTCCAGGTCCTCAACTATACTTACCCATGCCAAAAATCATGTCGATCCGTTGCTCCGTTGCGGCGTGATTGAAGGACAAACCAACAAACCAAGAAACAAACACACTTTCGCATTTATAATATTTGTATGATTAACTCGTTACGTTGTATTGCACATATTCTTTGATAAAGATTCTCCGAGCATTGAGTCTAGCCCAGTCAGTGACTCTGATCGTCAATATGAGGCCAAAATCAATGACCAAAACTATCATCTACACAGGCACAGACGGATTTTGAACGAAGAGATCTTATGCTGAGATCTATAGAGCGTACATACTTTTTTTTTTTTTATCCACTACAAGATAGCCCTTGACTGCGATCTCACCTGATGGTAAGTGATGATGCAGTCTAAGATGGTAGCGGGCTAACTTGTTAGGGGCATGGCAGTTATAATAAACCCATACCCCTATTCGGTTTCTACACGGCATCGTACCGGAACGCTAAATCGCTTGGCGGAACGTCTTTACCGGTAGGGTGGTAACTAGCCACGGCCGAAGCCTCCCACCAGGCCAGACCAGGGAAAATTCAGATATTATAAATTTCCAAACCCTGCCGGGGATCGAACCCGGGACCTCCGCACGTTAAGGCAACAACGCTCAACACTGCGCCACGGAGGTCGTCAAAAACTTTGACTTGGCTCAGACTTTACTTAGAGTTAAAACGAGATGGACTTATGTGAGTAACATAAATCTGTCTCGTTTTAACCGTGTCTTAAGTCTAAGCAAAGGCAAAGTTTGCTGCACCGCTGTATAGATCTCACACTTAGACTTACCGCGAAAAGTAATGGCTTCATTGAGGCGAAGAAGCGCAATATCACCTTGCTGGGGTACTATTCTAGTGAAATCGATATGGGGTATGATTTCCTCGATATCAATGTCCTACAAAAAAGAAGTAAAATTAAAATAGGTACATATTAATTAAGTGTTTTTTTTTTGATGGATTTTATTTAAGTTTACCCATAAGTATGTTTGGCAATGTTACAAGGCCAGCTCTGCTTCCAAATTATTTTTTTGAGATGGCGATATTAAGTCCTCTGTAGGTGTTCAGCAAGGAGATCCCTTAGGTCCAGCGCTGTTCAGCTTAGGGATCCACAAGCATATCTCAAATTGAACATCTAAAGGAGACGGTCCAGATTTGTATGGAGCGTCGGTCCGGTCCTTTTACAAGTATAGAGAAATGAAAGAAAAAAAAATACTAAACCAGTTTTGATCGTTCAAATCTACGAACTCATCGTTATTTCAGTGGTGTAATTATTTAATCTTTCCACGATAAGCAACACTAAACAGGGGGTCTACTCTCTTTCTCTCAAACGAAACTTCGCAAACGAACGTAATTAGTCGGTTATTAGACCCACACAAAATCGTTCAATCCAATCGGTCACGAAAATTTTCTAAGGATCCGTACTTCGTCTGCGTGTACGAAAACGAAATAGAGAGGAGCATAGAGATAATATTATGTTGGAGAGGAGTTAACGAAATTTCGTTCGTTTGTTTGCGAAGTTTCGTTTTAGACAAAGAGAGTAGACCCCCAGGAGCGGGTAACAATGGCGGATTCATATTTTTTGACGTTTTCTGTCAAGTGTCAACACAACACCGGAAAAACCGTAGGAAACACGTTATTTTGACAGTGACTGTCAGAAATGACCTTTGATACATTTCGCGCCTACTGCCATCTCTATGGCTAAAGGTTGCCATCTTGGAAACGTATCGAAATCTTGAAATACATTTTATTTTATTTCTCGTTATTTACTTTAATATTCTAAATTATTATATTTTTAATACAATCTATGTATTTTTCTCTATTCATGGTAGAGTGTACAAAGAGTACACCAAAGGTGAACCTTCTCCTTTAACATATATGGTATCTTGACGATGGAACCATTAGAGGCAACGTGGAAGACGTTAATAAGTATATCTTAATTCTTAACAATGGTAAGCAACAATTTGGCAAAATTGGTTTAGAACTAAATTTTTCCAAAATATGTGAACTGTGATGTGATGTGTAAAAACACAGAAAAACTATCGCAAGATAGAATATTTTCGGCCCCTGAATTATTATTTAACGGAATTGCTCCTAATATTGAGATTCTTGATAAACATTCACTTTGTCTTTTTGGTGCTCCTCTTTCTATCGATGCCATACAACCAATCTTGGAAAAAAGTCATATAACATGCTCGGCACATTCTTTTCATTCGATCCTTAAATATTGCCTTTTTTTACCTAAATTAATTTACCTACATTCTCAGTGCGAGCCCAATTTGGCAATTTCCTGGACTACTCGATATCATGGATGCCACATTAAGTGAATATTATAATAAAAATTCTTTGCAAAAAACCGACTTCCAAAGCCACTGTAAAGTAAAAAATAATTTTGATTTCTACATAGTGTATGTTGAAGTCGGGCGAGCCTGACGCGTCAACTTTGCCTATTTTTGTTATACTTTTTTGGAAAGAATTATTAACTTTTTAGTGTACTCGAAATCCCCACGGCTTAGGAGTGCAGTACCCTGCAGCATCAGAGTTGAGGAGTTGAGACTTGGGTTTAAGTACGAAGTATAGGTATGAAGTCGTTGCTCGACACCTATCAATTATGAATTCAACATAAAAAAATCCTAAATCGCTATTTTTAAGGAGTTCTGTACCCTGCAGCATCAGGGTTGAGGAGTTTGGACTCAGAGTTGAATCGTATACACGTGACTTGATACGGTCTACTATATGAATTCACCATCAAAATTTCCTAACTTCCTACCTCGCGAGCTTCCTCTGACCACTGAAAAAAAAAATCAAATCGGTTTAGAAACCACGGAGATAGGTATATGCACCGACATACTTACATTATAAAAATAAAAAAACGCGCCGAATTGAGAATCTCCTTCTTTTTTGGAAGTCGGTTAAACATATTATATTATAGCTCAAGTGGGCTTAGTTTCTCGAGGGGAATTCGGTTTGGTTTAAATGTTTTCGTGCAATATTTCTGGTGTATTTAGGGTTCCGTACCAAAATGGTAAAAATGGAACCCTTATGGTGCGACTTTCTCCGTCTGTCTGTCCGTCTGTCCGTCTGTCCGTCTGTCCGTCCGTCACACTCGATTATTTTAGTAACTACCGAAGCTATCGACATGAAATTTGGAATAGTTGTGTATATTAGTGGCCCAAAGACACTGGAATTAAAAAAATTGGAAATTATTTTTGTTCTTATTTAAAAAGGGGGGAAAATCGGAGGGTTGAAATTTAAAAGTGAGATAACTGTACTGTGTGGAGTATCATATGAAAGGGTTTACTTTGTACATTCTAAAACAAATTTTTAATTATTTTTAGTCATGATAGTTTTTGATTTATCGGGGAAAAAGTCTAAAAAAAATACCGTCCCCCCCCTTATCTCCGGAGTTTACCAATCGAAAAATCTGAAATAATTATGGTCAATAGGAATTTATGTATGTTTTACAGGAAAACTATAGCCAATGCTCTAACTAGCATAGTTTTTTTGATATTAACAGTAAACCTCTACAAACAAAGTTAGTTTTGCGGTTCATTAAATTCATTAATCGTAAAACTTGCTACAGGTTTGTACGGAACCCTCGGTGCGCGAGTCCGACTCGCACTTGGCCGGTTTTTTTAATATTTTGTGCACAAAAAATAACAGATATTTTTCAATGTTTAAATATTAAATTGTGAGTACAATCACAATTTTGAGCTTTTACTTATTGGTAGCGATTATTAAAATCAATAAAAACTCTTTATACAATTCTATACTGTGACTGTAGTTGAATTGTTTAAAGAGTAGTATATATGTAGCTTAAATGTATGGTAACACATACATAAGCTCTGCATTCAACTCGCGCATGAACTATAGGTACTTCGTTGTTCTGCCAAAAATTATACCTACCTTAATAAATGACTCGCAAATCATATTATCATAATCTCCTTCGCAATCGACGCTTTTACTATAATCGAACTCGCCAATGCGCACTCCAGCGATATTAGTCATCAATTTACCATCCTTGATAACGCAATGGGCAGCTGTTAATATGTATCTAGAGTTGATAATGCTCCCGCCGCAACGGAACTTCTGCCTCCTTCCTGAAATAGATTTTCAAATATTAAGTTATGACTAGATATTATCACTAGTAATAACTAGAAACTAAACTTGGAGGAGGCTTGCCCAATACTGGGAAGAGCGGCGTGCACTTGAGAAAGCTTATGCCCAACAATGGATTAACGAAGGCTTTTATAAAGAGGAAGAAGAAGATAATGTATGCCAATTTGTCTGTGTGGATAATAGTACATTATGGTACAAGTGTGTAATGTTGGTGATTACCGCTGAGGCGTCATTGAGACCCGAGCCGTTAGGTGAGAGTCATATTATGATAGTTTCTAAACTTACTTAAATATACATATCAAAAATTTCGGAACCGGCAGGATTTGAACCTGCGTCTCTCTGGGAATCGCGCCCTGAGCGCCTTGACCACTCGGCCACGGTTCACTTACCTGCCAGTGACGAAACTTGAGATATGCATCTTTAATCCAGTCTTTTTACGCGACTGTCCATGCCATCCAGCAGCGATACATTAAAGTATCGAAACTACTTCCGAAATTTTTGATATGTATATTTAAGTAAGTTTAGAAACTTTCCTCGTGTGTGAAGCACTGTAATAAAAATTATAAAATTAGTAAAACGCAAAATGTGTCATTCCTAGTTCAAAGAGTTCCATCGAATATGGGCCTTTGAAAGTAGTTTCGATACTTTAATGTATCGCTGCTGGATGGCATGGACAGTCGCGTAAAAAGACTGGATTAAAGATGCATATCTCAAGTTTCGTCACTGGCAGGTAAGTGAACCGTGGCCGAGTGGTCAAGGCGCTCAGGTCGAGATTCCCAGAGAGACGCAGGTTCAAATCCTGCCGGTTCCGAAATTTTTGATATGTATATTTAAGTAAGTTTAGAAACTTTCCTCGTGTGTGAAGCACTGTAATAAAAATTAAAAAATTATGAAATTAGTCTTAAGATAGCCGAGGACGGTAATCATCAATACACACGTGTATCATACGACGTTTTTCAACACACTTGTGAAGAAAATAATACTAAAAAAATCATTTTCTTCATAATTCGTACTTGTAGACATTTTAATTAATAAATAACTGTAATTTCAACAGTGAAAACGAGTTGTGAAAAATTTTTCGCAATGGCGGGAAAAATGAATCAATTTTTCTATGCGCGCGCATAATATTACAATGGCGATCGGTCATAGACTAAAAGAATGAGGTTTCTTTTTTTTTTGCCTTTTCGCGGATAGCGTTTTAGCCACGTACAAAATAGGGAATTTCAAGTTTTCTTTATTACAGAAAAAACAAAAGTTATATTTGAGTGAAAGTTTTATTTATTAAATACGTACTTGAATTGAAATTATCTATTTATATACGAAGTTGCATGAAGTGAGCAAGCAATAGGTACATTAGTTTATTTGTAGGTACTATTGTATTTGTATACGATCTTTTTTGTAGCGAAACTTTTTTAAGAACAAAGCAACTCAACCAATAAAATAAAAAAAAAACTCTATAACTCACTTGCGAATAATAGCAATGAAAAAGTCACAGTTTGATTATATGTGTCATTAGGTATGTGCCTAATTGCGGTGAACTTAGAGCCACTTTATGAGCAAGTGTGTTGAAAAATCTACTATTTCACCTCTCATGCTCTAAAAAGATGTCATTATAGCTTAGCGTAGGCGGACTAAAGTTAGCATTTAGGGTCTAGGGATTAAAGTAATTTTTTTTTCATAATTGCTGGCGTTATTAAGTTATAGGTAGTAAATGGGTAAGAAATGGGTAATAAATATTTATAGTCTATGGTTAATATCAACAGCCCAAACTAATGTCACGTGTGAATGACACAGACACACAAGAAGATAGTTCTTTCCTACCAGTCGTTCAACCATATAGTGAAGCAAAGCTGCGGGGTGACAGGGGCGTACCTAACGAATAAAACTAGCAGAATTTTTATAATACAAAATTCTATCACTCTAATGTCTTTTAAGCAGTACCGTACATCTAGGACTGCTAAAACTGTCATGGTATGATGGTAGTCAGGTCTGACATATTATGTGTGGACGTCGACCCACTGTATGAAATGAATAAATAGTTACGCTATGTTAATACGAACCACACAGAATCTACTTTTTTTGTGTTCCATTTTTGAAATAATTTGCACGCAATCCTTTGTTGAATGCTTAGGGTAAGTATGCGTCAATGTGCTAATGTTACCCATCGTCACCTACACGTACAACAGCTCAATATCTATGGTTCTTAGTGTATTTTTTTTAAATTCCTTCTTGTTAACAATAAGGAGAAAAATAAAGTCGGTATTTCGGATTGCCGCGAAATCTTTAAATTCTTATTGTAATTAACTAGTTAATACATTTATTTAAAGGGATGTTTATATCCATTTCGGATTTCGATGCACAATAGGTACAAGGTGAAGGCATAGGGTAAAGTGAATGTGACTATTTATTTGTTAATATCATCAAGTGAAAATAAAGATCTTATGTACCTACTCCTACTATTAACTTTGAACAACAGAATGGTAAAAAAATAATTAAAAATCGTTAAGTATTTATTTTATTTTCTCGCAATCGAAGTGAAAAGTAGAGTGTTTAACACGGGACTAAAAGCCATTCTACTCGACACTATAGCATACCTCGCTACGCTCGGTAAGCTAAACATCTCGTATGAAATGGCTCATTTTAGTCCCTTGATGAAAAATCTACTATTAAATTCCTAAATGTACTTGAATTAAATAAGGTGTGATTGACATGAGACAATAATATTATTATTAAATACAATAAGATCTAAGATTAGGTACCTACAGACTTAGATTTATTAACTAATTAAGTAAGACTACCTATTCCTATTTTAACTACTTATTCTAATTAGTACCTAATTATTAAATTATTCTAATTATTAAAAACTCTTTAACGCTGTCATATGAGGAAGTAATTAAAAGTTTAAATCAATTGAACCTGTTGATATTTTTAAATTCATTTAGCAACTTATTAAAAAAAAAGTCGGCCTTAAAAATTGTTGACTATTTCAAAATTATCTAAAAATATTTATATTAAAATTACTATATTTCGCCCAAAATCGGTATCACTCGGACACTTTTATATAAGTTTTTTTTCCTTTTTATTTAATCAGTAACCAGTGACCAACCACACCTTTAACCAGTGACAAATCCTCGTTTCACGTATTTCTTATTTTATTTCACTTTCGATTCCACTTTTGTCCTTAAAAACAGGCCAGCTTTGGATGCATAAATTATGCATCTCCATAAAAAACACCAGAGGTGTATAGACGAAAGCTGCATCGAGCCGAAAGAACACAAATAGGTATTTGTCCCAGAATCAGAATCAGAAATTATTTATTGCATGATACTTACACATAATATCACAAAGGTGGTAGGTATATAAAAGATAAAAAGACAAGTGTAATTACCATTGTCATAATAATTAATCGATGTAAAAAATCACGGTATTAATTAATTAGATAAATAGACAAAAAAATATTAGCAATTGTTATGTCGTCCCATTGATTGCTGTTAAAAAAATTTAATAGCGATCAACGACGAGAAAATTATTGCTAATATTTTTTTACAGGAACGCATAGTAAGTATAGGTTATAACGTCTTTGAAAGCTGATATCTAGAAAAAGTCCCATCCACATGCGTCAGTTTTTACGCTGTTTACATAGGTACTGCGCATACTTTAATATTGTACAAGAATCAGCTTTTCTAGTTATCGTTCATTTTTGGTAACAATAAACCGTCTTTGAACGGCCATATTTAGCGAAAGGGCCATCCAAATGCATACAGACTGCAACTTTTGTGATCAGTGGAGAGCTCTACATCCACCTAACACTGAATCAGCTTTTCTGGCGATGGTTACCAAAAGTGCAGTTATCTCCTATAATACAGAGACCTTCACTTCGCTCGGTCAATAAAGAGGAAATATATTTTGTTTGTAATGGATAAACTCAAAAACTACTCGACCGATTTTAAAAATTCTTTAACCTATAGAAAGCTTCATTATCAGCGAGTAACATAGGCTATATTTTATTTTCAAAAAATTAGAGATCCTTACGAAAATTGCAATTATGTGAACTAAGTCGGAAAAAATCCTCTCTTCTGAGAGCTTACGTGGCGTGCGCTGCGTAAATACCTAGTTAAAATTACACGAAAACAATGTAGGTACGGTGGAATTGTTCCTCTCAAAAAGTTCTAAAAAAAAGTCGGCGATAGCATTCATCTATCTTTTATGGTTGACTCACAATAGCCATTTTTATAGCTATATTGGGTATAGACTATTAGGATTATTAGGGCTACCCGTGCGAAGCCGGGGCGGAGCGCTAGTTATTAATATTAAGCATTTGTTATGAGTCCCAGAAATATTCCATTACTTATAATTATTACAATCAACCATGTCAATTCAAAGCATTACACATACTTACCTATGTTATAAGCAATGAGCGTCATCCAAGGCAACTCATGCAACAAGGGAACACTTCCACCGAGTATGCGCGAACCGTCGATTCTGCCGCAAATATTGTTTGGCAGCAGTCTAAAATTTCGGTGCATTTCGATTTCACCTTTGTCCGGTTTTACGGTCGCTTCTTCGCTCGCTCTTTCATTGGATTCTTTTACGATTTCATCTTTGTCCGGTTTTGTGGTCGCTTCTTCGCTCGATCTTTCATTGGATTCTTTTAGTATCCTTTTATTGAAAGTAGGCCTATTATTATTGTGGTATGCGTCCAGTCTAGGAAAGTCGGAGCAGCATACCTGTATAATTAAAACAGCATTAAAAAAAACCGGCCAAGTGCGAGTCGGACTCGCGCACCGAGGGTTCCGTACAAACCTGTAGTAAGTTTTACGATTTATGACGTATTAAAAACAAGACGAAATGAACCGCAAAACTAACTTTGTTTGTAGAGGTTTATTGTTAATATCAAAAAATTACGTTTGTTGTATGGGAGCCCCCCTTTAATATTTACTTTATTGATATTTAATTATTTATTTAGAAAGGTAATATACAAGTTAATATTCTGTGAAAATTTGAACCGTCTACCTGTTACCGTTTTTAATATTGAGCAAAAAAATACGAAAAAAACACGTTTATTGTATGGGGGCCCCCTTAATATATATATTTTTTTAATTTTTAGTATTTGTTGTTATAGCGGCAACGGAAATACATCATTTGTGAAAATTTCAGCTTTCTAGCTATCACGGTTTATGAGATACAGCCTGGAGACAGACAGACAGACAGACAGACAGACAGACAGACAGACAGACAGACAGACAGACAGACAGACAGACAGACAGACAGACAGACAGACAGACAGACAGACAGACAGACAGACAGACAGACAGACAGACAGACAGACAGACAGACAGACAGACAGACAGACAGACAGACAGACAGACAGACAGACAGACAGACAGACAGACAGACAGACAGACAGACAGACAGACAGACAGACAGACAGCGGAGTCTTAGTAATAGGGTCCCGTTTTTACCCTTTGGGTACGGAACCCTAAAAATAGGTACCAACTCACACAACCAGGATGAAGCCATCGCAAATGAAAGTCAATCAGTGACCCGAGCCCAAAACATCAGCAAGATGTGGCAGTAAACAGACCATACGAGTAGCAGAGGCGATGGTCGTTGCAGTTGTAACCGCGTAATCATTAGCAAAGATAGGTATACACTCACAGATGGTACAGATTAGATAATAAGTAGTTAATAGTTAAACTATTATATATAGTCTAACTTAAATTAAATAGTTAAACTATAAGTGTTCCGTAGACACTATAAGACAATAAGGAACCACTATAGTTTCGATAATATGTCTATTCGTCCGTCCGTTCGTCTAGGTAACTCAGAGGCTGTTAGTACTAGAAAGCTGTAATTTGGCATAGATATACATATAACACAGATATAATTATAATCCCGCCGACAAAGTGATAAAATAAAATTGGGCTTTACAAACGTAGAGTAATAGTCGATCAACTTATAAAATGTTCGCATATAGTAACGAGCAACTACGGAACAAACGCATAGTAATAGTTTAACAGCGCCAGCTTTGTAGGTTGAGCATTATTAGAATAATGATGATCCCCAGACATCTGTTCGCTGACATAAAAATAATATATTGCTACATCGACATATTATAGCAACACAGTAAGCATTAGGTAGGTACCTACGCACGATATGTTTTAGTCGACATACAGCAACAACTCATGTGGTTAGGTACAGCCACTCGTCGATCTAGCATGGAAGTAGCAAACCAACCCCATAAACACTTTTTAGACTTCAATAACTTTATATAAACTAACTAAAAGATTTCACTAAGTTACCTTTGGTAGGTCAGGATCATATACATCGGTCCCACATATGGCATTATTGAACAGTGTGCTCTCAGCTGGTGGTAGATAACCCAGTTGGTTCTCTAACACCTTAACGTTTTCAGCGAATTGTAGCGCTGACTCGCACGATGTTATTGAGACGCAGTCGAAACATCGTCCTATAAAAACAAAATATCTTTATTTTGAGATTTAAGCCATACTCAGCATAATGTCCAGCAATTTACGGAAATTTTCTTACTAACATTAGATAACAATAAATAAACCTTTTTGTTATTAATTATTATAAATTGTATAACTGAACTGAACTGAAACTTAACCTGGCCAGTGTACCAAAGTGGTAGATTCACTTCAAAATATTAAAAAGTACTTCTAAAAGTAAAAGTACTAAAACCCAATATTTAGATATAACCTGGGACTCGAACCCAGAATATAATGGTGCAGCCACATAAGTTTCCCACTAGACCAACTTATTTGTCCAAGTAGGTACCTAAGTCGTTATTTTCACATGAGAAATAAGATATAAATTACTTACGTGCAAATGCAACAGTGAAATAGTTATCACTACCGAATACCACAAGCACATAAAATAAAACTTTTAACATATCAAACATTATTGCATTAAGAGTAGGTACCTAAATAATTAATACAATACATAAACTTAAAGTTCAAATAACATTTTTAACTTTAATTTTATGTATTTAAGTTTATAAATTTAACTTTAATTTAATTAAAAATACGCTTTCTAATAGTAAATTATCTAAAGAATGATACTCTACATAAATGTCCACTTGCGACGCTAAAATGTATGTTATACAACAAAGGGGCTTATATATTACCGAGACCTACTCAATACAGCGGTGTCATGTAGTCAACATAATTACTTACTATGTTTTGTCTACTTATCAGCTGTGGTCGTAGGTAACTATTTTTTGCAATCACTATTGGGGTCATCTAGGCTATCTCAAACACATTAAAATTTCATTTTTGTATGTCAGTTGGTTTTTTAAATTAATTTTTCGCGCTTTATTACGATCGGGTGGTAAATTACATACCTAGTTTACCTTCCCACGTCACCATAGGGATCTTATGTAACTACCTATAAATTAATAAACTTAAAACAACATTTTTTAGGTCACTGTCTTAAATTAACTGAATATAAGATTAGTAATCCTATATTCAGTTTATAACAGTCAGTTTAAGTCAGTTTTCCTGTAAGTATCCATAATGATGTCACTTAGGATTCGCCATACTTATACTAAAATCACAAATAAAATACCATACCTACTTGTTTCATTTCTGTATAAAACCTTGAAAACTTCGATTACCACTGATTCTAAATAAGACGAACATTATTTTTATATACGATTTATTTTACTTATTAAAAATTGTTTCTGACTAATAAATTAAATACATTTATTAAAAACAAAACAATAGAAAGTTACCTATACAGGATGGCCCAAATAGTGACATCCAAAGAAAAAATTTAGATTCCTCGTACCTAGACCTATCAGAAAATACCCCATGTATGTTCAGCGATTTTTGGTAGTTTTCGACTTCTAATTTATTTAAGTTTTCTCGTGAGATTCTCTGAGGGTTTTTAATCTTAAGTTGAAAATTCGTCTCTACTTCTGTCGAACGTACCTAAACTTTTCACTTTTGACCAAAAATTTTCCAAATTCGGTTAATGTTATGACTTAGATGGTAATTATTTTATGCAAAGTAGCACACTTCATAGCAAGAATGTTCACAAAAAAAGATCGGAAAAAAATACTAAATAAAAAGAAAAAAAAATCACTCCCTCAGAAATCTCACGAAAAAACTTAAAAAAATTTTAACTCGAAAACTACCAAAAATTGCTGAACATACCCTCATGTATGTTAAGCAATTTTTGATAGTTTTCGAAGAGTATTTTCTGATAGGTCTAGGAACGAGGAATCTAAATTTTTTCTTTGGGCGTCACTATGTGGGCCCATCCTGTATAAATCATGCCCCCATGGAATGGTGGCAAGAATGCTGCCTGCATTTTCCGCTGGACAGCCAGGCTGATCCTTTGCGCAACTTATAAATTACTTGATAATTGTATAGGACGAAGTTACGATTTTAATTTAATCTGAGGAGTGACTATTAAAGAACATATACTCAGTGGCGACCTTAGGGGGTGGCGAGCAGGGCAACCACCAGGGGCCTCGCTCTTGCAGGGGCCTCGCGTCCTCGCGCTACAGCCAAAGTAGAAAAAGTCGTGTATTTGAATCACTCGCCCGACGCGCATTACAAAGCCCACAATGTGCGAGTGCAAGCATGTAATGGCATTGGCTACTAAACTGGACAGCCCTCTCTGGTGGTGCTGGAATGGTGCACACATCCACGCTAGGAGGCCCCAAAGAGCCTTATAGTTTTGCCAAGGCCTTAGTATAAGAGTAGTTTGTAGTTAAGTATTTTGTTTTTTTACTAACATAGGTGTGATTATTACTTAGGGTACCTCAAGAGGAAAAAGAAACCCTTATCACATCGTTGTCCGTCTGTCTCTTAAACCCCCTTTTCTTCCCGAGAAAAAGTCCCGAGGAAGTTTTAAATTAATATCAAATTATAGGTCTACGGTCCTTAGGAGCTGTAATAAAATCAAGCATCGTCAACGCAATAAAAAGATGCAGCCGTTTATGCCGTATATTTTGCACTTCCGTTAATCTAGAATCATGAAATTTAGCAAAAAGCACTTTCTCACAGAACAAGTAGGTACCTATAGGAAAAATCCGAAAGTCGTTAATTTAGGGTTCCGAACTCATAGGGTGTAGAATTGTTTGTCAGGCGCTACCAGTTGAGCGCCATATCTCACAGTATGACATCTTTCTTGTTATTTACTAAAATAATTTATATATTGTGTGGTGGTACAGAACCGTTTATGCGCGAGTCTGACTTGCACTTGACCGGTTTTTTGTAGCATAATATTTGATGTCTTGAAATTTGAAGTTGCTGTAAATATGCCTTGTTGCTCCCACTTTTCAATTGAAAATGAGGTAGCTCATTCGTTAGATTACTGGGATTTAATTAACGATTTTAGTCACAGAAAAAGCCGCAAACATATTTTCTGAATCCCTGAATAGATTATGGTAGGTACCTATTTTAGTTTAATTACAAAGTTAAAACTAAATGTATATATTACTTTTGCATTTCTCGTCAAGCATTATGAATAAAAATACTTTCAATTGACATAAATTCCTCAAAACATAAGGGCCTCGCAAATATCTGCCGCCCGGAGCCTCGCAATGGCTAAGGCCGCCACTGCATATACTAAGTATAAGTTAACCATACATTACAATACACAATGACAACATTTTTATAATACTCATGAATGGTCTGGAATATCTCCACGGCTGGATTCTGGTCGAGACTTAATTTTTCGTCGCCTTACAACAACTCTAGTTGGTTTCTTGGTATTTTCAGCATTTGTGAAGGGAGAATCATCCATTGACACTACCGGTAGTATTTCGCTTGGAACTGCACTATAATTATCAGAATCTGTTTTCATATTTGTATTAACCCTTGGTGCACCAGGAGGAGAAACTTCCGTGTTGACAGGTGGAATATAAATATAGTCAGCAGGAACTTTGTCTACCGATTTCATTAAAGGCGTAGGTTTTATCTTTTGATCTGTACTTTCTTTAGCTGGTAGTGAAGTAGTGTCTTTGTTACTAGTTTGTGCTTGCATGCTGTCCATTTCCATAACGGTGTTTCTATCAGGTTGATTGTGGTAGATCATTTTATACTTATATTTTGTTTGCACTGGACCGGAAAAAGATACTTTCTTCTCTGGGTAATCTTCATTCTTCTCTAATTGACTTTCCGCATCTGATTTTGGTTGTAACCAACTAGGCATAGTTTCAACAACCTCTTTATTTTTTGATATTGGTTTGATCTGCTGTTCATTTTCAGGTTTAACAGGATTTTGTTTGTGATTTGGAGTTTGTTCAGTTTTCGCCATTCTATCATCAATTACTGAGTATTCGGATACGTCTACTCTTCTTAGACTTGGGGGAGGCATAACAATATCTTCTTGCACCTGTACTATAGGAATTTGACGATTCAATATTACCTCACGCATTCTATTCTGTATGTACATAGGAGGTTGTGGTAAAGGTGGAATCGCTTCTGTTACAAGAGCTTGATGGGCATAGCTACATGGTAGGTTGGCTACATTAGTTGGACATAAAGGTGGTACCGTCTCTCTATAAGTAGGTATTTGGTTGACATCAAGATACATAGGTCTATTGTACCTATAAGGCCCATAAGCTCTATCGTTTACAAAATCTCGCATTGCAGGAGGATAATTGTTATAAATGATTGGATTGATATTTCGAATAGGTTGTTGCACTGGCCTTAATACTCTTCCAGGGTATAGCCCTTCTGTGAGGACATGTCTTATATTTTTATTCATTTCCACTCGCGGTATAGTTTTAGCACGAAGTTTTTGATAAGCTGGTAAGGTGTGAATTCTATCTTGTTCGTTTTCAATCAAAGTAACCGTTTGTATGTGCCTTCCTTCGTTTATACCTAAAAGCCATTTGATAATGTTCTGTATTCGTGCCACATCGCGTTTAGGTCTTATGAGGTCCGCAGAGGTGACAACCAATAAGTAGGTGACAAACAACTGAAAAAAAAGAAAGGTATTTTAAATACAGCTCGATGTCCATAAAAATGCTTAACATTTTTGCTAAAACATAAAAAGAATGACTCGTAGTAAATAAATTTCACAACATCAAACAAAAGACCAAAATTAAACACAACGGCGCAGTGAGAATGATGGGAATTAGGGAATTTATAATTTCTTTTTTTTCTGGTCTGGTCTGGTGTTTCTACCATCATTAGGTACTTATCGCCAGGTGAGATTGCAGTCGATGGCTAACTTGTATTTAGTGGATTTTAAAAAAATCTGTGTCAATTTAGTGTAGGTACCTAGCTAGCTAATACCATACAAAATATAATTAGGCACATTATTATGTACAATTCAAGTAAAAAAATAAAAACAACTGATAACTTGCATTTATGAAATCCCATTTGCCATATCTAATAATTACGAACATTCTTATCAAAAGAAAAATAAAGCTTATTTTTATGCAATATTGTGTAAGATATTGCGTACAAAAGTAAAATTAACGACGGAATGTTGCAAATCATACTAATATTATAAATGCGAAAGTGTGTTTGTTTGTTGGTTTGTCCTTCAATTACGCCGCAACGGAGCAACGGATCGACGTGATTTTTGGCATGGGTAAAGTTGAGGACATGGAGAGTGACATAGGCTACTTTTTCTCCCGGAAAAGTAAGGAGTTCCCGCGGGAATAAAAAACCTTAAACCACGCGGACGAAGTCGCGGGTATCAGCTAGTAAATAAAAATTTAGTCCGTTTTCTATTTGGCAAAAGTATGACAATTTGGAGCAGCTAGAGCAAATCCACATGGGATAAACATACAAAAATACTATCATATTATCGTTTGTTCGTGATTAGATTAGGAACTTACCCAAACAGACTTCATTTTAATTTGGATCCCGACACGTCTTCTGCACTTACACTTAAAATTACAATAAATAATCAAAAATGCATTGCGTACCCTTTTAAAGACTACAAAATCATTATTAAATATTAACGTTAAGCTTAATCATTAATCATCACTTTCAAGTAGTTAACCATTTCAATGAAATGTATAATTAGTGACTAATACTTGAAATAAAACTTTTTTCTATTCTTCTACTTCCAAGATAT
This sequence comes from Erebia ligea, assembly GCA_917051295.2. Classification (NCBI taxonomy): domain Eukaryota; kingdom Metazoa; phylum Arthropoda; class Insecta; order Lepidoptera; family Nymphalidae; genus Erebia; species Erebia ligea. The sequence goes on from OU785236.1 coordinate 7,930,902, forward strand.
ATCTATTGATGACTGTACGTTTATTAATTACTAGCAGGGCTGGGCAAAATGCATGCTTTGCTTTAATTGAAATACAAATTACAAAATACTGTATCGCAAGTAATTAAAATACGAAATATAAAATATCTTTAAATGAGGTATTTGAAATATAAAATACAAAATGCAGTATTTTAGCTATTTTTAATTGAAATACCAAATACAAATTACAAAATACAAAATAGGTAATAAATAAGCACGTGCTGAAAAGTAGAGGAAAACAAGATTAATTAATCAGTAAAAAAAAACAGGTCCTGATGAGCACAAAGTTGTGTTAAATTGTATGAACACATTTTCTATATTTGGATAGCGCTCAAGAATTGAAAGCTCTTTGCTTCTATCATTTAGGAAGCTGACCAACTCTAACTCCATTTTAGATGTCTGTGGTTGATCACTGTCTCTGTTCTCAAAAACAATAAAATCATCATCTTCTTTACTAGTGGTGCTACCATTGAAGTAATATGTAACGTTAGTACATTATACCTCAATGGGTACTACTCCTGCTGCTTCCAGGCATTATTTCATGTTTTTTGTAACTTGTCTCTAAGGCATGAATGGCAAAATTTTGACGTACAGTTATAGCGTACAACTACAGTAGATATACATAACAGGTGCAGTGCTGCCAACTCTAATAGCTGCTTTACCATCATTACCCTTTCGCCTCGCACTCACATTCACGATCGCTAAATGAAGGTTAAATGTATTTTAATGTTGTATTTTATATTATGCTGTATTTTGAAGCCTCAAGTATTTGAAATACTAATTACAAAATACCTCGGCGTCAGGTATTTGAAATACGAATTACAAATTACATTTTAAGGAAGTAATTGAAATACAAATACAAAATACGTATTTCTATTTCAATTACGTATTTTAATTACAAGTTATTCAAATACTGCCCAACCCTGATATGCTTAGGTAGTAGACATTTAGATTTTAGAAAGGTACTTACCTAATTAGTGAAATTATCATTAACCCGAACGTTTTCAAAAGAAATGAATCAAAAGCGAGCAAGAACGTAGTGTCAATAAAACATCGTAATATATTTTGTTACAATAAATTACGTAAAATATTAATTGATAAATAGTTGAAATTAGATAGTTTTTAACTCTCATTTGATGATAAAATGGAATGATCCAACTAAAAAAATTTTTGAGAGTTCTTTATGTGACTGTAAATTAGAATTTAGAAGTTATTCGTGTATTAGAAGTTATTGGATTGGCCCGCAGCATCCCGTAGCGACGCGGCAAGTTATTATATTATATACCTACCTACCTAATATCACTAATATTAAGGAATGACGGTCGTTCCTTGTAAAATGGGGAGGCCACTTGTTTGGGATCATATACCTACCCTAGCAGATATCCTAGCAGCATTTCGCATTCACTGCGACCTGTACTGTGCCAGGGGTTGCGGCCACTAGCACCGAACGGGCCAAAAGACGCAAAAGTTATTGAGTATCTATTATGAAAACCTCGGTGGGGATTACGTATCAATTGGGCCTTTTGGCCTTAATATAGGTAGGTAATACTACCATCAGCTTAGACTGCATCATCACTTACCATCAGGTGAGATCAATCAGTCAAGGGCTAACTTGTAGTGGATTAAAAAAAACACTAAAAATATATCTAAATATAATATAAAAGGAAAAGGTGACTGACTGACCGATCTATCACCGCACAGCTCAAACCACTAGTGACTAGACGAATCAAGCTGAGATAAAGCTATTATGACGTAAACATCCGCTAAGAAAGGATTTTTTGAAAATTCAACCCTTTAGGGGGGTAAAACAGGTGTTTAAAATTTGAAAAAAATCCCTCACTCTTATGAGAGTGGAGGCCTGTGCCCAGCAGTGGGACGTTAATGGGATGTAGTGGTGGTGGTGAACAAACACCTTAAATAAAGATAAAAAAAAACTAAAGCTCGAATACATCCATAGATATATTTTACTTACTTATTATTAATGACTAGTTACAACGTTACTTAGTACTATGTTACTTAAATAAATTAATGTAATAATATGGTTAGGTACAGTTAGGTACAGAGTTATAATATTTTATCTACTCCCATGCTATAAATCCTCTATAACAGGTTCTGAAACAGTTAGCTTATTGCCAACATTAAAACACCCAATGTCCTAATAACCATAACATCACCCATTTATGGGTGATGTAATGTTGTAGGTACTGAATTTCATAACAACACTCCTTTATTTTTCCTTTGTTTTTTTTTCGATCCCCTCTGCGCAAAGGGTTTCTCAACAGACAGCCACATCTGCTCGATGCGTGGTATCTGTATGAACAAAAAAGAACATCTATACGAATTTCAAAAAAAGAACATTGTCATACACGCGCGTTTCACTACCAGAACGCCGCGCGCTGTTAAAAAAAAGTAGGTTATTAGAATTTTCCCCGCCATTTTTCTTCGTTTTTTTTATTGTTTTGTCATAGAGGATTTATAGCATGGGAGTAGATAAAAATAGTACATTACTGCAGCGGCCATCAAAACAGGCATTGAAGGACGAACGTGTAAATGTGGGCCGAGGCGAAGCCGAGGCACACATACGTAAGTCCATCAATGCCTAGTTGTGGCCAAGGCTTGTATAGTGCTTTTCTCAAATAATGCGCGGAAATTAAAACTAAGTGTTCATCACACTCATTGTCTTCACTTGAACTCATTTTGTCAAAAACATTTCAAAATCAATGACGAACAACGAACAACAATAATTGTTCATTTGTTTTTTTTTTTTCAATAAACAGCTTTCTATTTGCAAGCTAGTTCGAAATTTAAATAAAACCTTTGATAAGTTACCTCCTTGGTTGCCATGTTTCGGAGTAAAAGATCGTTCCACTTTTAAACTACACGACAGATATGAATTTAGTATGTAATTTATTTGGCCGCTAAACCACGACAGATATGGATTTTCATACAACTTTAGAAGGCCGCTGCTCGCATGTATTTGGCCAGTACAGCAATTTCGATTTATCTCGAAGAAGGTTGTCAAAATAATGCTCAAATTTCCAAGCATGTTTGAGAAAATGTTAATTACTACTACAATAAATAATTCTTTCATTAACACTTAGTTTATTTGTATATATACTCATTAATGGATGACATTAGGTTACTAGGACAGGATGTTTTAATGTTAGCAGTAAGCTAACTATTTCAGAATCTGATAAAGAGGATTCATATATATTCATACATGAGTGTAGATAAAGTCTTTTATGCAACTGTTGATAATTAGGTATTAAAACACTCATATGATACTATTATAAACCCACACTCGTATTTTAATACCCCTTATTACACAACTGTTGCATATAACTATAACCATTACATAACTATTTACTACCCATTTTTTTTTTACGTTTTTATTTTTAGCTTAATACATATGTACCTAATGGAAGACATAATATTGGTATGATTTTATTACAACCATTTGGTAGTCAGTAATCACACATCGTTGTTTTGTTTAAGGATAGATCCCAACCAGAAAGTAATAATATACAGTCCACACTGACACAGGTGGGCAGGCAGGCTTTTGGACAGGGCTTTCTTCACAGATTTCGGAAACAAGGCCTTGTTTCCGTTTTTTTCAAAATGAATCGGATAGTTGCGCAACGGAGCGGAGGAGGATGGGTTGAGGACATGGAGAGTGGCAAAAGTATGGGCAAAAGCTTTTTATTCGGATTCAACGACCTCAATTTACATAGACGGGCCCTGTCAAACAAAGAATATGGACCTATTTTACTAACGCCATCTTGTCTGAAAAGCGGGACAGCGCTATGGCGGGGACAAGGACAGGCATATACAGGTGTGGAGCGCGCTCCACAGGTCGAACGTCCAATTTTTTTCTATGAAAGGGCCCATTTAGTACCTACATATATATCGACGTTCGGATTATTTTCAGAGAATCAAAAAGTTGCCACGGATTTTTTTTAAATCGTATATCCACGCGGGCATCAATATAGTGCTTTATTATGCGCACCATGGAACTTCGGCGTCAAAAACGTGTCGCGGCGGGTGTAAGGCGGGGTGTGAAGGGTGGTGCGGCTGCGGGGAGCCGTGCAGCAGTTCGCACATAAAGCTTATGTACGTGATCGCCAGACGTAGGGTTTCGATCCGGGAGAGACGCTTCTCATATGCAAATGTTGGCACCTGTGGGAGACCAGGAGAAAACTATTAGGGGCTTTCAGGCGTTGGAGATAGAATAGCACAAATATGTTATGTTGTTCCATAGGAGCGTTCCTTCTTCCTTGGTGCATGTACACCTTAACTGCAGATGCGATACGGTCAAAACGTAGCGCATATACACACAGAAATACGTTAGTACAAGTTATTCATAACTAGATGATGCCTGCGACTTCGTCCGCGTGGACTAAGTTTTTTCGATTAGATTTTCCGGGATAAAAAGTGTCCTTCCCCGGGATACAACCTATCGCTGTACCAAATTTCATCAAAATCGGTTGAATAGGTGGGCTGTGAAAGCATAGCAGACAGACAGACACACTTATTTATTAGTACCTATGGATGTTGAAAAAATATTGTGTAGGTACCTACGAGTATGTTGGAAGCATTGACCACACTAGCATGTAACTGTCTCACCTTTCGTCGCAGCTTGTCGAAGGCTTTGTTGAGGTTGAATATGCGTCGTCGCTCGCGGATGTTGGCAGCGCGCCGCTGTGCGACGGACGCCACGCGACGTCGCGGCTTTTTGCCCCCGGCATTGACCACACTAGCATGTAACTGTCTCACCTTTCGTCGCAGCTTGTCGAAGGCTTCGTTGAGGTTGAACATGCGTCGTCGCTCGCGGATCTTGGCAGCGCGCCGCTGTGCGACGGACGCCACGCGATGTCGCGGCTTCTTGCCTCCGGCATTGACCACACTAGCATGTAACTGTCTCACCTTTCGTCGCAGCTTGTCGAAGGCTTCGTTGAGGTTGAACATGCGTCGTCGCTCGCGGATGTTGGCAGCGCGCCGCTGTGCGACGGACGCCACGCGACGTCGCGGCTTCTTGCCCCCCGGCGTCGAGCGAGCTGAGGAGCGCCCGCATCCCGCAGCCGACCACACTAAAATTTTGGAAGTGAAAACTTCTTTAGCCGCGTTGAGCACTTTTTGGTAGGGGGTAAACTTGCAGATTCGCGTTACCGACATACTCGCGTTGTTACGAAGACAAAAGGTTTAAAATATAAATACATAATATATACTACATTCGTAATTAAACTTTAATGCCTTAGTTTTAAGATTTATATATTATATTTTTTTATTATTTTAAATATTCGTTTTCACTTCTACGGGCAGTCCCTATGACTGCCATTTTTTTTTTTAATAATCCTAATAAGTGCCTTCGTCGTGGCCACGGGTATGTCATCGTGGGCGTGTCTTTTTTAAAGAAAACTTAAAGCGTGATATTAGGATGCTTCTTCGAAATGTGGTAAAAAGCATGTCCCAAGCTGGAGAACGTAGGTTAAAACTAACTCTGGCTTATGTATTTTTTTTTGTAGATACTAGACAGTGTCCTCTACACCCTCCATCAAGAAAAAGAACATAAAAGAGGTAAGATCCATCTAAAAAAAAATTTTAAACCTCCAATTTCTAACCTCCATGACTGTCCCACTGCTCATGTCGCTGGTAACAAACCTATTTCTTTAAAGTATATAGTGGATTAAAAATTCTCAAAAAAATATATTTCATTAATGAATAATTAATGTTTTAAATAACAACAGCAGCGTGAGACTACGTCTTTAAATTATTTTTTTACTAGTGACTAAAGTCTGTCCCACGACTTTTTAATCATTCATGTGATCTTATACAAACACTAACGTAACTACCCACATATCCATAAAATCCGCATCGTCGTCGCGTTGTACGAACAAATTCAGTAGCCTTGAGCAATTCGTGTAGAACGGAGGTGTCTTCGTCGTTGGGTTACGAAAATATTTCGCATTCTCCAACGGAAATTTCATTTTGTCAACTTTAAACCCTCATTCATATAACTCTCACTATACCGTAAGTAGTTATCACATTTACATATTTGTATTTTTTTAATATTTTAAGTATGTTTTACTTTCTAACAAAACACATTTAAAAAAAATACAACGCTTACTTATCAAGTAAAAATTTAAATACTAACCAATCCTAATTACCATGATTCTAATTACCATTATTACCATGACCATTTTACGTACATGGTAATTAGGCATTGGCTAGGTAATTAGATTAGTGCTTGAATGTATGGGAACTTCTAGGTTTTGACGACCTTCCTGGCGCTCCTGTGGGGAGTACTGAGTGCTTCGGTCTCAAAAACAGGAGTTCCTGGGTTCGATTCCCGACAGGGGCAATTTTGGCATTTTATAATCTTTAAAATGGTCTCGTGTACGCCACCCATATTTGGGGTGAAGTTAAAGAGAAACATGGAGAGGCGCTTGCTATATCTCTCGATATCTCGATAGGCTTTCGACCGGGTTCAGCTTCTTTGCAAGCTTCCAGCATTCGGTCTCCCGCCGAGCTTGTGTGACTGGATATCTGATTTCTTGAGTGAGATATCCTTCAGAGTAGTCATTGATGGCTGCGCGTCAGATCTTATGGCTATTATTGCCGGTGTTCCTCAAGGGTCTGTTCTCTCCGCTACACTATTTCTGTTGCACGTCAATGATCTTTTGCAACCCGGTATCCTTGGGTACGCAGACGACAGCACTATAATGGAGAGATACATATCCAGTTCACGCGCAAGTAGTTCAGATACCAATGAACTCAGACAGGCGATGGTTCAGCGGTTTAACTCTACCCTGAAATTCGTTTCAAACTGGGGTGTTGCCAATTTGGTGGAGTATAACGCAACCAAAACGCAGGCATGTTTGCTCACAGCAAAACGGAGTCCATTCATCTTGACTCCCACTTTTCGAGATATATCCTTGCCGATTACCGATCACATTGGTATCCTAGGCCTCGACATCACGACCAACATCAACTTCGGGAGCGAAAGCCAAGACAGCCACCAAAAAATTTGGTATAGTTAACAAGGTCAAGCAGTACTTCACGCCACGCCAACTGGTTACCCTATACGAGTATCAAGCCCAAGTTCGGTCGTGCATGGAGTACTGCAGTCACCTTTATGATGGCTCTGCTATGTATCTTAAGATTAAGATGGCTCTTGATGCCGTAGATCGTCGAGCTAGGATTGGCGAAGATTCACCTCTTCTGGTGAAACTTCAAACTCTGTCAGGTAGCTGGCGTAACGGTATTTTATGGGATATACTTCGGCGAGTGTGTTCACTTCACCTTTCTGCCACCGTACCGCAAGGCGCCGTACGAGTTTCCACTCCTATGTCGTAGACGTTTCATCCACACGTCCGAATCGCTTTTGTGTCTTTATTCCTTCACTGCAATCTGTTATTTTTTTAAATTAGTTCAGAGTTATTTTGGTGCTAGTCAACATTGAGATACTAGTTTACTTAATTTTTCAAAAACTTTGTTGTTCTATCTTTTATGTGGTCAAGAAGACTGGCGTTTGTTTTAAATTTTTATATGATCATGTCACTGAAGCATGTTATTTTAAGTTGCGTGTGTAAGTGAGTTTCAGTTCAGAGTATTATTTTAATACTCTTTATTATATATTTATACCTACTCTACACAACTATTAATTTTGTGAGGGAATTAATAATTTAAGGCATCTTTGATATGGATTGAAAATATATTTTCTAGATGTTATTTACATCAATTGATTCCAATTACAAATGTAACGACTGATTGACGACGTAGCTGTGTCTTAAACCAGCCAGCTCTATGTAGGTGGCCAGTTCCCACACTTCTCTTCACGGCTCGTGGTCATCAGGATAGTCCTAAGCTGCTCCGAAGTTTCAACAGCCGAGGACCAGCCAAAGCTTTGGTCAGTAGATCTGCTTCCATGTCTCCAGTTGGCAGATACTCGACCTCTATTATTCCCTCTTGAACACAATTCCGAACGAAGTGCATTTTTAAGTCAATGTGCTTTGACTTTGAAGTAACCATTTCATTTTGGCTTAATTTGAGGGCAGCTTGATTGTCATTCAATACAATTATTCGATCATAGCTGGCCCCTAGGTCTACTTCTTGGAGTTTTCTTGGACACGAATAGGCAATCAGTTAATAAATCATTGACATAGATCACTATTATGACTTTAACTCCTCTTTTCTCTAGTAAGTAATAAGTATACACATGGGTCAGCTCCTGATGCTTTAAACCCTATGTTCTTTAGTTCTGTGTCGAGTTTTTTATACCATTTGCCTTAAGCCTTACCAGGCAGGGGCCTGTTTGAGTCCATAAATAGCTTTTAAAAGATTGTCTTTGGGATTATTTTTTACATCTTTTAGCATACCTTCCTATTTTCGAAGTTCCATTTTTGACGTGAGCTTTTATTGCATCAGGCCAGTATTTTTGTTTTTTATTTTCATCAGAAAGGTAAGATATATCCGATAAACAATTTTCTTCAGTTGCATTTAATACAAAATCTTTGGTCCACGTTGGCGGAGCCTTTCTCTTTGTGGCCTCCCATTTTCAGGTATTTCTATAATCTCTGATGCATCATCGTAAGACTCTATTTCGTCTACTGAAGAAACATCATCTTGATCGTTCTGATCTTGCAATGTGTTTTCATTTTTAATCTGAATTATTTCAATTTGCCCACAAATTTTATGAGAACTTTGCTGAATCGGTTGATTTCGTCAACGAGATCGACTTTTTTTTACTATTACAAGTTAGCCCTTGACTGCGATCACACCTGATGGTAAGTGATGATGCAGTCTAAGATGGTAGCGGGCTAACCTGTTAGGGGCATGACCGTTATATTAAACCCATACCCTTTTTCGGTTTCTACACGGCATCCTACCGGAACGCTAAATCGCTTGGCGGCACGTCTTTGTCGGTAGGGTGGTAACTAGGATAGGCTAGCTTAGGCTATTTTTAGTCTTATTTTTATTGCTGAAGCGATCTATTTTAAAATGATTTTTCAATGAGACTGACTTTTGCTTATAATTTTTTTTAACATTATGATAACTAAAGCATGTTTTTTTTAATAACTTTGAGCGCAGTGAGCTTCTTTTGATACTATGTATTTATAGTATACTTAACGCTTACGACGATGATTACGCGGTAAATCTAAGTAGGTTTGTTAAGAATATTACTAAATATATTGATTTATTTATTTATTCGTATGGCGTTTTGTGCTTAAGCGTTAAATAATAATATAATTAAATTAAATTTAGTCAGGTCAAATAAATAATAATTAATTATTAAGGTCACAAATCAATATCCAGATTTTCTAACCACGAGACGGTCCGCGCAGGGAGGATCCGTTATAATATATTGATTAGGATAACGAGACTGATTTTTGTTTATCAAATTTTGTATGAGTATGTTTGACATGCTATTTTAAAAAGATTTTGTGTACAAAGAGTTATTTTGATAATATTCTAATAGACGCTTACTTTACGCTTACTATCTATTTGATAAGAAGTTTACTGAATTTATTGATCTCGTGGACACGACTGACTTTTGCTTATCAAATTTCGTACAAGTAATTAAATTTCTTTCACAATTTTAAAAAGATTTTGTGAATATATAGTTATTTGGATAATATTCATAATATACTTAGACGTTTACTCTAGGTAACTATATATTTGATAAGAAGATTACTGAATCTATTTACTTGTCATCGTAACTTACTTTTGAATTTTGCGAATCGCGATTGACTCATTTATACTTTTTTTAGATATTAAGATAATATAATTGTTCTTTCAGTTTTCTTTCTGTATTTTTCCACATTTTCTTATAGATTTTTATAACAAAAATACTTATGTTTTATTTATATTACTAATCACCATAACCATTACCAAATTACCATATGCATATTCTAATCACCATATTCCGGACCCCATTACCATGTCACACTTTATCATTACCATGACCACAATAATTACCAAACACCTTATATCTCCAAGATAATCAGATCCTGGTGAGACGCCTTCCTCATCACTGTGATAAATGAAGGTACCCCTTTGTCTATGTCAACTTAAAAAAACAAAAACTCGAAAAAAAAAAAATTTTTTTACACCGGTCGATATTGACATGAAATCGAAGAAGTGCCCATTATACAAAAATTAAACATAATAAGTCGGTGGATAAGGCCAGAGGTCATTCTCATTTGTAGATAATCTTATAAATAGTAGTTACTAGCTGATGCCCGCGACTTCGTCCGCGTGGATTGAGGTTTTTCGGTTCCCGCGGGAACTCTTTAATTTTCCGGGATAAAAAGTAGCCTATGTGCTATTCCAGACTATAATCTATCTCTGTGCCAAATTTCATCCAGATCCGTTCATCCGTTGGAGCGTGATTGAGTAACAAACATACATCCATACATCCAAACTTTCGCATTTATAATATTTATTTGATTTAAGAAACGTAGGTAGGTATCTTATTAAAACAAATTACTTAGCAACTATCGGTTGACGACGACGACGATGAAGTTTTATAGGTAGGAATTGAACTTACCCAGGTCTGCGGGTGGAAAGGCCAGGATGTCGGGGTATGGCACCGGCGCAGGGGGTCCGTCCCACAACGGCCCGTACGGAGATACCTCACCACCCTGTCGCAACCATAAAGTTGAGTGCTTTTTTTTTTGATAATACACTACGTAGGTACTAGGTACAGGTAATATAGGGATGATGCCTATATCAAAAATAAATTATTTCTAACTGATTATTATATAGAGGGTCTTCCAAAAGACCTAAAATTCAGATCCTCGGTTAGTTTTAAGTTTGATAACCATTTTAAAATATATATAAAGAAAAAAGTGCGTTGAAATTTTATGACGTCACAACTGTGAATTTCATACAATTTCCATACTAGAAGTGCGTTTTTAAGTTTGAGCTGCTGATTTGATTGAGTTGTCATCATCCCTATTGTTAGTGCTGTCAACTTTACTATCATACTGTCAGTGCTTACTATCGTCTATAACTGCCTCGTTGATCTAGTGGTTAGCATGTTCGACTGCGGCCGACGAGGTCCCGGGTTCGAGTTCCAGGTCAGGCCATAATTAAGCATTGGGCTTTTCTGACTAGAAATTCTCAGTACTAAGTACTAGTTAGTTGTTAGGAGTTAGGTAGTTGACGGTGTTTCAGTCCCGTGCCTCGGAGAGCTCGTTATGCCGTCGGTCGATCTCTCTCTGGTCGTGTCGGATTTTCAATCCCATCGGACAATGAGAGTAAAGGAACAGAGAGTGTCCCTGGGTTTGCGCACACACTTACGCACTATAATATCTCCCGCGTAGATGGCTAAGGATGTAGTAGTGACCGATTAAGGGAATGGAAGTTATAAAAAATTTTCAAAAAAAAATAAAAACCGACTTCAAAAATCACAAACACTAAAAAGTAAAAAATAATTTAATTTATTAAGTATACAAGAGTTAATTTCGTTCTATAATAACATTTTTTGGAGTCGGTACCAATTAGCCGCATGAACCGTCTACCTACTCTTCATTATTGTTGACGTGACTCCACATTGGCACCGACTCCAAAGAATGTTATTATAGAACTAAATTAACTCTTGTATACTTAATAAATTAAATTATTTTTTACTTTTTAGTGTTTGTGATTTTTGAAGTCGGTTTTTATTTTTTTTTGAAAATTTTTTATTTCACAATTTTTAGTGGCCCCACTGTTTTAAAATACAGGATGTAACCAGAACGAGATATGCTATGCATGGTTAAAACATACTGTTTACAAGACTATCACACTGATCGCGAGCAATTTACTCTTATCCGTTGAGGAGTTCCATTATCTATCTTCGAAGATATTCATCAGATCTTCACCAAATTTATATGGGACCACTTCGAAAGTATACCCTTTCAAACAAAAAAAGAATTTTCAAAATCGGTCCAGGCGTCTTCGAGTAATCGGGGAACATACATTAAAAAAAAAATTAAAAAAAAAAGATTCCGACGAATTGAGAACCTCCTCCTTTTTTTGAAGTCGGTTAAAAAGACCATAACCCGAAATATCTCTACGCGGAAGAGCCTATCTCCCGCGCAGAGGGCTAACCTCTCTGGATATTGGCCGCATGGCTGAAATTTGGTCGGAAGGACATTATAATCATCTTGGACTGTAGTTTAGGATGGTAGTAGTGACCGATTAAGGGAATGGAAGTTATAAAAAGACCATAACCCGAAATATCTCTACGCGGAAGAGCCAGCACCGAAACCGCAAAATAAGATAAGTTGGTACCTTCTTATTTTGTGCCGGAACTCTAAGTCGCTTGGCAACATGTCCTTACTGGTTGGTTATTAGCCTAGCCACGGTCGGGGCCTCACGAAACCTTCCAGCAGAACAAACCAAAGACAATTTTTGAAAAACGTTATCCTACTTATTAAATTTCTATATATATAGGTAAGTATAGTAAGTAAGATCTTGAGTTTTGAGTCTGTTTACAACACTGAATCCTAATCTAATCAATAATAGTTATTTTGGTTAATTTAAGCATAATAAGGTAGATTTATTTATTTATTTCTCAGAAAAATTTGGCAAAGTATTGCTTTAATAGATAATATTAAAGAGTCATTAGGTACTATCAGTAATTATTATTGTCTTCGAAGTGATAAAAAAAAACCCCGCATACTCGTATTATGAGCTAATTACATAAAGATATCTATTTATTCTTCATCTTCTTTACTGCATTCTGTTCAATCCCACCACTCCTCATTATTTCAAAGATTAGATTTAAGTAGGATATAATATTTAATTCATACGCTTTTTCTCTCCGTTCCCAAAATAATCTATTGCTTTACTCCTAGACACTCTTCTTCCTTCTATAAAAACTCTTTTTGTACCACTTGCTCAAAAAAGTGACATTCTATGCCACAAAAAGCGAACATAACAATAGTCATTTTTAATCTGTTAAAAACAGGGAAAGAAAATTGTACTGAATTTCATTCATCCTCTAGGGGGAGAATGTGATTTAAATTTGGAATACTTACCGAAATTTATACTGAACTACATCTGTGTTTACATTGTGTGTGTGTTACATTCTGTGTTGACACCTGAGTTTGTATATAAAGCATTATACATCTTTTTGAAAAAGGAATACGCATTTATTATGCAGTTATGATTATTAAATAAAATGACGAAAACCGACGAGGCCGTATGAGCTTGATGCCTTTGCTTTTCCGACAAAAAAATATTAGTCTAGGAATTTGCCGCGTTTTTTTTTCTTCAAATACATAAACCTTATTTGTAACTCTCTCTATCAATAATTGGACCAATGTTTCGAATGTTAACTTTTACTTTTAATTTGCTTTTGACTTTTTACTTTTTGACGACCTCCGTGGCGCAGTGTGTAGGTTAGCCCGCTACCATCTTAGACTGTCTCATCACTTAGTTAAGTACCATCAGGTGAGATCGCAGTCAAGGGCTAACTTTGTAGTGGATAAAAAAAAAAACCGGCCAAGTGCGAGTCGGACTCGCGCACCGAGGGTTCCGTACAAACCTGTAGTAAGTTTTAAATTATTAAAAAAAATTGCTTAAAAATTACGTTTGTTGTATGGGACCCCCCCTTTAATATTTACTTTATTGATATTTAATTATTTATTTTGAAGGATACAAGTTAATATTCTGTGAAAATTTGAACCGTCTACCTGTTACCGTTTTTAATATTGAGCAAAAATATACGAAAAAAACACGTTTATTGTATGGGGACCCCCCTTAATATATATATTTTTTTAATTTTTAGTATTTGTTGTTATAGCGGCAACGGAAATACATCATTTGTGAAAATTTCAGCTTTCTAGCTATCACGGTTTATGAGATACAGCCTGGAGACAGACAGACAGCGGAGTCTTAGTAATAGGGTCCTGTTTTTACCCTTTGGGTACGGAACCCTAAAAAAAAAACACTCTCAAACAATCAAGACGACCTTTTAGCTTTGCCGCCAATTTTTTTTTTATCATCTGTGCCGACATGCAAACGCATATATGGCTATACAGCCACGTAAACGCAATTTGTACTGCAAAGAGACTATGGTAGGTTAGGTATGCCAAGAATGACAAAAGAGATCCGATCAAATAGTATCTAATAACCCCAGCACGGGGTGGGGGACACACATTTTACCACTTTGGAAGTGTCTCTCGTGCAAACTATTCAGTTTAGAATAAAATGATATTAGAAACCTCAATATCATTTTTGAAGACCTATCCATAGCTACCCCACACGTATGGGTTTGATGAAAAAAAATTTTTTGAGTTTCAGTTCTAAGTATGGGGACCCCCAAAATTTATTGTTTTTTTTCTAGTTTTGTGTGAAAATCTTAATGCGGTTCACAGAATACATCTACTTACCAAGTTTCAACAGTATAGTTCTTATAGTTTCGGAAAAAAGTGGCTGTGACATACGGACGGACACACAGACAGACAGACAGACAGACAGACAGACAGACAGACAGACAGACAGACAGACAGACAGACAGACAGACATGACGAATTTATAAGGGTTCCGTTTTTGCCAAATTTGGCTACGGAACCCTAAAAAAGCTCCTGCAATGGATTTGATTTTCTTTGTCCGAAAATTCGATACTTCGCGTGTTCTTTTTTCAAAATAATGACAATATTTCCATGCATGTTTGAGAAATAGTAGATTAGTAGCCAAGGGCTGTAAGGCATCAATTGCAGCCCGAGATATTTAGGCGCACGAGCACAGCGAGGGCGCCTATAGTTCGAGGGTGCAATTGATGCTTACACCCGAGCTAACTACTCTGCTTTACATCTCGATTGTGAGGTCAGTAGGTCCTTATTACCCCCAAATGGAGCTTGAAGGTGACTAATTAGCGCTCCAGGGTAATAATGTAGCTAGAAAAGCCCTAGGGCGGTAAGTAATTTAAAAAAAATTCTTCACTCTTTCAAAAAGTTCGCGTACATCTAACCATCATACTTTTTTTAATTACTTACCGCCCGAGGGCTTTTCTAGCTACATTATTACCCTAGAGCGCTAATTGGTCACCTACAAGCTCCATTTGGGGGTAATAAGGACCTACTTATCGAATATGTCGAGAGATGTAAAGTATATTTTACTTTTACTTTTACTTTATTTATAAACGGACTCTATTGCTACAGATATTTACGGTTATACATCCATCCATCCAAACTTTCGCGTTTATACTGGGTATATTATATACGAGTACCCACTTAGTATAGATTTAGGCAATCAAACAACACTTTTTTTTTTTAACCTTTATTTGAAAACAATACAATAGAAATTAAAGCTAGCTAGCCTAACCTAATTACTATATAAATTATGCCCGCGTGGAATGGTGGCGAGAATACTGGCTGCATTTCCGCGCTGGACAGCCAGGCTGATCCTTTGCGCAAAAAATGAGCCAGCCCTTCTGTCACCAGATGAGGCAATCAACCGCGGTGAAATATCTCGCAACAACACTTAAGTACGAGTACTTAAGTACAAGTAAACTTACGGTCTGTGAGTGAAGAAAAACATCGTGAGCAAAGGAAAACTATACGCATGAGAGCTATCTATAATATTCTTATAGGTGTGAGAAGCCTGCTAAACTATACTTATATACTTATTTATTAAGTACTAGCTAATGCCCGCGACTTCGTCCGCGTGGATTGGGGTTTTTCAGTTCCCGCGGGAACTCTTTAATTTTCCGGGATAAAAAGTAGCCTATGTCTAGATCCTTGCTGCCGTTCTGGCGTGGTTGAGTAACAAACATCCATCCATACATCCATCCATCCAAACATTCGCATTTACCTAATCAGTATAGATAAAATCTACAATTCAAAAATTCAAACTCATGTTTTTTTATTCAAATAAACTTTATAAAGTGCTTTTGATTTACGAGTAGGATATCAAGCACAGCTGGTTCGGAATTAAAATGAAAAAAAAAAATTATGAGAGGAGACAGTAGTGGGCCTAATAGTTATTTGTGTTACATGGGGCCAAAGAAAATTTTTGTTCCCCGAGGGCGCTATTTTGAATTCAGAGCGAAGTGAAGGATTCTATAGTAGAATCCCGAGCGTAGCGAGGGGGTCTAAAGTAGAATCCTGAACGTAGCGAGGAATTCAATATACGCCGCCCGAGAACAAAAAATTTGGCCCCGAGTGACACACACTATTTTTCATCATTACGTATGAGAAAAAGCTAGGAGTATCAACCTACTATGTATGGACATTACCTATACGTTTAAGCACCAATCAGAAGATACTCCTATCAACCTTCTATGTAATTGTATAGACATTATTTAGACGTAGGTATATTTAAAGTTTAAATAAAATGTAAAGACGTAAAATATATCCGATCAACAAATTGATCACGTGACTTCGGACCAATCAGAACAGAGAAATGCAAAGTCGTATATTCGATCAACAAATTGATGACGTGACTTCGGACCAATCAGAAGAGAGAAATGAAAAGTCCCATGGGCCTACAAGTTACACTTTGCTCCCGCTATCCTCTGAAGGCAATATGCGTTTTTCGAATAGGTATGATGAAAAAGAGATTTCCTGACATTTTTTCGTTCAAAAGCGGAAAACATGACATGAAAACATTCCATGACGGAAAACTTTGTCTTTCCTGATTTCAGTAGGAATTTCTCCATTTTCCGATTCAGTTGATAATCCGGAGAAGAAATGTTCTACTTTTTGACAGGAAATGCTTTTTGGAAGGAGAAAAATCAGAAGGAATTTCAGGGATTTTCTTTCAGTGCGATGGGTTGAGAATCTATGTATATATGATGATGAGATCAATAAAATAATACATATATAATACCTACTTAATAATGTCCTCCCGGTCCCGCCCTAATTTCGGCCACGGCGGCCTATCTCCAAAGAGAAAGACCGGACTCGGAGAGAGATCGGGCGCAGGGCTGACGGCTTACGTGCTCTCCGAGGCACGGGGGTGATGTGAAACACCGCCAACTTCCTAACTCGGAGCTAGTAAGTACTTAATTACTTACCTACCTACCTACTTACTGAGACTTTCTTGTCAGAAAAACCCAATAAATACATGTATGTATAATCTATCTATATATTATTATTTTTAATATATAAAAATGAATCCCTATTTCCCTTGGTCACGGCATCACGCCTGAACCGCTGGACCAATTTCGCTAATTCTTTTTTTGTTGTGTTTGTTTGGATCCCGGGATGGTTTATGTTCACAATTGGACCCGGTAGAGGGCGCTGCAATCGGGTTCGAGGTTCAGGGCAAGACAAAGTCTGCCGGGCCCACTAGTATAATATTATATTTGTAGTTTGCGCACCATCCCGTTTGTATTCTCTTCTCCTGTCTCCAAAGGTTATCTGGTAGAGATCACCTTAGGCGATAAGGCCGCCTTTGTATACTGTGTATTCGTAGTTTTAATGTCTTCTTTATTTCCGTGTATTTGTGTGCTATAAAGATTTGATAGTAATAATCTTCTTAAAATTATAAATGGGAAAGTGAGTTTGTTTGTATGTTTGTTCCGCTTTCACGCCGTAACTACTGAACGGATCTGGATGAAATTTGGCACAGAGATAGATTATAGTCTGGAATAGCACATAGGATACTTTTTATCCCGGAAAATTAAAGAGTTCCCGCGGGAACCGAAAACCCTCAATCCACGCGGACGAAGTCGCGGGCATCAGCTAGTAATGTTATAATCCGACCCGGGACTCGAACCCGAGACCTCATCGGCCACAGTCGAACAAGCATCACTAGACCAACGAGGCAGTTAAAAATTTCAAATTTAAGTAAGTATAAAAGAAAACTCAATCCACATACAGATGAGCTACTCCAAATATGCGGCGTATCGCTACTGTAGGACATCAGCGGGAAATGAATCTTGAGACTTTGCTTTACACTTCAAAGGAAAATCTACACTGCACTGCTGTTTGTTGCCTTCACTTGCTTGTCACTTCACCACTAGTCACTTTAATTTCCTAGCTTTTCTACTGCTTTACTCAGCTCAATGCTATCAAGCTCTAGCCAAGACTGAGAACGGAAATATACTAAATCAAAATATTTCATGTTAATCCAAAATATGAATGCGGATTTTATTAATAATTTCTGCCAAACAAAATATAACTTTATTCCCATAATACTGAGTATATTTTCGTGGTGTACGTAACAAAATCACCCTTCGATATGGTTGCGCCAGATTTCTCGCCTGTGATTTGCTGAAATAAGGGTGGTTGAAGGGGTGTGAGCTCTGATTGGCTGCAGCAGGTGCAGGGGGCGGGCAGTATCGACCTTGCATCTCACAAGATATCCTGAAATTGCTCTGAAATCTGGCTGAAACGTTTATATACATACGAGTAGCAGACTAGGTTTAAAAAAAAACATGATCCGAAATTGACATAGGTAAATTACGAATTAAATAAGTCTGTTCCAATAGGGATGATCTATTTTTTCAATTTCTTTGTCTACTCCCATGCTATAAATCCCCTATAACAGGTTCTGAAACAGTTAGCCTATTGCCAACAATAAAACACCCAATGTCCTAATAACCATAACATCATCCAAACGGGTGATGTAATGTTGTACTGAATTTCATAACAACACTTTGTTTTTTTTTCGATCCCCTCTGCGCAAAGGGTTTACTCAACAGACAGCCACATCTGCTCGATGCGTGGTATCTGTATGAATTACAAAAAAAGAACATCTATACGAATTTCAAAAAAAGAACATTGTCATACACGCGCGTTTCACTATCAGAACGCCGCGCGCTGTAAAAAAAAGTACCTAGGTTATTAGAATTTTCCCCGCCATTTTTCTTCGTTTTTTTATTGTTTTGTTAACAAAAAAATGAGCGATTCAAGTTTTAAAACGGCACGGCGGTTTGAAGTCTACATCTGTTGCAGAGGGCTACATTAATGACTCTATAACCAACAAAATCCACGTGTCGAATGTAATTTCGAATTCCATAGAAAATAAAAATAGTGAAGTGGTAAATATAAATATTCCGCCGAGTAGGTACATCGGCATCGGGACCTTCCAACATTAAAGAACATCAAGTGAATTTTAATAATTGCACTATACAAAATGTTAATTACTAGGTACCTGTGATTACTACTACAATAAATAATTCTTTCATTAATACTTAGTTTATTTGTATATACTCAGTAATGGATGATATTAGGTTACTAGGACTGGATGTTTTAATGTTAGCAGTAAGCTAACTATTTCAGAATCTGTTATAGAGGATTTATATTATGAGTGTAGATAAAGTCTTGTATGCAACAGTTGATAATTAGGTATTAAAACACTCATATGATACTATTATCACACTCCGCTTCGCGTCGTGTGATAATATAATAATCGTCGGTTTTAATACCCCTTAATACACAACTGTTGCATAAATAACTATTAACGTCTTATCACGCAGGTTATCTCATTTGCCATTCGACCAATAGGTACCTAAGTATAGGTATGCTGTATTTTTGTCCAACCATTTACCTCATTTACTTTTGCCAGCTCGATTCAATGATGTTCTAATGCGTTACCTACTGATTCGACTTTTATAACAACAGACTTTCTTTGCGAAGAAGTTTTAATCGATTTGACACATTGATGTTTATCTTTGCTCAACATTTTTTTGTTTTAGTCTCTAGGCAATAAAGCTAGTTGACCCCAACAATAATTCCTCAGGCGACGAAACTTTACAGTATGATAAAGTATCATGAGTTAACGTACTTATATTATAAATATTTAGGTAGTTACCTACTAAATCCTGGATTGTGAAACTTTAGCTACCCTTGAGAAGCCAGGATGGGTCGTTAGTTACATACCTAATCAATCCAACTTAACCTAACCTAACAGATCACCTCGGCTTCGCTTGGCTGGTAAACCTTATGGACTGATATTCCTAGTAGATTCCTAATAGTATTTTAGATTACCTAAAACGTTAAAAAAATTATTATAATTACACTAATAAAAATCGATTGCTGTGACCCGTTGAGGAGTTCCGCCTTCCTTCTCTTTTTTTTTATTATTATTATTTATTCACATAAAAACAATAAAATACAAACATAATCTATTTGGTGTCGCATAAACTCAACTGAGTTTTTCTGTACACCAACGAGCCCTCGACATTAGGTGGACTATAAATAATATTATAAATAATAATTATTACCTGCTATACTATAACTATTTCTAATCACTAACAAATAAGCGAACTATCTATATTATTAATTAACTATAGCTATTCTTAAATACTAACAAATAAACAATCATACTAAATGTCTACTACCCACATTTGAGAATACACAATAATAATGTTACAAAGAGCATAAAAACTTGTTGACATATTTTCATATCGCGAGTTCTCATGCTTCATGATACAGGCTGATTCAGTCGTTAAAAACTTTATAAAGTACCTACTAATGATTAAAAACGTAATATATCGCTAAGATATTTTGCGCATTAAGAGTATTTGGTAAGTGTAAGTTGGATAAAGAATTGTTTTAGTTTAAATTTTATATTTTTATGTGTAATGACCTCTCTCAAGCTCATAGGAAGCTCATTAATTAGGATAGGTATTACATAGTTTAATGTTCTTTTCCCGTATAGGTTATTGAATTTAGGTAGTTGTAGTTTTACGTTATCGTTTCTGCGAGCTGATTATACCTTCTGCACTTTCCTAAACTTTTCGTTAAAGTAATGTTCAATTAGTAATGTTAATTTAATTTTATCATGAATAGGAATAATTTTACACAAACCAAATACTTTTCTATAATCTTCTTTAACGGTTATTTTTAATTTATTTGGGACTATTTCTTTTAAGATGCGCAATTGGAGTGAAAAAATACGATCAAGATGTGTTTTACATGTTCTCCCATAACTTGACAACCCGTATTGTATGATCGATTCCGCTAAAGATTTGTACAATAACAGAAGAGTTTTGTATGGTATTTTAAATTTTATCAAAGAGAATTTTGCTAATATCCCTCTTAATCTGTCACAAACACGATTGATGTGCTCTTTCCAGTTTAATCGATCATCAATGACCAGGCCAAGGTAGGTGTGCTTTTCTACAAGATCTATCGTATCGCATTTACATGGTGTTGGAGTGCCGATATTATTCACATGGAGGCAAGCATGCGAATGCGCAATTAATTTAGGTATAAAGGAGCTTCTGTTGTGAGTAGTGCTAATATACATTAATTTAGTTTTACCAGCATTGAGTACCAGTCCAACGTCGTGTGACCACTTTACTAGTATATCAAACTCTCTTTGGAGTTTTATTAGGGCCTCCTCTACACTGCGTCCAGCGGCTACTAGACAGGTGTCGTCAGCGAACTGATAGATCTCACACTGTTTTACGGTATTAGCGAGGCTATTTACGTAAGTGAGATAATGCAGTGGCCCAAGGACTGAGCCTTGAGCAGTGCCTTCCGTTACTTGGACAGGGAAACTATCAGCATCACAAACTCTTACCTGGTATGATCTATCGAGGAGATAATTTTCACACCAAGTCAGTAACTTTCCTCTGATGCCGCAATCGTTTAGACTTTGTAGTAGCTTGTCGTGTCTGAGCGTGTCAAAGGCCTTGCTGTAGTCGATGAATACTACTAAAACATGCTCTTTCCTGTCTATATGTTGGTACAAGCTATCTGTGAATGCTGAAAGTAGTTGTGCGGTATTCTTATGAGGTTGAAATCCATATTGGTTTTTCGTTAATACATCATTATTTTCATAAAACTTGTGGATTTGTTCGCTTATGTATTTTTCAACTATTTTGTCAATGGTAGGTAAAATAGTTATAGGTCTATAGTTGTCGTATTCAGTCCTACTACCTTTTTTGTGTATTGGTCGAACAATCCCAGTTTTGAGTTGGGAGGGATATTTACCAGTTATTACGCTTTCATTAATTAACTTAGCTAGAACAATATTGATTTTGCCACACAACTTCTTTATGTCAATTGCTCTTATCCTGTCTACCCCAGGTGCTTTATTGCTGCTTAATGATTTTATTATTTTATTTACAGATTTCTGGTCTGCTGGCCTAAAACGCATGGTAACATTGGTTGGAAATTGGTAGGTTGACTTATCCAGCAGAGATTCTGAGCATTTAGGAACAATTTGTTTGACGCTATCGCTGAAAGTAGTAGCAAATTTGTTCGCAATATCTTTGCAGGTGTTGCCATGATTACCAAAAGAATTTTGAAGCACATCATCAATAGAAGATTTGATTTTGCCCGTCAGCCTATTTAAAATATCCCAAAGATTTTTTGAATTGTGTTTATTTGAAATAATATCAGACCTTGTATTTTTATTTTTAGTTTTATTAATTAAAATATTTGCAAAATTTCTAGCTTTGTTATATTTTTGTTTTATTATTAAATTATTAGTATCTTTTACCCAATGTAAAAATAAATCATCCCTATACTCACATGCTCTTATAATTTTCTTGTTAATCCAATTGTTATTATTTCTTGCGTTGTTTGATCTGATTTTAATTGTGTATTCGGATTTGCTGTAACACTCAGTAAAATTTGTGTATATCGAATTGTATATATTTATTGGACATGTCATTTTGCACGTAGGTCTCCAATCTACTTTTTCTAATAATGTAACTAACTTTTGGTTATTAATACAGGTTTTATATATAGGGACATCCTGTGAATGTGCCCCGAGGCAAGCGAGTATTACAGCCTGGTCGGCTAGTGTCGTTCCGATCGCTGCAGTGTATAGGTCTTGTGTGAGGGATCGAGTATAGATGTGATCAATGCATGATTTACTTAGCTTGCCATTACATAGTTCCATCCTAGTGTATGCTGTGATCCCACATAGAAGGCCTAGGCTGTGCAACGTGTTAGTGTATTTATGTTTTACAGGATTGTCTGCTTTCAGGTTAATGTTAATATCTCCTAGTAAGTATAAATCTGTCTTTTTTGAGAATTTTTCAATAGTAATTCGCAGTTTGTCGATAAAGAGGTTTTTACTAGAACTAGGGGGACGGTATATTCCACAAATGTTCGCTGTGTAGTTAGGAGTGGTGACAGTTAATACAATGTTTTCAAAATGTAAAGTTGTAGTTGTTATAATGTTACATTTATGTTTCACATTTACATATATGATTATACCACCGCCCCTTCTAGACTTTCTTAGAGCAGCGAACATTTGGTAGCCATTAATATGATACAAACAGCTAATATTATCAGAAATGTTAGCCTCGGTGAGAATAATTACATCGATTTGTTTATTTGCAGTAAGTATGCACTGTTCTAGTGTGGAAAAGTTTTTTATGATAGACCTTATATTAAAATGAACACACAATAGATTAACATGCATATTAGGTATCTTAGACAAGAAATGGTTTATGTTTGAACAATCTGCAATCTCAAAAGTATCAACTATCGAGTCGTCCAGCATAATATTACATAAAATGATTATATATAGGACAACAAGCTTAAAAATACGGCAAACTTATACTTTGTTTTTTGTGAGGGCGTACAGGTCCGCCATTGTTCTTAAGGTGTATATTTTTGAACTCTCATCCTTCCGTGCCTTTACAAATCCCTTTTTAAACCATACATACTTGTAGTTTTGATTGGTTTTTAGCTCCTGTTTAGCCTCCCAAAGTATAGTCTTATTAGTTTTTGTCATCGCCTCTCTGATATATACGATGTTGTTATTGTTTCGTTCGGAAAGGCAGATGTCAGCTACCGTAGTCTTGATAGTTTTGGCTGCTGTTATCCAATTTTCTTGTGTTTCTTCGTCTTTTAATTCCACCTTGATAATAGCCGGTTTGTCACTTTTTCCTTGCAGTCTTCGTGAACTCTTGATACCTTCAATAGGCTGTTTGAGCTTCAAAGCCACATTTTCCACCAGTTTAGTAACCACTTCTGCACTTTGATACGGAACGTTTGCGATTTCAACGTATTTTGTGAGCTTTTCTTGTTCAATTTCTTGAAGGCGTTGCTCCAAAGCACCTACACGGGTTTCCAAATTATTATTCTTATTCGTTAATTCCACATTCTTGCGTTCAAGTGTTTTTATCGTTTGTTTAAACGCATCGATACACTCGACGACTTCGTCCAGTTTAACACTATTGAATTGCAACGCTTCGTTTAAATCACGCAGTTCGTTCTTGATCGCTTTTTCAACCTCCTTGGATATGTTGCTCAGTAACTTCTTCGCATTAATCTGTACAGGTG
The DNA here is from genome assembly GCA_917051295.2 of Erebia ligea. Lineage (NCBI taxonomy): Eukaryota > Metazoa > Arthropoda > Insecta > Lepidoptera > Nymphalidae > Erebia > Erebia ligea. Next base: position 7,955,111 of record OU785236.1, read on the forward strand.
TATCAGCATCTTCCTCATCTTCTTCAGGAATAACTATAGATGAGTTTCGTCTAGGTGACTCCCGCTGGCATTGGAGGCAGGTCCACTCCAGGCAGGAGGTCGCCTTCAGTGCAGCGATCTGTTTATTACTTAGACCACTGCATCTAGTGTTTAGATGCACAATCTTCTCACACTTGCTACACTCCAGACCGGGCATGGATTTCGTAACAGCTTTTTTACAAAGATCGCACTTTGACATTGTAGGTAGTTTGAAAAATAAGTACTTTTTGAAATTTCAATAGAGAGCGTGTGTTATGCACGACCGTCTGTCGAAGACTGAACTTCTCATCTGATCTTCACAAAATCCACATCGGTCCAACCTGACGGCATAATAAATTCTGAAAAGAAAAAGAATTGGCCGAATCGGTTCGATATTGACGGAATTATCGGGTCACTGCCGAGCTCGTCTCCTCTTAAAATGAGAAGGGATAGATAAGGATAGTATGGCCAATATTATATTCCATCACTCTGGAAACCTACATCTTTGAAAATATTATGAATAACTCTCGGGCTTAGAATAACTACCTATAGAAACCTAGTACACTCGCGAAATGTAAGCCGTTTAATTGGTGCCATAAATGGCACCGTACGACGCTCGCGCAGTCCGAAAGAAGCTGATTAACTTAGTTTTAGAAGCTACTGACGGCGCCACTGGCGATGGATCCACAAGAACCCGGAGCCGACCGGGCATCAACAATTAAAAACAAAATTGTAATGTCATTTAGACTTTGACAAATTTCTTTGGCATTTTCACATTAATTCAATTCAACATTTCGCTCCGCCATATCAGTTTGTACTTTGTACATTAAATTCTTATATTTAATACAAATTTATACAAATCAAGCAGTTTTCTTCAAGAATTCCCACGCCCGTTCTGCGCTGAAACGAACCGCCGCAACAATTTCGAGCCGGATGCCGAACACAAGAAGAACAAGGGCATAGCGTCGGTCGTCGTCACGAATAGAACAGGGCGTGGTCCAAGAATTTCCATTCAATCTTTCCAATCCTTTAACCTAACAGTCCAATTCCAATAATTATTCACATCCACATTGCATTTCTCGAATAACCTTGCCATTTATATCAATTTCAGATTGTTTCTCGCTGGACGCATGGCACGTGGCACGTGGTGTCCACGGCTGGGTTTGTTGGTGCTTCAGCTGGCTTTGCTTCGCGATTTTGCACTGCTCTGTTAATTTAAGTATTGCACATAATATTTCCTTTAATAATTTCACAATTTATTCACATATTTTCACAAAATTTGCATTCAATTCTCAATCTTTTCAAAATAATTTACATATTTTCACAAAGTTGCATTCAATTCTCAACCTTGGAACACAGTTATTAGTCATTTAGAGTTATTTCTTTATCATGGAGTCAATCAAAACACTCAGAAGAACCCGTGCCTCGCATAAATCCAAATTAACAATTTTTAAATCCCACTTAGAGCCACTTTTGCTCTCCAAGGACCTAAATAGTTTACAAACACATGAGTTAAGCATTCGTTTGCAAAAATTTCAGGAATTATATGATGAATTTGACTCAAATCAAACTTTAATTGAAAACACGGACGTTCCAGATGAGGAGTTCCGAGAGCGAGAGGCATTCGAAGCCGCCTACTTCAGTGCAGTAGCAGCTGCAACAGAGCTGCTAGGCCGAGGCGCAGCAGCGGGCACAGCTTCCTCTGGGCAGGAGCTTTCATCGGTGGCAGGTTCTAATGTGGTAGCACAAACAGGTGGACCAAATTTTAAATTACCTATCATTAACTTACCTACCTTTAGTGGACGCTATCAGGACTGGTTAGAATTTCACGACACATTCAAGTCTCTCATTCATTCAAACACATCCATTACAAACATACACAAATTTCATTACTTGCGAGCTGCATTAAAGGACAGTGCAGCGCTAGTCATTCATTCATTAGATTTCTCTTCTGAAAATTACACAGTTGCTTGGGATTTATTATGCAATCGTTACAACAATACTCGCATATTAGTAAACAATCATGTTCAGGCTTTATTCAACATTCAATCAATTACTACTGAATCATCAAAATCTTTGCGATCAATTATTGATGTTATGAACAAGAATTTGAGATCTTTAAAAACACTTGACGTTCCTACAGAACACTGGGACATTTTGGTAATCCACCTAGTTTCGAGCAAGTTAGACCCAGCTACAATACGTGACTGGGAAGAAGAGCGTAACAAATTCAAAGAGCTTCCTACATTGGACGAGTTTAATTCCTTTCTCAAAAACAGAGCTGACTTGCTGGAGACTATGGAGGAGGCGCATCAGCCAACTTCATCACGCAGACACAGTGACCTGACACATGTGCGACCAAAAACTTTCATTGCCAATCAGATGTCACCACTGCGGCACAAGCAAAGCCAACCTTCATGTCCTGTTTGCAAACAAAATCATTTAATTTACTATTGTACCAAATTTAAATCATGGCCAATTGAAAAACGCATAGAGAAGGTTACACAACTAAAGCTCTGCAAAAATTGTATGCGGGGCCCTCATGAAGAGCGCTTTTGTAAATTTGGATCATGCAAGTACTGTTCAGCTCGTCATAATAGCCTGCTTCACCCCATAAATAAACCCCCAAGCATTGATGACAAACCGAAATCACAAAGTGAATGTGTTGTACTCCCTACCATGCAAGAGCAGGAGCGGAATGTATCACAAAATATCACCTTATCCACAACACATCAAGGCCAGGTGCTACTTTCCACCGTCTTGATTTACATTGAAGACCACACAGGTCGACTACACAAAGTGAGGGCACTGCTGGACAATGGGAGCACATCAAGTTTCATAATTGAGAGTCTGCGATCAAAACTGCAGCTCCCAACTTTTAACACAAATGTGTCCATTCAAGGACTCAATAATCAAAATTCTATCATTACTCAACATTGCAATGTTACCATGCACTCCTTGTCCAGCAGTGGGTTTACTACAAAGGTAAACTGTTTTGTTGTGCCTCAAATAACACAGCTTCTACCAACTCACAAAATTAATCATTCCATTCTAAACATTCCTAGCAACATTCACCTTGCAGACCCTACATATTATATACCGTCCGAGGTGCACATGTTGCTCGGTGCAGACTTGTTTTGGCAAGTACTATTACACAATCGCATTGCCTTAGGCAAACACATGCCAACCCTCGTTGAAACAACACTTGGGTGGTTAGTCTCCGGCCACATAGGAGACATCAATTTCAAAAATACACATACAGTCCATTGCAATTTCACTCAGAACACTGAGCTAAATGAAAAACTAAACAAGTTTTTCGAATTTGAATCAGTCAACACCACTCAACAAACCCGTTCAGAGGTTGCGAGTGAGTGTGAGAATATTTTCACAAAAACTACTGTCCGTCAACCAGATGGCAGATTCACAGTTACAATTCCACTAAAGGAATCCCCTGAATGTTTAGGAGACACAAGGGAACAAGCCCTGCGTAGGTTTCATGCACTAGAAAGAAAATTCAGACGTCATCCAACTTTCAAAGAAAATTACACAAATTTCATACATGAATACATATCTTTAAATCACATGTCAGAAAATACACATCCAAATAACTCAGAAATTTCATATTTTTTACCACATCATGGTGTCTTGCGGGAGGATTCACTCACTACACGTTTAAGAACCGTTTTTGATGCTTCCCTGGTTTCCAGCTCAGGCAAATCATTTAATGACATACAGCACGTAGGGCCCACTTTACAAGACGATTTGATAAGCATACTAATACGTTTTCGCCAGCACAAGTTTGTTGTTACAGCAGACATAGAAAAAATGTATAGACAGATTCTAGTTAACGAAAGTCAAAGATGTTTACAACAAATTTTCTGGCGCTCAGATCCTTCCCAAGAGATCAAGCAATACAAATTAAACACAGTCACCTACGGGACAGCCTCCGCTCCTTACCTGGCAGTCAGATGTCTTGTACAGTTAGGGAGGGACAGCAAGGACAAAGCCGTGAGTGAAGCCATATTATCAGATTTCTATGTTGACGATTTTGTAAGCGGCCATGCAGACGAACTCACACTTACACAAATATGTAAAGGCGTCATCCGCGAACTTCAAGGTGGTCACTTTCACCTACGCAAATGGCATTCAAATAGCACCACAGTACTCAATCAAGTTCATGAAATTTGCAATGATGAAATTGTCAATCTGAGCAAACATGAACACACAAAAACATTAGGCTTACAATGGGCCTGCAAAAAGGATATGTTATTCTTTTCTCCAACAGACACAGACTCACACAGTTCAAAGGTCAACAAACGCACAATTCTTTCAATTATTGCACAAATCTTTGACCCATTAGGTCTAATCAATCCATGCTTGTTACAAGCTAAAATCATACTACAAACACTTTGGGCAAAAAATATTTCATGGGATGACCACTTACCATCAGAAGTTCTGTATCAATGGAACAGTTTCATTCAACATTTGTCAGAGTTGAACGATATTCAAATACCACGTTACATTCTATGTGACAATTTCAGTAAGATTGAACTTCACACCTTCAGTGATGCATCAATAAAGGCATATTCTGCATGTGTCTACATACGTTCAATCAAAGACAGTGGTGAAGTAACTGTTCATCTATTATTAGCAAAAAGTAGGGTTGCCCCACTCAAACAGAAACTTACCATGCCGAGACTGGAACTCTGCGGGGCCCTTCTAGGCACACAATTAGTAAAAAAGGTAAAACAATCACTGCGCCTCAACATTAACTCACAATACTTTTGGTGTGATTCTACCATTGTTTTAAGTTGGATAAAAACATCTAATAAACAGAAATTAAAGCAGTTTGTTTACAATAGAATTACAGAAATTACAAATAATTCAGAACCATCTTCATGGTATCATGTTCCAACAGCATCCAACCCAGCTGACATAGGGTCACGTGGTCTCAATGCACAACAACTCAAAAATTCACATTTGTGGTGGGAAGGTCCTCTCTTCTTACACCATGCATCTATCCAAGTACCTACACAGCCTCTAGATATTCAAATCGAAAATTTGCCTGAAGTCAAGTTCCAATGTCTTTCAGTATCAAGTCAATCTAATGATGCTGATTTCATAAATAGATATTCAAATTTCAGTAAATTACAACGTGTTACAGCTTATGTAAAACGCTTTATTTACAATTGTAAAAATCCACATAGCAAAAATACAGGTCCATTGAAGACATCGGAGCTTGATCTTGCTACAAAAACTCTTTGTAAATTAGTACAACGAGATACGTTTGGTAAACAATACTCATATTTAAAACATAATCAGTCCTTGCCTACAAAGGATAAGCTTTTAAATTTAAATCCATTTATTGATGAAACAGATCTCATGAGAGTCGGAGGAAGGTTGTCCAACTCTAATTATGATTATAACACAAAACATCCAATTCTACTGCATGCATCACACCACATCACTAAATTACTAGTACAATATTATCATATAATTTTATTACATGCTGGACCTCAATTACTACTAGCTACTTTGCGACACCAGTTTTGGATAATCAATGGTCGCAATGTTGCTAGAAAAATTACTCATGAATGCATTAAGTGTCGTAGATATTCAGGTAAAACATACCAGCCTATCATGGGTAACCTGCCTGAACAGAGACTTCATGCAGAGTATCCATTTTGCAACACATCTGTAGATTATGCAGGACCAATCCTGATAGCGGACAGGAAGGGTAGAGGATGCAGGTTGAAAAAGGCATACATATGTATATTTGTATGTTTGGCAGTCCGTGCTATACACATTGAGCTGGTCACCGATCTCTCCTCACAAGGTTTCATCTCAGCCCTAAACAAATTCATAGGACGCCGAGGCAGGCCTGCTACTGTGACCTCTGACAATGCCACTTGCTTTGTAGGAACTAATAATGAAATTTCTAAATTCATTAAGCAAAATTCAGATAATATTATTTCATATTCAGCAGAGAAGGGAATTGAATTCAAATTTTGCCCAGTTTACAGTCCGCATTTCAATGGCCTAGCTGAAGCATCAGTAAAGTCGGTTAAATTCCATTTAAAAAGGGTTCTAGCAATGACCCACCTCGATTACGAGGAAATGAACACAGTTTTGATAGAAATTGAAGCTATTCTCAATTCACGACCTCTGACTCCATTATCCTCAGATCCTTCAGATCTTATTCCGCTCACACCTGCCCATTTCCTAATTGGACGCACTCTCACTATGTTACCGAGCCCCAATGTACAAGACAGCGAGATTCACACACTTCCTCGTTACAAGAGAATTCAAGCTCTGAAAGCTCATTTCTGGAGTCGATATTACAAAGAATATATTTCAGAACTCCAGAAGAGGCACAAATGGCGCACAGATGGAGGACAACCACAACTCGGGGACATGGTGCTTATCAAGGACGACAGACTGCCTCCCAATCGATGGCTGCTGGGTCGAGTTGCAGCAGTCTACCCAGGTGCAGATGCGGTCAACCGTGTAGCAGATATCCGCACCACTTCAGGAACCATAAGGAGGGCATTTAATCGTCTATGTCCACTATTGGAACATAATGTTCCAAGGCCGGCAGCATGACGGCGCCACTGGCGATGGATCCACAAGAACCCGGAGCCGACCGGGCATCAACAATTAAAAACAAAATTGTAATGTCATTTAGACTTTGACAAATTTCTTTGGCATTTTCACATTAATTCAATTCAACATTTCGCTCCGCCATATCAGTTTGTACTTTGTACATTAAATTCTTATATTTAATACAAATTTATACAAATCAAGCAGTTTTCTTCAAGAATTCCCACGCCCGTTCTGCGCTGAAACGAACCGCCGCAACACTACAATGCTACAAACAAACTAACCAATTACTTACCCAACTATTAGGGGGGAAACATTTAAACTGACAACATTATGTTTGCGTTTGCGAGGCAGGTAAACACAGCACACATAGCGAATTTGTAGCTTACGTTTTGAGAAGGCGTTGTTTGGAAACATACCTTCTATAGGTAGTTATTCTAAGCTCTCGGGCATGCAGGGTTTCCTCAAGATGTTTCCCTTCGCCGTTAAAGCAACATAGTACCTAAGTATAGCAAGTGATATTTAATTAGGTAAAAGGTTTAAAACGCACATCTATATAATTCCATACTAATATTATAAATGCGAAAGTTTGGTTGGATGGATGTATGTATGTTTGTTACTCAATCACGCCTAAACGGCTGAACGGATCTGGATGAAATTTGGCACAGAGATTGATTATAGTCTGGAATATAACACGCTACTTTTTATCTCGAAAATTTAATAGTTCCCGTAAACCAAAAACGTCAATCCACGCCGACGAAGTCGCGGGCATCAGCTAGTAAAAAGTAAGTATATGATATTTACTTACTTAACTCAGAAAAATTGGAAATGCGTGCCCGAGAATCGAACCCCCAACCACTCGAACAGGCCGTGTCCGACCGTCTACCACTACCTACTTACTATCACATCGTAGGCTATCACCATTGAATTATAGTGTACATAGTACCTCAATGGCTATCACTTAGGTACTACTAGGTACTTATTACCTATATTCTGTAATCTGTGCTATCACCGAGGAACGGCCTGAATGCGCAATATCAGGCATCAGCTGTTCAGCTTGTCACATTGTCGTAATAGATGGGGAAGGCAACCCATACAGGGCACAAAGGAAATTGGAAATATTATAGCGATATTTGTCACTCATAGCGCGAATTAAGGGCATATGGAGTAAATCCGAAATGAGTTAGGTACACGCTATAGGTAAGGGCTAAACTGGGTTACCCTTAGCGTTGGTCCACACATGTTGAGCAGATTCATCCGTTTGCCGGACTGGGGTGCCAGAGTAACACCTAGCCGGTTTCCATCCGACTCGACGTGTGAACCGGTCAGTAGGTACCTACATGAATGCCGTAATCCACACATCACAAGTCATTATCATAACCACAGTCCACAGAATACACCGTACCTTTCAGGTTGTACCTACGTAACATGGTCCAAGAGCTGGCAACGAATTTCGGGAAGGTCCTTTTGGCAAGTTGAAATTGTGAAAAAATATAATTTCGTCAATTGGCGAATCTAGTCCTGCCAGTCTGGGTAGAGCGTTTGCGGTTATTTCGTATGTCGTACTCATCTGAAAACTTTAACCACGTCTGGGAATTGTTTAAAATCGCGAAATTTGTCTGGCGACTTGCAGGTAGGTATTATTGAAATTACTCAATAAATACGTGATTAAAATTTCAGATTGCCAAAAGTATATTTTTTGGGAATTTTAATAAAATATTTTTGAAGAGGTCTGGTAATACTTTATAACCGACAAAAACGTCTGATTTTTTTTTCAAATTCCATAAGTACTAAATTAAAAGATAAAAAAACAAGTTGCCAAAAATATTTATTTAATTATTTTTTTTGCAAATGCTGCGCAGTAGCGAAATAACCGCAAACGCTCTACCAGACTGGCAGGACTGGATTCGCCAATTAATGAAGTTATATTTTCCACAATTTCAGCTTGCCAAAAGGACCTTCCCGAAATTCGTTGCCAGCTCTCCGTCTAACAGTTTTTCAGTCCGGCATCCGTCGCTTGCGATCCTATTGACCGCGGCAGTGAGTGAATCAGGCACCAGCGCTGTCGGTTCGGCGCAGTCCGGCACGTATGGATCTACACTCGGGATTTTTATTTTAACTTATTCGATATTCAACTGAATCACAGCTAACTACTGAAGTGAAAAGAAAACATTACATAACATCAGGTCACAGTCTAAGGAGATAGATATATACGTTCGTGTTCAGGCGCTGCACCTTTAGGTAAATTTAGGTACCTAACTACTCGTTTCTACGTTGCCAGTAATAAGATGAATGATGTTCTTCTTCTAGCTCTTACCATAATCATCAACAAAAAAAACAATAACTTATTTAATTCAATCTCAACCATCTTAATCTGTGTCAATTTTGGAGATTTAGCAAAATATGTCATCGGAATTACACGCTTCAATTACAAATGGGGATGATATTAGACGCGGAGGTTCGGAAGGGTCCGGTGCACGTGTTGCCGTCAAGGGGGACGCGCAAAATATGTTTTGATATGATAACTAACTGTGCAGAATGCTATTGTTCTCTAATTGGCTTTAGATACATATGTGGCAGACGTAGGAACAAGTGATTGTTAAAATGGAACAAGTGTGACTTTGATCAGAGAAGAAAGCTTGAATTGTGAGTAATGAGTATGAAAGTATCACTCTGTGCTTACAATAGCTTAATATGCAGTAGGTAGCGATAAAGGTTAAAGAAGGTAGTTCATCATTCTAAACATAAGCAGATACCTACCTACTAGACATGCAGGACTTCGTCCTCGTGGATATAGGTTTCTTAAAATTCCTGCGGGAACACTTTGATAGCTGATGTCCGAGATCAAAGCTAACTCTGAATGTAGGTACTAACTATGTAGGTAACTATTATACTTAAGTACCAAAATCGATTGAAAGGATGAGCCGAAGAAGGTGATAGACAGACGCACTTTCACAGTGTGGATGACTGTAGTCTTTGTTCCAAATGCGATCAAGCTTAGAAATGATTCCACAATCCAAAAATTGATGCAATGCTCATGATATATCAAAATTTCTATGGCTTCACGAGCGATTTTCCGCTTTAGCGACGCTAACGCGATAATATAATTTTAATTAAACGGAACCGAAGCTGATGCGTATGATGCGCTTTGCAGAATCACCCCATTTTTGACTTGAGCTAGGGTGACCATAGTCTATCTAAGCCAACGCACGACATGGTGCGATTCCAGATAAATCGTGTGCAGCACGTTTGTGCAAGAAAATTTTCATCGCAAGTGGATGGGCAGAAACACACCGCGAACATAATATGTTTGCAGCGAGTCCACCGAAAGAAACATTTGTGCCACACACACTTCGCACCATGTAGCTGAAGTGCTAAGGGTTGTTTAATACCTTGTACCGCTAATCCTAGGTGTGTCACGTATTTACTCGTACCTAACAAGGATTGTTATCTTCGTTGAGTAGATACTTTACGGCGGCACCTGTAGCCTTAATATCGTCGACTTCCTGCAAGACCTCGTGAAGCACATGCAAAACTTGGCGATTGTTATTATTGTTATAATTATTAAGTACATAACTGACTATCTCCAAGTTTTCGGACCAAATTGGTTTTAGAGTTCCAACAAAATAATTTTGTTTGAACCTATTGGTTGCTCTACGCCATCATAAATCATCATTTTAATCAATACAATGTCCTGGGAATTTTCACCAATTGTATGGACACCCTTAATCTAATATCTATTGAACAACTGTGTCACCGAAACTAATTCGAACTACAAAGTAGACTACCACTCGGTCCGTTATCAAACGCTACATTTCTTTAACTTAGCTGAAAACGTACTCGTAGGTATCCCATAAAGGACCAGTCCATGGACAGCAATTAACTAAGTACTTAGGTAGGTACTTATTTCAAATTCAATCAACATTTAGTTACGGGCGGACGCAAATAATTAATGGGTAGGTAATACCATGATGATACGGATGCAAAGCTAACTACTTAACTAAAGATAGTATAGTGAAATATCTTTAGTTATGTAGTAGTAGTGAAATTATAGTTTACTAAAAATCAAGAAATTCCCATGGGTTTTTTAAAAAATCTAAATCCACGCGGACGACGTCGTGGGCCACATCTAGTGTGAAATATATTCCTTATTCTGTGAGTCACTCACTCTCACTTCAGCCCATATTGCCGGCTAACTACTAAGCACGAGTCCCTTCAGGTTTTTTGAGAACATTATGAAGAACTTCTGGGCATGCAGGTTTGCTCACCATATTTAATATCCTTCGCCGCTCAAAACAAGAGATATTTAATTTCGCAAAACATTTCTATCTCCTAAGAGTTAGGGCCTGCGCCCAAAGACGACACGGCACAGCAGGGGATTTTTCTCGCGACGAATAGAAATGTAACTTAAGAGTATGACAATAAAGTTTAAAAGTGTTTTTGTACCTTCGATGATCATCATTGAAATTTCAATTTTATTGTCATACTTTTAAGTAATAATTCTATTCGTCGCATGAAAATCCTGTGCGCAGGCCCTTAGAGGTGCGTGCCCGGGGATCGAACCCCCGACTACCCGAATAGGAAGCCGGACGTTTGAACCACTAGACTCACCGCTTTATGTGAGTAGGTACCTTATAGTAAAAACTACAAACTTAAGGATTTTCAGTGTTTATTTTTTTCAAATCACATTTTTACAGACAAAATATAATATTTACTTACACAAAGTTACAAAACAATAACGCCAGGAAGACAGTTTATTCTTACATCTAATTAAAGGGTTCAATATAATATAGTTCGGTGAAAAAGTGATATTACTAGCTGGGCTATTATCTTACCACAGCAAGATTTACACTACCCGAGATTAGGGTTGCTAGAATAATAAAAGAGGAGAGCATACTATAGCGATAATTGATAATTCGCAAAAAAGGCTTTCAGAAACAAAGGAGGGCAGTACTTTAATAAACCAGTTCTTTTACATTTCATTTGTTACATATACGAAGATATACGGAGATATATATACGGAGAGCGTGAAAGAAAAAGGGGAACATTGGGTAGATGAGGGACGAACCGGAGTGCAATTAGTTGAAAAGAAGTTCATGTCATTTAGATACCATTTGACAACCCTAACTACGAATAACATTAGCTAGATATTTACCAAAACAAAGTTATTTTAATTCAAATACGTTAGGCGCCACGATTGTTCAAAGTTCAAACGGCACTATTCAAGTCGAAAAAACGTCACATTCTATTTGACTGGTGTCGGAGCTTTAAAGGCCGGCTTAGGTCGGTGCCTTTGTCACGATGCCTCCTTGAGCTTTCCATTCTCGTTGACCTTTGTGATACGCTCCATAACCTCGTGGTTGTACGTAGAGTGTAACATTAAACCGAGTACACCAGCTCTGTGGAGGACAAAGAAAAACATAATTATTATTAAATACTAGCTGGCCCGATGGAAGTTGTTGTCCAAATTAAAAAAAAATTGAGAAACTTTTCAAATTTTTTATTTCATAAAAACTTAATTCGGACTCTTACAAACATTTTTAAACGAAATTTATCTAGCTATTCTCAAGTGATGCGCTTAGCAACGAACAAAATTTCATTTTTATTTATGATACTTTCGCACGCACTTCATATAAAACACGCGCTACAATTATTGGAGACTGAAACTCGGCTCTCATGCATGGTCTCACTTTTGATTGCCAAAAATAAGGCATACCAAGCTTATTATATCTACTAGCTTATGCCCGCGACTTTCGTCCGCGTGGGCTACACAAAATTCGAACACCTATTTTACCCCCTTAGGAGTAGAATTTTCAAAAATCCTTTCTTAGCGGGTATCTACGTCACAATAGCTATTTGCGTGCAAAATTTCAGCCCGATCCATCCAGTGGTTTGAGCTGTGCATTGATAGATCAGTCAGTCAGTCAGTCAGTCAGTCAGTCAGTCAGTCAGTCAGTCAGCTTTTCCTTTTATATATTTAGATAATAGTTTACCTCATAGCAAGTCTGATTTTCCTCTAATGCTCAAGCAATGTTTATCAAAAATGACACATGCCAAAACGAGAAAAAAGTTTTTTAGCTTTGGCAAGGTTGATGTTCCTCTCCTGCCCAACCAACTCGTCCAGTCTCATCCATTTCCGCACGCGCTCCATATCAATCTCAGCGCACAACACCTTCTCCTACTGGTAGTGTTTGGACAAGACTTGGACACTGACATTTCTCACGCGTTGTCTCGCTCTTGGTCATCAAAAACAACGCATGCGAAAACGGGACAAAGCATTAACATCATACTAATATTATAAATGCGAAAGTGTCTTTGTTTGTTGGTTTGTTGGTTTATTGGTTTGTTGGTTTGTCTCTCAATCACGCCGCAACAGAGCAACGGATCGACGTGATTTTTAATATGGGTATAGTCGAGGACCCGGAGAGTGACATAGGCTACTTTTTATCCCGGAAAATTAAGGAGTTCCTGCGGGAATCAAAAAAACTTAAACCACGCGGACAAAGTCGCGAGCATCAGCTAGTGCTTAATGGATAACACTTATTTACCTGGACGCCATAGAAAGTCTGATATTCCTCTCTTGCTCAACCAGTTCGTCCAATCTCAGCCACTGCCGCACGCGCTCCATATCAATCTCAGCGCACCTCACCTTCTCCCACTGGTAGTGTTTGGACAAGACTTGGAGACGGACACTCACATTTCTCACGCGTTGGCTCGCTCTTGGTCATCAAAAACGTCGCATGCCAAAACGGGACAAAGCATTAACATGCTTTATAGATAACGTTTATTTACCTGGACGCCATAGAAAGTCTGATGTTCCTCTCCTGTTCAACCAGTTCGTCCAATCTCAGCCACTGCCGCACGCGCTCCATATCAATCTCAGCGCGCCTCAACTTCTCCCACTGGTAGTGTTTCAGACAGGCCTTTTTTGGCGCGCGACAGAACTCCCCCGTAGGTTCAAACACGTTCCGAACCAACGGACAACCGCATACGTCAGTGTCGCTCACTTTGGGATCTTTGAAGTGTTCCGGACACATTACCTAGACCAGAAAATCAGATTTTACGGAAACCAAACTTGCTACACATACAGAAACAAAGAATGAAATGGGCACTTTTCAACACAGACAAATCGTGATATTATTAACGACAAAACTTGTCAAACGATACAGGAACTTGTATTATTATTTTTTCAGACATATTTCGTCTCTCTTGTGTTAAAGGAGCTAAGTACAGTTCTTTACAAGTTTTGTGTACAACTGTTAGCTACCACAAGTTAGGCATTGACTGCGGTCTCACGATGGTAAGTGATGATGCAGTCTAAGATGGTAGCGGGCTAATGTTAGGTACATGGCTTTAGTGGTAACAAAACGGTAGGTAACTAAGTGTGTGCGCGTGCTTGTTGGTGTCTGTGTTTGTGTGTGTCATTGCATCATTAGCACAGCTCTTTAATATTAGTTTCTTATTAGTACGTGCTACACTAACGTCAACTTACCCGCAACCTCTTGCAATAAGTGCCGTTGATAGGGTTGTAGTAGTCACAGAACATGCTCTGTCCGTCGATACGCGTTCTGTGTCGACTGCCGAAGGAAGCCTGAGCCTCGTACTTGACGAAGCACTTCTCCATATGTTTGACGGCCGTTCGCGAGTGGATCTCGTGGCCGCAAGTGATACAGTACATTGAGGTCTCATCGTCCGCTTCCTGTAAAGGAAAAACTCAAGTGAAACTTCTAACATAAAGGATGTTCACTAGTAAATCAAAACATAGAAATTCAAACAACCAAAAGATTTAAATATTGGATAGAAGCAGGCGTTATTTTGCGGAAGTTCATGATAATGAAGGAACTAGAGGTTTAATTCGCTATAATCCGCCACTATAGGTACAGTGTGTATCTTGCGATATTCACCACACTACAGAAACTTTCCGTTTGGCCTGTTGCGGCGGATTATAGCGAATTAAACTTCTAGTTCCTTTATTAAAAGATTTAAAATAACATTTCAAAATTATAACCCAACAAAGCAAACAAGATATGATTACATTACATTACATTGATTTTTTTAATTTATAAAGGGGAACTTGTATAATTTTTTAAGCTTGGTGGTAGGCTTCGGCCGTGGCTAGTTACCACCCTACCGGCAAAGACGTGCCGCCAAGCGATTTAGCGTTCCGGTACAAAGCCGTGTAGAAACCGAATAGGGGTATGGGTTTAAAATAACTGCCATGCCCTTAACAGGTTAGCCCGCTACCATCTTAGACTGCATCATCACTTACCATCAGGTAAGATCGCAGTCAAGGGCTAACTTGTATTGGATTAAAAAGAAAATATTTTTAAATAGAAAATGGTTGTCTCTGTTCTCATTTATCTCAAGACTGATCACGAATATTATGACCACCTATTTAAAATCCAAAATGGCGGATTTTTTTATTTAAGTGATATTCTTGTAGTTTCTCAGCTGTGCTGCGTGTAGCACGCAAATTGAAAACCATTTTTGAATTCAAGATGGCATCAGATGCAATAATAAAGTTTTGTTTTATTGCGTGATAAGCTTGTGCATGACGACAATCAAAGCAATGATGAGGTCTAGGTTGGAACGCGCTTGCCTAGAAGATGCCTATTCACTTATAGTACTTTTTTTATTAAGCAAAAAGAAAATGTACCTATGAATGGTGAACTTATTAAACCTACTCAAGCTTTATCTACATCCTTTGGCATGCATCTAAAACTTTAGCAAGCACATTTACCTTTTCATCACTATGTACAATAGTTGCATGTTTGGCTTTCGCGATTAAGTTGTCTAAATCCACATGTTGCTTGTCCAAGGCCCGTAAAGCTGCCTGCGCACGAGCCAGGCCACTGCGAACCACCTCCAAAGCCTTGCGGTTGTGTTGTTCCGCTACGCAACTTGATAGTGACCACTCTTGGATCCTTTGGGGAAGGACCTGCGAGTCAAAAATAAAATGGTTGCGTCTATCTATCCATTGCGATCATAGATATGCAAAACACACAACAACGCTCATCACTTTTTAATTATGTGCCACATTTTGTTTACTTTTTTTTCTGGTGGTAGAATCATGACATTTCATAAGTGGCATAAGTTGTCCTACGTGAAATAAATAAATCATTTAATTCAATTTCATTTTATTTATCACACATAACTCCGCACGCGCGTTTACGCAGCGCACGCCACGGAAGCTCTAAGATGAAACGATTTTTTCCGACTTAATTCACATTATTGCAAATTTCGTAGGGATCTCAATTTTTTTTTAAATAAAATATAGCCTATGTTGCTCGCTGATAAAGTAGCTTTCTTTATAGAAAGCTACTTTCCCTTACTACTACTACTACTACTACTACTAGGTACTTCTACTACTACTTACTACTTCGGCTTAGCTTTATAGAAAGCTAAGCCGAAGAGCAGTTTTTGAGCTTATGCAATACAAACAAACAAACAAATCATTCCTCTTCATAATATTATCAGAAAAAGAAACTGACTTGATATATCCTCGCAGTGGCCAGTCTCATCCCGCATTGAGCGGAGCAATACTTAGAGCCGTACTGTGCGGCGCGGGCGCACTGCGGGCCGTAACACTGCCGCGGCTCAACCGTCTGCAAGTGAGATATGGACTCCTCTGGTTCGTACACTTCGCGCTCGTGGTGTTTCTTCTTTATGCGGCTGCTACTGACAATAGAAATACAACAGCTACATAGAAGCAACCTGATGCCTTGAAAGCTCAGTAAATCAGTTTCTAGGGTAGGTGGAAAATCACACATTTAAACATAAACACACATCGGTTAAAAACACATCGGTAAAAGGTTGGTAGTCCCTAAATGTCAATATCCAATTTTTCATCTGCCTTAAAGACAAACTATAGTAATTATTGAAGTGAAACTTCTTAAGAATCGTTATAATTTGAAAATTCGATGAAACGAAAAACGAAACGAAAACGTTTTAAATAAAAGAGTTTGTTTTGTATTTAGTTTTTTTTTAAAGTGAAAACTTCTTTAGCCGCGTTGAGCTCTTTTTGGTAGGGGGTAAAATTGTGGATTCGTGGCGTCATCGACATGCATGTCGCCAAGATGCTCGCGTTGTTATGAAGACAAAAGGTATTAAATATAAATATACTACATTCGAAATTAAACTTTAATGGCTTAGTATTAAGGTTTATATTTTTTTTTTATTTAAATAAAAACATCAATAACAGGATGATAGTCGTTAAAGCCCGCCAACCCGCATTGGAGCAGCGTGGTGGGTCTAAGCTCTAATTCCCTCTCTCCTATGAAAGTGGAGGCCTGTGCCCAGTGGGACGTTAATGGGCTGTAGTGGTGGAGAATGAGATAGAATACAAGTTATATTTATCTCATTCCCTTGGAGGCTACTTTTCTGAAGTTTCACTTCTGCCGTGTGTGAATTGCACACACACAATTTTTTTTAATTATATGATTGGCTTTATAAAAGGTTAATTGTTTTTTTTATGATACATACAAAAGAAAAAAAAATGATTCTCGTATTAATATTTTTGCCTAAAATTGTATGCCTATTTTAATTTAATTTAATCATTACCTGGATATCCTAGATGCCTTTTTACTCTTAATGCATAACCTTTGGCGACATCTCTGCTTCAGCTTATTATTACCGCCATATTTAAACATGTCTTCACACGCATCACAGCTAAAAAAAACACAATTTTAGTGATTGTCAGAAACCGAAAATCCAGTGGCATGCACAGGGTTTGAACTTTGAATACCTATTTACTGACGTTCATCATGAAAAATGAGCATTGATGTATTTCCATTCAGGTAAGCAGTGCTTTTATGCCTGTATTTACTGCTCGCCACTGTGAAAATCTCATAGATTATATTTTTTATGTTTTAGGTCTAATTGTACTACCAAAATTATATATCACACAAAATTACGACAAGGGCTATTACAGGACAGAAGCTACTTACAAACAAAGCAAACAACTTTTATGGTAAACGAACTACAGACTACTTACTTACTACCAAGAATTATAAACAAAATACCAATTGACCTTAAGTCCAATTTAACGAAAAAAAACATTAAGTAAATATAAATTCAAACATTATTTATTGAATAGCGCATAGTCACCAATAAATGACATACTTATTAAAAACCCTTAACTATCAAATATAAATATTATAAATGCGAAAGTTTGGATGGATGGATGTATGGATGTATGTTTGTTACTCAATCACGCTCCAACGGATGAACGGATCTGGATGAAATTTGGCACAGAGATAGATTATAGTCTGGAATAGCACGTAGGCTACTTTTTATCCCGGAAAATTAAAGAGTTCCCGCGGGAACCGAAAAACCTCAATCCACGCGAACGAAGTCGCGGGCATCAGCTAGTATAAAATAAAATAAGAAGTTCTGATATAAAAAAAAGGGAACACAAATACACATACACAATATGACATTAATTTTATAAACTAAGAACAGCCTGTAGCTCAATTCTTGACGATCGGAAGCCGAGCAATGCCGGACTAAGTTTTATTTAAATACCCTATTGTTTTAATTTTTTATGAGTGCCGCCAGTTTAGTTGATCTTGTCATGTTTATGTTCTATATAATGTGTATTGTGCTAAGTACTTTTTTTATTGTATATTGCTTATTAGTTAAATTATTTTTATTTTATCCGCATAATGTAATATGTTAGAGGAATGTGCAGCACCCAGATAAGTCGACGAGGCTTAAGGGTGTTAAGAACCCAAGTAAGTAAATGTAAAAAGTGTTTGTCAATAAATAAATAAAAAAAAATTGTGGTCCAAACATTGACGATCAGTCAGTCAGTGAGTCAGGACTTTTTTTATGTATGAGATGAACTTACTGTCCACAATCATGAACCTGCAAGCATCCAGCACAGTCTCCACAGCCATCCTTGGCGGGTCTCTTTGAAGATTTATTCTCCGAATGGTCCTTTTCTTTACGCTTTTTCGTCTTTCTATCATCTCTTCCTACAAAAAAAAATTATTGAATATTTTTAATACCATTATAATAATATTTTCTTTTTTTTATGTATTTGTTTGTATGCTCATTTGGCAAAAATGCCCAGATTAAGACTTAAGCTGACCAAAAGCATAATATAGTCAGACACAACAACAGAAGTAATGATCATCTTCAAAAAAAGTTTACTAAAACATGAGCTACACCTAGTTTAGTAGACATTTTTAGGGTTCTGTTCCTCAAAAGGAAAAAGGATATAGGATCACTTTGCTGTCTATCAACACCTTTTTTCTTGAGATTGTTGTCAAAGGGTTTATTTTAAATTCTTTAATAATTGTAAATTTGCATGCCGTCTTCATTATTTAGAAGTTGAATAATTAAACCGAATCCTACCAAGATACGGAACCCTCAGTATGCGAGTCAGACTCGCACTTGGCTGGCCTTTTTTCTGAGGCAGTCAATGGCAAAACTTAAATTTATGTTGAAGGGTAGATTATGAAGCCATAATTTGAATGAAGTTCTTACTGACTCAGAGTCACTGATTTTGTATTGACATCTATATGTGGGAGTTTCTTCAGTAATGAATAAGTGACACTGAGTGTTTCTGAGAGATAATTTGATGAAATTTGGTATAGGGATAGTTTGTATCCCGGGGAAGGACATAAGCTACTTTTTATCCCAGAAAATAAAGGAGTTCCCATGGGAATCAAATAACCTAATCCACGCAGACGGATTCGTGGACATCATCTAGTATTGTATAATAGTAGTACTTGCTTATTGCTGGCAACTGGCATGCAGGTTTTTTTTTTTATCCACTACAAGTCAGCCCTTGACTGCGATCTCACCTGATGGCAAGTGATGATGCAGTCTAAGATGGTAGCGGGCTAACCTGTTAGGGGCATGGCAGTTATATTAAACCTGTGGCGTGCATACTCCTTCGCCACTGGCTGGTCATAGCTTCCAAATCTATTTTCAAAATGTTCGAAATTCGAAGCATGCGTAGAACAGCCACGCAGAAAAGGAGAGGTCATTATTAATATACAAGTCGTCATACAATTATCATCTAGGAGCGCTTCCTAGATTTTTCATGTTTGTAATTTATACTTATATACCTTGTTTTGATATCATGTTTTACCTATTAAGAAGTAATACATTAATTTAACCAGTGAACACGCGTTTGTTCTTTATAAAGTGATTAGCCCTATACTAGGCTACGAGGTGACCTATCATTCGCCTCAAACCCATACCCCTATTCGGTTTATACACGGCATCATACCGGAACGCTAAATCGCTTTGGCGGCACGTCTTTGCCGGTCTTACATAGTACTCCTAGGTAGCTTTGATATATACAATGTGGTGGTGAAGATCATATTATTATACTGAAAGAGGCACTGAGATTTGAAATATGCCAGGTAGTAATACTACTATATCCATTAACTAACACTAGTAATACTAATAATACTATATTTATTAACCTGAATCACCCTCATTTTCTCTCTTCTGTGGCCTAAATCTTGTCTTGAGGCTAGGATCTTCTTCCCTGCAGCGATCGCAGAAATAGTTCTTTATATATTTTGCTTCCCTCTCAGATATATTTATACAATCTCCATGGTACCACTCTTCACAGGAATCACAGGCTCTGAAAAATTAATAATACTCTTAATAAACAAAAAGATTACGAATTGAAGAGGTTACATAGCATTTTCTGTTAATGGAATTTTTATGAAAATACAGGTCAACAATCTCTACACCCACACTCATTGCCTGAAGGGGGTATCCCTCAGGCTATGAGTGAGGTTGTATAAAGTATTTTATAATCAACATGAATCTTGTATTGAGATGTTAAAATAGTTATCCTTCTTCTCTTCTCTCTGGGCTTTTATTATTAGTTATTATATTAAACTCTTAAATTATAAAACAACAGGGTGTCTGACAGGAGGTTGCAATCGTACTAGGTGTCTGACAATGGACAATGTGGTTTCTAATATTATTCCAAAGAAAAATATAAAAAAACGGAGCTTAATGCTTTAGCGAATTTGAGGTGCCACCTTTTTTACCTGATACCTTCCAAAGCAACCGCGATCCAAACTTCATAGTCGGGGATCGTTTCTACCTCTATTAGAGACATACTTACATACAAAAAAATTCAGCTTATAATAAAATAACGTAGGTCTGATCGTCGCGGGATCTTGGACCATTAACCCTAGAAAGATAACCATATTTGAGCATACACTAAAGATAACCATACGTCGTTTCGATGCATATATTTGGGTGCCTATAGTACTTATATATATATTATAATATGTATATTATTGTGTTTGTAGCTTTAATATATTCTATTATCTTTAAAATAAATAAAAAACAAATTGGCTTTCTTTTACTTTTATTAGCAAAATCTTGAATAACAAAACATGTCTTTTCTAAACCTAAAAAACTTAAACATGATGGAGTCTCTTCATCAGTCTTATAATATATGTATTAAACTTCTGATAATCAACTTTTTTTTACTTTTGATAAAATAATTTAACTTATCTCATATATATTTATTTTAATTTTAGCCTCAAAGGCACTCAGGGCAAGCGCTTGACTTGTGCTCCCCACAAATAGGATTTTTGCAGCTATCGCACACTGACTTCGTCAGTCTTCTAATTCTCGAGGGGCAAAAAGCACAATACCTTCTTTTCTTTGGCGCAGGTTGCCCTTCATCCTCTGTGGAAACTTCAGCTGGCCGTTTTGGCATTATAACACCAATTTTTTCTTTTATATTCGTCGGCAAAGTGGGCAATTGCTGCCTTTTCTCACCTCTTCTACAATATCGTCAGTAATAAATATATTGAAGCATTCCAATGGTTCGTAAAGCACTTTGTTCATTCGAGTTGGCCCTCTAGATGTCCGTATGATATTGCAAGATGATGCCCTGCCACTTGTTCTTCCTTTGGTAGCCGTCCAACGATGATCGTTTTT
The DNA here is from genome assembly GCA_917051295.2 of Erebia ligea. Taxonomy (NCBI): domain Eukaryota; kingdom Metazoa; phylum Arthropoda; class Insecta; order Lepidoptera; family Nymphalidae; genus Erebia; species Erebia ligea. The sequence goes on from OU785236.1 coordinate 7,976,657, forward strand.
GCCTCGGAGGTTTTGACACTGTGGCATCACAATAAAATTTGGCTCGGTAGAAGGAGCACTTTCCGAGGTTTCAGGTATGTTTTCACTATCCATGGGGTTTTCTGGCGGCGCGGTGGTGCACTCACTTCGCAGTCCTCGAAATCACTTTGAACTTCATCTTCCAAAAGATTATCTTCAGATTCGCTATCGGACCCCTGATGTTCTTCATCGCTTAGTTCTTGTAATAATCTATAGATTTTTTCATCATCTAGTTGCGTGCGTGACGCCATTATGTTGTTTTGTTATTGGCTTAACAAAAGAAAAGTAACGGATAAAAAATATGCATGAAATATCGCAATAAACAGCAAAATAATTTTCACAAATGTTAAAAAAAAACTCACAGTAAAGATAACCATGCGTCACTTCGACGTACGGTAGGTAGATATTGACGAAACTGTTGCACGTACGTGAGAGCCACGGGTGTCTTCTCACTTCTGCGAGCGTCGTGGGTCAACTGAGTTGGCGGGAAGAGCCAGTGGCGTTACATGAAATAGTAACGAGTTACATCGATTTTTCAAAATCGATTATGTCGATTCGACGTAGGTTATCTTTCTAGGGTTAAACTAAAGTCTAAGTAGGCCTACAATTGGTGTTTAGATCGGCGGCGCTTTGATAAAAAGAAAAACCAAAATTTAAGTTACCATTCCTTACATCATAAACCGCGAGCTATCCGATGAACGGCAAATGCAGTAAGCCTGCCCAGCTTGATTCAACAACGACGTGATCTTCGACTGCCTCTCAGGCAAATCAAATTGCTTAGCAATATCTGCTTTCTACAAAATAAAATCAATGATGAATGTTGGATTTGCTGTCGTAAAAACACCGATGCCGATCCGATCACTGAATGCAAAGATACTTACACTTTGCTTAGATTTCTTATGTCCCATTTTAAAGGACATTGTTGATAATCCAGATGAAAATTCGCGGATATTATTACGACAGGTTTATGCGTTGATATTAGTAGGTACGCCAGAAAATAAATAAAACAGTCTAAGTACCTACTCAACAAGCTCAGTGCTCACCTGTCACCCAAGAGAATATAACCACTACGTTGTCACCACCGACCAGAAACAAAAGCTGTCACCACCACAGAACACTTATACTCCTAGTCCTAGCGGAGCTCACCACAGATCACTCATATACTAGTCCAGCCCCCCTAGCATGGGCCGAGACAATTTTCTCCCCGAAGAAAGGATAAAAATTTTATTCCTAAATAAATAAATAAAAACGCTAAATAACGGTGGGTAAATAGTCCCCCGAGTCCCCGTGAAATGTCAAACGGGGATAAACTTCTCCTCTCCCCTGTTGCCGTGCTCTGAGAGGTGGATAAGTAAATTTTATCTCTTGTCAGTGGATAAAATCGGGGGATAAAATTTTTATCTCCGGCCCATGCTAGGGGGGCTGGGGGTGCTCACTGCTCAACACCACAGATCACTATATACACACACAGCACCCACAGCACACTGGACATTGGACAATGAAAGGGACAATCACGGGACAATGTTCTCTGTGTGACACTGGTGAGTGGTGGCCGGTGGGCGACACCGTGACTGGATCACTTTAACTTTAATCTTTGCACTGGACATCGTCGATTAATAAAATTATTATAACAAGAGGAGACAATCAAACGTAATAATAATACCACAGACCGAGCGAAATGAGTCTAAATAATATACGCTCATGCCAAGAAGTGACAGAGCGAGTAAATGTTGTCTCTTGTCCTGCCATCGACCACACAACCAATAGACGCCTAATTACTATGCTTTCGTAATGCAAACAATTCAGTCAAATGACTGAGGTAAGCGGGCGCGGGGTACTAAACGCTGATTGGTCTTTCTCAAGGTCAAAAAAATCATAAATCAAATGGGATGGGGTCCTAACTCCTAATAATTTATCGATAATTAATTATTGATATACTCTAATTAATATTTAAATAACTCGGTTGGTTTTGTTACAAGGGCGTGGAATTATATAAGACCTATTAAGTCTGATGTGTTGTCTGAAAGCGTTCGCCCTATATGAGGAGTCTATTAGTTGTATGGTCGATGTGTCCTGCTCAGCGTATCAATTTTTTTGTTTGACCTATCTGACAGTTTAGGTCAGACAATCAACAGCTACTTTACAAAATTATCTTAACACTTTTATTTTATTCACAATGATTCATAAAAATATATTATAAGTAATAATAGTAGCAAACTGAAATAATAATAATAACAGTCATCACCTAGACACTGTATAGCGAACATACATAAACTTTACATAAAAATCTTACTCCATGCATTTTCGTTACGGACGTTTTTTGCCGGCTAGGATCATCATCAGCATCGTCCCCTATGGAACTTCGTTCCAAAATACTTATTTGAAATATCGCATTAAGACTATCGCTATCGCATATCGTATACGCTGACGCCCTGTCTACCTGTCTATATCTCTTTCTCTGTCTACGTACCACATATACCACTATGTCTGTGGCACAGACATGTCAATAATTACTCAAGCCTTACTTTTACTCTATGTACTACGTCTATGTACCTGTCATTTGTCAATTTGGATAAATGACATTTTGTCAATGAGAGGTATAGAATCAGAGTCGTTTTGTTGAATTGAATCATTCAATAATTACGAATAAGTTATTTTAATTAGCCATTGTATTTGTAAAGCTGTGAACTTGTGAGTTGTGACTTGTGACACGCCCGGCGCTTCATTCTGCTGGTGAATTCAGCGATGATAGCGTGTTAACGTCATGCAGCTATACAAAAGTGTTTTTGTGATAATCTCGGGCTTTCTACTTGCGGTTTGTTTTGGAGAAATAAGTATCGAAAGCAAAGAGAAGTTTCTAAATGGATTCGTCGAATATTTAAACAATTTGCCTGACCAAGTCTATATGTACGATGAAGGTGTACTACTAAATGCGCAGAAAACGGTGAGTGCCTAGCTACTTTGTAAGTTAATTTCGATCTTAATTTTACGCAAGGTTATCGCAAATAAGACCTTAGGCTGTACTATCGATCTTCATTAATATATAAAAATATTTAACTAAAAAAAAAAAAAAAATATAAAAAAAAAATTACTAAAAAATAACTAAAAATTACTATTAAATTTAAAAATTACTATTTATCGCTATAAAATTATAAATATCAAACTATGTAAAGCTCGTGTAAGTAAGTTTATGATATCATAATATTTATTATTTGAGTAAGTATATATTATGTTTATTTTATTTTTATATTTATATTGTCATTTATGTAAAATAGTATGTAATTATAGTATGTACTGTTATGTAAGTTTATTATATTGCAATAGTTAGTTGTAATAGTTAAGTAGTTAGTAGGTTGTTTTAATTTTTCTTTTAGAAATTTACATGTGTGCACGGCCCTGTCATCATGCAACCAATCTCCTTTCTTAGATAGGTTGCCTGGAAGAGATCACTCATAGTGATAAGGCCGCCTTTACACCGTAACAAGTTGTAAATCCTGTCACCATTAGTTTTACCTCTGTTTTGTTATTTGTTTGTGTGTAATAAAGTGTTTTTACTTACTTACTTTACTTAAGTAAGTAGGTACTTTAGTAATTTATAAATTGTGTATATTTATTTACTCAATCTATCAGTAAGTAGTTAATTAATTAAGTAAGTAAGTATATTTTTAATCATAATACTTAGGCACTTAATATGACAAGGGTTAAAGCGGACTTCCTAAAAAAAGGAGATTATCAGTTCAGTGCAAAATTACTTAACATTCCATATAAGTACTTAACATAGTTTAAAATTTTAGGATGACGACAATGGATGCTATCATATTGAAGTCAGACTTAGAGCTAATGCCATCCACAATGTAGATTCATCTGGATACCTTAAGTGTTCAGCTACAATCCAAGACCTGGAGGAAAATGGCATAACCATTCAAGACAATAAGTACCATTGCGAGGATGATAATCAGGTTACACAGACAAGTGTTGCTGATGGTGATACCTTAGAAGATCTGGTTGTTGTAGAACAGACAACTACAGCTGCCATCCATCAACCTGTACGTTTGGACAATGAAGTGCAATCAAATATAGGAGTGAGAAAATAATTATCTGTTTAAAAATAAAATACAAAGCTTGATATAGTTAAATATGATGGTTAATCAAATAATTGGTTAAACTGATGTAATAGATTAGTCTTTTTACACTTTTTTTTTTTTACATAAAGCTAGAGATAAAATATTTAGAGTTATTATCATGAAAGAGGCATTTGACTAACAAACATGTTACTCAAACTTAAATGAGACTTTAAATTTAAATTTAAAAGCTTAACCAAGCCAGCTAGTGAAGTGAAGTTGTTGGTATTATGGCTTATATTATATCTCTTTTGACCATAGGTTACCTCTGGTGAAGAATTTGTTGCAGTGCCTAGACTGCAATTTGGTGGCACTTGTACAGGGTGTGCCAGCCATGTCAATCCTGAAGCACCTGGGGTCAGTGAATTAGCAGCACTTGGCATCAAGCAATTGAATAGACATGAATCCAACACTAAGCACCTGTTGGAGGCTGTGCTTGATGTGGAGAGACAAGTGCAAGTATGTAATAAATTATTGTTTTACAATTACTGACAGCTCTAAAGTGTTATCAAAATAATATTTAAATGACAAGAAAGCTTCGGAAGTTTGCACTGGGGCATAAGTTTTGAGTGATATTATGAGATGATGGTAATTAAAAAACAGTTCAGTTTGTTGAGGGCTTCTCAGGGGTCCCTAGAACCTAGTCCTGAGAACCCTTGTTGCTTTTCTTAAAGGTGTAACATTATTTGATTTTACAATCATCACTTCTCTATCAGTTGTTATAGATTCGTTAAATTAATTTTCGTATTAATGCTCAAAACAGTTTGTAATGATTGAGTTAATCGAAAGGCGTTGTTTCAAATTTATATGATGCCTGGGCCAGGTATTTGTTATTTAAAATGTTTGGGGTCTTATAAGAGTAATATTTTTTTCTGTATTTCTTCCTAAAAAGTTCAATTTATGAGGTAGGTACAATGCGAAATTATTTTGCTAAATAGAAGCGTAACAACATGGCGTCCTTTTTAATATTGACGTACAAAGAGAATGTAGGGTGCGTTCCGAAATACACTGAGAGCACTGAAAGTCCCCAGTAAAGAGCACTGCCAGTGCTCGCAGTGCTTATAACGGAACACACACGTAATCACTACGGGTGTGTTCCGAAATACACTGCGAGCACTGTAAGGTGTGACGTCAATTCAGTACACTGCGAAGCCGTTCCTTTATAGTTAGGTATACTGGGTACTGCTTAAAACGGAACGCAGTCAGCACTGAGACAAACACTGAGAGCACCTTACCTCGAAAACGCCAGTGCTCACAGTACAAAAATGGCGTCGATTAATGACGTCATATATTTCCCTAGGATACTGCGGCAGTTTACTGTCAGTCATAACGGAACGAATTTCTCCACAGTAAAGAGCACTGAACAGTGCTCTCAGTCTATAACGGAACGCATGGTACGTTTTGACTTATATAACACGTGTCATGACGACATATTTTGACTTACAAATATCCTGAGAAATAACCATGAAATAACCACAAAATAACCAACAGCAGTCAGCAAGTCGATCGAAAGATTTTATTTTAGAAGTTGACGGATTAATGAGATATAAGTAGGTATTCTCAAAAGGTTTCCACTGGATTACGAAATTGAAAAAAAACACTCCAATGGAAAAGGTGTCATCCCCTTTGTAGATATCCAAATCGGAATACCAATTAACCAAATTGAAGCAAAGACTGTTTTCGGGACCTCAGACCGCAGGATTGTTTTACAGTAGTCTATGGTTTTACCTATGCTGCTTGTAACGACGAATGATGTATAAGATAAGATAAGATGTGTGTAAGAGTGAGATGACAATTGACATTTGACAATAGAAATGGCATTACATGATGTAACGTCATTACAAACATAGACAACAAAAACAGATGGATGCGCTTCGAGTGTTGCTCTTCTACAGACTACAAATGTACCCAATTATTAATTTTATTTTTGTACCTCTTAATCACTGTAAAACTGCAAAAAAAGTTATTTAGTTTTCTATGATTTTATAAAAATTTTTGGAATATTGTACAAGTAAGTACCTGGCCCAAGATAAAACAACCCCTTTAATACTTAAAACACTTTTTTGCTTTGACTAATGATTCTATAATATGTTTTGTAGGTAGTCAATGGTGTACGATATACTTTAACACTTCAAGTGGGTTTTGATAACTGCACATCAACATCAAGTGATCCCTGTTTTGAAAGCAAAGTGTGCAGGATATCTATATTAGAAAAAACTTGGATAAAGATGCCAGATGGTTCTAAATATAGAGCTATTCTGTCCAACAATTGCTCACAGGAGTGGATATTTGGTGATGAAGGCGAATATATTCCAAACAATGAAAGTAATGATGTTAATATAAATCCTCCAATTAATATCCAAGACAAGGCTGATGACACTCCTAAACCTATTCCAGACTATGACAAAATTGTTAATATTGGGTCAGCAGATAATATTCTCAAAGTTATTCATAATACGGATCTTCAGGTGCAAATAAAAACAGAAAAATCTTTGACTGAAAAGGAACTAAAGGATTTAGAAGAACAGGTAATTCCTTATGATAATCACAAAGTAACTTCAGCAAATATCAAATTCCATCATGTTTCCGAATTTCAAACGAGAAAACAAGATGCTGTTCAGTACAAACAACCTGAATACAGGAAATCAGATGACTTTTTAAACGAAGACAGGAAAAAAGCCATAGATGATTTATTAAGTTTTTTCAACTCTGCTGGGTTTGATAACATTCGTGATACCTTTCCTAGAATAAAAAGGAGTTATGAACGCGAATTAAAAGTTATGTCTGTTGCTGAAAAAATTCATAAAATTAAAAAGAATATCAATAAGGCAAAATATTTATATTCCCTAGCACAGAACATGGTGGATTACTTAAATGAGATGGATTTAGAAATCAAAACAAGGGTTCTTCTAGATGTTATTGCTGCAGAAGAAGAATTTGAAAACTATCAGAACTTTTTCTATATTCAAGCTCGTGTTGTAGTACCCTGTGACAAAGCAAACTGTGAAGGCAATGATACACAGAACAAAATTTGTAATGGAGTTATCGAAACCACTGACGAAGAAAGACCACAAATTTTGAGCGCATTTTGTTACGATGAACAGAAAAAGAAACTAAAACATGGTAAAACCGAAACAGTTGAATTGAATGATCCTGTACTTTTAAAATTAACAAAAGAAAGTTTAAAGAAAATTGAATTAGAATCAAAATATACGAATGCTATGAAAATTGATAAAATCTTACAGGCGTACACTAGAAGAGTTTCTGGTACAGTTACGCAGATAACTGTAAGTCTTTTATTTACTGATTGTAATAAAACTGTTCCTTATATGAAAAGGACAAACTGTACAACTGTACAAAGCATGGATTCCAATGTATGTGAAATAACAGTTCATGAAAGATATTGGCATAAGGAGAAAAAAATTACATATTCATGTGACCAAAGACCAATAGATGAAAGATTTTCAAATAAAAAAAATATACATGATGTGGAAGAGACAATAAAAGATAAAAAAGTCCTGGACATGACTCAAGAAGCATTGCAGTATTTGGAGATGAATTCAAATAAAAATAATAAACAAAAAATTGTGCATATAAATTCAGTCACAACACAACTTATTGCGGGTTTACTGACTGAAATTAAATTCATTGTAGGTTATACAACATGTTCTTATGATTCCGAAGTTGATTTGAATTCATGTGAATTATTAGATAATCAACCATTGCGGAATTGTAAAGCACAAGTATGGGATCGACCATGGCTAGAAGATGGAAGGCAAATTAATGTTAATTGTGATGATTCAATTAAAATAGATAATTTAATTACTAGAAGAAAACTATCACAACATTTACATTTTGTTGGTGGTCTACAAACAAAAGATCCAAACGAGTTTGAATCGTTAGCAAAAGAATCTTTACAACATTATTTAATATCCAATAACGTTAAAGAAATATACGAAGTTGTAAAAGTTGAAAATGTTACTGTACAATTAGTGGCTGGAACGTTGACTAGCATTGTATTTAAAGTAGCTCCCAAAAATTCAAAAGATAAAGAAATACATTGTAGTGCGAAAGTTTGGGACCGTCCATGGCTGAATACAAAAGAATTTATTAATGTAATGTGTGATAAAATTGAAGACAAGTTGGTTCATAAGAGGCATGTTCTTGGTGGAAAATTGGATAAGGATCCCAATGACCCTCAATACAAACAGTTGGCACAAGAGTCTTTAAAAAAGTTTTTACTAGACACCGGTTCAACACAACATCACAAAATCTTAGAAGTGAAAAAAGTAACAACTAAAGTAGTGTCTGGAAGCATCACTGAAATAGATTTTACTATTTCACCAACAAATTGTGAACTGGGTAATAACAATGAACCAACTACTTCTGATTGTGTAGTATTAGATTCTTCTAATATTATAAGTTGTCATTCAGAAATTTGGGAACAGAAGTGGTTAAATAAAAAAGATATAAATGTTTCCTGTGATATAAGCAGTGCAAAAGAAAGGAACAAGCGTCAACTTCCTGGTGGCAAGAAAAAACAAAATGTTAATGAATCGCAATACCAATTGATGGCAGAAGAGTCTTTAAAAAAGTTTTTACTAGACACCGGTTCAACACAACATCACGAAATCTTAGAAGTGAAAAAAGTAACAACCAAAGTAGTGTCTGGAAGCATCACTGAAATAGATTTTACTATTTCACCAACAAATTGTGAACTGGGTAATAACAATGAACCAACTACTTCTGATTGTGTAGTATTAGATTCTTCTAATATTATAAGTTGTCATTCAGAAATTTGGGAACAGAAGTGGTTAAATAAAAAAGATATAAATGTTTCCTGTGATATAAGCAGTGCAAAAAAAAGGAACAAGCGTCAACTTCCTGGTGGCAAGAAAGAACAAAATGTTAATGAATCGCATTACCAATTGATGGCAGAAGAGTCTTTAAAAAAGTTTTTACTAGACACCGGTTCAACACAACATCACGAAATCTTAGAAGTGAAAAAAGTAACAACTAAAGTAGTGTCTGGAAGCATCACTGAAATAGATTTTACTATTTCACCAACAAATTGTGAACTGGGTAATAACAATGAACCAACTACTTCTGATTGTGTAGTATTAGATTCTTCTAATATTATAAGTTGTCATTCAGAAATTTGGGAACAGAAGTGGTTAAATAAAAAAGACATAAATGTTTCCTGTGATATAAGCAGTGCAAAAAAAAGGAACAAGCGTCAACTTCCTGGTGGCAAGAAAGAACTAAATGTTAATGAATCGCATTACCAATTGATGGCAGAAGAGTCTTTAAAAAAGTTTTTACTAGACACCGGTTCAACACAACATCACGAAATCTTAGAAGTGAAAAAAGTAACAACTAAAGTAGTGTCTGGAATCATCACTGAAATAGATTTTACTATTACACCAACAAATTGTGAACTGGGTAATAACAATGAACCAACTACTTCTGATTGTGTAGTATTAGATTCTTCTAATATTATAAATTGTCATTCAGAAGTTTGGGAACAACCATGGTTGACTAAACGAGATGTCACTGTTAAGTGTTCTAGTAAAAAACATATACCAAATATAGATCCAAATCCAAAGAAAGTAAAATATATAATCGAAAAAGAAAATACGCAGGAATACAGTAAAAATGAAACTGACGGTACATATTTGGGCACTGGCAAAAACAACAAAAGAAGAAAACGGTCATTGAAAGGTAAAAAAGAGAAACAAGACCCAAATCTAGCAGAATTTAAATTGTTGGCGCAGGAGTCGTTACAAAAATATCAGAAAAGCCAATCTAATAAATCGGCAAATCATGTAGTCACCAAAGTAGTTCAAGTAGTAAGGCAACAAGTTTCGGGAATAAAGTTTACCATAGATTTTATAGCTAAGCCGATTGAATGTACGCAAGGAGATACACAAAAAAAACTTGAATGTAAGCATAGTGAAAATGATGGTCTATATTGTCATTCAACTATTTGGAAACGTCCTTGGAAAGGTCGTAATAAAATTGACGTAGATTGCGACAGAGATGTTAGTGAAGAAGATAGTGAAGATTATAGAGAAAAGCGCAATGTAAGTTTTGGAGCGCTGAAAGAAAAGGATATAAATAACAAAAATTACAAATCGTTAGCTGAGCAAGCCTTGGCAAAATATCAACGATTATCGAATGTTAAAAACATTCACAGAATTATTAAAATACATCGTGTAACGGAACAGGTTGTAGCTGGTATTGTAATTCAGATAGAATACTCAATTTCCCCAACTGAATGTTTAATTGAAGATAGTCCAATATATTATATTGACGATTGTAATATATTAACACCGAAAACTGAATTACTCTGTCAAGCAAAAATATGGGATCGGCCGTGGATAACATCAGATAAGAACATCACTATAAAGTGTAAAGAACAGAACTCTAAAAAAAGTAAAAGTCGTGAAAAAAAGGCTGGGGACAACAAACATCGAAATAAAAGACAAGTTGCACCCATAGAAGATGACATAGACGAGGATGTAATGTATTATTATGCTGATCGTGCACTATCATATATTAATGATAAGACTGACACCAATAACATTCAAAAGCTAGTTACCATTCATGCAATTCAAAACAGTATGAACATGGGTGTTAATATGGTCCGAATGTACATAGAAACAGCATTCACTTACTGTATAAGACATCAGGATGATGTGGAACTGGCTCATTGTGAAGAATTAACAGGCATGTATCATAGGCTCTGCTATGTTCGGTTATGGCCATCACCTGATGATGAATTAGTCATTCAAAGTATAGCTGTAGTATGTGACGATGAGCCAGATTTTAAGAGCATCACTGGCATTTCAAAATTAGATCTTATTAGAGCCTCGTTAAAAGATATAGAAGCATCCCCTAAACTGAAATATAAAGTGATACATCAAGGTGAACCGAATCTTATACCCAGTCTTGATTCGAGCATACCGTTCGTATTGAGTTTTGTAACTATTACTACTAACTGTTCAAAGTACATAGATATTAGCGAAAATCCGTTTTCATGCTTTGTTGATACTAATAGAATTCCGAGATCGTGTACTTCTTCTATATGGATGGTGCCAAACAGCAAAAAAATTAAGAAAATCAAGACAAGTTGTAGACCAGATAAACCATATCGTAGTAAACGATCGATTTCTTTAGAGTCGACGAATGTAACAACTGATGAAAAAACGATCCAAAACTTCGTTAAAGAATCGTTAGAAAAATTAGAAATGTCTTCATTACACAAATATAAACAAAGAGTTTTACAAATTAATAGTTTTAACACAAAAATAACTAAAGGACGGCTAACGACTATAGATTTTGATGTTGGATATACATCGTGTTTAAAATATGAATGGGTCGAAAATGTAACACAATGTGAGTTTATAGAGCATCTGCCTAGAAGACATTGTGTTTCACAGATTCGCGAGCGATTATGGTTGAATAATGGAAAGCAAATTGATGTAAATTGTGAAGATGACGAAACACCATTGGAAGCCACAATTGAATTTGAAAGTGCAGAGAATGCTATGCAATTGGCTAAAGAGGTTTTAAAACATATTGAAGCTAAATATCCTCATCCAAGAAAACAAAAAGTTGTGCGAATATTCTCATTAGATAAGCAGGAGATTGCTGGTGTTCATTATAGAATGAAGATGGAAGTAGGTTACACGGATTGTCTCGCATTGAGCATAAAAGATGACTGTAAGCTGGTCAACGATGTTGCTTTAAACAAATTCTGTAGAGCTAATGTTTGGTTACGTCCATGGACCGAACACCCACCAACATACCGCGTTTCTTGTGACTACCAGGATGGTATAACGACTGATATATATCATAAAATACAAGCTCAGCACTTATTCTCGGATTTTTTAACAACATACACACCTGATTATATTGATGACCACATAGAAATGCTTAAAAGATTTGACATATTCCAAAATAATGTAAGAAAAATTCACGAATTCAACACACAAGAGCGAGGAACTGCTAGATATGCTGTTACCCGATTTAGTGATTTGACGTATGAGGAGTTTGGGCAGAAATACTTGGGGTTAAAGCCAAATCTTCGTGACAATAATCAAATTCCTATCAGAAAGGCGGATATTCCTCAAGTGCACTTGCCTAACGCGTTTGACTGGAGGCAATACGATGCCGTCACCGAAGTGAAGGACCAAGGAGCCTGCGGCAGTTGTTGGGCTTTCAGTGTTACAGGTACGAATCTACTGCCTTACAATTTAAAAGTATTTCACGCGAGTCCCTAACTCAATACTCATAACTCATGTATTTGCTGCCCACACAGGCACTCAAGTGTTTCTTTCTAGTGTAATTTATCTTTAGATGCCCGCGGCTTTGCGTGGATTTAGGTTTTTGATTCCCGCGGGATCTGCTATTCCCTTCATCGGAAAGCAACCTATCACCAAATTTGTCAAAAATAATCAGTGGAAAATGCGGGGACCGTGAAAGCGTAGCAGATAGACAAAAACACTGCATGTTTTAGTTACATTAGCACAGATAATAATCTTTGGAGAAGCGACAGTATAACTATTGGTAAATTATTAAACATTAGTAGGTATATTATATAATTACTAGCTGATGCCCGCGACTTCGTCCGCGTGGAATGAGGTGTTTTGGTTCCCGAGGGAACTCTAATTTTCCGGGATAAAAAGTAGCCTATGTGCTATTCCAGACTATAATCTATCTCTGTGCCAAATTTCATCCAGATCCGTTCAGCCGTTGAAACCAAACTTTCGCATTTATAATATCTATTTCTTATTTGGTTACTTGTTTTAAATGCTCCTACGGTTGACATGAAAGTTGAATTGTTTAATTCCTTTCTCATACAGTTATATGACTTTCATGCGCCGGTTAAGCCAATTAAAATAAAACATTTGCCTGCACCCTGGCTGACTGACGATCTAAAGTGCCTTATCTTGAAAAAAGGCTTTGCCAAAAGCAAGCTTAAGGCTGATTACTCTGATAGAAATCTGCGAAAGTATAACAAAGCTAGGAATCGCTGCAATACATCGTGTAGGGATGCACAACGACGCCACATTCATAAATCAGTCGAAAACGGCGACCCAGCCAAAGTTTGGAAGTTTCTTGAAACTCTTGGAGTTGGCAAAGCATCCCCTAGTTCGCCTCATCAGAATATTGATATTGAACTTCTTAACCAACATTTTACTTCTTCTAGTCCAATAGACAGCTCAGATAAAGATCGCACGCTGAGTATTCTTTCTTCTATGCCAACTCCTGCTTTCCAACCGTTTAATTTCACTCCTTTCACTGAATGTGAAGTTAAAAAGAACATATTATCAGTCTCGTCCAATGCCGTGGGTGATGACAGTGTTAGTCGTAATATGATCTTACCAATCCTCGAGGTTGTTACTCCTATCCTAACTCATATCCTAAATGTATCGATCTCTACGTCTATATTTCCCGAAGCTTGGAAAAGTGCTCATATAATTCCTCTCCCAAAAAAGGCTCATGCTTTACATTTTTCCGAATTTCGCCCTATCTCTATTCTTCCATTTCTGTCCAAAGTATTAGAAAAACTTGTTTTCCATCAATTGAATCTCTTTCTTAACAGAAATTGCCTTTTGAATCCCTTACAGTCTGGTTTCCGGGCAGGACATAGTACGACTACAGCGCTGGTTAAAGTTACTGACGACATTCGACGGGGAATGGATAATAAACAGCTCACAGTGCTGGTATTGTTAGACTTTAGCAATGCCTTCAATTCCGTAGAATTTGACATCTTGTTGAGTCTGTTGCGTTCTATTAACTTATCTCCATCAGTGGTTGGATGGTTTCAGAGTTATCTTAGGGGTCGTCGGCAGCGTATTCGCATTGAAGATAAGTTTTCTTCTTGGTGTGAAATATCGGCTGGCGTACCTCAAGGTGGTGTGTTGTCGCCTTTACTATTTGCAATTTTCATTAATTCAATTTCCCAGAAAATTACTTCTCTCTATCACATGTATGCAGATGATCTCCAAGTGTATTCACAGTCAAATCTTGATGATCTACCTATTGCTATTTCTACTATTAATGGTGACCTGGCGGCTATCAATGAATGGAGTAAGTGTTATGGTCTAAAGGTAAATCCTTCTAAGTCCCAGGCTATTATTATTGGTGGCTCTGGCATGATTTCAAGAGTTGACTGGGTCAATCTTCCGCCTGTTACATTAAATAATGTTATTATTCCTTATAGTACTACTGTCAAAAATCTTGGTGTACATTTCGATACTACTCTCTCTTGGTCTCATCATTTAAAGGAAGTCAGTAGGAAAACTTTTGCAGCCATGGGTTCACTCAGGCGTCTGCGTTCTTTTCTTCCTATTCCTACTAAAATTATGCTAGCACAATCCCTACTGCTCTCTATTCTCGATTATGCGGACGCAAGCTATCTTGATTTAACCGAGGACCAACTAAATAAACTTGAGCGAATTCAAAATTTAGCTATTAGGTTTATATTTGGTTTGCGCAAATATGACCACGTCTCCGAATTTCGTTCAAAGCTCAAGTGGTTACCCATTCGATTTCGCCGGAATCTGCATATTGTTTCTCTTCTGTACTGTGTATTGTTCAATCCCATGACTCCTGGTTATTTAAAGGATAAGTTTAAATATCTAGGACATAATAGACCTGATAGAGTTCTTCGCTCGGCCGATAAACTTATTCTTGAGGTGCCTATGCGTCGGACTAAATATTTCCAAAGTTCATTTGCAGTCAGGGCCGTCAGTCTATGGAATGAACTTCCCTCACGTATTCATCGTGCTAAAACCCTTAATAGGTTTAAAATTGACGTTAAAAATCATTACCTATCTCTTTGTTATCATTAATAGCGACATATTTATTGTTTTCTTTCTTATATTTATTTATATATTAATTATTGGTATGTTTATTTAGTCTTATGTATGTCTATTATAATTATTTTGTATATATTAGTTTATCATAATATGATATATATGGTATTGGTTAGTTTATTTAGCTATTAGTATTTAAGTATATTATTATTATTATTATTTTTTTACACCACCTCCCTTTATCCCTTTCTTCATTTTCTCCCTATCGTTAAGGTTGTCTGGAAGAGATCGCTATTTAGCCATAAGACCGCCTTATTGTACCTACTCATTGTTGTTTTCTGATTTGTAACGTGTTTCATTGTATATATCTGTGGTGTACAATAAAGTATATACATACATACATACATACATCTATTTGATGAATTTTGTTTCCATTACTCGTATCATGTAACAAGCACCTACGCAGTTTCTGTATTCGAATATAATTTTTTTTGGGAACTCTGGCCATTCTTATACACATTATATTACAAATCCTGTTAATTTACTTACTAATATAGATGTACAATTGTCAACTGGGTACTAATATTACTTTCCAGGAATTAATATACCTACTGTACTACTTAGTACTTACCCACTAATGTTTGTTCACATGGTGCAGGCAACATAGAAGGTCAATGGAAGATGCAGTCAGGCGAACTTGTGTCTTTGTCAGAACAGGAATTGGTGGACTGTGACAGTCTAGACCAGGGCTGCAATGGCGGCTTGCCGGATAACGCTTATAGGTAAGTGTCTATAACTACTATATTCACTTAATTGGTAAATCAACACTTTAAAAATGGACGAATGAATGAATATACTTTTATTGTACACCACAATAGTAGATTGTTACACAAGGGACGTAAGTAAGCTATTACAGAACAAGATCCAATTTGGCGCCAGTGCGAGCGCAGCTCGCATAGGGCGCTAATGGATCGCGTGCACCCGAGATATTTAGTCACACGAGCGAGCGCAGCGAGCGAGGGTGAATATAGTTCGAGGGTGTAATAGCTACTTGCAACCGAGGTAAGCATTCTACTTTATATCATTCTTGCGAGGTAAATAAAACATTGGTAATGCAAAATGAAATTAAATAACTTTACGAACAAACTTCACAAACTTTCAGATCAAATGAAATGCCGCCATTTCCATTTTTTTTTTCGTAAATAGTTTTCCATTTTTTTTTTACGGCTCTGAGTTCCAAGGAGTTTTGCATAGTTTGAAATGTTGAAATGTATGGAAATTAAATGCCGCCATATTTTTTTTTTTTTTTTTTTATCTACTTCAAGTTAGCCCTTGACTGCGATCTCACCTGATGGTAAGTGATGATGCAGTCTAAGATGGTAGCGGGCTAACCTGTTAGGGGCATGGCAGTTATATTAAACCCATACCCCTATTCGGTTTCTACGCGGCATCGTACCGGAACGCTAAATCGCTTAGCGGCACGTCTTTGCCGGTAGGGTGGTAACTAGCCACGGCCGAAGCCTCCCACCAGGCCAGACCAGGGAAATTCAGAAATTATAAATTTCCAAACCCAGCCGGGGATCGAACCCGGGACCTCCGCACGTTAAGGCAACAGCGCTCAACACTGCGCCACGGAGGTCGTCATGTTCAGTGTTTTTTTTTCAGTAAAAAGTTTTCTTACCATTTTATAAGAAAAGAGATTGTTTACCAAGGAGTTTTGCATAGCTTGAACTGTAATGTGAACATTACAATTCAAGCATAGTGCGACGTAATGTTGCCTTGAATTGCAAACACCAACTTACAAGGAGACTTTCCACCATAGTAATCCCTAGTTACTGAGCAAGTATGATATAAAGGAAATTATACAACAGTAAACTTAGCTAATAACAAAGTAAGTAACCAATTTGGCGGCCCTCTAAAATCAAAATACAATACAAAATCGCTTAAATGTACAGATTTGTCTGATTTTGGATTTTTGAAAAATAAGAAGCAATTCGAATATCGTCAAAATACGCTAAACAGGGGCCCGTGAAAGGGTAAGGGGACAGGGCAAGGACAAAAGGACAGATAGACAAACACACTTGCATTTATAATATTAGCATGGACTATAAAGGGCTAAAATTATGATGATCAGTGAAACATAAAATAACAGACAGTAGTTAATGTGCACAGACACAATACATAAAAGCAGAAGTTATTATAACGGTTTTTAAGATAATAGTATTTTAAAATATGCCAGCAAATTTAAGCAGACCATAACTTGAGTTTCAATAAGATGCATTAATAATCATCTCAGAAAACCCATCGTCTTTCAGAATACGTAAACAGTTTATAACTACCGTTACCGTCTTTATTATCGTCTTTATAACAATAATTATTTGGTATGCAGCTAACATGCAACATGCTATGTTACATAATCTTGAAATGATTCATGAGCACAAACGGTTGCTCATTTATTTTGATCTTGCTGGGTTTGTATCATATTATAACAATGGATAACTAGATGATTGCCGCGACTTCGTCCGCATGGATTTAGATTTATAAAATTACCGTGGGAACTATTTGGTTTTGCGGAACTAAATGTCCTTGACAATCTCCTGCTGTCCAGGTCTCTAACAATATTCATGCATAATTCACGTTCATTGCCTCTTTGCCGCGTAAGTGAAGGACAGACCAATCAACCAAATAAACAAACACACTTTCGCATTTATGATAGTAATATGGGTTAAATATGGCTACTGGTAGCGGTAGCAGGTTTCTTTAAAAGTGCTAAATAAATTATCAGATTTAAATCTCATAAAGATGATGTTTAAAATGGCTGTGACAGACAGACAGAGTTCCTTGTTTTACTTAGCAATCCTTGAAATGTAAAGTCGTCATGCAATTAATATGTTATTCTGGTAAAGAAATCGTCAAAATATTAACGATAGAAAAATTCGACTGTTGACTATTTGTTTGGATTTGTCACCTATCCTGTTTTTATGTAAACAAATCAGAAAACATCCGTTTTCCACGCTATCAATAAACATTGTGACGTAAGCGTCGTGGCGAGTGAAAAACGTAACCATTATTTACATTCATTGCTTATTATATTCTTTAGATGCTGGCTCAGTGACCTAAACAGGATCTTGGCCTCCGACACTAGAAGCTGTCATGCTTTCCTGTTCTGTGCTGCTTTACGCAAGTAGGGTGTCCTTTAGATTAAAGCAAAATCTGCTTTACACACAGCATAGGCACTGGTGTACGATTCTGATAAAGTTTATCGACTATTAGTATCGATCATGTTTCAGTATGTTCTGGTGCAGCTGGCGCAAACGCAATAAATATTAGGTGTTTTGTCCCTGATAAGTAAATTATTGGTCTGGGTGAAAACGTTATTAAAATTACGGGTTTACGTACTTAAAGTAACGTTTCTGTACGTGTTACTTAAGCCACAGTCTAAGATATTTTCTTAAGAATGTGTGCTTACGTTGCGCTTATGCTATGTCAGAACTACTTAATAGTAAAGGAACAGAGAGTGCACCTGTGTATACGCACACACTTGTGCACTATAATATCTCCCGCGCAGATGGCTAATCTCCCTGCAGATTGGCCGCCGCGGTGACCGATATTCGGTCGGGAGGACATTATTATTATTATTTATGTCAGAACTCAGGACTCTACCACTGGACAATACATAAGATTGTCACTACAGAATAGGTCTCAGTCTCTGGTATTTCTTTGGTCCGAGGTGTCTACCATTGGAATATCAAAAGAGCCACCAGTTGCATGAAATATTTTAATTTGATTCTCAACAATAAATAAAGAGACACCCAATATAATATTTGACGACCTCCCTAGCGCAGTGGTGGGCGCTGTGGCCTTACAAGTGGGAGGTCTGGGGTATGTGCCGCCAAGCGACTTAGCGTTCCGGTACGATGCCGTGTTGTGCCGTCGGGGTTTAATATACCTGACTGCTATGCCCCTAACAGGTTAGCCCGCTGCCATCTTAGACTGCATCATCACTTACCGTCAGGTGAGATTGCAGTAAAGGGCTAACTTGTGGTGGCGTAAAAAAAAGACAAGTACCTACTCACTCGCTGACTAACTCATCAACGCCCAGCCGAAGAAAGCTGAAACTTTGCTCAGTGGTTCTCAGTGATGTAGACAAAAAATAAGGCCGGACTTTTTGAAATCCCATCGGACCTGTGGACGCTCGTTATTTATAAGAAGCTCAATTATGGATAGTGGATTTTATTATTTTCACAGAGCAATAGAGCAGTTAGGCGGTTTGGAAGCCGAGAACGATTACCCGTATGAGGGAGAAAATGACAAGTGCGCGTTCAACAAGACCCTCTCCCGAGTGCAGATCAGCGGCGCCGTGAACATATCCTCCAACGAGACAGACATGGCCAAGTGGCTTGTGCAAAACGGACCTATATCTATCGGTAAGCTTTTTTAAGAAGCCACTGTGGCCGTATTGGCCACTTGTTTACTTGTACTTGTACACTTGTTTTGTTTTTTGGCAATGTCTAAACTAAATTGACGGCTCTTTTAGTTCTGTCCCTTTCCGCAGGGAGTATAAGGAAAGGGTTAGCAATAGGTATATTTAATGCTGTGATTTTAGATTTGTAAAACTACTAGCAGTGATAACCTCATGAGAGCTGGAGATGCGTTTTGCGGATCTATCTTATTAATTTTGATAAATGACGCGATAATGTCTTTTTGGCGGTTCACAATAATCTAGTGGATACTGGACCTTAGACGTTGGCCTCCTATTCGTGTGCTCTGGGGTTCGATGCTCGAGCACAAAATTCTAACTTGTCGGAATTATATTTTAATTAATTAAATACCTATCACTTGCTTAAACTGTGAAGAAAAATATCGTGCGGGACTAAACATGCCCCAAAGTTCTTCATAATGTTTTTAAAGCTCTAATAAAAGTGCTCAACGCGGCTAAAGAAGTTTTCACTATAATTAATATAATACGCTAAATGAGCAGGGTTCCTTAAATAATAGAAATATTATGTCTCTTTATTGATAACATAAAACATAATATTCAAAATAAATCATAAATTTATACATGAGCTGTACGTACAGCTACAGTGCAACGCTACCAAAATGTGAGTCACTCAGCTTGTATTGGGGCTCAGGGACTTTTTGTTGCATGGGAAATGGGAATCACCTAAAGCAAAGTAGTTTAATTACTTATAATATGGTTATTCCTACAAATATAATTAGTTCAGTTCTTGTTAATTAATTAGGGCAATGCATAACAAGGTAAAGTTTATTGGGTTTGGTTTGTATTATAAACCTTGAGAAATACTAGGGCAAAATGTAAACAACATTATCAATGTCATTGGCGATATAAAATTGGGTCAGCTTATTGCGAATACAAGCAAGCTTAATTTATTGCTATCGCATAAAACTAGATGATGCCCGCGACTTCGTCTGCGTGGATTTAGTATTTTTCTCCCGTGGGAACTCCTTAATTTTTCGAGATAAAAAAGAAGCCTATCGCCTTATTAATTATATTAGTTTGGATAGTGAATGCAGAATCAATATTTCATTTGAAACACAATTCATTTATCTCAATTTTTTGTTCACATATTATTTTGGTTTGTTATCAGCCATTTTGTATTAATCAAGGAGCCTTTGACACACGGATCGCTGTGTAGAGGGCAGAGGCCAACGACACCTCATTTATCTTTAAATGAGTTGTTTGACTTTTAGGCACCACCTCTAAGGGGGGAGGGAATCGCAACGAGCCCTACTATCGTCGGATAATCTCCACGATACAACGATCATTCCGCCAGTGTTTCGTTGTGACTCGCAATGAAATGCCATGAGAACGCAACATATCGCCGCGGTCTCTGTTGGAAGAGATCAGTTTGTTGTGGCTTTAGAAAACGCGCGCGGTTGTTTCCGTCGCGTAATCCGGCTTCCGTTTTCCCCTCCTCTTTTATTCTATTGTAAGGTACCTTCAAATCAAGAGTAAATAGACATCTTCTAGGCAAGCGCGCTCCAACTTAGGCTGCATCACCACTTGCAAGCAAGTCTGATTGCAGCCAAACGCTAGCCTATATATTTAAAAAAATATGTCGCGGTATAGCCGCGAGACGCGACGAGTCCGAGGTGGTATGCTCGTCCAGAGTCACTCATCGTATCACCGCGATAGTATCGCCCTGTGGAGATTGGCCCTTAAGAGTTGTATCGAATTTAGGGGCATGGTGAGACTATCGCTGCGATTCTCTCGTCCGTAGAGGTGGTGCCTACTGCCTAGTCTAAAGCGCATAACACACAGGGAACGGGCGCGGGTCGGGCGCGGGCCGGGTCGGGTGCGCGGATGGTTGATGTCCTTGTATTTATATGGAAGCCATCACACAGCGTCACCCGCCACACGCCCGACCCGCGGCCGCGTTTTGTGTGATGTCGTCCATATAAATACAAGGAATAGGGATGATGCCTATATCAAAAATAAATTATTTCTAACTGATTATTAAATAGAGGGTCTTCCAAAAGACCTAAAATAACCTTCCTCGGTTAGTTTTAAGTTTGATAACCATTTTTAAATATAGATAAGGAAAAAAAGTGCGTTGAAATTTTATGACGTCACAACTGTGAATTTCATACAACTTCCATACTAGAAGTGCGTGTTTAAGTTTTATAAAGAGTTGCTGATTTGATTGAGTTGTCATCATCCCTATTCAACCGACCGCGCCCGCTCCCGACCAGCGCCCGTTCCCTGTGTGTTTTGCCCTTAAGGGTGCGTACACATCTAGCGAATGCGCCTGTTTGCGAAAAGCTCACGTGCTGCATGCGTGGATGATGTAGTGCGATCTGTTCTCGCTCTGTTCCTGCACCGCAAGTGAACCACGTTAGCGCTGCCTGCATGCAGTCAAAAAACAACCTTAGATACAACTTATGTATAAAGGGAGCAATCCAAACAACATGCGCGCGATCTGCACGCGTGTGTTATGCGAGCATTGCGCGAGAGGCGCATTCGCCAGATGTGTGCCTTAAAAATTACCGCGCTCCAATCTATAAAGTAGGTGTAAAGCATGAAAACAGCATTTATATAAATCGGTCCATTCATTCGAGCTCTGCTATGATAGACTTCCAAACCGATCAAACTTATTGCATTGCTATATACTTACATCTTACATGTACATCTTACATCTTACATCTTACATGTATTACTTACATCCCACTATTTGCATTGAGTACCTATTAAATACAAAGAAATTTGACGTCGTCATTGGTCGTTCAGAATTCAGTCACTGATTATAGACATGCCTTCTAAGGCGTGGACATTTTCACGACTCCTCTGTTTAACCGATTTTCACGAAATTTGGCACAGAGATAGGTTGGTTACGAGATTTTATCCCGTAAAATCAAAGAGCTCCTACGGGATTTTTAAATATCTAAATTCAAGCAAAGAAGTCGCGCGCTTCATCTAACGTAAGATTTAGAGCATAATTACCTATTGATTACTAAACTCAGACGTTTCAAAATACCTCATACTTATTTGTTTTTTTAAATAGGAATAAACGCAAATGCAATGCAGTTCTACGTAGGCGGCGTTTCGCACCCGTGGAGAATGCTGTGCAGCCCGAGCAACCTGGACCATGGAGTTCTCATTGTTGGCTATGGAGTCAAAGGTAAATATAATGTAACTTTCAAACTCAAACTCAAATCATCTTTATTCAAAATTGGTACCTACAAAGTACACCTTCTGAACGTCATGTTTATTAAGAATAAGAGTTGATGGTGATAATTAACAACGGTATCTTAAGACTAAAGCTACGAGGGTTCCAAACGCGCCCTAGTCTGAGAAGAGCCCACAACAAACTCAGCCGGGTTTTTTTTTTATTATCACCATCTCACAAATATAGGAAATTACTTAATTATATTTATAATATAACATAATTAGCCGCTGGAACAATTCATACCCATGGCTGCCTATCATTCAAATAATCCTTTACACTATAATAAGACTTCTCAATTAGTTTCCGTTTTACAAAAACTTTGAAATTGTTGAGAGACATCTCCAATATGTCTTCTGGGAGTTTATTATATAAAAACGTATACTGCTACCGACAAATAAATTACTAATTTTACAAAGTCTAGAAGCTGGCACAACAATTTTATACTTATTTCTTGTATTAACATTATGACAGTCACTTTTTTTCTTGAATTTATGCATGTTTTATGCACATATACTTTACTCATAAAACGACTAGGTGACCAACCCTGCTGCGGGTGGAATTTCCGGAAATACTTTGAAGGTGGAATTTTCAAGAATCCTGAATAATCAACTGGGATCAATTGGGAATTTATAAATTTAAAAAAAATTCAAAATTCAAAAATGTTTTTTATTAAAATAAACTTTTACAAGTGCTTAAGTCAAGTTTATTTGAATAAAAAACATTTGAAATTTGAATTTCTAAATTTTCTCTGGTCCGGTCTAGTGGGAGGCTTCGACCATGGCTAGTTACCACCCTACCGTCGTCCTACCTACCGTATTCCTTCATTTTTAACCAATAAACGGATTCCTTCGTTTTTAACAAACAAACATTTGCATGGTTAAATATGCGGTAGGCTTCCAGATATTTCCGCTTGAAACATAAAATGTAAAGTATCTCTAAATCTCTTCGCTCTAGTCTGAGACTGTTACATTTATTACGAATTAGAATCGATTGCACGTAAGTCATTATTATCCCAAGAAAACTCCTACCATAATGTGATTAATGAAGAGGGTCACGACCCTCAGCCCGATTAGTTAACGTTGATTTAAACATGTAAAAAGTCACGTTGGCTTGCAAAGTCAGGGTTCTTCTACTAGTTACCAAAATTTGACTTGACAATATTAACAAAAGAGGTAAGAAAACTTGTGCTTGTGTACTTTGCTAACGTTTTGTTTGTGGCAAGTTTAACTATAACCATAACTTCCTGTTGTTCAACTGGCCCATTACACCCACCACGCTGCTCCAATGCGGGTTGGCGGGCTTTAACGACTATTAACATGTTATTATTAATAACTGGGACCGACGGCTTAACGTGCTCTCCGAGGCACGGGGGTGACACACCGCCAACTTACTAACTTCGGGCTAGTACTGAGAATTTCTAATCAGAAAAACCTAAAAGCTAATTATGACCCGACCCGGGACTCGAACTCGGGACATCATCGGCCGCAGTCGAACATGCTAACCACTAGAAAGACCAACGAGGCAGTTAATAGTTAATTTTTATACTATAATTTTATTTTCAGACTATCCACTCTTCCACAAGCGTCTTCCATACTGGATAATCAAGAACTCGTGGGGCAAACGTTGGGGAGAACAGGGCTATTACCGCGTATATCGCGGAGATGGCACCTGTGGCGTCAACCAGATGGCGAGCAGCGCTGTCATATAGTTATACTTATTATTACCACAATCACAATACACAATACGCTCTTATTCCACAATTACAGTTGCAAATACTCTTGGAATTGTTTAGGCGCGTAAGTCGTAATTGCGATCTTATGCCTGCCATTGACGATACGCCATAATACGCAAAAAAATGTCCGTGTCATCTAACCTACACGTGCATAACACTGGCGGATACGCCGCGTTTTCCGCTCGCCACCGAAAACGTTTCATACAAAATGTAGGTATGGTGCGAGCCGTGAGCGTACCGAAAAGCTGTGGATTATGGCGGGCACGGCGGGCTGATTACGTATCTCGCGACCGGTTTGCGACAGGCGTAAATCTCGCGATCGCTGCTGTCAAACGGCAATTTTGTATTACTTAACAGCGGCTATCGATAGCAAAAGTGCATGAAAAGTGCATTTTGCGGCAGACGAGCAATAGACGTGCGATCGGCTTGCGTAATACGAATTCTAGTGATGTTTTGCGACCGATCGCGTAGTGTTTGCTGTCGCATTGCTACTGCTGTCGCTACTGCAAATTTTACGTAATCAGGCTGCCGAATTCCCGTAGTATCCTACGAAAATTGCACAGGTACTTATCTTATTTACCGTTAGCTTTATTTTCGCCAAACGAATGTAAGGTGTCATCGAATGTTGTAAGTATCTACTCATTTAGCGTGCCCCAAATAAAAACCTAGTATGGTTTCATAATTTAATTTGAGGCTTGAAAGGGGTCATCCATAAAGTACGTCACACTAATTTCGTGATTTTTGACCCCTCCCCCATCCTTGTCACAGTTGGTCACATTCCCGTGGGAATTTAAAACAATTATTCCACCCGGACGAAGTCGCGGGCATCAGCTATTTTTTAGATATTTGGAAAACTTTGATAAGAAAGTATGTACAATAAGTTTTAGTCCAGGGCCAACCTTTATTATGTTACTTGGTTTGTTTTTCATTCGATTCTTATGATTTCTTATATCGCTTTTAGATTACTTTATAGATTGTTATTTTAACTAACTTGTTAATTTTTATTTTAAGTTTTTAATTGTTTTTGTAGTATCGTTAAGACTCATTAATTATGATTATTGATGCACTAATCTCAGATCTGCAAACTAATTACTAAACCTACCTTTTAATACTCTACTAATACTCAATGTTTCTATTGGAATCTCGCTTTAGAGAAAATCTCAGTGTGCTGATTTGGGTACCAATGCAAATATCACTCCGATAGCTTATTTATAAATCCGATTTATTATACCTATAATTATGGAGCATCGTGACATTTTTATTTAATCGTATGTCGTTATGTCGTTTAGTATATATAAGCGTTTTTTATAGGTACCTAATATGAAATGTATCGTGGTCAGTTATGTCCAAAAGTACCACCTACAATGTTAAATTAAACATGGATGTCCAGCCCCCCGATTATGTAAGAATTGTCGATCAAACGTAATCGTTCGGCGTCAAAGTAAAATAATCCATAACAGCATTGAATTAGAGCTCAATTTCGTGAACCCATTCTTATACGTTTAGGTATGAACGATACTCTAACGTATAAGAATGGATACACGAAATTGAGCTCTAATTTAATGCTGTTATGGTTTATAAACTTTGACGACGAACTTTAACGTTTTGATCGACTATTCTTACATGATTGGGGGGCAGTTTACCTAACCATGTAACAACCGGGGCAGGGAGGTCAAAAAGATCCCTGGGTGAACCCTGGTAACGTGACATTGTATATGGAATATGGTAAAGAAAAAACCAGTCGGGTGCGAATCGGACTTATGCATATCTATGAATCACTCTTCCACCCAGCCCCCCTAGCATGGGCCGGGACAATTTTCTCCCCGAGGAAAGGATAAAAAATTTATTCCTAAATTAGTAAATAAAAACGCTAAATAACGGTGGATAAATAGTCCCCCGAGTCCCCGTGAAATGTCAAACGGGGATAAACTTCTCCTCTCCCCTGTTGCCGTGCTCTGAGAAGTGGATAAGTTAATTTTATCTCTTGTCAGTGGATAAAATCGGGGGATAAATTTTTTATCTCCGGCCCATGCTAGCCCTGCTGGACTCCGTAGATTGTTATGTTAAATCGTAAATTGGTTAAATTGATTGAGGATTATTGCTGATTTCTAAAAAAACAATGATGCCATATAATTAATTAAACCAAATAAAACTTAATAATTAACATAATAATAGATTATAGTGGTTAACTAAGGTTTCTATATTACTACACATTATAATATGAAATGAATGAAATGAAAATTATTATTTTTTATATTTGTGATAATAAACCGGCTTTAACTACTTCCCAACATTGTTAATTTTATGTATAATATGATTATGAATATTATTTTTAGTGTAACTGTAAGCAATACAATTTTGATAAATTTATATTCATATGTTAACGATTTGAATGAATAAAACGATTTTGTTTAATTTTCTTATTTTAATTTGAAAACCAAATAACCCCAGTTTGATGTTAGCAGTTAAAGAGCCAACCATAACTGGAATCTGTATATTATTCTGCGAGCGTTCTGCGAGACGACAAATTTGTGCCTAACGATATTTTGCTTAAATCTTAGGGCCTCTTGCACAAGGAAATTTAAATTGCGGACAGCATTACAAAATTTATCTAATGCTGCAATGCGGCAAATGCATATTGTGGTTGCCAATGAGGGAAAGCATTTAAATATTTAACTAAATCAATTTAAGAATTCTTGTGCAAGTGGGTCTTAGACTGCTGCATAATTATCCAGACTTATTATGACCTATTCGACTGCCTAACCTGTTCAATTTTTTTTTTCGAAATTAACTTTTATCACTATCAAGTTTATTCATGTGCTACCAAGCGATTTGCGTTCCGGTATAATGCTATGGAAAGAGAAGATACTCCGTGGCAAAGATCACGACCCTCAGCAGTGAGGTTGACGATGCATGGAGGAGGACAATGCTACGTCCAAATCGATTAGGGGTATGGATTTAATATTACCGCCACACCCCTACCAGCTAAGTAACCCATTAGACTTCATCATCACTTACAACCAGGTGAGATCAAGTCAAGGGCTAACTTGTAGTAGCATAAAAAAAAATTACACCCTACGTAGGTTCTTAATAAATTCGAAAGTCTGGATGGATGCTTGTTACTCAATCATGCCACTACGGTTGAACGGATCTGGATGGATGAAATTTGGCACAGAGATAACTAGTCTGGAATAACACATGCCACTTTTTATCCCGGAAAATTAAACAGTTCCCGCGGGAACCAAAAAACCTCAATCCACGTGGACGAAATCGCGGGCATCAGCTATTCTTAATTAAAAATGCTTGCCAACATCTGTACTGCGTAATAAAAACTCATGAATAATTTAAAACATTCAAATTCATCTTACAACCCCTCCAGAAATTGTCACCGTTGTATCTTATCTGCATATTTATGCATCTCTAACCCCATTCGGGGTGTTCGTCCGCCGCCCTAGTTTCGCGGCCTCGGCGTACAGTACCTAGGCATCAATGATGTTTATCTAGGCATCTGATGACTAGGTAGCTATGGATAAGGTTATTCTACATATTAACTGTAAACCAGGATAATAAAACACGGATCCTGAGTACTGTCTCCTTTGCAGGGATGTTATAGGGCACCGTACCTAACCGAAACTATCGGATAGGTAGGTATACGAAAAAAAATCCGTAATCGTAACCGAATCCAAAGTAACGAATAATTTCGGATATAGGGAGGGAGTCTAATGAGACATGTTAAGACAGATTTCTGTTTTTACCCGGCCGAGCCGACACAATAAGTAGGTATTGTCCAAGCATCAAGGACATCTAGGCTTATGGTAAGCCTAGCGGTAAAGCAACCAGACATTCAGTACCTAGGTAGGTACTTCCCCTGCGTCTAGGCGCTCTATTGAATTATGAACTTCACGGAAACCAATTGAATTGCGTCATCATCGCGTTTTCCATAGGGGCAGTTATAGTTTTTCTACAAAATACCTAAAAATAGGCCGTTATTAGTGTTTTTTTTAAAAGTAGGTATTTCTCTAAGCAAAGGTAAACAAGTAGATTTTTGCTAAAACGCGTGATACCATAAAACGAGTGAAAAAATATCTATATCGAGAATATCTAAAGCGCCGGACAAAGAGCAACAAGCGTTTCACTGAAGGAATCCGAGATTTGTCTACTTTTTGAATACTCCTACCTTATCTTATACCTAAGTCGTATCGGCTCAGGGAACTGCGTCACATTACTTACATTAAGGACTTCCAAAAAATGTTGACTTCCAAAAATCTACATAAACATACCTACTACTTACTAAATTAGCTTACATAAATAATTATTATGTACTAGCTGATGCCCGCGTGGTTTAAGTTTTGATTCCCGCGGGAACTCCTAAATTTACCGGGATAAAAAGTAGCCTATGTCACTCTCCCTGGTCTTCAACTATAGTCTATACCCATGCCAAAAATTACGTCGATCCGTTGCTCCGTTGCGGCGTGCTTGAAGGACAAACCAACAAACCAATAAACCAACAACAAACACACTTTCACATTTTAGAATGTTAGTATGATTTAGGTAAGTAACTTGTTTTATCCACTGCAAGGTAGCCTTTGACTGCGATCTCACCTGATGGTAAGTGATGATGCAGTCTAAGATGCTAGCGGGCTAACTTATTAGGGGTATGGCAGTTATATTAAACCTATATCTACTCGTAAACGGTTTCTACACGGCATCGTACCGGAACGCTAAATCGTTTAGCGGCAGGTCTTTGCCGGTAGGGTTGTAACAAGCCACGGCCGAAGCCTCCCACCAAACCAGGTCACTATGAATTCCTTCATACAGTTCCTAATGGTCCCTAGGAGGCTAGCTCGCTAGTCGCTAACATCTTAGACTAGGTACATCATTACTTGCCATCTGCGCTGTCTGTCTGCCGGCTCTGGAACTACGTGGTTGCCTGGTATCCTAGAGATTGCTTGTAAGCTATTTTCTGTGTTAGGTAGGTAGAGGTACATTTTATTTTACAGTCCGATTCAAACTTTATGACGTCTCGGAAGTTAGCCGCGAGTGTAAGTTCGCGCAGGTACAGAACTGAAACTGTCCCGCTGATACCTAATATTGTATTCAGTATTCTGCACTCTGCAAGCAGGATGTTCCGAGAAGTCAATAAGTTTGAACTGGACTATACCGGTTAGTAAGTATTTTAAAAAATGTAACTCGACCACCCGCCATATCGATTTTGTTCGTATATAATTAGCCTATGTCATAACCACGGTAATATTATAACTCTTCCTTTTTGCTTGGCCATACTTGGGTAAAAAGAAGCCTTGAGCTTTGCTACATGAGAAAAAAAGCTCAATTGCTGAACTTTTACTCGAGTCCATTTAGCGCTGCTCTAGTGCGAGTAATTTGACAGCTCTCTGTCTTTAGGTATAATATTGCGGTTTAGATTCAGTACCCTCAGAATAATTGTATTATGAGGTCACTTATACAACAATTAAATCATAGATATTATACGTATCTAGGTACCTTGTCCACAGGAGCAATATCATTTGGTATTGCTATGCAGTGGAATAATTGATTGATTTTGCGGTTTGGGTTAACGACTATGACTTCATCACGAGGTATGTAGGTATTGGTAGGTTTATAGAACACGTTTCTATGTTATAATAATATAAATTATTATTGTAGTGTATAGTCCACTGGCTTAAATCCGGTTAAACCAAAGACCAATTTATTAAAGTAGAAGATTAGAAGAGGCAGGAGCAAACAGCAAATAAAATTAGCCTGTTTATTTTTTGCAGTCCGAACGCCTTGCCTTGAATGAGTTGATTTTGTAAAATAGGGCGAATAAGTACTTTTTCTACTACTTGCTCGGAAATAATACTAATATTATAAATGCGAAAGTGTGTTTGTTTGTTGGTTTATTGGTTTTTGGTTTGTCCTTTCATCACGCCGCAACGGAGCAACGGATTGACGTGATTTTTGGCATGGGTATAGGTGAGGACAATATGGAGAGTGAGATAGGCTACTTTTTATCCCGGAAAATTGAGGAATTCCGTGGGAATTTAAAAAAACTTATTTCACGCGGACGAAGTCGCGGGCATCAGCTAGTTACTTCATTATTTGAAAAAATCAATACGCTTTAAAAGCTTTAAAAGAGCCCATGTAGCCTTTGAAGACACACGCCAGCAATTTCCAAAAAAAATCCGGGGGACGATAATAAGGTGTTTTATAATGTACTAGATGATTCCCGCGACTTCGTCCGCGTGGACTAAGTTTTTTCGATTCCCGCGGGAACTCCTTAATTTTCCGGGATAAAAAGTAGCCTATGTCCTTCCCCGGGATATAAACTACCTCTATACCAAATTTCAGCAAAATCGGTTGAAAAGATGGGCCGGGAAAACGTAGCAGACAGACAGACAGACAGACAGACAGACAGACACACTTTCGCATTTATAATATTAGTATGGATACAAACTGTCGTTGAGACATTATTAGAGAAATTATTTTAATAAATATTAAAAATCAGGAAGGTCTAAATAAAAAATATGGATAGTGCGGATTTTACGCTGCCAGATATAAAGGAAGTAGGTAGCAAAAATTATGTCTAAAAACCTGTTACCAGTACCTAAAATCTAAACAAAAATCACAGACAAAAATATCGTATTAAGGTTTTATTCAGTGGTAAACTGAAAAAAAACGAGTTCTTTTTCGGAAATTGTCCTTTTAACAATATTTCAATGATTTATAACTACAATACGTTTAACGTTTTAATAATATTATG
Organism: Erebia ligea; assembly: GCA_917051295.2. Classification (NCBI taxonomy): domain Eukaryota; kingdom Metazoa; phylum Arthropoda; class Insecta; order Lepidoptera; family Nymphalidae; genus Erebia; species Erebia ligea. The sequence continues at coordinate 8,007,802 of OU785236.1, forward strand.
CATTATGATCTTGCCCGTATTGACGTCGTCCGTTGTGAGATATCCAGTTTGCCAAGAGTTTGCCTGACTAATGAAGTGTTACCGACTGGTAACACAGCGTTAAGGTCATGAATAACCTGGAACGGTTTCACAGTTCACACTAGATGGGAAAATACGAATTTTCTCAGCGAGATTAGGGTTTCATTTAGAAAATCGGATTCTTTGTGCAAAATATGCTTACAGTATGTATAAACTTTTTGATCAATCTTACGCATTTACGCGTACACATAATATGGGTAACACTGATTGATAAGACTCGGAAGTGTCAAAGTTACTTATTAAAAATAAAAATCTGACAACAATTTTATGATACCTACCTAATTTTTATTAAACTACAAGTGTGAATGCTGCAGTAAACGTTATTTTAATAACGTTTACATTTAAATATCCAATATACATTATTGACTTCACAGAACACATTCGGGCCATTAAGGTAATGTCGGAAGAATTTTGGTTAAAGACCACCAGCGATGACGAGGTGTTTACTCCGTATTTAAACAACACTAAGCAGATGAAAAGTTTCGAGAATAACCCAACAGCTTCGCACGAAGTTTTCAGAAACGACACAACATCTGTCGAAGTTATTGTTAAGCAAGTTAAAAATAAAAAGAAAATGGAACCAAGTAAAAACAGCGTGGTTCTAGAACAAATCAATGATAGACTCTGCGAAGACATAGAAAATCTCAAGAGAGAATTGAATACTGCAAATAAAAACTTGGAAGATACGAAAAAATGTTTTAGGCTAGTAATGTTTGAGATGGCAAAGCAATTAGAAGCGGCAAATCAAATGGAGTTAAAAAGACAAACCAAGTATCTAGTCCAACAATTAGAGAAAGAGAAATTAAAAACAATTTTGGAATCTAAAGCAAATTTAATGAAGAAACTACGAAAAGAACTGCTTAATGTAAAACGTGTAACAAAGGCAATTATCAAAAGATTACGAAGTGTTCCACATTCTGAAACAGCTATGCAGTCGGACTTAGATTACACTGAGTTTGAAAGCGATTTAAAAACGCCAAAATCATCTATCGTCAATAATAATATATGCGGTATTCATGAAGACACATACGAAACAACATTGTCGAGCAAATTGTAATGTCTTATCAACTAAATCCATTCAAATATTAGCAAGCCACTAGTGCAAGTGTATTTTTCAGTTGTCGATTAAGTATTTATTTTCTTTTACGCGTTATTCTATTGACTCCAAATATTAGGTATATTTCTTTCAATAATTATAAACAACATGTCCTTTGCCGTGTCGTAGTGTTATTTGTCTACTTTAGAATAAACTTATACCTACAAATTATTTAAAACAATAAATTGGTCCAAAAAGAAATAGAATCAATAGTCAATAACGAACTTTGTGGAATTAAGTTATTTATTATATCTACCTATAATGTTTCTGTATTTTTGATATTGGATCTGAAGTTTTTTGGCGTGCGTATTAACTAAGTCAAGGTATCGACACTAGTATCCAGTATCCACACAATTTATGGGTGGATTACACTTTGTGAAGTAAACAGTACAGGTGTGAAGTGATTGTGTGTGAAGTTAACATATTTTATGGTGTTAAGTGTTAAGCAAATGTTCACACAGTGAAAGAACGGTGCTCTAATCACTTTACTCGCACTCTCACTTCACACATACTCGTAACAGCGTGACCGTTTACACCTGTACTTTTCACACTCACTGATAACTCAAAGACAAAGTACCTACCTATTTAGGGGCTGGATTACACTTTAAAACACTTTTAAATTGTAATCAAGCCCTTAGGTAGGTACCAAGTATAGCTATGAATAATTATTTATCGATATGTAAGTAACAATAGCTTTTCCCACTACAATGGCTCATTTTTGTTGACATCATTAATTTATCAAGGTGGTCAGGATTCTAAAGTAAATCCAATTGTGCTCCATAGTGTCGTATAATCTACAAAATACTTGTAATGACCCTGGATCCGTCGACCCACCGGGACCACTGGTAAATTTTTAAAATGTTAGCTGCATTCGTCGTCATCATCGCGACCAATAGACGTCCACTGCTGGAAGAAGGTCTTGTGCCGCTTGCTTCCAGCCTTCGCCCAGCTAGTCGCTACTCGCTTGAGATCGTCCGTCGATGCGCCATTTAAGCAGATATGCTCCGAGCATATCCATACATCGCCCGCTGAGTGACCCTGAGCCTTCTTATCAGGCCCATAGTAAGAGTTACAAAAATCAAGCCCATGCACCCGAAAACGTGAATCAATGTCGGTGCAAGTCTGACCCAGTCGCATACTGCACGTAAACCGGGTTACGATATGACCGGGTCACGCGGTCACAGCACAGCCCGGTCACCCGACCGAGACACGCCCGTCCCCGGCTTCCCCGGCTACCCCAGTTCCCACCCGCTGCCGATTTGCGAAGGATAACGATGTTTGTCCCACCATTATACCTACACAAGAAGGTTTCCGAGAAGGACTTCGTTTGCGTTAAATTACAGCTATAATAACGCATTATAACGGTTTTTTAGACTTACACTATAAATTCCATTTTGTTAATTTTTATTAATTTTTTACCCTTTTAAAAAAATCTTAGTATCGATTCCAAACGCAGACTGGTCTGAGAGCCCACAGCAAACTCATTAATTAATTAAGTAAATACCTACAATCCTCAGGGATGGTGGGATTGATTAATTCTTGGACTCAACTTTTTTCATTCTGCTTTCTAATCCAACATTTAAACATTTTTAATTCAAAAGAAAAAAAGATTTCCATAAAAAACTTACCTTAAAGAAAAATCACCTCTATCGGTGTTATATTTGTTATGCTGAATTAAAATCCGTTCTTTTTTGCCTCGGGTTTTCGTCGAAACCCTTATAATTAATTATGATGAAAAGTGACACCCCACTCCCCAGACACCTCACCTCATATCGTCTAACACCTGCGTCCTACTTAGTTAGAAATTAGGCTAAGGGTTACTAACGTGTAACTTTCCATTACACCCCACATTATTATACCTACCTACCTGAGTACTGCTTAAAAGTAGAATTAATGCATTATGTATTCTAGACATTACTTGGTTCCAAGAGCAGCCGTGAAGTACCTACAGTTAAAATTAATTTTCATTTCCTTCCCTTTCAATTACATTTTCATTTTCTATTCTTGTAAAACTTGTTCCGTAATAACTTTAAGTATTATGAGTCAAGTCGTGGTAACTTTGTCTACTCTCGGGAACGGCTGAAAGTTAGATTGCACTAGGACTAAACTATTTTTTAAATAATTTTAAATACCTTTTCCATTACAGGCAGAGTTTTAAGATTAATATTATCAATGATATAATGAAAATGGTTGTGGGTTTCTCTTCCTTTGATTTGGGTAAAAGAGCCAATTGAATTTGAACTTCAAATGTCCTCCAGATCACATCCCTTTATCTGGGCCTAACGAGCGGGGAAGCCTCTTCTAAACAGTATCAGTATTTAATTAAATAAAGCTCTTGGCAACCGTATCGTATCGGTTGTAAGACTTCAAATCCACGCAGAAATCGAAACAACTCCACATTTTCTTGTTTATAAAGGTATCACTACTAAATAAGTACCATTGATCACTATTATAAAAGTGGATCGTTGCACTCGACTCCGACTCGTATATTGGCACTCGTATAAGTGCAAATCCATTTGGTTGCAGTGTTATTGCATTTTTCATCAGAGTGAACCACTTATGCGCGACACATTCGTCCTGAAAGCTCCATCCTCCATCCATACTATCCGATGTCGATCACATTTACGCGGTTACAGTCTCGAGAGTCCCCGAATACGCCCGAGGCTCAAAGCACAGCCGACTCCGAAAGCTGAAGTCTGAAGTCTGAACTCAGTCCGTACGAAAGCTCCGCGTAAAATACACGCTTTTTATGTTGCTATCATTTTCCCACATGTGTTAAAACTTTTTTTAACAGTGCCGTGACAGACTATATACATTTTATACTGTATATTATATTAAAATATACATTTTAGCAGTGTTCCAAAATGGGCATTATTGATGTACCGAGTTTGAGATTGTAGATTAACACAGGTTCGTAGATATACACTCTAGCTGTCTAGAAACGCCCTGTTGGTATTTTGTAGTTTCAGTAGGTATCTTAGAAGTACTTAGTTTTCTTATTGTCCGTATGCAGTGATAAAAGCTTTGATAAAGTCATGGTGGAGCCATTCAAAGGAAAATATTTTTACGTATTTGCTGAGAATATATTTTCATTGCCAAAGTTTTTGCTATAATGGATTTGATGGGTAACTTTTATAGTTTCGTGACTGTAAATGTTCTTTTTTTCCGAATTTAGTTAAAATATATTGTTTTCTTACGTTCTTATACCTACCTACCTAGTTTATTTCATTCTTTCTCTAACTATCCGGTGTTGTGAATTTTATGAAATTCAGTAATAAGTAAGTAGCAAGTTATACAACTTGCTACTTAATTATAACGAAGAAGGAAATATGCATACCCGAGAACTCTAAAAAACTACTCTCTAAAAAGTATGTGAAACCACAGAATATGTAGGTAATATGGTGAAACCTGCGAATCCGCACTTGAATAGCATAGTGGACACTTGCAATAATGTATGAAATAATCATGACATATTACCAGCCAATAAGTAGGTACCTACTCCATTAATAATGATGCATATGTACGAATATACTTACTTAATAAAAACATGATCTATGTAAAATATTTAAAAGAAAAGCTCTAAAATATTTTAAAACTTAGAAAAGGTTTTAAAATAGTAAAATTAGTAGTAAATAAAGCTAAATAAAATGTAGATAGCAACTTTAAAAAAAATTATAAGTTAACGGTTAACCAAAACTCCTGCAGGTGGTTTACGCAGTTTACTAATCTTTAATGTCTTTAACCTTCTTTCTGAACCGGTGGTAGAGTCAAATCATGACGTGACTTAAGATACACTTGTGTGTCCTACATGGAATAAATAAATTGTGCATTGAGTAGGTACTTACATGCCTTGATCGCATGATATTTTTTTGATGATCTTTGATGACCGGTCCCGGCCTTCATATTTGTAAAATCCCGACGTGTTATCCATCCGTAGTATGTATATAAGTACCAGATGTATCATTCTAACGTGTCAGATATTAAAATATTATGCAGTCGGTCCCAAACGACCTCTGAGATACTCCGATTCCACGCAGTCTTGTCTGACCAATCCCTAGAGACTTTTTATAACGCGTGTAGCCAGAAGTCTGCTGGCGTAGCCCAATTAATGATGTCACCCTTGAGCCCCTCGTTAAGCTAACTAATGAATGGATGAACCAATCAATCCTCACGATGGAGACTATTATAATGGTGGCGTTGGTGTTCATCAGTTTCATCGTACGTAACTTAACGTAGGTAAGTAACGTAACGTTAAATTCCGCACGATATTTCATGGCATGGCATGACATGCAACGGGCCATTTTCATGCCATCAAAGACAGGTTTATTTGTCATTTCAACTCACTGTCGGCTTACTACGAAACCCCTCACAGACTGAGGAGGGTCTATACCACGCTGACCAAATGCAGGCTCGCAAACTTCACATACTTTGAGAACTATAAATAACTCCGATTAAACTCACGTGTTAAGTCGGAAAAATGCCCGACTAGTTTCGACTTTCGAACTCATCCGGAGCCGGAACTTCATGAGCCTGTTCGCGCGACGCGGCTGCTGAAAGACTGCGGGCTGCGTGCCGTAAAGCTCTGCGAGGTTTTTTAGACGTTAAAATACTTTGAGAACGATATAAAGAACTCTCAGGCATGCAGGTTTACTCTCCATGTTTTTCTTCACCGCTAAAGCAAGTGATATTGAATCGCTTAAAACGCATATTATACGTAACTCAGAAAGTAAGAAGTGCCCGAAGATCAAACTCCCAGCCACTAGAATAGGAGGTCACACGTCTTAAGCACTAGGCTATCACCGCTATAGTATACCACTAGCAAAATAATCGTGGTCGTCGTTCTGAATCTGAATTAAGTAAAAAAAAACTGTTTACGCTTATGCTTATACCTATGTATACCAATCGGTTTTGAATCAACATAAGGGCCGATGCACACCTACGGAGTGGAATGGAAATTAGCCTATTTTAATAACTTCATTAATTTGAATTTGGTTGAAATCACTCCGAAGGCGCGGGTCGCCCGAGCGAGCTTGGAGCGAGAATTTACCTATTTTGTACTGTATTGAAATAAGTTCGTATTGTTACTTAATGGAAATTACGTACCTATTACTTATACCTATTTTAAAAACTGTAAGTTTAAAATTGACGTCCAATATAATTACCTGTCTCTTTGTTATTGTTTTTTAATGTATAATATGTACTCAGCGATAAGGCCGCCTTATTGTACACATATTTTAAGTTTCCTTGTATCTTGTTTTCTTTTGTGTTTTTGTATGTCAGCGTAAAAATGTAAATACCGTAAGATTATAATTAATCTATCTTCGCGAGATTGTAAACTGTCGAAAGATTGTGAACCGTAACATACTGCTTACAATTTAACGCATTATTTTTCGGTAGATTATAATATACATAGCTGATGCCCGCGACTTCGTCCGCGTGGATTGAGGTTTTTTGGTTCCCGCGGAAACTCCTTCGTTTTCCGGTATAAAAAGTAGCCTATGTGTTATTCCAGACTATAATCTATCTCTGTGGCAAATTTCATCCATATCCGTTCAGCCGTTCGGGCGTGATTGAGTAAGAAACATCCATACATCCATACATACATACATCCATCCAAACTTTCGCATTTATAATATTTATTTGACTAGCTGATGCCCGCGACTACGTCCGCGTGGTTTAAGTTTTTTTTATTCCCGCGGGAACTCCTTAATTTTTCGGGATAAAAAGTTATGTCACTCTCGTCCTCAACTATACTCATACCAAAAATCACGTCGATCCCTTGCTCCGTTGCGGCTTGATTGAAGGAAAAACCAACAAACAAACACACTTTCGCATTTATAATATTAGTATGATTAGGTATATTAACCCGATAGAACCTAAGTGCCCTGAATGCTACCTGAATGTTTATGTTTAACCCTAACCTAACCTAGAAGATCAAGAAGAGAAAGAACAAGAAAACGTAAATTTATACAATAAATATTTCAAAAATTGACACTCAGAACATTGAACGGATAACAATCTTTAGACAGTTCACAATCTCGCGAGATAGATTATAATTTAACGGTATTTACAATTTTACGGTGACATACCTATATAAAGTATATACTTACATACATACCTAGTCGTCTCCTAATTCATAGATTTGGATTTCAAATTAGATAGGTATCATGATGTTGTAACCAATACAATGAGTTGTTTCTCTCTCTCCCTAAGTATAAGTCAAGTATTAAAGATAGTTAGCTTATTATTTGTCAGTGCGTATGTTTTACTATGTTTTTCTTCTTTTCTTTTTCTGTTTTACTTAGTTTAAAGTATATTTATAAGTTTTTGTTTCTTTTAGCGGTTATACCTGCAACTATTTCATTTGTAAAATTGTCTAAAAATATGTGCAAAATTACTCATTGAAAACTGTTTTGGTTTAAATGCTAATACGTATATCTGTATTATCTATTGTATGTTATATAACTTTGATTTCAAAAAAAAAAAATCATGTGCTTGTATTAATAACCATTTTTATTTTCAGGCGTACGGACTCCTGTGACACCCAAGTCACATAATGTTTTCCTTATGCCGGCGATACAAAGATGAACATGGTGAGTATCAAGAGCTATGTGTCGTGGTATGTGTCATAGATTAGGTTGTAGTCTAGAACTAGAACTAGTCTTACATAATCGTAGCTAACAGAGCTTGAAGAAGAAAGTTATTAAGGCATCATCATTTCAACCCATTGGTGGATATCACTACCTACTGAGCGCGTGTCCCCTTTCTGAATGACCTGTTGTCCTAGGTGACCGACGAAAGCGACGCGTTTAGCGATAAGTTTGTCATTTTCTACGACTCCATAAGGACTCCATAGAAAATGACATACTTATCTACGCCGACGACCTCAATTTACATAGACGGGTCCCGTCGAACAAAGAATGTGGGCGTATTTTACTAACGCCATCTAGCCTGAAAAGCGGGACAGCGCTATGACGGGGACAAGGACACGCTTATACAGGTGCGGAGCGTGCTCCACAGGTTGGACGCCCAATTTTTTTCCTGGGTCGCATCGCGTCGCGTTTGGCAGTTGTAGTTGTAGTAGTTGTGGTCTTAGTTTTAAACTAATAATTGTGTGGTTATAATATTTTATCGCCCAAGAGTATTTTTTACTACAAGTTAGCCCTTGGTTGCGATCTCAGTTCTCGCCTGATGGTAAGTGATGATGCAGTCTAAGATGGTGGCGGGTTAACCAGTTAGGGGTACGGCAGTTATATTAAATACATACATCTAATCGGTTTTTATACCGCATTGTACTGAACAGAGTGAGAAAAAGTCTACTTTATAGTTATAATAGCGGTGAAGTAAGAGCAACGTTACGAGCAAATGTAGGTATTGCAAAATAAATTATTAGTGCTGAAAAAATATTATTCTTTCAAACCATGTCAAGTGAAGGTTACACACTCGTAAATTGTACCTTGTATCAAATAGAAAGGCTTTTGTTGGGAATTCTATACCGTTTTTATAATGCTAACGAAGTCGGGAGCTCTACAAACCCCGCATTCTTGCCGCATTACATAATAATATTGTCTGCAGTTTTGTTCCTGTTTCCCTGAGGACGTTTCAGAATGTGTTGCATAATGAAAAGGAATAAAATATGTATGGTTCAGCATTCACATGCAGACGGAGTTCCCACTTCTCGGCCTCTTGCGATGACATATTTAATTTATTCGGTTTATGCCTACATGCTGAGAACAGATACGAGATATTTTTAAATTGATATAGGTACATGGTGGGTAAACCTTTTGACGACCTCCCTGGCGCAGTGTTGAGCGCTGTTGTCTTAACGTGCGGAGGTCCCGGGTTCGATCCCCGGTAGGGTCAATTTGGGAATTTACAATTTCTGAATATTCCGGTCTGGCCTGGTGGGAGGCTTCGGCCGTGGCTAGTTACCACCCTACCGGCAAAGGCGTGCCGCCAAGCGATTTAGAGTTCCGGTACAATGCCGCGTAGAAACCGATTAGGGGTATGGGTGTAATATAACTGCCATGCTCCTAACAGGTTAGCCCGCTACCATCTTAGACTGCATCTTCACAATCGCAGTAAAGGGTAGTAAGTATCGCAGTAAGTAGTAGTAAACCCTACTGGAGGCCTTATTCGCTTAAATAATAATAATTATATGTTAAGAGTTGATGCCCGTTGAGTTGTCTTCGTCCACATGGAATAAGTTTTTTAATTCCCACAGGTAATTTTTAATTTTCCGGGATTAAAAGTAGCCTGTCACTCTCCAGTACTCCACTAATAATACCCATGCAAAAATCACGTCGATCCGTTGTTCTGTTGCGGGGTGACTGAAGGACAAACCAACAAACACACACACTTTCGCATTTATAATAATATTTAGTATGATTTACTAGCTCTTGCTCGTGGCTTCGCTCACGTTGAGATTTTTATTGGTTTTCAAACCCCTAGGTATACGAGTTGAACTGTCAAAAATATTTTCCTAAAAGCCTTTTCATAAGACAATAGTTATCTGTGTGCCTTTCAGCCTGATTCATCCATTGATGGCTTGAGCGATTTGTTAGCGGTTGGTCTTATAATCATTCCATAACCTTTCCCCTTTATATACTTAACTAGATGGTACCCGCAACTTCATCTGCGTATCCCGTGGGAACTTTCCGCAATAAAAATGTGACGTGATAGCCTAGATGGCAACTAATCTCTGTACCTATCGAATTTCGTGTAAATCTGTTAAAACACTAGCAAACCCAAGCGAAAAGTTCGCAATTTATTTGATCGAAAAGGAATCAGCTGAATTAAGTAATTTTAGAAAATAAAATTGATTTTTGTAACAGCTGTAAAGTCCTTCTGGCCTGGGCCCCAATCATGTAAGAATTGTTCATCAAACGTTAAAGATTTTTGTCAAAGTAAAATAAACAATGACAGCATTGAATTAGAGCTCAATTTCGTCTGCCCATTCTTATACGTTTAGGGTATCGTACATACCTAAACGTATAAGAATGTGCAGACGAAATTGAGCTCTAATTCAATGCAGCTATGGTTTATTTTACTCTGACAAAAATCTTTAACGTTTGATGAACAATTCTTACGTAATCGGGGGGCTGACCTGAAAAGGTTGATATAATACATAGAGCAGCCAGTATGAAAATTCGTGATAGGCTAGGCCTAGGCCTATAATAAAGAATATAGGTCAATAATACAAATATTATTAGAGATTATGGCAATTCGTTTTGCAATTTTCCGGTATAGCCTGCACTGCCATATTACTGTCAAACTCACCATTTTAATGAATCCTGACCACATACCACTACAGCCCATTAACGTCCCACTGCTGGGCACAGGCCTCCACTATCATAGGAGAGAGGGAATTAGAGCTTAGACCCACCACGCTGATCCAATGCGGGTTGGCGGTTGAACCTGACCAATGCTTATGTTGAAATCACGCTGCATGATAACACTTTCTCACATTAAAATATGACATTTATATAAAACGCCTCACTCTGCCTAAAGTAAGAGAGACTTAAAGGGAAGGCCGTGACAGCCTTGCTTTTAAGGGCGATAACTAGATAAGGGTCTGGGTGTGGATAAGACTTGTATACCGTATACGTACGTATATAGTAATACTAGATGATTCTCGCGATTTCGTTCGCGTGGAATAAGTTTTTTCGAATCCCGCAGGAAAATTTAAATTTTCCGGGATAAAAAGTAGCCTATGACCTTCCCTGGGATACAACCTATCCCTGTGGTACCAAATTTCATTAAAATCGGTTGAACAGATGGGCCGTGAAAGCGTAGCAGACAGACAGACAGACACATTTTCTGAAAACAGACAGAGAGACTCACTTTCGCATTTATAATATTAGTATGGAAGTATAGATTAGTATGGATTTAACCTAGATTATATTATTCAGAAGTTAAATATTAGTAAGGTACTGGCGCTTCTATCTACAAAAGTTTAGGTAGGTACGTTACGTATAGGTATACCAAATGAAGTAATAGGTAAAGCTCTAGAGCTCTACGAGTATCTATCTCTATCGACAGTGGTTTCTAACGATTAGGTTAGCTAAAAGTTGTTTACCTACTGGTTCAAACTATCAATTCAAAGTTGCAGTTTTAGACTGTTTAATGTTTAATTTAACGTATCATTAGCTTTAAACAAACTTACCTGTGTGTTTAATCAGTGAAGGCCTTTAAATACAAAGCTATTTTTATATCTTCAGATTTTTCAGTAACATAATACAACATTTTATAAGTTTCTACTCGGACCTCTCACATTAGTAACCGCAATAGTCGATCGTTGTTTATCCACGGAACAGGGAATCTGCTTATTGTTTATCATCGTGATTCAAGTCGTAAACACAACCTCGCTAGTCACTTTTCTACGCCGCCCACCTCGTTTTAGAGGGTTTCGTTCTACATAACTGTACGCTTACTCCCAGTTTTAACATTGCAGATACGATTGAGTGACGTGAGCGTTCGATCGCATTTGCGTCAAACTAAAATGAACCATAATGACATTGATTTAGAGCTCAGTTTCGTGTATGCATTCACAGTGAGCGCTCCAAACGGTACGTTTCGAAATTTAAATCGGTTGCACTGAATTTGTGGCTCTAAATCAATGCAATTAAGGTTCATTTTAGTTTGACGCAAATGCGATCGAACGCTCACGTCACTCAATCGTATCTGTACCCTTACTCTGAGATTGATCGAATTAAAAATACGGTCTCACTAAGTGAGGTGAATCACATTTGAGTCAAACTAAAATGGACCCAAAAACTCTTGATTTAAAGCCACAAATTCAGTGCAACCGATTCAAATTTCGAAACGTATCGTTTGGAGCGCTAGCTGTGAATGCATACACGAAATTGAGCTCTAAATTAATAATATTAAGATTCATTTTAGTTTGATGCATATGTAATTCACCTCACTTAGTGAGACCGTATTTTAAATTCGATCAATCTCAGAGTAAGGGTACGGTATCTATGTAATTGTAGAGTCGTAGCACTCGTACTACACGTATTGCGTAGTACGCCTACGGTCTATCAGATTTAGGTTGATACAATCGACGACCTCAATGGGTACAATCATTCTTTACTACGTCATACGTGATACGCCATCATAGGTATTATAGAGACGAATTCGCGGGCATCATCATACTCACTAATAGTATAAAATATAAATGCGAAAGTGTGTTTGTTTGTTGGTTTACTGGTTTGTTGGTTTATTGGTTTGTTGGTTGTTGAGCAACGGATCGACGAGTTTTTTTCAATGGATATAGTTGAAGACCTGGACCTAGATTTTCCAGGCTTTTTAGCCTAGAAAATCCTTGGTACTAAAGCTCCAAAAGGTACTACTTGAACTAAACATCTTTAGATTTAGATTAGTTTAAGGAATAAGCGACGATCTCCAATATCTCCATGCATTTATGTTATGTTTTTATATTCTGGTTTCAACTCATAGTTACTTGAAAACATCTCAACATTATATTCAGCGGTCTCGCGACGTGGAATGGGTCAGGCACACTTGTCGTCGAGTGTACTTCATATAATAATTTTTGGTTCAGAAACTTCTTGCGAGCGAAGGTCGAGAGAGATACCGAACGTGACCGAACTTTGTTTTAGAATTCAGGATGAAGTCGTGTTATAAATGTACTAGATGATACCCGCGACTTTTAATGCTTTTTGAATTCCGCGGGAGCTCTTTATTTGCCCAGGGTAAAAAGTAGCATAACTATGTCCTTCCCTGAAATACAACCTATCTTTGTACCAAATATTATCAAAATCTGTTGAAAGATGGGCCGTTTAAGCGTAGCAGATAGACAAACAGACAGACGTAGGGTCGATGTGCCGGATTTCGGCCTTTTAGTGCTCCCATCAACTTTATGACATCAGAAAAAAATATTACAACCTTAATATTGCTATGCTCATTATGTTAGATGAAAGCCCATATACTGGAGTTTCTTTTTTAGAAACTGTGCTGCGCTTAAAGCTATTAGTTATTTTTATTTTTTATTTAATCCGGAAAAACGCTAAAATTTCAGTTTTCGGCCTCAAATTTCAGTTTTCGGCCATCGGGTATTCTGTTTTCGGCCACTGGATTATGATGGATTTAAAATGAATTTATAAGTTTAAAATTACATTAAAACGCATTTTGTAAGTTCATCATTGTTTTATTATGTATCCAAATGTTATTAAAAGTCATAATCAACATAATTCAAGAAAATTATATTACTTAATAAAAAACTTGGAACCTTTGTTACTCACTAATTATAACACCTTTAAAACCTATCAAATACGTTCCTATTTTTATGTTATTTTTGAAATAACAATCTTGGATAATTGTGCATATAAATAAATAAATAAATAATGTTTGACTCGGTCAAAAACTCTATAAGTTCCCTAAACTAGTCTGATCGATTCTTCTGTTACTCGTGCTCTGGCCTTATTTATTCTTAGCTTCTGGCCTTATTATTAAAAATAATAACATAGGTACAATATGTAATGTTACTTAGTTATCTTTAAAATAAAAACGTTAACTCAAAATTATTGTTGGCTTTAAACTTTGCAATTTTATGGCCGAAAACTATTACCGGTATTCAGTTTTCACATGCTTTCCATACTATGCCGAAAACTGAGGTAGGTACTGTTTCTTCTATGTTGTGGTTTTCGGCCACCCCCAAAATGGTCTTCACTATTAATTTATACTAACATATTGACGGCCGAAAACTAATGGCGAGGGTTTTCACATCAGGTACAATAATAAAAGAAAGAGTCGTGACATATATCATTTCACCAATTGAATAAAAGAGACAAAAGCGTGGAAGACTTGATACGCCACATATCGGCCCCTAGGCCGAAAAACAAAGTTTTGAAGAAAATTTAATGTTAGATCGCGGCCCCCAACATTATTGTTGTTTTGTACAAAATATTCACATAATCATATTAAAAGTATGTTAATAAATTATTTTAGAAGGGTATTACATGCCTATTAACATCATTCATTCAGAAAAACAACAAAAAGCTTGCCTTGGACTGAAACGCGCGGCACTATTTTTTTTCTAATTTCCGCAGGTTGCGTTACCTCCGATGCCCCCCGTCGAATTAAATAAATTCACTAAAATCACTCGAAGATGTTACCTGACCAAAATTGTTGTCAGATACAAAGCAAATATTTTCAAATGTCTGAATAAAGATTTCATTTGGAAATAGTATTTCTAAGCGATATTCTCGCAATTTTACGGCACCGAGTACGCGTAAAGGCCGAAAACTGAAGGAGGCCGGCGAACCGGCTTATCAACCCTACCTACACACTGTCGCATTTATAATATTAATAGATTATAATATAGTTTTTAAAATTAGAAGATTATAATAGAGTTTATTTTTAATCCACTACAGCCCTTGACTGCGATGTCACCTGGTGGTAATTGATGATGCAGTCTAAGATGGTAGCGGGCTAACCTGTTAGGGGCATTGCAGTTATATTAACCCCATACCATTCTGTGCCCATACCTCTATTCGGTTTCTACACGGCATCGTACCGGAACGCTAAATCGCTTGGCGGCACGTCTTTGCCGGTAGGGTGGTAACTAGCCACGGTCGAAGCCTCCCACCAGGCCAGACCAGGAAAAATTCAGAAATTATAAATTCCCAAATTGACCCTGCCAGGGATCGAACCCGGGACCTCCGCACGTTAAGACAGCAGAGCTCAAAACTGCGCCACGGAGGTCGTCAAAAATAGTATGGGTAGGTAGTATGGATTTTATACCAATACCTACTAGAAAATGGCCGTGACTTTGAACTCTTTGATTTTCTGACATAAAAAACAGTCTTTATTATGCTTCTCCGGGGGTGCAATCTTTCGGTGGAATAGATAGCCTGTGAAAACGTAGATCAAGAATGGAAGAAATACAATTTGGTATTGATCTTATACCTACTATTTATACCTCTATGCTTATTAGTTTGAAAAATCCAAGAGCTTTAACAGAATTTTTAAAACAATAAATCGACGCGGACGAAGTCTTAGCTATCAACTTATCCATACTTCCATACTAATATTATAAATGCGAAAGTGTGTCTGTCTGTCTGTCTGACTGCTACGCTTTCCCGGCCCATCTTTTCAACTGATTTTGCTGTAATTTAGTATAGAGGTAGGTTATATCCCGGGGAAGGACATAGGCTACTTTTTATCCCGGAAAATTAAGGAGTTCCCGCGGGAATCAAAAACCTCAATCCACGCGGACGAAGTCGCGGGCATCATCTAGTATTATATAAATGCGAAAGTATGTCTGTCTGTCTGCTACGCTTTCGCGGCCCACCTGTTCAACCGATTTTGATGAAATTTAGTACAAGGATAGTTTGTATCCTGGGGAAGGACATATAGGCTACTTTTTATCCCGGAAAATGAAGGAGTTTCCGCGGGAATTAGAAAAACTTAATCTACGCCGTCGAAGTTGTGAGTCTCATCTACCTCTCTCTGTGAACAGATTTTCATGCTCTCATTATTCTCAGATCAGTAAGGCTTCCAATAAGCCTTCGTTACTAACGGCTGTAACAGATGCAAGGGTAAGGGCTTGTTCCATAAAGCTGTAATAACCATAGAGGTATAATATAATAACGTTTTTATTTGTTGGATTTCTCATTTGTCGTTTTGTCCTTCAATCACGCTACATCGGAGCTACGGGCATACGGGTCGACGTTTAAATTATTTGATACTAGGCGATACCCGCGACTTCGTCCGCGTGGATCACGGTTTTCGATTCCCGCGGGAACTCTATAATTTTCCGGGATAAAAAGTAGCCTGTGTCCTTCCTCGAGATGCAAACTATCCTCATACCAAATTTCATCAAAACGGTTGAACGGTTGACACTTTCGCTTTTAAACTAGTGGTTCGCCCCGAACTGAGACCTCGCGGTATCCATAAACTTGTACTATTGACATAATGTGAAGTTCTGTTAAAAATACGGAAGCTCATTAAAAATTAAATAATTTCGTTTTCTTATAATATTTATCTAATTTTAGTATTTGTTTTTCAAGTAGGTACAGGATATAATTCAAGTAATTGATAAGTTTCAGGCTCAGCTTCAGCCTCAGCCTCAGCCTCAGGCTCAGCCTTTCAGAAAATTGAGAGTTCTGAGGTTAACTTTGGACGTTAGAAAATCTCCATTTTGAAAGCCCCCCATTTCGTCAATTTTAGGGGAAAAATAAAAAAAAAATTTTTGGACTCTATTCCTAATTATGTATCTTTAAAATGATATACCGCAACCCTATGTAACGCTATAAAAAATATTTTACTTCGCATTCGCTTCTATGAGAGCCCCCCTGAAATAAAGATTTTTATAACTTTTTAAGCCATATTCGGCGGGAGGCCATCGGTTTACATATTATATTGAAATTTGAAGTAATTACGTTCAGTAATTCAGAATTTATAAGGCTATGACAGACGGACGGACGGACGGACGGACGGACAAGTGCAAATTCACTCAAGTAGACTCAGAGACCTTCGCTTCGCTCGGTCAAATATTAGTATGGATAGTTACGGCTAGACTAGGGTACTCTCCGGAAAATAAAAGAATTCGGCAAGGATTTTTAAAACCTAAATCCACGCGAACATATTTAATGTCGCGAGCACTATCTATAGCAGTCTTAGAAATGTTCTGAATATATAGGTATTATAGGTACTTAGGTACGTTGTGTCTGTAGTCTGTACGCTAAGTCTAAGTTTTTACATTGCAAACTCGATTGATCGTATTGAGCGTTCGATTACATTAGCGTCAAAGTAAAATGGACCCAAAAGCTTTTGTTTGAAAGTCACAAATTCAGAACAATCGATTTCAATAATTTTAAAACGCATCGTCTGCAGCTCTGGCTGTGAATTCATACACTGAAATTGAGCTCTAAATCAATACACTAAGGTTAATTTTACTTTGAAACTAACGGGATCGAACGCTCGATACGATAAATCGAATTTGCAATTTAAAAACTCAGACTAAGCGTACTGTTATTAATATTCTACTTGTCAACAATAAATCTGGGTATATAGAAGTGTAACTGATCTAAATTTCTAATTGGTAAACAAACACCAGCTTAAAATAGAAGCATGAAAAGTTATGTATAATACTAGCTGAGGCCCGCGACTTCGTCCGCTTGGAATAAGTTTTTTTTAAATTCCCACGGGAACTCCTCAATTTTCCGGAATAAAAAGTAGCCATGTCACTTTTTAGGTCCTCAACTATACCCATGCAAAAAATCATGTCGATCCGTTGCGCCGTTGCGGCGTGATTGAAGGACAAACCAGCATACTAACAAACAAACACACTTTCGCATTTATAATATTAGTATGATTGAATGCTATATTGGATAAAGGAGCATAATGTTACTCTATTAAGCGTAGCTCAAGTTAATAAATCCCCTATTTCATTAACACTTAAACACCAAAAGGATAAAGAATTAACGCGAAACTGTAAAGTGTAACGACAGAGCAATAGAAAATACACGCTGTTTTATGAGGCAATCATCCAAAGTAGCTGAATAGCGATTAGGATACCTTGAAGCACCTCCCAAGTACTAAATGAACGGGGGGTGGCCGGAGCGGCCATTCACAAAACTGAGCCCGATCGATAGAGCGTCTCACCAATTCACTTTCAACTCCAATTACACTTTTCCGTTACGTATATCCATTACTAGTCCCGTTGGATCGCCTGACATAGACGTATCCTCAGAAAGAGAAATGGATATTCCGTTACTAGAAAAAATCGGAGGTTCCTCGTAAACACTTCCCTAGAAAATCTCATTTCTCCCGTTTCCCAATCTGACGTCAGCTTTACTGGCTGACTAGCCGTAAAAACAACTATTAGGGAAATCCAAATATCCGTTTCAATTCATATATCCTAGGCAAATGTGAGATTTAGGGTAATATGGGCCTACGAACGTAATAAGTCAATTTAGAGCCCTGTATATTTGTAGTTTGATATATTTTATGAGTCGAGTTGGGAAACGAAGTCAAAACGAAATGAATGGTTGACTTTAGTTTTACAACAAAAAAACTTTGTGTTTTGGTTAAAACTACTTACTGGATGTGTTGGAAAGAGGTGCAAAAACTATAAAAAAATAAGTACTTACTTTTACTTCATAAAATACAAGTAACATAGGTACCTGGACACTGATATTTACCCTCCTATTTAAGTTACGTGATATTTTATCAACTGAAAAACCAAACTGGAAAGTTACCAAATCGGTTACTTCGGTTACGGTTCCAAATACGCAGTCTATTAGGACAAACGACGCGACATTCCAAAAATAAATTTCAACAGAAAAATAAACAAATAAGGGCCCCTCTGACCTTATACCTACAGCTGAGAATAGAAGGTAAGCGTTTACAGCGAAACAACTCCCAAGTTCCACTTCCAAAATAAAGGAGATAAATAGTGGAGGTTTATCAATGGGGCCCTTTTTTGTATTCCACGCTGGTTAATAAGTGACGCTCGAAGTGTATACAGTTCAACGTAATTGCCTTTTTATGCGTTACCAAGCAGTGAAGGCATTGTTTGATTCTTAAGTTAATATCATATTTATAAAATTCAAAGTCCTGACTGACTTACTGACTTTTATATCAACGCACAGCCTAAACCGCTGGTCCTAGAGAGACATGAAATTTGAAGGGGGGAAACACTAAGAAAGGATTTTTCGAAATTTTACCCCCAAAGGGATAAAATAGGGGTTGAAAGTTTGTATGAAAGTCTGTCGTTTTTTAAGTTATAGCCATGAAACTTGATATTTGGGCTATTGGTTTAATATGAAGAGATACGTGTTTCGCCATTTTTGAAAATTCTTCCCCCAAAGGGCTGAAATAGGGAATGAAAGTTTGTATGAAAGTCCTTTATATTTTTCAAGTTATATCTACGAAACTTGATATCTTGGCTTTCGGTAAAAAATACAGAAGCATGTGTGTCACAATTTTTAAAAATTCCACCCACAAAGGGGTTAAATAGGGGTCGAAAGTTTGTATGAAAATCCATCGTTTTTCAAGTTATAGCCATGAAACTTGGTATTTGGGCTTCCTTTTTAAAATTATGAAATACGTATTTCACAATTTTTGTAATTTCTATCCCCAAGGACGTTAAATAGAGAGTTTGTCCTTCACTTACGCCGCAACACAGCAACGGATCGACGTGATTTTTTGCATATAGATGAGGACCTGGACAGTGACATAGGCTTCTTTTTATCCCGGAAAATTAAGGAGTGCCTGTGGAAATTAAAAACTTATGCCACGCGAACGAAGTCGCGGGCGTCTGCTAGTCTTACTCGTAGTATGATTAAATGCCTGTAATATTTTATAATTATATCAACTCGATTGCCCTAACTCTAAGTTTCAAAGTGCGCACATTTGCTCAAAGCCGATTTAGTTATATCTTCAAAGAGCTTTCTTTATTTTGTCGACTGGTAGAAGTCCATTGCTGGGCATATAGATCTCTTGCAAGGACTTCTAAAGAAAGACAGAAAGAAAATTTGCTGAATATGAGTATGTACAGTCAGATGTTTACAATCTTAAGGCGTCCTTCGTATTCTACTATTTAGCATGCAAATATTCAATGTTATGATGTAATATTCAATGTAATGTAATGTAATGTACTCATTAGGAATAATATTATATTTAAAATTATTCCAATGAAATTATGAGAGAACACAAAAAAGATCCAGATTAAAATAGAATTCAAATATAAAATCGCATTATGTCAATTTAAATAATATGTCAATTAGCTGTTAAAAAACTCAGATAAGAATAAAAGGACTTGTCACAGAACCAACGAAAGAGTGTTCTTTTAAAGCTACTTGTAGTTTGATTTATTAGGTTGTTATGTAATTTGTTGAAACCAGCGGTTCGTTTAATGTCGTCCGTCTACTTACCTATGCTATCGCTACGTTTTCCAGTGCTAGATTGCCATTCCATCACTTTGGGACCCCAACTTCTATCTTCTAACTATATGTGCCTCCTGAATTATTGCTACTTCGTAACACATTGAGCTATGTGGGTTACATTATAGTTCTACGGTTCTTCTCATTTGTAAAGTAAAGTAAAGTAATTTTATTAGTTAATTTTTTAAAGTTATGTAAATTTATTTGGTAAAATATGGTTCTTTACCAAATAAATATTTACTTTTACAACGATTTATTTATCTTATTTTATTTATTGGGCAACCAAAACAGATTAAAATAAATACTGATCTAACCTAAAGTTTTAATAACATTTTTATCTTATCGTAATCCTATAGGGTCGCACTATATGCATAAGGTTCTTTACGCGTGCAATGTAAAACCACAAATTAAGAATAAAGACAATCTAGAATTAAAAATATCAATATCAATTTTTTTAATTTGATTTTAACAGCTTGGCTTTTGGTATAGGTAAATGATTATCGCATAGAAACCAATTCTAAAAGAAACTAGGTTTAATCTAATTCTAGATAATTATTATGGATCAGTAAATAGAACTAACAAAACTTCAGACATTGAAGATTGGAATACCTATTTACCTTACTTATTCAAACGTAAATACTTAATCAGAATTCAGAAAATGGTGACTAGATTGGAACATTTTGCTTTTCACAGATGAAAGCTATACAAAATAACTTATAAATTACCTAGTTAGGAGCAAAAGCTTGCAAATTATAATTATAGGATTCCCTAATAACTAT
Organism: Erebia ligea; assembly: GCA_917051295.2. NCBI lineage: Eukaryota > Metazoa > Arthropoda > Insecta > Lepidoptera > Nymphalidae > Erebia > Erebia ligea. Next base: position 8,028,666 of record OU785236.1, read on the forward strand.
AATCTTTACTTTCGTACAGTCGGTCTGTGTGTCACAGCCATATAATAAATAATTAATTTGTAAGTATAAGTCTAATAGCGGATACCCGGCGTGTGCTATTACGCTTAAAAAAGGAAATTTGAAAATAATTTTAGTGATCTAAAACCATCTTCGCATTATTGCCTTTCTAATGAAACCGGTTTGGGTTGGATGGTTTAAAAGTCTATTAACGGGAATAGGTAGAAACATTTTTTGTGTATATTAGGATAGTCTATACTATCGAACAGTTTTACATAACAAGCAACTCATAGTTTCGTTACAATATACTAGCTATATGGTGCTTGTTTCGTCCAGTCTGTCTGAATGTCACAGGCCACAGCCATTTTTGAAATCAATACAATTAATAAGTGCTCAGAGTCGGATTTCTTTTGTCCACTACGAGTTAGCCCTGTACCTATTCTGTGCCTTGACTGCGATCTCACCTGATGGCGGTGATGTAGCCTAAGATGGTAGCGGGCTAACCTTTTAGAGGTAAATTAAACCCATACCACTAATCGGTTTTTAAAGGGCATCGTACCGGAACGCTACATCGCTTGGTGGCACTTTTTTGCACGTAGGGTGGTAAGTAGCCACGGCCGAAGCCTCCCATCCGGCCAGACCAGAGATAATTCAGAAATTATTTTCATTGACCCTGCCGGGATCGAACCCGGGATCTCCCACATTAAGACAACAGCGCTCAACACTGCACCAGGGAGGGGGCCAGGGAGGAGGTTCAGTGCTGGTAAACTAAAGCATAAATTGAATTGACATAATATTGAATCTAATACAAATATGTACAGTTTATTCAGTTATGTAGGTACTGTTCGAGTTTGAACAGTATTACTACCTTTATGCCTCTATATTATGTAAGAGATCAACATCAGAACGTGGTCTGCACGATAACATGGATCGACCCTAAAGTTGGTCTTGCTTATGTATTTATGTGTGAGATAATATACCTAATTTATCAATGTAAAGGCTCGAGTACACACAGTCGATTGCGTTCAACGAATGCCGGCCCAAGTGTAAACAGCAAACGCTGTTTACGAATATTTTGGAGTGTGTGTAGCACAGCGGAAAACCACGTCATTGAGATCTCCTTATATAACTTTTAACCGTGCGTTTCCTCACGATGTTTTCCTAAAAAGTTGAAGCAAATGATAATATTTTTAATTCGTACTTCCTTTAGCCGGTCTGCCCCCTTAATCATGTAAGAATGGCCGATGAAATCGTTAAAATTCTGCGGCAAAGTAAATAAACCATAACAGAATTAAATTAGAGCTCAATTTCGTGTAACCATTCTTATACGTTTAGGTATGTACGATACTCTAACGTATAAGAATAGATACACGAAATTGAGCTCTAATTCAATGCAGTTATGGTTTATATTACTTTGACGCTGAACCTTTACCATTAGATCGACAATTCTTACATAATCGGGGGGCTGGTTGTCATATAGTAGAAGATCCGAATCTAAATCGAGACGTACCGGTTTGATAAGAGAATCAAATTTATTTTATAATAAATTTCAGAAATCCTGGACAGAATATTTTTAATTATTTTTTGAAAAATGATTTTTCATAAAATGTTGCAAAATGAAGATAATAATAAAATTTTATACTGGACTTAAAGTTTAGAGCATATAGAATGTGCAATCGTAGGGTAGACTATTATTTCCATTATTTATCCAGGTAAATAATAGGGTAGACTATTATTTCCATTATTTATCCAGGTAAATAATAGTCTACCCTACGATTGCACATTCTATATGCTCTATACTTTAAGTCCAGTATTAAATTTTATTATTATCTTCATTTTGCAACATTTTATGAAAAATCATTTTTCAAAAAATAATTAAAAATATTCTGTCCAGGATTTCTGTTGTCTACCCATTTTTAATTTATTTTTTAATATATGAAATTTATTATAAAATAAATTTGATTCTCTTATCAAACCGGTACGTCTCGATTTAGATTCGGATCTTAGACCGATATTTTTCATCGTGTCTCATGACGATCTCCCTGGCGCAGTGGTATGGGCTTACAAGTGAGAGTTCTCGAGTTACGAGTAGATCCCAGGCAGGATCATTTTGAGAATTTATTAGGTACTAGCTTATGCCCGCGACTTCGTCCGCCTGGACTACACAACATTCAAACCCCTATTTTACCCCCTTAGGGGTTGAATTTTCAAAAATCCTTTAAAAAAATAGATAGCTACTATGTCTACGTCAAAGTAGCTATCTGCATGCCAAATTTCAGCCCGACTCCTCCAGTGGTTTGAGATGTGCGTTGATAGATCAGTCAGTCAGACACCTTTTCCTTTTATATATTTAGACTAGATGATGCCCGCGACTTCGTCCGCGTGGAGCGGGAACTCTTTAATTTTCCGGGATAAAAAGTAGCCTCCCGCGGGACACAACCTATCCCTGTACCAAATTTCATCGAAATCGGTTGAATAGATGGACCGTGAAAGCGTAGCAGACAGACAGACAGACGGACAGACAGACACACTTTCGTATTGTATCTATAAGTATATAGAAGTATGGATATGGAAGTATGGATTTCTAAATTTTCTCCGGCCTGGTCTAGTGGAAGCGTCGACCGTGGCTAAGTAGTTACCACCCAACGATAGGGTAAAAGCCGGATAGTTGCCCCACTTTTTAAAAAAGCTCTATTTTAAAAAAAATATTACTTGCTGAGAATTATGCAATATGTATCTCAAAACATAGGTGTTTTATCTTCTATAATAGCCTATTTTTGTAAAGAAAATTAACAATGGTTTTGAATAAATCCTGTTTTATTTGACCTCTTAAAAAACGGATAGTTGCCTATGGTGGCGGATAGTAGCCTAGCGTAGAAAATGCTTCGGGGGATACTTGCCTCGTGCGGGGATAGTCACCTCGATATTTTTTTTTTTTTGGATAGAAACAAATTTACCTATATTAATTTAAGTAATCTTTATTATTTATTTATCAGTCTTTATAATTCAACAACAACAAAATTAAATTTATGTAAGTTATTAGTAAAATATTAGCATTTATCTTAAAAATACAATAATATGGCAATCAACTTTGGCATTAACATTAATTATTACCAGAAGCTTTCAACTTTCCACATCACATGCAATAGCTTTGAACGTTGTACAAGTTTCATGCAACCACATTCGACAAATCTCACATTCAATCCAATCTTATTTTGATTTAGTACAATTATAATTCTCAAAACATTCTGCGCAATAATTATCAATTGAAACTTTTTAGTCGTATTTTCTACTATTGAATTAGCGTTTTTGACTTGTAATATTTTTTGAGTGTCTCTTATCGATTTTTCGTCCTTTTTCCTTTTGATAGCTTGATGTCCTTCGGTAGCTTTTCCTTTAGATCTTTTTGAACTTAATTTTTTTTTCATTTTCACTGTTATAGCTGTTAGGTAGAACTGTACATTTGTAATCTTCTCTTCCTTAAAGCTTTTACTTGGTTTTGTTTCATAAAATCTGCGCTATCAGCTTCAGTTTAACTGCTAGTCATATCAACATACTTATTTTTTGGTATTTTTCTTTTTTTGCGGTTGCCCTTTTTTCTTCTCAATGCTTTTCTTGTTACCAGCTGGTTTAGTTTTTACTGTCTTAGAATTTTTTTTTTCTGTGATAATTTAAGTTTCTGTAATTTTATTTGTTTTCTTTATTTTCTCTGCTTTATTCTTCTTCTGGACAATTTTATCGTTGGAATTTAAAGTTTCTGCAGATTGTTTAGCTCTTTTAGTCATGCTCAGTGGTATTCTTAGTATAGGAGATGATTGATGTAAAAATTTAGATGTTGTTTCTTTTTCAAGATTATGGTTCTCTAGTTCATTTAAAGATATCAGCGATGCCAATGATACCTCAGTACCATCAAAGATGTAATTTCCAATGTTGCTATCTCCTAAGGCTAAACAGTCTTGAGAAAGAGTCTTGAAAACGGCCTAGGTGGCGTGTAATTTTGGTTCACGCTATTCTGATATATGTAAAACAATCATTGATACATATTTTCTGTTTTTTATCCAATTCTTCGAATGCAAGTGCTAAGCTCTCTTCTGTCCAGCTGATGTGGCGTAGCACCACGCCTGGTTTTCGCTTATACTTGCGAGGCATTTTGCTCACCTAGAATGAATATATGAAATAGTTAAGAATTTATTTTGTTTAAACCAAATTATAGTCACATTAAATTGGAAAAAACAAGAAAAGAAAAAAAATCTGCCTTTGCTCGTTAAAGAATTCATAGTCACTCTAGGGGCAACTATCCGCGAAAGTAAGTAGGGCGACTATCCTTTTTGATGCGGATACTTGCCCTTTTTATTTATAAAATAAATAAAAACTATTCAGCAATAAAAAAGAATAAACAATGTAATTTAAACACTAATGCATGCAAAAAAACAAAAAGTTGTTTGAAAACACGATCAGTAATAAAAATATGCAATAAAAATTACTTACCAAAATAATTTCAACGCCTGTCAAAGTTTCGCCGCGGCAGATTTTCGCTCACAGAGACAAAACTTGTGTGCCTACTCCGATGGCTTACACGGCATTGAGGCCTGCGGGGGGGTCACTTCTTATTGTAGTCAAGCGCTAACACAACTTATATTCCTAACATAGTGTATTTTAAACCGGGGCATGTATCCGTCTGAGGCAACTATCCGGCTTTTACCCTAGATAGATAGATAAATTCTTTATTGCCACACATAAGTTAGAAATAACTTAATTATAAACAAAAAAACGGAAAACAACGCGTGCGCAAGGGCGGTCTTATCACTAAAAGTGATCTCCTCCAGACAACCCTATACTACGATTTAGCGTTCGGCTACGATGCATTGTAGGAACCATAGAGGTCTAAATTGTAGTTGATTAAATAAACATTATGTAACAAATACCTCGTCAAAACGATAAACCGAATAGGTACATGCTCAGTTCACAATAACAAGAATAAAGGCCACCCTCAAGGTAGTTCATAAAGCTCTCAAAAGACCTTTACTAAGTATGTCTAGGTCGTGAAGCTATGCTACGTTATCAATACATTATACAATACAATTATTTCCTTTTTTATTTATTTTTCCTGTCTTCTACCAAGGAGTATGATAAAAAGTACAGGTATATTGAAATTACCTGAGTGAAAGCCTGAGTTTGTTGTGGGCTCTTCTCAGACCAGGGTGCGTTTGGAACCCTCGTAGCTTTAGTTTTAAGATATCGGTGTTAATTCTTTGTAAACATGACGTTCAGAAGGTGTACTTTGTAGGTATATACCTATTTTGAATTAAGAAGATGTTTTGAGTTTGAGTTTATAATATTGTCAGTCAGACTACGAGTATATTATTCTATTCGAGAGGTTGGGGTTGATTCCCTGGAATCTTAATTTTCGGAGCTATGTGTGTTTAAGCAATTATTATAGGATTAAATTATCACTTGAATGGAAATGGAAAATTACTACATGATGCCCGCGACTTGATTCGCGTGGTTTGGGTTTTTGATCTTGTGGGAAATCTAGATTTTCCGAGATATAAAGTAGACTGTGTCCTTCCCCAGGATGCAACCTGCTTAATAAAATCGGTTCAACAACGGGCCTTGATTCATGTAGCAGACAGACAGACCAACCCACTTTCGCATTTATAATATTAGTATGGATTTATTTGTCTCGTCGTTCAAAAAGTGTATGCAGTGTCAGTAATGACTTTTGAGTGGGGAAAACGTTCATAAATATTGGACTAACAAACAATCTATATTTAATCTGTGTTCAATATTCCTTCTTAATATGGGCAAACGTCAGATATTACCTACTACAGATATTATCAATTCGTGGGTAGTGAGTTTTCAAACTACCCACTTTTTCGACTCACTTTTTCGGCGCTTGACGCGGGCTCTGGACACCAGCCTCCCTCTCTCAAACTACGGATGTGTCGTGGGTCCAAAATTGTTGCCTCATAAAGAGCAACGTGTCCGCCGAAGTGTAGAATTTCTAACGTCTTTCGACGTCTAAATTAACGCCACGCACAAGTTGATTCGGACGAACATTCTTTTATTGGCAGCTGCCTAGCTAGTTACTTTTGTGTGTTCTGCATGGACATTCTACCTAGGTGTGAAAGAAGAGCCTTTCCTACCTTTACCTTTCCTTTACCTTTACCTTTACCTTTTCTTTACCTTTTTCCAGGTTGTGCCACACACCACAAGTGTTATCATGGTGCTTCTATGACTTGATCATGAGTCTAATGCTCAGGTACTGGAAGCGCCATGGTAACATTTACCTTAAGGTATTGTTTTGTGTGGCACAATGCTGTGAATAAATGTTTTTTCTTTCTTCTTTCTTTCAAAGAGTCTAGCGGGATAACGGCTGATTTTCATCGACCCGGCCAAGCAGATCGACGGTATCGAAAGGTGGGTCTAATAAATCCTTATTGCCTGCTAATTGATAATGTCGGTTTGCTCAGAGTTAGGAAATATAAGCACAAAACTCCCTAAAAATACAGCCCACTAAATCTTAATTTATTCGTTCACTACCAGTGACCTGACGTGGGCGTTACAACCCCTCGTCAATTTTATATTTGGGTGATAAATCCCACCAACCTTAATATTTTGTAAACTTGCCAATAGTAATTTTATTTTTAAAACAAAATGCACAGTGTGCGTTCAGTTTATTTCAATCTACTAAATTGTTCCCATTGATGTACATAATTTTAGTACCTAATTTTTCCAAAGAATTCTCTTCGAAATCTTTGAAATGTTGTGAGGATGTATGCGGACAGATTCGACGGTCTTTACCTTCGGCATTGCAGCGACAGTCTACGTCGTGTCGCGGACCGCGGTACCAGTGTCGGAGAGGAAGTACCAGGGTATGTCCGCAGTCATCTTTTGTAGAGGGTGGACTAATGAATACGATATCATGTGTTCATGTAATTTTTATAATGAAATTTTCTAATGTAATCATTTTTATTTTAATAAAATTGACATAGATATTTTGTATGGATTGGATATCAGAAATAAATAAATTGAATTGAAATCATGAAAGGCCTGAAGCAAAGACACTGACGGAGTCCCCCTGTTCGGATATCATCTATATTTAAAGCAGTAAATTATATACGACGAGTATTTGAGCCAGTAACTCTTAAATAAATCAACATTCAACCTCAAGTTACACTGCCCAAACACAATTTATTCATCAAAATGATTGAGTTTTAAATTAAGATAGGTCTAGCCGCGGGTACTTTCTAATTGGCTGACTCTACATTCAAAATTAATTCAACAGAGGCTTATGATATTATGCTGGAAGTTCCTTGCTGTAGTAATATGATTATGCTGATAGAATAAATATTCATGTAGTGCCAGCCTACCTACATAGCTTTAAGCTCAAGACAGGAATGGTGTAGAGCCCAAGCAAAAAAAATCAGTCGAATGACGAAGCTTCGTATTCGATCGATTCGATGATATGTAACGTATGAGAGCGGAGTGCTCATAGAGATAAATGGAGGGGGATTTATTTTGCTTCTCACAGGCTTATAGTTTAACTTAAAAAGAACTTATTGAGCAGTGCACAAAACAATTTTCTTTTAAAAAAAATTGAGGTCCATCCGATTTGCTGTTATTAGACCTATTTTGTCTCAAGGTGTCTCGAATAAGGCTTTATAATAAATGATGCCCGCGACTTCGTTCGCGTGGATTGAGGTATTTTTGGTTCCGCAGGAATTCTTTAAGCTTGATTTTCCGGGATGAAAAGTAGCCTATGTGTTATTCCAGACCACAGTTCCAGACTATAATCTATCTCTGTGCCAAATTTCTTTAAATAATTGTCAATTGATTTAATTATCCTGTAGTTAAACAACAACCTTTAATATCAGTCAATTAATTATCAAAAAAAAAACCTTGCAAACGTTTTCGCTTTCCTGCCTATTTCTAGGAAGTGGAAGTCTTCATCATCATCATCATCAGCCAATATGCATCCACTGTTGGACATAGGCCTCTTTAAGATTGCGCCAACTTTGCCTATCCTTGGCTGTTAGCATCCATTTGATGCCAGCCACTCTCCGGATGTCGTCGCTCCACCTAGCCGGGGGGCGCCCCACAGACCGTTTGCCGAGACGCGGTCTCCACTCTAGGACCTTGCGACTCCAGCGGCCGTCAGTCCTACGGCCAGTGACCAGCCCACTGCCACTTCAACGTGTTAGCCTTGAGAGCTTTGTCGAATACTTTGGTTCTTTGGCGAATTACTTCGATTCGGATTTTATCCCTCAAAGAAATTCCAAGCATAGCTCTTTCCATAGCGCGTTGAGCGACTTGAAGTCTGTGGACTAGCCTCGATGTCAGTGTCCACGTTTCGGCACCGTAAGTCATAACCGGCAAGACGCACTGATTGAAGACTTTGGTCTTCAGGCATTGCGGTATAGCCGACGAAAAGACTCGACGAAGAGTGGAAGTCTTACGAAGAACTAATAATCGGGTTTTCCTGCAGCAACAGTGCATTTGAACCTGTTAGCGGTGATTGCGATCGTCACACTGTAACGCTTAGTCTCAGTTTTTACATTGCAAACTCGATTGATCGTATTGAGCATTCGATGGTATTAGCGTCATAGTTAAATGGACCCAAAAGCTTTTGAATTAAAGTCACAAATTCAGTACAACCGATTCTCATTTCAAAACGTATCGTTTGGAGCGCTAGCTGTGAATGCATATACGAAATTGAGCTCTAGGTAGGTAAGTCTAATTTTAGGTTCATTTGACGTTAACGTGATCGAACGCTCAATACATCATCAATCGAATTTGGAATGGAGAATCTTACTACACTTGCAATACAGTCTATTACAGGGTACGTAGCGCGCCGTAGCGGTAGGCCTCCTGAAATCAAAATCTCAATATACATGCATAACCTAGGTAGAAATTCAATATACACGTAGCATGAGATAAGCTGATATAAAATGGAGCACTCAAAGGGCGGGGCAACGTTATTGTATCGTTAACTTTAATATTAGACCAATTTGTCTCGAAAATTCCACCCAAGTTCAGATTGCTTTTCTTTCTACTTGGATGCACAATTACAATAAAAGCGGCCAGTTAGAATATTGAAAAACGATAACGCGGAAAATATTGTTATTAACGATATCGATAACGTTTTTGATGGAAAGTTTTTAAAACCTAGTTTTCCTGAGTATACAAGAGGAAAATAAATTTTAAAAATTTTGACGACCTCCGTGGCGCAGTGTGTAGCGCTCTTCTCTTAACGTGCGGAAGTCCTGGGTTCGAACCTCGGCAGGGTCAATTTGGGAATTTATAATTTCTGAATTTTCCCTGGTCTGGCCTGATGGGAGGCTTCGGCCGTGGCTAGTTACCACCCTACCGGCAAAGACGTGCCGCCAAGCTATTTAGCGTTCCGGTACGATGCCGTGTAGGAACCGAATAGGGGTATGGGTTTAATATAACTGTCATGCCCCTAACAGGTTAGCCCGCTACTAACTTAGACTGCATCATCACTTACCATCAGGCGAGATCGCAGTCAAGGGCTAACTTGTAGTGGATTAAAAAATAACTTAGCAAAACCATAACGACGCGCTTTGCCCGGCGCTTTATACGTTCGCGAGTTAGATTTTGCACTCGAGTATCACAATATTATAGTTAGGTACGTAAGTACTTCGTGGTAACATCGTCTTATGTCGTCGTCGTGATGTGACAATTTATATGAAACAGTAGCTGACCCTTCACGTGGTCGCGTTGTCACGTAGAATATTTTAAATTATAATTGCGAAAGTGTGATTGTTTTAGGGTTTCCTTCAATCACGCCGTAGCAGAGCAACGCGCGGCTCGACCTGATTTTCGCATGACATAGCTATGGACCTGTAGAGTGGACAAAGGCTTCTTTTTATACCGGAAAATTAAAAAGTTCCCAACTTCCCTGCACTTGATTTTATAAAACCTCAGTCCACGTTGATGAAGTCGCGTGCATCGTCTAGTTTAACAAAACTTTTTAGTTCAAGTAGCTATCCACACTAATTACTAAGTTAATATTACTAATTTACTAATTTTACAAACTAATATTAGCCCGCCAACCCGCATTGGAGCAGCGTGGTGGGTCTAAGCTCTAATTCCCTCTCTCCTATGAGAGTGGAGGCCTGTGCCCAGCAGTGGGACGTTAATGGGCTGTAGTGGTGGTGGTGGTGGTGATACTAATATTATAAATGGAAATGTGTCTGTCTGTCTGTCTGCTACGCTTTCACGGCTCAACTACTGAACCGATTTTGATGATATTTGGTACAGGGACAGGTTTCATCCCGGGGAAGGACATAGGCTAGGACATTTTTATCCCGGAAAATTGAAGTTCCCGCGGGAATAAAAAAAACAATCGCGACGAAGTCGCGGGCATCATCTAGTAAAGAATAAAGATTCGAGTAAATCGGTCTTCAGAAGTATTTGAACGAGCCAGTAAAAGTTTGTATTAAGTCTTTTATCATATGATTCCATTCTTCAGAAGATCGTTTTCGGATGAGACTTCAAAGGGGAATAATAAAGTATCCATTGGGTTTTATCTGTGAAAATGGGAAGCTCTGACGGGGCTCCTTCTCTTTTGAGTCAATAGGCATTAGCATAAAACCAATATCGGCACAGCTGGCGCGTCGGACCGACACCTGTGCTAGTGTGCGATGAAAACGTTTTGGCTAAAGATACTTAATGGTATTCGATTCGGCCGGTGTAGTAGTGACCATAGATATAGCGTTCTATCGTAGAGTTGTGGGTTTTGATTTTAATGTTTGTTAAAGGCTTGTATTTAAACGCCTACCAGAAAAGTACCTATTTTACTACTAAAAAATTCGAAATACCTGCCAGAATTAATAAATGCTCACCTAATTGTGTTTCTTTATAGTATTCTAGAAATTACCCTATTTTCCTTTTTATTCTATGCCATAAAGAGACCAAATATTTTATATTATCGCTAAATAGATCTTTCACGACTTTCAATTTAGTCAGTTTTACGGAGGCAAAAAAGCTAACGGTCAATCGTACAATTTTTTTGAATATCAAATATAATATTGCGTATCCCAAACACAATATGCTACAACAAATGGCTAAAATACATACTTTGGAGGGGAAGGGGGAGTAGGGGGAACGAAGAGTCTCTTCGTCACCTAAACTATCCGAGTCGGAGTGCCCCCAGTCCCGAGCTCGCTTCGTCTTGCATGATAGAGAGTGTGACAACTAAAAATAATTATAATTATACTTTCATTTTGGGTATTAATGTTACTATTTCAGGGAAACAAGATTTGGTGAGCATTAATCCATTTTTTACCATCAATTTTCCAGGTTCATAACAAATCATACACATGTTAGAATCTTCATCAACGTTATCACTACCTACTATTGTCATCGCAGATATTCTGGTAATTTACAGATTCATCTGATGAGCTAGTATCGTCTTTAAATAGGATTTTTTTAGCTTTTTCATTTGCTTTGTTAGTTGATTTTTTCTTTACTTCTTTAATATTTTTACTCTTTCCTTTCGGCGTTTTATTTTCTTTCATGAGACGTTTCTTTTTCTTTTCTTCTAAGTAGTACAGTTATCAAGTATCAATATCAAGTAATAGATATAATACCTTTTTTAAGCTTTAATGTTTTAAATAAGCTTTCAAATACTATACCTACCTATTGATTTTTTCAGAATAATATAATAATTTAAAGGGTAGATACTTTTTAATGGCTTGATATTATTAAACGATTAACTAGGGAGTCGTAGTAGTGCAGATAATATTTTCATGGTCAGGCTGATATATTGTCATAATGTAGCGTTAAATTTGCAATCTTCATAATATGCTTGTAGATAATGGTTGGGAAATTGCATAAATGCCTAGAAAAGTAGGTAACTTACTATGTTTAGTTATTTTTAACAAATTTTGTTTCTTTTTTCTGTGATTTTTGTGTGTTGAGATTTTCCCGAGCAAGAAATCAAACCATGAAATACATATTATTATATTAGGTAGCAAATATATTTTTTTATTAAAAAATCTTGTATCAACTTTGCAATACAGCGCCAAAGGTCTTTTGTGACGAAAGATCAAAAAATATTCTATCCTTTTTCTCGAATATAAATAACGGATATAATATTATAATAGCCCGTCCTCTTACAGGTGATTGTTTGTAAGAGATCGTTCAGAGCCTTTCGATAAAAGTGTTCCCCTGTTATTATATTGGCAATTCAACTTCTCAACACAAAAGCTTTATTTAAATGCTCGAAGGCTTTATACTGTCAATATAACGTAACATAGATTGCGAGAACATTTTAAAAAGTGCGTGATAAAATTTCAATGATGCTCTACAATCTTCTCTATATATGGTAAACTAGATGATTCCCGCGACTACCTCCGCGTGGATTAAGATTTTTGATTCCCGCGGGAACTCTTTAATTTTCCGGAATAAAAAGTAGCCTTCGTAGAAAAGTAGCTTTAGTAGAAATGTCCTTCCCCGGGATACAATCTACCCCTGTACTTACCAAATTTCATCAAAATCGGTTGAGCAGATTGGCCGTGAAAGCGTAGCAGACAGACAGACATACAGACCGACAGACGGACAGACTCACTTTCGTATTTAAAATATTGAAAATGAAAATGAAAATGATTTATTTCATGTAGGACCACTAGAGTCACTTATGATAAGTTGTAAGAATCTACCACCGGTTCGGAAAGCTGATTCTACTGAGAAGAACCGGATTTAGTAGTATTGAAGTATGGAAGTATGGATTAGACTAAGTAGACTCGCATTTGAAGTGCAGTTAGCTCCTTGGTACAGGTACAGGTACAGTTTTGATACGCCGATGTACCTGCGCAGAAATATTATTTTCATCATACGAGTACCTATTCGAAAAACGAAGATTGGCTTCAGAGGATAGCGGGAGCAAAATGTAATTTTTAGGCCCATAGGACTTTTCATTTCTCTGTTCTGATTGGTCCGCGTTCGTGCTTTAGTATACTGCGTTACCTGTCGATCGCTCGTTCCTCGGAACCTCCTCGTTGATCGGATATATGTCTTTACATTTTTTGAATTATGGCTGCTAGTCCAAAGAGGGAATAATAATAATTTATTTGTGTTTTATTTAAATATACGTCTAAATAATGTCTATACATAGAAGGTTGATAGGAGTATCTTCTGGTTGGTCCGCGTTCGTGCTTCTGATTGGTGCTTAAACGTATAGGTAATGTCCATACATAGTAGGTTGATACTCCTAGCTTTTTCTCATACGTAATGATGAAGAATAGTGTGTCACTCGGGGCCAAATTTTTTTTTCTCGGGCGGCGTATATTGATTCCTCGCTACGCTCAGGATTCTACTTTAGAATCCTTCACTTCGCTCTGAATTCAAAATAGCGCCCTCGGGGAACAAAAGTTTTCTTTGGCCCCATATAACACAAATAACTATTTTGAATAGCGTGAAAATATCACAGCCAATCGTAGCGCGCGTCCGTCAGTTATTGGTGGTAGCCTAAGCGCCATGTTTGGAGTCCGAGCACTATAGATAGATGGCACGAGCCTCTCTTGTTCTTAGGTTTAAAAACTTAACATCAAGCAATAAGGTCTGTATTTCATTGGTGTTCACATTCGGTTTTAGTCGGCGTTAGGTTGCTTTTCTGCACGAACTTTTGTTGCGAATTTTAAAAGTGGTTTATACCTGTAAGCATCTTAAACACATTTTGCAAACTAACGTGCTCCTTTTGACAGATGAAGCAAAATGTGATTTTTGTCAAAAGTCTAAGGGCGCCTTCAAATTTGCCGCAAAGTGCCGCGCGGAAGCAGCGCGGCTGCAGCGCTGCGGTCGCGCTGCTTTGTAAATCCATATAAATAAAAAACACGCGACTGCAGCGCGGCACCCGCGCTGCGGCCGCGCATCAGTTCTTCGATCGACTAGTGACGGGACTGCGCACGTATTTTTGTTCAAGTCTAAACATGAACGAAAATCAGGTAGAAGAATTTATCGATGAGGTTGAGAGTCGTCCAGCAATATGGGATTCGAAGTCCGACAAGTACAGCAATAAAATCGAAAAGAAAAAGGCTTGGGAAGAAATATGCATTAAAATTGACAATTTCACAAACAAGACTCCAAGTGAAAAAAAATGAAGCATGTAAGTATATTATTGGCCGCAGCGCTGCAGCCGCGCTGCGGCCGCGCTACGCTTTGCGGCAAATTTGAAGGCGCCCTAAGAGTGTGCTGCTATGGACGTTAGTTACTACGACGACGATATTATAATAAACCTAGTATTTATCAACCCCACTAGAGTCTTGACCTACTTATTTGCGTCAGAGTTGAACCATAAAAAGTCCTACCAATCTAAGTGAAAGGTTTTGGATTAAAAGCTCATCATACAAAGAGTGTCTAAAGCTACATTATGTGAAAGATCCGCCGCTAACGTGTTGTGTTCATAAACCATGTAAGGCTTATTACTTATTTACTAATATACGCCGTAAGTTTAAAAGGGTCGGATCGCATTATGAATGGAAATCGATTCTTTCAGACTTTCTTAGTAAGCAATACATGTAACGAAAAAGAAAGTCGCCTTTTTCAAAGAAAATATTCATTCTTATCTATACTTATAATAAAAATGCGAAAGTTTGGATGGATAAATTTGTTTTTTTTATCCACTACAAGTTAGCCCTTGACTGCGATCTCACCTGATGGTAAGTGATGATGCAGTCTAAGATGATAGCGGGCTAACCTATTAGGGGCATGGCAGTTATATTAAACCCATACCCCTATTCGGTTTCTACACGGCATCGTACCGGAACGCTAAATCGCTTGGCGGCACGTCTTTGCCGGTAGGGTGGTAACTAGCCACGGCCGAAGCCTCCCACCAGGCCAGACCGGGGAAAATTCAGAAATTATAAATTCCCAAATTGACCCTGCCGGGGATCGAACCCGGGACCTCCGCACGTTAAGACAACAGCGCTACACACTGCGCCACGGAGGTCGTCAAATGAGGATGGCTGTTTGTTACTCAATCACGCCAGAACAGCTGAACGGATCTGGATGAAATTTGGCACAGAGATAGATTATAGCCTGGAATAAGACATAGGCTACTTTTTATCCCGGAAAATTAAAGAGTTCCCGCGCGAACAAAAAAACTAAATCCACGCGGACGAAGTCGCGGGCATCAGCTAGTAACGAAATAATTTAGTCGACCACAAAGGATTCGGTTTTCCATTCGACTTTAGTAAAAAGCAAACTCCCGTATGACACTTCAAACTTATATAAAAAAATGTACCTACACGTGTTTTGAATTCGAGCGACGCGACGCGCAGCGCTAAAAGAATAATATAAAACACTATAATATAAGCTTTCGAATACGAGTTCGCGTGGATTTAGGTCCATTAAACATTCAGTAGGAAACCTTTGTTTTTATACCTACCATAATTATTATTATTAAACTCATAATTGTTATTTTAAGATTTTTTTTAAATTCTAGGTAGGTAAGTAAGTAGTTTTAGTTTTTCAGAATTACGTACCTACAGAAAAGATTATTTAGTATTTTTTTAAATAATTCTGTAATATACCTGCGTTCAGCTTCCAGCATACATATTTTGTGTTTTGAAAACGTGGCAAAGATAATAATTATTTCGCCCACTTCAATTAGGTAAATTTATTTAGAAAGAATAGACAATGGGGTTGATTCTGTATAACACAATCTCTAAACTAAACTAAAATGGCAGCTTTAAATCTAGTTCTGTCCCTTTCCGTAGGGAGTATTATGAAAGGGTTAGCAATATTTGTAATGCTCTAATTTTAGTTTAGTTTAGAGATTGTGCACTACAGAATCAGCCCCATTATAATTAATACACAAAAAAGGCATTTTTTTCGAAGTTATACCTACGGACAGACACTTCAATTTTATCTTCTTGCATAGGGGGTTGTAGTTAATATTTAAAAGGCAAAATAACTATGAATAAGCGGCACTGAAAACAATGAAACGTCGTTCCCTTTCCTCATGACATCATAATAAATAGGAAAAAAATACTTACAATAGTTACTTTGGCTTCAGTGAATCGAATAGTGAAGGGAAACAAATTGCTCGGGGTTAATCACGAGAACAATGGGGGAAAGCGTTACCCCCATTTGTGGAAGTGTAAAATAATGTGGATCGCTATTAAAAATAAAAGCGCAATCATAGACGCTGCATTCTATTATTCTCCCCGTATATTATACTTTTTTAACTCTAGCGTGGTATTGTAGATTGTGACCTTTGGAACAGTAGGTACTACCACTTTTATAAGTCAAAGAAAAATTTAATAAAAAAATATTATGCTGCTTAGGCGTGCGACATCATAATCTGTCTTCGTTTCTTACAAAAACCTCGACCGAATATGAGCGCACTTTATAATTACCTATCTCACTAACATTAAATACAAGTTGTCTTGCATTTTTCCCCAGAATGTTTTGTGAGTTCTAATTCTACCTTTACTCTAGCTTAAAATAAAATAAAGATTTGTCAAGGCAACAGATTAGACAGTGTTGCTACCTTGACATATATACGCCATTAGGATTTTATAATCCGACTTTTATCCTTTTATCAGCGTAACGGTAAATAACAATGCAACAAATTTTATTCCCATTTCTGTGTACCTAGCTGTGAAAAATAGAGCAAAAATTTATAAAAACTGCACTCCATTGTTTCCCTGATGTTGTTAGTTTTCTGCTTCACAATCGTTCCCTAATGGTTTGAGCATGGAATTATAGAGTACTAGCGGATGCCCGCGACTTCGTCCGCGTGGATTGAGGTTTTTTGGTTCCCAGGGAACTCTTTAATTTTCCGGAATTAAAAGTAGCCTATGTGTTATTCCAGACTATAATCTATCTCTGTTATACCTATAAATTTCATCCAGATCTGTTCTGGCGTGATTGAGTAAGAAACATCCATCCATCCAAACCTACGTCCCTACGTCCCTACGTGCCTACGTCCCTACGTCCCTACGTCCCTACGTCCCTACGTCCCTACGTCCGCGTGCATTTAGGTTTTTCAAATCCCGTTTGAGCTTTTTTATTTTCCGGGATGTAGGTACTATTTCTGTCTCAAAGCTATCCCTATACCATATTTTGCGGACATTTTTTAACACTTGTCCCGTGTAAAGGTAACAGAGACAGACAGAGACATTTATATCGATTATATTATCTATGTGTTAAGTATTAGCTTTATCTATGCTCTACCTAGCACTCATACTCTACATAAAACTTAGACTTTTTACAAAACTTCTACTTAACTTTTTGTGGTAGGCATGTGGTAGGCATAGGGCACGTGACACGTCTGGTGTAACATTCCTTTGCGAAAGCTAGCTTCAGACGTTTAAGACGTGTACTCTAGAGTAATATTATACGCTGGCGAACTTTTAAATATGAATAAGGGCCCGTTCCCACTTTGCGTATATAGTCAGATTCCGCGTTGACACTACAGACACTGGTTGTGGTTGGCTGCGTAGGTACGTAACTACAGTGTATTTTATTTTCAGCATAATATGAAACTTTGGGGCTCACTGTGAACCATCTCACAGTCTGTAGCTGACATTACATTTAGTGTGAGCGCTTCTTTAAAGTAGAAGACCCATTGTCTGCGGCATTGTCGGCGTTTTTTTTCATACTTACACGTAAAGACAAAAATCTAACAAAATGGATATCTAATCCAAATACCCGGAAAAATATTGTGCGTCGTTGAGTTTTATCGAGAGAGTAGCTTTTGTCCAAGATAGAGTAGATTATTGACCTCGGATTTCAAAAAGCGGGTAAACGACAAATTATCGTATATTCCATTTAAAGTTCTACCATAAATTCCTTCAATGGCGTTACATTAGGTACATTTCGCAAAGCTCGGGACTTAAATTAATGGATACGGTGTCTGCGTCTCGGTTTTAATATAGCTCTTTTTGCTTTTGTGAACTTTTTAAAAGTTGCCATTTTGCTCCTTTTATTTATGTCATTTTCTTGTTGGAGCTAGTATTTCTTAGCTAAGTCCAAAGCGTTGTAAAGTATATTAAAGAGCAGCTATTTATAGCAAAACAGAAGAAATAGATTTTTTTTAAACGAACTCAGTCGGTTTTGGCATTCAGGCATTCATAATTCCTAGAGCTCGATGTTTCTATTTCAGAGGCTTTTTTACAATATTTATTTCTTACAACATGACAGATGTTATCGATCATAACAGAACCTTAGAAAGTTAGATTTCCGAACGACGTATCTTTGAGATTAGAAAAAATGAAAATGTTATGATCATCAAATTTCATTTTCTTTTAAAAGGGCGCCTCGGTTTCTTGAACCAAATTCGGAATTTCTATCTAATGGCTTAAGTTTTCAGCACCCTGTGTATTACTTGTATACATTTCTAAAGCTGCCTGTCCTCTGTAGCGGACACCCGACCACATGAGTATTTAAGGACAGGTTTATCTACTCATGTGACCCGACCTCCTAAACGGGGTCGCCGGTTCGAACTTCGAACCTCTAACTTCTCGAAGTTATAGTAGGTGTTTTGTTTTTTGAAATTAAATATCACTTGCTTCAAACGGTGAAGGAAAACATCGTGAGGAAAACTTCACGCCCGAGAGTTCTCACAATGTTCCGCACTTGGCAGAGTGGTGGAATATGGCCATAACCCTTTCCATTGCGTGAGGAGACTCGTGCTCATTAGTCAACAGGCAATGGGTCGTAATGGTGATGATGATGACTTGTCAAAAATCTGCCTCACACATCTGCGCTCCGCTCCACTCCGCTTCAGTTGACAGGCAGCCTTAGCGTCATGAACCACTACTCACAGCCACAGCTCACAGCCACAGCCCATTAACGTCCCACTGCTGGGCATAGG
Source organism: Erebia ligea (assembly GCA_917051295.2). NCBI lineage: Eukaryota > Metazoa > Arthropoda > Insecta > Lepidoptera > Nymphalidae > Erebia > Erebia ligea. The sequence goes on from OU785236.1 coordinate 8,047,510, forward strand.
CCTCCACTCTCATAGGAGAGAGGGATTTAGAGCTTAGACCCACCACGCTGCTCCAATGCGGGTTGGCGGGCTTTGACGACTATTATCATGTTTGTGATAATAACCGGGACCGACGGCTTAACGTGCTCTCCGAGGCACGGGGGTGAATCACCGCAAAGTGCCAACTCCGGGCTGGCACTGAGAATTTCTTAACTGAAACACCCAGTACCTAACAATTTTTATGCCCGACCGGGAATCGAACCCATTACCTCGTGATCCGCAGTCGACTATGCTAACCGCTAGACCAACGAGGCAGTCATGAACAGAGTACGTGATATCAAGGAAATATCTTAGCGATATAAAACGTAGCGAGTAGGTACATGGGTTAACTGTACCTACATCGTCGGTAAACAGGAAAATTTAAGGGCGTTTGCGGTATCATGAGCATGCGTGGCACGAATTTGAGATAAAGTAAACTCGCAAAAGATCTTTGCCAATAAAGTACTATATATACATACTCGTAGTTAAAGTGCCATTATATTTAAGAACTGTGCAGTAAAATCTATTGTAGTTCACTAAAAACCATTAAGCGACTCTTAAAGAACTTACTTTAATAAAATTATATTTATTTAAATGAAGACTACAAACGGAAAACTGATTCCGAACAAGGGATGAATTTTAAGTAATAAAGTATTATCTACTGACAAATTTTTGCATATCTGGTTGAGCAAGCTTAGAAAACTCTATAAGTAAGTAATTACTGAAAATTAAATTGGTTAATGCTTTGGTTTTGTACCTAGCCACTTTAATTTTTCTACAGATCTAATTAATTCTGATTTAATCGCATAGAAAAACTCTCCATTGCCCATTGAGACTGTGGTCTTTTAAGAAGGAGGTTCAAGCCCCGGCAAGGACAATTTGTCACTGATCTGATCTGGTGAGATACTTCAGCCGTCACTACAACTAGAGCCCTACGTCTGGCAAGGGTGTGCTGCCAAGCTATATAGCGTTCAAGTACGATACCACATAGAAACGGCTTAATACAACTACTCGTACCATACCCGTACCAGGTTTTCCTGCTACCCTTTTAGACTGCATCATCAGTTACCACAAGTAAAATCGCAGTCGGGAGTTAATCTATAGTGAAATATATAAAAAATACTTTATCTAATCACTTTCTCATATGCCATAAACCAATAAAATGTCTAATGCCTTATTTACCGAGGGAAACAGAACAAATAATAGTTAGGTGGGTATTTGCTCTATCCATCACGAGAAACAATGACGGATTATCGCAGTTACGATGTCAGGGCCTGCTGCCTTTATTCGGAGGCCCACTATAATATTGTAACCGTACGAAACACGTGTTACCAAACTAACTAGCTTTGATTGAATGATTGTTAGACTAAATACTTACACATAGCGCGGAGAGCCAAATCAACGCTAAACGTTTAATAGCTCTCTTTTCATTAATTTCCAAGGCAGAGCAAGTCGACACACGTCGATTAGTTTTTACCTACATATTTCCTATAATTTGTCTCTCAGCAATACGTACTGCAATCACTAGTGTGAGATCTATAGAGCGAACTTTGACTTTGCTTAGACTTAAGACATGGTTAAAACGAGACAGATTTATGTTACTCACATAAGTCCATCTCGTTTTAACTCTGAGTAAAGTCTGAGCCAAGTCAAAGTACGCTCTATAGATCTCAGCATAAGTCACAGAACTATATATTACTACGTAAAGAACCTACATTGTCAGCGCCCGTGGAGTGAATGACTTAAAATGTTTCAGAAGCCGCCGCGCCGACTGTGACTGAGCGTTCACGCAGTTTACTGGTTTTTTATATTTACATAATATTTGACTCCACATTCAAATCAAACCGGCATAAATATTATCAAAGATGTGCACGCTATAACGCTTACGTAGTACTTGCCACAAGGCGCTGCCGATTATTGTGCTACGCCACTACGCGCTACAGACTGGCTACGAAGATACGAGGTAGCTACTCATACGTCGTATTTTCAGAATAGTGAGAAACTGTAATCGAGAAATGCGGGCTGACTTTACGTTCACACTGGGGCTCAGTTGATGGCTGACATTCTCTTCAGTGTGAAGGCTCTCTTAAGCTATGTGTTATTTGTAGTCTGCGCGATAAAGAATTGTTAGCATAATGTAGGTCGTTACTTTGTAACCTTTATAATATAATATGTTTCATATTCTGTGCTATTATCATCATATTACCTACTCCCTAAGCTTTCGCGGCGAAAACACACTACGGACCAAAACATGTGGTCTGGCTGGCATATAGTCCACGCGCACTTTTATATGCCGCTGCACAGACAAGCGCGACAGAACGAAACGTGTGAAACACTATGCCGACGTTTGTTCTGAGCAGTACGTGTGTCTAGAGAATATTTTGTGCCGGAGCTTAAATTAATTTAAAAATCATTTGTTTCAGAACATGGTGGAACACAAATCAAAGGCGGTTACATGCTACGATATAAGCGTAAGTAAGATATAATTCAGTATCCATACTAATATTATAAATGCGAATGTGTGTCTGTCTGTCTGCTACGCTTTCACGGCCCATTGCATGCTCTACCGATTTTGATGAAATTTGGTACAGGGGTAGATTGTATCCCGGAGAAGAACATAGGCTACTTTTATTCCGGAAAATTAAAGAGTTGCCGCGGAACCTCAATCCACGCCGACGAAGTCGTGGGCATCAGCTAGTATAATATAAGTAGTTCACTGTGAAAACGTCAAAATTTATTTCTTTTGATGAGAATATCTCTGAAAATTATGCTTACGTTATTAATTTTTCTATATTCCCTAAAGCCCCTAATGTAGAAAAAAATATTAAATATAATATAGTACTACAACTTATATTTTCTATACATTATTAAAGGAGCTTAATATCAGGGCTCCATTTTATCGGATATCACTAAAGGCACAGAATATGCTAAAGGCCTGCTTAAGCGAGCCACTCGCCAAAGGCTCCCGTAGCCAAAGATAGAACATGATACACATTGTATTGCAGCACGCTACTGATACGAGCTGTTGTCTACAGCCATATATTTTGGCTGTAGAATGGGCAGGCCATTTTTAATTCGGTCAAATAAGATAACAAAAATATATACTTTTACTAGCTGATGCCCGCGACTTTGTCCGCGTGGATTGAGGTTTTTTGGTTCCCGCGGGAACTCCTTAATTTTCCGGGATAAAAAGTAGCCTATGTGCTATTGCAGACTATAATCTATCTCTGTGCCAAATTTCAGGCAGATCCGTTAAGCCGTTCTGGCGTGATTGAGTAACAAACATCCATCCATCCATCCATACATCCATCCATCCATCCATACATCTAAACATTCGCATTTATAATATTAGTATAGAAGTATAGATTAATAATAGTCAAAAGTTGGAATTGGGCACGAAATGAAAGGCATTTTTATTTTTATTATTATTTATATTTTGGCCAACTAGTGTGTTACGCAGGCGAAGTCGCCAGCTAACGCCAAGTGAGCGAGCTCCATACCGTTTCCCACGGAAACACGACGCGGCCACCGCTGACGCGGTGTAATCAGAAGGACTCGCGATGTGGGAACGGGATTGGCATTAACAGACAAACTTGACAGCAACACAGTAGTTTTACCTAGAATTAACTAATGTAATTTAGTATAAAGTATAATATAAGGATATAATCGCCCGGTATTTGTTTCAATCCACATCCTGCGTGCCATATATATATCTGGCGCAGTGACGGGCAGGATAAGGTGTATTCAAGTCTGCACCTGCATCGAGCAATTGCGACCTGGAAAAGCTATTATCCTGGGACCTACCTTTCGGCGGCCGCAGTAGTGGAGAATCTAAACTTCGATTCCTGGAAATAAATAGATCGGCGATGCGGTAAGTACTTGAATCGTTCAAGTTTCCTTGTTACCTATCCTTATCCTACTTAGAAGAAAAAGTGGTATTGTGTTTAATTTTTTTTAAATGTTTTTTTTTTAATAAGTTATACGTTTAATGAATTCTCGTTTATATACTATCCTTATTTCTAAAATTTTATAATCTAGGTTTATAAAAATCTATATAAGTACCTATTTTTTATAATTTTGTGGGAAGATTAATTAGGCAATAAATTTTTTTCTTGAATCTTTTTATAAATTTTTTTGAGTGATCTTTAAATGATTTCTTTTTGAGTGACTTTTTATGTGTAGGTAGGTATTAGTTTAGTTATTCCGTCAAGATTTTTCATCCAAGGTCAGAACGTACTAGGGTAGGTTCGGCTAGTAGATTACGAGCTATCGACGAATCCAGAAATTTAGAAGAAATGGCCCCAATCGATTTAGATACTATTTATAAATCTATTAGATTTTTACCCGAATTTGACGGAAATCCTCATGTGTTAACACGTTTCATAAATCTTTGTGACCAATTAGTGATTGCCCATTTTGACGTTAATCCCGGACATGAATTACAGAATTCGGCGCTTATCAGTGGAATCTTAAATAAAGTAACAGGGTCCGCGGCCCGGTTATTAAATGCGAACGGTATCCCTGACAGTTGGAATGGCATACGAAATGCCTTAATTAATAACTTTGCAGATCATCGTGATGAGACCGCTTTATATAACGATTTGTCTCTGCAGACTCAAGGCTTTAGCACCCCCCAAGAATTTTACGAAAAGTGTCAAAATCTGTTCAGCACGATTATGACTTACATTTCCTTACATGAGTCTGTACCTACCACAATAGAGGCTAAACGCCAACTTTACCAGAAGTTAACCCTACAGTGTTACTTACGTGGTCTAAAAGACCCACTAGGCTCAAGAATACGGTGCATGCGGCCAGAGTCAATGGAAAAAGCCCTCGAATTTGTGCAAGAGGAGCTTAACACTCTATATATACAACAAAGAAATGAAGGCGGGGTTTCTCATAAAAAATTTGCACATAAATTTTCGGTGTCAAATTACACAGGTCCTTCAAAGTCACACGGTTTCGCTACGCCTGGGCCATCTTGGCAGCAGCCCATGCATTTTAGACCTCCTCAGAGTCTGCAACCTATGCATTACAGACCCGGTTGGAAACCTAACCCTCAGATGCATTCGCGCGGTCCTAGTCGTACCCAATTAATGTTTCGCGCTCCTCCACCGAACTATAACCCGCAAAGCAACGTTTTTAAATTACCAAATCGACACCAATCGTTTAACAATTTTAATAATCCACGTCCAATGAGTGGTGTGAGTCATTTCACACCTAGGCATTTACCACCATCAGGACATGATTGGCGTAAATTTGGTAATCCACCACCGACTAACTATATGAAATCTCGTGACGTAAATTTTAATGAACTTAACTATGAATATGACTATGACTATGACTATGACTATAACTATGACGATTACGAACAATTTCCGGATGAATGCTATTACTATGAGGAAAGTTCCTCGAACGTTGAACCGAGTCCAATAATAGAGGAAGTTGACCAAAAACAAGGAGCCAGTTCTAAGGACGAAAATTTTCAGATAGTCAGCGAATCCGAAAAACCAGGATAGATGTCAACTTTTATGTCCAGCGGCAACTTGGTTACATACAGATTAGTAATCCGCCTCTCAAGTTTCTTATCGATACCGGGGCGAATCAATCTTTTATCAGTCCCAAAGCCGTACAAATGTATTTTAGTGACATGCCATTAAACTATGAACCCTTTGAAGTAACCAACGTGCACGCGACCACAAATAATGACTATTCCATTACATTACCTTGGTTTTCCGAATTCAGCGAATATGGTGATCATACTTTTTACGTATATCATTTTCACGAATACTTTGACGGTCTTTTAGGCCTAGATTTGCTTGAAAAATTGGAATCCAATATTAATCTTAAAGAAAGAAAACTAGTAACTCGTAACGCTGAGATTCCAATAAAAATGTATGATTCGCGTAACGTTAATTTATTCGAAGAGATTATTCCTGCTCATTCTTCAAAATTGTCTGCATTACCTATCAATTCTAAGGATGGTGATGTCTTGATTCCATCTCAAACTATATGCAACTGTATAATTTCCGATTGTATAACACGTGTTAAAAATAAGAAAGGATATATTGAAATCACTAATAATTCCCCGAATGATATAGTTTTTTCAATAGATAAACCCATATCTGCTGAACTCTATAATTTCGAATGTGAACAAACCAATAATTCTCCAAATCGTGCTCAAGAAGTTTTTTCTCGTCTTCGTACCGATCATTTAAATCCGGAAGAAGTTGCTAATTTGAAGGCCTTATGTGCGAAGTATGCCGACGTGTTCTACCTTGAAGGAGAACCTCTAAGTTTCAATAATAAGATCAAACATAAAATTAAGACCAGTGATGAAATTCCTGTACATGCAAAAAGTTACAGATATCCTTACGTCCATCGACAAGAAATCAGAGATCAAATCAGTAAAATGCTTGAACAAAATATTATAAGACCATCTGACTCCGCCTGGAGCTCTCCTATTTGGGTGGTTCCCAAAAAGGCAGATGCTTCTGGTCGTCGTAAGTGGCGTCTTGTCGTGGACTTTAGGAGAGTAAACGAGAAAACGATTGATGACAAGTACCCCATTCCCAACATCACCGATGTGCTAGACAAATTAGGGAAGTGTCAGTACTTCACGACCCTGGATTTAGCTAGTGGGTTTTACCAGGTTGAAATGGACCCCACCGATATTCACAAGACCGCATTTAATGTAGAGAATGGGCACTACGAGTTTTTAAGGATGCCCATGGGGTTGAAAAACGCTCCATCAACTTTTCAGCGAGTCATGGACAATGTTCTTAAAGACCTACAGAACAAAGTTTGTCTAGTATATCTTGATGACATAATTTGTTATAGTACTAGTCTTCAAGAGCACATAGTTAATTTAGAAAAGATATTTCAAAGATTGCGGGAGTCAAACTTCAAGATACAGATGGACAAATCTGAATTCTTGAAGCTTGAAACCGAATTCTTGGGCCATGTCATTTCTAATGATGGCGTAAAACCAAACCCCAATAAAATTGAAGCTATAAGTAAATATCCGTTACCAAAGACTACGACACAGATCAAACGTTTTCTCGGATTGCTGGGATACTACAGAAAATTCATCCCTGATTTCGCCGGTCTGACAAAGCCCCTTACTCAATGTCTGAAGAAAAATTCCAAAATAAAATTCGATGATGAATATATAAGATGTTTCGAGCATTGCAAGCAACTACTTACCAATGATCCCCTTTTACAGTATCCAGATTTCACTAAGGAATTTTTGCTAACCACTGATGCCTCTAATGTTGCAGTAGGTGCCGTATTGTCACAGGGTCCAGTAGGGTCCGATAAACCGATCGCATATGCATCTAGAACTCTTAATTCTAGTGAATTGAACTATAGTACCATAGAAAAAGAGCTCTTAGCAATCGTCTGGGCCACCAAGTATTTTAGGCCTTACCTTTTCGGGCGCAAATTTAAAATCATCACAGACCATAAGCCCTTGCAGTGGGTAATGAGTCTTAAAGAACCTAATTCGAGACTTACAAGATGGCGTCTAAAACTCAGTGAATTCGATTTTACGGTTATGTATAAGCAAGGAAAGTGTAACACCAACGCAGATGCGCTATCACGTATTGAAATTAATGTGGAAGAGCTAAGTTCGATTGCCGTAAATCTATCGGACGGAGCTCTATCTTTAGATGACTCTGGAACTCTCTCAGCTCCGGAGGCTGAAGATGGTTCTAGAACAGCGACTGTTCACACTGATGACGAAAACCCTATCTTGGAAGTCCCGATCGTAGAAGATCCATTAAATAAATTTACGAGGCAAATCGTTTTTAACGTTGTAGGTGGTGATATTAAGGCCAAACCAGTAATAACACAACCGTTTGAAAATCATAAGCGTATTACTGTTCAATTATCCGAATCGAATTTAGAAGAAGACGTCATTAATGCTATTAAAGAATTCGTTCAGCCTAAATTCAAAACTGGTTTATTAATCAATCCACCATTGGCTATGTATAAAATAATTCCAATAATACAGAGAACCTTTAAAAATTCGTCAATGATACTCAATTTAACTAAGACAGAAGTAGAGAATGTCCGAGAATACTTAAGGTGCCTTATACGGATTTCATGATGTGTCATCCTTTTCCAGGTACACTTTAAAGAATCGGGAGTCACAGCTGTGGGGATGTCATGGTATCAAATTAAAGGTCATTTCTTCATCTCTCGTTTGACCTTATAAAAATGCACACTCCAATACAAATTTTCTGCATAAATACGTTTCTCCGAACGCAAGATCTGCTGAAAATGACGAAAAATGGGGTCCGGATAGGTACCCATAAAGCTAGATCCGCTGCATATTTTAACTTGAATATTAACAATAAAGTGGGGCTTATATAGTCCTCTATCCATGGTGCAAAGCATTAAGCATACAAATAAATATGTTTATAGTTTATGTGGCAAAAAAAAAATGTTTCATACATTTTTCTATGAAAAGAAGCCGAGCGCTAGGCGTTTGGCGCTCAGTACGCGCTGAGACGCGCTCGTGGACGGGTGGGTGTATCGCTTTTTTGCACGAAATTTATTACGACAAAATGAACACCGTGTTGTGTACTGCCATAGAGATATAATATTCTCTATGTGTACTGCGCTTAGAAAAACTTGATACCGACATCCACAAAGAAGGAAGTTCTCAAGTGTAGGCGTATTTTTTTTACCCGATTACGGCAAAGCCACAAGGAAAGGGTATGTTAGGAATATATATGTATGTATGCATGTATGTATGTATGTATTAAAAAAAAGTGAGCGCCATTTTGAAATTCTTTGTTATCGTACCGATTTCGTTCAAAATCGATATCTGGGGTTCCCTGGGATCACAAAACAGGAAACTGTTACCAAAATTTTAAAAAAGTCAGCGCCATTTTGAATTTTTTTGTTATCGTACCGATTTCGTTCAAAATCGATATCCGGGGTTCCCTGGGATCACAAAACAGGAAACTGTTACCAAAATTTTAAAAAAGTCAGCGCCATTTTGAAATTTTTTGTTATCGTACCGATTTCGTTCAAAATCGATATCCGGGGTTCCCTGGGATCACAAAACAGGAAACTGTTACCAAAATTTTAAAAAAGTCAGCGCCATTTTGAAATTTTTTGTTATCGTACCGATTTCGTTCAAAATCGATATCCGGGGTTCCCTGGGATCACAAAACAGGAAACTGTTACCAAAATTTTAAAAAAGTCAGCGCCATTTTGAAATTTTTTGTTATCGTCCCGATTTCGTTCAAAATCGATATCTGGGGTTCCCTGGGATCACAAAACAGGAAACGGTTACCAGAATTTTAAAAAAGTCAGCGCCATTTTGAAATTCTTTGTTATCGTACCGATTTCGTTCAAAATCGATATCTGGGGTTCCCTGGGATCACAAAACAGGAAACTGTTACCAAAATTTTAAAAAAGTCAGCGCCATTTTGTAATTTTTTGTTATCGTACCGATTTCGTTCAAAATCGATATCTGGGGTTCCCTGGGATCACAAAACAGCAGTCAATCAAAAAAAAGTCAGCAGTGAACTTTTTAAAATTTTGGTAACAGTTTCCTGTTTTGTGATCCCAGAGAACCCCAGATATCGATTTTGAACGAAATCGGTATGATAACAAAGAATTTCAAAATGGCGCTGCCGTTTTTTAAATTTTGGTAACAGTTTCCTGTTTTGTGATCCCAGGGAACCCCAGATATCGATTTTGAACGAAATTTGTACGATAACAAAGAATTTCAAAATGGCGCTGACTTTTTTAAAATTTTGTTCATAGTTTCCTGTTTTGTGATCCCAGGGAACCCCAGATATCGATTTTGAACGAAATCGGTACGATAACAAAGAATTTCAAAATGGCGCTGACTTTTTTAAAATATTGGTAACAGTTTCCTATTTTGTTATCCTACGGAACCCCAGATATCGATTTTGAACGAAATCGGTAAGATAATCTTTTATACATTATTTTACAATCTCAAAAACTGAGTATTATTGTAGCCGCGAGTATTGTTTCGGCGCATAAATAGGTACATAATATTTACCGCGGCCAACAGCGTAAACAAGTACCTAGTAAATAAATAATCGTCTAATATTTTCAAGTAACAAAATTGGTTAGTTGGCAATAAAATCGAGCGTCTCTACGCTCTATAGCTCTACGCTCTCGTAAAGCGTGCATATATATGCTGTAGTGTGACGAGTTTTATACCTATAGTTGAGTTTTTTACCTATAGTTGGTCGCGGGGTAAATGTTTAAAGGGCCTTAAGGCAGCAACAAATTATAGATAAATACCATGATGGTAAAACGAACCATCGTGGTATCAATGAATGCTTTCTTGCTCTATCTCGAAAGTTTTACTGGCCTAAAATGCGAGAGCATATTTCAAAATTCATCAACGACTGTACAATATGTGGGCAGGCAAAGTATGACCGTAATCCTATACGACAGCAATTTCAAGTAGTACCACCACCGAGTAAACCTTTTGAGCTTGTGCACTTAGATCTACTAAGTGTAGAAAGCTGTAAATTCCTGACAATAGTCGACTCTTTCTCCAAATATGCTCAAGCATATTTTTTAGGAGACAGCACGGCAGTCAGTGTAGTTCAAGCATTACTTAAATTTTGTACGCATCATGGAAATCCTGTAACTGTAGTCACTGATAACGGTCCAGAATTTACCAATCAACTTATAGGTGAATTCTTTAAACTTCATAAAATCCAGCATCATAGGGTTGCGCCTCATACTCCCAACGAAAATGGTATTGTTGAGAGATTCCACTTAACAATCTTAGAACATCTTCGCATCTTTAGAGTCAGTCAAAAAGATGAATCAGTTAGGAACCTGATACCTTATGCTCTTCTAGCCTACAATAGCAGTATACATAGTTTCACTAAATGCAGACCAATAGAAATAGTAACTGGACATTTTGACCCACGTGACCCAGTTGACGTTGACCTCACGACGCACCTTTTACAGCAGTATATTCAGGATCATAAAAATAAAATGAAAATTGCGTATGAACTTATTCACGAATCCGGTAGTAGTCTTCGCAAAGATGTAACTAATACTCGTAATAGAAATAGAGAGCCCGAAGCAAATTATTCCCCTGAGCAACAGGTTTTTATTAGAAACCCTGATGCCTCTCGTCAAAAAGCGGCCCCCCGCTATACTCAAGATGTAGTAATGGCAAATCTCCCAATCCATATTTACACTAGGAAAAAACGAGGCCCAATTGCGAAATCGAGACTTAAGAGAGTTCCTAAGACTGCCCAATTGTTGCAGGACCCTCCTGATAATCCATCTGCTTCTGCAACCAGTTAGTGATAATGTAGATTCGATTTCCCAAGATGTTATTAAATTACAAAATGTATTAGGTTTTATCAAGGTTTCGGTTGCACATCATTCAGTTATAAGCTTAAGTTCAATTAAGAATTTAGTTAGTAGGTTAACCAGTCTGTATGGTACTGGTAAAGTTTAGATAATAGGGAGTATTATGATATTATAAGATTAGGTTCGTATTATGTAGGAAATGAAATATTCATAGTTTATAATTAATTTCCTGTTATTTTATCCCAAGTATATGATATGCATAAATTATCCATAGTACCTAATAAATACCATAAAATCCTTATCCCATACTATCCATTCCTTGCTATAAACTTGAACGAGTACAGGTACATAGAGGCTGAATGCCCGAAGACCAGCAAAGGTTATCTATGTGCCGATACACGAAGCTTACAGAATTACACTTCAAATCACCCGGATTGCATCCAAGGACTTATAACCGCCCAGAAGTACATCTTGTCATCCAGTAAAGGTCACATTGGAGAAACCAGCATATCGAAGAATAAATCGCGCACAAACATTGCATATCAGAAACACACCCAAAATTCAGAGTTCCCGAAATTCATCCGATGACCTCCAGGTGCAAGGTCAGGCCTGGCAGACCAAGGTCTTCCATAAGCGCCAAGCTGATGGGGAAGGTGTTACGCAGGCGAAGTCGCCAGCTAACGCCAAGTGAGCGAGCTCCATACCGTTTCCCACGGAAACACGACGCGGCCACCGCTGACGCGGTGTAATCAGAAGGACTCGCGATGTGGGAACGGGATTGGCATTAACAGACAAACTTGACAGCAACACAGTAGTTTTACCTAGAATTAACTAATGTAATTTAGTATAAAGTATAATATAAGGATATAATCGCCCGGTATTTGTTTCAATCCACATCCTGCGTGCCATATATATATCTAGTGCATAATTTACGTGTAAGTTTAGTGAGACGTATTGACTCTTAGATTAGACACTCTCTACGTTCGAAACATCCTTCGTCTGTGATACATTTAGGGAACAACTGCGTTTATCCTTTCTTTATTCACAGTTTCACTAGCGCCTTAGATACTAGATTTATGTAGCTGTGGCTTCAAACATTTATGTTGGCGACCTCCGTGGCGCAGTGTAAAGCGCTGTTGTCTCAACGTGCGGAGGTCCCGGGTTCGATCCCCGGCAGGGTCAATTTGGGAATTTATAATTTCTGAATTTTCCCTGGTCTGGCCTGGTGGGAGGCTTCGGCCGTGGCTAGTTACCACCCTACCGGCAAAGACGTGCCGCCAAGCGATTTAGCGTTCCGGTACGATGCCGTGTAGAAACCGAATAGAGGTATGGGTTTAATATAACTGCCATGCCCCTAACAGGTTAGCCCGCTACCATCTTAGACTGCATCATCACTTACCATCAGGTGAGATCGCAGTCAAGGGCTAACTTGTAGTGGATAAAAAAAAATGTTGGTTAAATTCCCGAATGGCTGTGGTGTGTGGCCCGTTTGCGCTAAGCCTAAGTATTTCTATTGGCTGACGACAGCAGAATAACAAAAAGATCGTAAACTAGGCCGCAGGTGACATATAATCTTGCCTTTACTCTTCATAAAGACTTAACTCGAACTTTACGATCACGACACTGTGCTTACTCTTGGTTTTATTTATTTCCATATTACAATAGGGATGATGCCTATCCACCACTACAGCCCAATAACGTCCCACTGCTGGGCACAGGCCTCCACTCCAACTTCTTAACTCCGGGCTAGTACTGAGAATTTCTAGACAGAAACCCCAATACTTAATTATGGCCCGACCCGGGACTCGAACCCGGGACCTCGTCGGCCGCAGTCGAACATGCCAACCACTAGACCAACGAGGCAGTGCTGGCGATGATGCCTATATTATCAAAAATAAATTATTTCTAACTGATTATTAAATCTTCCAAAAGACTTAAAATTCACATATTCGGTTACTTTTAAGTTTGATGACCATTTTAAAATATGCGTTGAAATTTTATGACGTCACAACTGTGAATTTCATACAACTTCCATACTAGAAGTGCGTTTTAAGTTTGATATAGAGTTTCTAATTTGATTGAGTTGTTATCATCCCTATTGAAGGGCTGATACGAAAAGATTACTTTGTACTTTATTCACTAATAAACTTTTATTTCATTGGTTTAAGTTTATGAGAATCATGTGGAAACTTTTTGAATTTCTGATATTTTAAATCTCTATACTAACTTTCATAAAAAACAGTTGAACAGATGGACTGTGAAAAAGTATCAAATAGACAGTGAGAAAGACAGACAGACTATGGTCTTACAAATGGGAGGTGGTGGGTTCGATCCCCGGCCCAGTTAATTAATTAGTAATACCTTATCAAAAAAGACGTACCGCCAAGCGATTTCGCGTTCTGGTACGATGCCTATGTGCATAATACAACTGCTATACCCTAAACTGACCCTAGTAACCCTAGACTGCATCGTCTCATCACTTATTAGTTACCATCCATGAGGGATAGCAGTCAATAGCTAACTTGTAGTGAAATGAAAATAAAATACATAGCAATATAATACATTGAAATGCGACCTACCTAATATAACCTAAGTACATAGAAATTGCTAGTATATAAAGGTACGCTCTCGGGCTCGAATAGAGCTGCGATTTTCCACGTCGGTCGGCCCAGTAATGACTGCGAGGAAAACTGCAATTTTCTATGGAATAGGTACGTTGCAATTTTTAAAAGAAAATTTATTAACAACCAGATGGTGCCCGCGACTTTAGCCCTCTTGAATATACTTAGGTCATTGATGTATAATTTTAGTATGCCTTAGGTTCTAAAAAATCTCGCGGGAATTCTTATATTTTGGCAGATTTTTTTCTATTTTGGGGAGTGTTTTGGAGTTGAAAATTCAGTCTCACTCGTGGTTACTCAACGGCTTTTGAAAACTTTGGTGTGAGGTCGTGATTTGATTTAGAGATATAAACATATATTAATGTCATTAGGCTTAGACGAGTGTGATAGATTTAATTTCTCGAATGGCCGAGTGTTTTGGCGTTGGAAATTCAGTCTCACTCGTGGGGACTCAACGGCCTTTGAAAACTTTGATGTGAGGTGAGGTCGTGATTTGATTTAGAGATATAAAAAAATATAAATGTCTTAGACGAGTGTGATAAATTTAATTTCTCAAGTGACCTCTACACTTTGTAGCAATTAACTCGTGCAAGTTTTTGTGAGAGTACAAAAATTATAAAAGTGCTAAATTAATTCATACTTCTAGAACGATGCCTATAATACAAATGAGTGCTGTGTGATATATTAGAGAAAGGTACACTATGAACCGCAGCATCTGCTATAACTGGTAATAACGTGAGTAGCGTACGGCTTTGCAGATAACGTTACTGATACTATACAAATAACAGCACTATGTATACCCGGTGTATATTACAGAAATAGGAATCTGCTTATTACTATTTGTTGAGTTGTATAATAATATTGATAATACTACGCGTTCAAACTAAGAGCGAATCCCCACTAGGGATCGGCCATGCCAAAACGTCTGAGTGAAACGTCCACTTCGGAGGGAAGCCACGTTTTGTCTGTCGCGCTAGTATGTGGAGCTTCCATATAAAAGTGAATTTTGCGGTTTTTTTAGTAGGTATTGTTTTACGTTCTAAAAATAGGATGGAAAATGACCTCTACACACAGTGCCTAGTAGGAGATTTGCTTCCCATTTGGTCGCGACGATGTGTATGGAATTGTCACTTGCGCTTGATGACAGATTTGTATGGAATGGTAGTTAATTTTGACGCGATCAAGTACCTAAGTAAAAAACTCCCACTCGGCCCTCAGGTGTCAAACTGATTCTTTAAAATTACAGTTTGCAAGAAAATATATTGCTTATCAAACTATTTTTTCTTCAAAATCTATTAAAAATGTATTTAAAAAAACACATACCTACTAAAATTATAAAAGTGTAAGTGTGCCTGTATGTCTGCAACATTTTTACACGGCCCATCTAAGTGTTCAACCAATTTTGAAGCATAGTTTGCTTCCCGGTGAAGGACATTGGCTGCCCGAAAATTCTAAAAAGTTCACGCGGAATTTTCCGAAAACCATCCACTCGATCTTCGATTTTTTTTTGACGAAACGAATTGCAAACAACCGAAAAGACGCGTTTTGTAGCATTGCTTGAAATGGGATGTCCAATAAAGATGATAAATGCAATAGAGTATAGACGAGCACAGTACCATGCACTCACAGCATGCACTATAATAATTGGCTATGACCGTGTGAGCTAATATAACAGTCGACTTGACGCCAATGTATTGTATCGATTAGGTACGACTTTCCTGT
This sequence comes from Erebia ligea, assembly GCA_917051295.2. NCBI lineage: Eukaryota > Metazoa > Arthropoda > Insecta > Lepidoptera > Nymphalidae > Erebia > Erebia ligea. The sequence goes on from OU785236.1 coordinate 8,063,202, forward strand.
TGGGTTTTAATTGGCTCTTACGGACTTGCACACAAGCTACAGAGCTTAGGGCGATAACATACTACGGGCAAAACGTCCCTTCGCTCGTCGTCCAGACAGACAATAAAAAAAGATATTATTATATAAGTCATACTAGCAGATGCCCGCGATTACGACCGCGTGGGTTGCGGTTTTTTGGTTCCCGCGTCAATTCTTTCATTTTCCTGGATAAAACGTAGACTGTGCTATTCCAGACTATAATCTATTTCTGTGCCAAATTTCATCCAGGTCCGTTCTGCCGTTCTGGCGTGATTGAGTAACAAACATTCATCTATCCATGCATCCATCCATACATCCAAACTTTCTCATTTATAAAATTAGTATAGATGGATTCGATTAGGATTTGAAGTAACACATGCGGCGTGCTATGATATCAAATATTTTCATTCCATAGATAGAGCATAGAGCGCCACTGCATTGTCTTCACAAAGCGGTTCGACCGCGCGGCGCGGCGCGCTAAGCTCTTACTAAGTAACATTGATTCCTATTATTGATCACAAACATATTCCTCTTAAATTAAAGTTATATACACGGCCCATATTCATTCTCCATTTACAATAGTGTAAATAATCGAATATAGAGTAAAACAGCTGGAATAGCTATTGAATTAGTCTGAAAGTTAATTGTGTTGTTGCAGGGAAATACTTGTGGAACACGTGGACGGAGGAGTGGGTGGTGCTGTATGACGACTCCACGATGGCTTGGTTCAAGGTTGGTGCACCGTTTGATTGTTCTATATTGTTTGATTGGCTTGGTGTGTGTAGCCTTTATACTTGCGAAGTTGCAAACTCGTGCTTTACGCCTATCGATATATTCATATAGCATATCGATGCATTCGTACGCTGTAAACTAAACTCAAACTCAGTTTATTTCTTTGGTGTATTATAACTTCTCAAATATATAATATAATACTTGAGAAGTTGCGAACTCGTGCTCTACGGCTTTAGCATATTGACGCATTCGCACGGGTTAGCTTATCGTTTTCAATCACGTGCGGATCCATCGGCCATTGGTCTGCAACAATCTCACTTTGACGCTAAGCAAGTGCTAAAATAGACCGCCTGAGAACGTACCGTGAAAAGATTTGTAATAATTGATCGAGCGCCAATTGTTCTACGGTGTCTTAATTCCAAACTCGCCAGTCTAATTTTGTATCTTATAGTATAGACTATACATCGAGATTCCGCGCCATTGAGAAGTTTCATATTTTTCCTTTGTTGCTTTGGCTACAACAGCGGCTAGATGCTGAAGGAAATATAGCCAATGTGTCCCCAGCCTTAGCCCTAAAGGCTTTACGCAAACAATTTGCGAAGAGAAACAAAATCATACAGACGATAAAGTACCTACTCATTCAACTTACGACGTCTTTCGATTTGTTGATTGGGAAACTTCGATCCTCTGGGCGCGCGCTCAAACATTCTCCAATAACTTTATGTGCCTTCGTGTTGGTGAATTGCTCGAATTGGGAATAGCTAAAAGTCATGACACATTGCCACAATACCACATTAATCACACGAGAAAAAGAACGCCAAGTGACCAAAATGGTATGTACATGGGCTTCTGGAAAATGCATTTCATTGTTAATTTAAAACATCATAACATTATTATAATCTTAAAAAATCCATACTAATATTATAAACTAGCTGATGCCCGCGACTTCGTCCGCGTGGACTAAGTTTTTTCGATTCCCGCGGGAACTCATTAATTTTCCGGGATAAAAAGTAGCCTATGTATGTATATATGTATGTATATTCTTTATAGCTGATGCCCGAGACTACGTCCGCGTGGAATAAGTTTTGCAGTTAATTTTCCAGGATAAAAAGTAGCCTATATTACTATCCCACGGTATAATCCCCCTATAATGGTGAAACACGTACTTCTTCATATTTTAACGATAGCCCAAATGCTGTTTCATGGCTATAACTTGAGAAATTAAGGATTTTCATACAAACTCTCTACCCCTATTTCACCCCTTCGGGGGTGGAATTTTAAAAAACTGTGAAACACATATGTTTTCATTTTCAACCCGCAGCTCATATATCAAGTTTCATGGCTATAACTTGAGAAATTAAGGACTTTCATACAAACTTTCAACCCCTATTTCACCCCTTCGGGGGTAGAATTTCGGGATAAAAATTATCCTATGTCCTACCTCGTATGGGCTCAAATCGTGCCAAGTTTCGTTTGAATTCATTCAGTAGTTTCGGCGTGATGCGCGGCCAAGATACAGACAGACAGACAGATAGACAGACAGACAGACAAACAAAAATGAAAAAAATTACAGATTTGGCTTCAGTATCGAATAATGAGTGCCCTCCAAAAAAAAATTTCAAAATATCTTCAATGTACAGAATTGGACCTGTTACAGTTTTATTATAAGTATAGATAGATACGAAAGCGTGTTTGTCTGTCTGTCCGTCTGTCTGTCTGTCTGCTACGCTTTCACGGCCCATCTGTTCAACCGATTTTTGATGAAATTTGGTACAAGGATAGGTTGTTTCCCGGTGAAGGACATATGCCTCTTTTTATTCCGGAAAATTCAAGAGTTCCTGCGGGAATCAAAAACCTTATTCCACGCGGACGACGTCGCGGGCATCATCTAGTCATAAATAATAATTAAATTAGCTAGTGGGGCAGTTATATCAACACTAGATTTCCATGAAGGAAGCGACCAACCACCCTCCGTGGCTGAAGCCTTAGCTTCTAAATAAACTAAACAATGAACATGCAACTTGTTATTCCTTCAAACTAGTTTTGGCTGTGCGTGATCCTTAAGGCATTTTCATAATATCCCAACTCCTAGGAGCCACGTTAGACACGTTTCCGTCTCGCATTGTGTGTGTTCAGACCCTTACATTCGAGTTGTTGTAATAAAACTCCTCATTATGCTACTCAAGGGTCAATTCGATCTCAAATTAATCAAACTCAAATTAAATTGGAGCAGATCGTTGATGGCATATTTAGGCATTTTCATAATATCACAACTTCTAGGAGCCACGTTAGACACGTTTCCGTCTCGCATTGTATGTATTCAGACCCTTACATTCGAGTTGTTGTAATACAACTCCTCATTAAGCTACTCAAGGGTCAATTCGATCCCAAATTAAATTGGAGCAGATCGTTGATGGCATATTTAGGCATTTTCATAATATCACAACTCCTAGGAGCCACGTTAGACACGTTTCCGTCTCGCATTGTATGTATTCAGACCCTTACATTCTAGTTGTTGTAATACAACTCCTCATTAAGCTACTTAAGGGTCAATTCAATCCCAAATTAAATTGGAGCAGATCGTTGATGGCAAATTTAGGCAATTTCATAATATCACAACTCCTAGGAGCCACGTTAGACACATTTCCGTCTCACATTGTGTGTATTCAGACCCTTACATTCGAGTTGTTGTAACACAACTCCTCATTAAGCTACTCAAGGGTCAATTCGATCTCAAATTAAATTGGAGCAGATCGTTGATGGCAAATTTAGACATTTTCATAATATCCCAACTCCTAGGAGCCACGTTAGACACGTTTTCGTCTCGCATTGTGTGTGTTCTGACCCTTACATTCGAGTTGTAATACAACTCCTCATTAAGCTACTCAAGGGTCAATTCGATCTCAAATTAAATTGGAGCAGATCGTTGATGGCAAATCTTTGTTACTTGCCATTAGAGAAATTGGTAACAAATTGGAAAGTATTGATGTTAATTATTTGATGCGTGAAATTTCAATTAATTCATCTTTTAGGGTACTTTTTACAGTTTTAATAAGCTTTACTTTCGTATACTTAATTCTCAAATCTTAAGACAGACAGATAGGCAGACACACTTTCGCATTTATAATATTAGTATGGATTTTAATATTATATGAAACTGCGTCAGTTAGCGGCGTAGCAAAGTGCTACGAGTCGAGTCTATGATATACGCATACGAAATAAATTCTACTCGTTTCCATACGACGCGATTCGCTCTCCCACTAGGCCCGCTGGTGGAACGTTCCCAGATCGCACCCGTCGATCACCGGGACAGGTGTCTCGGTGAACAAAAAGCTAATCGTCTCTATAATTGAATTCAGAGAAACTCATCCATCACCTGATCTTTGGAAAGCACTTGACACGTCCATTCGATCTCCATCACGTGCTATGGAATAGAAGGGATATCTGATAAACCTTTTTCCTTTCGAGCGTTTTCATATTTTAACCTTCGAAGCAAAAACGGGTGTTATCATACTAATAGGTGTAATAAATGTGAAAGTGTGTTTGTTTGTTGGTTTAGTGGTATGTTGGCTTGTCCTTCAATCACGCCGCAGCGGAACAACGGATCGACGTGATTTTTGGCATGGGTATAGTTGAGGACCTGGAGTCCAGTGACATAGGAAAATTAGGGAGTTCCCGCGGGAATCAAAAAAAAAAATTACACGCGGACGTAGTCGGGGGCATCAGCTAGTGAGTAGGTATATAATAGGAATGATGCCTATATCAAAAATAAATTCTTTCTAACTGATTATGAAATAAAGGGTCTTCCAAAACACATAAAATTCACATACTCGGTTAGTTTTAAGTTTGTTATCCATTTTGAAATATAGATTAAAGAAAAAAAGTGCGTTGAAATTTGATGACATCACAACTGTGAATTTCATACAACTTCCATACTATAGAAGTGCGTTTTTAAGTTTGCTAAAGAGTTGCTTATTTGAGCTCAAACGAATAGACCGATTTAACTGAGGTTTTTATTAATTCGAACGTGGGTTTATCTGGGAAGGTTCTTAGCTAAGTTTGATGAAAATCGGACTATCAACTCTTTTACCAACAGGCGCGGCGGTGAAGCGGTTTTTAAATTCTTTTTTTTTTGCATAACATATTGTTCACCAAGGTGACACTTCTGGATCGTTTCAGCTTATTCACTCTTGAAAGTGATTGAACTATTGATTATGGACTAACAGCTAAACTATAATATAGTTGTTCGTGTCACACGCAGGTGTTTAGGTATTCAAAAAGAGCTAAGTACAGCCAAATCAGTTTTACAAACTTAACTAAACTTCAGCATCTACTTTCTAAACTATAATAAACTAAAATATAAATTTAAGTTGCTTAACTATTTTGTTGAACAGTTTTTTTCGGTGTTGTGAAATAAGAATAAAATATATATTAAATATAAACAATTCAGTTCCAATAGAAATATGTACTTAACATCAGTCCTGGACTCCAATATAATGAAAGCTCCCAGAAAGTTTCAAAACGACCGTTTTCATTGCCTTCTAACGTAAGTAAGTATACCTAGAAGAAAAAGACAAATATTTCCGAAAAACATTCGAATATTGTCCTTGAAGCATTATTTCCTTGAATGAAATTATCGGCAAGCGATGTTATATGTGAAAAACACAGCATACACCAGCTTTATCTCGACTTTTATTCCTCGTGCCGTAAAAGTTAGCTGAGGAAAATGTTACATTCAGGGCTCTACCTTCGGCTTCGTTCGGTAAATGTTTCTATATTTTCCGCCACCGGTTCATTAAGTTCAAGTTAGGTAAGTAGGTAGGTACATGAAAGCACATACACGAGTCACGACGGTATCGGTATATTTCTAGCTAGATGATGCCCGTGACTTCGTACGCGTGAGTTTTTGTCTTATTTCCTTCTTTTTTTTTATCCACTACAAGTCAGCCCTTGACTGCGATCTCACCTGATGGTAAGTGATGATGCAGTCTAAGATGGTAGCGGGCTAACCTGTTAGGAGCATGCCGCATGGCAGTTAATTGAACCCATAGGTACCCCTATTCGGTTTCTACACGGCATCGTACCGGAACGCTAAATCGCTTGGCGGCACGTCTTTGCCGGTAGGGTGGTAACTAGCCACGGCCGAAGCCTCCCACCAGGCCAAAAAACTCTTAAAATTTTCGGGATATAGCATTTTTTTTTAAAAGTTTTGTACAAACATACCAAGAACTAGTGGTTCGCCCCGAACTGAGACCTCGCGGTTTCACAGAGCGCCATTTAATTAAATAATTTCGTTTCCTTATAATATTTATCTAATTTTAGTATTTGTTGTTCAAGTACAGGATATAATTCAAATAATTGATCAAGTTTCAGGCTTGAGAGTTCAGAAAATTGAGAGTTCTGAGGTCAACTTTGGACGTTAGAAAATCGCTACTTTGAAAGCCTCCCATTTCGTCAATTTTAGGGGAAAAATTCAAAAAAAAATATTTTTGGACTCTATTCTTAATTATCTTTAAAATGATATACTGCAACCCTATGTAACGCTTTAAAAAATATTTTACTTCGCATTCGCTTCTATGAGAGCCCCCCTGAAATAAAGATTTTTAAAACTTTTTAAGCCATATTCGGCGGGAGGCCATCGATTTACATATTATATTTAAATTTGTAGTAATTACGTTCAGCAATTCAGAAGTTATAAGGCTCTGACAGACGGACGGACGGACAAGTGCCAATTCACCCAAGTAGACTCAGAGACCTTCGCTTCGCTCGGTCAAATATACTTATTTTGCATCCCGGAAAAGGACTTTTAGGTAATTTTTTAGGATTTTCATAAAACCTAAATCCACGCGGACGAATTCGCGGGCTTCATCTGTACATAGGTACCTAATTAATTTAAGAAATAATTACAAACAAAACATAAAATACGAGCGAATGAATAGAAAATTCGTCGCCGTCCTCTTATAAAACAAAAGGACCAAATTTATTATACGGTATAATAAGTAGACACAAAGAAAGCCAATATTAATTAGACTGTGAGCGACGGGAATACGCGATGAACTCAAGATGGTCGACAAAATGGCTGACAGGAATAAATCTTCATCAATGCGGGGAAAAAACCGCTTGAAGATGACACAGGGATGAGCGATGGAGCCTCGCGCAACATTATTGTAATTCTAAATAATATATTCTATACTAGCTGATGCCCGCGATTTCCTCCGCGTGGAATAAGTTTTTTCCCACGGTACCTCCTTGATTTTCCGGGATAAAAAGTAGCCTATGTCACTCTCCAGGTCCTTCCCAATGTCCTCTCCATGCAAAAAATCACCCTCCATGCAATAAGGTAATACTTAAATAATGAAGGTAAAGCTACTAACGTTACCATTTCTATAAAAAAACAACTATTATACTTCTCGAAGGCCTATATGGAATGCAAAATCATACTTAATATTATAAATGCGAAAGTGTGTTTGTTTGTTGGTTTGTCCGTCAATCTCGCCCCAACAGAGTAACGGATCCTCGTGATTTTTTGCATGGATATTTAAGTTGAAGTCGTGGAGAGTAACTTAGGCTACTTTGTTTCCGGAAAATTAAGGAATTCCCGTAGGAATCAAAAAACTTATTCCAAGCAGATGAATTCGCGCGCTTCATCTAGTGCTTAATACATATCATAATGGCTTACGTTTCTTATTAAGTAAATGGGTTCTAAATTTTAATAGGTACTAAAAAGCGAGCGTAAAATCAATAGAATAAGACGAGAAACCTTTTAAGAATTTCAATGCAAATTAGCGAACCCGATATTGTGAGTATAAAGAGAAATACCTGCTCATACCTACTCTATCTAATCTTTAGTATTACACACCCCACGAACGCTATTCAGTAGACGAGTATATAGAGATACAACATCGACACGACCCCTCTTCACTTATTAACTCTGACAAATGCCTGCAGGCACATTTTTATTGATTGATTTTTACTCAGCTCGCTGGCTTTTTATGAGGATAATAAAAACATACATCTCTCATGTTTCAGTATCAATTTGAGGTTTTTGTTGAAGATATTTTACGCGATCCCTGGTAATATTTAATTGTAAAGTAGTTCTAGTAAATAGGACTTATGTGTGTTCTTAGTTACACTATCAGATCCGCTCCGGCTAGCTCGGGAGGTATTTCTGGAAATCCGTTAAGCCCACTACAACCACAGCTATTTAACGTAGCTAGATCCCAATCTAGCTACGTTAAATAGCTGTGGTTGTAGAGCAAACTTACATGCAAAAATCGGGTTTCTATGTAGGCGCTCCCAGTTAACGTACGTTGACACACTCACATCAGTATAAGTAAGCATCTTGTCTTTTTAGTGGAAATACACCCTAATATTTTAGAGTAGAGCTACGCAGAAGTACCTACAACCGCTAGTACGTTTACAGCAGTACTATTTACCATCTGTGACTATTACCTATTCCGTGCTACGTTGGGAGTCGTTCTCATCGCGCATTCAAAGTCCTGACTGACTGACTGACTGACTTATATATCAACGCACAGCCTAAACCGCTGGTCCTAGAAACATGAAATTTGGAGGGTGTGTTCTTTGTGAAGAGTAGGTAGCCACTAAGAAAGGGTTTTTCGAAATTCCACCCCCAAAAGGGTAAAATAGGGGTTGAAAGTTTGTATGAAAGTCCGTCGTTTTTCAAGTTATAGTAATGAAACTTGATATTTGGGCTACCGATTTAAAATGAAGAAATACGTGTTTCGCCATTTTTGAAAATTCTGCCCCCAAAGGGCGGAAATAGGGAATAAAGTTTGTATTAAAGTCCTTTATGTTACAAGATATTTTTCGAGATTTTGGCTTTCGGTAAAAATTAAAGAAGCACGTGTGTCACAATTTCTAAAAAATCCACCCCCAAAGGGGTTAAAATAGGGGTTGAAAGTTTAAATGAAAGTCTGTCGTTTTTTCAAGTTATAGCCATGAAACTTGGTATTTGGGCTTCCGGTTTAAGATTATGAAATACATATGCCACAGTTTTTGAAATTTATATCCTTAAGGACGTTAAAAATAGAGAGTTTGTCCTTCAATCACGCCGCAACAGAGCAACGGGTCGACGTGATTTTTTGCATGGGTAGGTATAGTTGAGGATCTGGAGAACGACATCTGGCTTCTTTTTTCCCGGAAAATTAAGGAGTGCCTGTGGGAATTAAAATACTTACGCCACGCGAACGAAGTCGCGGGCGTCCGCTAGTTTGATATAAAATTTAAAATTTACAAATATCAATCCGCCTGGTGGGAGGCTTCAGCCGTGGCTAGTTACCACTAAGGTTGTAACGGAGGCGTTCTTAGCGGCAGCAGAAGCGGATGCGGTGGTTAACGGAGGCGGAGGCGGAGGTGGATTTCTCCAATCACATCGTCCATTTTCTATGCTTTAAGATGCGATGAATCCTACATTTGATTTTTTTTAGGATTCTTCTAAGGACAGTTGCCTTTTTGCTTGTTGTAATGATGTAACTGACGTCACCTGCTTCGATTTGTACCTCTCGCATTGTAAGTCAACGTAAATAAACCTCCGTTATAACTCCGCAAAAAAATGGCTGAGGCGGATGCGGAAGCGGAGGTAAGATTTTTTGCGAAAGTTCCGCACTTACGGAGGCGGAGGCGAGGTTCCGTTACAACCTTAGTTACCACCCTACCGGCAAAGACGTGCCTCCAAACGATTTAGCGTTCCGGTATGAAGCCATGTAGAAACCGATAAGGGGAATGGGTTAGTTATACACGTAACTGCTATGCCCCTAACAGGTTAGCCCGCTACCATCTTAGACTGCATCATCACTTACCATCAGGTAAGATACGCAGTCAAGGGCTAGCTAGTATAGATGATAAAAATAAAAATAAATTGAGGTGCCATTCAATTTTAAATTATGACTGAAATCCATGCTGCTGATATGGACAAACCTATGAGAGTAGTCGTTACATCGTGTTGTCGTTAACGAAATAAATGACTTAACTTTTCAGATAAATCAACAGAATACTTACACCCAAAGAGTTTTTCTCTAAGCTCATGAGTAATTTCCAATATCTCACAATCTTTCTAACCATTTATGACTAGTGTGAGATCTATAGAGAACACTCTCACTTTGCTCAGACTAAGGCGTGGTTAAAACGAGACAGATTTATGTTAATCACATAAGTCCATCTCGTTTTAAATCTAAGTTAAGCTTGAGTAAAGTCAAAGTACGCACAGAATAAGAGCCACGGGCAGTCACTGAGGGTTAGGGATCAACTCAGATTATTTATTGCGACAAAAGTTGTAATAACTTTGAGAAAGTCGTGCGAACCAATTAAAGACTTTGGACGGCACAAAACCTAGTTTTTTGCATTCATTATGAAATTAATTATCGACAATCATCTCCCAAGTGCAATGGAATAGGTAGCAGGATGGTAGGATGGGATGAACTGTACCGGGCGCGTCTCATTTTCACCCCCGCGCCCGACGTTCAGCCGTGTGAAGACCATCTCTTTTGTAGTTGATGAAGGGTTGTGATCAACTTTCACAGGTCTGATCGATTCGAAATTTGGTATCCTGTTATTTCACTGTATTGGGGGTGTTTTATTTTTCTATTTTTTATTTATACTTGTCCAATAAAATAACCGTTAACTACTTTAGTATATCTACGTTTGAGCGGTTGATGGTGATTATCTTTAAACTCAAGCTTCGGGTTACAAATGTGACCAAGAAGAAGCCCACAACATACTCAGCCGGGTAACTTATAGCTTCTAAAGCCTGGTTTTAAGTATAATATGCTCAATAGAAAGATGTACCTATATGCTCATAAACCAGCCATTGCCTTTAATATACCAATCACAGATAACAAAGGTCCTTGCAGATAACGGAAACAACTGTAAACTAAATCAGTTTGCATGGAACGAATATTCCAGTTAGGAATAATCGTTCCATGCAAATTATGAAGGGTTCAGTTTTCAGCAATGGAGTTAGGGTGCATTGGCCTAGATAGATATTTATATTGCAAAATATTGTGTTGTGCAATTGGTGTTAATACACAGAATTATTACACAAATATTGTAACGTAACGTTAAATAAAATTTCAGTTGCCTCATATTATTAGCGACAGACTGATCAACCAATATTTGAAATAATGTCACAAACTCTCTAACGATGATTTACTTATCGAGAAATCAAAAGTCTCGCATCACGGCATCATACCTAGAGGTCAGAAGGTAATCGTAGTCTGTGAAACTTTTCCAATCTAGGCTAAAAATAGGTTTGTTTAATTACTTCGGCGGTTCAGCTGAAATTGGTGCATTAGAGTGATTTAACTTTTGTCGAAATTTCTCGAATTTATCCTCACACCGTGTCAATACGTCAATCTCCCTAGAAGCTTCTCGTAAAATAAGAAATTCTTGTAGCTTCACCCTGTCTCTCTGTTCGTCTGTGTGTCTCAGGCATTTTGAAAATCAACTATTAGAGCTGTATTGTAGGAATTTGGTTCAATTATAAAAAAACGGTTACGTAAGCATATTACATTTTGAAAAAAATATATAGGGCCTCGTGAACTTGAAAAGCTAGAGCCGAAAATCAAATTTTGTTAGTAAATAAGGAGTCTAAAAAAAGAAATGATTTCCGAGGGATAATAATTCACTATATTAGACTAGAGGATGCTCGCGACTTCGTTCGCGTGGCATAAGTTTTTTTAATTCCCACAGGTATTCCTTAATTTTCCGGGATAAATCCTATACTTATCACTCTCCAGGTTCTCAACTATACCCATGCAAAAAATCTCGCTGATCCATTGCTATTTTGCGGCGTTATTGAAGGACTAACTCTCTGTTTAACGTCCTTGGGGATACAATTTTCAAAAACTGTGAAACATATTTGTTTATTTTAAACCAGAAGCTCAAATACCAACTTTCATGGTTATAACTTGAAAAATGAAGGACTTTCATACAAACTTTCAACCCCTATTTAACGCCTTTGGGGGTAGAATTTTCAAAAACTGTGAAACACGTATTTCTTTATTTTAAACCAGAAGCTCAAATACCTAGTTTCATGGATATAACTTGAGAAATGACGGACTTTCATACAAACTTTCACCCCCTATTTCACCCCCTTAGGGGTGGAATTTTGAACAATCCTTCCTTAGTGAGCGCCTACGTCACAAAAGGAACCTACTGTCGAAATTTCAAGTTTCTAACCCCAGCGGTTTAGGCTGTACGTTGATATATAAGTCAGTCAGTCAGTCAGTCAGTCAGGACTTTGAATTTTATATATATAGATTTAAGATTACAAAACAAAAAACCTGTGCGGGCGGAATGCGGAAAAAAACGACAGAAAGCTAGCAGGTCGTTTATTATAGCTGTAACTACCATTTATTTGCAAGCTAAACTTTCGACCTTCCAATGTAACTTGAGGAGAAATAATGATATTAGATGTCACAAGGCAAAGAGTTGTCATTTTCTAGAACAGCAATGTCCCGCAAAATAGCTTTGACGACCTCCCTGCGGAATTCCAATCCCCAACTGAGACATGGAATGTACATTTTCTAGATTGGCTGGTCTGGTTGGAGATTTCGGTTGTTTCTAGTTACTAACTTACCGGTTCTGTGATGTTTAGGTCGTCACATCTTGCTGCTAAAATGATTTCCCGCTAGTACTTGCACGTATCAGTAGTAGTAGTTGCAGTACTCAGTAGAAAGATCATTCCGAACCAGGCAGTGATAGATTAACAGAAGCAGTTTGCAAGAGTTTATTGCATTCTAATGAGGTGGGCCAGTGCGGGGTCACACAAACTGGAAAGCGCAGCGTTCGGACGACATCAAGCGACTCGTAGGGAGCCGCTGGATTCAAGTAGCGTAGACCATGGCGTATGGAAATCACTGCAAGAGAACAACTACCCTGCATTGGACAGTTGAAGACGACGACGAGATTGGCAGCTTTTGACGCTTGAAGCACAAAGTGTGCTGCTCCATGGTCTAGCTCAACGGTTCCAGGTGACGTTGCAGTGTAGGACTTGAAAGTTTTCCAATTAAAATGACTCGGAGGTACGGCATAATGGAACTGAAGGAATTGCAATCAGTTTAGTTCTGTGAAATATTACAGGCTTCATCGAGCCTATATCATATTGGAATAATTGAAAAAGCTATTGCTAGAGTATCTAGAAAACGTTAAAACTATCGTGAGTGACATTCATTATAAAGAAATAAATACTGCGTTTGCAAACTCACTCTTTGCGGGTTTTAAAATTTGTTAAAATGATATGTAGAAAATATACAATACATTACGTTATGATGTAACAAAAGTCTGTCATTATTAGAAAATCATCAATATTATATAATAATAATGGCGCATTATGTAAATATATAGTGTTTCAAAAATATGTACCTAATTACATTCAAAGAAGTACGTAGATAGAAGTTCAATAGCACGTATTTAAAAGGATATTATACGAGTACCTAGGGTGCGCCTTTAACACTTTTGTTCTTTATCATTAGAGAAGAGAAGATATTAAAATATATTGAAACCTTACCTTTTTATATCCTTTTTACCTTTTTACATAAAACAACTTATAAAGGATCTGAAGTTCAAGTAAACAGGAAAATTAGGTAGAGTTTGATTTGCTTTCAATAGATTTTTTTATCATCCCATCTAAATCGATGAGCCTAATTAAAAGTTTTGTTTCCGTTTACATTGTGTCTAAGTGATTTCAAAATTATTATGGAGGGTTGACTTGACGGTATTAATAACGGAGTACAGAGGCGCTAAAGTTCAAACTTTTGTAATTATAGAATACCCTAGAGACTTGGTGATAATAACGCCAGTCGTAAACAAGTAACAAAGCAGAACGATTAGTTTGTAGCTTAGAAATCTCTGAAACATTATCCTAACAAGTTTTCTACGGCCCGTATTAATAAACAGACATCAGTTCTAAGAACAGTTGAGAACGGGTTCTTAGCTAATGTCGGTTTATTAAAATACAGTCACCTTTTACTTTCATATATTGAAGCATTTCTCCGTCTAAGTATTGAATATTATAACAAAATATATCTTTTCAGAAATGTAGGCCTACCTACAATACGAGCATATAGTTAAGGTGGACTACACGGGTCTGCCCGCGAAATTCAAATTTAATTTGGTTTTTCGCAATTTATAAACTAAGTAATACGACAAAGTAGGCTTATGACATTCTAATTCCGCCAATGGCAGTATCATCTTCACAGGGTTATATAAAAATCTTTACTTGAAAGTGTCCAGTTTAAGAAATTAGTTAGACTATCGAGTTGGATGTGAGTTACTCACAAATTAGTCGATTATCTGATTAATTACTTAAACTGGACACTTTCAAATAAAGATTTTTATATAACCCTGTGAAGATGATACTGCCATTGGCGGAATTAGAATGCCATAAGCCTACTTTGTCGTATTAGTTTATAAATTGCGAAAAACCAAATTAAATTTGAATTTCGCGGGCAGACCCGTGTAGTCCACCTTAATAGTTTGAGGTTGTGTTAAATTTACATTCTATTGTTGGCCAGGACGCGTCGGGAAAATGCATGGCAACACAAAAACACCTGGTGAAGGAGTGTCCCGAGATGCTGGCCATCTCGAGCTGGACAGGGCAGGTTCCCAAGCGGCCGCCGCTCCCGCCAGGCGCCCGGCTGTCACAGCTCATGGCGCTCGGATCACGGAGAAACCCTGGCTGTGTTGTGTGGATGCTGGCCAAGTCTGACTCGGAAATGAAGTGAGTATCCATGCTAATATTATAATTTTATTTATATCTAGCTAATGCCCGTGACTTCATCCGCGTGGATTGAGGGTTTTGTGGTCCCGCAGGAACGCTTTAATTTTCCGTGATAAAAATAGATGTTTTATTCCAGGATATAATCTATCTCTGTGACAAATTTCATCCAGATCCGTTCAGCCGTTCTGACGTGATTGAGTAACAAACATCCATCCATCCATACATCCATCCATCCAAACTTTCGCATTTATAATATTAGTTTAATAGTATAGATAAGTAGGTAATTAATTTACATGAGATTTAGCAATACAAGTACAAAGGGACACTAAAAATGTATTGTATACAGCCCCGTATGACTTGTAGGCAATATAGGACTAATGTCCCGTGACACGTGTCCCTATTTTTTTTTTGTTTTTTTTTTTTATTGAAAACAATACAATAGATATTAAAGGTAGCTAGCATAACCTAATTACTATATAAATCATACCCGCGTGGAATGGTGGCGAGAATGCTGGCTGCATTTCCGCGCTGGACAGCCAGGCTGATCCTTTGCGCAAAAAATGAGTCAGCCCTTCTGTCACCAGATGAGGCAATCAACCGCGGTGAAATATTGTACCTATTAGAGGGCCACGTCGTCTGATGTCGCTCGACATCTTGTGTCGAGAGTCGCGACCTTTTGCCTATTGTTGCATGCCGTCAAACTTGTCGTGCGATGTCGGCTGAAGTTGAGACACGTGTCGCGGTACAGCCTATTTGTCCTGGTGAATACGAGGCTTAAACCTTTCAAAATATACACGCCATCCATCCGTAACTAGGCGCAAATAAAGGCGCACCGCTCCGCATCGCATTGCATTTAATCCTACTGAATCACTTTCGTATAATGTACATGTGTATGAACCATCGCTCAAACTCAGCGCACGCCTTCAGGAGCGATGGCTTATACAAAAGTTACGAGAGTGATTCGCAAGGATCTTTCATTTGCATTGCGAATTGCGATGCGCTGAGGCCTTGCGCGGCTGAAGTGGCTGGAACCCGTTGTACCAGGTGAGCGACGAAAGCAACGCGACGCAACGGCATGAGAACTGACTCCATAGTAAATGACGAATACGTAGGCCATATGAGGTCAGCTCTTGTCTGTTACTGTACTTAGATATACACTGCATTTTTCGGTTGCGTCGTATCAAGTCGCGTTTGTCCCTGACGTAGGATAGTGTAGGATTTAATTAACACATAGCGGAGCGGAGACATATTCAGCGGCCTAATAGAAGGAAAATGTTTTTTTTTTATCCACTACAAGTTAGCCCTTGACTGCGATCTCACCTGATGGTAAGTGATGATGCAGTCTAAGATGGTAGCGGGCTAACCTGTTAGGGGCATGGCAATTATATTAAAACCCATACCCCTATTCGGTTTCTACACAGCATCGTATCGGAACGCTATATCGCTTGGCGGCACGTCTTTGCCGGTAGGGTGGTAACTAGCCACGGCCGAAGCCTCCCACCAGGCCAGACCAGGGAAATTCAGAAATAATAAATTTCCAAACCCTGCCGGGGATCGAACCCGGAACCTCCGCACGTTAAGGCAACAGCTCTTAACACTGCGCCACGGAGGTCGTCAAAATGAAATGAAAATGAAACAATGACCGCTATCCCCTCATAAGGCCAGGCAATCTTTTCCGGACAAGGTTCTGGCTATAGAGTCACAAAGCGCCTACTGGGTTATGAATCGGTACAAATACTTATGAATAAATATTTCTTGGCTGAAAATTTGAACGCGGACTTTTTCAAGACATTTAAAACTTATATACTTACTTATGCTTACTATAAAAGCTTGACACAGTAGGTATATTTTTATCAAGCTTACATTTCGAATACTTAGGTTGCTTTTTTGCAAAACTACTTTACTTTCTCGTGTTGTTTTCGAGAACTTTCTACGACTATTCCCTCTCTTATCCGATTCTTTCTATCCGTAAAAGTCGTTTGCGTAGTCGTTTGTTAACAAACTTTATCGGTTATAAAATCTTACGCAGGATACATAATAGGGGCCCTCATAATATTATATTATAAGACTTGTTTTATGATATTGTTGGTAGTTTATCACAGTTATTTACGTAGAAGAAATACTTACGTATACATATAGGTACTTAATATCAAAAACCCTACCAGAATCGCATTTTTATATTGAGCTATATATTTTACTACTTCTGATTAATCCATAACCCTCGCTATAAAACTGTAAAAATGCATAATTTTGTGCACTCGTAACATGAAAAAATACACTATTCCTACGTACCTATACCACAGACTATATTTATCAGTAGTAGGTATATATTATACGCCTATACTATTATATTTGATTACTACCACGACCAACTCAAATACGTTAAATCCACATAGTGTACAAGGACAAGTGGCAATGATCTTATCGACTTTATGTTCTTACTAGCGTCATAATCAATTTCTGTCACATCTCTGGTATGTTAAGGCTTGGACAGACAAAACGCGCAACGCACAACTGCAACTTGTCTGAGGGCCTCTGCCCACGTTAAATTTTCATGTAGGTCGGATAAATAATCGATCCGATAATTTCGCCGGCTTTTATTACCGACTTAACGTCCGAACCTTTCATTTTCCACCGACAATCGGATCGGCCGGGATGCACCGATTTTGTTTTTGCCCGACTTTTGTAGGACGTGGGCGTTTCAATATTGTAATCTGTATGTTTCATTAATTCTTGCCGACAAAATATTGTTTGGGTGGAAAAAACATAATATAACTTAGCGCAGTCCACACGTAAGCACGTGTTTAATCTTAACGTATGTATCGAGTGGCGGTCGTCTCGCTTTGTGTCTGCCCAAGCCTTTAACCAATTTCTGTCACAATACACTCTGGAACTGTAAAAGCTTTCATGTGGCTAATTCGATTTCATACCAAAATTTATGGTTGGCTTAACCCCCGAGTGGAGTAAATACAATTTTGTAACAAAGTCCTTACTTTGCTACAAAGGTAAAGGAATTTGATTCACAAATAAAGAAAATGACTGTGATGTGTGGACAGTCGCGGTCATTATATTATTTTACACCTCTCATATTCGGTAAGTAGGTCCTTATTACCCCCAAATGGAGCTTGTAGGTGACCAATTAGCGCTCTAGGGTAATAATGTAGCTAGAAAAGCCCTAGGGCGGTAAGTAATTAAAAAAAGTATGATGGTAAGATGTACGCGAACTTTTTGAAAGAGTGAAGAGTTTTTTTTTTAATTACTTACCGCCCTAGGGCTTTTCTAGCTACATTATTACCCTAGAGCGCTAATTGGTCACCTTCAAGCTCCATTTGGGGGTAATAAGGACCTACTTACCTCACAATCGAGATGTAAAGCAGAGTAGTTAGCTCGGGTGTAAGCATCAATTGCACCCTCGAACTATAGGCGCCCTCGCTGTGCTCGTGCGCCTAAATATCTCGGGCTGCAATTGATGCCTTACAGCCCTTGGCTACTAATCTACTATTAAAACAGCGTTTTGCGTATTATCACATCAGCGTAGGGGAATTACATGATAATAGTCGTTAAAGCCCGCCAACTATACCTACAATCGTCAAATATACAATTGGTCCCTGCGCTAGATGCTTGTGACTGGCATTATGGATCTGAATGCATGAAAAGTTTAGCCAGGGAAGGGAATATTTCTACATACCGTATATTTTAAGTTAAACGTTAGATAACTAAATGATTTGACCTGAAAATGCCTATGGCTAATGGCTAAAATCTGGACCCCTTATTCTGATTTTTATACTTGACTTGTTTTATCTGATGTATTTGCTAATCAATTATTTATAACTAGTGATGCCCGCGACTTAGTCCGCGTGGACTAAGCTTTTTCGATTCCCGCGGGAACTCTTCAATTTTCCGGGATAAAAAGTAGCCTTTGTCCTTCCCCGGCATGTACCCTACCCTATCCCTGTACCAAATTTCATTAAAATCGGTTGAGTAGTTGGGCCGTGAAAGCGTAGCAAACAGACAGACAGACACACTTTCGCATTTATAATATAATTAGTAAAAATTAGTAAATTAGTAAAATTAGTATAATTAATATGGATATGGATTATGATACGACGTCAGCAAAAATGTGATCTACCGCGCTAATATATCGCAAATATATCGATAGCGCGATCTAGTTAAATAAGTCAAGTAGGTGCTAAGTGAGGAAACAGTTACGCAAATTATCCAGATAAATTGAGTTCTTTTTTTGTTCCCTTCAATTCAAGTTATGAAAGCCCAACATTTTCTTTTTCCGTTACCATAATACCGTTTTATTTATCTTCGTCTATCCCTGTCACTGGGATCGGAGGTCCTTTATCAAAGTTGCGTTTAAGCTGACAATCCTCTTACGGAGCGTGATACGAAAAGGTTAGGGAAACGTTGCAAGTGGCATGTCCTTGCAAAGGACTTTTGATTATTTATTATTAATACCTGGTTTTCCTTGTACATAATATTATGGTATTTTCAGATTTGTATCAGTTAGATTGGACAAATAATGATTTTTTTTTTTACACACGAGAGTTCCCATGTGTGCGTGAGGCAGAAAAAAGCGCTGCGATTGGCGAAGCTACGCACACTAGTGAAACTTTAAACTTGCGCGTGTTGTCGTGTAAAACAGCAAGATACGCTAGGGATTGACTAAAATATTTTTTATCGATGTTTATTTTTCGTACGGTCGACAGCATGTCAATATTCATATTGTTAACTTAAGTTGGACTCTATGTCTGTAGATTTTACTATTTTATTTTAAACTAGCTGATGCCCGCGACTTCGTCCGTGTGGACTAAGTTTTTTCGATTGCCGCGGGAACTCATTAATTTTCCGCGATAAAAAGTATGTATGTATGTATATTCTTTATAGCTGATGCCCGCGACTTCGTCCGCGTGGAATAAGTTTTTCAGTTAATTTTCCAGGATAAAAAGTATCCTATATTACTATCCCACGGTATAATCCCCCTATAATGGCGAAACACGTACTTCTTCACGTACGTTCTTCATATTTTAACGAAAGCCCAAATGCTGTTTCATGGCTATAACTTGAGAAATTAAGGATTTTCATACAAACTCTCAAATTCCTATTTCACCCCTTCGGGAGTGGAATTTTGAAAAACTGTGAAACACATATGTTTTCATTTTCAACCCGCAGCTCATAGCCTCATACCAAGTTTCAAGGCTATAACTTGAGAAATTAAGGACTTTCATACAAACTTTCAACCCCTATTTCACCCCTTCGGGGGTAGAATTTCGGGATAAAAAGTATCCTATGTCCTACCTCGTAGTATGGGCTCAAATCGTGCCAAGTTTGAATTCATTCAGTAGTTTCGGCGTGATGCGCGGCCAAGATACAGACAGACAGACAGACAGACAGATAAAAATGAAAAAAATTACAGATTTGGCTTCAGTATCGAATAATGAGTTACCTCCAAAAAAAATTTTCAAAATATCTTCAATGTACAGAATTGGACCTGTTACAGTTTTATTATAAGTATAGTTTAAAACATGTATGGAGACATAATGATATTTCTTTTGCTTATATCTACTGTTTCTTTATAAGAAATAAATAAAATAAAAAAACAACTATGGTTTACAAATGGTTTTTATTTGAATACATCAACAATATTTAAAACACACTATACAACAAAACCAACAAACACAAAATACTATAACAATATTTCAAACATTTATGATTAAAATCTAAATCTGTAACTATCATTAAAAGTTCATAATAATAAACTCAGAAACAAATAAACTATTTATCGATACGGTGGAAAAATGCTACTCAGCCCTATCGACAAGTTACTCTTATTGGGTAATACCAGGTAACAAGTGGAGTTGATCGTTCATACGCACTACGCTTTACATTGCCGCTCGCGTACATGACTCTGTTGGAGCGCGTTGTTCGCACCAGCGATGTACATACAAATTTGCGATCCAGTCACACTAGTGAAGGAAAACATAATGTCTTTAGTATTTTCAATTAAATCATTTAAAATCAAGGTTTAATGTACTTACCGATGAAAAGATATCTTGCCATTAGTCACATTGACATTTTGGCTTCTAGCTCTGCAGGTAATTACCGCGCAAGAAGACATTATAAACACTTTTTTGCGCGTAAAACTTACCAAGACAGTCCGCGGCCGACTGAGGTGTGTTTTTGGTACGTTTGAACCATAGATGATCGTTCGCTCAACATAGTGGCGCGCGTGACCCGCCCACATCGCCTTTCTAACCTCTTATTATATGTTCTGTGGTGTTTACCGAATAAATGGTACCTTAGGTACTTTACTGTAAAAGTACGTAAAAACTTATTGTATCACCAGATATATTTTGATCTTTTTGTTTCCACGGTGCTGCAAAGAACCTGTCATTTCAGTTTGAACCCATATCATAAGCGTGATCGCGGGCAAAACTCAGTGAAACTAAATTAGATTAAACAAGGAGACCGGGCGAGTTCCATACCGGATTTTGTAATAGGGCCGTGACTTGCTATCGTGAGTAGAAAAGGGGGGACATGATGAATTACAACACCCCCTAGGAAACAATCGCTTCATATTTCGACCTCGTCCTCTCACCCAATTACCTACTATAAATAATGAGATAGGATCGCATTACTATGCCGAGAATGGGCAAAGAGTAATGGTGGTAATTTTAAACGGGTGATGCTCTTTACGCGATTATACTTGTAATGGTTGTCGCTGTCTCTATCAATACAGCAGCAGCAAAATAGGTAGCAGTCTTTTGGTAGCTAGACAAGGCCCGTTGTAGGCATTTCGGTACACTCACAGCACAGCTCACACGAGCGGAGCGAGCCCCGTACGGACTCCGTTTAACTCGCAGAGAAAAACTGCATACAAGCACTTTCACCAACAAAGACTAGCGGAAACAGCTGGGCCACAAAAAAAGAGTCCAAAAAGCTTACTCAATAATGCAACTGTTTGGAAAATATACTCTTATAATTTTCTTAAAAATCTTTATCACGGGAGTTTTAAAAACCTAAATCCTCGCAGACGCAATAACGGGGTAGTATCTATTATTATAATAGGTATACTTTTTGCATCGGTTTTTTCTCTTTCACGCGATACAATATTCTCATATCATGTTAGTAAAAAAAAATATCGTAAAATTTTATATTACAAAATGTGCTATTTGTTCAAATGAGACGCGAAATACTGTGGGAAAGAGCATGTAGGACGCGAACAGTATATTTTTCAGCCAGTATATTACTCGGCTTAACCCAATAGCTTTTCCTCTGTCTGCAGGCGTAGGGTTGTAACATCTGCACACTTTTACATTGACATTTACTTAGGAATCTATACTAATATTACAAATGCGACAATGTCTGTCTATCTGTCTGTCTGCTGCGCTTTCACGACTCATCTGATCATCCGATTTCAACGAAATTTGGTACAGAGATATAGGTTGCATCCCGGGGAAGCACATAAGCTTTTTATCCCGGAAAATTTAAGAGTTCTAGGGAATCGTTACGTAGGAACCCTAGTATCTGCTCGTATATCGTCTACTGCTAGGGCACGCGTTGAACTGGAACAGAATTAAGGGCCGTGACAAATTGAGCGGTTTCGACGCCCGACGTGAACGATAAATAACGTGAAACTTTGACTCCGCCAGACACCGAAATACGCGGCTCCAGTGACAGACGATAAATAAAAATAAATAATAATAATATACATAATTTATTAAATGTCAAGGCTCAACGATACAATTAATTAAATGGCATTTAGGCGATGCGGTTGACTAATATGAAAATTGGTAAGTTTTTAAAGTGAAACTTCTTTAGATTAACTTTAAATCGTTGTGATTTGAAAATTCGATGAAAAGAAAAAGCGACACTAAAAAAAGACAAACATATTTATAATAGGATTTAGCCTGCGAGAGAATGAGTAAGAATACAAGTTATATTTGTCTCATTCACTCGTAGGCTACTTTCTGAAGTTTCACTTCTGCCGTGTGTGAATTGCACACACACACTTTTTTTGTTTTTTTATTCGATACAGGCTCACGCTTGACCACAGTCGCACCTGGTGGGAAGTGATGATGTGGCTCTTCTCCATAGAATCTTCTTTCTTTCTTCTTTTTTCCGAACCGGTGGTAGAGTCAACCCATGACGTAACATAAGATACACCCACGATACACCTGTATGTCATACATGAAATAAATAAATTGAGTATTGATTATAATATTTTTATTTACGATTCGATAAATAATTAGAGGTAGCCTGTTGGCACACCCCCCGAAATAATAAACGTCGAAGTCAAAATATAATTAAAGACATCTCAAGGAATCATTATCACAATGACTTCCTTTGTCCTTTTCTTTATTCCCTCAGCCTGAAGATGTTTTAAGATTCCACAACGGTTTATCTGCTTATCGGGCTACTTTTCTTCATTTATATGCAAAAGGAACTTGCCGGAGGACGACTCGAAATTGTAAATGACATTTTATTTCTCTGTTAGCGAAGGCTTCTTTATTTTCCGAGGCGCTTGAATTGGGCGGGAGGATCTGTTGCCTGTTTCAAAGGAAATATTAGCTTTAATTAAATTTTTCTGCCTGAGATGAATGAGACGCAGATGGTCTTTATGATATTTTTAATTGAGTTATTTTTAAGATACATAAATGTTGTTTTATTATCTAACGGGGCTTCTGCATTAGGGTGATCAGAACCCTGAAAAAATGTAATTGGGAAAAGGAAATCCATAGACATACAGGAGTAGCTACGTAAAACCCTTAGGATGATGTTAAACCTATGGAGAAAACTTTTACCGATTTTGTTCACATATCTTATTTGTTTTCTGCTCAATTCGGGTGCCAACACAGACAATGTTTGTTCTGAATCCAATTTCAAATATTTAGTTGTTTAGTGCTTCGATTCGAACGGTATATTCTCTGCCTGTCCGAAGCGAAAAGTCTAAAGCTGGATTCCCACGCAGATAGGTAAATAAACCGCTTGACGAGTTAAATTTAATAGAAACCTAGTATCAGCTAGTTTTCCTTAAAATTTAACTCTAACTTACTTATTTATCTAATTTTGAGGTTTTTTTGGTTTGTTGGTACAACCAAAAAAACCTCAATCCACGCGGACGATGTCGCGGGCATCAGCTTGTTTTCTATAAACTAGCTCATGCCCGCGACATTGTTCGCGTGGATTGTGGTTTTTGGTTTCGCCGGTACTCTTTAATTTTACGGGTTAAAATGTAACCTATGTACTATTCCAGACTATAATCTATCTCCGTGCCAAATCTCATCCAGATCCGTTCTGCCGCTGGGGCGTGATTGAGTAACAAACATACATCCATACATCCATCCATCCAAACTTTCGCATTTATAATATTAGTTCGATTTATTCTTCTCCAACGACTACAGCAATTGACAATCTTACCAAGACATCATCATCATCATCCAGCCCTACTTAGCACGGGTCTCCTCTCAAAATGGAGAGGTTTAATTGACCGAGCGAAGCGAAGGTCTCTGAGTCTACTTGAGTGAATTTGCACTTTTCCGTCCGTCCGTCCGTCTGTCAGAGCCTTATAACTTCTGAATTACTGAACGTAATTACTTCAAATTTAAATATAATATGTAAACCGATGGCTTCCCGCCGAATATGGCTTAAAAAGTTATAAAAATCTTTATTAGGGGGGCTCTCATAGAAGCGAATGCGAAGTAAAATATTTTTTATAGCGTTACATAGGGTTGCGGTATATCATTTTAAAGATAACTAGGAATAGAGCCCAAAAATATATTATTTTTAATTTTTCCCCTAAAATTGACGAAATGGGGGCTTTCAAAGTGGCGATTTTCTAACGTCCAAAGTTGACCTCAGAACTCTCAATTTTCTGAAAGGCTGAGCCTGAAACTTATCACTTATTTGAATTATATCCTGTACATGAACAACAAATACTAAAATCAGATAAATATTATAAGGAAACGAAATTATTTAATTTTTAATGTGCTTCAGTATTATTAACAGAACTTCAAAATTATGTCAATTCAATTCAAGTACACCATCTCTAAACTAAACTCAAATTACAGCTAAAATTATATTGCCATCCCTTTCATAATACTCCCTGCGGAAAGTGACAGCACTAG
The DNA here is from genome assembly GCA_917051295.2 of Erebia ligea. Classification (NCBI taxonomy): domain Eukaryota; kingdom Metazoa; phylum Arthropoda; class Insecta; order Lepidoptera; family Nymphalidae; genus Erebia; species Erebia ligea. Next base: position 8,087,826 of record OU785236.1, read on the forward strand.
TCTTTTTAGTTTAGTTTAGAGATTGTGTGATACAGTCGAATTGGCCACATTGTTGTATATGAATATTGTTTTAACTATTATTTTTAATGAGACTTTATGTTTTAATGCATACGAAGAGAATGGATGGCTGCAATCACAAAAACGGTGAGTATTTAATTTCTAAAGCTTACGTTCTCATTTTATTGTTATTTCTTTTTTCGGAACTTGTATTCACAGTAATTAAAAACCGGCCAAGTGCGAGTCGGACTCGCGCACCGAGGGTTCCGTACAATCCTGTAGTAAGTTTTAAATTATTAAAAAAAAACTACTTACTAGATCTCGTTCAAACCAATTTTCGGTGGAAGTTTGCATGATAATGTACATCATATATTTTTTTTAGTTTTATCATTCTCTTATTTTAGAAGTTACAGGGGGGGGGACACACATTTTAACATTTTGGAAGTGTCTCTCGTGCAAACTATTCAGTTTAGAAAAAAATGATATTAGAAACCTCAATATCATTTTTGAAGACCAATCCATAGATACCCCACACGTATGGGTTTGATGAAAAAAAATTTTTTGAGTTTCAGTTCTAAGTATGGGGACCCCCAAAATTTATTGTTTTTTTTCTAGTTTTATGTGAAAATCTTAATGCGGATCACAGAATACATCTACTTACCAAGTTTCAACAGTATAGCTCTTATAGTTTCGGAAAAAAGTGGCTGTGACATACGGACGGACACACAGACAGACATACAGACAGACAGACAGACAGACAGACAGACAGACAGACAGACATGACGAATCTATAAGGGTTCCGTTTTTGCCAAATTTGGCTACGGAACCCTAAAAACAAGCTAAACATTCTTTTTAATCACTTGTTTTAATTACGTCGGACCTTTCATATGTGTTGTATGCCAAATGACCTGTGGACTTTTGGGTCTCCAATAATCATAAATAATTGCCGGTGTCACGACCGCATGGCCGAAGCGACGATGAGACAGAGAGATGGATTAGACAATTGCATAACAATTGGGTATTTCAACTACAATTACTGTTCCACTAAATTATTTTTTGTGATTATTAAATAGAGGATCTCCCAAAAGTCGTAATGACCACGTCCCCTAGTAGTTGAATGTTCGAAAACCATTTTAAACTATCGATTGAAGTAAAAAGTGCGTCAAATTTCGATGGCGTCACTGTTCAGTATTTCATACAAAATCCCTTACTAAGCACGCGTTTTGAGGTTTGAAAAAAAGTTTCTGATATGACTTGTTGTCAAATACCCAATTGGTATAGTATTTTTAATAAAATACCTCTATTTCATTTTAAAATTATTTGCGAAAAATAACATCTACAAAAGAGTACAACTTTGTCAAAATATGAGAGATAGGAGTCTTCCTATTTGAAACCTGTACAAAAACTGGGTGTCAAAACTGGAAATGTAGGGATAGGGCTTCATCGGCGTTGTTAATGTGTGAAAAACCTTGTGGGAAAACCCTTCCGGCCGGCACGGCACGGCGCGCTCTGTGCCAAGAAATAAACACCAGTATGGCTAGCATTTTTTTTTTAATAAATATATAGGCCAGCGCTTGGCTGCAATCAGACTTGGTTGCAAGTGGTGATGCAGCCTAAGGTGGAGCGCGCTTGCCTAGAAGATGCCTATTCACTCTTGATTTTAAGGTACCTATATCAAAAGGTGCATGCGCACTACGAGTAAAATTATGTCTACCCGTTATCTCTCTCTGTCTACCGAAGCTAACATGGGTTACTTGTCTCGTTACGTCAAAAGTAGAGATAAAAGTAATATTTCTTATTTGTGGTATTTTTCTCTACGAACCTTTAAATGTCGACAATTTTTTTTCTTGTAATATACCGCATTTTGTGCATTTATTAGGGTAAATGAAAAATTTGCCGGCAACGACAACATCTCTCTCTCTCGTCGCGAGATAATCTCATTGTGCGCATGCTAAGCACACTGGTGTATTTCTCTCCTAAAATCACTTATTAATGAATGATTGTCAGGTATTTTCCAGCTCTTTACAATTTATTATTAATTGTTCTTTTACACAAAAAGTTAAATAATTGTGGTAGAAAACCAAATGAAAAGCCGATGGATGGGTACTGCATATTAGCCTATTCGTATAAATAGGCTATATGCAGTAAAAATCACAATGATAACTATTGATCACATTAATTATTATAAAAATCAGCTGTTTCATTCTCACTCAAATCTTTCTTCTTCCTTCTTACTTATTTTCTAAACTTAGGATCAATTGCACCACAGATGTTTACCTATAGATACCGTCAACCTAAAAACCCCACTATGGGTTATAAAAGTCGGGGTTCTTCTAATTTTTATTAAAATATAACCCATACCCTTAACTATGGATGTGAAAATACTTAATTGTTCCACTCACTTTGGTGGATTGTTCGTGGGCAAGTTGAACTTTAACCAGAACCATCGCTGGGGCGTTGGCCCTTAGATTATTTAAATCTAACCTAAAGGGTATAAGGGGCCACTACCGAAAACGATGACAGGTGATTGTACTAGTGATTACTGACTAGAATTCTACAAAAACACGTGAAAATAATCGGTTTTGTATTGGATTGTGTTTACTTAGTTACTACTAGGTTTTCGGTAGCGTTTTCCTTACACCCTGTATACTTATAATTATTGTAATGCAATATAAAGGATTCCGTGTATAATTCTTCCAGCTTCCTCCACCTCCTCACATCGAGCTGGTGATGTCGATGCCGTACCTCCGAACCGCCTTCAAAAAACCAACAGTCAGAGTTCGACGTGAGTATCCTCCTTCTACCTACCTATCAAACCTAAATCATATTATGTGTTGTGTATGTCCAGTGGACGTCTTGGGCCCGCTTGCGGAAACGCGATTATCCTTTTAACTTAAGAGTTAGCTGCTACATTGACAGAATTCGTTTAAAACTCCTGTCAAAATTTCAAATTTATTCCTGGGTTAAACGTATCTACAAGCGGGCCTTATTGGTTAACGAAGACTGAGCCAAAATATTCAACAATTTTCAATACGCCCTTAATATAATATTCCTCGTACTAGCACGCGCGCAAACGAAGAATTATTGAGTTCGCAAAATGAAGCGCAAAAGACATAAAGGAATTCTGTTCCACAAATATTGGATCCAGTGTGGAATCAAGAACATGTTTGACTCGTGTTACACACGACAATCAACCTTAGCTCGTTGCAATAAAATCCAGTATTACTAGGGGCGATCAAAAGTGTCCGGTATTCGTTAAATGAAATTGTTATTTGACGTTCATTTATTTTTTCTCTCATTGGGATTTATTTGGGATTCTCTGGTAGTTTTCACTGTAAAGTGTAACACTGCAATTGTTTTCTGTGCTTCACAATTTTTTTAAATCTATGAATCGTCGCTCTAAGCCTCTGTGTTCTGTTTCATCAAGATTAAGCTCCCATGCATACATCCAGGTTGTCCCATGCTGCCATTAAGAAAGCGGTTTCAATTCATGGAACGTATATTCCCAGTATATTCACCAGACCGCGATTACCTAATACTTATTTCCTCAGTTAAAAGTTCAATACAGGCACCGAATGCGAGGCACCAAATTCGAGAACAATGGCGAGGTCATGACTGCAGTAGAAGTTTCACCTCCGTGGCGCAGTGTTGAGCGCTGTTGTCTTAACGTGGGGATGTCCCGGGTTCGATCCCCGGCAGGGTCAATATGGGAATTTATAATTTCTGAATTTTCCCTGGTCTGACGGTGGGTGGCTTCGTCCGTGGCTAGTTACCAGTTACCACCCTACCGGCAAAGACGTGCCGCCGAGTGATTTAGTGTTCCGGTACGATGCCGTTTAGAAACCGAATAGGGGTATGGGTCTAATAAGTAGTTGTAACTGACATGCCCCTAGTGGATATAAATGGTGTTATTGAGATTCAGGAACAAGATTTTATTATGATTGAAGGACAAGATTAAGTTGAAAAATAAGATATTTGCTTGTATAGTTCTTGTGATTTTTAGGGTTCCCAAAGGGTAAAAACGGGACCCTATTACTAAGACTCCGCTGTCTGTCTGTCTGTCTGTCTCCAGGCTGTATCTCATAAACTGTGATAGCTAGAAAGCTGAAATTTTCACAAATGATGTATTTCCGTTGCCGCTATAACAACAAATACTAAGAATTATAAAAATATATATATTAAGGGGTGTCCCCATACAATAAACGTGTTTTTTTCGTATTATTTTGCTCAATATTAAAAACGGTAACAGGTAGACGGTTCAAATTTTCACAGAATATTAACTTGTATATTACCTTTCGAGATAAATAATTAAATATCAATAAAGTAAATATTAAAGGGGGGCTCCCATACAACAAACGTAATTTTTATTTTTAATACGTCATAAATCGTAAAACTTACTACAGGTTTGTACGGAACCCTCGGTACGCGAGTCCGACTCGCACTTGGCCGGTTTTATAACATTAGGTACCAATAACTTTAATCGCCCCTCGTACATCCGGTATTTTCCAGGTACGCCAAGTTGAATAATGCGATAGGTACCTACCTACCTGAAATCGATTCGTCGTTATTTGGATCGAAAACTTCGTCATCAATCCGAGACAGTAGAAGTTTTAATCAAATTAGTAACACGTTTCATTTCGAACCGATAAAACTCTTTCGCGATCTGAATATAACTTTTATTTGAAATAGAAGACCGATAAATTGGATTTTTAAAAAAACAACGATAGTAAAAATTTAACTGATTCGTCTAGGACCCTTGGACCCAGAAAGCTGAAATTTTGCACAGAGGTATTTTTAATGTACTTACGTAGACATGAAATACAGTAAGACGTTTAATGTACCTACATATAAAGTGTTAAAATAAAACTTATGTGATAGCCCTCTACCTACTATTACCTATTCTGTGCCTCTACCATCTGCTCTATGGCCCAAATCTGTTCTCGTATTTCTGTGTCGTATTACTATTTTAAATATAAAAGATACGCCGTTAGATATGCCTTCTACCTATACGCTGTTAGATATCTTCTTATATATAAAAGAAAGTCGTGTTAGTTACACTATTACTCAAGAACAGCTGAACCGATTTGGCTGAAAATTTGTGGGGAAGTAGCTTAGAACCAGGAGACGGACATAGAATACTTTTTATCCCAGAAAATTAAGGAGTTCCCGCGGGAATCAAAAAAAACTTAAACCACGCGGACGAAGTCGCGGGCATCAGCTACGAGAAGTATAAAAGGAAAAGGTGATTGACTGACTGGCTGATCTATAAACTCACAGCTCCAACCACTGGACGAATCGGGCTTTTTGGCATGCAAATAGCTTAGGTATGACGTAGACATCCGATTTTTTGAAAAATTTACCCCTAAGGGGGTAAAATAGGGGTTTGAGATTTGGGTAATTCACGCGGACGAAGTCGCGTGCAAAAGCTAGTGCTTGATATAGGGGCGCATTTCTGTACACGTAGGTAAATTATTCAAACGTAGGGATTCGTTAGTCTCGAGTCACGTAGCGAAAAGCCGCATAAAACCAGAACCATTAGTAAATACACCCTAATCCGGAGTTATTACTGGGATTATAATGGAAGACGTTTCCCTCGTCCTCTGTATACGACCTTATAACGATGGCGATCTGAGACTGCAATTAAGATTAAGTAGGTATTCAGTTACCTAGTGAACAACTGAAAAATCGTTGGAAAATGAACGTTTTTTACGACTGATTACGAAGTATTTTTTTTTGCTTTAGAAGCATAATCTCCAGGTCCTCAACTATACCCATGCCAAAAATCACGTCGAGCCGTTGCTCCGTTGCGGCATGATTGAAGGACAAACCAACAAACAAACACTTTCGCATTTATAATATTAGTATGATTTTGTCTACTACAACTTAGCCCTTGACTGCGATCTAACCTGGTGGTAAAGTGATGATGTAGTCTAAGATGTTAACGGGCTAACCTTGTTGGGGTATGGCAATTATATTAAACCCATACCCCTAATCGGTTTCTACACGGTATCGCACCGGAACGCTAAATCGCTTGGCAGCACGTCTTTGCCGGTAGGGTGATAACTAGCCACGGCCGAAGCCTTCCACCAGGCCAGACCAGAGAAAAGTCAGAAATTGAAAATTCCCAAATTGACTCTGCCGGGGATCGAACCCGGGAACTCCCACGTTAAGAGAACACTGCGCCAGGGAGGTCGTACAAAATATTGTTTAACAGTTAGACATATTAAAAGTATCGTAAGGTACCTACTTACTGTCACTTGGTATTCACCCGCAGGTTCTTGAGTCCACTGGCTATGACCCTTTTAAGATCATAGTCCCCAATCTCATTATAACAACGCTAACGCAGCAATTAAGTCACAGTGATTAAGTCTATGGCCTCTATTACCTATTCTGTGCTATGGTTTTCAAAATCGGACGTTGGTCGCGATATTTTTTGCCTTATCATTTTGCATCCACACATTTTGATGAGGAATGTTTAGTGCGGTAGTACTATAGGTAGGTATACCTACAGTATGAACGAAGTTCTCGGGGTTCGTCTGTAGCTTTCGGATATTCTTTGTGCCGGTTTTTTGGCAGGAGCACTATAATATGTTATGAACCTACAATATGTAATTTCAAAAACTGTAGCTTCATGATCGTTTGTTAATAAGGGGTGGTGCCCCGAACTTACGACCTTGTTTCCTATGAACTCGGAGTTCGGTCTTAGGACCTACCAATAGAACAAATAAAACAATAGGACCTATTTTTTTGGTGATGTAGCGCCATTTTTGCCCAAAGGATTACTAGTTCTAGGAAAAAGTGTGATAATTTCACTTCTGTTCGATAATAATAATTGAAGTATTTAGCGTTTAACTACAGGATATGTTTGAATTAAACTTACACGTAAGTTGTCTTTGATGTAAAGTCGTTTTTAAGATACAACCCGGGGCAAATTTGGTCTAGACAAAAATAATATCAGATAAAGTCTGTGTTTTTCTGAGAGTGCCAGGTTATTGAAGAAATAGAGGTTGTGAACGGCTCCGCTCGCGTGGTACTCGTATATAGAGTGAATATCCCGGGTAACAGAGGCTTAGTTGTATATTTTTGCGAGCTTTAGTAACATATTTTTATTTAAGGGTATTTGATCTCGGAAACAAAAGCCCCCGCGACCCACGTTCTAGCGGGTCGGTGGACGGGTCATTGCCCAAATGACTTTTAATTTTTCGCGTTTTTTTGAGACCGCAATATCGGGGGTGGGAGGCAATTATTGATTTGAACGTTCAACAATGTATCACATTTTGCGTACATGTATCAATTTTGAAATCGACCTAGAAGATTTTTTAAATTAAATCCATTATGCTATGTACGGAAAAGTAGGATAATATATACGATCATGTATTGCTGCTATGATTTTCCAATATAGTTCCAGGGATTTTCCGCGTTTACACTAATAATATATTTTCATTCGCCTTTACCAAGGTAGGTACCAAGGTATTTGTATCCCCTAGAGATGTGGTAAGTGTTTCAATTAATTCATAGTTTTGTTTTTTGTCCACTACAAGTTAGCCCTTGACTGCGATCTCGCCTGGTCGTATCTGATGTTACTTACGAGTACTTATAATAAACCCATACCCCGAATCGGAGTCTACACGTTATAGTTCCGGAACGCTCAATCTATTGGCAGAAGTCTTTGCCGGTGTGGCGAGAACTAGCCACGGCCGAAGCCGTATAGTATAGATAATTTCCCAAAGTGACCCACCCGGGGATCCAACCCGGGACCTCCGGGAACGCATATAAGACAACAGCACGGCGCTCGCCACTGCGCTAGGGTCTTACGATATGGAAGGGTCAAAACCCCCTTTCACTAGCTAGAGGAAGCTTATCTCATGATTAGGGATAAGGTCCAAAGGGATAATGAAAACTAAGCCATCTTATCGGTGGGTCTTAAACACTATCCTCGACTATCGTAACTCACTCAAGTGAAAGAAAGAAAGAAAGAAAAAACATTTATTCACAGCATTGTGCCACACAAAACAATACCTTAAGGTAAATGTTACCATGGCGCTTCCAGTACCTGAGCATTAGACTCATGATCAAGTCATAGAAGCACCACGATAACACTTGTGGTGTGTGGCACAACCTGAAAAAAGGCATCAGCTCAGCATAATGCTGAAACCCTTGCAATGAATTACAAGGGCATTCAGCGCTGATTTTCAGCTGAAGCCCTCCTCCAGGTGACACCACGGCTACGTAACTATACTAATTAAAACTAAACAATCTCTAATTAAGGCTTTAGGTACTAAATAAATAAATAATAAATAAGTATACATCTATAATATAATATGCATAATATAATATACCTACTTAATTATAAATAGTTAAACAACATAAATTTTAAATATCTTAATCAATATTAAATAAAAATAAGTAAATAAATCACTATTTGGTAAAGTTACAAGGTTGTATTCGTGCACTAAATAAACTATGGTGAAATAATACAGGAAATAATGATATTAACAAACAAAGTTCCTGGCCCACAAACTAATCCCTGGAAAGGATTCCCTTTGCATATGGGAAGCCAGTTTTATACCAGAATTGATAATTCTGAAGTTGATTGCATATAGATAAACAGCATAACAATCCCTGGTGACTGCGATTCCTCAGGATTCCTGTGAATAGTGCTGGTCATATGGTATAACCGCATTTGTATATTTGGAGGAATCCTTTATGAACAGTTTGTGAAGTTTAAAAAAGGATAAGGAGTAGTCTGAGCTCATTCTACTTAAACGACCCTTACTCCTTATTTATCGGATTGTGTCCAGTGCGGATTTTAAATATTATAAAACAACCCTCAGAGAAAATAGTCCTTGTTTCAAGTTTGCAAGTGTTTTTTTGTGATATGTTTTTTTTTTTTTTTTTTTTTTTTGTTTTTGTTTTGTTGTGGCGCCAAGCTACTGTGCCAGGATGAGACAGTCGGGGTGACATGTCACAAGATAGCTTTCGCTGTGAGCAGTGTTCCAACCCTCGTTTCTTCAAAAATCACAAAGGCCTGAAAATACATGTAGGAAAAGTACATAAAACCTTAGATCCATCATCGGTACCACCCATTTCATTCTCCTCTATTCCAATCAACTCACCTGCTGCCCCCCTATGGGAATCTTTAAGCACATTTAAAAACTCAATCCCTGTAATCAGACGCATTCCACGAGGTTCACGTCATTCAGTTTGCTCATCTCTTAAAAAATCCATACAAAATGTTTTATGTCATAACTCCTACCATAGCTGGGAACTCTTGCTCACGTTCGCGTACCGTACGCTACACGTTGACAAAGGTCAGAGCCTCTCCCTTACACAAAAAATAAAAAATAACTGCACTAATAATGACAACAATTACAGCAACTTTCCTTCCCCTTCCCATCCTCCCTTAAAACGCAGTGTTACTTTAAACAAATTAATTGAAAATAAAATAGGTGATGGTGATCTTAAGGGAGCGGCTCGGATTTTATTTTCTAGTGACACTGTTGCCCCTGACACGGCGGAGACTCTGGAAGCACTGCGTTCCAAACATCCATCCCCATCTCATAATTCTTCTTTTCCGGACGCACCGAGCAGTGACGATTTGGTTTTTCAGGCCACTACAAACGACGTGCTGGGAGCTCTGTTGGCTTTCAGGAGTGGTTCGGCTGCAGGGCTCGATGGTTTGTCCCCACAACACTTCAAAGATTTGGTTTGTGGTCCCAATATCGACGCAGACGGAACACTCCTCAAAGCCATCACTGATCTGGTGAACCTGATGCTATCTGGACGAGTACCTCAAGAAATAGTTGAAACTTTATATGGTGCCAATCTATGTGCCCTAAAAAAAAAGGATGGTGGTATACGTCCCATAGCAGTGGGTTCGACGATTCGGCGCGTCGTTTCAAAAATTTGCTGTAAAAAAATATTACCTTTAATTTCATCTACATTTGTCCCTGTACAATTAGGTTTTGGAGTTAAGGGGGGATGTGAGGCAGCTGTTCATGCGGCTCGCACTTTCCTTCTTAGTTCCCGGGAGAAGGTACTCCTTAAAATTGATGTCAAGAATGCTTTTAACTCAATAGATCGTGGTGTCCTCCTCTCAGAAGTAAAAAATAAATTTCCACAGCTGTATCCATATTTAGCGCAGTGCTACCGGAATCCATCCAAACTTGTTTATAAAAAAAATTTACTGAGCTCCGCTGTGGGCTGTCAGCAAGGAGATCCACTTGGACCCGCAGTTTTTAGTTTGGCTATCCATCCTATCATTTCGACGCTAAATTCAAAATTTAATGTTTGGTATTTAGATGATGGGACCTTAGGTGGCGAAGTGAACACAGTTTTGGACGATCTAAGCAGTATTATATCAAAATTTGCATCTATTGGCCTAGAACTTAACTTTGATAAATGCGAAATATATGTTCCAAATTCGTTTTCGGCTGTTTATAAATTAGATATTTTAGAGCAATTCAAAAGTTTGGCTCCTGGTATTAAAATATTAAATGATGAGTCACTTCATCTCCTAGGGGCTCCTGTACTAGAAGCATCAGTTCCTCAGTTTGTTGAAAATACTATTTCAAAATTTAGTAATAACTCCCACCGCCTGTTTGAAATTAATCCACATATGGCTCTTACAATATTGCGGTTTTGTTTATTTGTTCCAAAATTTACTTATTATTTAAGATGTTCTCCACTTTGGAAATTTAATACTTTATTGGACAATTTGGATGCTTTTGTTAAAAATATTCTCACTAATATTTTAAATTGTCCAATAAGTAATCAAGGATGGTCCCAGGCTTCTCTTCCAATCAGGTATGGTGGTCTGGGAATTCGCAAAATTTCTTGTGTTTCGTTGCCAGCATTTCTTTCCTCTGTTTACAGTACACACACTCTCTATGGCAAGATTATATCCAATTCTTTAGGATCCATGGAGGTGTCTTGCTTAGCAGAGGCAAGAAATGAATGGTCCATACTTAGTCCCAGCCAAGTGCCGGTTTCTCTTTCTTCCCAGAGACAGTGGGACGACATTCTTTGCAAAAAAACTTTTGACACTTTATTAGCTGAGACAAATTCTAAAAAAGACCGTGCTCGTCTTCTCGCTGTCTCTGCAAAAGAGTCTGGCTACTGGCTACATGCTCTTCCCTCGGCCAACCTGGGCACTATGTTGGACCATACTACACTCTCTGTTTTAATTGGTCTTAGACTTGGCGCCACAATAAACCAGCCTCACCGTTGCCACTGCGGTGACTGTGTTGACGCCTTCGGCCACCATGGGCTATCCTGTTCGAGAAGCGCTGGTCGCTTCTCCCGTCATAGTTCCATTAATGACGTCATCCGGAGGTCCCTTGCCACCGCCCATGTGCCAGCTGTACTGGAACCTATTGGTTTGGCGCGTAGCGATGGCAAGAGACCTGATGGTATGACGCTCATACCTTGGAAGATGGGCAGGTCGCTTGTTTGGGATGCAACGTGTGCAGACACTTTAGCTGCATCCCACATTCAGGCGACCTCCTCTACGGCGGGTGCAGCGGCCATCAGCGCCGAACAGGCCAAGAGGCGCAAATATGAAAACCTCGATTCGAGCTTCATATTCGTGCCTTTTGGTGTGGAGACCTTGGGGCCGTGGGGCCCGGGGGCTCGAGCTCTTTTTGAGGAAATTTCTAAAAGGGTTATCGAGTCAACCGGGGACCCGAGAGCTCGCAGCTACCTTGGTCAAAGAATTAGTTTGGCCATCCAAAGGGGTAATGCTGCCAGCATCTTGGGTACAATGCCTCGCTGCGGTGGTCTCGATGAGGTTTTAGATTTAATTTAATTTATTTTACTTAGTTTTAATTTCATAGTGTTTGTAATATTAGTTTTAATTTACATTTCATTTATAGTTTGTTTATTTCCTAGTTGTATATACCTACTACTCAAATAGTGAGGCTAGTTAAAAATAAAAATAAAAACCCAATCACCAGATACTTCAATATTTATACTATATATATAAAGTAAAGTGGAAAGTACTACTCGTACATCTCTAGTGGAAAGTCTTAAAATTTCTACTAATCCTTAATGTTGTTGATTTGTCATTCAATAATGTCGCAACGAAGAAACGGATCGACGTGATTTTTTGTGTGGATATAATATAGTTAAAGGCCTGAAGCGTGAATGGGTTACTTATTATAAATATTGAAAAATCAGAAAGAAAGAAAGAAGAAAGAAAAATCATTTATTCATCCTGTGCCTCGTACATAAAATCAAACTTAAAAATTAAGCTATGGCTATTGCACCCACATGGCACAAGATGAAAAGGCCCCGACTCAGCATTAATGCTGCAGGTTTTGCATCTCAGCATTAAATCAGCAGTTACTACGATTCACAAGCACTTGTAAAAATTTTTTTTAATAAAAAAACATTTGAATTTATATTCAGAGTTCCCACGGGGGTTTTAAATAATAGTATAGTAAACTAATAACCTCTAGTTTCTACAACAAAGATAGACCGTAAGTTAAACTTAGAGATAAGAGTAGATTTATGAGTGGATTACTCACAGAAGCTTCTAAATTGTTTGGATCCACAACATATTCTGGGTCGCCAAATTATCTAGAAACAGATAAACTTACTGTCCCAAACAACGTCGAGTTAATCTAAGTCTGCCAAAAAACACCAGATGGTGGCTTTATTTATAACAAGCAGATGCTCGCGACTTCGTCCGCGTGATTTAAGTTTTTTTAATTCCCACGGGAACTCCCTAATTTTTTGGGGTAATATATAGCGACACTCACAAATAATATGGCTTTCTATTGGTACCAGAATTTTCAAAATCGGCTCAGTAGATCCAGAGATTACCCTAACTCACAAACTCACAAACTTTACCTCTTTATAATACTCGTATTAGTATAGATGTAGTTTAATCGCGGATTTCCGTCTTCACACAAGAAAGTGAATCGTAGATATGCTACTTTATTTTTTGTTCGGTAATACAACTAAATACAAAAAGTGGATAGATAAATATATAAGAAGAAAAATAAGGCCAATTACAAGTTTTCACAGATGGAATTTACATAGCATAGAAAAAGCTAGCATATTATGGGTGGAAAAAGTAAATAGTAAATTAAAATATATAGAGCATAAAGTTATTATAGGAAGATAAGTGAATACGAAAAGAGAAAAACCAACACATAATATTCTGATACTTATTTAATAAGAAAAAAATTCTGACCTGACCTATTGGCTAAAATTCGTATGACGATGGATAGCGCTTAGCTATCCAAGACTAAAAGATGCGGCTCAAAATAGAGAAGATTTTCACATGATGACCGCCAAACTTCGTTTTGAAGAAGGCACGCGATGATGATGATGATGACGATGATGATGATGATGATGATTATGATGATGATGACCTACTCATAAACTCTTAGATGACTAAAATATAAACCGTTGCTCACCAAGCGAAGAACTTTCCGTTCCAGGGCCGTCTTAGCACATTTGCCGCCTGTAGGCTATTCAAATTTTGCCGCCCCCTCAACCCATCCCATCCGGCTTCACCTCAGCCGTTTTTTTTTTGGCCTGGCCTGAAGGTATAGTATTAGGTGGTGTGGTCCCACCCACACCTATGTCGCAAACAGTCTTACATCCGAACCTGTCGTCGGTTCTCGTCGGATGTCGTTAATTGTATATGCGGTAGTCGTCGTTTGTCGTCGAACCGATGACTTGACGACAAGCTCGAATACATAAAAATGTCGCAGACTGTTTTCGACATGGGTGTAAGACGACCAATATTATTACATATAACACAATAATAATAATGATAAAATTTTATTTTGATATACCCAGTGCCACTCTAACAGTAAATACGAATCTAACGACACCTTTGAAGCTAAAATCCATCGAGCCGTTCAGGCTGCAGAGCGTGCCAAACATTTGAATTTGGCGCCAAAATCCGTCATTTTGTTTTTTTTATTTTGATATACCCAGTGTCACTCTCACAACAAATACGAATCTAACGACACCTCTCAAGCTAAAATCCATCAAGCCGTTCAGGCTACAGAGCGTGCCAACGAAACAAACATACATACATACATACATACTCTCGAAAAACATAACCCTCCTTCTGGAGCAGTCGGGTAAAAACAGTCGCAATTTGATGTAGACCTGTTTTGTATGGGTTTTTGAAAACTCCTTTTGAAAAAACCGAATCTGATCTGGCACAAGTTATTGTGATAGAATATCTCTACATTTAGACAATGTTGAGCAGAGCAGTGCAGTGGACCCAATGAAAAAATCTTAATTTTCTAGCTTCTAAAACAAGTAGGTACTGTACTGTACTTAGTTATAGTTACTGTAGTTTAATTACTGATTACTTATTAAAACATTACGAAAGATTACTTAGTACTTACCTACAATAAGTTTGTATCGTCTTCGCCGGTGTTGTTGTATAATACAAGTTATAAACAAATACACTCTTGACCACTGAACACTTTAAATTAGAAAGAATTCGCAAATTAAAGAAAAACTATCCAAAATTACTTTTGTTTTGAAGTAAATACGAGAGCGGGACGGGATCGCCGCTGCCCTATATCTTTCTCTTTTGCTCTCGCGACTCTATACCGCCGCGCCGCCGCCGCCGCCGCCGCAGCGCGCCGCGCGCGGGTCATTCATTCGGTTCCCGAGGGCGCACGAGCGCGACCGATTGAGCCGCGCGCGGTTAGCGCGGTCTTTGCTGCCGCTCCGCCGCCGCCCCGGCCCGCGCTTTTATTAGGGTTTTGATTTCAGCCAGAAACTATTAATTTTTTTTTGGCGAATTTTGCCGCCCCCCAAAATCTGCCGCCCTAGGCTTAAGCCTACTCAGCCTAGTGGATAAGCCAGGGCTGTTCCGTTCTCTATGAAACCGACGGGTCTTAAAACAGACCGCAATTTTCCGTAAAATCTTTCCAAATTCTAGATATTACATTTTCTATTACTGGGTCGATCGTTATAGGCGGAATTAATTTTTATAATAATCTATCTGAAATCTTTCGACAGTTTTTGAGAAATAGTAAGTAACTAGATGATGCCCGTCGCCTGACTTCGTCCGCGTTGACTAAGTTTTTTCAATTCCCGCTTAATTTTTCGGGATAAAAAGTAGTCTATGTCCTTCCCCGGGATACAACCTATCCCTGTACCAAATTTCATCAAAATCGGTAGAACAGATGGGCCGTGAAAGCGTAGCAGACAGACAGACACACTTTCGCATTAATTATAATATTATATAGTATGGATTTATCTAAAAAAGGTCGATCTATTTTGGCAGATAAAAATGTTGTAAAGTAGTCTGTCGTCAGATTTCATTTCAGATAGTGATTATTAACTAGAAGTCGCGGGGACTTCGTCCACGTGGATTGAGGTTTTTCATTCTCGCGAGAACTCCTTAACATTCCGGGACGCAACCCTTCCCCGGGACGCAAACTACCTTTGTTCTAAATTTTGTCAAAAATCGGTTGTAAACATGGATTGGGAAAGCGTAGCAGAGAGACAGACAGACATACTTTCGCATTTATAATATTATTATGGAACCCGACCGTGAGTAGCAAAATCCTCAGTTTATGGCTTGACTTTCGTTTGGACTTTGGAGTACCTAAAGATTATCAAATTATTGAAAGGTATGATAAGAAGATTCTGTTAAATATCCTCTGTTGATAATATGATTGAAGATGAAGATGAGTGATAAGAAGATTCTGTTAAATATCCTCTGTTGATAATATTATTGGTCAAGTTCTGCCACCACCACCCAGCGTATCTCTTTTTGAATGGTAAGTGATTCCTCTGGTAGGATTCACTTACTGCTGTTTTTAATAACTCTATAAATTACTAGCTGATGCCTGCGACTTCGTCCGCGTGGATTGAGGTTTTTCGGTTCCCGCGGGAACTCTTTAATTTTCCGGGATAAAAAGTAGCCTATATGCTATTCCAGACTATAATATATCTCTGTGCCAAATTTCATCCAGATCCGTTCAGCCGTTGGAGCGTGATTGAGTAACAAACATCCATACATCCATACATCCATCCAAACTTTCGCATTTATAATATTTATTAGATTAGATAACAAATAGTTAATCTCATCTCTTTTGCAGCAACGACATCGTCGGAAATGTACGCACGTTCATCCCTTAACACGGTGGGCGCTTTGGACGGGCGTGGTCTGGTGGCAGTCATAAAGCGGCAGGTTCCGCTGGCAGGGCAACTCGACCACGAGCTCTCCTGGGGACAGGGCTGGGGATGGGTCACTCTACCTAACGGCGTCTGGAGTGGACGTAAGTAGTGCCTAATTTTACTTGATATAAATAAGTAGGCTGGGAGTTGGGACTATTGGGGTGTCGCTTTGGACAGGAGTGTCTAGTGGTAGTCCTCAAAAAGGGAGATCTTGTTAGCGACTGCGAGATAACTTAACCATTATCTCTCCTGGAGACCGGGCCTCTGAGGAGGGTGAAAGTGCTCCTCAATTTTATTTGACGAGCTCAGTAAGTATATGCCCATTAATTTTGATCAAGCAACGAATGCCAGGTGATAATTATTGTTACGTCACGTTCGTACGCTTGATCTCAAGCGAGTGCCTTGCAAGTGGCCTTCATCCAGAGGTGAACGCTTGAGATGACGGCGAAAATAAAACTTTATAACTAAAAGAAAATAACTTACGGCTCACGTTCACGAAATGACAAACAGTAACCTGATAATATTTAAATTTCAATGAGCCAATTTCTCAGACATTGCCAAAAAGATTATCTCATAAACGATTGATATCTAA
Organism: Erebia ligea; assembly: GCA_917051295.2. Taxonomy (NCBI): domain Eukaryota; kingdom Metazoa; phylum Arthropoda; class Insecta; order Lepidoptera; family Nymphalidae; genus Erebia; species Erebia ligea. The sequence continues at coordinate 8,104,582 of OU785236.1, forward strand.
TAATTAATTAATTGATCGACTTAATCTGTGTCTATTACTTACATTTTAGGTTTGACATGGTCACAAGAAGGCGAAGATTTTGCGCTTCATGCGATGCCGATAATGCACCACACTAACGTTTCTCAAGCGTGCTCTATGCTGGATGGTGTCACAGCCTACGAAGCATCAGCTTACGAACAAGCCCTCGCTGAATACGACGACACTGCCACAGGAACTTCCGACGACTGGGACTTCGGAGTAGACTGCGGAGATTTCATGATGTAACTTTCGTATCGAGCCTACTGATGGGTTTTCATTTGCTACTCTGTGGATACTCCAAAAGGAGACGAAGAAATTTGGAGTTTTGGTAAAAGAATATTTTGTAATATTTGGTTCTTCAGAAGAGTATTCAGTACCATCTACTGCTGGAAAATGTTCGTACCTACATAATATTATGTGAAACGATAACGCAATTGTGTCACTATTGCTCAAAAATGATCTGTGAATGATGCTATTAGCTGAAAAATGATCTGTGCTGGTCACGAGTCACGAAGGAATTTTACTAATGTGCCAATTAAAATCTAATTTTATTGCAAAAGGATATCTTATGACTTTTATATTTCTGCATTTTACGAAACAATAAATAATAATTAATAGTACATAGAGAAATAATGTTCAGATTATATAAAATTGGCTCAAAGGGATAATGCTTGTACTAGTTGCATGCTCTATAGTCGTAACTGTGTTTGTCATAGAAAAGATGTGTGTAGCCATTACAGCTTAGATTCGTATTCTATATACTTACTATGGCCTATACCTAACACGTAGACCAGTTTTTGTAAAGTTAGATATAGATTTTTAAAAGCACAGAATTAGTTTTACTGTTGGATGATCGAGTTACTCTCCTTATTGCCTTTCTTTTGTTGCTCATTTCTTAGTTTTAATAAATTATTATTAGTTTAATAAAACTATTAATATTAGTTTAATATTATTAGTTTTAATAAAACTCATTAAAAGATCTTGACAACTTTTACCCTTTCTAATAAATCCGTTTACTTTGTAGCCCTTTTAAATTGTCCAAAGATTTTTGAGATGTTTTACTTGTACCAATTCAGGGTATTATACAATCGCACAAAAAACAAAATAGTGTGTCAAAATGATTTTATTTTTTTGTTAATAACATAATATTATATTGTATAGAATATAAGTGAATTTGCTTCGACCCCAATGACACCAATTAACATGAGATTAAACAACAATAAAGTGATAGTTTATTATAGATGTAAGTTGAATCGATGTTAGATTGTAGAATGTGGTCGGTAGAATAATACAGAATTTCCACTAATTAAAACGGACGAGCTCTTTAAACTTTTAAGTTGAAAAGAATATACCTACAATGATTTTGGCCTGATTATGAATCGTGTATATGTTTGTAAAGACTTATTTTCATTGGCGGAAATTAACAGATTCGGGGAGCTGGATTACTAAAAAAAAGCATGCGGTGCCCGGGTATGCAGCTGTGTAAGGTTTGACCGTATTCGACTGCAACCGTTTTCGGTCAAGCACTTATGTACCTATACTATAATTCGGTTTGCCACATTCGATCGCAGTTCGTTTGCTGTGACCAACCTAGTGGTAAAGTTGTTACGGTTGGCCGTATTCGGTCATAACTGACTTATGGAAACTTGCTGTTGGCCGAAAACCGAGTATGAACGACGCATTTGGTCACCGACCTAATGGTAATGTAAACGCGCCATCGGGTCTTTGACGGGTTAATTTCAATCGGTAATATCCACACTTTGTAGAGTCGACATGCTGAGATGTCACCAATGGAAATAAGACTTTGGATTAAGTCAACGATCGAAGCTATAAATTGAGATCAAAAACTTTTGATGAAAACGAAAATGATGAAGGCAATGCTACTATAGATTGGAATTTGTGTGTCTTGAAATATATTAGTCGCAATTGGTCGGTATAGTTAATAGTAGTATTAGTACAATTATATTGGCAAAAATTATAATTATACCTAGTCGCTAAAATCTTCCGACCTACCCAAAGACTGCCTAAAGTTATTTACTACCTGTGTTGTGTAAAATCCTAGGCACGGAAACCGCATTAAGTAACCCTGGTCCTGCGGATTATTACATTGCAAGATATTTTTACTTTGCAAGGTATTATGGATTTTTGCGTGGCGCTGTATTGAACTCGTGCTTGCTTGCATGCTGCTATCTGTAGGTATATTTTTTAGCAATTTTGTGCTGTAAGTACCCACATAGGTAGGTAGGTACACGGAGTTCGCTCACTTCAGATGAAATAAAGGTTGTGTGAATACAAAACAATCGTTTTGAACTAAAAGAGGGATGGAATTATTGGAAAAAGAGAATATTCTTTATTTCCTTACTTTAAGTTTTAGTTAGGTTAAGTTATTGAATGGTCTCATTAAATCACTGGGATGAGGATTATATACCTAATAGGCAGAAGAAGGATAAAGAAGATGCAGTAAGTAGTTAATAATGGTTTCATAAAGAGGAGTTAAATGTAGGTACTAGTTTCACTCCCGCCCCTCGCAAAAAAAGTTGCAGAAGTCGCTTTCATTTTAATGTCAATTTCTGCAAGTTTTTATTCATAATATATAAGTAACTTGCAGAATTTTACTTACTGCGTATAAAAAATCGAATTCTGAGAGAAATTGTAAAGGTATTACGTATTAATAACTAACTTTGCAATTTTGCAGCATTAAATTATTTTATATTAAATTAAATTAAATTGGTCGGAGGGGTAAGAAAAGTCACAGAGTTAATAATGCCCACAGAAAAAGTCATAGTTCATAATGCCTACTATCCAAAAAATATCTTGCAATGCGATCGATATAATATTATTGTAGTAGCAAATTATGTAGTAATTACGAATATTTTAGATAATAGGTACTAGTCGTGTTTTTAAATTAAGTAGAGGGCACGACAACATCATTTCGATGTGTTCCATAAAGTACCTATAAGTTCTTTACTTATTTTCAACGTGAAAAGCCTTTGAAAATCCTGAGATTTTATAAAACACGTAGGTAAGTACCTATTTACGAGTAAAAACTTCGCACACGACGCCATTTTGAAAACCGATAGGATATTGAGCACATACCTATTCGTAGTTGATATCGGTTTATTAGGACGGGCCTAAAATCCGCTTTACCCTTACCACAAGTACGGGTAAAGCTCGCCACTGCCAATAAGTCATTTGACTTGAGTTAAACGACTTATTTCAAGTGGATGAACGCCTAAGTTCGCTCACGTGTCACGGCATCAGTATGACTTCTCCATCGACGACGGAGCCTCCTACGACTACTCGTGGCTTGTTACAAAGGCGCGCGGATTTCGCATTCACGGTCAAATGTCATGACATCAAATGACAGGATGTGGATTATGCAGTAGGCGCGGAATTTCCGTGGGTAAAATTTCTTTCAGATTTCACAATCTCGATCAAATTATGGCTTTATGCCGTGACTTAAGTCAAATGACTTACCGACTGTCGCTTTCGCAGCCTGTTTGTGTTGCTGGTTGCATCTTAATTGACGCACTAAATGACGTCATGTGCTAGGGTTTCTATTAAAGTTGAATAAAAGGGTATCAAAATATACAAGATTATACTCTCAACTCAATTTTATCGTAAGAAATTAATAATTATTTTATTTTAAGTTTAACTTAATAAGGTAGGTAATGGGACAGTTCTAAAATTTTGATATTATCTGTTCGTATTTTCGTTGTAAGTAATTGTGTTTTACCTGTACCTAGGTATAATATCAGGTTATCCTTTTAAATTGATATCGGCGTAAATACTTTTGTTTCATATAAAGTTTTATAAAAAATAATATTAGGCAGCAATAAATAAAGTTTGACGCTGGATTCGTTAAAAATATATTTTTGTAAGGTGCACTTAAAATACTTTTAGTTTATTTTGGAATTTTAATTTTATTTTATGTTAATTAAAACTACTTACTTTGCTAATAGATTTAGTAAGTAGGTACTTTTTAAGTTCTGAAAAATTATCTTATTATTGATAATTTTACTGAGTACCTAATTGAGATTAAAAATAAATATCACTGGCATATTTTTATAAGCATTACAAATAACCTTATTATCTTTGATTTAGAAATGAACCTATAGATTAATAACATACCTATATAGTAGTCAGGTCACAAGAGATTTAATTTAAATACTTCTGTAATTAATATTTGAGAACATCAAAAAAAATATAATTTATTTTTATTCTTTAATGTGCCTAAACTGGGCCTATTTTGAAGAGAGAATTTACCTACAGCGAGTGCATTTTAATTATAGAAAACAAATGACAAATAATGTCATCTACAGACGTGCCAACAAATTGACTGTGGAGTGTCGACACGCCAACCAAGACAATAATATTGTAGTCAACTGAACCAATCAGCCTATACGTTGCAACAAGTCGGTTGCCAATATTTTCTGACTAATAAATAACAATAAACAACTGAAAGAGCCACAATGTGCGACGGAAACGTATCCAAAGTGCATGCTAGAAGTTTTACCTAGAAATGTCTTATATAAGTAACTTTATGAAGTCGTTCACACTGCGAAGCCCACATTGGAGCTATGATGCTACAGTGTTATTTTCTCCATACAATATTACAAAGCGTTTGGGCATGGACGCACGTACTCAGTCATCAGTGTGACGTCCTAAACTCCTAACATGCAGTTGACTCACATATTCCGGCTGTTTCAGTTTAATTCCGGCTTAATTCAGGCTGCCGCAATCTTCAATAGACGTGCAAACAAGTTGGGTGCCGACATAAGTAGGAATGGAACTGTAAGTTGGCGTGTCTGTTATATAGAGATAAGTCCAACGCGTGTAGTTGCCGACGCACCGCGTCGCGTCGTGTGTTCGTACGGTAGACGTAACTGATACGTTTATAGCAGCTGTAATAAATTATGAATGTTTGTATGTAACTTTTGTAAAAAAAAAATAAACGCCTTTGCGGTGTAACTTTGTGTTTTATTATGCACTTTTCTCTAATAAGATAGCCATGCCATCAGCTGTTACCACAGAAATAGGAATCTGCATAAAGTCTTCATTTGGAAGTATGAAAGAGTCACATGGACACCTTATAATAGAAGATAAATTGTCTGTACTACCCAAACCGCTCGTTGCTATAGATAGGGGGTGAAATTTCTTATATTAGGGATATAGTATTTTTCTACTTTATTGGATTTTCGAGAATTTTGAAGATTCTGCCCTCCATGCACTCGACGCATAATTGAGCAGTCATTGACAGGAACTCGGAATACTTTTTTTCCCCGGATCCCACGAATAGGAAGAGCAGATAGGGTCGCGATTCATGCAACCTCTAGATATATATTTACAGAGTTTCTTCGCTTTTCGCGACTTCCTCTAAAGCACAGATGAAAACAAACACTCTACTTTAAAGTTACTCACGCTCTACTATCTAAAGTTCCAAACTCCCAACCCTTATTTACCATCCTACATATTACTAAGCTAATTGCACAAGTAAAAAATGCATGTTTCTTACGCAAAACTTATCTAAAAATATTACCCGTTCAAAATGGTATATACTAATTATAAATGCGAAAGTGTGTCTGTCTGTTTGTCTGCTATGCTTTCACGGCCCATCTGTTCAACCGATTTTGATGAAATTTGGTACACAGACCGGTCTTTTTATCCCGGAAGAGTTCCCGCGGGAAATCAAAAGGCCTTAGTCCACGCGGACGAAGTCGCGGGCATCATTTAGTACTTATATATTATATAGGTCAACTAACGAAGCCTAGTATAGAGTCACGTAGAGTCGTAAATTAGAAACATAATAATTAATAATTATTATATCTCGTTTATCTTGCTTGTAACTTGCAGTACGAAACTTGTATGTAGGTATGTGATATGTCGCCGCCAAATCGTAGAATCAGTCGTATTACATAACGGCTTTGGCGGCTCAACGTTCAGCCGGATTGTCGTTGCGAGAGGTTCTATAATACGGGGACCCACCTTTATATGCATTGTAATTAAGTTATAGATTGACTTCGCGCTTTACAAAACCACTCTAGGGGTAGGCGGGTCCTGATTTAGGAGTTTACGTTACGATATGGTAATTTCAAAATCAAAACAAATATTTTTTATTCAAGTAGACTTTTAGTACAAGTGCTTTTGAATAGTCGAATGAATCTACCACTGGTTCGGAATACAACGGCTACCGAGAAGAACCAGCAACTTTGAAGAAGAATTTGATACTTAATATTTTAAGTACAATCCGGAGTTTCATTTCACGCTGTATTACGAAATGGTGGCTCATGACCATTACCTTACGTCTAGGCGCATTAAAGAACGCGATGTGCTGGTTCAATGCGACGGAAGTCCGTTCAGCCCACAGAAATAGGCTTCTCTTTAGTCCGTCGTTCAGCCGTATTACAATCTATAGTTTAATGTAGAACTGCCGTGTTTCAAAATAGCGCCGTTTTGTAATACGTTTGGCCGTAATGAAATACGGCGGGTTCTGCAATCCGGCTACTATATGTATATTATCCAATATCCATATTCCATACTAATATTACAAATGCGAAAGTGTGTCTGTCTGTTTGTCTGTCACCTGTTTGCATGCTTTCCATCTTTTCGACCAATTTTGATGAAATTTGGTACAGAGATAGATACTTAGTTTGCATCCCGGAAAATTAAAGAGTTTCCGCGGGAATCAAAATCCTTAATCCACGCGGACGAAGTCGCGGGTATCATCTAGTACTTGTAATATTATATTATGATCAGTAGAGGTGCCTATTGGATTACTCAGCGCAAAGTCATGCAGGCTGCACGCCCCGCCATTTCTCGGTGATTCGCCCCGGCAGCGAGCGCCGATCCGAGTCTCCTGGCGACCACTAGCTAGTTTAATCGCTAAAGCGATCTCACACATACCGGCTGTACGGCCGTATGCCTTACGCTAGCGAAATAATTGAAAAAAGCCCCCGAAACTCATTCGAAATTCGAAGAGAGCTTAACGCGGTAAAATTGATGATTTGTCAAGTCAAATATTTTGTGTCAAATTTTGTGAAAGATGTGTTGTTTTATTGATAAATCGGGTGTAATGTTTACTCATTTTTATTAGAACTGTTTATCTACTTAGTTTACGTTTTTTATACTGTATTTGCCGTGTCTTCCAATAATTAAGTGATATTTTTGAGCATCGGATTCGCAAGGATGGAGAAGAACGGAGGTTCGAGACTTCTTCAAATGCAGGTAAATTACCTGATGAATTTTTTCATAGTTTGATGAACTCTTCAAATATTCTGCAGTTTTAAAGGATGCTTTACATAGACTTAAAATCAATGATGCTATCTATATAAATAAGTAAGGCTTACCTAGTACTTAATTAAGCTCTGAATAACCTAAGTAGCTAATTATAATATAGGTAGGCGTCGCGCGTCGTATAGCTTAATTAGATACTTATGTAAAAGTCTTAGGAAAGACCACGAACCTATGAGGAGAAAATTATGGTCGTGTGATACCTATCATAATTAATATTATAAATGCGAACTTTCGCATTAACACACACACTTGTTGCACACTTGTGTTTGTTGGTTTGTTGGTTTGTCCTTCAATCACGCTGCAACGGAGCAACGGATCGACGTGATTTTAGGCATGGGTATAGTTGAGGACCTGGAGAGTGACATAGGCTACTTTTAATCCCGGAAAATTAAGGAGTTCCCGCGGGAATCAAAAAAACTTAAACCAAGCGGACGAAGTCGCGGGCATCATCTAGTAAATCATAAATCAATCTAGATTTTGATTTAGGTAAGTAGCTATTTTCTAATAGGATTAGGTACTTAGGATTTACCCAGGATTGGGTCTATACTCTATACTCTAAGTATATTAGATAAGCATAAGAAAATTATTTCGCTTGTAATAAAATATTAAAACAAACTATGAAACAAACACTAGGTAAGTACCTACTTAGTTACTTAATGCAATTGAGTTTCGTACCTATAGAATCAAGTACTTATAGAATGGAATGCCGACAGGATGCCCGGAAGCTGAGAAATCGATAAAATTGTACCTACCTAGGTAGGTATATCTATCTACGAATGCACAAAAAGCTTTACCTTGATTACATCTAGGAACCTACCTAGGTCTAGCTATGTATGAATAGTTAAGTAAGTGTGAATTCGCCTAAAATAATCTTAAGTAGGTACTTAGATCTTATTGTATACATATTTCATTTTATTTTTATTTTATTTGACGACCTCCCTGGCGCAGTTTCGAGCGCTGTAATTGCCTTAACGTGGGAGGTCTCGGGTTCGATTCCCGGCAGGGTCAATTTGGGAATTTATAATTTCTGAATTTTCTCTGGTCTGGTGGGAGGCTTCGGCCGTGGCTAGTTACCACCCTACCGGCAAAGACGTACCGCCAAGCCATTTAGCGTTCCACAGCACAGTATAGGTAATAGTATGTTAAGGTACGATGCCGTGTAGAAATTACCATTGAATTATATGTACAAGTACGTACATAATACCTCAATGGTAGAAACCGACTAGTGCTATGGGTTTAATATAATCGCCGTACCCCTAACAGGTTAGCCCGCTATCATCTTAGACTGCATCATCACTTACCATCAGGTGAGATCGCAGTCAAGGGCTAACTTGTAGACTGTAGTGGAATAAAAAAAATCTTAGATCTGTTGCAATGTGAGTATAGGTAGTAAGTAAGTACAGCTTTATGATAGGACTTTTAATTCCCGCGGGAACTCTTTAAATTTCCGGCATAAAACCTAGCCTATGTCCTTCCCGGGATGTAACCTACCACTATACCGAATTTCATCCAAATCGGTTGAACAGATGGGCCGTGAAAGCTTAGCAGACAAAGAGACAGATAGACAGACGGACAGACAAATAGACAGACAGACAGACAGACACACTTTCGCATTTACACTTAATATTAGTATGGATATGGATTCTCAATTTATATATTACCGACATGAAGGACATACAGGTGTCTCTTATGTTACCTACGTCATGTTTTGACTCTACCACCGGTTCGTTACGTTGTTATATTATAATATTATTATGTTACTAAGAAGAGTAGGTACGTTAAAGTCGGTCGTCTGAAATTAAGTATCGTCTCCGAAATAACCGAATCCTTACAACGTAATAGGTATATTACTTAGGTATGTTCTCCCTTAAATCTCAACGATATTGAAAGCCTTCCTAAGGTTTCGTCGATAGGGCCGTAGGTAACTATATTATGTTTCCTAATATAATTAGGTACTTACCTACTTAGATACCCTTATTTCTAAATTGTTTCTCCCCACCGAACCATGAGATTACAATATTATGAACGCAACTACCTACTGAATGTCTATTAGCATGTCTGATTGTCTGTCGTCTGTCTGTCTATCCGCTACACTTTCACGCCCCAGCAGTTCATCTGGTTTTGACGTTTTGTAGAGATAGGATGCTTCCGATGATGGACAAGCTACTTTTTATCCTGGAAAATCAACAAAACAACAGATATTTTAAAATAAACCTTATTTCAGGCGGCCTTACGGGAAAATATCGCCTCCGTTATGGTTTACAACAAAAGGCTAAAGCTTTTAGGGCGTGTTTCATAAAATATAAAGAGTAAACAACTGTCTGTGCTTTCTATGTTCACTGGCTATATTATGCTGCATCACGGTATCGTAACCTAGCAAGCCGGTTCCACAATAAATCGAAAATGTTTCCTTCCATATGTATTCGGAACGACACGCCCATCGCTCGACTTGCCGCATAACGCATTGTTAGAATCAAGCTTTTGGCTAAACATAGTACTTAAGTAGATAATACAAACAACTTATAAGTATGTATAAGCAACGAATAAGGTAGGTACTTCTATTTCTTAGTACCTAACTATATAGGCAGCAATTTTGAAACCATAACGCCTGCCATACACGGACTGCTCGAGCAGTTAGCCAGTGATCAACATACACGGACCACTCAAGCAGTCATAGTCAACAGCTTGAAGCTACCATTGATAACTGCTGCCAAAAGCCCGAAGCAGTCGCAACTGCTCGAGCGGTTCCATGTATGTGTGTAAGTAGAAGACTGTAGTTCACTATGCAGTCGCAGCTTGAAGCAGTCCATCCAGCCATCCTGACTGCTTCAAGTTGTCCGTGTATGGCCGGCGTAATTGTTTTCCATCGCACATCCCAATTAAGGATTATACCAATTAAAATACACTTAATATTTTATAAAATCCATCACCTTAGCATCACATCAGCTTTTTAAAAATAAAGATAGGTACTTCGCACGCTTTGGTGCAATCAATGTAACTATCGCAATGAATGGACTTACATACTTTATATTGCGCACCAAGGAACAAAACAATACTTATAATCATAAAATATAGGTACAGTGATAAAGGTTGGTAGCTTGGTACGCTCCTTATCACTCAAGCTATCTGTACCAGGCTACCATGCAAAGGGTGTGCTACACAGTTTTTGTAACTTAGCCCGTAAAAATAAAACGTACTTATGTACCATAAATTCAGACACATTATTATGATGAGAGTAAACATCGACATTATAAGAAATAATATGGTTCTAGGGCATCAGCTGATTTCGTGGATCTCTAATGAGATTCAATTTACTAATTTCTACAAATATCAGTGCATTTCATGTGAAAAGCTCATGTTTTCAAAGAAAGCATAAATAGATTTCAATACTGCGACTTATGTTTGAATTCACTGTTCACGCCGTAGCCAAAAACCTTGTTTGAATTTACATAAAGAATAAGTAAGTGCCTAGTGCCATATAAAAGCATAACTAGGCCGCGTGAACCTTGATCGACTAAAGAATACCTACTTAGCTTTTTATTTCTTACTTACTGTTTACTTACTTGTGAGTTGTGAAAGCGATGCTCCAAATATTTTCAGCAGTTTTACTCATGTATATAATTTAGAATTAATGAGCATAATTATTTCCTAGTCCAGGCGGAGACGGCTGGTGCTCTTTATTTGACCCTGAACAATGAAAGCCTTCAAAAGATTATTTTTGTTGCACTGAAACTAAGTTTGGTGAAATAACTTTTTATGATCTTCCGTTTATAATTTTAAAAAATACCCATGTTACTGCTGGTAGAAGGTCTGGTAGGAATATGGGCAACGAATGGTGTTAGATATTAACCATAAGTGAAGCAAGGAGTAAGAAAGATAATATGAACGGATTACATCCCGAGTCATGTAGACTTAAGTTAAAGTAAGTAGTTTCCGTCATGAAATTCTCATCGAAAGATAGCAATCTAATATTAATTTTGTTCTAGTAAATTAATAATAGGTATTAGGTATCTAAGTTAATATCTACTGATAAATTCAAACGATTTATGGAGCTACTTGTTTCACACGCTTGTTTTTTTAAAAACCATTGCAACAAAACTATCTAGCATGTTATCGAAACCACTACTGTATTAAACTCATTAATTAAACGTAATGATTAAATGTAAACAATGCAGCTCATGATATTGGAAAGTAAACTTTAACACACTATATAAAGATTGAAACTACGTTACCCACCAGCAGTGCCATCCATATCTGAGTTTGCCTTATTAACTGTTCTATGAATCATCAACGGTCGTTTTTCAATCGCACCAACTTCCTTTTAAATTTTTATCTCCATCTCAATTAGTCGTACAAAGGGGTTGTTTCAAATTTATATGGAGCCTGGGCCAGGTATTTGTACGGTATTTCAAAATGTTCGGGGTCTTATAATAGTAACATTTTTTTCTTTATTTCTTACTAAAAAGTTCAATTTACGAGGTACAATGCGAAATTATTTTGCAAAATAAAAGCGCAACAACATGCGTCCATTTTGACATTGACGTAGGTATATTACACGTGTCATGATGACATTTGACATAAAATTACCTGGGAAATGTGAATTAACCCTAAAATATCCAACAGCAGTCAGATCGATGGATGGATGCGCTGCGAGAGTTGCTATTCTACAAATGTACCTAATTAAACATTTTATTTTTGTACCTCTTAATCACTGTAAAACTTCCAAAAAGCATATTTTATTTTGTTTTCTATGATTGTAGACTATTTTTTGGAATACTGTACAAGTACCTGGCCCAAGATGAAACAACCCCTTTTACAGTAAGTGTAAAAGAGATGTGCTCTTCTGCTAACTTATTTCTTTAGCCTGGTAAGCGAACCTTGACCTCGACCGTTTCGCTGGGTATTGCATCCTGTCAACGGAACCATGTTGGTTACATCTGTAGTGGTCTCTATGACGTCAGCGTTGTACATAATATTTGCCTTAACAGAAATAGAATAATTAATGATAGGGAAACATAAATGTTCGACCTGAGTGCGAATGCTAAGATGATAACTATTTTATTATTTGCTAAAAGCATAGCTCTTAGTTACATAGTCTGTAGTATCTACTTCAAAGTCCGTAATATCATTTAATCCAGCGAATACCTTATCTACCTTATCATCGGAATGTTTGCAATCTTTGTGTGAATCTGATAATCACAATTCACAATATAAACTGATTCTCCTAATCCGGATTCCGTAGATAACTCGTTCTGCGAAAAAGTATTCTACAAAAATAACAACAAGTTTATTAGGTAGGAAAGATAAATCGTGAATGGTTCAACAGGGTGCAACGTACAGGCTACAGCAACTATGAACCAACCTTTCGCCCAAGAATATCTAAGTACTATTCTATAGATTCAAATACAACATCAATATGCAACAGATTTCAGATACATACTCCCCTCCAGAAAACGTACGCAAGAAATAAATACTGAAGCATCTTCAAAATATGATAATGTCTCTGCAACTCAAGTGCATCCTGTATTTGTAGAATTGAAAAACTAAAAACACAAGGAACTCAACATTAATGAAGCCAAGTGAAAGAAGGAAGACCCAATAAGACTGCATCAAATCATAACCGTTCCGTAATGGTGCGAGGGGTCATCTGTGCCGTCTCACTTTCGCCGTTAGTCACCAAGAGTGGCAGCTTTCAAAATTTTACGAAGATATAATGAATTTTATCGGTCAATGAACCCAATCGTTGAGATTAATCGCCTCGAATGAACGTTTCATAATAAGTGATGCCAAAATGGAATTGGTACTCTGAAGTTACTATTGCGCGGCGGTACAATGAATACAAAACCCTACACTGTACACATGCACCCCCTTTTCCTTTTACATGGAAATGAGCTGTTGCTCTAACCTCTGAATCTTAGGGCGCCTTCAAATTTGCCGCAAAGTGCCGCGCGGAAGCAGCGCGGCTGCAGCGCTGCGGTCGCGCTGCTTTGTAAATCCATATAAATAAAAAACACGCGACTGCAGCGCTGCGTCCGCGCTGCGGCCGCGCATCAGTTCATCGATCGACTAGTGACGGGACTGCGCACGTATTTTTGTTCAAGTCATGAACGAAAATCAGGTAGAAGAATTTATCGATGAGGTTGAGAGTCGTCCAGCAATATGGAATTCGAAGTCCGACAAGTACAGCAACAAAATCGAAAAGAAAAAGGCTTGGGAAGAATTAAGCATTAAATTTATTGACAATTTCACAAACAAGACTCCAAGCTTAGAATAACTACCTATAGAAGGTATGTTTCCAAACAACGCCTTCTCAAAACGCAAGCTACAAATTCGCTATGTGTGCTGTGTTTACTTGCCTCGTAAACGCAAACATAATGTTGCCAGTTTAAATGTTTTCCACCAAAAAGTTGGGTAAGTAATTGGTTAGTTTTGTAGCATTATAGCTTCTAAAACTAAGTTAACCAGCTTTTTTCGGACTGCGCGAGCGTCGTACGATGCCATTTATGGCACCAATTGAACGGCTTACATTTCGCGAGTGTACTAGATTTCTATAGGTAGTTATTCTAGACTCCAAGTGAAAAAAAATGAAGTATGTAAGTATAATATTATGTATTGTTAACACAACTACTTTATATTTTCGTTGTTTCGTATTAATAGTAACACAGAGCAGTGTTTCTTTGTCAGAGTCCATCGTGAAAATAAATATAGGTACAACCCTATATGTTCGAACCTCGCGACAGGAGCGGGGCCGCAGCGCTGCAGCCGCGCTACGCTTCGCGGCAAATTTGAAGGCGCCCTTATAGTTCTAATTAGTTTGTACCTACTATATTTTTTTATTATACTACTTAACTTATAATGAAAAAATACCGGCTGAGTGGCTTTTTGTGGACTCTTCTCAGATCGGGATGCATTTGGAACTATCGTAATTTTAGTTTTAAAATACCGTAATTAAATAATCATTATCAAAATTTGGTATCATTGACTATTGACGTTGAAAGAGTGTACAGTATACCAAATTTTATTATTGATCCTTTTGAATTTGAATTTTTACCACCTAGTAAAGAGTAGCGCAGGGAGTTCACCTAACAACAGACCTCTACATAATATACATAAAAGTATCATTAAACAATTTAAATTAAATAAAATAACTATGATACTTGAAGATCCTGTGTGCGATGACAAACTTAAAGTACCTACTCGTATGTTATGTAAACGTCCCACGCGAAACATTATTTAAGCAATGGAAACATCGATTACATTCGACAAACACAATACACGGAAAACACCAGCTATATTCATGGGGATAATATGTGTCATCACACCTTCTGTCCCAGTTTAAGCGATCAATAATATTATGTATGACAATGTGACTTCGTTAAAAAATACATAGCTAATCTACGTTTAAAAACTCCGGTGAACTAATGCTTAAAGTTGCAATAAAACCATTTTAATATTCGGTTTATAACGGATATACCTACCTAAGTTAAAATCTGACTTAGCATAGTGTAGTATACAGTACAGTTATTTGCGGCTTAGTATTTTGTACTTACGAAGAATCCCTGTAAAAGGGAGCAATGCCAAAAAAGGTTCGGTTTAGCTCCTATTAATATGGACCAGGAGGTCGTATTCTCTCTGCGTCGTATTCCCCGTTACTGAGGGTCGTTACCCCTTCCACCAATAATATTTTTATGGACGACATCCCTCGACATGTAGTTCGGTTTATTGCGACATGCAAGTCTTCGTGGATCTGTCGAGAGAGGATTTGATCCGGCCAACGCGCAACGGTCGGTCCTGGTACACGGGAAAATTAAACCTGTAGGCCTGAATATTACCAGAGATGGCTAGTTTGAACCCTGTCGATGCATCCAAAGAACAATATAGGCAATTCTGCGGACAAAAACTAATTTAAACATTCTATTAATATGTCACCGCAATTCACGCCAAATGAATGTCCTAGTTTACCCGGTCGATACTTTTACAGATAGAAGGGATTAATTCAGGTCATGCACGTTACGGCGTTGAATGTTTGTCTAGTCTAGTCTCATTCGCATAAAATATAGGAACTAAAGTCTTATCAACAATTTTCTGTGCTAATTGGTCGTATGTACGCAATTCCTCCAAGTTGATTTCAAGTCTTGTTTCGTCCTGTACGCAATAAAGGAATTAAGTAGCTGTATTATTATCATAGGTAGGTTAGATTACCTAAGAATTAAAACCTTTACGAACCACCTACTAAGATTTAAAAACCTTTATGAACCGGTAGATGGATATGGAAACCGTAACGCCGTATCTGGTCACATGTTGTTGTCTTATACCTGTGTAAAGTTGTAGACTCAAACATCAACAAAATCTTCTCCAGGAAAACTATTGGCAAAAGGTCGCAGGAAAACTGAGACTACTTTATCGTATGAACTTAGTAAAACTGTAAAAAATAAATAAAAGATTGGCAGTTAATTCTATTCACTCTTGTCTTAGGGCGCCTTCAAATTTGCCGCAAAGCGTAGCGCGGCTGCAGCGCGGCTGCAGCGCTGCGGCCGCGCTCCTGTCGCGAGGTTCGAACATCATAGGGTTGTACCTATATTTATTTTCACGATGGACTCTGACGAAGAAACACTGCTCTGTGTTACTATTAATACGAAACAACGAAAATATAAAGTAGTTGTGGTAACAATACATAATATTATACTTACATGCATCGATTTACCAACTAAGGATACAATATTATCTACAAATTAATACTCAAAAAGCGTCCACAATCGTTTATACAAACACAGCTATAGATAATATAGAATGAGACACCAAACGGTTCACAAAAACCAACCATATCGCTTTATATTTAGGGTTCAATTTTGTAATAACAATTCGACACATACGACATTTTGTCGCCTAGTGTACTCATGCGCGACTGAGGCGAAAATTGTTCAGAATACCTATTTGTGCACAATTTGACCGTGCCGTTTTTTGCGTTTCGATGGTGCGTCTAATGTATTGGTAAGTCAATGCTTACATGCTTCATTTTTTTTCACTTGGAGTCTTGTTTGTGAAATTGTCAATAAGTTTAATGCATATTTCTTCCCAAGCCTTTTTCTTTTCGATTTTATTGCTGTACTTGTCGGACTTCGAATCCCATATTGCTGGACGACTCTCAACCTCATCGATAAATTCTTCTACCTGATTTTCGTTCATGTTTAGACTTGAACAAAAATACGTGCGCAGTCCCGTCACTAGTCGATCGATGAACTGATGCGCGGCCGCAGCGCGGGTGCAGCGCTGCAGTCGCGTGTTTTTATTTATATGGATTTACAAAGCAGCGCGACCGCAGCGCTGCAGCCGCGCTGCTTCCGCGCGGCACTTTGCGGCAAATTTGAAGGCGCCCTAACGGATTAACGATACGGACAGTTTAATTGTTTAGAACTAGTGGGCCCGGCAGACTTTGTATACTGTCCTGAACTTCGAACCCGATAGCAGCGCCCCCTACCGGGTCCAATTGTGATTATATACCATCCTGGGTCCAAACAAACACAACATAAAAAGAATTAGCGTAATTGGTCAACCCGTTCACGCGTGATTCCGTGACCAAGGGAAATAGTCACATAAGTACCTTCAGGTGAGATCGCAGTCAAGGGTTAACTTGTAGTGGATAAAAAAAATATTTTTATTTTTTATATACATAACTATAGATTAGTTAGTTAACTGACTGTTGGCATTACAAAAATAAAGTAAGCTGAGCGAAAATATTATGATATGATGTAACTAATCAAAAAATCAAGATTACGCTCTCGATTGGACACCATTTAGGGGTGAAAGCATCGTGGTGACTGGTAACCTGTTGATATTAAGATGTAATTTAAAGTTAACCTCATTATATTTATCGCCAGCCGCTCTTTCATAATATTAAGCGATAAATGTTATTACCGCACGACTCGAGAGCTGTTCAAGCTTCACCACTCCATAAACACTTGAACTAGAGATAGTATCGCACTGTATAATGTACCTAGGTATATCTAATTATATAGTTACGGTATTGTTATCTATGTATGTGCACATTTTAATTCTACTATTTAGTGGGAAAAGCTCATTTGCAATCGCAAAACTAATCGCTTTAATTGGTATCAGCGGGCATATTTTCCATGGGTTAAGGAAACAACTTCCCATAGGAAACTTCTAATCTTTTATCAAATAAGAAAAAGCTATAGCAGAGAGAGTATAGTAGGTATTCTATGACTATCTATCTATACTTACTGCAGTCTCACACTGCAACATACCGAGACGGCAATGTATTGATTGGAATTTGGAACCCTACAGGTAAAGGTACAATATAGTTTCTCCATATCCTGTTTGAATGATATAGTTATTACCACATTTTTATGCAATATTAAATACTAGCTGATGCCCGCGACTTTGTCCGCGTGGTTTAAGTTTTTCTGATTCTCGCGGGAACTCCTTAATTTTCCTTAATGTCACTCTCCAGGTCCTCAACTATACCCATGCCAAAAATCACGTCAACGTTTCAACGTCAACGTCACTTTCGCATTTATAATATTAGTATGATATTAATATACTTAGTGTACATGTGCATTCACCTCAAGAAAAGTGAATGTACTTACTCACGTCAGGCACAATGACTAATTTATTTAGCGAATTTAATAGGTATTATATTTAGGTATAAAATAAATTTTGTTTCGATTTCGGGTTTTTTAAGATTTTTTAACATAGGTAGGCAAGTATAGCCTAGCACAGCTATTAGAAGCGGGAAGCACTTTTCTATAGAGTCAATAGTGATTGACTCAAGTGTCCATTAGTGCATTCTTTAGTTATCTAGACAGTGCTCGATTTCGTATCTGGTTCTATATTCGAGCTGGAGAGTGGGAGCGATAATAATGTTTGTGGATTGCTGCATTGATTTTTGTCGTTGTTTACGGAAAATTTTCAAAAACAGGTTTTCAAGTCTTGGGAGGGTAAAAGGTAAGTAAAACCAAAATTTGACGCCAAAATTCAAGCTAACCCACTCTTTTGGAGCTTATTTTCATTTTGCATCAATATCTCTAATCATGATGGTCGCAAGCAAACATTTAAATCTTTGATAGCAATTAGTAATTACTATGTCAAACCTTCTTTGTGAGATCCTCCAGCCGTAGAAACACGCGCAAAGAAGGTAAATGCAAGGTTTACTTACCTACTCCTTTAGGAATGCGTATTAGTCATGTCAATGCCTACGAGTAATAGTCCTATTATTCCATTAAAAGTAAGTACATAATATAAACATATGTAAATCAGTTATACATAAAATCAGCAATTCGACACGAGCACAGGAGCACAGGAAAATCATAGGTCGGGTAATTACGGAAACTTGACAAATAGCCCAAGAGCTGGCGACGAATTTCGGGAAAATCATTTTGGCAAGCTGAAATTGTGAAAAAATATAAATAATTTCGTTCCTGGTAGAGCGTTTGCGGTTATTTCGTATTTCGTACTCATTTGAAAACTTTATTCACGTCTGGGAATTGTTTAAAACCGCAAAATTTGTCTGGAGATTTGCAGGTACCTATTATTGAAATTACGCGATAAATAGGTACGTGATTAAAATTTCAGATTGCCAAAAGTGCATAAATATTTTTTGGAAATTTAATAAAATATTTTTGAAGAGGTCTGGTATCTAATACTTCTTAAAACCGACAAAAACTACTTTTTTTTTCGAATTCTATAAGTACGAAATTAAAAGATAAAAAAAACAAGTTGCCAAAAAAATATTGTTTTATTTTTTTTTGCTGCGTAGTAGCGAAATAACCGCAAACGCTCTACCAGACTAGCAGGACTGGATTCGCCAATTGACGAAATTATATTATTTCACAATTTCAGCTTGCCAAAAGGACCATCCCGAAATTCGTCGCCAGCTGTCCGTCTAAAACGGCCACGCAGAAAAGCTAACTAGCAACCTACTTGCTAAGAATATTATATGAAGGAAATATCATGTATTTTCTGTTCGTTTGTCATAAACTGCACAAAATCGCGTAGGACTTGCTATTGCAAATCTATATACGGTTATCGGCAACCAGATCTCATCCTCCCACTGCGTTCAACATATTTAGCGCCAGGGTCGTTTCAAAGCACTTTTTAGCCTCTTTACATAAAAAGTTCCTTTTGAGTAGCAGCCTGTAGGCATCGAAGTGGCATGTTTTGATATAAAACTATAATGATTTACGACTCTACGTGATTCGAAGGCTAATATTATTGTTAGATACATCATTCGATGTAATTCCGTCATATTTACCTACAAGGCATCCGAAATTTGGCTGATCAATTCTCATATTACCTAGTCGTTGAATTGTAATATGTAGGTAGAACTTTTGGTAATTTTTTTATGCTATAAAAATAAAATAAATAAAATAAAATAAGCCTTTATTGCTGTTTTACAAAATTCAACTTATTACAATGTAGATTCCTAATTCTAATTATCTAGTTAGTTTTATATAATTTCCAGATCGGCATACGGTTGGTCTACAACAGCTTGTCTTTCGACAAAGGCCTCCTCTAAAACTTTCCACTCTGTTCTATTCTTTGCGACTCGGGTCCAACATTGTCCGGCTATTTTTGCAATTTCATCTTCCCATCTCTTGACCTGCCTGCCCCTGCTTCTGGTGCTGCCTCTGGGACAGCTCGGGTCCATTTTTCTTTTTTCTCTCTTAACATATGTCCCGTCCACCTCCATTTTAATCTTCTATAAGTTTTACTCACGTTCTTAAATTTTGTTTTTTGTTTAATATCAGCTAATCTTACTTTGTCTCTTAACCTGACTCCAACTACACTTCTCTCCATTCCGTTTTGACACACTTCTATTTTCTTATGTTGTTCTTCTGTTAGAGCCCATGTTTGGCACCCGTATGTTAAGCATGGAAGAATACATGTGTTAAATATTTTTCTTTTCTCTGTCATAGGCATATCTTTATTCTTCATGATTTCACTGAGTGACCAAAATCTTTTCCAAGTATTAGCAACTCTTCGATCTACCTCTCTCTGCATTGTGTTCTCTATTGATATTAACTGACCTAAATAAATGTATTCCTTGACGTTTTCAATTTCTTCCGTATTTATATTAATTGTGAACTTCTCTGTGGTGTTGCTCATAACCTTAGTTTTTGTTGTGTTCATTGAGAGACCTACTTTTGCACTTTCATCAGAGAGTTGTTGCATCATTTTTTGTAAAGTCTTTGAGCTTTCTGAAAATAAAATTAGATCATCTGCGAAGCGTAGATGATTTAAGTCCTCTCCATTTATATTAAGTCCACAGTTTGACCATTCCAGTTTCCTAAAAATCATCTCTAACACCGCAGAGAATAATTTAGGTGAGATGGGGTCGCCCTGACGAACTCCTCTTTCAATTGAAAACTCTTCGCCGATAGATTCCAACCTTACTTGTGCCGTGCTATTTGCGTAGATGTTTTTCAGTATCCTTATGTACTTTGTTTGAACTCCCTGAGATTCTAAAGCTGTCCATATATAAGTGTGTTCCAAGGAGTCGAATGCCTTGTTGAAATCCACAAATCCCAAGTAGTATACTTTATTATATTCGCTGTATTTTTGAAGAACTTGTCTTAGTACGTGGATGTGGTCTATGGTTGAGAAGTTACTGCGGAAACCAGCTTGTTCTTTAGGTTGATTTTCGTCCAGTATAGTGGCAATTCTCGATAACAATATTTTAGAAAAGACTTTGTAGATGTTAGGCATTAAACTAATCGGCCTATAATTTGCGATATCTCCTTTATCTCCCTTTTTGTGCAATAATATAATTATCGATTTAGTCCAATCTTTGGGTATTGTTTCTGTGTCAATAATGTCGTTAAATAAATCTGTGAGTTTCCCAGCAATTACTGGAGCTGTAGCTTTCAGAAATTCATTAGTTATATTGTCTAATCCAGGGGCTTTATCTAATTTTTGGGTTTTAATGGCTCTAATTGTTTCTTCTATTAGTATTGGTGGTATGAATTCGGAATCTTCTCTTGATATGTTAAAGTGTGGTGTTACTGAGGTATTGTTTTGACACCGGTACAAGTTTCTATAGTAGTCTGTGGCGATTTTGATAATGTCAGATCTATTACTAGAATATTTTCCGTCTTTATGCTTAGCATTCGGCATCCATTCCTTTTTCTTGTCTAGTTCCTTGAATGCTTTTCTTACGCCTCCTGTTTTTTCTATATATGTTCTTAAAGTGTTTGTTCTTCTTCTTTTCCTGTCTTTCCTTATTTGTTCGTTTATCTTTTTACTTAACTCAGAAATTCTTTTACGAATCTCTCTATTTTTCTCTTCTTGTAACAGCTGTCTCCTGTTTTCTAGTAGTTCTTTAAGTTCTTTAGAAGTAGATTTCTTGGTGGCCATATTTGTTCTTTTTGTCTCGGTTTCCAATATACTCAGTAGATTGTCATATTTTTCTTGGGTCGAAATATTTACTTTTTCATTGTTCTTTAAAGCCTTATCTATGTTATTGAGCAGCAGATCGTTGTTACCGGAATATGCCACGGGTGTATACTTATTTGGAAATTTGCGACTTCTAGACTGCATTGTCAATGTGGCGCGAACCATTTTATGATCTGTATTGAAATTGAAATTATATTTTATAGTTGCGACATCTTTAAAGATCTTTCTATTATTTGACATTATGAAATCAATTTCGTTTTTATATAGACCATTTGGAGATGTCCATGTCCATTTCTTTGTCTCTTTCTTTTTATAAAAACTATTTAAGATACTCAGTTTGTTTTCTAATGCGAAGTTTACTAATCTTGATCCGTTTTTACTTCTAATGCCTTGTCCGTACTTTCCTATTGTGAAATCTTCCCCTGTCTGATATTTTCCAATTTGTCCATTAAAGTCGCCCATAACTATTATGGTTTTAGAAGAGCTACTATCAATAGTAGTTTGTAGGTCTTTATAAAATTTTTCTATTTTTACAATATCTTCCTTTTTTCCCGACTCAGTTGGTGAATAAGCTTGTATGATGGACCACATTTCGTCTTTCCTTATATTCATCGGTAGTTTTATTTCAAGAATTGTTATCCTTTCGGAAACTCCTTTTATTTGTACTATGTTTTTAGCATATTTATTTTTAACAACAAATCCTACCCCATAAAGCCCTGGAGTTTCACCTTTGTAGTGCAAAATATACTTCCCATAATCTGTTATACCTTCACCGTTTCGTTTCGTTATATAATTGATCAATATTCGCATTGATATACGATTATATGTCGCTTAATCTGTTGTACACGATAATGTTGTTAAAGTTATTTTAAAAAGAAACTCATTTTTGTTTTCCTTTTTCCACAGTGAGAAAGTGTGAAGAAATAAAACCTACTCGTACATAGCGGGTACCATTAAAATTCACAGTCGTTTTATCAAAAATCGATTATTATTTACAGCTGAGAACCAGCACATATGGGTAATAGAGACACTTTATAGCGTATAGTTGAATTATTCAGTGAGGAAGAATTAACTGCCATAAACGAACGTCCACATATATCGTTTATAACACTAAAGACAAAGGAAACTAGTGATATAATAGCTCTCCTTAATTCCTTATTCAATCAAACAACTTATACCAGCCTGGTACCTATCTATAAAACAGGAGTACATCTTCTTTAAGTAAATAAGCCCCGTCGCGCAAGGGCTCGAGAGATGTACGACAAAAAATCATGTCACAACTTAGCGAAACCTCCAGGAAGCAAACATTTCCGTGTGTGTTTAGACTTTAGGTCAATTCCAATTCCACTAATAATAGGCAATAGCGAAATGACCTTCAAAAACCTTGTCTCCAAATCCCACTTAAATAATAACATCCAATATTCGATGTAAACAGTATTCTGTTTTAATATCTCAGAACAAAATTGTAATACCACGTGGGACGCCAGGACTCGTGTGGGATGAACTGATACCGGTATTGAAACGTAATAACTTTGCATCCTAAATACACTGTTTACCATACACAATGGTACATTCAAGATTCGATCGATAATGAAAATGATTGAGGATAGAAAACGGAGGAAAATGTCCAACATGTTCTGATATTATATGTAGATTACAATTTACGAAGGCAAGTACAATTAATAAGGCAGGTAATTTGACGTTCCTGACGATCTGAAGATTAGTAGGTAAGTTCAAAATTAAAAATGGTTGCCATTTCGATCGATCGATTTATATATGTAGGAATGTAATCAGAATTTCCTCTGTTTCATGCCTATACGGGGAATCGTGTCATCATATAGTTTGGCAAATCAGCCAAATTATTAGTTACCTACATAATTAAGTTAAGTTTAAAAAAATGCAATCAGATCATAACGAACCATAATAAAACAACCGGTGCAACCATTGACTCTAGCGGACGTTGAATGAAATCAAATTAGAAATGAAAGTGATGACGTCAACAAACGCCGCCCTACAAGGAACAGATTATGAATCAGCTCTGCCTGCTCGTTTATGGCCTGAACCAGCTGCGTAGGCATTTAGCAATCTACAATCAACCTTAATTCATTGTCATAAAACCTAATTATAAATATCGATCATTGTTGCTAGCCATGATCTCAAAAACTGCGTCCCCACGCAAACATGATTGATAAGTAAGCTTCATAAAGAGCAAGCTTGCAAAGCAATGCTCGACGCAACCTCAATCTACACATTCTAATTTGCTCGATTTAACTTAATGTAAGCTATACAACATCAAATAGATACATCAATCAATCTTCAGGAAATAGGTACATTCGAATCGACAGGTGAATCTTCGTCTGAAAGCCTTTAAGTCTCTGAAGCGATCATGAAAATTGGACAAAATACTATATAATAACATCATTAAATCAGGGCCAGTAAACTCACGCATAAAGTCTGCACGTCGCGTCGCGTCGCTTCATCGAATACAGGTGAAGCTTAAAAATATTGAAACTATGTAAAGTTGATTTAACCACCTATTTCTAAAAAAATATTATGCACAAACGTTCATGATGCAGTATTTTGTTTTTTTTTTGGTAGAAAATGATTTTTTAACTTTTATCAATTCAGTTGAAAATATGAATTTTGCTATTATAAGGTCTCTTGACTTCCCCCTTTATCCAGATTAATCATCATAGCGACCGTTAAGATAGATAAATAATGAATCTTAGTGTAGCCAGTGATCTCAATTTATTGATGTTAAAATAATTAATTTGATCACTCAAGAGTAAATTACTACTTATTGCAATTTTAATAAATAATAACATCTCATTTCTCAATCAACATAATCCATTTGATATCACACAATGCAGTGCAGTGCAAACTATGTAAACCAATCCGTAGACAAAACCGCAAGTAACTCTACCATCCATTTCCCACCTTTGTTTACATACATTTACCACGAGCAATTTAATGCAAAAATAATCAGTTCCCCATTTCCAACCTTAGAACGCTTGGCCCAAGTTACAATTTTGCTTAACTTTCCTTTTCGATTGGAATTCTACCTCTAGTAATGCAGGTGTCTTAATACACTAGCAATAAGCACTACTAAAGATCGAAGTTAAACTTTAACAGGGTCAAGTTAGCGGTAATTCACGAGGTCATGAGTTATTCACACCGTGACATTGGAACCACGTGTACTGTTGCTAGACAACGAAATAAACAAACAGTTGCCCTCATTGGCAGGTCTACCTTCATTCAGCTTTTGAATTTCTTCGTCTTCGACGTAGGTATTTCTTTTTTAGTTTCCTGAACATTCATTTGCGTGCTAACGTATTTCCTTCAGTTGTATTAATTTTGCATTCATGTTGGGAAACCAACTTAACGTTTGTGTTGAAGTCCTTTTCCGTTTTGATTAATATACCTGTGTTCCTTTTGTAATGTTTTAAATTCTTACATCTAAACATCTTATTAAAAGTTGTGTTAAGTAACAGTTTGAACATAATTAAACGCAAATTGTCTCGTGCTATTTTTCCTTCTTTCCTAATTCATGGAGTATTTCAATTGCTATAATGTTACTTAAATGTGTTAATTAATTATGCTTATACTAATTCTATGTTTAAAACATAAAATTTGTAGATTTTATTTCTTCTTATATATCTATCCAAGAATAATATCTGATCTTTAAGGTTAGACCTTTAATTAAAGTGGCCATTAAGTTTTGCTGAAATTTCGAAGTTTCATTTGCGTTTAATAATGGAGTCTAGTGAACTATCGCGTATAGACCCTGGTAGTTGGTGGAAACCTAATTATTGGAAGACAAGACCGCGCGTCGCTTCTGCGTCTCTACAAGGAGCCGATCCTGCGGAAATAAGGAACGGTTGGCTAACTTTACCCGATTCTCAGGTAATTTTATCTACAAATACAACGTTTTCAAGAATCTTGTTCGATATTTAAAATTCATAAATTCAAGGGCGATTTCATTTTTAGGGTTCCGTAGCCAAATTTGGCAAAAACGGAACCCTTATAGATTCGTCATGTCTGTCTGTCTGTCTGTCCGTCCGTATGTCACAGCCACTTTTTTCCTAAACTATAAGAACTATACTGTTGAAACTTGGTAAGTAGATGTATTCTGTGAACCGCATTAAGATTTTCTTACAAAAATAGAAAAAAAAAACAATAAATTTTGGGGGTTCCCCATACTTAGAACTGAAACTCAAAAAATTTTTTTTCATCTAACCCATACGCGTGTGGGGTATCTATGGATAGGTCTTCAAAAGTGATATTGAGGTTTGTAATATCATTTTTTTCTAAACTGAATAGTTTGCGCGAGAGACACTTCCAAAGTGGTAAAATGTCTAACTAGGGTAACCTTTTTTAACTAGGGTAACCTTTGCCTCTATGTCGTGCACGCCACTGTGAGCAAGCTGAGGCTGAGCACGGAAAGGTATCAAGGGAATATGAGTCAGTTAGTCAGTCATTCTAACAAAATATTGCAAAGTTAAAAAAAAAGATATGCGCCGAATTGAGAACCTCCTCCTTTTTTGGAAGTCGGTTGAAAACCAAAATTTAAATCACTAAGTCGCTTCTAGAAACGCTACAATTATTTATATCTTTCAACCGATGACCTTTGAGTAAAATATCATGAATATGACAATACTTATTAAAAGTTTCATTTTTCAAGTCTGGTATCTAATTACCTACCTACTGTCTTTCGTAGGTAGCATACCTTGTTATTATTATTGTTAGACAGCCTTGCCTAAAAATCGATAACAATCACGAAAATTGAACCAACAATGGAACGAAATGCTTTCGACTTATCTATTGTGCAAACTAGGTTAAAAAAATCTAATTTAGACAAGTACCTACATCTACCTACTTATACATAGTATAATCCTATTAATCAAAATACCTATTACCTTGATGAATACAGACTAGAAACTCTCTGTTGAAATGTTATAATCCTGAGGAGTCAAAAGAACTCCATCGATCTTTGGGCTTATAAGGTACTTTTTTGTAAAGATTTTTGATATAGGTACTGGCAACATTTAATACATATTGGTAGAGTAAAATTTACATGGGGTTACCCAGTGTTATGAGCGCAGTTATGAGATATTGAGCCCCTTTACGGGTATAGCATCCCCCAACCACTTTTCTCTGTCTTTATGCTGTAAAAACTTACCGGATATGAGAATAAAAGGCTTTTTATTTTATTTATTTGTTTCTTATTTATTATGGCGCATTACCATGGACTGCCTCGTTGGTCTAGTGGTTGGCATGTTCGACTGCGGCCGTCGAGGTCCCGGGTTCGAGTCCCAGGTCGGGCCATAATTAAGTATTGGGTTTTTCTGACTAGAAATTCTCAGTACTAGCCCGGAGTTAGGAAGTTGGCGGTGTTGCACCCCCGTGCCTCGGAGAGCACGTTACAATGTTGATCCCGGTTATTATCACTAACATGATAATAGTCGTTAAAGCCCGCCAACCCGCATTGGAGCAGCGTGGTGGGTATAAGCTCTAATACCCTCTCTCCTATGAGAGTGGAGGCCTGTGCCCAGCAGTGTGACGTTTTAATGGGCTGTAGGTGGGCTGTAGACTGTAGTGGTGGTGGTGGATGGCACAGTAGGCAAGCAAACAGTTTTGGGAATTTTGAAGTTCCTCATATGGGACAGAATTATTTCCGAAGGACATATTTTCAAATGAACAAGACGTTGCAATTGTCAAATGCGTTCCGCGTTCACTAAGTAGTTATGTTATCTAAATTCTATTGAATGGCTTAGATCTCTGCATACACAGAGGCGACGGGCGGCAAAAAAAAAGTGAAATTGACTAAAAATAAATAATATAGTTATCCAGTATCTAATCTACCACCTTGAACCCTAGACCAACCGACTCTAGAACCGTAAAAACGCAATTTCTTGATCACGAACCTAGACACCTATTACCATTCACAAGTCGAAATAAACATCAATTTGCATAACAGTCCTTTAAAGCTATAACAATATAGACGGCACGCTCACTCAGCGCTTGTTACATCACACGCCTTGCCTTGCGAGTTCTGACTCAGCACCGTATATGGAGAATGCAAAACGAGATTTAAAAAAACCTTTTGTTTTGTCACCTTTGGAATAAGATCAAATTCAACTGTATCACATTGCATTCGCTGAGTAAGGTCGTTTGGATAGGTTTACCGGGAATGTTTAAAAATAATATAATATGGCACTGTAGTTACTATACGATTTAATTTAGACCTGCTCGACGGCTGGTGGCTGAAATTCCAAAAATAGTCACAAGTGGCCGAAATCCCAAACAAAATTTCAGGTGCTTAGGCTTTACTGCCCAAGAATTCTGCTTTTTACTGAACAGGGTAGGGCCTGTTATAAAACTAGTTCCTTTTAGTACCTATCATGTACCAAACATGGATTTGATTGTGTGTGTGTTCCGTTATAAGCACTGCGAGCACTGGCAGTGCTCTTTACTGGGGACTTCCAGTGCTCTCAGTGTATTTCGGAACGCACCCTGTATCTCTAGCGGTAACCGTGGTTACATCAAAAACATCCTACTATCTCATTTTGAAATCGTTTAGACAGCACTTTTTCTCTTTATTATGCTATGTTATTTTGAAAGTTATTATATAAGAGAATTCTTCATTCAAGATAATTTCTTTGAAGGAAAAGGAGTATTTCAGGTTTTATTTTCTGTCTTACATATTTAATAAGGCTATTGGTAGTATAATAATTCTGAACTATCTCCTTTCTTCCTAGATTTAGGAGCTTTTTATGCTTAAGAATTCCATTACTAGTGGGTTTACATTTAAATTCAAATAGGTATCATGAGAGCCGCCTGTTTGTCTGCTCGAAAAAAGCCAATATGTAAGTAAGTAACTGGTTTGAAATATTTTTCCGATTATACCAAAAATCGCAGTCAAGCTCAAGCATTATACAGCAAAGCCGTGTTGTTTCCTATCACGAGCTAAGGTCGATGACTGCCAATGAGTCATCAAACACTCTATGTGTGCCTTGTATGGTCATTGTTCGAGAGCTCCTCCGCCATTAGACGTTTGCCTTGGACTGAAGATATCATCTAAATTATCGTTAATGTCCGATGCCATAAAAGTTAAAACCTAGCTCTAGGACTTAAAAATATAAGATCTGTATGCACAGATGTCTGTATGTATTAAATAAACACTTAGTCCGCAATGATTTTCCGCGCAAAAAATTCTTGCTTGCTCATTAGTCATTACAAGTACCTCACTATTTCGAAGATTACCTTGAAATGAATATGGAAGTTAATACTTAATATTAAAATTGTTGCCACCAGCTGTGCTATTATTAATAAAAACATACCTACAAAGAGCCTGTCTATAATCTTAATTTAACTTATTGTCTAACGGCACGGTACAGGTTGTTTGACATAAAAAAATTTGAGTAATAAATGTATTTAAAACCGAAAAAGGCAACTTTTCTTAACTTCCAGTATTAGAACTGTTTTACTTGAGTAAAACAGCACCTACACAAAATTATTTGCGAGTTCTCAGGAGCGTCAGGGTATTTAGATTCCATGCATGCTTCTCGTCTCACAAGATTCCTGAATGTCTAACTAAACGTATGTATTTAGTACCCCGTTACACCTACGCTGTTCAATATTAATTAAATGGCAGGATCATTGTAATTACTGCCTAACAGTAGCAAGAATGCCACTCAGCGTGTCAATGGTGTTCCTACATTTAGATAATCGTGAATCGTGATTTGTCACTGACGCAACGAAGTACCTGCTCAAGATCTCAATAGCCCACAGGGTTGCTACGATGAGGTTTCCATTATTATCTCTCTCTGACCTGTGTTCTCTTACGGGATATGTTTCGTGCCTTTTTGGGGCAGTTATAAAAAAATAATGTCTATTTACGTCGTCGTTTTGATCTAACACGTCCAAGATATGAATCCAAAGACTTTCCCTCAAATAATTTTCTTACCGACCTTCCGAGTATTGTGGCTAGGAAGAGGCTACTACCAGAAAGGTGCTATTAAATATTCCGTTCTACTACTACCTTTCATCTTGGATCTTTGCTCAATTTATTTAAGGTAGGTAGGTACATATTTCCTTCCCGGAATTAGCAATATCCATACTTCCATACTAATATTATAAATGCGAAAGTGTGTCTGTCAGTCTGTCTGTCTGTCTGCTACGCTTTCACGGCCCATCTTTTCAACCGATTTCAATGAAATTTGGTATAGAGATAGTTTGCATCCCGGGAAAGGACACAGACTACTTTTTATCCCGAAAAATTAAGGAGTTCCCGCGGGAACACAAAAACTTAATCCACGCGGACGAAGTCGCGGGCATCATCTAGTACTTAAAAAAACAAGGTCTCCTATTTACATTTCTTTACTTACAATGATAATTGAAAGGCTATTAAGTACTTAGTTGTTTAAGGAGCGATTGCCCTCAGATCACTGCAATTTGTAGCGCATTGATTGCAATAATTTTACAATTATAATAAAGCCAAGATTGCCGTCAGCTAACCTTGTTTAATAATAGCTGATTAGTGATTACTGTCCACCATACAGGAATCCAGAGTTTTTAAGTGGTCTTGGCTCAGGGAGGTACCTAAACACAAAAAACGATAAACTTAAGAAGATGAAACCCAAGATTATGATTGATGATGATTATTGTAATGTATGAGGGGAAGATCTTCTCTTATATTGTATATTAATATTTAAATTTTAATTGTAAACCTGGAGGTGGGCGTTAGCAACTGCAACACAGTTTCAAACTAACGCAGTTGTTATCGTTCAATAGTTTTTAAGGCTCCAATGTAATTTGAGAAATAAATAAATTATTAAATTATTAAATTATATTTAGTATGGATGGATCTTTCTGTACGGAAGTTAAGAATTACAAAGGAGACAAGACATTGTGATATTAATATCTAGGTACCTACTCACTTGCTCTGTTAATTGAAGAGAATTGCTATCGTTTGAGTGAATACGCTAATCGATTTCGATGGCCACTTCGATTACAATTCACAGTTTGCATTGTCAATAATTGTATAAACTTAATATAGATATATATATCGCTTATAATATAACATGCTAATAGGTGTGCTATACGTATACTTGTCCATTCTGTAAAATCTGTTCACAGAATTTATTAGCTGAATTTAATACAGTGTTCTTAAGAAGACTGTCATTTTTGACTATTGACTATTTGACTATTAGAATTTCTGGAAATCTTTCCTCAGGGGATATTTATTGTGGAAAGAACCTACATGCCAAATGTTAAGTTTCGGGACCCAGCCGTTTGACTCCTACGGTAGGTATCTTACAGATATATATAAAAGATATAATAGGAGATCCTTTTATATGTTTTATATATATCTAAATATATAAAAGGCAAAGGTGACTGACTGGCTGACTGACTGACTGACTGATCTATCAACGCACAGCTCTAACCACTGGTCGGATCGGGCTGAAATTTTGCACTCAGATAGCTATTATAACGTAGGCATCCGCTAATATAGGATTTTTGAAAATTCCACCCCTAAGAGGGTGAAATAGGGGTTGAAAGTTTGTATGAAACTCCGTCATTTCTCAAGTTATATCCATGAAACTTGGTTTACAAGCTAACTAGTTACGGGTAAAAAATTAAGAAATATTTGTTTCACAGTTTTTGAAATTTCTACCCCCGAAGGAGTGAAATAGGGGATGAAAGTTTGTATGAAAGTCCTTCATTTCTCAAGATATTTCTCAAGTTATATCAACAAAACTAATTGGTTTTTTGGCTTACAGTAATAGGTAAATAAAGAAGTGTGTGTCCAGTATTTCAAAATTGCACCCCCACGGGGTAAAATAGGGGTTAAAGTTTGTATGAAAGTCCTTCATTTCTCAAGTTATAGCTTGAAACTTAGCATTTGGGCTTTCAATCAGATATGCAAGAGTACGTGTTTCACCATTTTTGAAAATTCGACCCCCAAAGGGTTAAAATATAGAGTTTGTCCTTCAATCACGCCGCAACAGAGCAACGGATCAACGTGATTGCATGAGTATAGTTGAGGACCTGGAGAGTGACAGGCTACTTTTTAAACCAGAAAATTAAGGAGTGCCTGTGGGGAAAAAAACTTAAACCACGCGGACGAAGTCGCGGGCATTAGCTAGTATATAATATATATATAATATGTTTCGCACTCAAATTATCCTCTGGCAAGACGTCAGAGACCTTTTTGCTGCGAGTTTTGCTCTGAAAGAAGGTGCCAACTCACGATGGTCGTGAAGTAGGTGTGTGTGTGGTTTTTTTTTCTTCAGTGTGTATGTATGTGTATGATTGTGAGTGACTCTATCTCCAACAGCCAATGAGTGCTCCGTCAGTTAAATTATTTATTTATAGTACTTAAGTACCTTTTTTATGTAGGTACCAGAATAACAAACCTTATAAATCGATTGATCGAAAAACTGACCTTCAGCTTCAGTAACGCAATATCTTACGGAAGCGGTAGCCGGTGCACTGCTCAATAGAACAATAAAGTAGCGGATTGACAGGTTGTCGTGACTCATGAGCAGCGATGCGTAGGCGCCGACCCTCTGGTTTTCTAAATTTATTATAATTTTGCGATTATCGAGGTTGCATAGTTTTTGAATTCTAAAATGGATTGCAGATTTTTCATCACGTCATTAGAATTACTAATTGAAAATAATATTTTGCTGCTTGAACATCCTTAAAACCAATCCCGTAATAATCTGTATATGAAATCAACAACAAGGCCGAAAATATTCCTTGAACCTTCCAAGGAATCTGTAGGTATCTGAAATTAATGACTAGGCCGAAAAGATTCCTTCAAAAAGAAAGAAAGAAGAGAAGATGGCATACGCCGAGGATGGTTTCCGCTACAAAGGGGGTTGTAGGGTTAAATCTTATAATTAGTAAACACACTCATCTTTGGGAGTCTCCAGTAGTTAGGTACTTGAAAACTCGATTGACTCTAGATATAAAAATATAGGAGAATAAAAAATATGAGAACATGTGCTAGAGTAACTGTTCATTCTAAACAGGTTTTCTCGCGGTCTCATCTCGCCTTGTTATGAGTGATGCAAAAACTTCAACACATTATATAAAGGGCTTTGTTTTGTCAACAGGCACGCTTCCAACAAAAACAACTCCAGGAGCGTGAACTGAAGATCGCATCGCTGTACGAAGCGCAACAGGCGAGGGCTCTCGACCGCGTCCGACATTCGCCCAGCAATGGCGCTGGGGCCACTCCGCCACAACCGCCCGTCACGCACCATCCGGGAAAGGTACACATTAAAAATTAGCTCCCTAATGTTATTACTTAACCACTAATCAATGGCAGGAGCATGACCTGCCTGGAACAATGTATCAAAGCAAAGGCGTTTAGGATCGGGACCAAGGTAATAATAAGTATTCTGTGTCGGAACCTAATAAGTTTTTTGAACCTAATAAGCTTTTTGAGACCGTTGAGCATATAAAATCCGTAAAAAACTGATTTCAATAACATCCCGAAGGCAAAATCATCTAGTTTTGATAAAGTTGATTAAATTCAAACGAATTGAACATACATTATACGAGTAGGTAGGTTCCTATTTACTTTCGAGATGAGAGAAGACATTCTTAGGTTGGTACTGTTAATTTCCATAGAATATTAAATTCATCCAAAATTTTCTCCAATTCATTCCCAGGTTCGACAAATGTTCGAAGAAAGGCGTACAAAAGGCATTGATAAAAGCTATCCCCTCCAACCGATTCAAAACACAGAGCGAACTCCGCCAAGGAAAACCCTTCCAAATGGCTACACCAAAGTTTCCTCGACTACAAAGACCTCGGTGGAGAAAAAGACTGTCAAGAGTCACACGAACTTCAGCTCGCATAGTGTTAAGAAACAAAGCACCACCCAGGTAAATCGCAAGCTTCTGTATATAATACTAAAAAATCCACCAGAAGTGTCTGAGACCCAACTTTCAAAGCCAAATCGTTTAGGCAGGGACACCGGACATGTTATACTTAGATTTACTTAACTCTAGTGGAAAAGGTACGTCCTTGAATCAGCTACCTACTTAATTTGTGGAAACTAAGCGATCCATATAAGTACTTCCATGAGAGTCTGCAGAAATTTATAGTAATTTAACCTCTTAGGTGATAGATAGGCAGGTCTTAGGGAGCGCACCACTTATATGACTTTGCTTAGACTTAAAACAAGTTAAAACTAGACAGATTTATGTCGATATTTATAGCTCAGTTCAAAGTAGGAAGGCGACTTATGAGAGACTGATTATGCAGAGTATGTACCTACTTAACCTTATAATTTCCCTTTTCCTCAGGTTCAGAAAATAGCTGATAATATAGTAAATGGTTCCGGTGACCTTAACCACAATCACGAGACGGACTTGAATACACAGAAAATTATGGTAAGACAACTAAAGCGGCAACGAAGTATTAGCAAGTTACAATAATTTAGCCTGAACACCTTACTAAATACGAGTAATAAAATATCTACAACAAAAGATAGCTGATCAGATATCCTTATTTTATTATTTGTCCTCAGGATGCAAGCTAATTCAGACAAACAAAGTTACTTTGGTATCTATTTTAAATATGGGTTCGCTAATAAAGTTAATTTTCTCAGCCACACAGCAACGGTGAGTTAATTCCAACAACGGACGAAGGGGATGCGGGAAGGGTAGATAGTGAAAACAACGAAATGATTGAAAACGAAACATTCCCTGAAGCGCTCGCCCCAACGCCCACGCCGCGCTCTCCTGAACGAGTCGTCGAAGTTCCACAAAGGCCACAGAGAAGGTGAGACCCAACACAAGATTTCAAACAGCTTTCCAAACATATATTTTGAGAAAACACCTAAAGTTATGTGTTTCAGGCCTCAACATTTGCGGTACCTGCTGTCCGGTACGGTCACGGTATTTGCTGTCCCGATGAAAGACGCTTTAATTAAATTCAAATAAAATTTCAAAATAATAATTTCAAATTTAATTCGCTTAGTACATCCAGGAGTGTTTCCTTGCCAGTTGCCACGGTCTCGGGGGCTTTTTTATATTTAGATTGATAGTCTTATAATATTTTTATAATAATATGATATTATTATGATACGAGTACCTAAATATATTGTGGTAGTTTTCACTCTCTTAGCCCGAGGGAATGGAAAATCCGACATAACCGCAGAAGTCTCAGCCACATTCTGTAGCTCAGTGGCTATCAAAAATGAAAGTCACTGACAATAAATAAGTATTTTTGGTGTTAACCTCCTTTAGAATCGATTTTCAAATATAAGTCCGGGGTATGAAAATTTATGGGGAGTAAAATCAAACTTTCTCCGTTACGTTATTTACTTTATGTTTCCATGACTATATTGTAATGTATTTTGATGAATATAAATTACCTTTATACTTAATTAATATAAATAAATGTATCAAGCATGCTTTCAGTAATATAAAAACCCTAAAAATGCGTTCATTTACCCTCATTTATTAATCTATTTATTTTATAACGTGCGTCGGAGCTGACACACATTTTTTTATCCATTGAAAGTTTGTTATGTTTTTCAGAAGTCCTACAGCCGCACAGAGGCCTAAAAGTCCAGTTAAAAGTAAACCTGCAGCAGTTGCCCCTCCACCAAGAAGAGTTGTCAGCGAAAATAGGGTATGTGAAGATCTATCTCTCAAAAACTGACGACAGACATACTACTGTACTTAGTCTTATACTTAGAATTTGTCCATAAGCCTTAATACCTTAATAAAGAGCTTCTCTTGATAATTCTAAATAAAATCTAAGAAATGGTTTTTGTTAGAAAATTCGTAAGTATAGTATTACTAATTAGAAAGCAATTAATCTACAGCTTCCAAAGCACGTTCTGTGCTTATGTTCTGTGTTCCAAAGTAACATATGTCAGGTAGGTAACGCTAGCATCCGGGTAGGTACCAACATCTGCTTTTACAGTAATGTCCACAGATGTTTCACCTTATGTACCTACTGTGGTACCTACCTATGTCAAGTGGCAACAACCCCACGCTTAAGCACTTCTGTAGGTCCTAGGCACAGTCCTAAGTAATAACCTATACTCAATGAACTATGAAACAATAGTCAATACTACTGGATTCCATTGGTTATCACCAGCATATTCATCGGTTTTCAAGACAAACCTAGCTTAACTTTCTACGAGTTTCACAAAATAATAAACCTCGAAGTTCTTTCATGAAAAAAGATTCAATATGTCAGACCGAAAAATATTGACATTTCCGAATTCGAAAATCACTCAAATTCACTGTCAACATGTCACCTTTGATAATAACAAAATTTTGCTGATGGAATAAGAATAAATAAATAAATTTGTAGTGTTATGTGATGTGTGTTCACCAAACTCAAATGAAGCATTTGTATTGGTCAGGTACCAGCGCGGGAGAGCAGTAAGCCCAAGGGGGCCATGCAGCGAGGTCCAGTGAGTGTTACCTACTCCTTTCTTCATATTCCCCTAAGCTGACACCATGACACAAACATGTACCTATATAAGAACTCTAGGTCCATGGACACAAAATTACCTTTAAAATAAAGGCACGAAGTAGTTTCTGATCACATTTGTAGAGCCCTGGCGGCACTTCTAATCTCATGTGTTCTGGCGAATCATCGTCATGAAAAAATTATCGTAATAGGTACTTAAATCTATGGTTTATCTCACACTCCCCTTAAGGCTAGGGTTTCAGGAACATCTTGTCTCTAAAAACAAGACGGAGTGGTTTCATAAAGAGCGGGAATTGAAACGGTAACGTCTGTAGACACAAGATTTCAGTAACAGCTGTCGACGTTACATTGCAGACCCTTTGTCTCGCGGCGCTCTCTTGAGTTGTAGCTTTACGACTGAACAGTTTAGATTTGATTTTAGCGTCAAGTTTGAATATATTATTACTAAATAAAATATATATTAAAACTTTGTTTTTTTGCAGGTACTTAGGAAACACCCAACCACGGTAAACATTTTTTTTTCATTGTATTTATTTGAAAAACTAACTTGAATAAAGAAAAGTGAATTGATGTGTGTTCCATTTCAGAACTCAGAACCGTCAAGCCCGTCAAACAAGCCCCGTGCGGTCCCGTCGTCCAACAGCAGCGCCGCCCCGAGCGAAGGCGGTTGTCCGGTGTGCGGCCGACACTTCGCGCCCGACCGCCTGCCCAAGCACCAGGAGATCTGCCGCAAGACGCACGCCAAGAAGCGCAAGCCCTTCGACGTGCTCAAGCACCGCCTGGCCGTGAGTACCGCATCTGTAGTGTACTCCACAGCGCCGTCAGTGAAATCGGTTGGCCGGTGTGCGGTGGCCGGTGACGCCCTTTTTCTCCTAGAGCTTCAACACGAAGACCTTGAAAGTCCTCGAGAGTTTAAAACGAGGGCGAGATGCATTGATTCCAGACATAATATCTTGACCAATTACGATTAATAATTGTTTTTCGTACCTCTTAATTTGCTGCAATTTACTGAACAAGTAGGTAACCTACTCATAGTGTTTACGGAGTCTGTACGCAAGTTACTACTTACAAACTACTGACTGCTCATAAACTTTATAGCCTTTTACGCATAGATTGATATCATAAAAAATTATCGTTTTCACAACAGGGTACAGAAGCAGAGCCATTTATCAATAAGCTACGTAAGGGCACTACTCCGTCGTCAACGAAGGTGCAACAGAAACCTCTGAACAGCAGCTGGAGACAGAAACACGAGGAGTTCATCGCAGCTATCCGCGCAGCCAAGCAGGTGAAGGCTCATCTCGACGCTGGAGGTCAGTCACATTCACATGAGCAAATATCTCACACACACGTTACAATATGATGACGACGAATCGGCTAAAAATATGCTGACGAACGCTACGTTTGTGGTTAACAAACCCTACTTTGTAGTTGTGCGTTCCACCCAAGGCGTGGATTACTTAGATGATAGGTTTTGCTATTGATTGTGCCAGTGTACCTAACTGCTGGATTCTCCACCTAATGCGATGACCACTGCTTGTATGACAAATATTTTGATAATTTTCTGCTCCATCAACTCATGGAACTCTGGAGCGTGGTCATTTAGTCTATTCCACAAAAATATGGTAAATCTGTTTTTCCCTTTCAATAATATCCATATAGATCAAGCATTACACCTATACTATATTCATAAAAAATATTCTGTGGCAATACTTACCTACTTGCTTACAAGCTTGGAAAACTTATCAGTGCATGTGGCAGAAGCGCCACTGACTCTCTCTGCGTCGTATTCCTCATTACTGAGAGTCGTGACCCCTTTCCATTAATCAAATAATGGTAGGAGTTTTCTTAAGATAATAATGCGGTGAGTTTCCACGTCCTGCCGCATAAATTTAGTTCCG
Source organism: Erebia ligea (assembly GCA_917051295.2). NCBI lineage: Eukaryota > Metazoa > Arthropoda > Insecta > Lepidoptera > Nymphalidae > Erebia > Erebia ligea. The sequence continues at coordinate 8,142,678 of OU785236.1, forward strand.
AATTTCGCCAACCTTACCAAGCCAAAAACACTTTATCCTAAACGAAAATCCATGAGGATTTCCCCTATGTATAGCTTGCCTTTGTCAGCGTTTCAAACGGTCTAAAATATTCCAGGGAAGCTCAGCGACCTGCCACCGCCGCCGCCCTCAGAGAACCCCGACTACGTTCAGTGTCCGCACTGCAAGCGACGCTTCAACCAGGGCGCGGCCGAGCGTCACATTCCCAAGTGTGCCAGTTTCCAGTTCAATAAGCCCAAGCAACCAGCAAAGAGGAGATAACTGCACCAGACCTGAGCAGACTTTACAGAGGTTTAACATTAACCAAAACGTATTTAAGAAAACAGTGGGAAGAAAACAACTTGGCTAGTGATTCATAAATTGTTCCCTTTTTTTATTTCTAGTAATACGTAAGTCTGTTAACATGTTGACTAATCTTAACTTTTTCGAAATTATCGGTAACCAAACGTTCATATCGTTCTATTACTGTCTTCTAATACTTTTGTCCTTCAATCGAACTGAGTTCCCTAGCCTTATTTAGCACGATACAAAATGCCGCATTACTCAATGAGAAATTCTCTTATGAAATGTAGAAGTAAAGCTCCTAATAATATAATGGAAACGGTACCCGACACGTGTAAATCGACACAGCTTATAACAACGTCGAAAAATATCTTGTTTGACACTGTAATCCAAATAATTTTCACTTGTGCTCTATTCTACCTGGTGAAATGCTTCTACGACATCATAAGTCCCAACGTACAAAACTAAAAATGGGGACGTCTTCCTATGTTCTTTGAAGCTTTATTTATCCTTTATAATTTATATATCTACCGATTGTGCTGTTTTCGGTTAGGTTTTATTTCCACGACATTTTCGTTGTTTATCCTCCTCAGATTTTCATCTATACGATTTTATCTACTCATAAAATTTATTATTACAAAAGCGATAATTCACATTAATTTTTCTAAATGATTGAGTTGGCTAGTATTCTTCTTCGGATGAGTTTCACCATTCTTTTCTGTTACACTACTTGGACTTTTGTACATTATATACACGACTACAATAATTACATCGGCCAAAGCTTTGGAGACTTGAGACTGCCCATGCCAGACTCGAGTAGCGATGAACTTTGGCCGAATTTCGAATGATTTTTTTCTTTGAATATAATGTTTCTATGTGGCATAGGAAAAAGCACTTTTCTACAGCGCACCAACCGCGACTCTTGTCTGATTTTACTTAGGCACTCACTCACTTTTTTGTGTTTCCTGCTCTCGATTGGTATGGAATAATTCGTTTGCATGTTACATGAATAGTTACTTTTTATTTGGTTGGCATAGTTAATGGCCAAGACTCAGGTTGATGCTAATTTTGATCTATCTTATCAGGGATTCCCAAACTATTTTGAGCAAGAGACCCCTTTTCCATAATGAACTGTTACCTCAGACCCCCATAGCCAAATTACTTAATCACTAGTGTTTTTCCTATTGATACAAAATACTTTGTATCAATAGGAAAAAGTTAAGTGAGTAACTTGACATCATTTTCTGATCAAAATTTAACGAAATAAATAGACGTAAAATTCAGTAAATAGTGTACCTAATTAATAATTATTAATACAAATTACGTAAAAATACTTAAATAGGTAATTTCAATAGCCCGAGATCCCGCTGCAGGATTGTTACATGTATCGCGTACGTGATCAAAAACTAATTGTTATGTATAATTATAAATGGGGGAATATATATTTGCCAGTGTGCCAATCAAAAAGTGGCCGCTAGTATTTTTAATTAAAATAGTTATTGTTTGCGTCTAAGAACCAACGTTTGTGCCAACTAGATGGCACTACTTGTACTTTGTCTCGCGCTAAACGCGAGCTAGAGTACAAGTGGTGCCATCTTGTTTCCGTTTCCGTTTATGTCGACCCCTGGGAAACCAATATTGACCCCAAGGGGTCGATATCGACCACTTTGGGAATCCCTGATCTAGATTCTAGTGCTATGTGCGACATTGATAAAGAAGAAACCCATCATTTAGATCTCACTCAGGCATTTCTAAAGGTGCCTATAAAACATTAACAAACCGATAAAATTATTCTTGTACCTACAGGCTACAAATATTCTTTTTTATACAGCTTGCCTATAAAATATTAGGTACAATTAACGTACTACTTAGTTTTACACCTTTTTTATTATTTATCCATGTAGACGTGTTTTTCTATAGGGATTTATGTCAATAATTATTTAATTAATCAAATAAATTTAATCTATGGCCCTGAGGCATATTTTGTTTGTAACACATTTCATTAAAGGCGAGTACATATAGGCAGACAAGCACAGCCAAACTTCTGTAATGGCATGAAAATAAGGCTTAAGTACAAAATAGTAATACCATTGTAAACCTTATAAGAATCACAAAAAACCGCTAAAAATGTCTTCAGCTTGTGCTCAGCCTTTCAAAAGTAGTAAAAACAAGCCTTTTTTAAATCCATGTACTTATTATTGTAGAATGTACCTACTATTTGTGCAACAAGCAAACCCTTTGACCTACCAGTAGGTACCCATATGTACTACATAACTAATGATTTTATCTACTATCGCTATTTGTACAAAATATGATGCTTTTAAAAATGTTAACACTGCGGAACGTTATTACATATTATTTTTTAATAATATACTGATTTTTTTACATTATGGTTTTGTTTTATTGCAAATACCACAAGAATTACCAAAAGAAAAAACCTCATCCCAGTGTCTACTAGCAATACCTACGCAGAAGTTAGCTCTGTCAGCTCACTTGCACTTTGTAAACACACAAGTACAAATAAGAAATTAAAATAAGTAAAAGTACTTATGTACTTATGTAAATAACTTTACTTATTTTTATTTAAATTAATCTTCTAGCAACCATTGCTCTGACACAATTACTTTTTCTATGTAATAATATCACAACTTGCCAGTCTAATTTTTTTTTTTTAGTAGGTACAACGGGATAGGCGGCCTATCCCGTTGTACCTGCACCCGTTGTACGGTTGTACCTATACCCGTTGCACTGCTGCAGCAGGCCTATCATAGGCCTGCTGCAGCAGTGCGCCGCTAGGGTCAAAGGAAGTTACAAATAAAATAACGGACTTGTTCAGCATAAATATATTCGAATTCTCATTGAAAGTTATAAAAGCACTACATAGCGGTCAAAGCTAACAACACAACTCGACACTATTGCTCCGTGCCTTGTTTGGGCACGTAGGAGAGTATGACAGAGGACTTGGCTGCCACAGCCACGTCGTTGCTGTGTGCCACCGTGTTGGTTGTATAACTGGAACAAATACAGACAAAGGTTTAATGAGGAACGGCTATTGCGAACTTACAACGACCTCTATTCGGCTCACTAATAAGATATATACTACTAATAATAAGGTGCCAGAGCTCTTATGCTGAGATCTATAGAGCGTACTTTGACTTGGCTCAGACTTTACTCAGAGTTAAAACGAGATGGACTTATGTGGAGTAACATAAATCTGTCTCGTTTTAAGTCTAAGCAAAGTCAAAGTTCGCTCTATAGATCTCACACTACGTTTGTCTATGACTATGAACATGCTCAGGATAAAAAGTAGAACAAATAAGGTAAATTGTTAATCTCTTTACCGTTTACAAATGAAACTTAAAAATCCAAATTTTGGAGCATACTTTAGAAAATATTTGCATCAAAAAATTGGATTCAATCATGTTTCTGCCACATTAAATTAAATACCTCAAAAAAAGCACATATTGAATTAATATTACCAAAGTGATTGTATTTGAAGTTTTCAAAAAAGAATCTTTCAAAATTCGCAAGAATACCATATGGCCCTAAATGGGTATCAAGTGGGTGTGGAACACTCTCCCAGTGCACGTGTGTCCGGCCACGTATAACTTAGGTACCTTCAAGGCAAGCGTGAATAGGCATCTTCTAGGCAAGCTCGTTCTAACCTAGACCTCATCATTGCTTTGCACTAAGCATGATTTTCGTCGAGAGCAAACCTATCTACTTCTATACTTCGATACTACGATTATAAATGCGAAAGTTTGGATGGATGGATGTATGGATGGATGGATCACGCCCCAACGGCTGAACGGATCTGGATGAAATTTGGCACAGAGATAGATTATAGTCTGGAATAACACATAGTGCCTATGTGTTATTCCAGACTATAATATTATAATATATCCCGGAAAATTAAAGAGTTCCCGCGGGAACAATTAAAAAAAAATTGGTTGTCTGTAAAGTAGGTTTACGGACGATAGTTTTACGTGATAACTAGAAGTTCTAGAAGTAGCTCGCGTGGCGGCGTTCCAGTAGCAGAACTATTCGAACAGTAGTTAGGAGGTAGGTTAGTAGGTAGGTAGGAGCTAGTAAGCTCTGACGTCACGCGAGACGAGAGATAAATGTGTCACAAGCCAACGCTTGGGCCGATCGTGCCACTCTATCGATAGTTCCGCGCTCTCACTTGCACGCTCAGGCTCAGATGGAATGTGACACTTTTTCGTGCGTGCAGCCGGTGTTAATCGATTTATAAGACGTTATCACGTTAAACTAGTGGTTCGCCCCGAACTGAGACCTCGCGGTATCCATAAACTTTTACAGAGCGCTTCGAGCGAGCGATTCGCGAATCGCAGAGCGATTGTAAAGTTCTGTTAAAAATACTGAAGCTCATTAAAAATTAAATAAATTTTTTTTCCTTATAATATTTATCTAATTTTAGTATTTGTTGTTCAAGTACCTGTACTTGAACATATCCTGATATCATTTAAATAATTGATCAAGTTTCAGGCTCAGCCTTTCAGAAAATTGAGAGTTCTGAGGTCAACTTTGGACGTTAGAAGATCTCCACTTTGAAAGCCCCCCATTTCGTCAATTTTAGGGGAACAATTCAAAAAAAAATATTTTTGGACTCTATTCCTAATTATCTAAAATGATATACCGCGACCCTATGTAACGCTATAAAAATATTTTACTTCGCATTCGCTTCTATGGGAAATAAAGATTTAAATAACTTTTTAAGCCATATTCGGCTGGAGGCCAACGGTTTATATATTATATTTAAAATTGAAGTAATTACGTTCAGTAATTCAGAAGTTATAAGGCTCTGACAGACAGACGGACGGACGGACGGACAAGTGCAAATTCACTCAAGTAGACTCAGAGACCTTCGCTTCGCTCGGTCAAAAAAGTGATCAGCATCAGTACTGTTTTCTTACTGTTTCCTATACCCTGTTCCTGTTTCCTGTTTTTTTACTGTTTTCTATAACAAAATACCACAACCTATTTTAAACTTGCCTATACACAAGTTTAAGAAATCCATTAAAAGTATGCTCCTGAAAAAAGATTATTATACTATTGAAGATTATGTAAATGATAGAGGAGCTTGGATTTGATCGCTCCAGCAATGACAGCGGTTACTTATGTACACATTGATTTAAGTAATAATGATAAATTGTAAATGAATTATCTAAAAAGAGCAACCACCGAGTTTCTTGCTGGTTCTTCTCGGTAGGAATGGCATTCCGAACCAGTGGTAGATTCACTTGACGATTCAAAAGTACTTGTAAAAGTTTATTTGAATAAAAAACATTTGAAACATTTGAAGCATTTGAAACTGACTTGTGGTTTGCTGGCGAGGCGCGGTACACGGTGAGGTCAGCGGGCAGCGAGTCCAGCGCCGACAGATCCGCGCGGGCGTCCTCCGCGCCCGGGTTGTACACCGCCACGTAGCCCGTGTGGCCCGACTTCCACCTGCAACGTTACATCGGCCTTTTGAGCGCTCCCTACATTTTTTTAGGTGAAACTTCTTTTGAATAGGGGTGATGACATCTCAACTTAAAAACGCGCTTGACGTTGTATGAAATTCATAGTTGTGACGTCATCAAATTTCAACGCACTTTTTTTCTTTAATCTATATTTTAAAATGGTTATCAAACTTAAAACTAACCGAGGATGTTAATTTTGGGTCTTTTGGAATACCCTCTATTTAATAATCAGATAGAAATAATTTACTATTGTTGTGATTTGAAAATTCGGTGAAACGAAAAAGCGACACTAAACAGAGACTTGAAACATAGTAATATGAATTATTTATTTATTTATTATTATAATATTTATCTCATTCTCTCGTGGGCTACTTTTCTGAAGTATCACTTCTGCCGTGTGTGAATTACCTTTTTTAATTTTATTATTTTTTAAATAAATAATATTGTCTTAAAGCTAATAGAAAAAAATGGACAAAGTAAAAGCTTATCTCTAAAATAGAAATCTCTTCCAGCCTTCCTTGAAAGTGAGTGGTGAGTAAGGTGATGAGGGATCTATTTATGCTTATGGAAAAAGGCGTACATTTTCTTTTTATGAAAAGAGCAACTGCTGAGTTTCTTGCCGGTTCTTCCCAGCAGAATTTTCTTTCTGAACCGGTGGTAGAGTCAAAACATGATGTAACATAAGAGACACCTGCCCCCCGCCCCCTGGTCACGTATCATGCAATCGATTCGCGATAGCAATAATCGTACAATAATTGCTGTATAATCGCAAACACTCTTCCGCTATTGGCCAAAATTCGTAGACGCAGCAAGAACAGCGGCTGTTCTTGCTGCGTCTACGAATTTTGGCTGTTTGATTTGTAATTTTACTGTTGTGATTGGCTGCCAATCACAACAGTCGAGACTTTAACAATGATTGTGTCCATGTTATAAATAAATTGAGTTTGAGTAAGGCCGTTATATACTGACCTGGCGCACGCGAGCACGGTATCCGTAGAGTTGAGCACGGGGACAGCCTTAATCGCGTGCGCGCCGTGCTGGATGCTCGAGTCTGCGCGAAGCTCCACCACCGTGGACAGATACTCGCTCTGCACAACAATAGGGTGTGAGGGGTTTTTTTTTTATCCACTACAAGACATAAGTTAGCCCTTGACTGCGATCTCCACTACCACTACCACCACTACAGCCCAATAACATCCCACTGCTGGGCACAGGCCTCCTCCACTCTCATAGGAGAGAGGGAATTAGAGCTTAGACCCACCACGCTGCTCCAATGCGGGTTGGCGGGCTTTAACGACTATTATCATATTAGTGATAATAACCGGGACCGACGGCTTAACGTGCTCTCCGAGGCACGGGGGTGAAAACACCGCCAACTTCCTAACTCCGGGCTAGTACTGATAATTTCTAGTCAGAAAAACTCAATACTCAATTATGGCCCGACCCGGGACTCGAACCCGGGACCTCGTCGGCCGCAGCCGAACATGCCAACCAGTAGACCAACGAGGCAGTACTGTGAGGAGTGATACTGCGGACTGCGATCTCACCTAATGGTAAGTGATGATGCCGTCTAAGATGGTAGCGGGCTAACCTGTTAAGGGCATGGCAGTTATATGAAACCCATACACCTATTCGGTTTCTACACGGCCTCGTACCGGAATGCTAAATCGCTTGCTAATAATTTGTAGATATGGAATGTCATAATGTGTCATCGAGAATAAATTAGTGCATGTAACGCTCGTTTTTAATTGACACGTTCCTAAGGCCTATTGCGCGTTACAAGAAAATTTCTTGTGTCTTGTGTAAGTTATATCTTACACTAGCTGATGCCCGCGACTTAGTCCGCGTGGATTGAGGTTTTTTGGTTCCCGCGGAAACTCTTTAATTTTCCGGGATTAAAAGTAGTATATGTGTTATTCCAGACTCTAATCTATCTCTGTGCCAAATTTCATCCAGATCCGATCAGCCGTTCCGTCGTGATTGAGTAACAAACATCCATGCATCCATACATCCATCCAAACTTTCGCATTTATAATATTAGTACAGATAGTATAGATTTTTTTTATACACTACAAGTTAGCCCTTGACTGCGATCTCACCTGATGGTAAGTGATGATGCAGTCTAAGATGGTAGCAGGCTAACCTGTATGTATGTATGTACTAGCTGATGCCCGCGACTTCGTCCGCGTGGATTGAGGTTTTTCGGTTCCCGCGGGAACTCTTTAATTTTCCGGGATAAAAAGTAGCCTATGTGCTATTCCAGACTATAATCTATCTCTGTGCCAAATTTCATCCAGATCCGTTCATCCGTTGGAGCGTGATTGAGTAACAAACATACATCCATACATCCATCCATCCAAACTTTCGCATTTATAATATTTATATTTGATATTTGATGTATAGATATCAGTAATGTTCACTTACAACGTTGGTATCGTTGTCCTTGCTCCTAATTTGCTGCGGCTTCAACACGGGCGCCGCGGGCAACAGCATGGCGAACGCCGCCAGCTCTTCGTCCGTTCCATCCTCAGCTAGAAGCTGCAATCCGATCGGGTATGTGACAACTAGTCAAGTCAGCAACTTAGATAGATAAATTCTTTATTGCCACACATAATACAGAAATAACTTAATTATAAACAAAAACAGAAAACATCTTATCACTAAAAGTGATCTCCTCCAGACAACCCGTTTCATAAGGAACATGAAGGAGCCGGAAAGTGCAACAATAAACATGCAATAATAATATACTACTTAAACTATATATACTAATAATACATAAATAACTAAATTAATAAATAAAAACACATATACATATTATATAGCAATACATAAACTTACATACTAAAGAAAATACTTAAATATTCTATAGCATATTAGAAAGGTAATATTCCTTTACACGACTCTTAAATATTTTTAAAGACTTTGACTGCCTAATGTCGTTGGGCAATTCATTCCAAAGCAGTACAGCCTTAACTATGAATGTAGCTGCCAAGAAAGTTGAATCGCTCTTTTAGGTAAGGTGGCGTCTGAGGATAATATAAAATGGAGTACAAGAGAGAAAGAGCGTGTAAATTTCTACGAGATCGGATTGGCAGCCATTTCAACTGAGTACGAAATACGGACACATGATCATATTTCCGTAAACCAAAGTATAGTATACTTAGCTTAGTATAGTCGCACAACTTATGTGACCCGGTGGCCAAAATTAGAACTAATAGGGATGATGACAACTCAATCAAATCAGCAACTCTTTATCAAACTTAAAAACGCACTTCTAGTATGGAAGTTGTATGAAATTCACAGTTGTGACGTCATAAAATTTCGACGCACTTTATTTCTTTAATCTATATTTTAAAATAGTTATCAAACAAACCGAGGACGTGAATTTTAGGTCTTTTGGAAGACCCTCTATTTAATAATCAGTTAAAAAATCATTTATTTTTGATATAGGCATCATCCCTATTATTATGCCTGTTTTTAGGGTTCCGTACCAAAATGGTAAAAATGGAACCCTTATGGTGCGACTTTCTCCCTCCGTCCGTCCGTCCGTCCGTCTGTCACAGTCGATTATTTCAGTAACTATTAAAGCTATCGACATGAAATTTGGAATAGTTGTGTATAATAGCCTAAAGGCCTAACATCATTAAAATTAAAAAAAATTGCAAATTATTTTTAGTTTAATTAAAAAAGGGGGAAAATCGGGGGTTTGAAATTTCAAAGTACGATAACTATACTGAGTGGGATATCATATGAAAGGGCTTATACTCCTACATTCTAAAACAGATTTTTATTTATTTTTATGCATAATAGTTTTTGATTTATCGGGCAAAATGTCGAAAAAAATACCGTTCCCCCCCCCCCCCCCTTATCTCCGATGTTTAACAATTGAAAAATCTGAAATAATTATGGTACTTATGGTACCATATTGGTGGAAACTTATGTATATTTTACAGGAAAAATAAAACCAACGAATAATGAATGAACCAGAAGCTTAATTCGCTATAATCCGCCACAGTAGATAAATCTATGTGGTGTAGTGCGTGTCTTCCACCGACAACATGCGAACACCCACCACCCAGCAATTCGCACCGGCACAGCACTACACTACACAAATTCTCCAAATCACTCTCTACGTACGTTTCACTCCGAAACCGGAGCATCCTCAGGAGATGAACATCTCCTGAGGATGCTCCGGAGTGAAACGTACGTAGAGAGTGATTTGGAGAATTTGTGTAGTGTAGTGCTGTGTTTAGCCAATAGTTTTTTTGATATTAACAATAAACCTCTACAAACAAAGTTAGTTTTGCGGTTCATTTCGTCTTGTTTTTAATACGTCATAAATCGTAAAACTTACTACAGGTTTGTAAGGAACCCACGGTGCGCGAGTCCGACTCGCACTTGGCCGGTTTATTTTTTATGATCACAGAGAACCCCAACTTCGAATTTTAAAATAATTCGGTAACATAGCAATAATTACCAAAGTGGCGACCACGTTTTTTCAAATTTGACATCAGTTTTATGTTTTATAATCACATGGAGCCCAAGATATCGATTTTCAAAAACCCAAAATCAAACAAGTCCAATAGATTTTGTTAAAGAGTTTGGCCTGTATAACTTGTAATGCCTGCTTCTAGGCTTAGTAAAACTAGCAATTAATTGGTTGGAAACAGTGTCTGCTTCTATAATAAGCTCCCAGAAGACATGTTGAAGATGTCTCTGAATAAGTTCAAAGTTAATGTAAAACGTAAGCTCATTGAAAAATCTTATTACCATGTAAAGGATTAAATGAGCAATTGGCAATAATTTGCTCTAATGGCTCTGATAGTTCCTTAGTTTAAGCTGATTTGTGAGATGGTGATAAGTAAAAAAAAAAAGCCCGGCTGAGTCTATTTTGTACCATAACTGATTATCACAATCATGTTTTATAAGTAACTAGCTGATGCCTGCGACTTCGTCCGCGTGGAATAAGTTTTTTTTAATTCCCACGGGAACTCCTCAATTTTCTGGGATAAAAAGTAGCCTATGTCACTCTCCAGGTCCTCAACTATACCCATGCAAAAAATCACGTCGATCCGTTTCTCCGTTGCAGCGTGATTGAAGGGCAAATCAACAAACCAATAAACCTACAAACAAACACACTTTCGCATTTATAATATTAGTATGATTGTACGTCAATAAGTGGACATTGTACCTAATTTGAATAAATAAATATTGATTCGATTGATTGTTAGGTTAGTCTCAAATGTTTACCTGCAGTGCCGGCCAGCGCGCCACTCGGTCGCTGAGCACCGACTCAGCCTGAGTGGGGTTCTGCAGTAACAGCGGCGCAGCGGACGGCGGCCGCAGCGCGGTGGTGTTGCGATCCGCTACGAACAACTCCGGACGACTCTCTTCAAATGTCGTGAACACCGTTCCATCTGTCATAAAAGGTAATTTTTAAAGAAAATCTTTAGACGCGTTATTAGCACGGAAAGGAAAAACATTGAAAGGAAAATATAAAAGACCTGTGTCGCAAGCGTGACCGCATCGGGCGCCGTCATAAGAGAGGAAACGTACTTAAAATAAGTTTCCCTTAGGCAATGTAAAAAAATAGCGCTCGCTTCGCTCTTGCCAATACGTGTGCACGGCGCCGGGCACGCTGCCTTGCCCGGTGAGCGGCAGCTCCTCCGGGAACGAACGGTTTTCTGCTCTACTGACCAGTGACCGTGGCGTGTGTGGCCACTTGTTGCGCCCAGTGCGCCAGCAGCCCGTCTAGCGCGGCGTGGTCGCGCGTGGCTGCCAGTACGCGTGCTGCGTGTGAAACGGCGCCCGGCACGCTGCCCTACACGGTGAGCGGCAGCTCCTCCGGGAACGAACGGTTTACTGCTCTACTGACCAGTGACCGTGGCGTGTGTGGCCACTTGTTGCGCCCAGTGCGCCAGCAGCCCGTCTAGTGCGGCGTGGTCGCGCGTGGCGCGGTGCTGCCAGTACGCGTGCTGCGTGTGCACGGCGCCCGGCACGCTGCCCTACCCGGTGAGCGGCAGCTCCTCCGGGAACGAACGGTTTTCTGCTCTACTGACCAGTGACCGTGGCGTGTGTGGCCACTTGTTGCGCCCAGTGCGCCAGCAGCCCGTCTAGCGCGGCCTGGTCGCGCGTGGCGCGGTGCTGCCAGTACGCGTGCTGCGTGTGCACGGCGCCCGGCACGCTGCCCTACCCGGTGAGCGGCAGCTCCTCCGGGAACGAACGGTTTTCTGCTCTACTGACCAGTGACCGTGGCGTGTGTGGCCACTTGTTGCGCCCAGTGCGCCAGCAGCCCGTCTAGCGCGGCCTGGTCGCGCGTGGCGCGGTGCTGCCAGTACGCGTGCTGCGTGTGCCCGGCGCCCGGCACGCTGCCTTGCCCGGTGAGCGGCAGCTCCTCCGGGAACGAACTGTTTACTAGCAGCTCGCGAGCGTGGTGAAGCCTGGTCCAAATAACAATAATAAATGCATTTTATATTATATACAAATTGTTACATTTTTCTGTTTTTGAATAGAGCAGCGGAGTTTCTTGCCGGTTCTTCTCAGTAGAATCACCTTTCCGAACCAGTAGTAGATTCTTACGACACAAGTTGTCCTACATGAAATAAATCATTTCATTTCATTTCAAATCAATAGAAGTTTTCGCATAACAAACAATATCGATAAAATCGATATCGATTTTAAAAGAAATCGGTCCAAAAACAAAACAAAAATGATCGCCACTTTTTCTGATGTTGACAACAGTTTGCTCTTTTATGATCACAGGAAATCCCATTATAATAATTTTGAAAGATTCAAGTGCATACATGCACCTCAACGGAATTGCCCCGCTAAAATCAAGATCACCGGACGGGCACAGTGTACGGGACGGGATAGCGTAGGATGAAACAACTTGTAGCCCAAGCTACCTGTGAGGACACGCCCGCTGTTGAGAAGATACCACAAAGATTCTTGGGGTCTCTTGTGATGTCTTTGTTTAAGTGAACACTAATGCTTTTGCTCTGAATCATTTCAAAATTGATATTTGGGGTTCTTTGAGATCATAATAAAAGAAACTTGGCATTTTGACAAGTTTTTTATTAAAACAATGGAGGTCATTTCGAAATTCTTTTCTTATTCGAATTATTTCAAAATTGATAGGGTTGTCCACATGGTTGTCTTAAAAATAACTGATGTCATTTTGAAATAATTCTATCAAAACCGATGCCTGAAGTTCTTTGTAGTAAAAAAGAAAGAAAGTGATAATTTTTTTTTAGGTAAACGCAATTTTTTTTTTTTAATTTTTTGGATTGCTGTACATATATCAAAATTGATATCTGGGGTTCTTTGTGACCATAAACAAGGAAACTTTAAAAAAAGGGACGCAATTTTGAAATTCTTCGCTACTAGACTATGGCTGTGTTCCGTTATAGACTGCGAGCACTGTTCAGTGGTCTTTACTGTGGAGAAATTCGTTCCGTTATAACTGACAGTAAACTGCTGCAGTATCCTAGGGAAATATATGACGTCATTAATCGACGCCATCTTTGTACTGTGAGTACACTGGCGTTTTCGAGGTAAATGTGCTCTCAGTGTTTGTCTCAGTGCTGACAGCGTTCCGTTTTAAGCAGTACCCAGTATACCTAACTATAAAGGAACGGCTCCGCAGTGTACTAAAGTGACGTCACACCTTATAGTGCTCGCAGTGTATTTCGGAACACAGCCTTTATTATTTTAAAATCGACATCTGCGGGTCCAGCTGTCAATCAATCATTATTGACGTAGGTACTGACGACTACTGACGTAAACCTTATTTGCGATCACAGCCTGTGATCGGAAATAAGGTTTACGTCAGTAAATTGAGGTATAAATAAATAATAAATAGTTAAAAAATAAATAGTTCACCTGATTCCAGAAGCGCCAGCTTGCATCCAAGTCTTGATGACTTCATCGAACAGCAGGACAACCTTGCGGTTGTTGAAGTTGAGATCGGGCTGGTCTTGTCCAAACTGGTGCAGGTAGAACTCTTGGCGCTTCTCGCTCAGAGTCCATGCAGGCTCGTCCAATGTTGACACCTGTGGAAACCAAACTAACTAATAGAAAACCAGGCAAGTTCGAGGCAGACCTAGTGATCTCACCTAGTTAGTCCTCGGTTAAGTCCAAACTTAGGTGATCATAATATGGTCTCCGCGATACAGGTTCCCTAGTATCCAAAGTTAAGAGGCCGTATTCTCGCCATCGGTCAATTTTGAAATCTGTAGGTATACCGCACAGTAGAACGTTAGGCCGCACTCACACATAGACGACATAGGCCGGTAAAGATACTTTGATACTTTGCGTAGTCAAGTTCGTACGTACGTGCGGTCGTACGATCTGCAGTACCATTTTACACGTGAATATGATCAGACTTTGATAATATTTTTGGGTCATATAGGTATTTTATAGAAATTTATTTTTTTACAATTTATGTTATACTAGCTGATGCCCGCGACTTCGTCCGCGTGGATTTAGGTTTTTCGGTTCCCGCGGAAACTCTTTAATTTTCCGGGATAAAAAGTAGCCTATGTGCTATTCCAGACTATAATCTATCCCTGTGCCAAATTTCATCCAGATCCGTTCAGCCGTTGGAGCGTGATTGAGTAACAAACATCCATACATCCACACATCCATACATCCATACATCCATCCAAACTTTCGCATTTATAATATTTATTTGATAAATACTAAACATTCATGGTAAATTTTATTTTATCAGTAATTTCACCAAACTTTTAAGAAATACAGGTTATTGTGACGCGTAAATATTAATAAATCATGCACATTGATTTGATTTTTTTATTAACTAATTTTGTATAGAACGTATAAAAACGAATTGCAACAGTCCAATTTTAAGAGTGTGTTTAACATATTAGTATTTTTTTTATGTCATTTATTTATATGGGTCAAAAGTGTCACCCAAAAGTGTAAAAATGGTAAACGTATTCTGCAAGAATGAGAATTTCACTATTATATTTCAATAAAATTAATATTTTTTTTGCAACAGTCTACTAAGGAGGGATTAATGTTTAATGTTTTAATTTTCTTTTTGTTATAATACTAATATCTTATGCACAACGCTCATCAAAAGTTCTTAAAATGTCGGTTTACGGGGTTACGGACTGTTAAAGATATTACTGTAAACGTTATTGGCAATAAAACACAGGTGCGCTCTCTGTTCCTTTACTCTCATAGCCCGACGGAAATCCGACACGATCGGAGAGAGATCGGGTGAAGGACCGACGGCTTTACGTGCTCTCCGAGGCTCCGGGTCTGTTCTCGTATGTAGTTTTGTACTAAATAACTATGTAAAACAAGTGTATACTACACAATGTGTAGTTAATAAAAAATCAGACATAAATGTAAAAATTAAGCACAAAAAACTCTTTACCCAGTTGTTGGGAGGTTTGCGTTCGCCGGGCACTTCGGGGTTGAACTCGTTGCTCGGGGCCCAGACGAAGTAGTCGCTGAAATCGCTGGTCTTGTTCTCGCTCTGCTGGAACCAGGTGTGGCTTTTCGAAACGAAGTTGGCTGTCAGGTCGACGATCACTCTAAGATAAGAAATAAAAACCAAAATGTTTGCAAAATCTGTATCAATCATCCAAGTTTAACTAAATAATCCATACTAATATTATAAATGGGAAACTCGGGATGTCATCGAGTAAATCTAGTTTCTAACGCGTATCATTTTCTTAAAAATTCAATTGTGGTAGGTAACATAGTAATGTGATCAGGGCTAGTATTTTTTTAAGAAATCTTAGATTAAAATAAAATTTGTTTCATACTAGCTGTTGCCCGCGACTTCGTCCGCGTGGATTGAGGTTTTTTGGTTCCCGCTGGAACTCTTTAATTTTCCGGGGTTAAAAGTTACCTATGTGTTATTCCAGGCTATAATCTATATCTGTGCCAAATTTATCCAAATCCGTTCAGCCGCTCTGGCGTGATTGTATAACAAACATCCATAAAATGTAGCTTTTGTGTTAATTCAGACTATAAAGTATATAAGCTATTTCCATTGCAAATTTCAGCCAAATCAATTCAGCCATCGTGACGTCAAGGAGTAACAAACATCCAAACTTTCATAGTTTAATATTAATAAATTAAAATAAATTAGTAATATAAGATAATTTTCAAACACTTACTGTACACCGAAACTCTTCGCTTTAGCCGCAAACTTCTTGAACTGCTCAAGACAGGTTGGGGGTGACTTATTCAGGACCTCGTAAGTGTCCTTGCAAGAGAAGGCGAAGATACCGGAAACCTTCGCCTTCTGCATCAGCGGCAGATCTTTCTCCACTTCAGTGTAATCTTCCACGGCGGACATATCCACTAGTGGGCCTTTTTCGTACCTGATTTAGATAAAAATAACATCTATAAAACTGAAGTACAATTTTATTTGTAGCGATGCTTTGCTCAATTTGACTGAAACATGTATATTCTATGTATGCAATTTTGAAAAGTTATTAAGTTATACAATTTATACAAACTCGTTCAATACTAAAAGCACAGCGTAAGAATATATTCATACAGTGGGGCGACGTCCATACAAATGACAAACCCGACTACCGTGGCAGTTCTAATTTATAACACCTAGAAGTTTTACGAGGTACAGTCCGTATGACTTACCTGACCCGTTGGCTAAAATTGGAAGTAATTTTTATGCCTGTTAAATTTTTTTTTTTTAATTTTTTTTTTCATATCTACTAGCGACCCTGGCACCGGGTCAAATAAGTTTGTGGGACTATACTATGAATTTTATATTAGAGTGACAGAATTTTGAAAGAAAGAAAAGAGCTGTAGTGGCGAGTAGAACATACCAGGTGCGTGGCGGCGGCGGGGCGCACTTGGGAGCGCGCACTATGATGATAATGGCGCCTGCCAACATGCACAGCCACAGCGCCCAGAACAGAACGAACATAAACCAGCGCAGGCGCACCCAGAACGGATCCTCTGCGTACTTCATCAGCTCCTCCTTTGTAAGCCCAGTGAACTGCTGTTAAAGAGAATTTAAATATCTAGTTAAGCACACCCGCAACCCTATTTCCTAAGATAATAAGTATTGTTACAATCTCAACTGTAGTGATTGGTTGAATTTATATCATTCCGGCTGCGAGAGTGGATTAAGGCTAATACCGAAAGATTGTGAACCAATTATAGCTGATCGCAACCATAACTCACCCCGATGCATGCGATGTGACAGACTCACACAATTTATCTGAGTGCCTAGTGGGAGATTTTCTTCCACCCGATCGCGACAACGTTAACTATGATTTGTATGGAATTGTCAAGCGCTTGACAACTGGCGCTCGATCAATTCCATATAAATGGTAGTTAACGTTGTCGCGATCGAATACTTAAAAAATCTCCCACTCGGCCTGCAGAATACATGCACACTTGCCTGTCGCACTGCGCTACGATTTTTTCAATTGGATCATCCACGCAGTGTGTTGCGCAGAAGTACTTAGTTTGACTACTAAACTATTTTCTGAATTATTTCTCCGTAATTGAATGAAGTTTATATGTACTAACTACTAAGCACTAATAGCATACAATTAAATTTAAAAATTATCAAAAATTTTATCACACATACGAGACGCTCAGAAATTGCCATTATCGTCGTCGTCGACGTACTTTTAGAACTGTTCGTAATCGCAGAACCGTAGTGAGACCAAGTTAAAGGCCCGCTCCAACCTAAACCAGAGTTGGCGTATCAATATCAGGTCGTAATATATTCGGAAGAAATCTTACCCGCTTATTAGCATCAAGTTCGATCTTAGCGTCCCCATTCCTGTGATCGCCGACGGCGTACTTGGCGTCCACCATATCGACACGGGTGACGATCTTGGCCTCTTCTTCCTTCTGCAACAGTTTCTCCTCCGCGCCGTCCGATGATAGCTTTTCTTTGGACTTGTGCAGACTTGTCTTGGATGACCGGAACTCTAAACGAAAATTATAGAGCATTGTTAATTTTGACAATTTTTATAGTACTTAAGTACTTATTCTATTTGTAACTTTACATTTGCGCATCGGTCATCTGATTGTCGGGACTTGCAGGAAGGTATTTAACAATGCATTCTCAACATTAGCTTGTACCTTCATTAGGTATATCACTTCGTGAAAAATTCAAAGAGATTGGTGTTCTTACGGTGCCTTCACAATACATATACAATAATATAATCTTTGTTAGGCAGAACATTAATCTTTATAATCAAATAAGTGATACTCACAATCGATGTACTAGAAACCGCCATAAGCTTGTAACAGCGTCATATCGCGTGCGCAAGGTGCAGAAATCCTTTGTGGGGTCGAGTATACGCTTTTATAACATGGTACCAAAAGAGTTTCTGGAGTTGCCATTACATAAATTTAAAGACTGTGTTAAACAGCATCTGTTAAGTCGAGGGTATTATAGTATGGATGATTTTCTCGATGACAAAGTTGCATGGAAGCAACCGGCTTCGCATCCAGCAACCCACAAGTCAGTGTAATACCTACTTGTAACGTAGCGTATGCATTTTATATTAAGTATGTATATACAAATTGTTACATTTTTCTGATTTTGAAAAGAGCAACTGCTGAGTTTCTTGCCGGTTCTTCTCAGTAGAATCAGCTTTCCGAACCGGTGGTAGATTCTTACGACTTATCATAAGTGACACTAGTGGTCCTACATGAAATAAATCATTTTCATTTTTCATTTTCATTTTTCATATTCAGCTGTAGCTGAATTATTTCCTATGCAGCGTTTTGGTTAAAGTATGTACCTACTCAGTGTCGTACAATGTCGTAATTACCATCCCAAGATAAACAATTTTGGTAACCTAAATATAAATTACACGTTATTACCTATACTACATACGATTAGTAATGTACAATAACAATTAAAAATACAACAATTACAAACAATTAAACTGTAGAGACTGTACAAGACTGGGATGATCACAATTATTGTTAACCTATTTTCTGTGGTCGTTAGTTCAATTGCCTTTGAAAGTTTAAGTGAGTTCAGTTCCAGTAAGAGCCATCGATATATATATTATGTGGGTACTAGATGGGCCCTTTCATAGAATAAAGTTGGGCGTCCGACTTGTAGAGCACGTTCCACACCTGTCATAAGCCTATTTGTCCCCGTCTCGTCGCTCGCGCAAGGTCGCTCGACGCCGCGCCGTGTAGATATAATTTGTTATTAAATTAAGTTAACATCTAAAGTCTAATTAGTTTGGCAACTGTATAATTTTTATTTTAAGGTAGGTAAGTGTTTCAATTCACAATTAGGTATACATTTCCAAAAAAACGTTATTAAATCTTCCTATTTACTTAATACTTCTATCCATTACGCAATCATTTAATTTCCGCGACAAACTGTATGATATTTTTTTTTACTAACTGGCCTTACGGCTTCTATGACTATGACCTATACTATCTATGACCGAGTCATACGTTTTCAAGCTGTCATTCAAGATGGCGCATATGTTGCAAAAAGTTCCCACTTTTCAGATGGCGTTATGTACTAAAAATAAGTCCACATTCTTTGTTTGACAAGGCCCGTCTATGTAAATTGAGGTTGTTGGTTAGAGCTCCTTCTTTTTACCCGACTGCGGCAAAGCCCAAAAGGAGAATATAGATAGATATAGATAGATAAAACTCTTTATTGCACACACTTATAATAGAGACAATAAACAAAAAGGTAAGAAGATAATACAGAAGGGTGCAAAGGCGGTCTTATTATAGGTACCTCTATCTAATCTTTTCGGACGACCATGCCGGCAGGGGCTGTTTTGGAATCTATAATTTGTACTTCTGTCTGTCTGTAGCCTGGTCTGCTGGGAGGCCGTGGCTATTTTTCACCTTAGTCTTTTCCAGTCAGGTGGTAACTAGGCATGCCATTTACCGTTCCTGTACGATTCCGCTAAGAAACCGACTTTAGTATGGATTTAATTAAACTGCCATACTCCTTCCGAGTTAGCCTGCTTTTATCTTCAAACTGTATCGTCACTTATTAGCTGCAGATCGAAGTCAAGGGCTAAATGTTAACATTACAAAAAAATTGCCAATAAACATTTTAGGGTGTTAGAGTTAGGTCATATTTTTTTTTTAAGGGGTGAGAGGAAAACTAAGTAGTTATTCGCACAACCAACAAAGGTGAATCAGGGTCGACAGTCGTCCTTGTATCGATTATGTACACAAAACCCTAAGTCCTAACACAGCCGAAGAACATGTATGTAATATCTTTACATTGGTAGATATATACAAGCAAATAAACTTAGGTACTTACGGGAAACGTTTGCACTCGACAAGCTTCCAGAGACTACTGACTCTGAGTTATTGGCGTTGAACGCCAGTTGAACAAAAAGATGAATGCGTACGGTCACATGTGATATGATGAAGGGAATTTAGGTTCCGTAACTTTATTTAACTGCGACAGACCCCAAATATCAAAAAAACCATGTTGATTGTTTTGCTTGCTAATTTTCCCTATGTGGACAAACTCATTTATTACAATAAGTACCTACATAATCGATTTTGCTCTCGTCTTATTGGTAATTAATAAAATGAATACACCGTCTGAACCGTACTGTCCTTCATCTTGGTCATAATATATTCGTGGAATAAACCTAGATCAGAGATTTTGCAGATAAAACCTGTGTGTTAGGAGGTCTAGATAATCTTAACATTATCTGGATAATGGTGAACTAGACTGGACAGCCGCTCCGTGGTAGCAAATCAAAACTGCAATGCTCAGATTAAAGTTACAGATTTTTTAAACAACCTCTTCAAGATTGAACTTTTCTAATTTTTTAACTCTCTGTAAGTAAGAGAGTGGAGTTCAGTAAGAGACTAATAACTTTAATATGAGTAAATATAAGTAACTAAGAGAGTTTCAAATTTTTTTCATTCTCGCGAATTGAACCCTAAAAAAACATACGCGCCGAATTTTAACCTCCTCCTTTTTTGGAAGTCGGTTAAAAACAAGCTCTCCTAACGGACACGAAAATGAATTTCCAGGAAGCCGGGCAGAATGCTGCAGTCGAAGCTCGCGTAGTCAGGGACTGCATTCCAGTGTGCAAAACTTTTTAAGCTTCCATCTTTGCAAGGCGCGTTCTCGACTTTTCAGAAAGTACCTAGTTTTTTTTACCTAATTAAGTTGGTTTTTTAAGCAAATCTATTTATTAAGATAATTTTTTTTTTATTTTTCTTTTTGATTTTAAATATTTTATTTGTTTACATTTACTAGCTTGTAATATACATCGATGGTCCGTGACGTCTCGGCCCTTGGGCCCCTCCTGAAAATCAGCGTTGCGGTATGTTAGGTGGGTAGTGGGTACATACCTACCTTTCGTGCTGTGGCACAGGCTGAGGAGGTGGCCCATTGACCACATTTACTTTTTAAGTATGTACACAGTACATATGTACTGCATTTAATTAATTTGTTGTGCTACTGATTAATTTGTAAACTGTTGGTCAATAAAAATTTTATTTATTTATTTATTTATTTTACCTAACAACAATGCCCCTTGTGTAAGTGTTGTACTACCTTTTCAGGACTATTATCGTCTAGGCGCTGGATGGCTGTCTCTTCTGCTGACTGCAAATACATCTGTATATATGTATCTGTCTGCTACGCTTTCATGTTCACGGCCCATTTTCAACAGAGACAGATCGCATAACGGGGAAGAACATAGTACCTAGTCTACTTTTTATCCCGGTCGCGGGCAGTAGCGGGCGTGATCTTTTTTTTTTTTTATCCACTACAAGTTAGCCTGCGACTGCGATCTCACCTGATGGTATTAGCACGGTAATATTATCTATGTATTAGTGATGATTCAGTCTAAGATGGCAGCGGGCTAACCCGTCACGGGCACGGCAGTTACTTATATTAAACCCATACCCCTATCGGTTTCTACACGGCATCGTACCGGAACGCTAAATCACTTGGCGGCACGTCTTTGCTGGTAGGGTGGTAACTAGCCACGGCCGAAGCCTCCCACCAGGCCAGACCAGGGAAAATTCAGAAATTATAAATTCCCAAATTGACCCTGCCGGGAATCGAACCCGGCACCTTCGCATGTTAAGAAAGCAGCGCTCAACACTGCGCCACGGAGGTCGTCAAAAATCAAATTATTATCAAATGAATTCCTATTTCAGCACAGACTTATTTTATTACTATATTTCAGAGTTCTCCGCTACCTAATAAATAACTATACCCTGATAACGCTACACGTACCTATCAAAGTAGAAAAGCGGACTGTGCCTATTCACTTAAGCTTCGCTCATTTAAGATTTGCAATCAGTGTGACTAAAAGATTAAACAACCATCAACACAAGTGTACGGGCACGAAACTAGCGGTAGCGGGGCGACCGCGACAGCGGGGCGATGGAATCCGAGAGCTGGCGACGAATTTCGGAAAAGTCCTTTAGGCAAGCTGAAATTATGGAAAAATATAATTTCGTTCATTGGCGAATCCAATTCTGCCAGTCTGGTAGAGCGTTTGCGGCTATTTCGCTACTGCGCAGCATATAACATTTGCAAAAAAAAACCGAAAAAACATTTTTTAGGCAACTTGATTTTTTTATCTTTAAATTTTATAAGTACTTACTTATAGAATTCGAAAAAATAAATCCCAGACGTTTTTATGGGTTATAAAGTATTACCAGACCTCTTTCAAATTGTTCACGAAATTCGTCGCCAGCTCTCCGACTAATCGCATCGCCCCGCTACCGCTCATTTCGTGCCCGTACATAATTGTTGCTTTGTAACTTGCAATGTGAGTAATGTGACGTGTCTGCTTGGAAGCTCGTTAGGAATTTTTTTAGACGCATAAGGCGTTAGACTAGCGTAGGTAGGTATTATTATAGGAGATAACTGCACTTTTGGTAACCATCGCCTGAAAGGCTGATTCAGTGTTAGGTGGATGTAGAGCTCTCCACTGATCACAAAAGTTGCAGTCTGCCTGCATGTGGATGGGTCTTTCGCTAGATATGGCCGTTCAAAGACGGTTTATTGTTACCAAAAATGAACGATAATTAGAAAAGCTGATTCTTGTACAGTATTAAAGTATGCGCAGTACCTATGTAAACAGAATAAAAGCTGACGAATGGGGATGGGTCTTTTACTAGATATCACTTCTCAAAGAAGTTATAAGCTATACTTACTATGCGTTCCTGTAAAAAAATATTAGCAATTATTATGTCGTCCCGTAGCAATAAACGGGATTGTCCAGTCTTTATCCGTGTGGCGCGCCACTTATAAGTATACATAGCTATCGTCCGTTGATCAACTGTATTGGCAAGTTTTAGACTGTGCTTGGTTATAAGTTTATTAGGTACCAAGTGTTCTCGTCTTGGATAATATGTAAACCATCATCAAAGGTTCTTGTAGTGACGCCATCAGACACTAGAGTCTAGGAGATCTTAAAGCAAATGGTTATGAAACAACAGAGTTTCTGACCCTTTTTGCACCACAAGTCTTGAACGCTACTGTATTTTGATACACCAACATACACCTACATGGATGGATACATTCTTATTCACTATATGTAATAAGAATGTATCCATTAAATGTAAATCCTTTGTTATAAAATTTTAAATAGCCAGCTCAATTAGAAAAGTATAAAAATACCTGTTACAATTTACATCTAATAAGTATTAAATATTGTCATAGTAATAGGAATTCAGTGAATTGCAAAAATTGGGTGTATTTTAGCTAGATATAACATTATATTATATTTTATGTTTGCAAATAATTATTTGAATATATTAATTTAGATATGAGACATTGGAGTTTGTAGAGTTTATAATAAAAATGCATTGCTCAACTTTCAATCAAGTAATTTAATAATTCACTTTTATTTTGTACATACAAAAATACTTTATGTACTTTAAAAAGTTAGTTCTCTTTTAGTAATAGTTAGAAACTTAGAACAAATACAAAACACATACATTTTTTGTAGTTACTTAATATATTTTAAATTAAATATGTGCAAGTAAGGAACTTTGAAGGGCAATCCGTTTTATCAATTTATATTTTTTTATCTATCAATTTTTAACAGCCAAGAAAATTCAATATTAAAGCTAACCTTACATCTTAGACTAAAAGTAACTATCATAAAATCAATGGTTGGGTCTTAAATTATCAAGGAACTGTTGAAACAGTCTATTCCTTTCTCTTTGGATATTATTTGATTCCTCCACTGTATTTATAAGTCTATCTAACTTCTCTTCCACCACTCGCTGTCGATCCCTCATTTCTAATGTAACCTTCCTAAACTCTGCATTCCTTTTTCTCAACAGTCTTCTTCTGACTTCATCACTCTGACCATTTGAAGGTTCTCCATTTTCAGGACTGTCTTCTAATTTGGCTGCACTCATGTTTATTAGTGCCTTAATCTTGTCACTGGTTTCCTCCCTAATTTTCTGCTGAATTTCTGTTTGATACTTGCCATCAACACTGTATATTTCCTCAAATATATCAAAGAATGGCCACTTAAATGTGGTCACACCACTCTTGTTCTTCTTTCGCAATAATCTTATGTATGTTTGCTTTAGATTTCTGAACTTTTTATCACAGCTATCGGGCCCTTTGCCTACTGCATTCCCTATTTCCACCCAAACATTCTTTTTTCTCATTTTTGGATTTCTGAACTTATCTATATTGTCTAAATATAAAGCGAGCATACTAGCTGTACTTTCATGATCCCAATGATCATCTGAATCATCAGGTGTGTCCATGATTTCTATTTGATTCATCTCCAAGTGCTCTGAATCTGCATCAATATATTCTATTTCATGAGCTGTAAACAAAACCTCCAGTCATGATTATTTCTAAACTTCTCCACATTGGTTGCATTCCTGATGATAGTTATGACAGTCAACTTTAAATCAATTGAATAATAGAAGTTGTGTCCATGGCAAGTTCTCAAACTCAATTGGCATTATAAATATTATTATGAAATTATGAACTTCCTGCACTCACTAGTATTCCATTCATGCCTAAAGACTTCACAATCACTAATACAAATTGTTTTGAACCTTAAAAGTAAGTACAAAAATATATACATATCAGACTAAATTTATATTCTGAAATAGCCTTGTTAAATAAATCACAAGTTTAAATTAAATGAATAATCGCTATTATGGTAAAAACAACAAAATGCAAAAAGTGCCTTCATTGCATCAGTCAGCAATCTCAGAACAAAATGGCGCTGTTACGCTGAACGATTTAACCAATGAAAGCGCTTTATAACCCGACCAATTACAATTGCCAATGACATGTATGATGCAATATTTGAAAAACGTTATTTCTTTCCGATTTTAATGGTGTTCAATCAATCACAAAACATCTTACGATGCCAAAAATATACGAAAAGTTACAAATTTCTTTATTACGAAATAATTGCTATGTGAAATTAAACTATATAAATCTTAAATCTAGAACATCTTAAATAGATCGGATAATCCATGTAAGTGACGTCTCAAGCCCCTTTTCTCTAGACAGAGAAAGACTACCTACTTGCTACCTACCTATTTAGGATTAGGGTATCTGATGTCAAGGATCAGCTGTTAATTTAAATTAGCACAAAGAAATGCGTGACCTCAAAACCATTCATTTTTAGATCAGATTTAGACATGTTTTAGCAGATATAACTTATGATAAGAAATCCAAGGTTAATTAATTTATACCGTAAAACTCGCGCTGTTATATTTTAATCCACCTTAGTTATTCAAATAATAAGGATTTCCTAAATAAAACCGTTATTATCAACTCAATAATGTTAATGTATGTCATCAAGAATTACCTGTATCAGATTCTGGTATAGGTTTGTAGGAAGCGACGTGCTCGTCCTCCCTAACCTGTCCTCCATCTATGTTGAGATGGTTTTTCCGCGGCTCTGACATGATGGATTACTTTTCTCAAACCGGTTTCGCGAGAAGAAAGCTTTCTCCCAGTATGTAATCAATCAATGCAAATAAGCCACTAAAATCACTTCTACTTTCACAACGAACAACACGACAAAAAAATGAATTGTCAATTGAAGTGAAGGAATGAATGAAAACGATTGAAACAAACATGAATTAAATAGGCCACGCCCAGGAAATCAATGAGAGTGCGAAAAGGCTGCGTTCAATATAAATGAAAAAGAATGAATGAACCATAAGTTATGAGGCCGAATGAAAAAATCGATATTGAAACAATCGATATGCAAGCTTCATAGAAAAATATCAAGCTCTGCTGGTTGTAAATTAATTTGCCCCAAGCATGGTATCTTAACAGTATTTAGAATGTACTCTGTGGTATCTACTTATCAATTTTCCTATATTTTGGTGTACAAGAATCAATCAAGGACCCACAGAGTTATAAGCAAGGAATACTTTATTCATTCATTTATTCAATTCCATGGCCCCTTTATAGGCCCAAACTGTATGGGGCACGTATGGGGCTGAGCCATGGAGGTAGGAAATATAAGCATGGGGCCCATTCTCCCAAGGCTTGAGCCACAGACGTAAAATATGCCTGTGGCTTGAGCCTACTTTTATTGCTCTGTAAATCTCATTGAGTAAATAATAAAGAAGCTGCCATAAACTGTAATCGCCCTATTCCGTGCCGTGCCGTACGTACGTAGAACGTGCCGTATTCGCCATTTTAAATTCTATTTCTTGAGTACTTCAAGTGTCATCGCCTGGTAACGTGTAATTGTGTTTTGTTGAAAAATTGTGTATTTATTCGTTACGGAGAATAAATTAGTATTATTTTCGTGTATGGCCAGGCCTGTGTCACTCCGCGTGTAGGTATTAAAAACATACCTACAGGCGGCGGCCCTTGCGCAAGGGCCAATCTAGTAGGCTGCCGCAAGCGAAAAAAGACACGCGCGCGCGCTATTTGTTCGACCACGTTCAACTTTCTCGATAATTGCAAGATGGACACAAAACGAAAAAAAACAAAAAGATACTGTGCAGTATTTAATTGTTTAAATACGGATCGTGATCGAAATTTAACTTTTTTTTGGTTGCCTAAAGACGCTGACAGGTAAAAGTAGGAGTAAACGCTCGTGCTGTGCGCTAGAATATGGCGTAAGTAGTTTCTCGAAGTAAGCAACCCTAGTCCGCGGCTCTTTCAATACGTATAACCACGTATAACTTATTATGAACCGTAGTCCAGTGAATTAAGGCCCATATTCCCTCAAAAAAAATTTGGTAGGTATGTAAATGAACACGTGCTCGACTGGAACGCGAGCTAAATTAAATCATATTGTTTATCAGATTGAGTACATATTTATTTGAAAACCATTGCAAAGTAAAGCTTCTGTACCTAGTACTAGTTATTATTCTGTGGTATGGCGTCAAAAACAATTTGCAACAATGCCTAGAATTTTGTATATTGTGGGATGTGGCGCAAGAAAAAGAAAAATCTGACAAATTTAACATTTCAGCGGTATGTAAGCAATTTTTCTCGTATATTGATTCTTTAAAGTAGTTATTACACTATGAAGAAACATATTTTAGTTTAGTTTACTGTAAATATTTGATTTTAAGCTAGATTTTTACCTGTTGATAAGCATTTGATAAGTACCTATCTACTAGAGATTACGAGGAAATTTTCATCGATATCGATATTTGCATGAATAATTTATCAAAATAATTATTATTCATCATATCAACTTCTTAAGCAATTTCCAGCTTGAGACCATCGTTCTAAAAATATTAGGTAGGTATGTTTAAATTTGAAGTAATGATATTCACTCATTTAATGCTCTGACAGACTGACGGACGGGTGATCAGACGAACAAGTGCAGATTTACATAATTATGTAGACTCAGTGATCTGCTCGCTTAGCTCTGTCAACTAATTTTTAAGTGTTGTTTAGTTTTTGTTTTGTACATAAGATTTACTTTTTACAGCCATTTTCATATCTAGAAAACCAAGCTGTTCCAAAATAACAGCTGCCTATAGAAGACCAATGTGCATCGAGTTCAGCACTTGGGCGATTTTTTGTCTATGCAATAGGTAGGCCCACCGTGCGAAGCAGGGGTAAGGGCCGGGTGAACTAGTAATTATTAAACACATTGTTAAATTGTTAAATACATTGTTAAATGTTTTAATACCACCATGTAGTTTGTAAGTTTGTACTCTTAATATCACAACTAGACAGCTGGTATGTTGAAGCGCAGGTCAGGTTTATCATACTAATATTATAAATGCGAAAGTGCGTTTGTTTGTTGGTTTGTCCTTCAATCACGCCGCAACGGAGCAACGGATTGACGTGATTTTTGGCATGGATATAGTTGAGGACCTGAGAGTGACATAGGCTTTTTATCCCGGAAAATTAAGGAGTTTCCGCGGGAATCAAAAAAACTTAAACCACACGGACGAAGTCACGGGCATCGGCTAGTTGTACAATAATTGACATGTCACCCAGATAAGGCATATGCAAGAATGGCATAATATGATGAAACAATATAATTATTATGTTGCGTCATCTGCATCACAGCAAAGCCACATCGATAAAAATATTATCGATCATCAGGGCCGCACTTTGGTAAGTCGCCGTTTATGTTAGTGGGTACTTCTCAGGCGCCTCATTATTTGATTGACTTCGGTGGCACAATTTTTTTTTTGTATTTGAGACATACTAGCCGGAAATATCAAATCTAGATTTAATTTAGTTAATATTGGTAGTAAAGGGAACTTTATAGGCCCAGCGGTTACATCGTAATTCGATTTTCAAAAAATGGTGTCCACCGAAATCAATATTTTAGTCACCGAAATCAAAATAAAATTATTTATGGAGGTATTTAATATTTTGACGACTAAACGTAAAGAATTTCAGGTTAATTTTACAATAAAATATTTTATTTTATCAACATATTTACTTACAACATAACATATTATACCTACTTTAATTACTTAACTTAGATTTAGGAAAATTTACGAAAATCAACTTTGTACTTATGTATGTATTTTAAATAAATGACATACTAAATGAAATTAAAAATAGTAACCATAACAAAGTAGGAACTTAAAACAGTCTCTATTTAGATCTATCATAACACACATAGTCATAAAGTTAATAAAAAAAAATTACTGTAAGCATTATAAATAATGTCAATAAATATATATTTTACTTTTCATTTTATTTTTATAGTCCAGTCGCTTATTTTGAAGCTAAAAAAAAAACAAAATTGTTAATAGGATGGGAACAGTTGGAAATGGTAAAGTGGCATATAGGTTTTTCCAGATATATTTGGGGGATGAAAAGGGGTGGAATTTTGGATTATTGGGATTTCCGGCGAAAGTTGACTTCGGAAAGAAAAGTGTACAATAGAAAAGTTGTAGGTCATAAAAAGATCTACCACTTTTGTATGAATGGTTTTTTCACATAACCTCAAAATCTCCGAGTAAAATGCGAAAAACCACTTTAATCGTATTTTATTTTTCATTTACACAAAAATAATTTTATTTTGACGAAACTTGGTGAAAGTATACATTTTTGTATTTAAAATATTCACAAAATTTTTCAGATAAAAATGTTAAGAGACTTCCGAGATAATCACGTTTTTCGGCCCAAAAAAATATTTTTCAAATTAAAATTCTCCTTTGGAAAATTGTCGTAGAGACTTCTTTCAGGTCGCAATTTTTTCGTTTTGAGTTATACTTTCTTGTGAAATAATAAAAAATACAGCCGCCATTTAGAAACATGCTCAAAAATTGGAAAAATCAAAAAATGAATTTTGCAACCATCTTTTTTTACTAAATAGATTAAATATTTCCACCGAAAACACTGAGATCAATCCCACTGAAATCAAAATAATGAGCAATATCCCAGATTTTTACAAAAGTATCCTAAATTTATAATAATAACCTCCTTAATTGCAATCTAGCACTCATACGATATACATTTGTATAAATTAAATAATAGTAGTTTAAATAGATATGGATAGAACAGTTTCACCGAAATCAAGTTTATGGGTATACCAAGCCACCGAAAGCGATTACTTACCTTAAGGGTACTTCTCAGGCGCCTCATTATTTGATTGACTTCGGTGGCACAATTTTTTTTTTGTATTTGAGACATACTAGCAGGAAATATCAAATCTAGATTTAATTTTGTTAATATTGGTAGTAAAGGGAACTTTATAGGCCCAGCGGTTACATCGTAATTCGATTTTCAAAAAATGGTGTCCACCGAAATCAATATTTTAGTCACCGAAATCAAAATAAAATTATTTATGGAGGTATTTAATATTTTGAAGACTAAACGTAAAGAATTTCAGGTTAATTTTACAATAAAATATTTTATTTTATCAACATATTTACTTACAACATAACATATACTTTAATTACTTAACTTAGATTTAGGGAAATTTACGAAAATCAACTTTGAACTTATTTTTGTATTTTAAATAAATGACATACAAATTGAAATTAAAAATAGTAACCACAACAAAGTAGGAACTTAAAACAGTCTCTATTTAGATCTATCATAACACACATAGTCCAGTCGCTTATTTTGAAGCGAAAAAAAAACAAAATTGTTAACAGGATGGGAACAGTTGGAAATGGTAAAGTGGCGTATAATAAACGTAAAAAAAAAATGCATGAGCAGGGGTTTTTCCAGATATATTTGGGGGATGAAAAGGGGTGGAATTTTGGATTATTGTGATTTCCGGCGAAAGTTGACTTCGGAGAGAAAAGTGTACAATTAAAAAGTTCTATAACTTTTGTACATATGGTTTTTTCACATAACCTCAAAATCTTCGAGTAAAATGCGAAAAACCTCTTTTATCGTTTTTTATTTTTCATTTACACAAAAATAATTTTATTTTGACGAAACTTGGTGAAAGTATACATTTTTGTATCTGAAATATTCACAAATTTTTTCAGATAAAAATATTAAGAGACTTCCGAGATAATCCCGTTTATCGGACCAAAAAAATATTTTTCAAATTAAAATTCTCCTTTGGAAAATTGTCATAGAGACTTCTTTCAGGTCGCAATTTTTTTCGTTTTGAGTTATACTTTCTTGTGAAATAATAAAAAAGTATAGTCACCATTTAGAAACATGCTCAAAAATTGGAAAAACCAAAAAATGAATTTTGCAACCATCTTTTTTTTACAAAATGTTAATATATTTCCACCGAAAACACTGAGATCAATGCCACTGAAATCAAAATAATGAGCAATATCCCAGATATTTACGAAAGTACCCAAAATTTATAATAATAACCTCCTTAATTGCAATCTAGCACTCATACGATATACGTTTGCATAATTTAAATAATAGTAGTTTAAATAGATATAGATAGAACAGTTCCACCGAAATCAAGTTTATGGGTATACCAAGCCACCGAAAGCCATTACTTACCTTAATAAAAGGGACGCACAAAGAGGCACAGACGTGTTGCTTTTAACCACCGATGCGGCGCGACGGATAGTTTGTCTTACTCTTACTACTATTCTCGCAGTTATTAAAGTACAGAAGTTATAAGAGAATTGGAGCGCGCCACCGGAATCAATTCTAAACCTCGGACGTGAAAACAATTTGTTATAAGTTGTCAACCAAGGCCTATTATTGATTATAAATATTATAATTTGAGCTAGTAACTAACTAGTTTCTTGTAAGCACCTGCAAAATAGTGGCATATTTTATAGAAAAAAATAAAAAAAATTATTTTCAACACAATATGGGGTGCGGGACACGGCACCGAGGTCAATATTTCCGCGGTTTTCTTTTTTTAAATTAACTTACATTAAGTTTACCTAAGAAAGGACATAGGCCCCCCTAATATTTTGATCATATCTACCATACATAAAATTATCAAGTGGTTAGCAATCTATTTCATAGAGGTTTTCGACCCGGACACGCTTTTTTGAGCCGTTTGAGAATGACCCTTAATAAAAGGGATGCACAGAGAGGCACAGACGTGTTGCCTTTAACCACCGATGCGGCGCGACGGATAGTTTGTCTTACTCTTACTACTATTCTCGCAGTTATTAAAGTACAGAAGTTATAAGAGAATTGGAGCGCGCCACCGGTATCAATTCTAAACGTCGGACGCGAAAACAATTTGTTGTAAGTTGTCAACTAAGCCGTATTATTGATTATAAATATTATAATTTGAGCTAGTAACTAACTAGTTTCTTGTAAGCCCCTGCAAAATAGTGGCATATTTTATAGAAAAAAAGAAAAAAAATAATTTTCAACTCAATATGGGGTGCGGGACACGGCACCGAGGTCAATATTTCCGCGGTTTTCTTTTTCAAATTAACTTACATAATGTTTACCTAAAAAAGGACATAGGCCCCCCCTAATATTTTGATCATATCTACCATACATAAAATTATCAAGTGGCTAGCAATATATTTCATACAGGTTTTCGACCCGGACACGCTTTTTTGAGCCGTTTGAGAATGACCCTAGTATACCGTTAATGTTTAGGTATACAGCTTTTTTTTCGTAGGTATGACAAGTCCTTTAGTTTCCTTGGTAAATCTTGACAACTCCTTGACTCACAGCTGTTTCTGACAGTGACATCTGACAGGAGCAGGAAGTGTACTTCAATTTCTTTTTAATAGATTAATTATTTGTATGTCCAATAAAACAGAAATCATGAGAGTTTAAAAATAGAGGTGGTATATATCATAAGTTTACAATCAAAATGTGTACAATTCCACCTTCACCTCCGCCGCCTCCACCGCCATGCCCGCCCAGCACACATTCACCAAAATCTTGTGATAGTTCACCCACTTTTAGTTATTCTGATGTGTGCGAATGGGCTTCCCACGAACCTCAGCTATGGGAAGTGTGTGCTAAAAATAGTTTATGTCTACGCGAAATCCCGTTTCAATATAAATACAAACATTTCGAGTCTATTATGCAAATTGGACCAACCTGTGGATTAGTCGCCCTTTCAATGCTCCTAAATGGAGAAGTTAGCCCCGACGAACTGCTGAATATCACTAAAATGGAAGGTTACAGTAACAACGGGGAGATGTTCAGCTGTAAAAACATGGGCAGATTGGCTGAAAAGGCTATAAGTTTGGCTGAACTAGAAAATATTAATTACTGTGTGACGACTGGTGGTTTGTTTAGTGAAGAAATTATTCTAGAGCTTTTAAACGGTGCTGTTATTCTTGTTGCGTATCCTTTTTAACGTTTAATACTTTTACTATTTATATCTTATAATAGATTAATTTTATTGGTAAAAGAAAATGGCTATGAAAAATTAGATGTTGCACTAAAAATTGCCCATCTATTGTATTTAATATTTAAACCTACTGTTCATTTCTATCTAATTTCCTTAACACAAGAACAGCTATGATGCAGATTTTAATCATTCACCATGTCAGAGGCACGGTCACGCCGCACACTGGGCACTTGTTTGTGGTATAGTGATAGTGTCAGACCCAGGAGGAGACTACATATCCGATCCAAATAATGTCTATGTGCTCTGCAGACATGGGAAATCAAGATTCCTTGCTGCATGGACTTTGGACGAATTAGATAAAAGTAATAAAAATTTATGGGAGTTTTCTCCCAAGAAACAGGAAGATGGTCTGTTGTATGTGCTTCCGGATGGGGGGATGGGTGGTGAAAATGGTTTGAGAGATCAATTTTTGATATTTAATGGTTTGTAGATATTTTGTAAGACTAATTTAAGAGTAACTTATCAAATTAAATTAAGGCTTATACTGCCCAAAGTTATATTGGAATATTTTATTTACTTACAAGCTGATGCCTGCGACTTCGTGCGTGTGGTTTAAGTTTCTTTGATTCTCAAACTCCTTAATTTTCCGGGATAAAAAGCTGCCTATGTCCCTCTCCAGATTCTCAACTATATCCATGCCAAAAATCACGTCGATCCATTACGTCTCGATTGTAGGACAAACCAACAAACAAACACACTTTCCCAATATTAGTATGATGCAAATGTTTTGCTTGGTTTTAAAAACTTAAGCAATTACAAATTAACAATAGCAAATCATACCTATGTAATCATTTAAGTATTCAAGAGTTGCCTGAAGTGAGAGTTCTCCATAATGTTCTCAAAGGTGTGTAAGTCTGGCTGGCTGAAGTCCACTCTTGGCCAGAGTGACGGACTATGGCCAAAACCCTTCTCATATAGGTGCCAAGAAGAGACAGCAATTTGTTGAGATGATGTTGAATCCTTGTATTAGCTGTTTGCTTCATTTTGTTGCACTATTTGGCAACACTAACTCACAAGGTTAACCTAGTCCAAAATCCAAATGCTAATCTTTCTTCACTCCACCTTGCGATGTTCCATGCTAAAGGCAACAACCTCAATTTACATAGACCCTGTCAAATAAAGAATGTGGACTTATTTTACTAACGCCATCTAGTTTGAAAAGCGGGACAGCACTATGGCGGTGACCAGGACAGGTGAGGGGGTATCCCTGAAAGGAATCCAACAGGATTACAGGGATCACCAAATAAAATATGTTAGCTGGCTTCATTCAAACATTTTAAATTTTAATATATTGACAACTGATGTTATGATAGGTCATACATCACACACCTTGTGGGTGTTCCGATATAAGCACTGCAAGCACTGTTCAGTGCTCTTACTGGGGACTTACAGTGCTCGCAGTGTATTTCGGAGCACAACCCTTGATACCTTTGGTATGTTACCAGCAAATTTTCATTTGTAAGTTACATAAGTACCTACCTACAGTAGGATACATTAAAAATAAAACAAACCGATTTAATGCAAAATTTTATTTGTACAATAAATACAAATCATATTTGCAAATTGTGATAAAATAAAAAAATCTCATGACTTAACTTAAACTTATACAAGTGAAATAATCGCAGTTCCACCAAGTCAAATCATTGTAAAACAAATGATATGCAAACGCATTTGGCTTATTGCACCTTCATTATTTAATGAAATAATTATGAACCAAAATTTATTTTTCAAAATAAAGTAAGATTGTTTTTTTTTTAAATATAACGTAAATATACTTTTGTACTAAATAATTCAACTTATAAGAACTTTTAATTATCTCTAAACAATATCTATGCGCTGTTTTGCGGCTAGAATTAATTATTTGTGATGAGTAATATTGTTATAGAATAAAGGCGGAAACACACTTATAACACACTCTATAATATGATCGCTCGCGACATACTTAACGTGTGTAGAGAGAATTTGAAATTTGAATTGTTGTATGACAAGCGTTGATAGCGAAAGTTGTGATTAACTATCACAATAATTATAAAATCACCATTTATGCTAGTGGCAAAATTAGGTATGATATTATAGTTGCAGCGTCACACAACAGCTGTCATATTACCGCAATTGAATCGCATT
The DNA here is from genome assembly GCA_917051295.2 of Erebia ligea. NCBI lineage: Eukaryota > Metazoa > Arthropoda > Insecta > Lepidoptera > Nymphalidae > Erebia > Erebia ligea. The sequence continues at coordinate 8,177,797 of OU785236.1, forward strand.
GCGGATCACATGTCACAGGTTATAATTATAAGTATGTTGCCACCCTGAATGATTACAAGTTGCATTAAATACCTTCTTATAATACAAAAAACTCATCCTTTGTAATACAGCCGAATAATTAGAAAATTAAAATTGTCAAGTCAGTCAGGAGTTATGAGATCATATTATACATAATATTTGTTTAAGCTTTGGTCAATCTGAGCCAATCCCGCACGGGATTTGGTAGCGACTACCCCGCGTTTATTGCGAACATCAACTTGCATGGCAAACTGGTACTGGTAGTCACGCGTTAGTGGTTTACGCTAATTCTTGTCCCGCATTCCGCAAGGGATTCATCTCAATTTGACCCAAGCTTTATTAAAACATACTCTATTAAACTGAAGAGTGAAGATAACATAATATTACACTGTAGTTATATCATGCACGTTTGGCTACGCCTCTAAAGTTATTAATAATTGGAAACTTAAGTTCTTTTTCTTTCAATCGGTATTTTGTTTTGAAGTAATGACGTCATCTCAAAGGGCGTGGGTACACAGAGAACGACGGAAACCTGCCCCAATCTCAATACGTCGCTCAAAGTTGTTTACAAGAATTGTATGAAGACAAAATGTACTGTTTGAACTATATATGAATCACTGAAGAAGCAAGTTATGAACAAGTTTTATTTATTTGTGCGTTTATTTTCGATACTGGCTATTTGATACTAGTAAATTGGTATTATATGGATGGTAGGTATACAATGAAAAATACTTTTAACTGTTTCTAAAGGTAAAAGATGACCTCATTCTAATTTAGTTTAAAGATTTTGGTATAACCGATATATCTATCAAAATAGATTGGAGACAAAAATAACTTTAGTTTCCCCGAAAAATATTTGCACGCAATGAAAGACTAGTCCAACTTTATTAATTTAAAACAATAATTAAGCACTCGTTCTGGTGGAGAAATATAATGATTGATGAGTATAGATACAAAGACTCTAGTGTAACTTTTAAAAATATGCGGCAATAATGACTTTTCTGCCAAAATTTGTATAGTCTTTAGATTAATTCATACCTCTAACTTTGTCAGATTTAATGCAACTTTCTACATCATGTTTGTTCACTATAAAAGTTTCACTACAGCCTAATCTGTAACCAGTTTAAACCTCGAAACATACACTCGGAGTCCAGAATATATAATACATTGTAGCTATACAGTTCATGATACATGGCGCAGTTTACATTTGTATAGGACATATTTCGCAAGGCTAACATAGTAATCTTATGTATCCAAAGAATTATAATTGTGCAGTACTTTTTATATGGCACTAAGCACATTTGAATAGTGCCTAAAAAGTGTTATTTACCTCATATTGTAGGCCTCAGTATGCAGAACAAAAATTAATCAAATAACCAGTTTAGAGACCTAATAAAAAATCTGCTTCATATTAAATCGCTTGGCCACAAAATAAACATTTAATGCCTATTTATCATGGAGACGAATCTTCGCTGGAAACACCAAATGAATAAGTCATTATTATCTATACAATAAAACAGGCATTAGAAATAACAATTAAATATTACTGGTTATTTTCTTGCAATAGAGTGATCGCTCTTGATTTTAAAGACTACGAAATATGAAACAGGTATAAGAATTTTCCTGCAGTTTAGCTTCTTTTAAATAAATTGCATAAAAGCATAATTTTAAAGTTCCAGCAATTCTATTTTAAAATACCTCAATTAAGTCCAATATTGCTACATGTACTTTGGCCTTGCAATTTTTAATCAATTATTACTTATTTATTTTTGCTGCCAAATCTTAAGATACCTTGAACTTTTATTTTTACTCAATACTTATCTCGCCTTTATGATACCTACGATATGTTCAACATACACTACAAAGAATACATCGAGGCCTTTGATGCAGTATTCCATTGTACACAAATACCAAATCGAAACTCCTAAAAGTAATGCTAACGTTTTCAATATATTTCTCGAGGAAAGGGATAGCGCTACTCTTAGGCTGAAATCTATAGACATTTCGACAGAGTTAAAACAAGTCAGATTAATGTACATACTAGCTGGCACTTTATCTGTGTGGATTAAGGTACATATTTGAAAGTCCCTTGGGAAATCTATGATTTTCGGGATAAAAAGTAGCCTATGACTGTCCGAATCTACGAATGCAATCTGCACACCCGTTAAAATCGGTTACGAAGTACCCTAAACAGATGGATCGTGGAAAAGGTAAAAGACAGACACTTTTTTATTAATATTAATATGGTTATATAGCTGCACCTTTTTAACTCTGTTTAAAGTCTGGGCAAAATACGACCTTTTCAATTTAGTTATTATAGAAATTTACACATTCTTATCAGATCGAACAAACCACAAATGGGTAGGTATTATGAGCTTAACGGGCCATGGCTAGATGCAAATGTAATTGCAATATAAGCATACAGTTTCTAATGAGACCTTAATATATTTGTACACATCTAAACATGGCCTGCTAAACAAAGTCGACATATTTGATACTGATACACATCTTAAATCTAACAGCTTTACATTGACTTTATTCTCATAGACATCTAAGATACACCAACTATTGTCAAAGTAATTTGTGTGATTATATTTTCCTATCATTATTAGTTAAAAAAACTTTAAGCGATATATAGAGTAATGGTGGGTTTTGTAAGTTACAGTGTCTTCCAAGCATTTTGTTAACTACAGTTACACTTGACCAGGTTGGAAAAGTTGTAGATCTGTATGTGCCTCAATTTGAAATTAGGCTGACCACACATCAATTGTATGTGACGTGACGTCATCCGCATTTATATGGCGTGTTTGACGTCATTCATATTTTCATTATTTACCTAGTGAAAAATACGTTACATGCTGATCGGTCTGTTAAGTATAATCAGCTTCATATGAAGAGGCTGCGTTGTATTTTTTTTTTCAGAAAAAGACGACCGAAAATTTCACTATGCCTAGAAAATTGCTTATGCACTTATATTCAGAAAACATTGAATTAAAAATGTTTTTTTTATGATCTGTATGTTAGGAACGATTTTGTATTGTGTTAATGAAGCTAGCAAATGATTTTCCAAAAATTTGGCACTCGTAAAACGTGCAGGTTTAACTAAAGGTTAAAGAAACAATTTGGAAGAGCACCTCGAGCAGACTCTAAAATATCAGTCTGTACAACAACAGGCTTCAAGTCGAGGCGAGCGGAGCGGAACGGAGTGGGAAGTACGGAAATAGACCAATCAGATTTGATAGATAACGTGGAGATATCCCTTCAATTAAATCGTGGATGCTTACGATTTCTTCCACCTGACGTTATTATAGCACCAGCTACCACCTGTGTTCCCTCAACACTACAATACGGGGCTATTCAAAGAGTTGATAAACAAATTCTCAAATAGGTACCGGCTGCGCATTGGCGGTTCCTGTGGTGCTAAATTCTCCTGCTCATATATACCGCCCGCTACCAATATATTTAAAAAAAAATCTGATACGCTGAATGAGCTGCACTCCACTTCGCTTAAGTAGAAACGCATATTAATACGCTTTGTAAGGGCGATAACACCACTAGGTACGGATAAGAATAAAACGTCAACGGTCAGCGCGAACCGTCCGCGTTGTACGCGCAGACTTTATGTCCACCAGACAAATTTATTTTGTCGGCAGTGTGGTAAAACCCTAAAACACAAGAAACTTCGTTCACCCGATAAACCGTGGTTAATTTACTTTCATATGGTATTTACTTGGGATATTTAGTAGTTATACACGTATAAAGTCCTACAAGTCCAATACCACAAAGTTTACTTTCTACATTTGGCAAAACACTTTGCTCTCTAACATCGAATACTCATATCAAAAAAACTTATGCATTGCCAATATTACTTCCAAGAGTCAAACTCGGTTCGGAACTGCTAAATAAATCCTAAAATTTTTCGTTGGCGTGTATATTTCCCCTAAAATACACTGATAATAATTATTATAAACACGTATTACATTCTAAACATTTATTAACATACGATTAAACTTGAGAATATATTACTATGATATCGCGAACAGTCAATGGCTTGAAAATTAAACAAGCCTTTTTTCACCTTTCCAAAATCCACAGCAATAGAAAATTAGCTTTGCTGGCTCGGAACATACGAAATCGTAGATGAAAAGTTTAGTTGCAAAATTTTGCTAAGATAATACTGCTCGCAGCGAAATTCGCTCGGATCCACGAATTATTGGCAAATATTTCGGAACTAGGTATCTTCGTAGATCGCGTATACTAGGGAATCATAGGGAAGATTATATCTTATAGAATCTAAAATATGTTAAAAACACTACGCAACTGTATCAAAGCTATTGCTTCCTACACGTACGGATCGCCGTTACACATATAAAAAAATACAAAATAATTAGTCACCGATCGACTATCACTTAAAAAAACAACTGCATTCACAAATCACAGATAAAATAAAAATCACGCCAACCGCCCAGCACGAAACTATCTGATATGTGCCGAAAATACCTCGCGAAATTCGGTTTTATTCATTTATACTCCGATACAACTACCCTATGTTACATGGAAATGTCACGAACCATAAATTCCTCGATATAATTAATATATTGAGTACATTGAATATCTATACGTTAAATACTTCACTAACAACAGCTATGAAATGACTATAATGCATAGTTAACGTGGTTATTGAGCCTTCATTATGCAACTCGGACATACAAACACAAAGCTGATTTCGAACTAACCTACGACGTGATTTGGACTCTACAATGAACCAAATAGGATTCAAAGTTACATAACAAAAGCCTATACTAAAAACCATGGCAGCTTGACAGCGTAATATAATAATGAAGAGGGGTAAAATTGAGACATACAGGTTTGGACTTTATTGGGTCACAATACAGTACTGACAGTACTCAGAAATCATCTTCAAAGGGTGTCCACACAACTGCAATACAACTCATCCCTGACGCATTATCTATTCAGCCCCCCTAGCATGGGCCGAGACAATTTTCTCCCAGAGGAAAGGATAAAATTTTTATTCCTAAATAAATAAATAAAAACGCTAAATAATGGTGGATAAATAGTCCCCCGAGCCCCCGTGAAATGTCAAACGGGGATAAACTTCTCCTCTCCCCTGTTGCCGTGCTCTGAGGGGTGGATAAGTTAATTTTATCTCTTGTCAGTGGATAAAATTTTTATCTCCGGCCCATGCTAGCCCTGCTGAGCCACTAAATTAATAAATAAAATATCTGTTTCAAAGACCACACAAAATACAAAATAAATAAGTAATACAAATATGTATTTATAATAGCTACCAAACATTTTATTTTAATGTAATCTTCGATAGCTCTGCAATTATTTTTAATTTACTCCATGTTATTCGGTACGTATAGGTATGAGTATAACCGAATTTTCAGAAAGTGGACACCCTATAATATGAATAATAACGCGTGCACTTCATGCAATTCGTATTAAACATATATGAGATGCAAAGTTACAATCTGCTAAGCTTAGTAAATTTATTTGCGAGTATTTTTGCCGAGGTACAGTGACGTCACTAGTTAAAATTCTCATGTCGTGCACGCGTTATAAACATACACATTACGCGCGAGTTGAATGCCACAGAGCCTGTGTTCACTTACTTCAAGAGTAAAAATACAGACCAAATAAACTCAATAAATATGTCGCTAAAGGTCGTGCATAAAAGTGCACTTCGATCTTTTGATCTTTATTATCTCAGCAATTTGAAGAGATATTCGCAATTCTTTCAAAATATAAACAAGGGTTCCTTTATGTAACTTTTCTTAGAACATTTAATAGTTCTTCCTAAAACTGATGGGCAGAACAATTAGTTTTGTCACCACCAGTAGTCATTCCTCAGGATAGCATTCATCTAGCGCGCTATATTATGTGAAAGCCGACATAAAGAGCCGTGAACCGCTGTAAAGTCCAGAGGCCTGAAGCCAAAGTATTTCGCAAGTATTAAAATTTGTTGGTGTTTAGCTCTCGGGTGGCGCTAGAGGTGCCCCGCATGTTGCGACGGGGAAAGTCTTAACGTGCGTCTGCCATTGCGTTGATAACTGGAAGAATTTCACGCCGTTCCATTCTGTGCCGTCGATGTATACTGGAAATAAAATACAAAAATAAAACTCAAGACACAATGCAGCGCCCTCTGTTGCCTCTAAAAACATGTTATGCAGGTGAATTTGTTGTACTATAAAAAAAACAAAAATTAGCCTAATAAATTTCCAGGGAAATGGCTCGTCGGTCTAGCGGTTAGCATGTTCGACTGAGGACGAGGTCCCGGGTTCGAGTCCGGGGTCGGGCCATAATTATAAAAAAAACATAAGTATGTATTGTGTTTTTCTGACTAGAAAATCTCATTACTAGCCCGGAGTTAGGAAGTTGGCGGTGTTCCACCCCCTTGCCTCGGAGAGCACGTTAAGCCGTCGGTCCCGGTTATTATCACTAACATGATAATAGTCGTTAAAGCCCGCATTGGAGCAGCGTAGTGGTCTAAGCACTAATTCCCTCTATCCTATAAGAGCGGAGGCCTATGCCCAGCAGTGGGACGTTAATGGGCTGTAGTGATAATATAGAGGCTAAAATTGTACACATCTATACTAATACTATAAATAAATGCGAAAGTTTGGATAGATGCTTGTTAAGTTGTTACTCAATCACGCTAGAGCAGCTCAACAGATATGGATGAAATTGGGAACAGAGATAGATTAGTCTGGAATAGCATATTAGACTAAAAAATTAAAGAGTTCCCGCGGGAACCAAAAAACCTCAAATCACGCGGACGAAGTGGGCATCAGCTAGTTACATAATTTACTGTGCAAAGGTTATTTTTTCTTCCATCAACCTTTTTTTTCGTGTAGGAGGGGAAAATCCTCATGGGCATGCAACTCCGAATCGGATAGTGCCGGAGGAGATCCGATTTTCTATCTATTCTATTCTATCTTCCATCAACCTATTACAAGGCTTAAATTGTACACATAATAAATTAATTGATCGAATGACACTGTTACCTTTGAGCGGTGCATTGTGCGATCCTTTGACGGAGCATATCAGTCGAGCGACTCCTTCGACGGTTTGTGCGCGACCCGGTTCAGTCTCACCGCTCTTCTCTTTCTTCTTACCCAGCCTCATTACTAGAACAATATGAGTAGGTACATTAATACGTTAACGTACGTACGTACGTACGTACGTAGGTACGTTTAAACGAGAAATTTTTGACATTCTGAGTAGGAAGAGTTACTATAGTGTGAGTGAATACCTTAATGACAGCTTAACTGGATAAATTGTAACATTTTAATAACTAATTTTCTATAAAGTTTAATGTATGTAAATTTAAAAGGTGTCATAGCTGATGTATGAATTATTTACTTATTATTTATTTGATTTGACATAATTTTGACATTTACCTACTCGTACATAATTTATTAATCTTTTTCTATTTTATTTACTAATTGACATTGAAAATTTAAAAATTGAAAATTGAAAAATGAATGAAAATGATTTATTTCAACATACATTATTATATTGACACATTTTAAATTTTTGGACTTAAGGGAATTGGATGTTGTTTAAACATTATTAATAATTGATAAAAATAACGTAATTTAAGGCAATACATGTATATTTTTGCACACTGCTACTAGCAGTAAATTGTGAACGGCACTAATTATAAGATAACAACTGTTTTACCCACAATTTGGCAAAATAAAAATTATGAATTATGAATTATGAATAGTCTAGATTCGCACTTCAGCTCGGAGATGACTAACGCTGGCCATTCACGACAAGTCATTTGACGTAAATAAGTAAAAACACTTTATTACACACTAACAGATAACAGAACAGAGGTACCACAAATCGTGATAAAATTGACAACTTGTTACGGTGTAAAGGCGGCCTTATCGCTACGAGTGATCTCTTCCGGGCAACCAATATAAAAGGAGATAGTTGGCATGATGATCAAGAATTTGATTTTGACTATGTGCAATCTGTAAGCCAAATTTTTTCTTACAGATTGCATAATCCACAGCCACTTGACGATGAAATTTTGACTGTAAGTGCAAAATTCGTTGCGCCATGCTAAGAGGGGTGAGTTCTTATTCTTTATTTTGCATTAATATGTGTACATGAAGAGATGGTTAATTGTAGTACAGAGTCCAACATATTAGCCGAGCCGGCGTGCAAAATAATATTGTTTTGATTATAACTAAGTATGAGGTTCTCTATTACAGTTACATTTACAAACGCATAGTTGATGTTTGAGTTGACTCGTTGGGCAAACAGTCGAAGGAAGCCTCGTCATTCGACAATTCAAAATTAGAATGTCACACACACAACATTAGTCCAAAGATCGCAAGGCATCGACAAGGTCTGCACTCTTACGCAGTCGACATTCCGCGGACTCATAAGAAGCAATTTGCTTCCTCGCTTCTTATTCGTACCGCTAGGATATGGAATGCATTCCGGCTTCCGTTTTCCCCTCCTCTTTTAATAAAGGTACCTTCAAATCTTCTAGGTAAGCACGCTCCACCTTAGGGTACATAACCACTTGCAAGCAATTCTGATTGCAGCCAAGCGCTAGCCTATATATAAAAAAAGTGTGTGAGTGCAATTCACACACGGCAGAAGTGAAACTTCAGAAAAGTAGCCTACGAGAGAATGAGATAAATCTAACTTGTTTTCTATCTCATTCTCTCGCAGGCTAAATCCTATATATGTTTGTCTCATTTGGTGTCGCTTTTTCGGTTCATTGAATTTTCAAGTCACAGCGATTCTAAAGAAATTTCACTTCAAGAAAAAGACTAATGTCGTGTGTAGGAAAACGACTTGTCAGATGACTTATCGTCAATGGCGGGCTTATATCGTTGTCGCCAGCTATAAGAAAGGCGTAGGTACTTTTCTGCTTCTTCTCCTTGGTGAGGTAGGTGATGCAGAGGTGGTGGTTGTGGCGCGTCACCAGCAGCGCGCGGAACGAGCCCTTCAGCGTCACCTTGCCACCGCCCTCCGCGCCGCCGCCGCCGCCGCCGCCCTCCGCGCACCGAGCGCCCACCTGGGGACAACGAGGCCCGGTTGAATCATTGGTTATTCTACTTTAAGTTTATTGAAATTTAACACACGTAAGAACGAAAGACAAGAAAGGATAAACCATTTCGAAAGTAGGAAGATTACTAAGGGCTCGTGCGGCGTGCCGGCGATATAGCGCGACTTATAGCCCGAAAAACTTTTCTGGCCCGGTGGCCAACATTGAAACTGATTTTTATGCCTGTTTAGTTTTTGTTGTCCCTACTAGCGACGCTGTCACTAGCTGTTTGTGGGACAATAGGTCGCAGCAACTTCCAGCGACGCAACACAATGCAGTGGGGACCACCGGAGGCCTTTGCTAGGAATCATCAACGTCTTAATACCACTATGACGGAAAAGTTCCTACTTACTTGAAGTTTATGAAAACTTATATATATACTCTCAAAGATGTGAAACGGGTGCGCCATCTATCTATTATACTAATAACACTATCTTGTTTAGTTCTTTCCGATGTATAGAGTGAACACCTTTAATAAACAAGAATAAACTGTGTGGTTTTGCAGCAAAAAAATTTTATTTTATTTTATTTTGCTTGCATTGCATTTTATGTTGCTTCAACTGAGGTAGGTTTTTATAAAAATTGAGTAAATAAACCCAACTTGTAAGCAACCCCAACAAGCCGAACGTAGAGTCTAGACCACTAGACTATTACTGCTTTTATGGCACGAGCATAAGCCCTTATAAGCACATAACATAAGAAGCTTTTGCCCGCAGCTACGCTCACGTTAAATTCAATTTTCATACAAATTTCATGTTACCCCATCAGGGATGAATTTTCAAAAATCCTTTCTTAGGGGATGCCTACGTCATATTAGCATATGTGTATGCCAAATTTCAACCTGATCCGTCCAGTGGTTTGAGCTGTGCGTTGACTGATCAGTCAGTCAATAAACTTTTCTTTTTATACTAGGTATAAGACGAAGACTCCATCCACCTCAAGTCCATAAATAATTAGAACGCGAGCCGGTTTTTCTCGTCGCTATACCTACTCTGTCTGTCCTTCTGTCACTCTCACTGACACCCAAAAACGCGCGAAAACTCTAGGAACGTCAAATGTCAAACGGGGCCTCATGTGCGCCATAAACACGGGTAGTCTGTGGCGACTCTGCGTTCCGTTGTACGATTTTCATCCGCCTAACAATACCTATAATATATTTGATTAATGGAAAGGGGTCACGACCCTCAGTAATGAGGAAAACGGCGCAGAGAGAGAGAGAATAGAGCTATATAAACTCACCAGCCAGTAGTCCAGCTGCAGCTCCAGTGGCTCGCTCCGCGCCAGCGCGAGTGGCGGCGCGAGGTCGGGGACGGGCGCGGGCGCCGGGGTGGCGGGGGGCGAGGGCCGCGCCGGCGGGGACCCGCCGTCCTCCAGCTCTAGCGATGAGGGCCCGCCCTCTCCGCAACCGACCCGGACCTCCTGAATATAGCAGAAATAAGCTGAGATCACTAACTCTTAACAGCGGAGCGTGCAACGGAGCACCCTGAACGCTCTGCTACAGACTCCTTGCTTTGTAATGAAGAAACTAGGAGTTTAATTCGGTATAATCCGCCACGATAGGCAAATCTATGTGGTACAGTGTGTAATGTGTATCTTGCAATATTCACCACACCACAGAAACTTTCCAAATTATTCTCAACGTACGTTTTACTCCGATACCGGAGCATCTTCAAATGTTGACTCGACAATGCACTACATATTGTAAAACAACAATGGAGAAGTTTCATGATGTTGTGAATATCATATTTAACGCTACAGAAGTAAAATATAGAGTAAAAGTTTAAAACTAATTAAAGTGGTTCTTTTTAAACCCATCAATAAATGACTGAGAATTTAATTATTTAATAAGTTTACTACACCGATTCCTGTATCTTACTCGAGTGAGAAATGTTGTGAGTGAGTTTTTACCTAGCCGAGATTTTATACTTCAAAATTATCTTCACACACAAATTAAGTGCTTTTAATTCAATTAAGTCACGTTAAGTCCATTTCTTTCTTTTATTCGGCTTTATAAATTCGGTTGTTATGGTCGTGTGACGTCACACGACCGTAATGAAATTATTCATATAACTTTTTCATTTGTTGAGATATTTTAATGATTCTTTCATATTTTGTCTTAATTTTCATAATAAATTTAAAAAAAAAAAATGGAAACTTCTCCATTTACAATCGTGCATTGTCGAGTTAAAAACAACAATTGTGTGTAACAACAATTGGGTTTAACGTGCTGAGTAATCTCCTACAGCATGGGAAGCCAAAGCTAAACCATACCGTATGGGTGTCCACGCATTCGCCTCATATCATCATTTAGATGATTAAGCTCGACAAATCACTCTCACTTGTCATATTCAGGATCAATGTGATTTTTAATGTTCAACTTTACCAGATTTTACCCGCAAGATGTCTCCATTCAAATTTTGTGTTAGGCATTAGAGCCTATATTCTATTTTCAACAGGTAAAGGTAAAGTAATAAAATAAATAAAACACAATAAAAATGAACAATATAAGAGCACTGCACTTACAGCAACAAATGGTACAAAGGTCTGGCTGGAGTCTTCGTCCCCCGATTTCTCACGGTATGCAACCATCGCTTCACCAATCGGTATGTTGTTGACTGGGCCAATACTATTCAGGTACCTGTGCAAAAATAAATTAGTTAAGTAATTACAGAAAATAAGACAGGAAACGGCGATCTTCCATATATTTTTCCGCCAAAACATTTGTGAAAGGTAAAATCTATACAAATATTATAAATGCGAAAGATTGGATGGATGGATGGATGGTTGTTACTCAATCACGCCAGAACAGCTGAACGGATTTGGATGAAATTTGGCACAGAGATAGATTATAGTCTGGAATAACACCGCGGAAATCACAAAATCTCAATCCACCGCCGCCCATGAACATTTGCGTCGCAGAAACAAATTTCATCCTCACCACCTGGATGCCTGGTCTTCATCCACCTCCCGTTATTCCAGGTAATTTCTGCCACGTACCTGCAAATTGTGGAACCAGCTTCCATCTTCTGTGTTCCCTAATGATTATAATATGGGGCTCTTCAAAGGGCGGATAAACAAATTTCTCAAAAGCCAGCAACGCATTGGCGGTTCCTCTGGTGCTGCAAATGTTCAAGGGCGGCGGTAATCACTTACCATCAGGTGACCCGCCTGCTCGTTTGCTCGCTATAAAAATTAAAAAATTAAAATACCTGGCAACCCTTGAGGACATTTCTGCGATGTCTGGCATGCCGGGATCTGCCGCTCTTTCACACAATGACGCCCATGCTTCTCCGCAAAACAGCGCTGCGTACGCGTTATCCGACGCGCCCAACCATCGGGATACCGTGTTTGGCCCTAAGATGTACACTCAATGTTTTATGTCATTTTTTGGGTAAATCTATGGTCTGAAACTGAGCATATATTATAAGCCTATGGTTTGAAATTTACTAAAATGTTATGTAGAGATTACAAGATAAACTCAAATACAGGTGTATCTTATGTTACGTCATGTTTTGACTCTACCACCGGTTCGGAAAGAAGTTTCTGCTGAGAAGAGCAGGCAAGAAACTCAACAGTTGCTCTTTTTAAAAAACTTTTTAGGCATTTAAATTAAATACAGTAGTGTAAGTTATTATAATATCCTTTGGGGCGCTGGACCCAAAATCGATTGCTTCCATACAACTTAGTCGTTAAGAAATTCGTCAATTGTATAATAGGCCTCGACTCAAAAAGTGTTCCTTCACGGCTTTTTCAAATTTGTTGAACGGCAAAAAGTTATTTTGGAACCATGTTATAAAAGCTAATACTCGTTAATTCACATCCTCGGTTAGTTTTAAGTTTGACAACCATTTTAAACTATAGATTAAAGAAAAAGTGTATTGTCAGATCTATGTATTTACTAGAAGCGCGTTTTGAAGTTTGATAAAGAGTTGCTGATTTGACCGAGTTGCCATCATCCCTATTATTCTTAACGTACGTTTTACTCCGACACCGAAGCATCTTCCGAATAGACTACGAGATAACTGCACTTTTGGTAACCATCGCCTGAAAGGCTGATTCAGTGTTAGGTGGATGTAGAGCTCTCCACTGATCACAAAAGTTGCAGTCTGCCTGCATGTGGATGGGTCTTTCGCTAGATATGGCCGTTCAAAGACGGTTTATTGTTACCAAAAATGAACGATAATTAGAAAAGCTGATTCTTGTACAGTATTAAAGTATGCGCAGTACCTATGTAAACAGAATAAAAAATGACGCATGGGGATGGGTCTTTTACTAGATATCACTTCTCATAGAAGTTATAAGCTATACTTACTATGCGTTCCTGTAAAAAAATATTAGCAATTATTATGTCGTCCCGTAGCAATCAACGGGATCAAGTGTATAAAAAAAAAATCTAAAAAAATGCACGATTGTAAAGACTTCCCTTTAATAGAATCTTTTCTAGAATCTACTTGTACTTCTAGTTCTTTCAGTTCAATGTAGTATAAGTTACCGGTGGGCACGATATAGAAGCGCAGCGCGGGCGCGTCGTGGCGGCGCGCGGCCAGCTCGGCGTGCGCGCGCAGCGCCGCCGCGGACGCCGCCTCGCCGCCGCACACGCACACGCGTACGCTGCGACGCACACCCCTAACGGACCAAACATCAAACTCTTGACGCGATTAGTGCATCTTATAGCGATAATTATAGTGAAAATGTAATATTCATATAATAAAAATTTACACTCATTAAATACAGAGGAGCGTCAACGTCCATCTTAAAATGAGGACATATAACGCCAATGTAAATGGCATTGAAATGGCATTTGACGTAAACCGTATGTGTGGCCACTCAGTTCTACGCGTAGTTTACCGGCGAAAATTTTCGCGTAGTTTAATGGCATTGTTGGGCATTGACATTAATACATAACCAACCCCTACATAACCAATCTTAGTTTGGCTTTATCGCACTAACTGCCCTACAGTTTCCTATTAATCATCTATACTTATATTATAAATGCAAAAGTTTGGATGTATGGATGTTTGTTACTCAATCACGACAGAACGGCTGAACGGATCTGGATTAAATTTGGCACTGAGATAGATTATAGTATGGAATAACACATACTTAGGCTTTTTATCCCGCGGTAACGAAAAACCTTCATCCACGCGGACGAAGTCGCGGGCATCACCTAGTTAATCATAAAGATCTTGTATCGTATGTAAGATGAAAATATTGATTGCTTCTAAAAATATGATTAGCACTTTGACAACCATAAGTTTAATACAAGTCAGCGGCACTTACTGCTTAGCAGCTCGAGCCAACAGAGCTTGTAGCAGCGGACGAACATCGGGCGTGACCCCCGGCGGCGCCAGCACAGCGGGCACGGCCAGCGCTTGGAACACTCGCGCCATACTGCTTGGGGCCACCGCCACGCATTCAGGTACCGGCCCTTCCTCGCCCAGGATACGGCTAACTTGCTCTAGCATTGTACGACGGGGCTGAAAACAACGCGTACACTTATAACGTGCCGGCTAGTGAGCAGTACCAACACCCTCCTCAGCACATTGGCTACTAAGCTGGACAGCCCTCTCTGGAGGTGTTGGAGTGGTGCACACATTCGCGCTAGGCGGCCCCAAAGAGCCTTGTAGTTGTGCCGAGGCTTTTAGTCACAAGAGTAGGTTAAGTATTTTGTCTTTTTACGAACATAGGATGGTAGGTTAAGTGATTGATACTAAAAAAATATATGGGCTGACAGTTGCTTGAAATAAAGTCATTGAAGAAGGAATCTCTAGAATCAGGGTCAGCGTGTAACCGAAAGGGATAGGTAATACTATGAAACACCTCTCAAACGTAATACAAACGTCGGCACAATATATGGTTTGTTTGTATGCAATAGGCACAAAATCCGTGACACGCAGAAAGGGAGAGAAAAACACATATTTTTTTCTCATTCTATCTTGTGTAACATCCCAACACTGCATCTCTTTCATGTGGGAGTGAAAAGGAGATATGGCGGCGTCTATATATCTTACTCAGTCTACGTAAAAAGTATTTATTTTTAACACAAAACTTGGTATAAAGCTCGGCTCTATGCTAGAAGCGGAAACCAACGCATTCTCACAAAGTCGCGTTCGTAATCTCAAAAAATTTGCATCTGGCACAAGAACAAGCGCGGCTTTAAGAGCTATATTTCTATCACCTCAAGCGTAGTAGGACTCTGTGCAGGTAAATCGTGTGCGGAGAGCGGCCTCTCAGTGCCAATGACAAGCGAATTCTTCTTCCGCGCCGCAGCTGCAGGCGTTAGGTTACCCCCGCTGGTTGCGCTTCGGAACAGCCTTGACCTCTTATCCTCCTAGTACACAAAATATATAGTAAATTTTTTGATCTGCTGTATACTACTTGCTCAGGATCATTTAGATTTTAGACTAATTTAGCGTTTAAATTACAGCGATTTATATGATAGGTATAGTATAGTATAATATAATTATGTATATGATAGTAGGAAAAGTATGATGACTGACATTTAAGACCTTTTAATCACCCTTGGAGCTTATGTCTGCCGCACTACCATCGCCTCTGAGCTATTTCCTTTATACATATTTATAATTCTCATATTATTTACCAGTAAAATGGAATATATTTATAATGTATAATGTATATGATGTCCTTCGAAGTCGATGTTTTAAATATGAAGAAAAGACAGACTTGCTACCCTGTTTTTGGGCCACTTTGAGGACGTCATTCCAACTGATGGATCTATTTCCACTGCTGAAGATTCAGACTGGGATTTCTAAACTCTACTTGTGCCGCTAGTATTCAGCTGCTCATGGTGAACCTTGATATACAATAAACTATTAATTACTAGCTGATGCGCGCGACTTCGTCCGCATTGTTTAAGTTTTTTTGATTCCCGCGGAAACTCTTTAATTTTCTGGGATAAAAAGTAGCCTATGTCACTTCTCCAGGTCCTCAACTATACACATACTAAAAATCACGTCGATCCGTTGCGGTCTGATTGAAGGACAAACCAACAAACACACACACTTTCGCATTCAATAAAACTATAATATTAGTATTATAATCTATATAAATTGATAAGAAGAATTATACCTTACAGTTTACCTTGGTTTCATTGGGCGGGGAGCTGGATACAGAAGCACCAGATACGGGTGCGTCCAGGGTTGCGTCTCCGTCGCTATTCCCTTCGCTTCCGCGCTCGTCGCCTGCCGAGCTGCGTATGGCTTCTGATTCTGACAATTTATAAAATAACTATAAATAATACTACTATAATAAATATAACTTAAATAAATATCCGTGTCCATTTTTTTAAATTATTACTCAGTAAGTTTTCTAGTAAGTATATTGTAAGTATATTGTATTGATTGTGGTTTTGTAAGCTTTTGGAAATAAATTGAAATTGAATGGGACGTCATTGACAGCTCAAACATTTTTTTTTTTTGAGGTCAAGGCACAGAGTTGGTCAAGGTTGTAGATTTTTTTCGATAGGGTATTTTTAAATGGATTAATAGCTTCAAAGACAGAGACCTGCAATAGTCGATTTAAACATGACGCAATCGCTGGGATCAAGTCTGCCCTTCGTAACCCAAGCCTGCCCAGAGTAGCTGATCGCATAACACAAGACGAGCGACAAGTCATTACTAAAAAAAAACGTTGTTTTCAGCAAATAAACGAATTATTTATTTATTTACGTGTGTATCCATCGCCTCTAGCGGCTCTGAAGATGGTATGCGATCACCTGAAATCGTCTAAGCCTCTTGAACTGGTACATTTACAACAAACCGTAACTAGGCAATATATTTGTAAAACGGGTTTGTATAAGAGCTACGTTTTCGGGAAGATTAACAAATGGAAATCGAAACCAGATGTACAGAGTTAGAATAATATAACTAAAAGTCAAAGTCAACAAAAACAATATAGAAAAGCGAAGCTGAAAAATAAGATGCTAAAAATAAAAATCGACAGACAAAAGCTTGCTATGTTATTGCGATAGAAAAATTGTAGACTGACTTTTTGCAGGCTATCAAATCTTTGAAAAATAAATGATGTGGCCATGTTATTCGTTTTAAATCTTATGAATCTACAGAGGTGCTGGGACATGGGAGAAAAATCTAGTCTGCAAACTTTGATGCAATTTCAATTTGGATCATTAATGTATAATACTCATTTCTGAACTCAAATAATTTTTCCTTTATATCCATACTAATATTATGAATGCGAACTTCGAACACACTTCATCAAAATCAGTTGAACGGTTGTGCCCAACCGTTCAACTGATTTTGATGAAATTTGGTACAGGGATAGGTTGTATCCCGGGGAAGGCTACTTTTTATCCCGGAAAATCAAGGAATTTCCGCGGGAATCAAAAACCTTAATCCACGCTGACGAAGTCGCGGGCATCATCTAGTTATTTTATATTTAGAGAGTTGTCTTGCAAAGCCCTGTATATAAAGTCAGCCGACAATTTAATGTAGGAGGTATCCATCGAAAGTATGTTAATACCTGTGAACGACGCAGCGGGACGGTCGCGCGGGCGCAGCTCTGCGGTGGACGCGAGGCTGGCGTGCCGCGACACTGCGCATGCGGGGGCCGTTACTGAACGGGCCGGGGGGAGGGTGTATGACGTCACGTAAGAAACTGCACCGCTTCGGTCTTATTTATAACGATTGCTCAAAAAAACAATCAAAAGTTTAACCTACGAAAGCTGATCGCGAATCGCCATAATGTATCGTGCCGAATACACCCTAGTTTTCGGTTGGAACTACTCAATCTCGAAACAAGCTAAATTGACAGATCTAAATGACATGATAAGGAATAAAGTTATAAGATGATTGAATAACTATTCCTTGCACTGTTTTCTCGGCTGAACGGATAGCAATATTAACATTCTGAAACAGTTTTCATACAACTAATAAAAAATGGAAGTACGCGGCACTTTTGGCGCGCATGTGCTTTAATGCGTGCCGTACCTACATAGGTAATCTCTATAGTCTGATTGCGATCACAGGCTAGTTGTCGTCGAATTTTAATTTTCGCGATGTTTTTCTAAGCCAAAATCTAGTCATTATAGTCATACTTATACGGTGTAGTTTCTTAAGAGACGATGACATGTAATGTGGTGCCAATTCGAGTGAGAACGGTAGGTAAATGAAAATGCCTATAGCTCAATTCGCTCTATCTGACAATGTTAAAGCACCATATCATCATATGAGATTTGAATGTGTATTGTTATTGTCATTCAGGTGCTCATTCCGTATGAAATATATGTGCAAATGGTATTTGATATGTTGTGCAGCGAATAAATGTAAAGTTTTAATAATTAACTTTTTACTTACGAAGAAAATTGTTAAATCTGACTACAAATCCCGAGGACATATTGCAATGAAAAGGATGTTTTATGTATGTTTAACATCATAATTATTTTATTTCTTGTTACAATTTTGATTCCAAACGCAGATTTATATACCCTCTCATAAAAACAATGTAAGAAATGATAAACACGATAAATTTGTTTCCTATTATATAACTATCTACAGATTAGGTACCTATGTAACCTACCCAGTACCCGCAGATAACTAACAAAGTAACAATTTTGATTGAGATCCACTTGCACCAACCCGTTAAATGAGTTTAAGTTAAGCTTTCTATAACCGTACTCCTGTCCTGTCAAGGCTGCAATAAACTTAAAAAATTTACAGAATTTAACTAAACCAGTTTTAGCAGTTCAGTGCAAAAGACCCTTAAGTTCACTTGCAACAACCTGTTAGTGTTTAAATTAAACTCTCTACATCCCTAATCCATTCTGTCACTGTAACGTCTAGGGAATATACTTGTGAAATGCTGACAGCATCACATTTAGGTTGTGTTCCGAAATACACTGCGAGCACTGTAAGTCCCCAGTAAGAGCACTGAACAGTGCTCGCAGTGCTTATATCGGAACACCCACTTAATTACTTAAACCAGTTTAAGCAGTTAGGTGCAAGAGGCCCTCAGTGTATTATGTATCAAGTATGTGTAGAATTCACTCCTCCCAGCCCGCACATGCACTAAACTAAGTCACAACTCACACAGCGTACAAAACAAAACAAACACTGATAAAACTTTTGCTCTTTTCTAACTAAACTTAACTTAAACTAGATTTCCAATAGAGAGTTTTTATCATGTGACCAAAATATATTTAAAATCAAGTAACATTAAAATCTCCGTACAAAATATTTTAATTTAATGTAATATTTGTCACTGTGACAAAAAGACGCTAGTGAGTAACTAGGTTTACAGTTGTATCAAGACAAAATTACGCGTAAGGCGCCCGATACACAGTCAATCTGGATGGCGGTCCGCGTCCGGATCAATGATCCGGAACCTGATCAATGATCGCGATTCAGATTGAGAGTGGATTGACGGTCAATCATATAACACTGAATTTTGCATTTGTGAGAGTATTCGATTGTAATATTAAAAGTCGCACTGAATACAGATCTTGTAACCAAAACATTCAGGCACAAACAAATCTGCAGAGTAGACGAGGTGTAGCTGCGCTGCAGAGGTGTGCAGCTTCTTTTTGTATTTATCAAACTCAAACTAATCATTATTTACTTTGGCATAGCTACGCTTTGAATTTCCAAAATTCGTGTTTTGTTAAATATACCAACCGTATGTTATTCGACATAATCTACGGTTAAAATAAATCTGAGTTTCAAAAAAGACGCAAGACCTTACTGTTCAACTAAACTCACACCAAATGCAAATATCATGGTTTCATGTTTCATATTATGAACACTAGGCAAAACAAAATAAGCCACACTATACTATTCCAGAGCATCAGTATGATGATACTCAGGGACAGAATAACTAGATAAGTACATAATAATACAATACATTAGCTCAGGCTAACGTTGGTTTATAAAATCACATACGAAACAAAAACGCAGCCAAATATAATAATTGCTTTTTATTTTGTTTTTCGAGGCACTTGAAGGCAGATCTTTTAATTAAATGTGTGATTTAATCCCTATCTATTTTATTTTGCATTTTTATAAATAATATAAATATAACGGTAGTTAGTAAAGTTACGAGCTACTTTACATAATAAATTGTTACGAAAGTAAATACTTAGTTGAAAAATTACAAGTTTAAGTGCAAATTATTCTATTCATGTAATATTTAAATTCATTGTTTTGTTAAAGTTCAATTAATTAATTTAACTTTCAAATCAACTTTGATAAAATTAATTACCTACATTCTTGCTTGTGAATAGAATTAAAGTATATATTAGGTAATTAAAATAAATTAAACAATGTTTATTGTAAAATAGAAAGAAACAAGTTGTTTTGGAATACATTTAAATAAAATCCGCATTTTAAATTGTAATAATTATTACATTTGTAAAAGTTGATTTGGAACGTGATCAGGTATTATTTCTTGGCCTGAACTGCAATCTAAACTGAGTTCCTAACGTAACATCTTCTTCAGAACGTTACGCCAGAGTAACGTTAAAAAAAAATGTTGGTCAAAAATCCTAAAAAAATATTTGGATCAAAAATCTCATCGCTCTTGTAAAATATCCGTCCATACCAAGTTACACGGCCAAACGTCACATACAACTTCCCATCTAACTAGCAATCAACGCACCGTTGGAATGTCGATGATGCTCCTGGTTGGCCAGGCTACGAGAGCTGCTGAAGAAGGGCCGCAGCGATGGCTTGGGCGTGGAACCAATGCTGATCGTGTCCATCTGGTCCGGCCCAGAGTCCTCGCCTTCGCCGCATGACAGCGATTCTAACTCCTGACGACAGGGAAAAGTATAGCCTTAGAGTATGTTCAAGCAAGCTATAGGTAATTCGCTAACACCGCTCATGAGCCATTATGCCAATCGTAAAAAAATGTTGTGTAGATACTGACATCTGTAAAACTAAGTAAGACAGTTCTGCTAAGACAGACTTTTGGGGTATCGTGCATGAGTGACCATATGTTATTGTCACAACAAAAACCAGAGTCCCGACGATCATATAACCCATGCCTACGTTTCCCTCCCTCCACGCATTTATATTTACCGGATTAATAAAATCATATTTTGCCCCTTTCAGAACTATTTCTATGCCAATTTTCAAAACCAACTAACCAAAATATGTACTTGACAATAGGTAACTGTCTCTATTTATGTAAAGTTCCATTTTATATCTTGTCTTGAACGCTGACCGTAGAATGAATGCCACTTTCATACCTGGAACAGTTCGTCTATGTCCCGCTGCGCGTGGTGCGTATCCCGCGCGGCGCCGCGCTCGCCCATCTCCTCGGGTACGCGAAACCGCCGCAGCAGCGCAGCGAACTTCTGCTTTAAGTTGCGTTGCTGTAAACACAACCATAACGTAACAACACTTTATACCCCAATCACATCGACAAATAGTGACTATACGTATACATACAACTAGTCATGTACATGTAGATACCAGAAAAGAAGTCTGAAGAGAGATTTAGATAGATAAGTGTACCTAAAAGTGTTCCAAATAGTATTAGCACCTTAAATAAAGGAGTAGGTACCTACACAGAAATACACTGAAGTTACACTGAACTTCTGAAGCTATTTACAAAAGAAGAGAGTCTAATTAAGTATCTGATCCAGTTTTAAAGATGATGTAATCAAATTGTTAGACCGGCCATACACGGACAGCTTGAAGCAGTCAGGATGGACTGCTTCAAGCTGCGACTCCATAGTGAACTACAGTCTTCTACGTACACACATACATGGAACCGCTCGAGCAGTTGCGACTGCTTCGGGCGGTTGTCAGCAGTTATCAATGGTTACCATCAGGTGAGATCGCAGTCAAGGGCTATCTTGTAGTGGTTAAAAAAAAAAAAACCGGCCGAGTGGCCGAGCCGGTGCGAGTCGGACTCGCGCACCGAGGGTTCCGTACAAACCTGTAGTAAGTTTTAAATTATTAAAAAAAAAACTACATACTAGATCTCGTTCGAACCAATTTTCGGTGGAAGTTTGCATGATAATGTACATCATATATTTTTTTTAGTTTTATCATTCTCTTATTTTAGAAGTTACAGGGGGGACGACACACATTTTACCACTTTGGAAGTGTATCTCGTGCAAACTATTCAGTTTAGAAAAAAATGATATTAGAAACCTCAATATCATGTTTGAAGACCTATCCATAGATACCCCACACGTATGGGTTTGATGAAAAAAAATTTTTTGAGTTTCAGTTCTAAGTATGGGGACCCCCAAAATTTATTGTTTTTTTTTTCTATTTTTGTGTGAAAATACATACGGTTCACAGAATACATCTACTTGCCAAGTTTCAACAGTATAGTTCTTATAGTTTCGGAAAAAAGTGGCTGTGACATACGGACGGACACAGACAGACAGACTTGACGAATCTATAAGGGTTCCGTTTTTGCCAAATTTGGCTACGGAACCCTAAAAACTGGCTAAATGCTCGAGCAGTCCGTGTATGGCGGGCTTTAGAACTATTTTGGTACTCTCAAATGACTTAAAATTCGAACTCCCCGAATCGTAGTATCGTTATAGATGAAATTTATTTAATTCTTCGCACTAATCTATGTTTTCACATCACACCACCATCAAGATTTCATAATATTATATTTAATCTACTTCTTACTATGTAATAAATATATTACTTATACAAAAATATATTAATAATATCAATTACTATTCAAACAAAAGATCCTTTAGTTTATTATAGCAAAATTGTACAACTTACACAATCCATGCATTCACAATACTAAATCCGTCTAATCACAATTAAGAGATAGGGCTTACCGATAAAACAATATCAATAGGTACAACAAAAACAATTTCATATAAAATATCACATTTACCTCCATCTCAACTGAGCACTGATGTAACACATCACGTAACGTTCAATGTATGCAAGGGTAATCTAATCTTAACCGTGAAACGAATTTGAGAAGAGTGATAGCGTTTTATATGGCAAAATATGTTATCAGTTAACACAATATGTAGTCCTTAACATTAGGGAATAAGGTTTAAATTATCTCGCTGTCTTAAATGCTGTGATTTGGTTTGTTGTATTAGCCTTAATTTATCTGCAATTCGGTAATGCTCGCCGTACACTCTAAGAACCTAACTTTTATTTTATTAGTTTAAGAAACACACATCTGTATTAAATTGTTAGGATTTAAATGCAATACTGTAGGTATATATTATTATGTATTTAATAATTTCGTAAAGGAAGACCACTCTAACACTAAACAGAAAATACAGGTAGGAAAATAGTTTTTATATTTGTTTCCATGCAATCATGCAGTATTGTGATTATCCAATTTAAAAGTACGTTATACTAAGAAATAGCATATTTCTTAATATAAAATCCACAATGTCTCTACATTCTACAGTTCAGATTCATCTAGTTTAACTTCAGCAAAAGATGTTTAACTAATGTGTCAGTTTTAATAGAGGATTCGAACCTATGACCTCTTCCCTAACCTAAGGACACTTTTCCACTAAGATTTCACAAATCTAACGAATGTCTCACCCAGACAACAGAATAACTTACTCCGTTCACTCACACTAATACAAATCTATTCAACAACTGAACTGTAGAAAAGTCTTCATAGAAGTACAAACTATTAGGCCAAGAATCTGTAGAAAATCTAACTACTAAAAAAGAAGTCACACCAAGTAATGTAAACAAACAAACAACTATAGAAGATTTAAATACAGAAAGCTAACATTGAAAGGCAAAGTCTTTGAGAATAGAAACAAGTTCGTAAAAGTTTGTTGTGGAGCTCGAGAATTTCAACAATTTATTTGATTTATTCAATATGCGATTCTTTAGGTAATAGCACGTAATAGTCCATTCATTCTAGATTTCAATGTATGGGGAAAACGGCAAAATTAATAATTGTTTGAAACTACTGTTGTTTTATACCTATGAGTGAGTACATTAAAAAACACAACTCTCCCCCCCCTCCGGTTGTGGCTTCCCTCCTCCCCGCCTCGAAAAGTGTGCTATTTTGCAGTTTTCCTAGATTTTCAAGAAAACTATGCAAGCTAGGACAAAACTGACAAAGAGAGTATTGTTTCTTAATAAATTACCTACAAATAAGTTCATAACATTTATTATGATAGGAGTTATAGTTTACAAGCTATGGTGCGTTAAAGTTGACTAAAATTCGCAGATCAGTAAAATAAGCCTTAAATTAGCTCAAAAACACGCTTGGAATCTTTAAAACAAACCAATTCAGCCCATACTCGAGGGGCTTACTGATAATCATTGCAGAGTTCCCCTATACACCTCCTGGTTCCATCATCAGATCAGCTCGATGCTGGAGCTGGTGACTTTGTAGTATGTATGGGCGAAAAAAGTTGTCTTTTTTCCAGTCCCAGTTTTCTAGACTCAACACATTTCCTCGCCATTGTTGCACTTGTAGTCCAGTCATTTTAGCATTAAAAAACCGGCCAAGTGCGAGTCGGACTCGCGCACCGAGGGTTCCGTACAAACCTGAAGTAAGTTTTAAATTATTAAAAAAAAAACTACTTACTAGATCTCGTTCGAACCAATTTTCGGTGGAAGTTTGCATGATAATGTACATCATATATTTTTTTTAGTTTTATCATTCTCTTATTTTAGAAGTTACAGGGGGGACGACACACATTTTACCACTTTGGAAGTGTATCTCGCGCAAACTATTCAGTTTGGAAAAAAATGATATTAGTAACCTCAATATCATTTTTGAAGACCTATCCATAGATACGCCACACGTATGGGTTTGATGGAAAACAAATTTTTGAGTTTCAGTTCTAAGTGTGGGGAACCCCCAAAATTTATTGTTTTTTTTCTATTTTTGTATTTTTGTGTGAATGCGATTCACAGAATACATCTATTTACCAAGTTTCAACAGTATAGTTCTTATAGTTTCGGAAAAAAGTGGCTGTGATATACGGACGGACAGACATGTCGACATGACGAATCCATAAGGGTTCCGTTTTTTGCCATTTGGCTACGGAACCCTAAATTATTTATTTAGGGGTTAATTTATATTCATTCCATACTATTATGCTAAGTCAACGTGACTACCACCGGTTCTTACAAAATACCAAGGTATATTTCAAAAACTATTTGTCCTATCAAAATAAACTAAACACTATTTTATAGGTAAATTAATTATCTTTGTCCTAAGTCCTGACAGCTTTTTTCCTAGCTCTAATACTTCTTCTTGAAATTACAAAAAACATTCACGGATTTTACAAGGGTTTCTTTTTTTATGCAACTTAGACAGCCATATTTCCGAAACTATTAGTTCTGTCAAAATAAACTAAAAACTATTTTAGAGGTAATTTAATGAAGTTCATTTTTGCTTCTGATATTTTTTTTCCTAGTTCTAATAGTTTCTGTGAAAATTAAAAAATATATACATGGTTTTTGAAAAAAAAAAATTCATGGAATAAAGGTAGTCATATTTTTCGAACTATTGGTCCTATCTAAATAAACCATAACATTTTTTTGTAGGTAATTTAATGAAATTAATTGCTCTTCGAAGGATTTTTCCTAGCTCTAATAGTTTTTGTGCAAATTGCAAATAACACAGGATTCTAACAATTTTTTTATTTTTCTTCGTATACAATACGTGGATATATATGCGAAATTATTAGTCCTATCTTTATGAACTAACTATTTTTTTATAGGTCATTAAATGGTGTTTATTTTTACTCATGACAGTTTTTGCCTAACTCTAATAGTTTTCTAGAGATTACAGAATACATATAAAATGTTGAAAATTGGCTTATTTTACTGAGCTGTGATTTTTAGTCAACTTTAACGAACCATAGCTTGTAAACTATAACTCCTATCATAATAAATGGAACAATGTTCTCTTTGACGGTTTTGTCCTAGCTTGTATAGTTTTCTGGAAAATCTAGGAAATCTGCAAAATGGCACACTTTTCAAGGCAGTGGTTTCAAAAAATTATAAATTTTGCCGCGAAAAAATCTAAAATGAATGGACTATAAGTAACGACTTATTTAACTACTCATAGCTGATGCAGCCGAGAGTTACCCCGGCAGAAATTCTGGAAATTCTTTCTTCCGGTCCACGTTATAAAGAGAACATACAGTCCCACAAATTTATCCGACGACAGCGGTGCTAGTAGATATGAAAAATAAAATTAAAAAATAACTAAACAGGCATAAAAATTAGTTCCAATATTGGCCACCGGGTCAGATAAGTACTTTGTGGGACTACACAATATGTAAAACGACAAGTCTTAGATACTGTTTGAGCTGTATTTTGATTTGTCAGTCAAATCAAATAACGGACATGGGACAACCTATTGTAATTCTTATAACAGTAGAGAAGAGGAGTAAGGTTTCAAGAGGGTGTTATGATAAAATTTGCAGTTGCGGGCGCGGTGGTGAAACGTAAACGCATGGGGTAGGTACAGTTAGCGCCATGTATTAATGATCTCTGGAGTCTGGAGACCCTGGACGTCTTTAGAGGGGAAGCCCAGCGAATCGTCGTTACAGAAATAGGGATTATTTAAACGCTTTCATTATTTTTGTCAGTTGAACTTGCGCTAGTCACAAAGTTACAACGCGTTGTAGAGGCCACACGAGAGAAATGATCTGATTAATTAGTCTATCTATCACATATCTATCTGCTAAGCCTAACGGCAATATTTGCTACTGCAACCTCTTCATAAAAATTACTATCTAAACACTGGAAGTAGGTATTATTAATAAATATTATCGTTCGAGTCTAGTACCAGCCTGTCTTTCAAATGTCAAAACACTCGTTTGTATGCGAATAATAAGTTCGTACAAAAGAATCGAACGCGATAAATCTACTGAGTCAAAAAAAAGCACCCTTACACTTTGTACCAGGAAATAGATCATTAAATCACGCACTGCGATGAACCTACGCAGTGCGTGATTTCATGATCGAGATGAGGTCAAGATTTTTCTTTCATGACAGCAAAAGACTGTTCCTCATACGTTAAATTCTGTAGCTTTCACGCTCGCCACCGCGTCCGCGAATTCGTGTGAACAAGTTCCAATGGGTCAAGCAAAACTAGTCACTATTCTCATAGACAGAAAGCCGTGCTGGCTCACCGCCAGCTTGCCGCGGCTGCCCTTGCGCTTGGCCGTGTGCTCCAGCTCGCTATCGCTGTCCCTGTCGTGCGCCTTGGACCGTATATAGCTCTGTATCTTTCTCTCTCGTTCCATGAAGCTTAGCTCTCGCGAGCGGGACAGCTGTATGCAAGCAATGGTTTAAGCAAAGCGCCTTAGCTTTATTAATAATTTATGATTTTTTTATTTGTTCATTCAATCTTTTCAGTATAAGTTACATTAGAACAATTTTAGTAAGTGATTCATTTCAATGAAGTGAAGATCAGATAGATTGATTGAACTCATAAAAGTAATTTATATGAGTATAATTAAATACTTAATTGTTAACAAACAAACAATAATAATGAGTACATTACAATACAAAGCATAGCAGCAATTTTGTCAGTGCAAACGAGTCTTTCACTTTTAATTTACTTAAATCTTTAATGTCTCCTCTTGCAAGTTATAACTTTTGAAAGTTAATTATTTTTAATGAAAGTTGACTGACAAAAACTGTAACTAAAACTAGCACAATAGCAGATATAATTATTATTGTATGTATATGATATGTAAGTATATGTATGTAATAAATATAATAATAATAATAATAATAATGTCCTCCCGACCGAATTTCGGCTACGGCGGCCAATCTCTAGAGATTAGCCATCTGCGCGGGGGATATTATAGTGCACAAGTGTGTGCGCAAACACAGGTGCACTCTCTGTTCCTTTACTCTCATAGCCCGATGAGACGGAAAATCCGACACGACCGGAGAGAGATAAGGCGCAGGACCGACGGCTTAACGTGCTCTCCGAGGCACGGGGGCGAAACACCGCTAACTTCCTAACTCCGGGGTAATACTGAGAATTTCTTGACAGAAAAACAAAGTAGGTACTTATTGTCACCCGACCCGGGACTCGAACCCGGGACCTCGTCGGCCGCAGTCGAACATGCTAACCACTAGGCCAACGAGGCAGTTAATAAATATACCCCACAAACTTATCTGACCCGGTGGCCAAAATTAGAACTATTTTTTGTGCCTGTTTAGTTTTTGTTTTTATTTTATTTTTCAATACAGTTGTCAAACATGGCGCACTTTCAGAGGCTGTAGTTATGATTCGAAAATTGAATCTTTCGCATAGGCATCTTACTTTTACACGGTCGTGACTTACTTTTACAAGCTCGACACTTACTTTTGCAGTTTAGTTTTAAATTTTCCAAGTCAATTAAAAAAGTTTAGTAGCAAGGAGTTTTCATACATAGAATATAATCGGATAGGCTTTTTACGAGGAAAAATGAATGAATCCGTACGTTTTAGCATTGAATTTCCAAAATTCTTTTAAATGGTTGTTGATTATATTTAATTACCAGTTTTAATTTAATTATTTTCAACATTTGTGAAAAATCGAATAGGCTGTATACGCGTAGGTACGAACCCGTAGCCTAGTTTCGTTAAAAAAAAAATATGTCCAGGTGTAAATACGCGCCATTTGCTGAATTTTTTTATTTTTATGTGATAAATTGATTATATTTTTGTTAATATGAGTTCTAGTACTAATGATGAAATGGAATTAACTCCACCAGATATTTTATCTGAGGCGAAAACTGCGCAAGATGGAATTTTGCCCCCAAAATCTCGAGAAAGATATATGACGGCTTACAATAATTTTATTTCATGGAAAAAACATAAAAAAACTAAGTCATTCTCAGAAAATGTTTTGTTAGCTTATTTTCATGAATTGAGTGGAAAATATAAACCATCTAAATTGTGGTCAAGTTATTCCATGTTAAAAACTATCTCAATTTTCAGAATTAATTACTATGTACGTATGTAGGTTGAAATAAACTTGTAATTCTTTGATTTGTTTATTACTATTTCCCACAACTGTATTGAAAAACGTCGTGTGATACACGGGTGTGAAGGTTATTGCAAACTCGTGCCATTAAAAACCCTCACCTTCGGCTCGGGCTTATTAATGACAGCTCGTTTGCAATAACCTACTTTCCACCCTTGTATCACAATATACTATTTCATAGATACTATCTATCGACGCTGTCACCGGGTCATATAAGTTTGTCGGACTATAACTGACATGGTGATTTTCCTTACCCGAACATAAATAAAATGGATTATCAAGCTTACATCATATTTGTTCTACTATCAGAATCACAGCTAGCATTAAGCATGCCCTTATGTAAAGCATACCTAGAATTAGGTGTATTAAAATGCGAAATGTTATACATGTCCAGCGCGGAAATGCAGCCAGCATTCTCGCCACCATTCCACGCGGGCATGATTTATATAGTAATTAGGTTAGGCTAGCTAGCTTTAATTTCTATTGTATTGTTTTCAATAAAAAAAAATCTCTAAAAAAAAAAAACAACTCTAATAATATTGTCCGCCTAGCTCGTTAGCATTAGCAATTTGATAAAGGTTCCGCCATTAAAAAATCGGGCAAATCAAATGTGCTTACACGGTTGTAATTCAAGGAACTGAACTATCAACAGAGACGACATTCACACTGTAGAGCGTATAAGCAGCTGCATTGCTTTTTTGCACTTTGCAGTGTGACGTTTTTCGGCACAACGCACACCTGCATGCCGAGGCGAGGGGTTGTGGGCCAAACGCAACACTGCGCTGTGGACGTACCCGCACACCCACTCTCTGCTTACTATGTATCTGGAGACGTGTGTATTGTACCCTACAGTTCCTTATTCAAAACTAGTACCTGCGTCCACGCGCCAACCGTTCAGACGTCTTCCTTTACAGCCTCAGTCGAGCTATATTCCTCCAGAGCTTAATTAATCAATTAATTATTATCTATTATAATATAAAATCACATTACAAGATCGAACCTTAGTATAAGATAAGTCTCCTTTGTTGAAAGCAAGCTGCCTATGCGCACGCCGTCTCGCGGCAGCACCGTACGTCATCTCATCAGCTTCTTCAACAGAGCTGAATTCACCTTCTTCTTCCTCATCAGAGTAACCACGTTCTTGAACAAGTAATACACCAATTTTGTTACTTATAAAAAAATTAAAATTTTTGTCAAAATAAATCATACTAATATTTATTATAAATGCGAAAGTGTGTTTGTTTGTTGATTTGTTGGTTTGTCCTTCAATCACGCCGCAACGGAGCAACGGATCGACGTGATTTTTGGCGTGGGTATAGTTGAGGACCTGGAGAGTGACATAGGATACTTTTTATCCTGGGAACTTAAGGAGTTCCCGTGGAAATTAAAAAAACTTATTCCACGCGGGCGAAGTCGCGGGCATCAGCTAGTACCTACAGATGATAAAGTGAAAAAGGTATGAACTATGCTGTAAAGAAGGTTTACTTCAATAAACGAAAAGCCTAATCTAATATTCAGTACTTATTTATGTTTGAAAAAGCTTCAGATAGATAACGAACACAACAAAACGAAAAGCAGGAAAGGAAGGCCTACAAACACGTAGACCTTCGCTAAGAAATGATAAGAAGACTGAAATCATTTCTCAAACTTTAACCGTACTGAGGTACCTCAGTTAAAGTTTTGATATCATCATAAGATTATCGTTAAATTAAAGAGACAAAATAATTATTATCTATACCTATATAAAAAACAGAAATACCACTCGTTAACTCACTGACTGACTGACTGACTGACTGACTAATCACGATATCTCAGGAACTATAAAGCATACAGACTTGAAATTTGGTCATTATGAAATTTTATCAGCTATGATGTATGACCATAGAAGGAAACATACCTAGAAACGGTTTTGAGAAAATTCACCCCTAAGGGGTTGAAATGGGGGTTGGAAGTTTGTATGAAAGTCCTTTGTTTTTGAAGTTAGAGACATGAAAATTGGCAAATAAGTTATTAGTTTTAAATAATAAAAACCTATATAAGCAATTTTACGAAAATCTACCCCAAAAGGGGTGAAATGGGGATTGGAAGCTTACACGAGGGTTCTTAGTGAAAGGCAGCATTTAGTTTAATAGTTTTAAATAATAAAAACCTGCATACGCTATATAGCCGCTATAAGTATAGGCCTTTTGCAGCGGGAAAATCTCATAACCTCTTGCGATTATTCATATAAAGACAGTTAGGTACCAGTAATGAGCAGAGTATTGTTGTTCTTGGTGTCGTGGTCAACAGGCGTGGAGGCGAGGCCGGTGATGGTGAGCCTAGCGACGGGCTGACCCGCGCCGGCTCCCACTTTACCACCGACGCTAGTAAGCTCCAACTCCATGTCCATTGAACGCTGGAGAACCTGCGGAAAATCAATATTATGAACAATCTTAAAATAAATGCCTACACAATCTACAGAGCAAAGTTCATTTTCAAGGTTAATTTAATTTGTCGACCTTTTGATCATGAAATTAAATAAATAGTAGATAGAGGTAAGAAATCTTCGTAGATTACAACCACAGACGACCTTACTTCTGGCTTCTTTACGCTCAGATTACTATAGAGGACTACTTACAGAAAAGGCAGCTTTTAGAATCTTTTCTTTCATATTCATTTATCAATTTATCTTTGTCACCAAAGAGAAAAAAAAATGTAATCAATATGATATATTTTAGTGAACAACTTGTCCGCCCTGTTCGCCCTGGGCGAAATAATCGTTGGAATGTTGAACAAACTAGTAGGAAAGGAGAAAATTTACACTTACTATTTATAAAAATCGTCAGAGGTCCTGTGGGCGTAAAAAGGGCATTCGTGCAATAAAAATCAAATAGAGCTCCAATGAACGTCAGTTAAAATTGCTGTTAGATAAATTCTATGGCTGTAACGTGGCTATAACCAATTATGTTAAATTGCGGAACAGATCTATCCCTAGGGCCTTGTTAATATTGTTGCGGATTGTATTCTTGGTCTTGCTCTTTTTTGACAAGTTGTCCACTAAAATCTACATTTTTTTTTCACTTTGAATAAGTAAGTTTTCTTTAGATTCTTTCATATTAGATGTCTACACTCAACTATAATAATCCTACCAAAATACAAGTTTATAGGCTTTGGAGTTTCAAAGATTTCGTGATTAATCATTGAGTGGCAGTCTAGCTTTTATAAATATGGAATACGAATTGCTATTAATATGCTTATCAAAAATACTAGCTGATGCCCGCGACTTCGTCCGCGTGGATTGCGGTTTTTCGGTTCCCGCGGGAACTCTTTAATTTTCCGGGATAAAAAGTAGCCTATGTTCTATTCCAGACTATAATCTATCTCTGTGCCAAATTTCATCCAGATCCGTTCATCCGTTGGAGCGTGATTGAGTAACAAACATACATCCATACATCCAAACTTTCGCATTTATAATATTTATTTTGATTGATATATTTGATAAGCTTATCTTAATAAATATGACCTAGATAATATTACTATGAACTCATATTCAAGTTTTAATTTGTCAAATATACAAGCCGCGGGGATTCGTAAAAACATTTGATAGCGATCCCACTCCAATTAGAGGAAACATAAATCCTGCCTCCTCCAATTGCGTGATTCACTGCTTCACACAGTAATTACTCTAGGGTTAGTACGAGCTAACACATCTCGACAACGTTGATTGACCGAGCGAAGGGGTGCGGGATTTACTTAGAATTGATAAGGGATATGGGTTAACTAGTGGTTCGCCCCGAACTGAGACCTCGCGGTATCCATAAGACAGTTTTAACTATCTTTACGTTCATAGACATCATTACTATCAGAAGACTATTTTTTATTCCACGTAAGATGGTGCTTACGTCTATTACTTGTAAGCACAAACGAATAAACTTTTACAGAGCGCCATCTATTGACATCATTGTGAAGTTCTGTTAAAAATACTGAAGCTCATTAAAAATTAAATAATTTCGTTTCCTTATAATATTTATCTAATTTTAGTATTTGTTGTTCAAGTACAGGAAATAATTCAAATAATTGCTCAAGTTTCAGGCTCAGCCTTTCAGAAAATTGAGAGTTCTGAGGTCAACTTTGGACGTTAGAAAATCTCCACTTTGAAAGCCCCCATTTCGTCAATTTCAGGGGAAAAATTAAAAAAAAAATATTTTGGACTCTATTCCTAATTATCTTTAAAATGATATACCGCAACCCAATGTAACGCTATAAAAAAATTTTTACTTCGCATTCGCTTCTATGAGAGCCCCCCTGAAATAAAGATTTTTATAACTTTTTAAGCCATATTCGGCTGGAGGCCATCGGTTTACATATTATATTTTAATTTGAAGTAATTACGTTCAATAATTCAGAAGTTACATAAGGTATAAGGCTCTGACAGACGGACGCACGGACGGACGGACAAGTGCAAATTCACTCAAGTAGACGAGACCTTCGCTTCGCTCGGTCAATTAAAACTGTAACACTCCCCCCGAGTAAGCTCACTCGCGATACCATCTTAGAAATTAATTATTATTATCAGTCTTATTGCTTACAACCTGGTGAGATGCAATCAAAGTCAAACTAACTTGTCATTGAAATAAAAGATGGTTTAGGAGTTAGGACCATTTGACTTTAACGTTTTCGAATTGTACAAACTCGCACTAATATACCTACTGAACTTTGATATGTGGAAGCGAATAATTACGCCAACACGAGAAGATTAAATTTTCAGTTCGTTATTAATGCTCAACAATTTTGATGGCTTATTCAAAATAATATGATATGGATTTCACCTTGCTTTACTGGGCGTTTTCAAGCGAATAAATGGTTAGTAACTAGGTATTAACCAGATATGAGTTATTATTCTCTACGCTTTTTGATCAAATAAAATATGTTGGAAAAACTTTAAACATCAGGAGAATGAATAAGTGAATAATATAAAATTATACGTGCGGGGTTCTTTTTTAGAATGAGTCCGCAAAAGTCGTACCTATCATGTAGTACTAAAATGTAACTGACAATAGAAATTTTAATCTATAGCATGAACTACTTTCTACTTTAAGACTCCTCGTCAAATGATGGCGGCCTCAAAATAGATAGTTTATTAAACGTTACTTCCGTCCAAAAATATCTGAGTTACTCTCAAGTGACACCTAAAGAAGTTTCACTCAACTTCAACTTCGTACAATTCCTGGTATTTATCTTCTGATAAGACACGTTGTCGCCGGGTACCTGTTGTGTGCGTTTCAGGCTCAAAAGGGTGATGGTTGTTTACATTAGCGAGCGCGGCGCTTGGACCCAAGCACCAGCTGCTACGTTACTCGAAATCAGCCATTAACTTGCAAGTCGTGTGGGACGTTAAAAGTATTTTATAAGAGTCATTTTCCACTTGAACAGAACATGTAAGAATTTATATTAGTTGATTAGGTGTGTGAAGATTGATGTGATATTTCAAGTTAAGCAAGCAATACACATTAAAGTATCCACGCTCAACATGATACAGATCAAGGCTGAACCAACAAATTATTCTAGAGCTAAAACGTAAAAAAAAACAATTACTTAGTATGTTTAAAGGAATACCTGATCCATTCTAATGACGCCCTCAGCTAACGTCTTGTACCCGAGTATAGTGCGATTTTTGTATTTCTTTCGTCTCTGCAACATGATCTGCAACCTGCAACCATAAAATATAAACAACGATCACATTCTGTAATTAATAAATGCTGAGATTGTCAGAAAGACAATATTACATGTCAGAAGACCTACCTATTATAGTATGGAAGAGGTTGATTAAAAAAATTCCCGTAACTGAAAAACGTTTCATAACGACTATGAAATAACAGCCTTTGACTAGAATCGTCTACTTATTAAGTCTTATTTTATTTCATTGACATGCCAGTGATATTTTTTTTGTAAAATGTTCTACAAAAATTATACTTCTAGGAGCAGGTTTGGAAGCTACCGTCGCGCCGCTTTGCCAAAAATCTCCCACTAGGCCCCCTAAAATCAATTGCTTTCTTTCAAATTTTCATATTACGTGTATATTATATTATTACATTGGTTTCAAACGAAAAAATATGACGCTGATGTTATACAATATGTATTTTTGTTATACAGCCACCGTGTATTTTTGCAGTATTCGTTTGCGCCATTCCATGACAAAATAAAAGTAACAATTCGTTACAAACGGATTCTTCGGAACAATAGCACGATCCTGCCATGGATTAGCATTGGTCATAGTCAAATATCACATATTTCAGGTATCATGCGTGACGACCTCCGTGGCGCAATATTGAGCGCTGTTGCCTTAACGTGCGGAGGTCCCGGGTTCGATCCCCGGCAGGGTTTGGAAATTTATAATTTCTGAATTTTCCCTGGTCTGGCCTGGTGGGAGGCTTCGGCCGTGGCTAGTTACCACCCTACCGGTAAAGACGTGCCGCCAAGCGATTTAGCGTTCCGGTACGATGCCGTGTAGAAACCGAATAGGAGTATGGGTTTAATATAACTGCCATGCCCCTAACAGGTTAGCCCGCTACCATCTTAGACTGTATCATCACTTACCATCAGGTGAGATCGCAGTCAAGGGCTAACTTGTAGTGGATAAATAAAAAATAAAAAAAAAATCATATTTTGTTACTACCAAACATTTGGTATTTTTTAAATAACGTTTTTCAAGGTGGTTTTAAAGTGATCTTTAACACACATGTGAGCAAATATAATATAAATACAAGTAGGTACCTAACGAAAGTACCTAAATGATAACATGTTTTGACTACGATTCAACTGTAAGAAGTAGGTAAAAAACTTAAAACTAAACAACTGATAAAAAAATAAGATACGACTAAGTAATTCATCACGTAATAGTACATTGTTCACCGAGGGAAGAAAGTGACCGATTACTATCGAGGGTGTAGTTTGAGGCCCGAGGCGTACCCGAAGGGCCGCAATACACGCGAGGTAGGAATCGTACTTTCTACCGAGTGATACATAGTGCTTTATACTACACCTGCGAGGAAAATAAGCGTTAATTAGTGATTAAACGAACTTGCAAAGTGAAGTTCTATCATAAATCATAATTTATATGAGTTGCTTCATTCGAAGCTTCACTATCACAACTAGGCTACATTTTGAGGATTATTGCAATATAGATTTCGATATCGACAATCGACATCGATATCGACAATCTATATCGACGTCCGGATACCATATTTACTCAAAATTAAAAAAAAACAGCGCGTTAGAAATGGATTTTCAGACACTTTTTCTCCCCGCTTAGCACGTTAGAAATGAACTTTCATACATTTTTTCCTCCCGCATATATATTTGGTCTGTAGCAATGACGTACTTTCCACCTCGTTTTGACAAAAGCAAGAGGGTACTTTCCGAGCGGGTGTAGTATAAACTATAATTTTATATCCTGCTATATGTTGCTGTCTTGAAATCTTGATGTTACATAATACGATAATTCAGTCTTGGTTAAGGTCTTGGTATTTCCATGTATGTGATTGGTATGTAACCATTTTATTGTGGAGCTATAGCAAAGTAAGGCTGGGGCCGTAAATCCAACATTTTCTAAATAGCTGCCAGTACTTTAATTCTCATCAGCTAAATCCAGATTGCCATTTAAACCGTCTTTTAGTTCGCTAGACGATTTCTGTATATTACTTTTTACCTACCGCCATTAAATATGGCGTCGACTAAGATTATGGAAAAACCCTATTTTCAGACTCAGCTAGAGCTTGCTAAGGCCCTATCATATTGGAATTCCAAGCAGCTTCAGGCTACCCGAGATTTAGACACTAAACTGAAATGTAGCTTATTTACCAAACGAAATTTTCTGAAACCTGTTATCCGTTAAGTCCAGTTAGAAGATGTAACAAAATCCGATCTTTTGTCTGATAGGGTAATTAAGGACGTGTTTTATTCATTAGTTTTGTTTACCGAGACGTTTGTGTTAAATTATTTACGTTTGTGTTTTAAACAGTACAATAACATCAGGAACAAAGATGACAAAACCCTAGATTTAGTCTTATGCAGCGGGGTGTTACATGCCAAAGTTCTTGCTGCGGATTTTCCTTTGAGTAAAATTGATCCATTTCATCCACCGTTACTAATTCATACTAATTTTAATAAAGAACAATGCATCAGTCCAAATAACACGCTTAAATACAATTTTCACCGAGCTAATTATAAAAATATTAATGAAGAACTAGAGGCAATCAATTGGAAAAACGTTTTCAACGAAGATGACACTGTTGACCAGATGGTTGACCAGTTTTATACAGTCATCCAAGGACTGATAGATAAACATGTCCCCAAATTGATGGTCAAACGTGGTTCATACCCAACTTGGTTTAGTAACAATCTTATCAGATTAATTAAAGAAAAGGATTCTTATCGTGTTAAATATAAAAAAACTAAATGTCCCCTCGCAGAACATGATTTTGCAGAAGCTAGAAAAAGGTGTCATTTTTTAATAGATAGTTGCTACGCTACTTACAAAAAAAGTATTGAAATTTTAATCTGCAAAAATAACATGAAAGTATTGTGGTCGTTTTTAAAGTCTAAAAGGAAAAATAGAGGCACTATCCCTAATGAAATGGTGCTTAACGGAACAAAAGTGACAACTCCTTTATCAATTTGTGGTGCTTTCGCTGAACATTTCTCTTCTGTTTATACGCAACCGGTTCACAACGATACAAGCTCCTGGTCGCTTGATGCTCCGATGACAGCTTCCAATATATGTTCAGGAAATAATATTATGTTTAAAGTTTCTCTTGATGTTAAATCAGTAGAAGTTGCCCTAAAAAAACTAGATAAACGTAAAGGAGCTGGACCTGATAACTTGCCGGCTGTTTTTATTAAATATTGTGCTGAAACTCTTTCTTATCCATTATACTGTATATTTAATCGCTCATTGACTACCGGAATTTTTCCAGAAAAGTGGAAATCTGCCAATATTGTGCCAATTCCAAAAAGTGGAAAAGCAGATGACATACTAAATTATAGGCCAATTTCCCTCCTATCTATTTTTGGTAAGGTTTTCGAAGCTTTGATCTGTCCGTTTATATCATTTCACTTTAGATCCACTCTCGCCCCTCAACAACATGGTTTCCGTAATAAAATGTCAACAGTATCCAATTTGGCTGAATTTTCAACTCAAATTATTGATGAAGTTGACAAAGGACATCAAGTGGACGCTATATACTTGGACGTAAGTAAAGCTTTCGATCGGGTTGACCATCGCATTCTAATAAATAAGCTATATTGGGCTGGCATTCAAGGGAATTTACTCTCCTGGTTCAGGTCTTACTTGACGGGCAGACATCAAAAGGTTGTAGTATGTGGATATGAATCTGCTCCATTCGAGGTCCCATCTGGCGTCCCTCAGGGATCTCATCTGGGTCCTGTTCTTTTTCTTGTATTTGTGAATGATTTGTGTGACCACGTAAGGTTATCGAAGTTCTCACTGTTTGCTGACGACTTAAAAATTTTTAAAACTATCAGAACTCCTTCGGACGCTTTAGCTCTGCAAAGCGATCTAGATTCCATCTCAGACTGGTCTGTCAAGAATAAACTGCCGCTTAATATAAAAAAATGCCAGCACATAAAATTTACAAAAAAACGTATGCCACTTCAGACTTCTTATACTCTCAATAGTCTTTTGCTGGATGAGGTCGAGGAGATCAGAGACCTAGGAGTTACTATCGATAGGAAACTATCCTTCAATACGCACATAGACAACATAGTGAGAAAAAGCTTTAAGCTACTTGGTTTCATCTGGCGTAATTGCAAATCATTCAAGTCGTGTTTGGCCCTTAAAATTGTTTATTCTGCCTTGATTCGTAGTACTTTAGAATATGGTTCGAGTATCTGGAACCCATCTTATAAAGATCCAGTGAAGAGAATCGAAAGAGTTCAAAAACGTTTTCTCTTTCTGCTGACGGTTCATCAAAACAAAAAGGGGGTATTAACTTCTTACAGACAAAGACTTAACTTTTTTAAAATAGCTTCTCTTGAAAACCGTCGCTGGGTAGCCGACCAGGTTCTTCTTTTCAAAATTTTAAATAATGGATTTGACTGTCCAGGTATCCTATCTAGAATAAAGTTTACTGTGCCTCGAAAAAACTCGCGTATTTCTAATTACAAACCGTTTATTATTAAGGGATGCAGAACTAAATTAGGAGATAATAATGTGTTGCTTAGAATATGTCGTGAGTACAATAACCTCTTCAAAACTGCTAAAATGACCACGGATCCTCATTCACTCTCTTTACAGCAGTATAGAAGGATGTTGCATCAGTTCATTGATGCAGTATCATAGACTTACGAGTAGGTATATATCTAGTTTATTGTCTAATCTTGTAATATTGTTTGTGTTTTTTTTAGACATTTTATTGTTATATATTCTGCCTATTGTTAAGTTTAACGCTATTTGTTAACTAACTGGTAACCCCGCACTTGCGAGATCAGATATACGCATGCCGGCTTGCCAGTAATTGGATGTACACTCAAAATTGTTTTCTATGTGTTTGTTATTTTTTATTGTGATTGTGTATTATCTGTTGGCAAACCAATAAAAAAAAAAAAAAAAAAAAAAAATTATTATCAGACTGGGCGTAGAAATTAGCCAGTAGCCAATCCAAATAAACATGAGTTGCGTTATAATTTCTAATTTTAAATTAACAGGAGTTTAAGAATTGCGATATTATTTGCTTGTTGCTAAGATAGGGCTTGTTGAATGATTGTATTTGCCTACTCCTATGATACAATACGATTACGAATCCTATCTATTTATTCTCAAACACTTTTATTCATTACAAAGGAAGAAGCCACTGAGGCTAGGTTTCACATTAAAATCTGAATCTACTAAACCCTAACGAAAGTTATGATATTATGTAATTAGTAAGAAATCCCTGAGTGCCAAAATTGTATATATATGGAGAAATGTTTGACCGTTGCCCAACCATATTTACTATTTAAATTTTGTGCCCAAGAATACTGAATGACAGATTCACGCAAAGTAAACGTTAACTTAAAATTACAACCTACACTAGAGCCTATTTTTTCAAATACTCGCCTCTTGAGACATTTTGTAAATCGTGGAAAATCTACATAAATCTATAAATCGTAATATCGCAAAAAATAGCGGTTATTACCAAGCCAATAGCTCAAAGCTTTCTTACGCCAATAAAACTATCATACCTGCTTATCAAAGTATAAGCTATAAATTTTTATATTCGTTCGTATTTTTTATGCTCTTAAACTCCATTAGCTCCGACCTCGACCTTAAAAATATCATTGCGCCGTTAACATTTGAATTAGACCATCCATTTACTCGTAAACTAAGCAAATTGATGAATGAGAAAGAGCTGAACTGAGGAATATAAAACTGCTTGGCATTTCTAATTTATTGCCCTCCCATCCATTCACAAAGTTTAAGAGTTTTGCAGAGTTTCACTTTAACCATATCTGGGTTCCAAGTTTTAGTGATAAATTAGGCCAACATTACAAAATTCCAGAAAAATTATTTAAGTAGGTACGTAAACTTACGTACGAGTACTTATGTAAAGTTACTTAAGCTTTAAGTAAATTAATGCTCAAATTGAGTTTTAAATTTTAATTTTCTGAATGGATGTGACCGCAAAATGTAGCCTGCATTGCTGGCTTGTAAAAAAATATCTCAAAAGTTTCCACGGAACTCTAATTTGCAAGGTGAGTAATTCCAGGGATAAAATCCCTCGGAAATATATCTAAATCATCCTCTTTTAATTTTAAAGTTTTCGTCGTTTCGGTAGGCGAGGCGACGCAGCCTGTGCTGATTGTTGACCATGGACTAAACCCTGTTCCTTTTCCTACTACTACATATAAGCATCCATCCAAGCTACGAGAGTGACCACCTTTTGCAAATTATTTAAGTACATAAATATTTTGCTAAAACTATCTTAGTAGGTATCTCACCTGTTGCCATCGCGCTTGACGAAGTGCGGGTACTGCAGCGAGAAGCAGAGGTCCAGCTCCACATCCATAGGTGGTATGGTGATGTCGTTGGAGCGCAGGGTTCGCTTGCTGCTGTGCATGCGAGCCGCGAGGGTGACTGCGCCAGAGCCTGCTCCCCCCGCGGCGCCCCCGCCCGCCTCGCCCAATGCGCCACATACTCGTAGTCTTGTTACGCGCAGGGTGCAGAGCCTGGAACAAGAACATGATTTTAAACGCCTGATTCCTGAAAGGGAGGTATATGTGGAATTTCTATCCTCTTAAGCTACCACGGTGGCCACCCTCAGCGCCGAACAGATAATACGGTTAGTTTCTCATGAAAACGAATTGGCACGAAGCTACGGTAATGCAAAAACTTAAACAGTTCATATCATAATGCTTCAGATGCAAAAGAGCATGTATCATTTCATAAAAAGGTGTCACGAAATTCAATTTTCATCGAAGCGATATGATAACATTTTTAGTCGTAAGTTGAATAGAAGCGTCCTCAAACGGCAAATCGGGATCTAATATATAATTTAACAAATATTTCACGTGATTCAATTCTCAACATCACATAAGAAACACGGCTACGATCAAAGCATTCAAATATCCTGCGGTGTCAGACTCGAGAGACAAAGAAACTCGATGGCAGGTGGGATTTATAAAGATTAACCGTATTTTTGCTTAGCGCCTCTCGTTTTCCCTTTTTCGTGTGCCCGAAATGTTACATCGACCTGTCTTTCAGAGTTCATGGCAGCTGTTTTTTTACAGGTGCCTATTGAAAATGGATTATATTTCTTAAGATTTTCTTGTTGAGAGAAATATTATATCGTTTGGGTGATCATACATTGCTTTTAGGTGAACTATTATATTATTATGATGATACAAATTGACGAATTTGGTGCGTTGCTCAAACATTTTCTGGGTTTCAGAGCATAAATAGCGGTTTATGTTACTACTAAACTGGTATAATAAGATGAAAGATATATTCGTATTTTAAATGTGTAACTTTATAGTAAAAAAAGAAACGCACCGAATTGAGAACCTCCTTCTTTGGAAGTCGGTTAGAAAGGTATACCGTGGAAATTATGTTCGGTAGGTGAGTGAAACGGTGTCGAGAACATCCAGAATGAATGTGACACGTTATACTTGGCCTTATACCTGCATGTGTAAGGCCCGGGTAACATCTAACGGAATTCAAATGTAATTTGACATAGGTAATATTGAAAACTAGCTGATGCCCGCGACTTCGTCCGCGTGGATTGAGGTTTTTTGGTTCCCGCGGGAACTCTTTAATTTTCCGGGATAAAAAGTATAGCCTATGTGCTATTCCTGACTATAATCTATCTCTGTGCCAAATTTCATCCAGATCCGTTGAGCCGTTCGGGCGTCATTGAGTGTTAACAAACATACATACATCCATACATCCATCCAAACTTTCGCATTTATAATATTTATTTGATATTTATTTGATTAAATAGATAGGAGAGAAAATCTACGCGAACTATAATTAGCGGACGGATCTACACTATATCCACGCGCTTTATTCCGTTCGTTTTCTCCTGCATAGTATAGGGATCATTATATTGTTGCGAATGTAAGGACGAATGTTTTGCTGGACAAGGAAATTTCTTGTCTAAAGGCAGAAGTAGAATAAAATCAGAAATATCCAATAACTAAACTGGCATACTAACGACTAAGGAAAAGATTTTGAATTGATCATAAGTTTTACGACTAATATTTTATTCGTGACAGCAGACTTTGAACTAAGTTTCCGGAATAAGTTCAAAATTAACCGT
This sequence comes from Erebia ligea, assembly GCA_917051295.2. Lineage (NCBI taxonomy): Eukaryota > Metazoa > Arthropoda > Insecta > Lepidoptera > Nymphalidae > Erebia > Erebia ligea. The sequence goes on from OU785236.1 coordinate 8,220,658, forward strand.
CCCGTGTGTCAGCTTTTACGAGTACGAACTTTCGAAAATGTCTGAAGGATTTTTACCTTGCTTATTACTGTTTAATGGCGAAGGAATGAATAAACTCGAGAAACTGGTTCAGGAGCTCTAGGATGTTTAAAATTGCTTCAACTTTACCTCATTTTCATGCAACATAATTGTAGCAGGTCAACTTAAATAGACACTTCAGTTTTAATGAGCCCGGCGTCAAAGGAAAAGTTGGTTACGGTCTGGTTACAGGGCTCTAACGATGAAATGCATTTTGCAATTTTCACTTCTAAGTTTGGTAAGGAGCGACAAAGCACGAAAATCTTGGAATATTTTCTCTAGAAATAATCAAATAAATATTATAAATGCGAAAGTTTGGATGGATGTATGGATGGATGTTTGTTACTCAACCACGCCCCAACGGCTGAACGGATCTGGATGAAATTTGGCACAGAGATAGATTATAGTCTGGAATAACACATAGGCTACTTTTTATCCCGGAAAATTAAGGAGTTCCCGCGAGAAACGAAAAACCTCGATCCACGCGGACGAAGTCTCGGGCATCAGCTAGTATAGAATACAGATTTGTTCTGTATTCTGAGCACTAAACTGAACTTGCATAAACATAACCTAAATCCATTTTACAACTTTACACCTTCGTATGAGAAGGGTTAAAATATTATAGTAACACTAGATGATGCCCGCGACTTCGTCCGCGTGTATTAGGTTTTTTTTTATTCCCGCTGGAACTCCTATATTTTCTAATTTATGTATGGATTAATTCCTTAATTATAGAACAGTCAGATCGCAATATATCCCATTCAGTTATTGAATGTGGTGACATACGATCTTAAAAATTTAGAAATATTATGACACAAGAAAATTCCATATGATTCCATATGATGACCCGGCTTTATACCTAATGATAGAGTACTTGATCTGGCACTAGTTAATTTTCAATTTCAAATCTAATTAGTTATTGTGAGAAATGATTACTACACTAGATGATGCTCGCGACTTCGTAGACTTCGTCCGCGTGGATTAAGGTTTTTTGATTCCCGCGGGAACTCCTTAAATTTCCGGGGAAAAAAGCCTATGTCCTTCCCCGGGATATAAACTACCTCTATACCAAATTTCAGCAAAATCGGTTGAAAAGATGGGCCGGGAAAGCGTACAAGACAGACACACAGACAGACAGACACACTTTCGCGTTTATAATATTAGTATGGATTATTGGGATAGGTATAATGTCTTCAGGAGATGATGCGATTACGCTGCGATGCAAACCACAATGCGGACGGGTTTCTTCGGAGAAAATGAGCTATTACCCTGAGACAAGCTCTAGCTCAATTTCATTACAAGTTTTAATAGTGATAAAGATAACATTGTGTGAGAGAATGCTATGAAATCTTGTATGTAAAATATCTACTGTTATTGCGTGGAATATTCTGCGATTTCTCGTAAGAGTTTGACTCTTTTTTTATTTCAGCATGTATACGAAAGTTACGCAAATTTCAAACAGTAGGTACCTCAACTTTAATTGAAACTGGATAAGAAACAGTTTAAATTTGTGATTTTTTTTTAATCCACTACAAGTTAGCCCTTAACTGCGATCTCACCTGATGGTAAGTGATGATGCAGTCTAAGATGGTAGCGGGCTAACCTGTTAGGGGCATGGCAGTTAAATTAAACCCATACCCCTATCCGGTTTCTACACGGCATCGTACCGGAACGCTAAATCGCTTGGCGGCACGTCTTTGCCGGTAGGGTGGTAACTAGCCACGGCCGAAGCCTCCCACCAGGCAAAGTTGTGATTTTCCTGCAGATCACAAAATAATAAATATATCATAATACAACTGATATTAAATAAAACCGGCCAAGTGCGAGTCGGACTCGCGCACCGAGGGTTCCGTACAAACCTCTATAGTTTTACGATTATTGAATTTAATGAACCGCAAAACTAACTTTGTTTGTAGAGGTTTATTGTTAATATCAAAAAAACTATGCTAGTTAGAGCGATGGTTTTATTTTTCCTGTAAAATATACATAAGCTTCTATTGACCATAATTATTTCAGATTTTTCAATTGGTAAACTTCGGAGATAAGGGGGGGGGGGGGAAGGTATTTTTTTCGACATTTTGCCCGATAAATCAAAAACTATTATGCATAAAAATAAATAAAAATCTGTTTTAGAATGTAGAAGTATAGCCCTTTCATATGATATCTCACTCATTATAGTTATCATACTTTGAAATTTCAAACCCCCGATTTTCCCCCTTTTTTAATTAAACTAAAAATAATTTTCGATTTTTTTATTTTAATGATGTTAGGCCACTATTGTACACCACTATTTCAAATTTCATGTCGATAGCTTTAATAGTTACTGAAATAATCGACTGTGACAGACGGACGGAGAAAGTCCATGGAAGGGTTCCATTTTTACAATTTTGGTACGGAACCATAAAAACAAACGCGTCCCCAGGGCATACTAACAACAACATGCAGAGGCTGAAAAAATCTACATTGGTATTCGTATTGTTTTCGAAATTCGGTAAAATATTTCATAAGAAAACACAACGCAAAATATGTTTTGATCGAACTTTCAAAACAGATTCTCGGAAAAAAATGAACGAATAAACGAACAAAGAAGGATTTTTAATAGAACAAGTTTCGCTAATAAAAACCGTGAACTTAGCGCCTGTAGCGCAGAATAATAAGCTCCTCTAACGACGTGTTCTGTGTTATAAGTAATGTCATTGACATTTTTTTGTTTGACATCTGTGTAACTCATAGATATAGGTACAGAAAAATAGCAATTACGGCCAATAAAAAACATTGGCAGTCATAGGGACTGGCGATAGAAGTGAAAACGAAATATATAAACCTTAAAACTGAGGCATTAAGATTAATTACGAATGAAGTATATTTATATTTAAGACCTTTTGTCTTCGTAACAACGCGAGCATGTCGGTGTTCGCGAGCATGTCGGAGCGAGTTGTCGGTGACGCGAAACCACAAGTTTACCCCCTACCAAAAAGTGCTCAACGCGGCTAAAGAAGTTTTCACTTCAAAAATCGAAAAGTATAGAAAAAAATCGAAGCCAATTTTAGAGGTCTAAAATCTAAATGGTAATATTTGGACTTCAGACCTCTAAAATTTAATCTAAGATGGGAAATGAAGCTTTGTTGGGGCACTGAATACAGTGGGAAGTTACATTTCTACACAGTTTTCCTTTTCCTTGTGATGAATTAACACTGTTTTAGTTCACACTTTTTAGCCCAGTCTGCTCAGCTTAATTTAGGAAAAATATTTAAACGTGTAAAAAATAACGAAGGGTTTTATGGTTGGAAATTAAAACTTTTTTGCAAACGTCAGTTTAAATCTGGATGTTGTCAATAAAGTCAAATATAACATGAACCATTAAATTGAATAAATTGTGCTGTAGTTACGAGCTAACAAGAAATTAATTATTTCGTGCCATAGCAAAACCTTACAAATATTAAATTAAATAACGTGATACGGTTAACGGTTTATTTTATGCCCCACAACATGCTCAGGTAAGCCACATTTTGCAAAAGTTAATATAAACCGACACAGGGTGTTTTCAGACACGCCACATCCACATCTCACATAGCATCTCACCAACAAAAAAGTGCACGGGAAAAATTTGGCAGTCTTGTTCGAATTCGCCACTTGCACACAACTCACAAGCTGCCACCACATTGCAGCCACTGTACCACTCTATGTAATTTGTGGTTGTGAAAACAAAAGTCAGGCCGCTACACAGGACCATTCACATACTCGTACGTACGGCGTACATATTCGAACTTCTAGCTTTGTTCACACCCCACAGACGACCGATTTCGCTGTTGTAGTTAGGTGGTGGTTGTAGTTTTGTACTCAGGACACACTAGGGTACAACTTAGACTAATAATTCAACAATAAATCCCTGACCTAACAATATTGACAAAGAAACATGTCGTAGAAACCGGTTGCAGTCATACAAATTATTACTTGGTGCTAAGAATTATTGCAACAAACCCGACAAGACGAAAAATGCCTCTACCTGTGGAGAAAAAGGCGCTGAAACCAAAAAAGTTGGCGGCTTTCCGCCGAAAAGGCCGAGCCAGAAACATCCCCCGGTTCCACTGCATGGATGGAAGACGTATAAACTCGGCGAGACACGCAGATATTCGCCATTTCATTTTCCTGGCCAGGTAAACAATAATCTATGTCCTAAGTAATATAACATAGAATATATAATAGTTGGTAATAATAGAATGTAAGACCAAGCTCAACGACCCAAGGTTTCAACCAATAGGAACGCTTGATCTAACATCTAGCGATCTAAGAAAATCAATCGCTCTTTTTTGTGGGTTGAACATATCACATCCGTAGCACGTCTCTGGTGGAAGGCAACACACCCTGTCGTGCTTTATTATACAAGATTAAGTTTGCCAAATATTTCCTGTTTGAAGCTATTTAAACCGGAAATATAATGCTAGATCGAAGAAGCCACCCACCATAACACCAATAAAGAATAAGCAAAATTTTAAGCCAAGGAGCACAAACACTCTTTCCAGGAGGAGGAGGAATTCCATTCCTCTTTTACACTCGCTTACGAACTCAGCCCATTCGCTGCAGACTGCAGAGATTATTCAGATCGTCGTTGAAATGAAACGCTCGGACAAATCATGTGGATATTGACCGTTTTAGTAATGTTTTCTTTTCTTTTCTGCTACAAGTAAACCCTTGACTGCGACCTGGTTGTTAAAGAGGTGATGCCATCGATTTAACAACTAGGTGATGCAGTCTAAGATGGTAGCGGGCTAACCTGTTATTGTATACTAAACACATATACTACCTATATTAAACACATACCCTTAATGGGACTTTCTATACGGCATCTATATTCCGGTAGGGTGGTTACTACTCGTAGCCAAACCAGACCAGATGAAATCAGACATTCATAATTCCTAAATTAACTCTTCCAAGGATTGAACCCGGGCCTTACTCTCCAGGTCTTTAACTTTATTATTTATGCATAAAATCACGTCGATCTATACGTCCATCGCGGCGTGGTTATTGAAGGACACATAAACAAACACACTTTGAATTAATTTAATGACGATGAAACACAGTGATTTCGAGTTTAGAGAGCGGAAGCTCGTGAAATGGCCCCATTTAAATTTCATTAACTTTAGTTTAGTTTTAGCCTTCACATTCCTTGCAGAAATCCCGTGAAAATCGGCTCGTCACAAAAGCTTAAAAAAAATTTACATATATGTATCTTCTTCAAGACATTTAAAATAATCTGCCTACTTATGGATTTACTTTAACTATTTGAATAATCCCTGCTGCGAATGGCGCAGTCTAAAGGATAAAAGGCAAAATGGATTCACAAGTGTCCTAGAGTCCCGACTTCTGAGCCAGCAGCGTTAGGGTTGGTACAGTTGTGTTTTAAGTTTTATTGATCAATAAAATTTATTCCCCTTATTCAACCAAAAATAACTAGTGGTTCGCCCCGAAGGCCCCGAGGCCATCGGTTTACATATTATATTTAAATTTGAAGTAATTACGTTCAGTAATTCAGAAGTTATAAGGCTCTGACAGACGGACGGACATACGGACGGACGGACAAGTGCCAATTCACCCAAGTAGACTCAGAGACCTTCGCTTCGCTCGGTCAATAAGTACAAAATGCTGACTTTATTCTCTCTGCATTGTACTTTGCATCATACCCCAATCAACATTCGAACAAAGGAAGGACATACGGGTGGGTTAGCTCAGTAGAGTACGTAGAAAAAGTTAATGGTATAAAAAGGAAACAAACATACGGCAAAAATAGCTTAAATAAAACAGAGAAATATTGGAAAAATCCAACGCTGATAAATTATGTGCCCAATACATGATCCGTTTTAAACTATGTATGACAGGCAGCCCTACACTAAAACCGCTCCAAGCTCTCTCTGCGTATGTTAGGATTAGAAATATTCGAATGGAAAATATAGTCTGCACATAAAATAAACGCGCACAACTTATATGGTATAGTTTTTATTCTTCTTTGTGAGAAATAAGTTTGTTAAAACTAGATCCATTTTGTTGAAATTGAAATAAGTAGGTCTTAAATGAATTATTATTAAAGAAAGTCGATTTCTCTTTAGTGTGGAAAACAGGGACTTAAAACTTGGTTATTACCGCAACACTTAATTTAATTTTATAGATAACTAGATGATGGCCGCGACTTCGTCCGCGTGAGTTAAGTGCATCCCGGGGAAGGACATAGGCTAAGTAAGAATACTTAGCCTATGTCCTTCCCCGGGATGCAACCTAACTCTGTACCTAATTTCATTAAAATCGGTTAAAAGATAGCAGACAGACAGACACACTTTCGCATTTATAATATTAGTATGGATATAAAGATTTATCTTTAATTTTAGTTTAATTAGGTTACCCTTTTAGTACTTTTAGACTTAATAAATATGAGTACTTCCTGGAAAATTATTTTAATAAGTACTTTTGGCTAAAACCCTGCTACTGAAACGATATGGTAGAGTCTAGACATAAGTCGTTAGAGCCACAAGTTGACATGAAACACATAATATCTTTTAATTTAAAAAGGCTTAGCTGCAGCTGAGACGGAATTAGGAATTTAATTCAGGAAAACAAAGGGTTAGTGAGTAGTTACAGAACAAAAAAAAGCAACTATATTTCATATTATGATGTGTCTGGCAATAAAAATTAAAGCATTTAAGGAGTAACAGAACATAGTAACATTAACTATTGAATACGCGACTAATAGCTTTATGTAATACATACTGGTAAATGCTTGTTTCTACATAATTAAATTAGTTTTGAAGGATATACCTAAGTCCGTGCAGAATTAAAAAATAACAAAAATACATAATCAAGATTTTACAACTGAAAAGTAGCTGGTATTGTTTTTCCAAAGAAAGCTTTGATAGAGAACAAAGTAGTGAGCATAAAAAGAAAATATGAACAGAAGCTTACCGTAATAAAGCCTAACAACAAATAGGTAACAGTAGGTAATCATTCGCATTCGTGGAGCTTTATAAAACAAGACAACGGAAAGCAATTATTCAGACTACGATGAATGGAACAAAGAGAATTATTCTGTACAGTATACGTATTGTATAAATCATTATTCTTCATTTATAAAACGTACATAGTTTACATTGGATGTCGAAATCAAATTACTATCCAATAAATATGAACGCGAATTGTTAACACTTTTTCAGTGGGTGGGATACATTTCTAGAAAAATAAAGTACTTAAGTAACTACTTATATTAATTTGTAGCTGATAATAATGTACTTAAACTAAAGTTAACATACAATTTGAGAAGCGGCCATGTCCCTAAAGACACGACTTGATACTGGGACCGAAAATAGAAATTACATCGAGATTCGGGTGTTCAAAATTATACTTTAAAAAACATAGAATGAAAAAAATATTACTAACTGAGAGGATAAGATCACACTCATCGTCATATAGATCACCTAACTACATCAATTTTACCGTTAATACCAAGATTAGTAACGGTAAGGTAACAATAGATGCTCGACATCTATGGTATTCAATGTCGTTCATATGTACATTTTTTACAGAGCTAAATGGGTATTTTTACCACTAGTTCCCAACGCGACAAATCGTGAGCCACGGCTAAGTACTCATTCTACAAAAAGCTACAAATCGTTTAACACTCCCAAACTTATGTCACCTTGAACTGTCCTCCGCCCTGTTTCAATTCAATTACGTAAGAAATTGGACTCTACTCGCCCATTTTGCTAATGGAAGTCGGGACGAGACCCCGGATTGTGATTCGCTATCCCCACTGCATTGGTTTTATTTCAGAGTTAGTAAATGTGATTTCCATTTACCAACCATACAACCTTACATCATAAACAACATGCAACCTTTGGCTTTAATGTAAAGGTCCTAGAGTAACTTTTCAAATTCTTTCTAACGTGACGTTTTGGCGTATATTTGTCACTAGATGATTCCCGCGACTTCGTCCGCGTGGATTAAGGTTTTTTGATTCCCGCGGGAACTCCTTAATTTTCCGGGATACAAATAGCCTATGTCCTTCCCCGGGATATAACCTACCTCTATACCAAATTTCAGCAAAATCAGTTGAAAAGATAGGCCGGGAAAGCGTAGCAGACAGACAGACAGACAGACAGACAGACAGACAGACACACTTTCGCATTTATAATATTAGTATAATTAGTATGGATTTATAAATCGAAGATCAAGCTATGAGTAGAAATCGATGAGTAAACTTGGAAATGGAAATCCACTTATTACAGTAGAGTCATGATTGCACATCTCAATACTATTTTGGCAGACGAAAGCCATGTTGTCACGTTACTTGACCTTGAACACTAGAGACTGATATTAATTCTTTGGCAAATTCAATTCGCGTTTTAAAACAATCGTTTGTATATAAAAGCTTGCCATTGGCCTTTTCAAATATAACACACATTTTCTTGCACGGTAAATTCATTTTATATACCTACTGCTGTAAGTTAAACCAATAACATTTATTTGTTTTTCAACGCTCCAAATGTAACATATCGTCCATTAGGAAATATTGATTCTTAGTTCAAAGTCTGATTGTTTCTTTTTATTGGCTTTTGAAGATCTCATAGATTCAGCAAAAATAGAATCATAGGTAACTGAATTTACCCCATTTTGCGCCGTGCGGTCTCATGAAAACTACGATTGATCATAAAATAAAATTAATTTGCTCTCGTAAGTTTGTCGTTCTCTCTCAATCGTTCTCGTTGTTGTGTTCGTTTGTCTTAGTAAATGCGAGTTTGATTTTTAGTGGTTTGCCCTAACCACAATATTCTCTTACCGACTTTCGATAACTTCTAAAAAAAAATTCTACTAGCAAATGACAATTTATTGGCAAAACTGGCGGAATAACATTGGAAAAGCCCTTGCGGTCGTTTTTAGGAAATTGAATTTTATTATTACGGCTTGCGCGTGACGGGTGGAGCGAGCATATTATAGCTTATGCAAAGAAATGCTTGTAATATATATAACTTAATACTAGGGCTGCCATAAATCCGGGTTTCCCCGGATTTGTCCTAGTTCAGAGGGCGTCCAGGGAACGTCCGGGCGGGATTTTTATTTTAATAAGTAACTTTAAAAGAATACACTCTTGCCATATTATGTAAGGGTTCTAAGCTCCAAAAATCCGGGGTTTCCACGCTTCTTGTCCTGGTTGCTAGATTTTATAGGTAGCAAGTAGCAACCCTATTATTACTTATTACAAAATAATTAAAGAAGAGCAGTATGGTTTTCAAAAAAACAAATCAACGATTTTGGCATGCTTTAATCTCACTAAGCGTATTATTGATAATTTGGACAAAGTCAAGACTGTCTCCGCATTATTTTTTGATATGTCAAAAGCGTTCGACTTTGTGGCCCATGAAATACTATTAATTAAATTAGAGCATTATGGTATAAGAGGAGTAGCGTTGCAATGGTTTGAGAGCTATTTAAAAGATAGATATCAATATGTAGAAATTCAAAGAGTTATAGAGTCAGCAATTACTCCTTTTAAATCTGATAGTAAAATAAATCCAACTGGTGTACCACAAGGCAGCGTGCTAGGTCCTTTGCTTTTTATTATATACATAAATGACCTCCCAAACTGTGTCAATCAACCTTGTACGTTGTTTGCGGATGACATTTCTGTTGTAATAGAACAACATAATCTAGGAATGACAGCAGAAATTAATTTAGTCACAAGAAGTATAATTGAATGGCTTATGAACAACCATCTAACTGTTAATGTAAATAAAACAAAGTACATTCAATTTACCAAAAAGCCTAATATTGTTCCAGAGAAAATTAATGCTCATTATAATGGACAAAAAATTGAACAAGAAAGTGTTACAACGTTTTTAGGAATCGAACTAGACTGTAACTGTAATTGGAAATGTCATATAGCAAAGATATGCAACAAACTAAACAAATTTGTCTTTGCACTAAGAAGGTTGCATAAAACGGTAAATGAACATGCCGCGTTAATGGCTTATCATGGTTACATATCAAGTAATCTTCGTTACGGATTAATTATATGGGGAAACTCTTGTGATATATATAAAGCTTTTATAGCGCAAAAAAAATGTGTTCGGGCACTTTGTGGAGCAGGTCCCTTCGATTCATGTAAACCTCTATTTAAAAAGCTGAAAATACTACCACTTCCATGTATGTATATTTATGAAATAATCATATTTATTAAGAAAAACAGTGCACTATTCACAAAAACCACAGAAAGAAAACAACCCGCTAGAAATAATCAAAACCCAAGCAGATTACTTATACCTCATAAAATAAACTCTGCATTCTACAGTAAGAATTGTTATGCAATGGGTGTAAAATTGTTTAATAAGCTGCCAAATCCACTTAAAGATGAAACAATGTCGCTTAATGTATTGAAACGTAAACTTTTTGAGTATCTTTTATATCATAGTTTTTACAGTGTGGCTGAATACTTGAACAGTTGATTTTATTATTTGACTTTCATGGATTGACATTATTGTATCTCAAGTGGTTGACAGTGTTAATAATTAATATATTGTGACATGTAATGACCTTTGATTATATATGACACTAGAGGACGCCCGCGACTTCGTTCGCGTGGCATAAGTTTTTTAATTCCCACAGGCACTTCTTCATTTCCGGGATAAAAAGAAGCCTATGTCACTCTCCAGATCCTCAAGTATACCTACCCATGCAAAAAATCACATCGATCCGTTGCTCTGTTGCGGCGTGATTGAAGGACAAACTCTCTATTTAACGTCCTTGGGGATAGAAATTTCCAAACTGTGGAATACGTATTTCATAATTTTAAGTCGGAAGCCCAAATACCAAGTTTCAGGGCTATAACTTGTGAAATGAAAGACTTTAATACCAATTTTCATCCCCTATTTCACCCCTTTGGGGGTCGAATTTTCAAAAAGTGTGAAACACGTATTTCTTCATTTTAAACCCGCAGCTCATATACCAAGTTTCATGGCTTTAGCTTGACAAATGAAGGACTTTCATATAAACTTACCCCTATTTTACCCCTTTGGGGGTGGAATTTTGAAAAACTGTGAAACACGTATTTCTTTATTTTTAACTGGTAGCCCATTTACCAAGTTTCATGGATATAACTTGAGAAATGACGGACTTTCATACAAACTTTAACCCCTTATTTCACCCCCGAAGGGGTGGAATTTTGAGAAATCCTTTCTTAGTGAGCGCCTACGTTACAAAATAAACCTACTGTCAAAATTTCAAGATTCTAACCCCAGCGGTTTAGGCTGTGCGTTGATATATAAGTCAGTCAGTCAGTCAGTCAGTCAGTCAGTCAGGACTTTGAATTTTATATATATAGATTATAATATGAAAATTGTATTTAAGTAAAAATAATAATTGGATGGACTTTCATAATTAATTAAAATAACGCTATATTAATGAAACATTATGTACTTTATAATATTGCATGCCGTATATTTAAGGTATTTGGATGTACACAACTATGTTACATTAAGACCTAATGAAAACCCAAATTTGCAATAAATGAATCTTGAATCTTGAATCTTGAATCTACGAATGTTTTCAGTCGACTGTCGAGTGGGTAGTTGCCAGAGCGGACGACATCCTCAATTGGGGAAGAAAAGGTTCCTTGTGGCCCCTGACATTCGGCCTTGCTTGCTGTGCTTTGGAGATGATGCATTATGCTGGATCAAGGTAAAACCTTTTATTGTATTTTTTTATTCTACCACAAGCAAGCCTAGAACGCACCTGGTGGTAAATGATGATGCTGTTTAAGATGGTTGCGGGCTGGCCTGATGTGGAAGTAGTACTAAAGCCATAATATTATGATGATAAATTCTAATGTGATGTAATTTAGAAACCGATCAGTGATATCAGCAATATTTTTGGCAGCTGAGGACAACGCTCAAGTCGCCTCATAATAAAATATTTGCCTCTGCCTGGGGCAAATATTTTATTTTGAGGTAAAGTTTGGACCGCGCGGACTGCCTTCGCGTTTATTTCTCAGCAGCAACGGTTGAATCGAACTGACACCTGTAATACATTATACCAGTCAATAAATTAAAAGAAAATGTTCAATAAAATACCAGCATCATGAGGTGCCTACATCGTTACATAGGAATCTTAATTTGAAGGCTTAATCCATTAGAAATGCTAATGAAGCGGAAATACTTGACACAAGAAGCTAAATATTTATGAGATACTCCATTCAATAATGTTCGGGCCTCAAACTACACCCTCGTTAGTAATCAGTCACTTTCTCCCCTCAGTGAACAATGTAAGTACTATTTAATTTGTACGGTTAATACTCAATAGGTACCTTTATTAGTAATTTTCATGAAGAAATAATGTGTCAAATACTTCATTGTATGATTTTTAAAAATTAAGTAGAATCAAACATGACGTAACAAAATATGAGACACTTGTTTGTCCTACATGAAATAAATAAATTGAGTATTAATTACCGCAGATATGACATGGACCGTTACGGTATGGTCTTCCGAGGAACGCCGCGCCAGACTGACGTGATCATCGTTGCGGGCACCGTCACCAACAAGATGGCGCCCATCCTGCGCAAGACCTACGACTTGATGCCGGACCCTAAATGGGTGGTTTCGATGGGCAGCTGCGCTAATGGGGGCGGCTACTACCATTACACCTATTCCACTGTGCGCGGTGCTGACAGAATCATACCGGTAATACATTGAATAGTCAAAAGCATATTAATTAACGCATCGTATTGATCGATACTAAGGTTTTTATAATTCATTATAACATTTGGTACATCTATATACTAATAGTAAGTAGTACTTTAGAACATAATAATGCAAAGGCCACAAATTCTTCCGCGTCAAATTCTACTATAAGAATACGATTTCGACTCCTACATTTATAGATTACTTAGCAACCATAAAAAACAGGATGCCCAGCTCTGATTAAGCTCGAGATCTATGCATGAAGACATATACAAGATAACGGCAAAATGCCAACCTCCAAGCTCTACATTTACCGACTCGGGTCAACCAGCGTAACCATAACAATCGATTTAAATGTTCAACTCGTAACTAGATCATAATTATTTATAAGCTACATCTTTCTGAATTAATAACTTTTCTAGGTTGATATCTACGTGCCCGGGTGCCCGCCAACAGCGGAAGCTCTGTTGTACTCCATGCTGCAGCTTCAGAAAAAGGTCAAGCGTATGCGGATGTGCCAGACTTGGTACCGGCATTGATTACGATTGTCCTTTATTTGTATGGCTACTTCATTTATTTTTAATTTATAATTGGCATAAAACATTGTGAAATATATTATACTGTCATTGACATAGGTACATATAACGATGTTACTATGATTTCTTTTAAAATAATGTGGCCAATTCTGTAATTAACACAATCTCTACACTTAACTAAAATGGCAGCTCTTAATCTAGTATCAAAATCTAGGCTACCCTTTCCGTAGGAAGTATTATGAAAGGAATAGCAATATAAACAGAGCTCCTCAGTTAAGGTTAGAGATGATGTAATGGCCTCTTAACTTAACTGCCTCGTTGGTCCAGTAGTTCGCATGTTCGACTGCGGCCGACGAGGTCTCGGGTTCGAGTCCTGGGTCGGGCCATACCAAGTGTTGGGTTTTTCTGACAAGAAATTCTCAGTACTAGCCCGGAGTTAGGAAGATGGTGCGCACACACTTGTGCACTATAATATCTCCCGCGCAGATGGCTAATCTCTGTGGAGATTGGCCGCCGTGGCCGAAACTCGGCCGGGAGGACATACTGGCCTCTTGTTTAAAGGAAACATCGACACTAGTCCTTCTTAAGAGTCCACTGTGAGTAGAACGTTCTATTTAATAATAATCTAATAATCTTTTGTAAAAAATAAATATTCTGTGCCCACTAAAATTATTCCCAAAAACAATCTCCGATTAATGAGTACCCGTGATTAGATGGGTAACTATAGAAACGAAATAAAAGGTGTAATTTATTAAGAGCTTGCTATAGATATATAGATAGATAGATATGGGCAACTAGATGAAGCCAGCAACTTCGTCCGCGTGGATTGATGTTTAATTCCCGCAGGAACTCTTCAATTTTCCGGGATAAAAAGTAGCTTATGTCCTTCCCCGGGATGTAAACTATCTCTGTACCTTTCATCAAAATCGGTTGAGTAGTTGGGCCGTGAAAGCGTAGCAGACAGACAGACAGACACACTGGTGGGAGGCTTCGGCCGTGGCTAGTTACCACCCTACCGGTAAAGACGTGCCACCAAGCGATTTAGCGTTCCGGTACGATGCCGTGTAGAAACCGAATAGGGGTATGGGTTTAATATAACTGCCATGTCCCTAACAGGTTAGCCCGCTACCACCTTAGACTGCATCATCACTTACCATCAGGTGAGATCGCAGTCAAGGGCTAACTTGTAGTGGATAAAAAAAAAAAAACCTGTGGCCTCTGTAATAATATGTACATTGTACAAGCAAACTACAGAGTACGCTCGTAGGCGGGTTTCATTACGCAGCGGCACGTACGAGCTCTAGTTTTAAATTGATCTTCTTTCTATCTACGGAGATAGGATTAAACCTATTCCTAGATTCCATACATCGACCATTACGTAATAATCGCTGTATTTTCCTAGGAATACAGCCCTATAAACAGGAGTTCCATTACTCAGAGGCACGTACGAGCTCTCAATTGAAATTGATCTAAGTACGAGTATATTTTAAAATTATTACCAACGGATTGCGATAAATTTTTTAGGGTTCCGTAGCCAAATTTGGCAAAAACGGAACCCTTATAGATTCGTCATGTCTGTCTGTCTGTCTGTCTGTCTGTCTGTCTGTCTGTCTGTCTGTCTGTCCGTCCGTATGTCACAGCCACTTTTCTCCGAAACTATAAGAACTATACTGTTGATACTTGGTAAGTAGATGTATTCTGTGAACCGCATTAAGATTTTCACACAAAACTAGAAAAAAAAACTATAAATTTTGGGGGTCCCCATACTTAGAACTGAAACTCAAAAAATTTTTTTTCATCAAACCCATACGTGTGGGGTATCTATGGATAGGTCTTCAAAAATGATATTGAGGTTTCTAATATCATTTTTTACTAAACTGAATAGTTTGCGCGAGAGACACTTCCAAAGTGGTAAAATGTTGGTCCCCCCCCCCGTAACTTCTAAAATAAGAGAATAATAAAACTAAAAAAAATATATGATGTACATTACCATGCAAACTTCCACCGAAAATTGGTTTGAACGAGATCTAGTAAGTAGTTTTTTTTTAATAATTTAAAACTTACTACAGGTTTGTACGGAACCCTCGGTGCGCGAGTCCGACTCTCACTTGGCCGGTTTTTTATTCTTATATTCAATCTATCGATAAAATCAGGCTTACAGGTTGAATAGCGAAAATAGAATTGATCTACTTTGTCTCTTAAGACTGCTTATTTATGTATTGGTACATATTATTATATCAGTTCTGAATAAATCCTATTAATATTCATTGGGGTACCACAGGTAAATTCATAAGGGGTCCTCGCACATGTACCTATTCGTATTAAATTACGCGACGACGGCACATAAAGGAACAAGCAATGGATTAAAATTATTGTTCTACTTTCCGGCTTGCGGAGACAACAGCGTGTTTTAAATCCAGAGAGTTGTCATTAACTAGAGATGGTATTGCCAGATTGGATGGTATTGAGATTGATAATTGATTTATTATATTATTTTCACGTAATCGATAATGGTTTCGTTAGATATGCGACGTGATAAAATCACTTCGTCTCCTTAATCAGCCCCCTGATTGTGCGAGGAAATCGTAATCGTAATCGTTTGTCAAACGGATAATTCGACCTGTTTAAGTAGTTCATAGATGCCTGCAGTTGCACGTCAAAAAGCATGTACGAACCTCGTAAATAGTTCGAGTAATACGTTTTAAGCTATCAAATGATTACGATTTGCTTAGACAATTGGGCCTTTGATCAGGCGACCAAATATCACTCCGCTTATGCTGTCAAGCACCCACGGGCCACGAGTAACAGAGATAATTATTTTTAAATTTGTTTCCATGGGCGAGGTCACCAGCTCATGTATGAGGATTGCATCTCTATCTACGATAACTCAATGTTTGAGACTTTATAATACCTACCTGTATTCTATGCCCACTGTTTACTTTTAACTAATGGCTCTCGGAACATTTTATCTTAATACGTAAACACAAGCTAGGTAATGCTTTTACGTAAACGTACTTGTATTTTAAGTGCACCTTTGACAATTATTCGGCATAGTTAGGGCCTGCGCCCATAGACGGAACGGCACGTCACGAGATCTTCATGTCAGTGATGAATATGATCCTCGTAGGTACAAAAACACTTTAGGGCACTAGACGTAGTATGCTTTATAGACCTTAAAATTTCAATTTTATTGTCATACTATTCTACTTCCTACTAATATAACAAATGTGAAAGTTTGGTTGTTTGTAAGTCTGTATGTTTGTAAGTTTGTAAATTTGGATGTTTGTTACTCCTTCACGTTGCAACGATTGAACCGATTTGGCTGAAATTTTGGCCGAATTGGCTAATGGAGATATAGCTTATAACCTGGCTTAACATAATAGGCTACATTTCATGCCAAAATTAAAGAGTTCCCGCACGAGCCAAAAGACCTCAATCCACGCGGAGGAAGTCGCGGGCATCATAGCTAGAAAAATCCCCTGCCTTGCCGTCTATGGGCGCAGGCCCTTACGGAGCTTTAGACCGAAGTGAGTCCGAAGCATGATATTGTCATGACATGAGAAATGTATAATATTGCTGAAGTTTGTACGTTGAAATGGGTTCGTTGGTTATTAACTGTCACGGAAGGTAATTATTCAAAGAACTATTGAAAGTTCTAAAGTCAATAATTAATGACGACATCCCGAAGGAATGTTTCACACAAAAACTTTGGGATGTGCCGTTGGTTCGGCTGGCACATACAAATTTGGTTCAAAATCTTACAAGTGAAAGAGATCGAGCAAGGCTTCTAGTCTTATCTAAAAAAGAATCCGGGTATTGGCTTCATGCCCTGCCATCCTAAAATCTAGGCACGCTTTTAGATAACGAAAGTTTTCGTGTGGCTCTAGGTCTCAGATTGGGAACACCCCTGTGCTATGAGCACAAATGTCCGTGTGGAAAAGAGGTCGATAAATTTGGAATTCACGGACTCTCTTGCCAAAGGAGCGCTGGTAGGCTTTTTCGGCATGGCTCTCTCAATGATACGATCAAAAGGGCTCTTGCCACCATAGATATTCCTGCGCTCATTGAGCCGGCAGGGATTAGTCGGGATGATGGCAAGAGACCTGATGGATTGACGCTGGTTCCCTGGGAACGGGGACGGGCGCTAATGTGGGACGCAACATGCGTAGACACATTGGCCCCGTGTCATATCAGGGAGACAGCATCAAGGCCGGGAGCCGCAGCAGAAAAGGCTGAAACCGGCAAACGGCGGAAGTAGGTATGCCTCTCTCATAGAGAGTTAAATATTTGTTCCGTTTGCCGTGGAGACCCTGGGGCCGTGGAGTCTTAGTGCCAAAAATTTTTTGCGAGCTATTTCACCGCGGTTGATTGCCTCATCTGGTGACAGAAGTGCTGGCTCATTTTTTGCGCAAAGGATCAGCCTGGCTGTCTAGCGCGGAAATGCAGCCAGTATTCTCGCCACCATTCCACGCGGGCATGATTTATATAGTAATTAGGTTAGGCTAGCTAGCTTTAATTTTTATTGTATTGTTTTCAATAAATAGCTATTAGGAAAAAAATTAGTGAAGTTATATATATCGTTTGATATATTAGTTGCCTATTAGGTATTATTCATTGCTATGCTTATTTGAATCGTATAGGTACTAAAAAGATGATGCCCACGACTTCGTCCACGTGGATTAAGGTTTTTTGATTCCTGCGGGAACTCTTATTTATAATATTAAGAAAGAATATGGATAAAATATAATTTTTTTTTAATTAAATATCTTTAATCCTCGCTATTAGGATTCACTGGATGCCATTAATGGCGTAGTTACAAACAGTTTCTGGGTTTATAATATTACTAGCTAATGCCCGCGACTTCAACCGCGTGAGTTGAAGTTTTTTGGTTCCCGCGGGAACTCTTTAATTTTCCGGGATAAAAAGTAGCCTATGTGTTATTCCAGACTATAATCTATCTCTGTGCCAAATTTCATCCAGATCCGTTCAGCCTTTGGGGCGTGATTGAGTAACAAACATCCATACATCCAAACATCCATCCAAACTTTCGCATTTATAATATTTATTTGATTTACGAAGTTCTCCCATAGTATTATATCGTTTTATTTCTTCTTATCAACCTAATCGATTTTAAAAATTAAAACGTTAACCGTGACGGATAAAGGATGTTATAAAAGCTAACAAATGTCAACAGAAGTTACCAAATGCCAAAGCTAATCAATAGGTACTTGTTAAGTGATTGTAATTTCTTGTGTATATATAAAAACATCTTAATACTAGTCTTAATATGTAGTTCTAAGATTTGGCGCCCAACGTGGGACCAAGTCTTTGTAAATTAACAAATAAATGGCACAAGCTAGTAGTACCTCCAGCATTTCATTAAAGATGTGCGAGTAATGCTCTTAGTTCATACGCTCCGTATCGTTCAGAAGTTCCGCCCTAGTTTTGGAAGTGGGACAAAAGGAATGGATATTAAAGCCGCTCATTCTCGAAACTACGAGTGCGATTGTGCTGTATCATTCACATCTCCCTCGCTTCATTCTAATAATATGTCGGGACAACTTTTTTTATAGTTTAAATCTTCTACCATAAATAGCTTATCTCATTTTATTTGTCCCTTGTCTTGCAACTTTTATTCCTTTTCACAGGTTCAGCATTTGGTAGATAAATCAAAAAACCTTAATACACGCGGACGAAGACGCGGGTTATCATTTAGTATTTAATATAATGTAGACCAAATCATAGTTACTCTTAATACTCGTTAGGTATATATAAGATCGTAGGTGGATTATTTAATGGCAACTCTTTTGTAATTAGACCTAATAACGAATTTTCTGAATTGAATTGAGTAAGTTTAGAAACTTTCCTCGTGTGTGAAGCACTGTAATAAAATTATAAAACTAATCACGAATGATAGATAAGATCATAAGACTTAAAGGAATTCTAGGAAACAGATAACTGAGTAACTGACTCACTCTTGAGATGTACCACCGGCCTAGAAACGGAACTGATTAATTAAGACAAATAATCTTATTGATTAAGTTAGACTTCACACAACAATAGCTTTTTTGTTAGTTTAGGAAAGGAAGCTAGTGGAGCCCAACAGTAACTCCTCAGGCGACGAAACTTTACAGTATGATAAAGTATCATGAGTTTAATGTATTTTGTAAATATCCAAAAATTCAAATTTCACATACGACAGAAGTGAAAATTCAGAAAAGTAGCCTACGAGAGAATGAGATAAATATAACTTGTATTCTATCTCATTCTCTCGCATGCTAAATCCAATTTATGAATATATTTGTCTCTTTTTGGTGTCGCTTTTTCGTTTTATCTTATTCGTTTCATCGAATTTTCAAATCACAACGGTGCTAAAGAAGTTTGAGCGTAAATGACTACCTACTATTATTAAAAATGAAATCGAGAAATTATTCAGTCCAAAATATTAACTTTTAGGTATAAATATTTAACTTAGCATGTTTTGTTTTTACCGTTTAGTATAAGTTCATAGTTCATACCATACTACAACCCTGCCAAGTTTCAACGACTGAGGATTTAATTCAGGGGTCTCCATACAACAAACCGCTCCGTTTCCCAGATTATTTATTAAGGTTCCGTGAAATTAATCTTTTCCAGCTTTGGCAAAGTATTAGGTATGTTATATAGTGTCCGACCGAAAGTTCGGTTTCGGTTTCGGTTTCGGTCGAGTTTCGAAAAAAAAACGAGTTTCGGTTTAGTTTCGGTTTCGGCGGCAAACCTGCTGAAACTACGACCGAAACCGAAACTGCATTCGGGAGTTCTCGCGCTGTGATCGGTCATGTTCGGCGCGTTAAATTCCATCCAAGCTAGTAGCGACGAAGACATTTCGCCGCGTCCACGTGCCTAATCATGTCGTGACTGGCTTGTGTTTGCAGTTTGTTTTGTTTGTTGTGAGTTTTCGTGTGATTTATTTTGAATTTGGTAAGTTTTATTACGTGATGTAACATAAGAGTAGGTAGTCACTAGGGCTTCCAATACCGGGATCCCGGTATTGGCCAATACCGGGATCCCGGACTTTTTTCGCCGTTTTTCAATACCGGTATTGAAATGTCTAATACCGGGATACCGGTATTGGTGACACTATAAACGAAACAGTGACTATTGCATATATTTCTTGGTAGATGCCACTGTTTTTTATTCGGCTAAGTTTAAAACTTGTATCTTAAGCATATTAGCTAAAAAGAGCGCCTTTATTGCTTAAAACTAGTGAAGAAAAGTCGTTTCTGTTCACTCAGAGGGAAAAATTAGTGTTTGAATTTAGATCCCTGTGGCTTGGCATTTCTATTTCATTGTCTCTCAAAAAGTTCAGAAATCTGATTTATAACTAATGCATATTTTATTATGATATATAATTTTCTTATAAATAATAACTATTGATTTTTAGATTAATTTGTGTTTTGACAAAATTATCGTTTTCTTCGACTTCGATCGACTTCTTACAAAAATATCGTTTATTACTCATTTAGTAGTTCCTCAACAGGTGGGCCTAAAAATGAATATGAGCAAGATAAAGATCATGCACACGTTCAGCCCCAACCTGTGTTAGTAGAGAATTCTGCACTCGAAATTGTTGATGAGTACATATATACCTAGGACATACCGTCCAGTTAGGTAGGTCCAATTTCGAGAAAGAGGTCAACCGCCGAATCCAACTCGGCTTGGGCAGGGTTCACGAAACTCCGCGACATGTTCTCGTCCACAATTCCTCAGTACCTGAAGACTAAAGTTTTCGAACAGTGCGTGTGGTCAGTGATGACTTACGGCTCCGAAAAATGGTTGCTAACTTTGGGCCTGATAAGGAGGCTCAGGGTCACTCAGCGGGCGATGGAGAGAGCTATGCTTGGAGTATACCTGCGTGATCAAATCAGAAATGAGGAGATCAATAGGCGAACCAGAGTAACTGACATAGCTCGAAGAGTCCAAGCTTTAAGTGGCAAAGGGCGGGGCACATAGTTGGTAGAACCGATAGGCGTTGGGGTCCCAAAGTGCTTGAATGGCGAACTCACACCGGGAAGCGCAGTGTTGGACGACCCCCCACTAGGTGGACGGACGATCTCAAGCGTGTAGCTGGAAGCCGCTGGAAACTAGGCCACAAGACCGTGCTCTGTGGCGATCCATGCAGGAGACCTACGTCCAGGATGTCTATAGGCTGAGACGACGATAGTAGTTTAAATTACAATCTTCGACACTAATTTCACTAATTATTTAAAATTCCCTGCCATATTTATTTAATTTTGTGTGTACGTTGAGAAAGTGCGTCACAAATATACTTTATATTAAAAGTTCAAAATTCAATGGAGGTTAAAAATATATATTTTCGTAAGAATTCATCCAAAAATAGTTCTATTTTAAAAATCATATAGTTGATATTTTGATTGATATGAATAAGAAATTGATTATTTGATAATAATATGTGTTACTTAATAAGGTTGTATTTAAAATGATGTGATGGAGTTTCAGAACATTACGTGGTCCGTAATTTTCACCTTATACATACATGAAACAAACGATAGTTTCGTAAGAATTAAGTCAACGCGTAAATAACTATCTCAATACTCAAAATACAAATAAATCTAAAATCAATACTTGGTGATTGGTTTTAAAGAAAATACAATTTCATAAAATATTGCATGATATAAAACAGAGTGAAGGAGTTAAATAACGTTTCGTGAGACAGTGAAATAGACATACCACTCCACAGCGTAATAATCAACCACAGCGTTCTATATCCAAAAAAAAATCTCGCTGAGTGAAAAAAAAAGGCTTTTCTTTACTCAATTTAAGCAGAAAAGGCACTTTTTTGAGTTAATTTGGTGAAAATTTTTTTTTATGAAAAAACTGTTTTTTATGGGTCCGTTTGCTTCAGAAAAGACTAATTTTAAGTTAAAAAAACATCTACCACATTTTAAATTTTTTCCAATACCGGGATCCCGGGATCCCGGTATTGACAAAAATCGTTCCGGTATTAATACCGGTATTGAGAAAAACCGGTATTCGAAAGCCCTAGTAGTCACTACCTTGTAAGGAAGTTTCGGTTTCGGTATCGGTTTCGGCCGAAACTGAGACTGTTGCCGAAATTCGGTTTCGGTTTCGGTTTCGGTCGTAAAAACCAGTTTCGGTCGGACACTAATGTTATATCATGTGGGCTGTGGCATTTAACCTACTAATAATACTTTAAGGGAGTAATAAAAAGGTCATAACTACGATGTTAATTCTTGGTCCTAAATCTACAGCTACAGTTAATTTCTCTTCTTAATCCCTAACAAGGTTGTACCGCCCTATAAGGAACAATGAGCTCGTAACATTTTATGGAGCTCTGAAACATTGTGATACATACTGCCCTTGCTGATTTATACTGGTTGCTAGTCTTTTTTTTACCCACTACAAGTTAGCCCTTGACTGCGATCTCACCTTATGGTAAGTGATGATGCATTCTAAGATGGTAGCGAGCTAACCTGTTAGGGGCATGGCAGTTATATTAAACCCATACCCCTAATCGGTTTCTACACGGCATCGTACCGGAACGCTAAATCGCTTGGCGGCACGTCTTTGCCGGTAGGGTGATAACTAGTCACGGCCGAAGCCTCCCACCAGGCCAGACCAGGGAAAATTCGGAAATTATAAATTTCCAAATTGACCCTGCCGGGGATCGAACCCGGACCCTCCGCACGTCAAGACAACAGCGCTCAGCACTGCACCAGGGAGTACACATTATATGTTTGACATAAATGTATTATATAATAGCAATTTTTTATTGATTGGTATATCTAACAGCATTCTATATTGCTATTAATGGTTTTCTCTAACATTCCAATTTACCTTTATCTAAATTTACATAAGAATAGTTTGTACTTAGTAGGTGACTCACGAAGACAAGACATATTTTATTCAGCTCCATTCAGCTTTTGACCATACAAAACTGACGTTTTCTATGTTTTTTTATACGCGTCCATTCAGTTTAACGCAGCATCTCCGTAGAAAACACCTGAATCGAGCTGAATAAGTAGGTATGATTAGTTCTTAAAGAATTTCCAACCGGACGAAACCGGAACAAATTAGCTAGCGGTTTAATACAAGAAAAACTTATGTAACTCAAGTTAAACATGAGTTAAAGTAAATCTTTACAAATCTTACAACATCCTTATCGTGTCTTTGACTTTGACATTGGTTTCAATTATTGTAACACGCGAACGTTTATTTAATAGATGTAGATAGTAGCTATTTATATATTAACTTCTCCAGAAAAACGTTTGATATAAAGATACATACATACATTTCTGAAAAGAGAGAGAATAACCAATTGGATTCCTTATGAAACGCTTTTTCTTTTTGCTTAGTAGGTAGTTCTTCCGGGAAGACAATGGGGCAACATCTATATCCATCCGCTGAACTTACTTCAGTGATTCGCAGAACGAAAGGAGAATTATTTGAAACCAAAATAATAATTATATTTAAATTACTTACATATATATTTCAATCATGATTAATGTTTAATCGTGTAAAGAAAACGATAATTTTATATTATGTATTTAAATATAGAACACCCTCCACAAAATAGACAAAATTATACCCCATTTTGTGCTTCTGTTCACACTACGAGTACCTATGTCACTTTGTTCAGGCTTCATCAGAGCTATACATCGCTCTGTTTACACATTTCATTGATAAATCTCCGTGAATGAGATAAAAACAAGCCACCTGTATATTAATTGTATGAAACAACTTGGTAATAACACTAATAACCGATTGTTTACGATCGCTATGCAGTCAAAGCTATTTATAATGTAACTGTACAATGATATAACTACATAATTACAGTATCTATTGTCTGCATAATGTGCTTTGACTGCCGGAAGTCTTGTAATTGGATGCTATGGAAAAAAGTTTAAATGGTTGAGTTAAATTGCCTAGTAATTTGAGAAAAGTAACTAGCCAAACGGTAAATTTTGATAACAGATAACAGGCAGTAGGTACTTAAAATAAGATTTTTTTTCCATTCCTTCAGCCTGTATGTGTTCACATAGATAGGCCTTTTCAAGAGAGTGCCTTCCTCATCCGCCGGCTTACCGCCACCTTCATAATCATTACAAGAATATTGTCACTGTGTGTTACACCACGACACCGGAACGTCCTCAAGAGATGCTTATAGAGCTCTACAATGCACAATTACAAAGGTATCATTTAATTCCACTAAGTAACGCCAGCTGATTCCACCCATCAGTTAATTGATATCAAATTATGAGGTCTATTTATTGATCTCAAAATGCTTACAAACAATAATCCTAATTCGGGCCGAAAACGCACGCAGTACATACTAACGAGCTTAATTCAAACTTCGTTTGTTCGGGCTGGCACACCGATTTTCCACAGAACACAAACACCAAATGTTTAATCCCCTTTGATTTGGGTGAATTTCCCGCTACCGAAATATTCCCAAAGCAAACTTCCAAACTTAAATTAACATGTGCCGGTCGGTCGGACCTCAGGCTAAGATCTATTTAAATATCTCACTTAGACATCGACAACACAGTTAGTTCAGAGTTAACGGTGTTTTAGCAACAATCTCCAAAGTACAGTCTTTATTAGATCGTAAGCCTTTACAAAGTTTAGACATGGTTGAATACCCTCATTTCCAATAAATACTCAATTTGTTGCATCAAATTCTGGTATGAATTTATAATTACCTATTCTATTCAGTATTGACGCAATCTATCAGATTGGAGGTCAATACAAAACGTGGGACAGACGGCTTGTTAGACAGTCCGGCGTCACGCGATGACTCATGCGAACAGGTTGGTGTGTTAAGAATTAAGATCGCCATCAATTGATAATCAAATACAGGACACATTGTTTAGTGTTATGAAAGTTTAGTCACTCAACGCCCAGCGGACGATGGAGAGGAAGATGATGGAGCATGGAGAGAGCTGCTGTGCTCGGAGGCTACGTGATAATATCTGAAATGAGGAGATCCGTGTAAGCAATATAGTCACGGACACAGCTCAATAAGTCGCAAGGCTAAACTAGCAAAGAATGGGCCCACAAAACTCCAAACGGTTCTTCAATGTAAATGTCGAAGTCCCAAGGTTCTGGAATATCGATCCCACTCGAAACAGGTTATAAAATGATGTCAAGCGAGTTGAGATCAGCAAAGTGCACGACACTATTTTCGGTAGAAATTCTAATAAATCATATTATAATATTAAGTCCAGCACTTAACTTTTATCTTTATAAAAATCATCGCTACAATTAAAATTGTTCGCTTCTTGCCTATTAATTAATAGCAATGGATAATTATGATAAGAAATCTCAGAATAGACTCAAATGGCTTATAAAGATAATAAGCGTTGTATAACTTGTAAAGGTCAGGCTAAAAATACAAGACAATCATATTCATGATCCTGAATTTGCGTTTTCATGCGGTATAATTGACTGTTTGCAAAGGTCAATACTAGGTGAGATTTAAATGGCAGTTTTAGAAGCAGGGTGGTGACACGCAACGCTGTTTATTTGGTTGTACACAAATAATTAAAGTTGTCTAAAAGTAGTTCTAGAGACGTCATTTTGGTTTTATTAATAAAGTAATTAAACCTATAATATTAAGTAGGTAATAATAAAATTGCTTCACAATATTGTTGCTCAAATTACTTCATATATTATATAGAATACTACACACAATATATAATACTTACATATAAATTCATACTAGATATGAAACACCTACACATTTTTGTGGATTCTTTGATCTTTTGGATTTCAGACGCCTTTTCAGTTCTACCCCGTACAACTTATGACTGTTGTTGGAATCAAACAGTTTATTCTATCGGTTGATCGCCTGATCCAAAGGATGATATTATGTTTATAAACTTATCATCTCATGATTTTTCGTCCAAATGATAAGTTTATAAACAAACTCATGAATTGTTGAAAAATGATGAGCTCACCCTTAATCCTAAGGCAGATAGGTAGGTACATAGAAACGAAGTTGTTTACATGTTCTATTCTCGTTTAACTGTTATGGTGTGTTGGTTCAACTAGCAGGTCCAGCCATCTAAACAGATGGACTAAAACGTCTAATATTAGTACTACATAAAGCGTATCATTTCTGGGGTTCAAGGTTTAAGATTGTTGCCGACGTAATTTGTTTCTAATGTTTAAACTCTACTAACCATGTAGGTATATAAATTGTTTCTGCTCTGGGCTTACTCGTAGTCGATGTCGTCGTTTTAACCAATAGCCGTCCGTAACTGCGGAACGAAGATCTCCTGCATGGATGGCAGAGCGGCTCCCAGTTACTCGCTTGAGATCATCCGTCCACCTAGTGGGACTCGTCCAACACTGCGTTTTCCGGTGCGAGGCCGCCAATCAAATTTCAAACACTTTGGGATCCCAACGCATATCGGTTTTCGCTCGCCCACCCGGTTCGTATGGGCCCCGCCCACTGTCAATTAATAATTACAGGCCTTAGCACGGAATAATAATAATATCTCAGAATGATATCATGGTCACCCTACCACCAGACGCATTTTGGCTCAAAAGGAAAGCAGATACAGCGGCCTACCAAATACCTATACCGGCGGAACTTGCTTGTTTGTAAACGTTCTATTCTCGTTATAATGGTTTAATGGTGTGCTTTAGTACAAAGAATGTTTGCTCCGCTGTAAACTAACATCAGGCGGTTTCATCATATTATATACGGATACTGCGTTCTGCATCCAAAACATAACATCATACGGGTTTAAATATAACATAATGCTCTGTCTTTGAATAAACTGTTTACTTAGGACCTTTATTATTGTTCCGGAAAGTTAGAAATATAATATTGGTTCTAATTAAAACCTCGCACCCGTTTCCTAAATTATCCGAAACTTCAGGGATGTTTGATTTTAGACCAGCTACTTTCGAGACTTTGTCATATCCGAATCTCTATTTCGACATTAGTCAATAAAGTAAAGGTGAATTAAGAAGCCATGGATGAGACACGCCGTCAAAATACAAATTTAATTCAATAAAAATTCAAATCGTATAAAAGCTAGGCGTCTACATTTACAGGTCTTCTTCGGCGCGATAGGAATTATCCCTCGCTTATATACTCTGGGATTTAAGACTTGGACACACACAACGCGCAACTACGAGGGTGAATCAAAAAGTTCTTGGAATCTACATAAAAAAATTCAAAAAATTCAACAATAATATTTTATTTTGCTCCATAATCTCTTTCTAATGCAATGCATTTAAAATAACGGATTTTTAACATTTTTATTCCTCCCGAAAAAAAATCTTTTTCATGACTCTCGAAAAACTCCTCTACGGCATCCATAAAACTACGAACGAATATGCTCTTTTCTTTTTGGGAATAAGTGGAGATCACTAGGGGTTAAGTCCGAAGAATATGGTGGATGATTAAGGAAATTGGAGCCGGCACAGCGGATTGCGTTAAGTGTAACTTCCGATCGATGAGGGAGCGTTATCGTGAAGAAACAACACGCACAACGACAGTTTTCCACGACGTTTTTCTTTAATTTCTTCATGCACTTTCTGGATTAAATTTGCATAATAGGGTCCAGTATTCGTTTGGCCTTTTGGCATGTAATCAATAAAATAATTCTTTCACTATCCCAGAACACTACTCGTAAGGCCAAAACTTTGCCAGCGGTGGGAGCAACTCGAAATTTCTTTATGGATGGAGAGAATGGTCGTTTCCAAGACACGCTTTGTCTCTTAGTTTCAGGATCGAAATGGTGGAACCACGTTTCGTCCATGGTAACAAGACCATCACAAAATATCTCCGATTCACGCTGGAACATTTCGAGATTACGCTTAGAAATTTTCAAACGTCGCTGTTTGTTTTCGTCAGTTAACATTCGTGCCACCCATCTTGCCGACACTTTTCTGAACCCCTGTGAATCAGTTAAAATGGATTGAATGCTACCAAATGATATCTTTAGGATCTCAGCTAAATGTTTTATGGTTATTCTTCTGTCTTCCAAAACCAGATTCTAAATCTTTTTAACATTTTCTTCCGTAATGGAGGTTGAAGGGCGGGCAGAGCGCGGGTCATCGTTACAGCTTAATCTACCTCTTTTAAATTCAGCCACCCAGTATGCAACTGTAGAATAGGGTACAACATCATCCCCTTATGTCTGCTGAATGTCCGAAAAAAAATCCTTTATGGGCATTTTTTTCAGGCAGAGATACTTTATCACCGCACTTAACTCACTTTTCTCCATAATTTTACGTTTGTAGCAACTCGTTGCACAAAAAATATATTTGCGTGCAAACGAAGTGACGAAATCAAGCAACACTGGGCATAAATATTGTGTGATTGACACTCTTTAAAATGAATATAGAACTATCCCCAAAAACGTTGTATATACATGCGCTTCTAATAACTTTTTGATTCACCTGTGTACATGACGCCGTATGGAACGCAACGCCTTTGCACTCATTAGGCCTACTTGTAAATCAACTTCCATGAGCCATGAACACGTTGGACTACCGTCACGCATTGTGTGTGAAAAAGCCTTAATTTCAAGATGATAATAATAATAGTCTTATGTATATAAGTACTTACCTACTTTCTTTTTTGGCCAAGTTTGAACTTTGACCTTCGGTAATGATATTAATCCAACATTACCCGTGGAACGAAGTCTTTGTAAAACACCAAGGAAAAACAAAGGCTCATTAATCTATCGGTATTCGGTAAAAACATGACAGTTAAAAAATTGTGAACAAAATTACAGGCGAAATGGGAAACAACTAACAAGAGCTTATTCATTTTTCAGCAAAAACATGACAGTTTTTTAATATACGTGGTAGACTGTAGACACTAGACAATAGACAAAACGCGTGGCATTGTCGTTCACCCTGCATGATGAGCGTAAATAATAGCTAAGGTTGCGTCCAGAGTTGATCTTTTCGCCAATCATTAATCACTATCATAGAGCAAGATCCCGCGACGATCAGAGCGTTATTTTATTAATGCTGAAAGTTTTCATATTATAAAAGCAAGTGACTTATATTATAAAAGCAACGGAGATAAAATATTATTTAGTCAGATATGTAGTTATTTTCGCGCTCGTATATTATTTGACAAGCTGTGATAACCGCAACCGCAGCGTTACTCAACTCGTCTGAAAAGTATTTCCCCGACGCGACGCCTAATTTAATTAGGTTCACTGCTGCTGGATATTATTCCTTTTATGTCTGGAACGAATGTACGGTTGGATAGCCTAACGCAGAGATAATGTTCTACTGGATCTGGAGGCGCAAACCTCATAAAAGAACGCCCCAAAGTTAGTAAAATTGTATCTATGATTTTCCTGTATTACACTCAAGCGATATGATTAATGGAAGGGGTCACAACCTTCATCAACGATGAATAAGACACTGAGAAACTCATTATATAGTAGAAGCAGATCTCGACGTCTCAGCCGATAGACGTTCATTGCCGGACGAAGATCTCCTGCATAGATCTCCACAACTCGTTTGAGATGGTCCGTCCACATAGGGAGGTCGTTCAACGCTGCGCATTTGGTCAGACCACCAGGGTGCCTCATGGCCTTCTTACCTCCACATTCCAAAAAACTATCAACTTCTCTATACTTTCGTCCCCGGGGGTGAGTGTCCGAAATAGGATATCTGATGTCTCTCCCATTGTCAAAGTAGGTACACCGGTTTACCAAGAACTTTTTCCACTAGTAATATGACATCCTATGTATGAAATGTACGGGTGAAATAGCCTAGCACGCCATTCTAGCGTGTAAGTGCAATTTCGCCTTTTGGAAACGGAGAACCGTGAACATAAGGCAAAACACTAATTGCTCGCGCTCCTGTGATGCAAATACGAATGCGGAACTCGTGAAATAAAGAAGTATTATTGTATAGCGCTAGGTAAGGGAAAATGCGACATCTTTTAACTCCAGCTTCGGCGAACTGTAACAAAAAACAAAGAGCAGCATTCTGGGGTCGCTTTTTTCTGAACAGTACCTATTAAATAATTAACATAACTTTCCTATATTTTACAAACCCTGCGACATTTTTTTAAATTGCTTTTTCATCCCATGTATTCGAAAAGGACGACTTGGTTCGCCTTTATGTGCGCCCAAAGGTGGTGTTTTCTATAAGAAACTTTTAGCGGGCAGTAATGAGATTTTAATCCTCTTTATACTCGTAAGTGCGCCGCAATTATCTTTGCCGCGCACTTATTGAATTTGGAACATCTTAGTGTTCAGCGCCGACGACCTCCGTGGCGCAGTGTTGAGCGCTGCTGTCTTAACGTGCGGAGGTCCCGGGTTCGATCCCCGGCAGGGTCAATTTAGGAATTTATAATTTCTGAATTTTAACTAACGAAAGGGCTATATGGATATATATATTAAAAAAAAAAAAAAAAAAAAAATAATAATAATAATAATAATACTACAGGAGTTATCCCTAAAACACTTCATAATAGTTTGAAAACACTAAATATTAATTGCAAAACCTATTTGCTTCTACAAAAGGCCGTAATCTTAAATACATGCCGCTTAGTACGTAAGTTTTTATCACAGGAGTAGGTAACCCTAATTATGCACTTGGCTCCGGCCCGTGCATAATTATTTTCACCTTCATTTAATGAAGAGAATAAAAAAATTAAACTAAAATAATAATAATAATAATAATATTAAGTATTATAAAGGCGAAAATTTGGATGGATGTGTGGATGTATGGTGGTATGGATGTGTTACTCAATTACGCCCGAACGGCTGAACGGATCTGGATAAAATTTGGCACAGAGATAGATTTAAAAAAAAAAAAAAAAGATTATAGTCTGGAAATAGCACATACCTATGCTTTTTATCCCGGGAAATTAAAGAGTTCCCGCGGGAACCAAATTTTCTCATACAGGGTGATGAAAAGTAGAGTGTATCATTCGGGCGCAAATATATTTTTGGCTCGGGCGACGTACTTTGAATCCCTCGCTACGTTCAGGATTCTACTAAAGAATCCCTCGCTACGCTCAGGATTCTACTCTAGAATCCCTCACTTCGTTCTGGATTCAAAAAAGCGCCCTCGCCGTAAAAATATTATTTTGCTCCCTTATAATACAATCTACTATTACAGAACCGTTTCTTATGACAACATTACCTCCGAGTTTTCGGGCAGTTTCCGAATTTCCGGGCAGTGGGAACTAGCTAAGTGGTTACCTAAACCGCGGAAACATAAGGACCTGCCGATTGCGATTGTGAATAATTGATACGGTTGTTGTTATAATCTTTGTCATTGACCTCCGCAATTAAACTCCTAATTAATTCTATCCTAACAATTCTAATGCTGCAGGTGTACCTACTACCTAACTAAACAGCGAGAGGTTAAGTTAGGTAACTAAGGTTCTGTTGATAACAAATTTTAACTGTGGGGAAAATTTTCTGTTTTACTTTTGTAAGTAACTAAATAAAATTCAAAGAATGCCGTAGTACCCCGAAGCCTAACAGACTTAAAACCTAAGACCTAAGACTTAAATTCCCAGAGTACTTCAGAGAATAGGTAAACAAACCTAAATTCAAAGTATAATATATTTATTTATGGTAACTAAATAAAAAAACCGGCCAAGTGCGAGTCGGACTCGCGCACCGAGGGTTCCGTACAAACCTGTAGTAAGTTTTAAATTATTAAAAAAAAACTACTTACTAGATCTCGTTCAAACCAATTTTCGGTGGAAGTTTGCATGATAATGTACATCATATATTTTTTTTAGTTTTATCATTCTCTTATTTTAGAAGTTACAGGGGGGGGGGGGACACACATTTTACCACTTTGGAAGTGTCTCTCGTGCAAACTATGCAGTTTAGAAAAAAATGATATTAGAAACCTCAATATCATTTTTGAAGACCTATCCATAGATACCCCACACGTATGGGTTTGATGAAAAAAATTTTTTTGAGTTTCAGTTCTAAGTATGGGGACCCCCAAAATTTATTGTTTTTTTCTAGTTTTGTGTGAAAATCTTAATGCGGTTCACAGAATACATCTACTTACCAAGTTTCAACAGTATAGCTCTTATAGTTTCGGAAAAAAGTGGCTGTGACATACGGACGGACACACAGACAGACATGACGAATCTATAAGGGTTCCGTTTTTGCCAAATTTGGCTACGGAACCCTAAAAATACGCCCACAATGAACTTTGCCTATCACTATAAATCATCCGATACCAAAGAGAGTGTTTTTCTCTTTCCATCAATCAAAGTGCTTTGGGTACTTTTGGCTACATTCTCCCAAACTCTCAACGAAAACAATTCATTGTATTGAATAAATAAATAATAGATTACGCTGTCTACTAAATCTTACCGGGGTTTTAGCTTTCTTATCGCTTACGTTAGTAAATTGGAAGTTTGGAAACACAATGTAGGTTTTACTACTGGTTGGTTTTATTGTATGTGACCCATTTCATATGTTTAGTCCACCTAGTGGGACTCCATTACATTGAGGCTTTTCGGTGCGGGTTTCCCACTCCAGGAACTTGCGATCACAGCTCAGCTTATAATAACTTTAACTTAGCATGGACGCGGACGACCAGACTTGTTATAAAAACAATTTATTCCAGGACCGAGAGGCATAAAAATCTCAAATTATCAAAAAAATATAAAAGAAAAATTTAAAATATCAATTACGAGCAAAGCCCTGACCAATAGCTGATGATAAAACAAATAGACCAAACAATAAACAATAATTTCGATCAGTTTATCAATTACGTTTCCGAACACTCGATTAGCAAAAGTATGTTCGATGAAAAAACGGCGATTTTGGACCAGGTCCAGTCGACTATCACTAAGCACGCTTTGGCAGAATTTGGCACCACTCAAATTACAAGCCAAAAATCCCTTCAAATATTCATAAGTCATAGGGAAGTTCCTAATATTTATCGGTATTGCGAAGATGGTTTTTTATCCCTGTCCATTCTTCTAGTTGGTATTTCAATCGTTGAGGTTAACGTCAGTAAGTTCAATTTTAAGGAAATAGAAATCAGCAAGTTAGTCTAGACTCAAGAGTAAACTTTCTGTATGTACATACACTGGTGGACAAGAAACTTCCAGTACATCCCCACAATTCTCTAACTCAGTGGCTATCAAAAAACCCGGCCAAGTGCGAGTCGGACTCGTGCACCGAGGATTACGTACAAACCTGTAGGTATTAAGTATATGATGTAACTAAAAAATTATGCTTTTCGCAATTTTTCCTATAACTGTGCTATAAGACGCTTCGTACCAAATTTCAAAATTCTGAGTCCACGGGAAGTATAGGTTTTGATTCCCTTGCGAGTGTCGAAAATTGGCAGCATAAACAGCTGTATCTTTTGATTGCGTTGGCTTCGAAGTTTGATTTTTTCACAGCTCCAAGGGGCAGTAGACCTGAGTATTTGATATGAATTTCAGCTTGATACCTCCATGCGTTCCTGAGAAGAAGGGTCTTGACAGACTGACGGACAACAAAGTGATCCTATAAGGGTTCCGTTTTTTCCTTTTGAGGTACGGAACCCTAAAAACGAAAGCCACTGACATATCAAATATCAAATATATCAAATAAATATTATAAATGCGAAAGTTTGGATGGATGGATGTATGTATGGATGTATGTTTGTTACTCAATCACGCTCCAACGGATGAACGGATCTGGATGAAATTTGGCACAGAGATAGATTATAGTCTGGAATAGCACATAGGCTACTTTTTATCCCGGAAAATTAAAGAGTTCCCGCGGGAACCGAAAAACCTCAATCCACGCGGACGAAGTCGCGGGCATCAGCTAGTATTTTATATCCATTCAAGGTTTGCTATGAAAAAATAAAAATAACATTTTATAGAAAACTTTCAATGGATAAAAAATAGAATATATTTTTAGCCGAGTTATATGGCTTTCATTTTTTGATAGTCACTGAGTTAGAAGAATAGGACTCCAGGTGGCTGCCAGCAGTTGGTACTAACTAGCGACATTTTTTTCGATACATGCCCATGGCCCAAAACACCATTAATCAAACTACTAAACTTATTATTTTCCTATAGTTCGTATTACAAAGTAACAAAGTCCTGTATTCGCTGACAACTTGATTAACATTATATAGCATCAAATTAGAGTAGCAATTAGTGCCAAGATTTCCGGACACACCGCAGCTGTTTTTTACGTTAGCTGCTGCGTCGCTTACTACTTTTATATGATGTTTATTTACATAAGATGTTTTGCCAAAACATGTACTTGAATATTGCATTATTATTAGTTTATTAAATACTTACTTATTGACCGAGCGAAGCGAAGGTCTCAGAGTCTACTTGAGTGAATTGGCACTTGTCCGTCCGTCCGTCCGTCCGTCCGTCCGTCCGTCCGTCCGTCCGTCCGTCCGTCCGTCCGTCCGTCCGTCCGTCTGTCAGAGCCTTATAACTTCTGAATTACTGAACGTAATTACTTCAAATTTAAATATAATATGTAAACCGATGGCCTCTCGCTGAATATGGCTTAAAAAGTTATAAAAATCTTTATTTCAGGGGGGCTCTCATAGAAGCGAATGTGAAGTAAAATATTTTTATACTTCTACCATACCTTTACTACTGTTTTAATCATACTTTTGCGGGTCTAAAGTCAGTCTTCATGCCCTAGGGCCGTAATCTAGTCGATCGATCGCCCAACTAGTTGACCAACCCCATACTGTAAATATGCACAAAGTCTAGGCTCCAGACTGGTCGACCAAACGACCGTACCATTTGACATAAAAGTTTTTAAACCAAGGAGTATGTATACCTGCATAAACACTGGCAGCATGAAAAGCAAAAAGTTTGAATATCAAAGCAGCGGCGGCGCCAAATGTGACTCTATCGAACGTGAACATTCACTTTTAATTTGTCTTTTCTTTTTATTATTTACTAGACCTAAAGTATGTATCCTACTTACTATGATTTGCAATAAATATCTAACCGTTACAGTTTGTTTTACTGTTATGGTAGAAGTATAAAGTAGAGTATACACCACCGGGATAAAGCAGTTTTTTTCTTGGGCGCTTGAATCCCTCACTGCACTCAGGACTCAATCTTAATTCCCTCCCTTTGGTCGGGAATTAACTTATAACACCCTCGCTGCGCTCGGGAGTTAAATTTGGAGTCCTTCGTTACGTTCAGGATTCAATGTAGCGCCCGTGACATAAAACAGTGCTTTATCCCCTTGGTGTATAATCTACTATTATAGCGTTACATAGGGTTGCGGTATATCATTTTAAAGATAATTAGGAATAGAGTCCAAAAATATATTTTTTTAAATTCTTCCCCTAAAATTGACGAAATGGGGGGCTTGCAAAGTGGGGATTTTCTAACGTCCAAAGTTGACCTCAGAACTCTCAATTTTCTGAAAGGCTGAGCCTGAAACTTATCAATTATTTGAATTATATCCTGTACATGAACAACAAATACTAAAATTAGATAAATATTATAAGGAAACGAAATTATTTAATTTTTCATGTGCTTCAGTATTATTAACAGAACTTCACAATTATGTCAATAGATGGCGCTCTGTACAAGTTTATGGATACCGCGAGGTCTCAGTTCGGGGCGAACCACTAGTATTTTAATGCAACATTGCATAATATAACGTTTTGTTTTAAAATTACTTGATAGCACAAGGAACAGAAGAACAGATTCCTTTTTCTGTGGGATAGCATGTTCCCTCCTAACAAAACTATAGCCGCCTCTAGTCTCGTCTCTACTCTCTACCATTAATGAAGACATGAGGAAGACGGGAAAAAATCGTTGAAATTTGGATATTGATTTCGACGATTTTGAATTTACGTGTATATTATACTACCTGATGTCCGCGACTTTGTCCGCGTGGTTTAAGTATATTTTATTTCCGCGGGAACTCCTTAATATTCCGGAATAAAAAGTAGCCTATGTAACTCTCCAGGTCGACTCCACCCATCACCACTCCATCGACTATACCCATGCCAAAAATCACGTCGAGCCGTTGCTTCGTTACGGCGTGATTGAAGGACAAACCAACAAACAAACACACTCTCGCATTTATAATATTAGTATGATATGATGCACTAACCATACAGCTTCATGCTTGATTCAAATGTTTTATATGCAAAAGAAACAGATGCTGACTTAAAGCTTAGTTTGCTTAAAGCGAACGGCATGAACTATAGGAAAACCATTTCAAATTAGGTACGACATAACTTTAAATTTAACCGAGTGCGGCAATAGAATTTTAAGAATGCAATGCAATACAGAAGATTCTACTGCACATTACAAATTTTATTCCCATAATATCAGCAAGTCGTGCAATAAAGCTTATACGATTAAACAATCTGTAGATAATGAGTTTTATCACCGTCTGTACGGTCTGCATAACAACAAACACCGAGGTGCGAGCAAATAGATATAATTATTGTATAATTTGTTGTAACAGTGAGTCAGATGCGGAGCAGAATCCGCAATGACGTCAATACTCTCGATTTGATAGCACAGATGTTAAACCTCAACTATGCTGTGCATACTAAGTCATCGAGCACGAGTCTCCGCTTGAAATGAGAAGGGTTGGTTTGGCCATAGACCACCACGCTGGTCAAGTGTGGATTGGCATATTTTCGAGAATATTATGAAGAACTCTCGGGCATGCAGGCTTCCTCACGATGTTTTCCTTCCCCGTTTGAAGCAGTGATATTTAATTTATTAAAAAGCACATAACTTTGAAAAGTTGAAGGTGCGTACCCGGGGATGGTACCCGCGACCCTGAACAGGAGGTGGGGGTGACTTTACCACTAGGCTATCACAGCTTCTTATTATTAAATTGAAGCAACTATGTATGCAGCATTCGTATATGGTATGGTAATTGGAAGTCAATTTCCTCACTGATGTAAGGAATTGAGTTCTACAAGTTATCTGTTGGTCCTTGAAAGGGGATGGACAGTGGATCCTAATAGGGGTGCCAAAGATTCCAATGGTTAGAAGTTTTCATATGGAAGGGAATTCCTGCGTTAGCCTGTCTGAATTTAACTGCAATCAACGGACATCCGCGTCTTTGTATCGACTATCGATACACATGCAAATTTTGCATGCGTGCCGCACGCCCATTCATTATGTATCGAACGGATTCCATTCAATGTGCATATCTATCGATGCATGTGCTAACAAGCTTCACAGTGTTGTATACAAGAGAAAGTGAATTGATCGGTGCGTCACGATAAAACAAAAACTAAGTCTTCATTATCTTAAATTTAGCAGAGTTCATAACACAATATAGTTCATTTACCTATACTTAGCAAAGTTTATATAAATGAATACGACTCACGAGGCTTTAAAATTTGTATCAATATCAACATTAAAGAAAGCGCGATCTAAGTTCCTAACCTTAAATGAAAATCTTCTAAAAATACATTGAAAGTTGTTTTACATTAGAGAAAAGTACGAAACGAGTAGAATAACAGTCTGAAAGCATATAATATGTATGAATTAGGTCGCTGTGTTGGCAAACAAAACAATTGTGTATTAAACGGAACAGATTAATTTCCGCCACCATTGTTTGCGTTGTTTCGTCTATTTTGGCGGAAAGACAAGCATGCATGTACATACATACGAATCGAGCCAGAACACGACGGAATCGTGTGTCATTAAACCTGAAGGAGAAAGTGTAACGTTTCGTATCTAACTAAAATTATTTAGCTTGTTCTGCAATCGCAATAGTTACGTCGTAGAAACAATTTACATCCACACCACCTGCATGGTAATTCTTCCACTTCCCGTTATTCCAGGTAGTAGTTTCTACGTTTGACATGCAAAATTTTCAACCGGGTCCATCTACGGCGTTCCCTCAAGATTATATTAAGTATATCGGGCTATCCAAGGGGCGGATAAACAATTACACATAAAACCTTAAAACCAGTTACGCAGTTGGTAATCCCTCAGGTGCTGCAAATTTTTGTAGGCGTCGTCGTTTGCTCTATATAATTTTATACGTATGCACATAAAAATGAAATAATAAGTACCTGACAAATGGAGCGTAACTTCTTTTTAATAATACCATGTTTTCCCTTAAACCTCGTTCACTCGTTCGTTTCAAAAGAAAAAATACTTTTTCTCACCTCCGGGCGGAAAGCGTCAATTTTCCTCCCGCTGCGCTAAACGAAAATGCCGCTTTCCGCCTCCGTCGAGGAGAAAAATAGTATACACACCACGGGCAGTAAATAAGAAAGCCTCAGATCACATGTTTATTGACCTCGGCTTCGCCTCGGACAACAATTACATGTGATCTGAGACATTTCTTATTTTACTGCCCTAGATGTGTAATGTACTATTTATACTACACCCGCTCAGAAAGTACCCTCTTGCTTTTGTCAAAACGAGGTAGAAAGTACGTCATTGCTACAAACCAAATATGCGGGAGGAAAAGATGTATGAAATTTCATTTCTAACGTGCTAAGCGGGGAGAAAACTGTATGAAAATCCATTTCTAACGCGCTGTTGTTTTTTAATTTTAAGTAAATATGGTATGGACGTTGAGAATTTTGATGTCTTACCTTAAGGAAATATAATATTAGAAGCAGCTTCACCATATTTGACATAGAAAAGTCAAATAATATGGTGAATGTCGATTGTCGACATCGACGTCGATTATCGATATCGATATCCGATATTGATAGTCGATATCGATATCGATGTCGATTGTCGGTATCGATGTCGATTGTCCATATCGATGTCGATTGTCGATATCGAAATGTATATTGAAACTAGCTGATGCCCGCGACTTCGTCCGCGTGGATTGAGGTTTTTCGGTTCCCGCGGGAACTCTTTAATTTTCCGGGATAAAAAGTATCCTATGTGCTATTCCAGACTATAATCTATATCTGTGCCAAATTTCATCCAGATCCGTTCAGCCGTTGGAGCGTGATTGAGTAATAAACATCCATCCATACATCCATCCAAACTTTCGCATTTATAATATTTATTATTTGATAATCCTCAAAATGTAGTCTAGTTGTGATAGTGAGGCTTCGAATGAAGCGACTCATGTAGATATGATAGAACGTCATTTTTTTTTTAATTTTTTGAAAACAATACATTTGAAATTAAAGCTAGCTAGCCTAACCTAATTAAGGACTATTAACTATTATTAACTATTAACCTAAACCTTTGTAAGTTCGTTTAATCACTAATTATCGCTTATTTTCCTCGCAGGTGTAGTATAAAGCACTATGTATTACTCGGTAGAAAGTACGATTCCTACCTCGCGTGTATTGCGGCCCTTCGGCTACGCCTCGGGCCTCAAACTACACCCTCGATAGTAATCGGTCACTTTCTCCCCTCGGTGAACAATGATACGCAGTTCGTTGATGGCTTGGCATTGATGGACACTGATTTTTATAGATTATTTGAAAATCAGTCTTTTAATCTTCAGATTTCATAAATAGATTCTCCTGTGAGTGAGTTTACGCAGGAAAAATAATTGATTTAAAATCTTATACTATCCCTTCGCAATTTCCAACTTTGATCTCATTAGATGTAACTCAATATGAGGCGATAGGAAATGGGTCATTAAATATTATTAATTAAATAATAATAATAATCAAAAAATAAGACATAATAAGACATAAAGAATATAGGGAAAATAGCGTTGAGTTTAGTAATCAGTAATCACACATCATTCATCAAGAAGAAGAGGATGCAGTTCTATCGATGGTCTATCACTTATCGTAGTAAATAGTAATAGATAGCATTCTATGACATAACTATCTACGACTGTTAGCAGAAGTGCTAAATTAATGCAAAACCTACATAGATACGAGTATGATAGTATTGTTTTGGAAAATAGACTGTACAACCCAATAATTCGACAGGCATCATCTCATCAAATATAGATTAGGCCAAAAAGGAGACAAGTCGAACGATTCAACAAATATCGCTTCCTGGAGCTTTTTTATAAATTCCTCGCCACGGACGTCACGTCACGTCGTCGGTTGCTAATCGCTACAATTATGAAAAAGTAAGCTTGTCAGATTTTAATTATTCTGATAATTACTTCATGCTGCTGGAAAACAATTAAAATGTCGATGACTCTTGAAAGCTTCAAAGTTTGTATTATAAATTACTCGAGACTGAGAGTAATGGCGTATTAATTAGACAACGATGCGCACATTGAGTCAACATTCAAACTCTCAGCTCACTATAAAAGATGAACAGTAAACGGTGTATTTAGTCTCTAGAATATCCTTAAAAAGCTGCAGTGATATATATACCCAACAAGGAGAAAGGACATCTACAACGCACTACGCCTAAAAATTTAATTTAAACGCCTCGGCTAGTTTACGCCAACGTGGCGTTAGGCGTAAACTAGCCAAGGAAAAATAGAGAAATTAGTACGCATCACTGCTATTGAAGTAGTAGCGTGCTCTACTACAGTTGAAAGGCATTGACTCTTCACACATCGTGTTTATTGATTTCATGAAT
The DNA here is from genome assembly GCA_917051295.2 of Erebia ligea. Lineage (NCBI taxonomy): Eukaryota > Metazoa > Arthropoda > Insecta > Lepidoptera > Nymphalidae > Erebia > Erebia ligea. The sequence continues at coordinate 8,261,466 of OU785236.1, forward strand.
GAACTTGCTGTATCTAGCACAATCTTAATGGTTAATTATACCGGTAACGATCGATCGATAACCAGGTTTAAAATTTTAGCAACCTAATAAAAGGTCAAGTTATCGTATAGAACAAATACGTACAAATATATACGTACTTATAATTTATATACGTGTATTTATGCATATGATATTTTAAGGTGTGATCGATCAGTCACGAACGCGCGAGCCGTATTTTTAGAGCTAGAAAAAATAAATTGGAATTCAATCATTTGTTCTTTGCAAACATAGACTATATTTATTAAAAGGGCGAGCTTGTTATTGATATGTATATGTATGAGATACTCTTTTGAAGATCTCAAGTTTGCGTGACTGAATTTAAAAGTATCCTTGGCTGTATATCAAATGATGCCTCGATATATCGATATTTATGTACCTATCTTCTTTGTTAAAAACAGCGAAACATTGGTCTGGTGGCCCACGGTAAATGGATCGTTTTTCGATCAGTTTCATTTCAAGATTCCTGAATCCTGATGTACGTGTTTGGAGTTTGAGGAAGGGGACAAAGCCAAGGGACTCTAACATAGGCCATCTTGATTAGGTACTTAATTTTGTATTTCATTTCATCCCTTACACAATAGATATTAGGTATAAAAGAAGTGAGAAATTGAGAAGAAAAGAAACCTTTTTGATTCTTTTGCATCCCTTTCCTAGCCACACCTCACTGTAGGAATCGCCGACGACGCGACGCGACGTTCGGTTACGAGTTACGACTTACGAGTAGTAACTAGTAACTATACTACCAATATTGCTAGACACGATGTGATACATGACGCCAAACTATATTGAAAGTAATTTAATATCATGAATCACTCTAACCGCTAAATTAGTTCAGGGGCGACCATCATTTTGACACCTAGCTTAAACGACATGTCCTCTAACCTTCAACTGAGCTCGCTCGACAATAACTGCGATAATGAGTTTACCATCACATGAGTATAAGATTTTACTCATATTTAAGTAATTACCATTGTATTACCATTGTATTTGATTGTATGTCGGGTCTACTCATTTTTGAGGTCGAACTACTTTTTGGTTATTTTTGGAATATTCTGTCATCTGTGGTTAAGAATAATTTCTCGAACGTAACAAATATGTAACGAGTTAGATTCTTTTACATCTCTCATATTCGGTAAGTAGGTCCTTATTACCCCCAAATGGAGCTTGTAGGTGACCAATTAGCGCTCTAGGGTAATAATGTAGCTAGAAAAGCCCTCGGGCGGTAAGTAATTAAAAAAAGTATGATGGTTAGATGTACGCGAACTTTTTGAAAGAGTGAAGAGTTTTTTTTTTAAATTACTTACCGCCCTAGGGCTTTTCTAGCTACATTATTACCCTGGAGCGCTAATTGGTCACCTTCAAGCTCCATTTGGGGGTAATAAGGACCTACTGACCTCACAATCGAGATGTAAAGCAGAGTAGTTAGCTCGGGTGTAAGCATCAATTGCACCCTCGAATTATAGGCGCCCTCGCTGTGCTCGTGCGCCTAAATATCTCGGGCTGCAATTGATGCCTTACAGCCCTTGGCTACTAATCTACTATTAATGGATGTGATCATATGCATCCAGTTAACAAAATTTGCAGTTTTTTTACTAAATCAACTATTGTATGCACAATGAACAATGCGCAAAGTCAGTGAATATTGGAAAATGTTGCTGTTCTTTCGTCGAAGTTTACAAGGCACTCTTTCCAATGCTTAATAAATACCATGTCGCTTGAAGTATAAAAAGAGGCCAGCCAGATTCATTTATTCTTAAACATGGAAGGGTGGTCCCAAGTAATGTTCGGACGACACGCCAGACTGCAGTGGGGGTGAAATATAACGCAAGTTGCGAGAATACAACCGCAAGGAACGACGACGTTCCAAGGAGGAACGAGGGAACCGCATGATATGGCACGATATTTTATGTTGGTTGTTTCAAATTATTGCTGCTAATTTTATAGCGAATAATACCTATCCTCCAATACAATAAAGTCCAATAAAGTTTTTCTAATGAATTTAACATTTTCTATAATAAGGCAATTTATATCAGAGAATTTTATAAATTTTCATGCAAGCATGCAATTATGACCTACGGGCCTAAATAGAGTATCGAATACTTATAAAACTTTTTAAATGCCAGACGTTGGATACTTCGCGGAATCAATTGCTTCTTCGTAAAACTATTAATAGGGTTAATTGTTCATAGGTACGTAGCGTAACCTATATAAACTTGTTCGAAGCTGTGGTTCGAAGAATTAATGACTGTCATTCCTATAGTCTTTGAGTCATAGAGGATAAGTAATGATATTCAGCAAATAAATGATTTTATAACCTGACTGAATTACTTGTAACAAGTAACGAGGATAAACTAATAAAATATGTAAATACGTGTAACTGTAATAAATAAAAAAGACTGGATTTAAGTAGACGCTACTTTGCTCTATAGACCGCTTGCCCTACCACACATAGCAAGCAATCCATACAGCACCACACAGACAAAGTACCAAGACGTATATGCATGTTTCTCAACATTAACACTTTATGAATCGATAAGATACAAAAGCCACTGGTAAGAGAAACTACTTACTTACCTACTCAAAAATCAATAATCCATACCTACACGTGACTTGTCTTTACTGTTTTGCCAATATGGGCATAATATGGTAGCGGTTTAGACTCTAATAGTAGATTAGTAGCCAAGGGCTGTAAGGCATCAATTGCAGCCCGAGATATTTAGGCGCACGAGCACAGCGAGGGCGCCTATAGTTCGAGGGTGCAATTGATGCTTACACCCGAGCTAACTACTCTGCTTTACATCTCGATTGTGAGGTCAGTAGGTCCTTATTACCCCCAAATGGAGCTTGAAGGTGACCAATTAGCGCTCCAGGGTAATAATGTAGCTAGAAAAGGCCTAGGGCGGTAAGTAATTTAAAAAAAAACTCCTCACTCTTTCAAAAAGTTCGCGTACATCTAACCATCATACTTTTTTTAATTACTTACCGCCCGAGGGCTTTTCTAGCTACATTATTACCCTAGAGCGCTAATTGGTCACCTACAAGCTCCATTTGGGGGCAATAAGGACCTACTTACCGAATATGAGAGATGTAAAGGAATATTACTTAGCTATATTATACCACGAAATAAGATAGGCATGGAATCATTGACATTATTAATGAACTTTTAGTTACCAAAGATATCAAGCTCAAAGCTCAGTTTTAGTTATCAAAGCTCAGCTTAACTTAGATACATAAATTAAAAGGATTTTATAAAGCTAATAGAGTAGTCATAATAAACGAGCTTTTACATCGCTAAAATAACTCTTACGAATCTTTAGGCTACGGTTCAGGTTTTTTTTTTTAGTCCATCATAGACTTCACGAAAACGATATCACCGGGACACTGCCAACTCAATAAATAATAATAATAAGCTTTCTTTTCTCAAGGTAATAATCAAAATCCTCAAAGCTACTTTAAGTTATCATTTTAACTAGAAATTCGTCTCAAATACATACATTGATAATTAACAATTAAAACAAATAGCGCCGTTAAAATTGAATCCATGTTCTGTTCCGCGCAATTAACATGCTAACAAGCGTGAGAAAACTCAAACTTGACCCAGTGAGCCCCATTTCCCGCCACATGATTCATTCTAGATATTGTTATCATGCGGAACAATAAACTTACTTCTTTATCCTGAAAATTCTCGACATTGACCATCCCATGTTCTAAGACGAGTTTATTAAAGAGGGATTAAACCAGATTCTTTTGTAACTAACATCAGTGAAGTTTTGTGACAGTGAGTGTTGTTAGTTGTATAAGTATACGCGAAAAATTGATGACCAGACCCCTATATTATAAAAGTTTGACGAATTTGTAAAAAAAAGTGACATAATTGTGCAATTGTTCGATAATTACTGTTAATATGTTGTGGTACCAACTTAGCAAGTATGTATTTTTTTTATAAATTAGTCAGATTGTAAGTTAAATTAAATAGGGGCCTGTCCTTGAACTTGTGGAAATTTGGCCGGTATTAGTATAGTCCTAAAAAAGATTCATAAATTATTATTAATATAAGCCCGAAGTCCTTGTTTTTCTAACATACCATAAGGCCATGGTCGAATGAGTTTCATATACTTAGTTGCATTAAAATTCTTCGTGACCTCGGCAGAAAGCTACGTGCCTCTGCCATATTAACCCTGCTACAAACTGCACTGTGCGGTACAATTGTCCTTGTTAATAAAAACAATTCACATAATAATGCATTGTAAAATTAACACCTCAATGTTTAGGTTAAAAACTAACCTTGAACTAGAAACATTTACATTGCCCATACATTTTATGACAATATGAAACGAAATTTTCAATAATTGCAAACGGACAGTCAGAGACGTAATTTCCTGATAACATAAATTAAGTATGTATTTGATTCCTCACATTTTGCGCCAATCTTTAGAAATGTCATTAGTTTAGTAGGTACTTATTATTGCCAACCATAATATTTTATGAGTAGAGCCCGCGATATCGTGTAGAATGAAATCTCCGTGATAAGAAGGGAATGCAATGTTTTATAAACTGTAGGCGGGCGTGTAACGGAACGGAAACGAAATGACTTTACATTCCATTGTCTTTTTCTCAATTTGCGTTCACAATTACTTTCCTACAAATATAATATGTTATCATGAAATAAGAAAATTCAATTACTGGTAGAAACAAACAGTAGAAGTATAAATTCCAGATATTTTGTGTCACGAACGAAAAATTTACACGGCGCGGCGCGGCGATACCCAGAATTTTATTATTATTAAGTATGTCAAGTAAAGTTAAGAATGAATAATGAATCAACGTTATCGACATTCATCCATACAAAATAAAAGCCATAAATTAAATAAGTAAAGCGAAGATGAGATTTATTTCTCTCGCGTTGTTTATTCTTAAAATGATTTTTGAAATGAAACTTCTTTAAAATCGTTGTGATTTGAACATTCAACGAAACGAAAAAATTAAACGAAAAAGCGACACCAAAAAGAGACAAACATATATAGGATTTAGCCTGCGAGAGAATGAGATAGAATACAAGTTTCTGAGGACATCCGTGGCGTAGTGTTGAGCGCTGTTGCCTTAACGTGCGGAGGTCCCGGGTTCGATCCCCGGCAGGGTTTGGAAATTTATAATTTCTGAAATTTCCCTGGTCTGGCCTGGTGGGAGGCTTCGGCCGTGGCTAGTTACCACCCTACCGGCAAAGACGTGCCGCCAAGCGATTTAGCGTTCCGGTACGATGCCGTGTTGAAACCAAATAGGGGTATGGGTTTAATTAACTGCCATGCCTCTAACAGGTTAGCCCGCTACCATCTTAGACTGCATCATCACTTACCATCAGGTGAGATCGCAGTCAAGGGCTAACTTGTAGTGGATTAAAAAAAAAAAAGTTATCTTTATCTCATTCTCTCGTAGGCTACTTTTCTGAAGTTTCACTTCTGCCGTGTGTGAATTGCACACACACACCACTTATTGTTTACACATTGTTCCACATTTGCACTGCGCTGCATCGTTCATCTTCGCTTGTCATCCATCCATCCATCCATCAGCCTGTATGCATCCACTGCTGGACATAGGCCTTTTCGAGAGCGCGCCACCAAACACGGTCCTCCGCCTTCCTCATCCACCCTTCATCTTCGCTTGTACTTATTTAATTTATGGCTTTTATTTTGTATGGATGAATGTCGATAACGTTGATTCATTATTCATTCTTACGAGTAACTTTACTTGACATCATAATAATAAAATTCTGGGTATCGCCGCGCCGCCGTGTAAATTTTTCGTTCGTGACACAAAATATCTGGAATTTATACTTGTGCCATTTGTTTCTACCAGTAATTGAATTTTCTTGTGTCCTAAACAGTATTATAATAACGCACTGTTGGCCAGAGTGTATATATATGCATAGTATCACAACTGTGGGTATCATCGTAAATAGGACTGCCATAACACAACACTGAACGCCCTAATTTCCTTTACTTTCGGTGTTCGATTTACTAATTAGTAATTAATTTCATCGTGTAGTAAAATAGGAATAGCTATAGTTATATTTATTTCATGAGAATGGTATCTTAAGATGTGTGTTGATAAAATCTATACTGACGCGGCTTCTCGCAGCGAAGATAAAGATCAAGTGTCATTATATAATATGTCAGATAAAATGATCTTATAAAGTAGAACAACCAACTTGTAGCACACTGTAGCACACATCAGTTTTAATACTAGAATGCATGATAAAGTTTACTGAATAATAGATCATCTCCATCCATCCATCCATCCATCAGCCTGTATGCATCCACTGCTGGACATCGAGAGCGCGCCACCAAACACGGTACTCCGCCTTCCTCATCCACCCCCTTCCCGCCACCTTCTTCAGGTCATCGGATCAGCGAGCTGGAGGTCGTTCTACACTGCGCTTACCGGTACGCGGTCTCCACTCCAGAACACGTCTACCCCAACGGCCATCGGTTCTGCGACCGATATGACCTGCCCACTGCCACTTCAGCTTGCTAATCCTCAGAATTATGTCGGTCACTTTAGTTCTTCTACGAATTTCCTCGATCCGGATTTTATCCCTGAGAGAGATTCCCAACATAGCCCGCTCCATAGTACGCCCGTACCTATTACATAAATCATCTATGTAACTTATACATATTATAAATGCTAAAGTGGGTATATGCCTGCCTATCTGTTAGATACCTATTCAGTTTTCACAGCCCATTCGTTTAGCCGATTTTTCCGGAAAATCAGAGTTCCCATTTTAAAAGCCTTAGCTCACGCAGAAGAAGTTGCGGGCATTATCTTGTATTTAATTAAAATATGACCTTCATTAAAAATTATGATAGAACGATGTAGCGAGACTGAATGAATTCAAATGCTCCAAGTAGGAGAGTAACATAGGCTACTTTTTATGCCGGAAAATTAAGGAGTTCCCATGGGAATCAAAAAAACTTAAACCACGCGGACGAAGTCGCGGGCGTCAGTTAGTTGAAGTATGAATGCGACAATCTTACGCATGAAATACCTCTGGAATGATTCACGACGGACGCGCCGGTCACAACTTCAATAATTAAACTATTTTAGATCTATGCACATGTTTGGAGAGTTTTACCTACTCGATACTCAGAATACAGAACAAACTCTGTATTCTGAGACTCGATACTAGATGAAACTCAGAATACACTGAGAGATGAAACCCGTGGGTTTCATCTCTGTGTATTCTGAGTCAAACTTGTCCGCGTGATTTAGGTTTTTGAAAGAACTCCCTACTTTTCGGAATAAAAAGGTGCCTCTATCTTTTCCCGGGATTCAACATAATTATCTCTGTACCAAATTTCGTCAAAATTGATAGAGCAAAAAAGCCTAGCAGACAGACACACACATCTTTACATTGAAAATATAAGTACTTATGGATTAAAATGCATCTTTTAGTTCTTAAAATGTAAGAGTGTAACGTAAAGAAGAAAGAAGGCCGTCTACAACCTTCGACCATCAAATGCTCAAAGCCTAAAACTGACTTTAAACTTAAATTGATAGGTGTAATTTTATATTGAGAAAAAACCCTTTTATCAATAACTGTTTCTAAGTTATTGATGTTTGGGAAGAGTGGGTAAAGACGAATTACATGAAATTCAAAAGGGAGGACGACGTTAACCCGACAGGGTGGTGAGTAGAGTAAAGCTTACTTCTGGCATTATCGGGGATTTTATTGGAAAACCAATTTATTACTTAATTCAGTTCAAAATTTCGTAACACAGAATTCATAGTAATTACAAACACAAATACTAATATTTTTTTAATAATTAATAATGAAATAGTAATTACTTAGTAGGTAGGTACTTACTTAATTACATTATTGTATCAACATTATAGTATTGATTAATATTGTTTTCAATACAGTTGTCAAACATGGCGCACTTTCAGAGGCTGTAGTTATTATTCGAAAATTGAATCTTTCGCATAGGCATCTTACTTTTACACGGTCGTGACTTACTTTTACAAGCTCGACACTTACTTTTGCAGTTTATTTTTAAATTTTCCAAGTCAATTAAAAAAGTTTAGTAGCAAGGAGTTTTCATACATAGAATATAATCGGATAGGCTTTTTACGAGGAAAAATGAATGAATCCGTACGTTTTAGCATTGTATTTCCAAAATTCTTTTAAATGGTTGTTGATTATATTTAATTACCAGTTTTAATTTAATTATTTTCAACATTTGACAAAAATCGAATAGGCTGTATACGCGTAGGTACGAACCCGTAGCCTAGTTTCGTTGAAAAAAAAAATATGTCCAGGAGTAAATACGCGCCATTTGCTGAAATTTTTTATTTTTATGTGATAAATTGATTATATTTTTGTTAATATGAGTTCTAGTACTTATGATGAAATGGAATTAACTCCACCAGATATTTTATCTGAGGCGAAAACTGCGCAAGATGGAATTTTGCCCCCAAAATCTCGAGAAAGATATATGACGGCTTACAATAATTTTATTTCATGGAAAAAACATAAAAAAACTAAGTAAGTCATTCTCAGAAAATGTTTTGTTAGCTTATTTTCATGAATTGAGTGGAAAATATAAACCATCTACATTGTGGTCAAGTTATTCCATGTTAAAAACTATCTCAATTTTCAGAATTAATTACTATGTACGTATGTATGTTGAAATAAACTTGTAATTCTTTGATTTGTTTATTACTATTTCCCACAACTGTATTGAAAAACGTCGTGTGATACACGGGTGTGAAGGTTATTGCAAACTCGTGACATTAAAAACCCTCACCTTCGGTTCGGGCTTATTAATGACAGCTCGTTTGCAATAACCTACTTTCCACCCTTGTATCACAATATACTATTATTTAGTTTTGACTGGTTTAGGAGACCTTGTGCAAACAAAAACAAATGCAAACGTGTGATGATGATAACCAAATCGACTACACTAGGTACAGCCCACGTACAGCCCATTAACGTCCCACTGCTGGGCACTAGAGCTTAGACCCACTACGCTGCTCCAATGCGGGGTGGCGGGCTTTAACGAATATCATCATCAAGACTGTTATAGATTATCATGTTAGTGATAATAACCGGTTACCGGGACCGGCGGCGTGAAACACCGCCAACTTCCTAAAAAACCCGTCAGAAAAACCCAATACTCAATTATGGCCCGACCCGGAACTCGAAATCGGGACCTCGTCGGCCGCAGTCGAACATGCCAACCACTAGACCAACGAGGCAGTCCCAAATATCATGACCATAACCAAATACGATGACCAAATATCATTATTTTAATCACATATTACTTAAAAATTGTCTCATAATTTTATATGGTATTGGAGACCAATTGAGATGACTGTATGATTGGTGAATCATATTAGATCATTTAAATAAATCGTATTAAGTAAACGTGGGCTGATTGTGTTAGATGTGGAATACTAAATATCACTTGACTAGATGTTAAATCAGACGTAATTTATATTGCGCAGATTCTTTTAAACGGGGTATATACTTAAGTAAATGCATTTTAATTATTCTATATACATGAAAAGGACAACAATAAATTATTTGAATATATAGTACTTGAATTTAATTCACTTATTAAATGAAAATGAAGTAAGTACTTAAATATAGATTTAAATTAAGGCATACCAGAAGAACAAAAAACAGATCGTCAAAAAATAAATTTTTTCGCACCAATATGAACACTCTTCATAATTACACTCACACTAGCGATAAGTAATGGAAAACGACAAAGCAAGTAAATTGTTCTGCAAACTCAACATTGTGTTGATGATGAATGATTCTCATGTCTTTGTCAATAGAGTAATCGATCTTTATGCGTGTTTATGCAAATAGAACGGACCATTGAACCGAATTTGATAAAATATAGAAAAAAAATAAAAAAATAAGCTGTTTCTAGGAGTTAATTAACGAAACCATAATAATGATAATAATGATATGCAGTAAGGCAAAATTCTTTCTACACATAATAATATTATCTTATTGAAAATTAAGCTCATATGGATTCTGCCGATCTTTTAAATACACTCACTCTAGTACTAAGTAGTTAAGTAAGTAAAAATAAAAGAGATTAGGTACTTTGAAATTGTAATACAATATTCTCGTTATGATTTATTATTTAAGTAACAGTGGCCTGACAAAACTGAATGTGTGATCGTAAATCAAATTAATCTGACGAACCATCAGCTAGCAGTTGTTTCATACATCAATCAATGGCACGACAATACGACGACACCGTGCACAACTGCGTAGTTTGGACACAGCTATACACATAACACAAATACACAGCTAAACTCACAATTAGTTAATATTTTAGGGAATTTTATTACTTTGACCAGCCGAGATGTTAAACTCATTCTGTAGGTATAACCGTAGGCAAGCTTTGATAAACTTCTAAAAAGCCACAGAATAGAATAATACTTTCATACCGATTTATATTAAATCTAACGAACAACTGACAAGAAAGACATAGTATACCCGTAGTAATAATATTTATATATTGAATTGCTGTTCTACTTTCAATAAATGTTATTTACCTACTTAACTCCGGTCGCCAACTAATGAAAACCTGTAATCATAGAGTTAACTAGCTGATGCCCGCGACTTCGTCGCGTCCGCGGTGTACCAAGTTTCATCGAAATAACTTGAGAAATGACGGACTTTTATACAAACTTTCAATCTCTATTTCACCCCTTTGGGGGTGGAGTTTTGAAAAACTGTGAAACACGTATGTTTTCATTTCTAACCCGCTGCTCATATACCAAGTTTCATGGATATAACTTGAGAAATGAAGGACTTTCATACAAACTTTCAACCCCTATTTCACCCCTTCGGGGGTAAAATTTACGAAAACTGTGAAACACGTATTTCTTAATTTTTAACCGGTAGCTTGTATACCAAGTTTCATCGATATAACTTGAGAAATGAAGGACTTTCATACAAACTTTCAACCCCTATTTCACCCCTTTGAGGGTGAAATTTTGAAAAACTGTGAAACACGTATGTCTTCATTTTTAACCCGCAGCTCATATACCAAGTTTCATGGCTATAACTTGAGAAATGAAGGACTTTCATACAAACTTTCAACCCCTATTTCAACCCTTCGGGGGTAAAATTTACAAAAACTGTGAAACACTTGTTTCTTTATTTTCAACCAGTAGCTTGTATACCAAGTTTAATCGATATAACTTGAGAAATGACGGACTTTCATACAAACTTTCACCCCCTATTTCACCCCCTTAGGGGTGGAATTTTGAAAAACTGTGACACACGTACTTCTTTATTTTTTACCGTAAGCCAAAATAAAAAGTTTCGTTGATATAACTTGTAAAACATCTTGAGAAACGAAGGACTTTCATACCAACTTTCATCCCCTATTTCACCCTTTTGGGGGTCGAATTTTCAAAAACTGTGAAACACGTATGTCTCCATTTTCAACCCACAGCTCAATTATATCAAGTTTCATGGCTATAACTTGAGAAATTAAGGACTTTCATACAAACTTTCAACCCCTATTTCACCCCTTCGGGGTAGAATTTCGGGATAAAAAGTATCCTATGTCCTACCTCGTAGTATAGGCTCAAATCGTGCCATAGTTTCGTTTGAATTCATTCAGTAGTTTCGGCGTGATGCGCGGCCAAGATACAGACAGACAGACAGACAGACAGACAGACAGACAGACAGACAGACAGACAGACAGACAGACAGACAAAAATGAAAAAAATTACAGATTTGGCTTCAGTATCGAATAATGAGTGCCCTCCAAAAAAAATTTTCAAAATATCTTCAATGTACAGAATTGGACCTGTTACAGTTTTATTATAAGTATAGATATAGTATACTCGTATACTCTGAACCTGTAATGCTTGAATTTCCCATCGAACATAACAAAGGTTTCGAGATGAGAGCTCATACATGTACTTAGAATAACTATAAATTTTTATCTAGATAAGTATCATTGGTTTAACAGCTAATCAATAACATCCATACTAATATTATAAATGCGAAAGTGTGTCTGTCTGTCTGTCTGCTACGCTTTCCCGGCCCATCTTTTCAACCGATTTTGCTGAAATTTGGTATAGAAGTAGGTTATATCCCGGGGAAGGAAATAGGCTACCCTATTTTTATCACGGAAAATTAAGGAGTTCCCGCGGGAATTAAAAAAACCAATATCCACGCGGACGAAGTAGCGGGCATCATCTAGTACTCAATAAATCCAAGCAACCATAAAAAACGATAAAGTCAATAAACATCTAAGTTATACTGACCTATACTATGTACATTATTAACTTTACGTAATTTAGAGCCTTTAGTACACCTGCTAGAATTAGCAATTCAAAATACTTTAAATTACCTGTACATGATATAGGACAGTGTAATAACTGTATTTAAGTTTAAGAATGTCGTGTCTAGTCAATAAAATAACAATATACTCGTACAGTTAAGGCGTTTTCAACCATTTTATGGTAATGTTCAGTTAGTGACTAATTTGCTTGTTAGTGAAAATTTGTCACAGTTATTTATGGCACAACGCTGTCTCTTTGTTCAGCCAATGTCCAACATATTCACACACTTACCTCAAATTGAAGTTCAAGGATCAAACGATGACAATCGCTTATAAAACAATGACCTGAAACTGTTACTAACGGTAAACGACCGAGGTTAATGGAACAGAGATGATATAAATACTTAGGTATTCGTTATTTTTTTTCTTTTAGGGAAATTCTCATGCAGGTTAACAATATAGGTACCTAAGTAATGAAATCTTTTTACGGTTTTTCTCACACGTGTTAAAGTTGGGCATATTATACATATTATATGTATAAGCGGATATGAACTCGTATTAGCAACTAGAAGAGGTTTAGTTAATAAAAAAAATTTAATATTTTAGTTTTTAGCAAAAGAAACTTTCGTTTGTAGCGTAAGTTTGTCATAGGTTTGTTTTTAGGCAGCGTTTTTAGGTTAATATTGAAATTAAACTACCAATCTCTAAATACATAATTAGGTCTGCATAAAGCACGCCTTACTGACTAAAAACCTTATATAAGGAGATTAGGTATACGTAAATAATTTAGTAACAAAGACGACCAGTAAACCGACATTTTAAGAACTTTTGATAAGCTTTGTGCATGAGATATTAGTATTATAACAAAAAGAAAATTAAAACATTAAAGATTAATCCCTCCTTAGTAGACTGTTGCAAATAAAAATTTAATTTTATTGAAATATAATAGTGAAATTCTCATTCTTGCAGAATACGTTTACCATTTTTGCACTTTTGGGTCACATTTTTCACCCATATAAATCCACGAAAAATTATAATAAATGACTTATAAAAAATACTAATATGATAAACACGCTCTTAAAATTGGACTGTTGCAATTCGTTTTTATACGTTCTATACAAAATTAGTTAATAATAAAATCAAATCAATGTGCACGATTTATCAAAATTTACGCGTCATAATAACCTGTATTTCTTAAAAGTTTGACGAAATTACTGATAAAATAAAATTTACCATGAATGTTTAGTATTTAAATAACACAAATTGTGTAAAAATAAAGTTCTATAAAATACCTATATGACCAAAAAATATTATCAAAGTCTGATCAAATTCACGTGTAAAATGGTACTGCAGATCGTACGACCGCACGTACGTACGAACTTGACTACGCAAAGTATCAAAGTATCTTTACTGGCCTATATCGTCTATGTATGAGTGCAGCCTAACGGTCTACTTTGCGGTATAGGTACCGCACAGATACAGATTCCAAAATTGACCGATGGCGAGTATACGGCCTCTTAAGTCAATCCAATTAAGTAAACATTGAGTAATAATAAGAGCCAGGTCAAGCACAAATAAGCGCTACATTTTTCCAGACGGCGATAAAATCCGATTCAATCAACTTATCCGAAATATAGCAAATAAAAGACATAACACGCGAACGAACATTGGTTTTCGTCGACCTCTGTTACCTATGACCTTCGCAGTGGTCAGCTGTTAGCTGATTAAGATATTACCTTATCGTGCAATACAAATAAACTAGTGCTCCATATCTCAAGTAACTTATTATGACTTTTCACTCATATTTATTATTTATTCAAACTCTGTGTCCAATAAATCATTACTCTGATAATATAAATTGTTCGACACAACATCTTCATGTATAGCCTAGGTCTGTAAAGTGAGAACGAAGTGTAAATATCATGCCAAAGAACTACAATAAATAAACATTCAACAAGGACCAGGCGTGGGCAACAGGACCAAGGATATAAAGACCAAGGATATAAAGGTAACTAATGTATCTACCACCCACGATAGGCCCGAATTAGTCAACGTCCAAAACGCCAGCTGAACGTCCGTTCGGCCATTAATGCTAAAAGCTTTATTGATTTTTTATACGCAGTAAGGGGACCGAGTGGTCCTCACGAGGGGAAGGAAAACCCTAGGGGAGTCCTCAAAACGTAACACAACGGACTCTTTATATTTGGGTTAGAGCTAATAATGAACAACGGTCTACGATGATAGGTACGTAACAAAATAGTAAATACTAAGCTCGTAAATTGTCGGATAAAAAATAAATGAAAATAGTCTAAGTACATTCTATATACTCGTACGAATTATGAAATACAGAGTCAACCAACGACGAGTCGTAGCCAACGGCAAGCATAAAATATGACAAAAAGATTTATGCGTGTCGTAAGCACACACGAAGGGATCCTGCGAAGGGAAATACCAATTTAGGGTTATGTACAATGCACAGGAACATAAAAGAATCTTGAGTCATTGCTAAGAGTAGAAGGGATCCCGGTTGTAGAACTTTTCAATTGTATAAAAAGGAATTGCTTTAGTTAATACTAGCTGATGCCAGCGACTTCCTCCGCGTCTTTTAAGTTTATTTTTGATTCCCGAGAAACTCCTTAATTTTCCGAGATAAAATTAGCCTATGTCACTCTCCAAGCTCTCAACTATACCCATGCCAAAAATCACGTCGATCCGTTGCTCCGTTGGAGCGTGATTGAAGGACAAACCAACAAACAAACACACTTTCGCATTTATAATCATTATTAGTATGATTGTAGATTGTAGAAATAAAAGCCAAAGCAACGTTTAAAGTAAATGTTTTAGAACAGATTTAGTTAACTTAGAGAATATTTAATATTATTAATAAGACAGCATTAATCGGCCGGATGAAATAATTCAACCCTCAAGCAAACCAAGTCGCGGAGTCCACCTTGCAGAATACAAAATTACACAGCTGCCCTATAAAACAGTTACTTTATCTGACCGCTGTATCTCTTTTTGGGCCATCAACCAGCCTGACACAGAGCGCCTGGCGATCCACAAATTATTCAAACCAAATTTATACCTTACGACCTTGCGATACTGCTTTCGTGGGCTATTAAGTTTTGTTTGGCTAACTAGTAAAACAAATATGCGAATATTGATCCTAGGTGTGAAAGTGTACATAGTAAGTAGTAACCTGTTGCTATAAAGCGACCATTAACTAATTTATAGGCGACTGACAAAATCTGCAAACTTAATTCGTGCAGATCGTTCGTGCATCTGCTGTTTTTTATTTTAAGAAATGAGTGTAGGGTACACTCATTTCTTAAAATATAATATTTAGCCAATAATAGGTAAGGCAGCAACAACAACGCAATGTAGTAGGGAGACCGATTGTATTTGAGTTTGTCCGCATACTGCGGAGCAAAATCTTTAATTATAATCAATAACCATCATCATTCTTCTTAATCCTTCGCCCACTACGTAATAATCACGGTTCTCCTCTAAGAATGAGAAGAGCCAGCTACAACATAGCCCACCACGCTAACCAATTAGGGATTTGCAGAATTTACGTAACTTTGAGAACATTATTGAGTCCTCACAGTCATGTTGATTTCCGATTTCCTTTACTGCTAAAGCAAGAATTAACTATTTAAGTAATTACTTCAAACAATATTTACGGACTATTACTTTTATATAAAGTGCGTTCTACAGCGAGGCGTAAGTGTAACGGTGTTAATTCGCGAATATACGTGATTTACATTTAAACTTAAACAGCTTAATGAAATTAGCATACCTACCACCAACCCAAACGTTTTACCGATTTGCATAATCCTTTATGAAGTTGTCATCGCCAACCTGTCGAGGTGAATCACAATCAGCATCGGCTACAGACTGGTAACTATACGTACCTGGAATATAAAAAAAAAGCTGTTGGTATACTTAACATTAATAAATTATGATTAAGTACTAAGTAACTGATCCTTAACAAGTTTCCATTATTTTATTTTCGAATCTAACCTAGAGATAGACAATGGGGCTGATTCTGTAGTGCACAATCTCTAAACTAAACTAAAATTAGAGCATTACAAATATTGCTAACCCTTTCATAATACTCCCTACGGAAAGGGACAGAACTACATTTAAAGCTGCTATTTTAGTTTAGTTTAGAGATTGTGTTACACAGAATCAGCCCCAATAACAATTAAAAGGGAAATTCTGGGAATCGAAATAATATTAAGCGCTCTACCATAGTCACTTTTGTTAAAATTGAATGAATTATTATTTTATATCTATTATGAACTAGTCAGTAGGTATTTAGTGACCAAACTTAACTAATTATAAATGTGGGCGGCTATTTTATCAAAACAAATGTTTCAGCCCACTCACAATAATCGTTTAACGTAAACATGTGTGTGGCACAGAATTGAGGTCGATAAATAGAGGCCACATGCGAAACATTCGACAATCGACACTCAAGTCTAGAAGCTTTCTGGTCATGTTATAATCATCTGCTGAACCTAGGCTTCGTTAAATTATGCATAAGTATGCCTCTTAATTTAAAGATACATAAATTAGTACTTAATAGAGTAGATCTCCCCATAATTAGTGCAGAAAGACACCACGTTATATTATATTTTGTTATGCTAAAAAAGCAAATTAAACTAGCATAGCATTTAAATATTTTTTTACTTAATATATTCGCTTCCATGAGAAAGACCTCAGCTTTAAATTAAATACTACATAAATATTTCTTAGTTTTATATCAAAATATAATATCTACACTAGCTGATGACCGCGACTTCGTCCGCGTGGATTGAGGTGTTTTGGTTCCCGCGGGAACTCCTTAATTTCCGGGTTAAAAAGATATAACCTACCTCTATACCAAATTTCAGCAAAATCGGTTGAAAAGATGGGCCGGGAAAGCGTAGCAAACAGACAGACAGACAGACACACAGACACACTTTCGCATTTATAATATTATAGTACCTATGGATTCCACGGTTTCTAGAGCTGTTGCGCTTGTGAAGATGACAATCATAATTAATGTACATCATACTTTCGTACCTACATTAAAATGATGAGCAAATAAGTGTGAGACAGGATAAAATCGGTTGTTATTAATTATTATGCTCTAAGTAAAAATACTTCATGTGGACCAATAATTTTAACGGACTCATAGGAAAATTATAATTATTCATAATATAATAAAAGGCACGCCTGCGGTAACTAAGTACCTAACTACATACTAGTGGTTCGCCCCGAACTGAGACCTCGCGGTATCACAGAGCGCCATCTATTGACATCATTGTGAAGTTCTGTTAAAAATAATGAAGCTCATTAAAAATTAAATAATTTCGTTTCCTTATAATATTTATCTAATTTTAGTATTTGCTGTTCAAGTACAGGTTATAATTCAAATAATTGATAAGTTTCAGGCTCAGCCTTTCAGAAAATTGAGAGTTCTGAGGTCAACTTTGGACGTTAGAAAATCTCCACTTTGAAAGCCCCCCATTTCGTCAATTTGAGGGGAAAAATAAATAAAAAAATATTTTTGGACTCTATTATTACTATTATTTATTATTCTTATTATAACTTTTTAAGCCATATTCGGCGGGAGGCCATCGGTTTACATAATACTACTGATATCATTTAAATTTGAAGTAATTACGTTCAGTAATTCAGAAGTTATAAGGCTCTGACAGACGGACGGACAGACGGGCGGACGGACAAGTGCCAATTCACTCAAGTAGACTCAGAGACCTTCGCTTCGCTCGGTCAATTAACATTTGTAAAGATAATCTAATGCTTTAATTTGTCTTCCTATTTAAACGTATTATGAAGTGAAGAGAAGCACAGGAAGGTAGTTTTTTGAGATGGATCACGCAAGTCCTCCAAATGTTTGTCTCCAAAGCGGTTAACAAGTAACTACTTAACTGGGTATTTTAATAAAGACATTCCTGTCGCTGCAGTAATTACACGAGCTCCGCTGTTATGATATCAACTCACAAGCAATCAAGGGCACTCGGTCCATCTTCTTGAGTTATTAATATATCCCCACATATTTTATAGAAAATCGCTGCAACTTTATAAAAATTATCTTCAGCAGTATCCGCTGCAATAGACTTATGTATCTGATTTGTAATACTTACTATGTGATTAAATTAAAGCATCGTCTTAGCTACTTTATATTAAAGCTAATAACTGAATTATAATAAACCTTCAATAAGGCTTATTACTACATAAAATTAGAATATCATGCCAAAATCACTTTACTTATTGCGGAGTTGAATTAATTTAGAAAATGGGGTGCCTCCAAATTAATGACACCACTTGCATATTCAAACAAACATCAATAAAATATGTTTGTTTACAGTAATATTTTATAGTCATTTGCGTAGTTCCAAGCTGTTAAAACAGAAAATGTAATTACGAGTACAAAATGTTGTTTTAACATCACGCCAGTTAAATTGATAGCTGGTTATTTTCGGTATATTTTGTAGTTAATGCTAAATACTAATTTAATTGCACGACGGATGTGTGAATTACACTGTCCACTCTCATAGTTCTAAACATATATATTAATCATCCTGTTTACACTTTATACCTTTAAGGATGTTGTTATCACCCATGGCGCTTTAACCTCTGTTATCTAAACATTACGTCTGCCTTCATATGTCATCAACATTTCCATTAGGAATAGGATATGCCCCCACAGAAAAATATCCTAAAGCCCCTGCTTTGTTGTTGTGGATTGTGGTCCTCTTTATTTCTGCTCTTGATTTTTGTTCTCCCCTTTTTAGGGTTCCGTAGCCAAATGGCAAAAAATAAACCCTTATGGATTCGTCATGTCTGTCTGTCTGTCTGTCTGCCTGTCTGTCTGTCTGTCCGTCCGTCCGTATGTCACAGCCACTTTTTTCCGAAACTATAAGAACTATACTTTTGAAACTTGGTAAGTAGATGTATTTTGTGAACCGCATTAAGATTTTCACACAAAAATAGAAAAAAAAACAATAAATTTTGGGGGTTCCCATACTTAGAACTGAAACTCAAAATTTTTTTTTTCATCAAAACCATACGTGTGGGGTATCTATGGATAGGTCTTCAAAAATGATATACGAGACAAATTTTCTTTTTTAGAATTATAAATTCATATTTAAGTATAAGAAATAAGCGGATCCCAATAACAATGATATAATATTGTTTGAATAATCAAACAACTCGATTGATTCTAATTGTTATTGTCTTTATTAATGTAATCTGTGTGTGTAAGTGACCGTACTGTGTTGGTGACACGTCAGGGGACTGTTTTTCGAGGTCATTAAGAACGTTTTTTATACAATAAAGTTTATTTTAATGGATATTGTACTCTGCGTACAGGTAGATTAGGTTATTATCTTTTAAAGTTATCTATGAATTATATAATAATCTGTACTTTTTTTATATAATATTGGCCTGGGACAACGAATTGCCCAGTTTACAGAGAAACGCCCATTTACCTCAATTAGAACGTTGTCTCTTGTTATAATAATTATTATTGTTTTCTCAATTAATATTCGATTAAATATTAGTTTTGGTGCTTAGTTAGTACAAGACATTCCCAAACATTTCCTATTTTTGATGGACCTTCGAGTAATATAATATACATTCTTAACTATCGAATTACTCTCAGGTGCTAAGTAAATAGGTGCAAACTGACAATACAGAATGGTCAAATTTATATTGTACTCAGTAATATACTTCCTGTAACCTGTTTACTATATGCAGATCCGTCCATATCACGCAACAATATTAAAATACACGCCATCATTTTATTTGCGGATGTGTGATCGTGTGAAAGCCTAATTGAGTCAATCGCGGGTCACTCTGGTATGATATACGGCAAACTATTAGAGTTCATACATAGTCGCAAGCGTGTAGTTAATAGCAAGGGGGAGACGGCCCCCAGCTAGAGTAGTATGTCCTCGGTCTCTTTTTAGTTCTGATGTCAGGAATTTAATTCATACCAAAAGCAACTTTACATAAAGCCTTAAGAAAATACCGCTCTATTTTCTAGACTTCTAGAGAAAGATTTAACTCCACTGCCTCGTTTCAAAGCCTTATTACGATTAAGGAAAATTTTCACGGACATACTATAATTACCTACCGGAAGAAGATTTTACAAAATACCAGACAGCATATTATTGTCAATATCCTGCATGTAAGATTCGACACATATTGTCAGCGAAATACAACAGAAACAATTAAAGAAACCTATCCGGTGAGTTTCTAAGAAGACATAACTAATATAACAAGAGGCATATATGTATAATATGTAGGTATACTTACTGTACATTACCGAGAACTAGTTCGCAATGCACGTCTGCAGAACTCGCCTTTCCCACGCAATAAGCTAAATGCAAAATAATAGCCTAGATTTAGCGACATAATATGAGACATCGATATCGATAACAAAGTAAACTAGGCA
Source organism: Erebia ligea (assembly GCA_917051295.2). Taxonomy (NCBI): domain Eukaryota; kingdom Metazoa; phylum Arthropoda; class Insecta; order Lepidoptera; family Nymphalidae; genus Erebia; species Erebia ligea. The sequence goes on from OU785236.1 coordinate 8,282,295, forward strand.
GCTTTTATGGAAATTAGTTATTGCGATTGTTTCTACTAGGTGAAATGTTTTCTGTTAATAGAGTGTGTAAATTGGCTGGTTTTATTCAACTCACAAAGTTTTGTTTATTCAAGTATAAGTAGTTTTGTTATTAAGTTAGTAAGTATAGTACCTACTAGGTAGTGGTACGCTGGTACATTATACCTCAATGGTTTTGTTAACTCTTTTTTATCAGAGATGCTTTAGTTAATGTGACTTCGGAGACCGAAGTGACGTTGCCCAAATTGTATGGACATAAAGTCCGCAAGGGAAAAGTTGAGCTTTCAAAATCAAATTCAAAATCATTTTATTTCAGGTATCGTGAACCTTTGCATGAAGCTTTGCATTTGTGTGAGTGTCACCATAAAAAGCAACACACGAGATTGTCATTCTCAATTCTCGCCGATTGCCGATAGTGTAAAACTATCGGTGTGCGCACACACAAATGCGAACTTTAAAACTTTTAAATCACAACTTTTACCCGCCTAAATTAACTAGCTTAAATTAAATTAAGGTAAGGGAACTAATGGCCGACAGGGAACTAAAGGATGACACTTTCGAATAAAACCTCAAAAATTAAGATCAATATTTATCATAGAATAAAATCAATTGAACTTACAGACACCTAGAGCCATCTATGACGCACGGCCAAAAACTTATAGCGTCGTTTCTAACCGAAAATTTGAATGGCGTCAGTTTTAGCAATTGATGTGAGTGCGAGTGCACGCGCGCGGTGTTTTCTTAACGGTTTTGTTAAGGACGCCAAATTTTCAAAGTTAAGTTTTTTGCATAATTACATGACTTTTTACTATAATTAATGTTTGTTATGAGTAAACATGAGTTAAATTACGTGATTAGATAACTTATTTTCAATTTCGTGCGGTATTTCTCACATTTTAAGGGGTGTCGTCTATTAGTACCAAAAATCAGTAAAAATCTAATAGATGACAGGGGTGTCATCTTTTAGGGTTACAACCTAAATTATTTTCCTGTAAATCTGGGAATGGGAATCGTTTCTATTACCTATAAATAGAGTTCTGTCTAAGTTTCATGCGTTTCTGATAACCCGTACCAATAGTAGACAGTGTCATCCATTAGGTAAGGTATACCAAAAATTGCAAAATTATACCAGAGGTACCTAATAGATGACACCCTATACAGTGTTCATTTTATCTTAGTATGCGTGTCAATTTTGAAATTGAGTCTTATTTGCAAGGATATAAGGTTACATTTCAATTTTCAATAATACTATTAAAATATAAAAATTTGTTTCATTGAATTTAAACCTTATTAAACCACCTGACAACTTTGAAATTGAGTCTTATAGTTAAGAAAATAAGGTTAAAATTTCAATCGTATAACTAAAAGCATAAGCTAAGTTACCCACTTCTAACGGAGCGGCGATAGATTCCGAGAATTGAGTCGCCAACAATCCAGTCGAAAGCGAAACGCCTCTACTAATTAGTAATTACTAATATTAGTAGTGCAGTTAAACCCGAGCGGCGAATGATTCTAATATATCTAAATACCTACTTATTATTACTTAGACCCACCACGCTGCTCCAATGCGGGTTGGCGGGCTTTAACGACTATTATCATGTTAGTGATAATAACCGGGACCGACGGCTTAACGTGCTCTCCGAGGCACGGGGGTGAAACACCGCCAACTTCCTAACTCCGGGCTAGTACTAAGTGTACGGGCACGAAACTAGCGGTAGCGGGGCGACGGCGGTAGCGGGGCGACGGCCGTAGCGGGGCGATGCGACTAGTCGGAGAGCTGGCGACAAATTTCGGGAACAATTTGAAAGAGGTCTGGTAATACTTTATAACCGACACAAATGTCTGGGATTTATTTTTTCGAATTCTATAAGTATAAAATTTAAATATAAAAAAATCAAGTTGCCAAAAAAAAGGTCTTTTCCGATTTTTTTTTTGAAAATGTTATATGCTGCGCAGTAGCGAAATAACCGCAAACGCTCTACCAGACTGGCAAAACTGGATTCGCCAATGAACGAAATTATATTTTTCCACAATTTCAGCTCGCCTAAAGAACCTTCCCGAAATTTGTCACCAGCTCTCGGTTTCCATCGCCCCGCTGTCGCCGTCGCTCGGCCGTCACTCGTTTCGTGCGCGCCCCCTAAGAATTTCTAGTCAGAAAAACCCAATACTCAATTATTATGGCCCGACCCGGTACTCGAACCCGGGACCTCGTCGGCCGCAGTCGAACATGCCAATCACTAGACAAACGAGGCAGTTACTAGACCAACGAGGCAGCTTAGTAAATAATTGATGGAAATTTCAAGTAAGTAATGTGGTGTCTGTGATGCCTAACTTTAAGAAAGAAATATTTCTGTAACAAATACTTGCATGATAGTTTTGAGTTTCTTTTGTAACCTTACCTAAGTTTTATTTAGTTCTTTGAGAAGGAAGTTTAATTAAGTTTGATGTGGCTATTAAATTTTGATAGGTAAAGTACTTCATGACATGATTTTTAATAATAATATGATGTTTTCATAGTTTTTAAGCTAATTATTAGTGAACTTTTTTTTTAATTTTATTTTTTATAATATTTTATGCTCAATTTGAAGTTGTTTTTATTTTAATTCATAGCATTTATGTTTAATATATTATTCATAATGTTTGAATATATAATTTCCAATGCTTAAATGTGTTTTTTTAAAATAAAAGAATGAAAAGGGGTATGTCATCTATTAGTGCAAACAGGTGTCATCTATTAGTGATTTCAGTTTTTGGGGGTGTCATCTATTGGTGATTCCGACCTGATCCAGTTAAATTCAAATTTAATTAAAGAAACTGTTGAATCTTAAGGTTTTTTTATTAGAAAATAATTTTTGAATAGTTCTTGTATCCATTTAAACGACCCTCACTGTTCTATTACAAAAGAAGCCTTTGCTAGGGAAGAATAAAGTTGGAACTTTCCTTAATGTGTCGGCCATTAGTTCCCTTACCTTAATTAACTTATCTAATAAATTATATAATTAAATAATAACTTAAAAGTTGTGTCAAGTGCACTATAGGGCCTCTGAATGATAAAATTTGTAGAACAGAGACAGAAATTTAAGCAAAAACTAGTGCCAGGCCCTATAGCTATAAAGTAGGCCATGAGAGAAATGGAGCTTGACTTAAGTTGGAAACGAGCTAATGAATGTCCATCATTTGACTAAGTGACCGTGACACACGATGACAGCTGTACATTGTCCAATGCACCGTAAACAGCTAGTTGCCATTAATTTAAGAAAAAAATAGGTTAAAGTACGGAAATACATGTTTACTTTAATACTAAATCCAAAAGTAAAGGAAGTTAAGGTGCCTCACGGAACACGTCCCTTAGCTATTCGTATAATCGTTAAACTAAATCCAGACTTACTTTCTAATGAAAGTCTGAACATGGAAACTAATTTCGTCAAAGCCAAAGTGATTTATGTACAAACTTATTACTTGTCAAACTCTGTCCAAACATTGAAATCGCTGGAAGCATATATGCAAATCATTTCAGCGAGAATGCCACGAGCACGTACGTACCTTGTATATGAAGTATTAACAGTATTCATGGTGAGCAAATGCAAAGGAAAGTGGGCATAGTAAATCATGTATAGCAAATCGTAAATAGTGAAATTACTGAATCACCTTTCATCGCTGCGCCGCCGCAGATTGCCGTACGCTCTATTTCACCGTGTTTGACGTCCATTTGATAGGACATCACATACATTTCCTGCAGTTATCAAATTCAATCCTAGTAGTTTTAAATAGTTTTACAAAATTTACTTATCTAAGTAGAAGCATGTCGGAATATCATTGGTAGTTATAATCGAAAATTAAAAAAATAAGAATGTCATAGCTACTTAACCCTTTTCATTTTGAGAAATAACCCATCAGCTCAGTAGTAAGTAAGTGGGCCAACGTAGGGTTGAGATGACGGCTAAGATGATGATGATCCGAAAATGGAACATTTGTAGCCTGTAGTTCACTAGCATATTTTGATATACATGGCTCTAACAAAAGCCTTAGTTGTTTCAAACGTCCCATCAATTATTTATCTATAGTTCTTCAGTTCGACCAGATGCATTGCTATGTCACAGATCAATAAAGTATCTCAAACGAAGTGTTACTCGATCATACAGTTTTTCAGTAGGTTTAAAGCAAGCGTTCAATCGTAAATTGGCAAGTATTCGCACGATTGAGCACCAGTCACCATGGAGAAAGTGCCGTTTACTTCGACGGAGAAACGCAGGATGCAGTTCAAAGGCTGTAACGAATTCAAAGCGTTTCGTGTTGAGGAAGCAATTCTAAATTTACGACACGCTTTAAAACAAGAAGCCCCCTAAAAATTTATACGTACTAAACTGTAAACGAGTTAAGTGTTTTGGACGTAAATATTATGTAGCCGAGCAGTGAACTGTGAGCCGATAATATTTTTTAAACTACGCCGCAGGATACTTAATTATACAACAACGTAGTTAGCTCCGGTTTATGGGTTAGCTCACCAAATTGGGTGCACGCGGCACATCATTTTGTTAGTGAAACTGGAAAGTGTCGCTTACAGGGTGATATGCCGCGAATATTAATCACGAAATATGCTAACTAATATGCGACCAAAGTATGTAATGATTATTGTAGGAGTGTTATCAAATTATATTTTTTTTACAGATGATTTTATAGAAGTATTTCGGATGATGACCGCCAAACTTAATTTTGAAGAAGGCACGCGATGATGATAGAAAATTTTACTTAAACACAACTCATTTAAGTAACGGTCTCGTCATTTAATGGGCCTAAATTCTAAAGGAACATTGTTATGTACTTCTACTTCTACCCAGCCTACTGCCTACCTAATTAATTATTATAATAGAAGGTACCTAGGTATATTACACTATAAAATACCATTACTAACTACCGTAGAGTGGTCTATATTACATATATGCTATACAATTGTTCAAAACCTTTAGATACCACAACCATTATCTGTTACTCTATTAGCATGTACCTACCTAGTTATATTTTCTGTGGTCGGACATACCTACCTATTGCATATAAGTTTGCTTTAGATAATATTATTATGTTTGGGGCAAACATAGCATGCTATACATAACGTTTACTTTGTAAATATCACATAATAGACGATCATTGTTTTGAATACTTTATTGTCTAGAATTCTTTTTGAAACACTGAATAGATAGGTATGGACTTACTTTCTTCAACTTAAGTTAGTATGTACCTTTTAGTAGGTACGTTATCAACTCATAATATGAAAAAGCAATAACTGTGAAATAAATTACCTATGTAACATGAGGTATCTTTTTAAATTGCCCTCTAATAAGACTTTAAATTTAATGCCGCCAAAAACGGGTAATTCCGTTGTTATTGGATGATAACCAAAACGATTACAGAAAGTATTTTGTAACATTTGCGCAGTGAAAGTTCTCAAAGTCTGCCAAGTAACCAATGGCAGAATATTTAATTTCTCCGTTAGTTACATAACTTAACTTTGCTATGGTTTGGCTTGCTACAAGAAAATTGATGAGTGTTTGTTACATGAGTCATACCTACTTAGTTTAAGTTTACCACTAGATATTTTTTTCTAGGACTTGTATAGATCTACTAATTTACGTAAGTACTAACAACTACTTACCTATATTCTCAATATTTTTCTAAATAAAATAATTTTAGGCAGGCTTACTTTTAGTATTTTTGTTCAAGTAAGTGTTAAAATCAAAATTAGTGTACTCTTAATTATAGAAAAGCTATTCCGAAGAAAAATCGTATTAAGTAACTAAGTACTTAACTACAACGAATAAAGATGTAGGTAGCTTAATATTACTTAATACTGGTCTTCATGTTACTTATGTGAGTAAGCGAGATGCAGCTAGCAACATATTTTGTTTGCAATGACCAATCCAATTTATCGTTGCATGCATCAATTTACAAGATTGTCTGGTGAACAGGTGAACGTCTGCTTTGTGTTACTCTCTCCACGGGCCTATATTTCTAGGGCCACGTACAAAAAGGGCAAAATGGAGCCCAATTAATGTCATTCTGCTGTCTGTCTGTCTATCTATCCGCTCTCAGTCACGTATAAAAGTTACGTAATTAAATATATAAGAGTCAACTCAGTACAATGTTTGGGATCGAAGTTTCTTTACTCCTGTGTCCCAAGGTGCTAAAGTGGTGTCCCCACAACGCAGTGTAGGTAGATTCTACTTGAAGAGTGGAAACGTGAACCCCACACTCAGTCACGATCCTAGAAGAAACCAATGTACCTACCCAGTACGTTCAATTTGGAATCCAGCAAAGGACTACCAACGACATTGACGACGAATATAGGTAGTTACAAGTACTTAATATGTAAGGCTCATATCATTATTGAAACGATGATCCGGGCTCGTTCGTTTTTATACATCATACAATAGCATTCTTTTACATGCGGTCGTTGGTTCTTTTGTCTGCGAGGATACAATTCCACTGACATAAAGCTGGATTGTCCAAAACAATGTAGCGAGTCACTTCGTCAGCAAATCCGGACGGATTCATGCAACTGATTAATTACACGATGTAGGTACGCAATACGCATACTGCAGCATACTTCCGTGCTCATATCACTATCACTGATTAAGTGATTAGGTAGGTAGTAGGTAGACTAGACACAAAGCAACGCCAGTCCACTGAGTTGTCTCTTTGAGTTATGAGAGTAAGGGAATAGAGAGTGCATCTGTGTTTGTGCACTATAACATCTCCCGCGCAGGTGGCTAATTTCTCTGGAGATTGATTGATTGAAAAAAAAAACCTTTCCGTGCATTGATCTATTTTTACCTGGTTTAATAAGTCGACATTATGACTCAACTTCACAAATGCTCAACCTTAACATGGAATCGATTCAAATCCGAATAAATTTTAAACAAAGAGAAAACACCAGGGCTATATCTTGAGCAAATAATAGCAATCTCAATTTACAGAAAAGCCATGATAAAAGCCAGAAAACTATTACTTACTTAAGACTATACATTCGAGCTGAGCTTGAGCTGCAAGGGTAGACCCTTATATTTAGCTTTTTTGCCCCCTGATATTTTGTTACTCCCTGCATTAAACCAAAACTTATTCATACCAAATTGTAGGGAATTCTCTGATCTACTATAATGACTGACAACATTTTGAAATTAATTAATAGATTGTTCCTTATTACGAAAATACCAAGAAGCTGTTATTTAATCTTGATTTTTGTGTAAAGTTTGACGTTAGCGAACATCCAAATTTACTCGTTGTGGTCACACAAAGAGATACTTTTATTGAGTATAAGGTCCTGAACTACTATAGTTGAAGATAAAAATTATTAATTTGCTATCCTTTGTATTATAAAATTCAAAACAAAGAAGATTTAATTTGACGAAATTAAGGACACATATAACCTTCATTTTAGGAGGTTATTTGGCTTAATTTGTAAAAATAAATTAGTACTCCTAAAAGTAAGACATATTTTCAATTATATTAAGCAAAAAAAAATATATAATTAACAATAATTTACATCCAAAAATAAGTTTGAACACACTACAAAACTGCGTGATCAAGCACTAGGAAAACTAGTCGTAGCCGAGGCTTCTCAGAGGGTGGACGTAACGCCTTTTGTCTCCGCAACTCAAAATGATATACGTAGCATATACCTGAGATTGTAGTGTGATTGTCACTTCTCAATAGTAGGCATTTTTAATACTGGCTGCTTTTTCTTATTGATGGTTGAAAATTATTTTGTTTTAAACAGTTTAAGGTTTGTATATTATACTTTATATTAAACGTGTATGATATTTATAGTTATATTACTTAATTATTTACTCGTAAATAAGAATTTGAATATTCAATTCAGACAAGGTCGTGTGTTTCAGACAGTTATAAAATAATTTACTTTACTAAACTTGCCTTATAAAGCTTGTGGTTAAATTAACTATTATTTAAAGGCTGACCAACCATCTTTACCTAGACTGGCAACTCCGTCCCTTATAAATATTAATGTGATGTCATGTACTGAAATGATAATCACTCGTTGGTAAAATTTATTGAAAACAATACAATAGAAACAATAAACCTAGCTAGCCTAACCTAATAATGTCATGCCCGCGTGGAATGGTGGCGAGAATGCTGGCTGCATTTCCGCGCTGGACAGCCAGGCTGATCCTTTGCGCAAAAAATGAGCCAGCACTTCAAAAAAAAAGTTACGTGTTTATTGTCTTTCATGGCATATTAGCGCGGTATCTTGTGTTTGGTTGTGAAATTCTCTTTCCTTATGACGACTTGGCATTTTATTGGTGTGATTTGCATTATGATTTGGTTATTTTATCCCTTTGGATCGTTTACCTCCGGCTTGAATTACTTCTGAATGATACTGCCCGCGATTAGATATTGTGTTATATTTATTAAATAAAGTTTATATAAATTTTGAATTTGCAATCCTTACTAATATTAAACATGCGAGTGTGTTACTTTGTCGGTCTGTCAGCTGTCTACATGCGAGGTTTATCTACCAATTTTTCCCGAAATTCGGTACAGAGATAGCTACTTTCTTGGAGACAAACATAGGTATTTTATCCCGGAAAATAAGAATGCCCATGAGATATTTAAAAATCATGAATCACGCAGATGAAGTTGCGGGAGTCACCTAGTGAAGCGACTCGTATCGAGACACACGATTGGACGTTAGTAAACTTATGCAATGAGCTTTCGAATAGTCAAATTTACTGTGCACTTACAATAAATTAGAAATTAGAATTTTATTTGTTTGGCTCGCATGTTTGCTTGTTTTTACACTTGGATAGATATTATTTATGGCCATGAAAATACAGTCGTCACGATACCAAAAGCAGGTAGCTATGCAAACAATTGGGTAGTTATTATTATTTACCACGCTTACGGACCTTTTTGATGAATAGGTTTTGTTTTATGTTTTGAACTGAACCTTTCTTTGCCCGACTTGGGGAAGGCTTGGTCGTTAGCAATCATGTATGTATATGTGTTTTTCTTTGTTGGTTCCCTCTTTATTGCAAACCTACATATTTTGAGTACTGAGATATTATAAGACCATAGTATGACGTCACGGCAAATCCAATATGGGATATTTCACTGAGTTTTTTTGTCTGTTTGTCAACTCAAAATACTTCATCAGTGCACACCTAGACTACTCAAGGAATAAAATATTTAGGTTCATCGATTTTGGCTGAGCGTTGGTCAGCCAAATGGCCTCATTTCGCGCTTTATTGGCATTGCGTGTTTTATTTTACTGTCAGGCAAAGTTACTTATTCCAAACAATGCACTCATCACGTCAACAAAAAGTTATGTAAAGTGCAGCTTGCCCCGCGTAGTAAATTCTATTGTTATTTTGGTAAACCGAATATACATACTAGCGCAACTGTAATTATGTATTTTTTGCCTTTTGCAAGTGTATTTCGTTTACAGAGCGTCATTAGATTATTGTTTTTTTACGAGTATGGTTGTCGACCGGACTTTTCTTTTTGTTATTGTATCACTATTGACCCGTGATCGCTATTGTTATTATAATAAACAAAACCCTACATTAGTGCAATACTTGCAATTTGCACGTGCTTATCAGTTTTATTGCCTGCTTTGGAATTTGAAAAGGCATTGTCTGATGTGAATCAGTATTTCTATAACTTATTTATGTTGCACATTTGATAAAGCCTATCAGCCTTTTCCTACTTCCTCAGTTCACACCTAGACTACTCAATGAATCAAATATTTAGGTTCATCGATTTTGGCTGTGCGTTGTCGGTCAGTCAATCACGAAAAAAGTTGAATTAGGTTTTCATGGTATTTTTATGCGCTTTTTGGCATCGCGTTTTTATTTTACTGTCAGGCAAAATTATTAATTTCTTACAAATAACCATACACTCATTAGCACGGCAAAAAGTTATTTGAAAAATTGGTAGCTAAGCTGTATTTTAGTACTACCACGCAGTAAATTTCTATTGTTATTTTGGTAAGCTGAATACACTACCGCAACACCTGCAGGATTACATAGTTTTATTACCTTTTGCAAGTGATTATCGTTTACAGAGCGGCACTTGATGATTGTGTTATATTTTCCGAACCGGACCTTTTTTATTATTGTATCGCTATTGACCCGCGAGTCTATTGTTAGGTACCTACCATGATAAACAAAAACCTATGTTGGTGAAACACCTGCATCTGCACGTGCTTATCAGTTTTATTGCACTGTTTTGTCTTTAGGATTCATTGCGTGCGAATTAAAATAAGTTATTTTTTTTCAGAAATGGGTTCTAAAACTCCGATTTTCTAAAAAAAAAGAAATATTTACGTAGTGAACAATTAGCGAAGGCAAGGAATCAAAAAGGTTCAAAATCAAAATCAAAATCAAAATTTGTCTTCTTGCGGTTTGAACCGGAAAAAATTTAATTTGAAAATTGAAAAGATTATAAAGGACGATCAATTTTGGAAAAAAAATATGGAACAAAAACTAATAAGTTTTTATTACAAATGTATTTTGCCTGAAATAGTAGATCCCCGTAAATGGAGATCAGTGCCAATAAGAGACACCCGTTTTTAGTTTGTTTTTACATTGAAAATTCGGTTGATCGTAATCGAGCGTTCGATCACATTGGAGTCAGGGTAAAATGTGCCCAAAGGGGCTTGATTTAAAGTCACAAATTCCAACCGATTTTAATTTCGAAACGTTTCCATTTGGAGCAGTGTGAATGCAAACACGAATTTGAGCTCTAAATCAATACTATTAAGATTCATTTTACTTTAACGCTAATATGATCGAACGGTTACGGTCAATCGATGCATGGTAAAAACTAAGACCTGGCGTAGTGATATGTATATAAATACTAGATGATTCCCGCGACTTCGGCCGCGTGGATTTGAGTTTTTTGATTCCCGCGGGAACTCCTTAATTTTCCGGGATAAAAAGTCCTATGTCCTTCCCCGGGATATAACCTACCTCTATACCAAATTTCAGCAAAATCGGTTGAAAAGAAGGGCCGGGAAAGCGTAGCAGACAGGCAGACAGACAGACAGACACACTTTCGCATTTAAAATATTAGTATGGATAGTAGCATTTACTATATAAATTCTAATAATTTTATATTGTATAATGTTAAGTAAAAATCAAAATAATACTAATATTTTATTTTACTATTTTGTTTATTTTTGTACAAAATGTGTCTTATAAGTAACTAACAGAAAATAAGCAAACAAAGATAATGTTAGTATGGATGTACCTACTTAAAAACATCTATACTTACAATCATGCAACCTTCTCTTTATATGAATACACCTATATTTAAAAAAGTTTTATATGAAACGTATGTTAAGCGAATTAAAAACATTTCTTTTAAATATTGAAAAAATAATTGCCCGTTTGAAAATGGGATTAGGATCAAAACGGTTTGTCAAACTACTTTGCACCCGATGCCTTCTGTTCACTCGCTCAAACAAAGGACTATCCGAGACAAAGGATTTTATATACCTAAACCCGAGATAAATACCTAAACTTCAAAAGAGGCTCAGGGTATGTACGCTCTTAAGTAGTTAAATAAACTTCGAAAATCAACCATCAAAGTTATGCAGGTCGATCGATCAACGTCAAAAAATCGTAAAATGGATCTAATCACGTTCGGAAGTCGTAAGGCTGCAGTGGATGACTTCCCGGATCGTTTTACATCAAATGATCGGAATATTAATAGTTCCGGAAGGTTATTCGAAGATATCCAACGCATATAAAGTTACAAAGAGAATTTTATTAAATAAATAAAAAAGCACGTACAGTTACATTTAAAGTTTAAATATGAGACCAACTACACGCGGAAATACAAAGTAGTTTTATTTATTTATTTATTGAATTACGGTATACCAACGGCGAGTACACAAAGCTTAAATAAAAAATAGTACAAAAGGTTTTTATCCGTGTGGCACGCCACTTATAAGTATACACAACATTAGTAGTATGTACTGTATCTGTAAAGGGCTTACAATCTAGGTTATCGATAAATCCCGTATAACTCTTAAATTTTGTCGGACAAAAAATGCAATGATGAGAAGGAGAGAGAGATAGCTTAACGCATTCGTCTCGCGTCCTCGCGTTTTATCGTCTCAAAATTTTTCAAAAAAAAAATAAAAACCGACTTCAAAAACCACAAACACTAAAAAGTAAAAAATAATTTAATTTATTATGTATACAAGAGTTAAATTTCTATAATAACATTTTTTGGAGTCGGTACCAATAAGCCGCATGAACCGTCACCTACTCTTCATTATTGTTGACGTGACTCCACATTAGCACCGACTACAAAGAATGTTATTATAGAACTAAATTAACTCTTGTATACATAATACTTAAATTAAATTATTTTTTACTTTTTAGTGTTTGTGGTTTTTGAAGTCGGTTTTTATTTTTTTTTTGAAAATTTTTTATTTCACAATTTTTAGTGGCCCCACTGTTTTAAAATACAGGATGTAACCAGAACGAGATATGCTATGCATGGTTAAAACATACCGTTTACAAGACTATCACACTGATCGCGAGCAATTTACTCTTATCCATGAGGAGTTCCGTTCTCCATCTCCGGAGATATTCATCAGATCTTCACCAAATTGAATTGGGACCACACGGGAAGCACCAGCTTTCAAATAAAAAAAGAATCATCCAAATCGGTCCACCCAGTCAAAAGTTCTGAGGTAACAAACATAAAAAAAAAAAAAAAAATACAGTCGAATTGAGAACCTCCTCCTTTTTTTGAAGTCGGTTAATACATACTATGGTTGCTCTACATCATAGTTCTGAGGCGAGGAAATCACGCTGATTCAGAGTCGATATCCGCGAGATGAACGTGAGGCTGGCACGTTTCATGCCTGACTCATGGGCCATGACTTGGATGCTTGGATGTATCATCTACCTATGTTTGCGGGAAGTACCCGTATTGCAAATCTTTGTGCATATACTGTATACCTATGCATATAGACGTCTTAACAGTTCGCATGCGACAAGTGCCCACGGCTTTATTTACTTTGAGATTTTTTGGAGATTTCAATGTACAAATAATACCTACCTAGTTACGTATCTTTTGTTCATTTTTAGGGTTCCGTACCCAAAGGGTAAAAACGGGACCCTATTACTAAGACTCCGCTGTCTGTCTGTCTGTCTGTCTGTCTGTCTCCAGGCTGTATCTCATAAACCGTGATAGCTAGAAAGGTGAAATTTTCACAAATGATGTATTTCCGTTGCCGCTATAACAACAAATACTAAAAATTAAAAAAATATATATATATATATTAAGGGGGGTCCCCATACAATAAACATGTCCATATATCCAACAAGAATATGGATTCATTAAATAACAATACAGAAGCGACACGTAATACCTAGGTACAAGCTCAGATCATAATCGCATTGACCCCAAGGTGAAGAAACTAGTTTAGAATAACTAAGTAATAGGTATAAGCAGCGTTAATTATAACCACTAGGTACTGTAGTCTGTAATTGAGGCCGATCGGTTGTTGCCTGCATTACGTACAGTGAACCCAGTATAAATTTTAACTACTTTAGTATGTATATCGCACAAAAATAAACCTTTTGGTCATTATTTTAAGAACCTCGCTTTGTGGTGTATTGTAAAGTAGATCAATGAAATTATCCGTTCAGTTTCGCGGCCTCTTATCTCAATAACTACCGTTAGCAATAAACGAAGAGACGGATCGAACCACTTTTTGTTCTCTGGTCAACGACCTACCACTGTTTCTATATTATAGATTAAAATGTCATTAAACACTTAACTTCCATAGTATTAAGATTAGGTTCGAAGTCGGAACATTCCTTCGGAAACGATACCTAGTCGGTTTGAAATCATCGCTTTTAAGTAACTCGTTAGACTTAGGATCGATAAAAAAATCACCTGGAAACTCTTTGATTTTCCGGGATCAAAAGTAGTTTTTGTGTATCAAAATCATTAACTAAATCTGGTAAGTATGTAAAATTATTAGTCCTTGAAAATTTAACATAACAGGCGGACACACTTTCAAAATATATAATATTACTTACTTTAATTATGAATTAAGTATCATACTTGTGATCATACTAATATTATTTTAAATGCGAAAGTGGGTTTGTTTGTTGGTTTGTCCTTCAATCACGCCGCAACAAAGCAATGGATCGACGTGATCTGCATGGGTTTAGTTGAGGACCTGGAGAGTGGCATAGGCTACTTTTTATCCCGGATAATTAAGGAGTTCCCGTGGGAATTTAAAAAAACTTATTCCACGCGGACGAATAGTAGCGGTCATCAGCTAATACTACATAAAATAGGTCCTACGAATGTATGTATTAAGTCACTAATCACGAATCACGATTGATCATCCAGGGGCATATGAAAATTTCCTACAGCGTTCATAAACAGTTTTATTATGCAAGTTTGCTGATAGAGCCGGCATTCGCCAAACAATGGTCTGCTATGAACACTGAACCCTGCGACTTGCGAGCTAAACATCCGGATGTTTTGCCCATCTCGGTGCAACGGAATGTTCATTGTGGAACATGATACTTAATATGTATTATGTTCATTACTTATGAAGTCATTACGCTATGTAATACCTCCTATTAATACCTCCTTGGCTATACGTTGGACCCATAGAGTTAATTGGACCAAATGTAGTCGATAATTCCGAATATAGCGCTGATTTTTGAGTTAGGTAGTTAGTTTCTTTCAGGCCTGCAACAAAAAATGATTCCGAAGTTGTAAGTATTGTTTTTGTTGTTGTAATTATTTATCACCGTGCAGATAGGCCAAATCCGATAAAATATCAAATAATAACTAAGTACGTGACTAGGAGGCCACAAAGATAGATTAAAATTTTACATAGAAGTTTAAAACGAAAAATAAAATAAATAAAGCTAACTAATCGAAACCCGACCTACCTAATTCTCGCTAGAACCGCTGCAGTCTTTGTAGATATAACAACGGCATCTGTCCTAGCCTTCGAGAATTTCATAGACTAAGTATGTTTCTATTTAAGTAGGTTTTAGAATAAAATCAGTGGTCTACGATCCGAGGCATCGCATCAGGGTCTAGCTTTTGAGTTTTGACTTTGAGCTCAATCGTGGAACAAAGGAAGCGTTCGCTATCGCTTATACACCCTACAACTTTACTTCAGATGGATAACGATAGGATATATTATGTATTAGCCAATGAGCAGGGATTGTTTCCGTTATCTATGATACTGGCTGAGGAATATACCTACATAACAATATATCTAGAGACTTTTGGGTGTGGACACTGAAAGTATCAAAAGCAGAATCTAGGGTACCTACATTACATGCTTAGGTAATAGGTAAGTATTGTTAAAGTACTACGAGTACTTTTGAATACCAGCAGGTAAATATGTAGGTAGTAGGTACTAAATAACCTGTTGGTATTTAATCGTAGTACGTTATTATTTGCTAACGAGGCAATGTACTGCCATCAAAACACGATCGACCTTGGAAATCGAGCAATAGGTATTCTATACGTTGCACAGTGCACTCAACAGTCAACCATGACCTCGTTGTGCGCTGCTGAACGCCTTAGCCGGGTGTTTCAAAACTCTGATATCGAAGGAGAAGCATAACGCACGAAGGGTGTATACGCCAGGTTGTCACCCAGAACGCGCGTGTACACGTGTAAAAGTAGGTGATTTGTAAGTAACTAATACCACCACAGTTTATTCCCAGCACAGGCATCGTAGGTGACGAAAACGATGCAAATTAGGTCTTCTCACGCGGAAGACCTCATTTAGGCCGAAAGCCACGACCGCCGCTGGGCTTGAGTGGCATCAAAACGCTGCCTAAGAAATGCCCGAGTAAGGAGGCTAAGCCTCGACGCCACAGCCCACAATCGTGAAGAAAAGTCCCAAAATATTAATTAACTTCTATAACTAGAGCCGTATTGATTATACTTCATATACTACAACTAGACCTCTGTAAAACAACCTAAAGGTCGGGATCAGCCGCAGATAATATTTACCAGCTGAAAAAACTGTAGTCGATAAAACGCTTAGGCCTCCTGTGAGTTAAATTCCAGTCACGTCGCGTTACACAATCAAACAAAGCCGACCTTGTAGTACCTAAGTAAGTTCTACATAATATACCTCTGCGCAAGCGCATCATTAGGGTTATCATCAAAAAGTGCCTCATTGACCATGCGAAGCGAAGGTCTCTGAGTCCACTTTTTTTGTTTTTTTTAAATATATAGGCTAGTGCTTGGCTGCAATCAGACTTGCTAGCAAGTGGTGATGCAGCCTAAGGTGGAGCGCGCTTGCCTAGAACATGCCTATTCACTCTTGATTTGAAGGTACCTATATTAAAAGAGGAGGGGAAAACGAAAGCCAGAAGGGCATTCCATATCCTAGCGGTTCGAATTAGAAACGAGGAAGCAAATCGCTTCGTACGAGCCCGCGGAATTTCGACTGGGTAAGGGTGCAGACCTTGTCTTGAAGCTTTACAGCTTCGAACTGACCAGCGCTTTGTTACTAATGAGTCTCCTGGCGCGACGATCCACCGAATCCAATGCATCAAGCTGGTACTTGGCAGAGCCATCCCATAAATGGCTACAGTACTCCATGCACGACCGAACTTGTGCTTGGTACAGGACAAGAAGCTGTTCCGGCGTGAAGTACCGCTTGACTTTGTTGAGGATGCCAAGTTTCTTGCCAGCTGTTTTTGCCTTGGATTCGAGGGAATTTGCACTTGCCGTCGGTCCGTCCGTCTGTCAGAGAAAATTCAATTCAATTTTAAATATAATATGTAAACCGATGGCCTCCAGCTGAATATGGCTTAAAAAGTTATAAAAATCATTATTTCAGGGGGGCTCTCATAGAAGCGAATGCGAAGTAAAACATTTTTTATAGTGTTACATAGGGTTGCGATATACGAGTATATCATTCATAATTAAGAATAGAGCCCAAAAATATATTTTTTTTAATTTTTCCCCTAAAATTGACGAAATGGGGGGCTTTCAAAGTGGAGATTTTCTAACATTTATTTTAGTTTATTCGTTTGTTCTTACAAATAATAGACGTTAGCACCATCTCCATAATAAAAAATAGTCTACTGATAGTACTGATGTCTATGAACGTAAAGATAGTTAAAACTATCTTATGGATGCCGCGAGGTCTCAGTTTGGGGCGAATCACTAAAACGACCACCAATAAAACGTTAAAACCAATAAAACGTTGTATTGAGTGACTGACAGACAAACGGCTGAACGCGCAGTCTCTTTGGATTTAGCATAACCGGTCACTGTGTATCGATATTGTTATATTGTGTGTTATACTGGTGAGTCATAAGTGCGCGTGCGTCGTCGACCACTTTCTTTGCAATTTCTTGAGTTTTATCTCCATTTAAGTACTTACCTACCTACCAAGACAACAAATTATTATTACTTACTTATAATAAGAACTGTCTTGTAAACTCAATAAAAGATAATTAAGTAACTACTCTGTTAATAAACTAATCACTAAACAAATAAATAAACCTATTAGGTCAAACCAAAAACATAATTTATTCAGACTTTTGTGTACTAATCTACTTCCATACTTACTTACTACAGATAACTTATTATGTTTTAATGAATAAATACTTAAAGCAGAAAAATGTGTTTATCCAAGTTATCTGTTTAGGCTTCTCAGACTTCAGAATAAAAGTCTTTTTCTTATAATAAAAATCCTAATTAGAATATGAGCTAAGCAACTCGCAAAGATATGGAAATATCCTGAATGCCTAGTTCTTAAGTAATTAAAAATGGTAATCAATTTTCTGTACTTTGTTTACTAATTGTATAATTTTTTTTTTTCCATTACCAGTTAGCCCTTGACTGCGATCTCACCTAATGGGAAGTGACGATGCAGTCTAAGATGGTGTATATATAGACCAAAGAACCACAATATATCACATAAAAAAATTATATCAAAGTTATTCAGTTCTGAAACAGAAAACCTCTCAAAATAAGTCTCAACATTAACAATGTAGGTATAGAACCTGATTAGTAAATACTAAATAGGTATGTAACTTCACCCTTAATTAATCAAACAATGATATTTATACCGGCGGAATGGTTGTTGCGATATATTATATAATGCAGTCTATCACTAAATATGTGTAGTGATAGATTTAACGTACTTATGTACTTTTTAATCTCTGTTTTATTGAAGTAGGTACATAATTAAGTACATAATAAAATGTTCTGAAACAGACTGCAAACAATTTATACTCATACATATTAATGATAATTTGATACACCTAGTGGCACACAGGAACATCGCAGTAAACCAATCTTAACAAATTCATAACTTAAACGTACCATTTCTCAGTCTAACTAACATTATCGCATCTTTGCCATACCTTGGAATACAGTTGGAAGGTGTCCTGTCCACTTCCCAGGCGGCAAAAAGTTTCATGGGAACAGGTTTCGATGTATTAGTCATCTTTTCTGATTTATTTTTCTCGGTCATTTTAAATCGGCACCAATAACAACAAGGTAGAACTTTCACAGCACTGCACTGAGCAAGAGTTTTAACTTACATTGTCATATAATCACTAAACATAACACTGTAATCATTTTTATTTTACCACAATACGTATATGATACCGATCCCGACACGAACAACAATACTCAGCACAATTTTTTATAACGCTGCTGGTAATATCGGCGTACTTGTCGGCTACGAATAAGGAGCACGAAAGCAGCGTTCGATACCTTTAACAAATGGCATGAATGGCATGTAAGTGTTGCTAGGTCTAAAAGATTTCATTTTCATGGTGCTTGAACTGTGTGAATGTCGAATCAGGGATCAGAAAACAAAGGACCTAACGGAGTTTGGTAGGTATTGGATAATAACCAGCACCAAAATGAAAGAGAAAATAAATGAAACTATGAACCAGATAAATAGAAAGCCAATTTTATTATAAAACTAGGTACCTAAATATTTAGTGATAGAATATATATTAAAACTTCATTCCATTCATGGCAGAACAAAATAATGTACTCTGTGGTTAACAAGTATCAATAGGGTTGCAAACTTGCAAGTAAATTAAGTTTAACGATCATATCGATATTACTGTGTCCGTATAATATCGAAATCTTGAAAGTCTGTATTTATAAGAACAAGTTACCGATAATTGAAAAGTAGATAGATAGATAGATAGATAAATTCTTTATTGCCACACATAAATTACAGAAAAAACTTAATTATAAACAAAATACAGAAAACAACACGTGCGCAAGGGCGGTCTTATCACTAAAAGTGATCTCCTCCAGACAACCCATTTCATAAGGAAAATTAAAAAGAAGCGGGAAAGTGCAACAATAAACATGCAATAATTATATACTACTTAAACTATACATACTAATAATACATAAATAACTAAATTAATAAATATAAACACATATACAAAATATATAGCAGTACATACATAAACTTACATTCAAAAAAAAAAAAAAAAAATACTTAAATATTCTATAGCACATTAGAAAGATAATATTCCTTTACACGACTCTTAAATATGTTTAAAGACTTTGCCTGCCTAATGTCGCTCGGCAATTCATTCCATAGCAGTACAGCCTTAACTGTGAAAGAATTACTGTACGCCCCTGTATGACTAGGAGGGATTTTTAACTTATTGTCATTTTTCGACCGCAAACAAAAAGGTACATCATAGCTGCCAAGAAAGTTGAATCGCTCTTTTAGGTAAGGTGGCGTCTGAGGATAATATAAAATGGAGTACAAGAGAGAAAGAGCGTGCAAATTTCTACGAGATCGGATTGGCAGCCATTTCAACTGAGCACGAAATACAGACACATGATCATATTTCCGTAAACCATATATGAAACGTATACATACATTTTGCAATCTATCAAGCTTGTTCAGCATGGTCTCTGATAAATCCAGATAGCAAACATCAGCGTAATCTAAAATAGGCAACAGCAAAGTATTAGCCAAAAGGATTTTAGTTTTTACAGGTAAAAAATGTTTCCACCTCCTTAAGTACCCAACAGTATTGGTATTGGTAAGTATATGCTTAAACTAGCGGACACCTGCGACTTCGTTCGCGTGGCATACATTTTTAACATCCACAGGCACTCCCTAATTTTCCGGGATAAAAAAGCCTATGTCCAGGTCCTCATCTATACCCATGCAAGAAATCACGTTAATCCGTTGCTCTGTTGCGGCGTAAGTGAAGGACAAACTCTCTATTTAACGTCCTTGGGGATAGAAATTACAAAAATTGTGAAATAAATATTTCATAATTTTAAAACGGAAGCCCGAATACCAAGTTTCATGGCAATAACTTGGAAAACGATGGAATTTCATACAAACTTTCAACCCTTATTTAACCCCTTTGTGGGTGGAGTTTTTACACAATATAAATTGTGACACACGTGCTTCTTTATTTTTTACCTAAAGCCGAAAGATATCAAGTTTCGTAGATATAACTTGAAAAATATCTTGTAAAATATAAATGAAGAAAGATGTGTTTCACAGTTTTTGATAATTAGACTCCAAAGGGGTTAAGTAGGGGTTGAAAGTTTGTATGAAAGATACAAACTTTCGACCCCTACTTAACCCCTTTGGAGTCGAATTATTAAAAACTGTCATACAAACTTTCAACCCCTACTTAACCCCTTTGGAGTCGAATTATCAAAACCTGTGAAACACATCTTTCTTCATTTTTAACCCGCAGCCAAGTTTCTATATCTATACTAATATTATAAAGAGGAAAGATTTGTTTGTTTGTTTGTTTGTAATGGATAAACTCAAAAACTACTCAACCGATTTTAAAAATTCTTTCACCTATAGAAAGCTACATTATCAGCGAGTAACATAAGCTATATTTTATTTTCAAAAAAATTAGAGATCCTTACGAAAATTGCAATAATGTGAACTAAGTTGGAAAAAATCGTCTCTTTTGAGAGCTTACGTGGCGTGCGCTGCGTGAATAGTTAAAGTTACACGAAAACAATGTATGGTGGAATTATTCCTCTTAAAAAGTTCTAAAAAAAGTCCGCGATAGCATATATCTAAGGTATTTAAGGTTGACTCACAATAACCATTTTTATGATTTTCAAATTTGGTCTAAACCAATGCTTTACTTGCGAAGATGTTTTTACCGACATAGTATTAATAAAATTAATCCTTATCAAAATAAATATGTTATTCATCTCAAGTATCTAATTAAGATAAAAATTGACCTTTACATCATGGCGGGCTGGCGGCTGTGGCAGGTGTGGTGAGGACGGCGCGTACTCTTACAATGTAATATTAAAATATTAAAACCTGCCCACTGCCCACTGGCTATGTTTGGTATCAGCTACCCGTGCGAAGCCGGGGCGGATCGCTAGTATTGGCTATAACTTGAAAAACGACGGACTTTCATACAAACTTTCAACCACTATTTCACCCCTTTGGGGGTGGAATTTCGAAAACCCCTGTTTTAGTGGATACCTAGACTTCACAAAGAACACACTCTCCAAATTTCATGTCTCTAGGACCAGCGGTTTTGGCTGTGCGTTGATATATAAGTCAGTCACTCAGTCAGTCAGGAAGTGCGATCGTTACTCGTTACCATAGATTGGCCGATACCAAGTTACCAAGGATTACGTTACCAAGGATTTACATACTTACCTACATAATGTAATATATAGTTTTAAAAAAAAAAAGCAACTGCTGAGTTTCTTGCCGGCTCTTCTCAGCTTCTCAGAATCTGTTTTCCAAACCGGTGGTAGAGTCAAAACATGACGTAACATAAGAGACACCTGTATGTCCTACATGTTTTAAACAAATGAATTGAATTGAATTGATACTTGAGAACGTGTGTGATATTGGTTTAATATTGTTACAAGCGTAAAATGCGCCCAATAATCGATAGCATACCAAATAACTATGCATACTATCTATATTCTATAGTATCTATATACAAAATATGAGTATGTAGCTAATGTCCACGACTCCTTCCGCGTGGATTGAGGTTTTTTTTGGTTCCCGTTCTGGCGTGATTGAGTAACAAACATCCATCCATCCATACATCCATCCAACCAAACTTTCGCATTTATAATATTAGTATGGAGTATGGATTGATAATAATATTCTCAGGTACAAGTAATGATACAGTGGCCTATTTCTAACATTTATTGTAAGTGAGGAACTATCGACAGTGAATCGATAAATTCACAACACTGCAACACTATATTGTAAGATTTAACATTGACAATTCTCTGACACTGACAATGACGTTGACAATAAACGTATCATAAAGCGCAGCAATGAGTAAAGAGTACTTCCTTCGTCAATCGTCATTGTAGCGCAGCCCCAATGACGAAGGAAGTATTAAATTAACTATACTAGTGGTTCGCCCCGAACTGAGACCTCGCGGTATCACAGAGCGCCATCTATTGACATCATTGTGAAGTTCTGTTAAAAATATCATCATCATTAAAAATTAAATAATTTCGTTTCCTTATAATGTTTATCTAATTTTAGTATTTGTTGTTCAAGTACAGGATATAATTCAAATAATTGATCAAGTTTTAGGCTTGAGAGTTCAGAAAATTGAGAGTTCTGAGGTCAACTTTGGACGTTAGAAAATCGCCACTTTGAAAGCCCCCCATTTCGTCAATTTTAGGGCAAAAATTTTAAAAAATATATTTTTGGACTCTATTCCTAATTATCTTTAAAATGATATACCGCAACCCTATGTAACGCTATAAAAAATATTTTACTTCGCATTCGCATCTATGAGAGCCCCCCTGAAATAACGATTTTTATGACTTTTTAAGCCATATTCGGCGGGAGGCCATTGGTTTACATATTATATTTAAATTTGAAGTAATTACGTTCAGCAATTCAGAAGTTATAAGGCTCTGACAGACGGACGGACGGACGGACAAGTGCCAATTCACCCAAGTAGACTCAGAGACCTTCGCTTCGCTCGGTCAATTATTTACTCATTAGTTTAAGGCCTAGTCCCTTAGTTTAAGGCCTAGTCCTAATTCTGGGCTATTCAATTTTACACCCATCACTGCTACGGAAGTCCAGAAGCATATCATGGACATAAAATCTGATGCCATCGGCAGTGATGGTGTGAGTCGTAAAATGATTCTACTTCCTTCGTCATTGTAGCGCAGCCCCAATGACGAAGGAAGTATTAAATTAACTATATTATTTAGGTACTCATTAGTTTAAGGCCTAGTCCCTTAGTTTAAGGCCTAGTCCCTTAGTTTAAGGCCTAGTCCTTTAGTTTAAGGCCTAGTCCTAATTCTGGGCTATTCAATTTTACACCCATCACTGCTACGGAAGTCCAGAAGCATATCATGGACATAAAATCTGATGCCATCGGCAGTGATGGTGTGAGTCGTAAAATGATTTTGCTGGCGCTTGACATAATCCTACCTGTCCTTTGCCATATTTTTAATCACTCTCTTTCCTCTAACACTTTTCCGAATATTTGGTGCTCGGCTTATGTCATTCCCATTCCTAAAATTTCCAATCCTTCTACCTTTTCTCACTATCGACCAATCTCAATTCTTCCATTTTTATCGAAAGTGCTTGAACGTGTGGTCCACATTCAACTTTCACTATTCCTCTAGCACAATATTTTGAGTCCATATCAATCCGGATTTCGCCCTGCAGCCCCCCTAGCATGGGCCGGAGATAAAAATTTTATCCCCCGATTTTATCCACTGACAAGGGATAAAATTAACTTAACCACCTCTCAGAGCACGG
The DNA here is from genome assembly GCA_917051295.2 of Erebia ligea. Classification (NCBI taxonomy): domain Eukaryota; kingdom Metazoa; phylum Arthropoda; class Insecta; order Lepidoptera; family Nymphalidae; genus Erebia; species Erebia ligea. Next base: position 8,306,101 of record OU785236.1, read on the forward strand.
CAACAGGGGAGAGGAGAAGTTTATCCCCTTTAGACATTTCACCGGGACTCGGGGGACTATTTACCCACCGTTATTTAGCGTTTTTATTGATTTATTTAGGAATAAATTTTTTATCCTTTCCTCGGGGAGAAAATTGTCTCGGCCCATGCTAGGGGGGCTGGGCGATTGTCTAAAAATGACAGCTACAGTGCAACGATCGCAATCGCCTCTGATTGGATTTCTTCCACTATTGGCCAAAATCCATTGACGCAGCAAAAATACCATAAATTTAGCCAATCAAAACCATTGAGACTGTAACAATGATTGATGCAGGTTTTATATAACCGCCCTGCAGGGCACAGCACTGTGACAGCTTTGATCAAAATTTGTCAAGGTACGGGAATAATAGCCGGTAACCCTACTTGATTTCTCAAATGCCTTCAATACGGTTGATTTTGATATTCTCCTAGCTGTTCATAAGTCATAAATGTCTCCTCCGATGCTATTGGCTGGTTTCGTTCCTACCTTTATGATCGCAAGCAATGCATTAAATACTCGTCATTCTGCGTCTTAGTGCGGGTGTACCTCAAGGAGGTGTTCTATCTCCCCTCCTCTTTTCTATTTTCATCAACTCTATCACTGACCTTCTCTCACTATCCTTTCATCTCTACGCTGACGACTTGCTTTACACATCAACAACCGTCGACGATCTCTGTGGTGCTATAGCACGACTAAATTCCGAACTCTACTGTGAGCAACTGGAGTAAGTCGTATGGGTTGTGTGTAAATGCAAGTAAGTCGCAGGTTTCTTTATTTGGATCAGAGCCCCAATCATGTAAGAATTGTCCATCAAACGTTAAAGATTTTCGTCAAAGTAAAATAAACCATAACTGCATTGGTTTAGAGCTCAATTTCGTCTGCCCATTCTTATACGTTTAGGTAGTACGATACCCTAAACGTATAAGAATGGGCAGACGAAATTGAGCTCTAATTCAATGCCGTCATTGTTTATTTTACTTTGACGAAAATCTTTAACGTTTGATGGACAATTCTTACGTAATCGGGGGGCAAGGCAGCAAATTGCCAAAATTAACCCCTCATCTCTCCCTCCTGTAGTATTCAATGGCACTAATCTGGAAATTTGCAGCATTGTCAAAAATCTGGGTCTTGTACAATGGACAACTCCTTTTCCTGGGCTCCCCAGATAGCTGCAGTTAGTCGGAAGATCTACGCCGTGATCGGTATGTTGAGAAGATGGAAAAACTTTTTACCTGTCAAAACCAAAATATCCCTGGCTCAATCACTTCTGCTTCCCCTCTTAGATTATGCAGATTCATGCTATTCTGATTTACCACAGATTCTCCTTAATAAGCTTGAACGTCTGCAAAATATGGCTATCAGATTTGTGTTCGGGCTGAGAAAATTTGACCATATAGGTAACTCAATATCGAGTCCAACTCAAATGGCTCACCGTTAAACAACGCCGTAATTTCCATATCCTTTCTCTTCTCTTCTCCATCTTCCACATACTCCTCCATATTTAAAGGAAAGATTTCATTTTCTTCGGTCTAGCCATCTTCTCAACCATCGTTCAAAGAACGACAACAAACTAACGATGCCAAGCTGTTATGTAACTTTCAAACGTCGTCTTAAAAATTACTATGTATCGATATAAAATTATAAATATCTAACTAGTAAAGCTCGTGTAAGTAAGTTTATGATATCATAACTATTTATTGAGTATAGTAAGTATTATGTTTATTTTATTTTTATATTTATATTGTCATTTAAGTAAAATAGTATGTAATTATAGTATGTACTGTTAAGTAAGTTTATTAAATTGTAATAGTTAGTTGTAATAGAGTAGGTTGTTATAATTTTTCTTTTAGAAATTTACACGTGTGCACCGCCCTGTCATCATGCAACCAATCTCCTTTCAGAAAGGTTGGAAGAGATCACTCATAGTGATAAGGCCGCCTTTACACCGTAACAAGTTGTAAATCACAGTTGTAAATCCTGTCACCATTAGTACTCTTTTACCCTTGGAGGAAGGAATTACGACTGCTTTACCCCACCGGAGCGAAAAAGTTCTATGTCTATGGTTTTACCTCTGTTTTGTTATTTTGTTTGTGTGTAGTAGGTAGTGTTTTTACTTAAACAGGTATAGACTGGCTAAGCTAAGTCTGCAGCAGTAAGAAAATGGTAGAATTTGAAAATCTGTTGATGACAACACAGAGTGTAATGCGAAAAAACGCACTTGATACTTGTGTTTTTTGTTTTTAATCTGCTTTCCTGGGAGTGTGGTCATTGTTCGTTTTAGTACATTTCAAAGAGTAAAATGTAAATAGAGGGCACAATTTTGACAGCGTAATAAGGTAGAGCATACATCCCCGTATTTATATAAATTTTATATATAATATTTGCAGTGAATTCATCTGCGTGGATTTCAGCTATAAACTCACGCAGAAACCATATGTTTTTGTTCAGGGGATGAGTCAAAAAAGGTAACAGACAAACGGTTATTTTCGCTAACTACTCTTCGCTACTACTAATATTAGTATGAATCTACTGATGCTAAAGATTAACAACAAAAATTATTACTTGATCAGGGGAGATCTTTTGAATTACTTAAGGAGAGCATAAATGAATTAAAACATAAAATGAAATGAATGAAATATTCTTTATTGTACACCAAAGACATAACATTAATAATCAGAATCAATAAAATAAAACAATAAAAATTATCAATATTGACTTTTGTTTCCCGTGCTGCACGCTTTTTGCCGGGAGTCCTCCAGATTCCCTGATTAGTTTGGCCCTCATTTTTAATAACTCTTAAGGTTCGTTCGCTTACACCTGGAAATAAATGAAAATAATTTATTTTTTTCGCATAATCGCCAAAAAATAGTTGGGGGTTCCGTCTAGACTCTCTTGACCCCTCCTTAGACCCGACAGCTTTTGATCAAGGCAGCACGTTTCTAAATCTAAAATCCCACCCCAAAAAAAACAAAATTTCAATTTGAGATGGATGGATTGACTTATTCCAAGTTTCTGAAGGGCATCCTGGAGATGAGGCTTTAACTCTTCGCTTATTCCACCTTGAATTTATACTATAATTAATAAAAAGTATTAAAACTTGATAGGATTTTGCTGTCAGTTTTTTTCGCATATTATCCATCATAATTACACGATATGAACAGGCGAATATAAACCGTTTAAACGTTTTATATAACTAATCTAGTATTGTATTCAAAGATCGAAAGGCAAAATATCAAAACCGTTTGGTCAACTTACTTGTCGACTCTTCAATTTCTTGTAAACATTGTTGTTTTTGGCTTAGGACAGCATCGTGATCTTCCTTTACTTCTTAGAATTTAAGAATCATGTTATAAAATAACTCGCACACATTATTTTGAATAGGTTTATCCATTATTTCACTATTTTCACTTTTATTTTCGAAATATTAAAACGAACTGATAGCTGAATTGACAAATCAGTGACAAATGTAAGAACACAGATTAGACGAATGTTTTTACTTTTTTTTAAGTGTTGCCCTTTTATTCCGTGCATAGAATAATGCGGCAGTCGTAATTCCTTCCTCCATGATTCCGTGGCAGAGTTAGCGTGGCCAGACTCTAGCTCAGGCTACAGCACAGACTACAGTGTATTACAGCAAGCTTTGTATATGGAAACCTCCGTCGTGGGTAAAAAAGGAACCCTATCACTTCGTTGTCCGTCTGTCTGTCTGTCAACCATCTTTTTCTCGGGAGTCGGGCGTGGAGTTATCAAGTTGAAATTAATATCAAACACTACTAAAGGTCCACAAGTCACAGGTCCCTTGGAGCTGTAAAAGAATCAAGCTCCAAAATCAATGCCATCAAAAGATGCGACCGCGTGTGCCGCATCACAGAGTACATTATGTGCCGCATATTTTGACACTCGCCAATTTAAACCTAAGTTCTTCCTTCCTTATGTTTGTGGGTCTTCCCGTTGACCGAGAATCATAATATTTGGCAAGAAGCAAGTTCTCAAGGTCTTTAGCACATTATTAGTCCTTTATGAAAAAAATAAAAAATCCGAAAATCGATTATTTATTAGGGTTCCGTACGTAGGACTAGTAGGGTGTAGTTTGTTTTTGAAGTGCCTTAGGTAAGCCAGTTATTTCTGTAGCTGATTACTTACATGTTGATAAGACATCTTTCTTGTTATTTACTTACTAAAATAGTTTATATTGTGTGGTGGTACGGAACGCTTTGTGCGCGAGTCCAACTCGCACTTGACCGGTTTTTTTTAAATCCACTACAATAATTTAGCTCTTGACTGTAATCTCCTGATGTAAGTGGTGATGCACGAGCTAACCTGTTAGGGGTAGGGAGTTTAATAAACTCATACCTACCACTAATCGGTTTCTAAACGGAAGGGTGGTAACCAGCCACGACCGAAACCTCCCAACTGCTCCCAACTGACCAAACTAGAGAAAATTCAGAAAAACATATCTATTTATTCCCAATTAATTGACCCTGACATGGGGGTAAGGGGGAGCACCAACATATAGGTACTTAAGTGCCCCAATTGTCAACCTCACCTGCCAGTGGTGCCCCCTGCGAATTAGCGAACGAGGATATGACGACCGAAGAATGGCGGGATAACCATTCCAAACTAATGCTATATAGGCTCGAAATAGCACAGACTGGAGACGGGCAGCAGCGTCCCTGGTGCGAAGAAGCCTAGCCCTGTGCTGACCAACCCGCCTGCCCAGCGTGGTCAGTATGGGCACTACTTTCTATGAGCAGCGCCAACAAACAAAGGCCCCCAGTTCCCGGCAGCCCCGCTATTCCCGACTACGGTAGCGGTCGCGGTCACGGCGGGGCAGGGGGTGCTACGAACCTCCAGCTCGCTGGTCCGATGACCTAAAGATGGCGGGTAGCGGGTGGATAAGGAAGGCGGAGGACCGTGTTTGGTGGCGCGCTTTCGAAAAGGCCTATGTCCAGCAGTGGATGCATACAGGCTGATGGATGGATGGATAGAATTGACCCTGCCAGTATCGAATCCGGGACCTCCCACCATAAGATTACTACGCTCATAATATCTATATATATATAAATCTCGTGTCACAATGTTTGTCCTCAATGGACTTCTAAACCACTTAACCGATTATAATAAAATTCGCACACCATGTGCAGTTCGATCTAACTTGAGAGATAGGATAGTTTATATTATATAGATTAGGATTATTAGTGCTACCCGTGCGAAGCCGGGGCGGATCGCTAGTATTATAATATGTCTTTGCTGCGCTCACCACCATTTGCCAGCGAGGTCTAAAATATGTAAATCTGATTTTTGACACGTCGTGTTTATTAATAATTCAAAGAATCTAGGTATGCTAAAGGTATTGACGATCATTCGGTTTCGAAAGTAACGGTTTTTTAGAGAGCTTATTTTCTAATATCCCGAAGACATAAAACAATGCTCTAGGCATTCTGGAGTACTATTCATTATGGACGAAAGAAATAAATTATTTAATTAATTTTAATGAATATTTTATATTTGAATAAGAACAATAAAAACAGTTTGTAAAAAATAAAATAAACTCTTAAACATAATAATATAGGTAAAGGTAAAGTCTTCAATTCTATGATCATAATATTGACAAATAATCAACTTCACATTCACAAACTTAGACATTTAAATATGTATTGGAATGGCACTAAAAAATAACATACCTATAGTATACCTATTAATAAATTGTTCATACTTAATTACACAATAATTAAGTTTCTTATTGCTTATTATAATAGATCTGCAAATAGAATGTGCATCAATTATTTCTTTATACCAACTACTAAGTACGAAATGCATCTACAATGAAAAAGACTGGCTGCTGAACTTATAAATAACATTAAATATATTATATTTGTATAGTTACTTAAACTAAATACACTACAAATTCATTTTCTTCAATTCTTGCACTATCCCAAAACCTTGTATAACCCTTTTGAAAATGAGTGACTACATAGACTAGAATTTGAGTTGGTTATATATTATTAATAAATTGATGTCATTCATATTTTAGTTTGGTTCGATACATGCTGAATGTATGATAATTGTTTTTTCCCCTAATGACGTTCAGTGTCTTTCTGACCTACACAAAATAAAATAAAAATATTGCTCAAAAAATTGAATCAGATATTTTGCAAGATATTTAAGTTTAACTTGGTCAATTTCACCCTACTATTAAGGTGCAAACAAACCACATTAGACAGTGTTTTGGCGTGTTGTATAGCACAGGTAACGTTTTTATATTATCATGTATGACTCGAATGCTTTGTGACGTATATGTCCTATCACGACACACCACTACTAGTTTGTTTGCATCTTTACATGTAGTGAATGGGATGGTATGCCCATTGGTGGGCATGGGCTTCGGTTCATTTGGCGACTTCTGGAGGGCAGTCGGGCTGCGCGGAAGGATGGGCTGCACGAAAAGCCGGATGGTTTTCGAGTTCACGATCGATGCGAAGGATAATTGGGAATGGGCGTAGATCAACATGAAATCTGAAAATGTGTAAAAACCATTTTTAAACAATTTTCAATAAAGTGGGTCTTATATTATGGTGGTTATTATAGTGGTTATTATTTGGCACTTAAATTTTTAACTGACAATTTTTTTAAATCTCAAGCCACAAGCTTGTAACAGCGTCATATCGTGTACGCAAGGTGTAGAAATCCTTTGTGGGGTCGAGTGTACGCTTTTATAACATGGTACCAAAAGAGTTTCTGGAGTTGACATTGCATAAATTTTTTAAGCAGCATCTGTTAAGTCGAGGTTATTATAGTATTGATTATTGATTTTCTCAATGAAAAAGTTGCATGGAAGCAACTGGCTTCGCATCCAGCAACCCACAAGTCAGTGTAATACTTGTTGTGACATATGCATTTTATATTATTTACAAATTGTTACATTTTTCTGTTTTTGAAAAGAGCAACTGCTGAGTTTCTTGCCAGTTCTTCTCAGTAGAATTACCTTTCCGAACTGGTGACGGTAGATTATTACGACTTATCATAAGTGGCACAAGTTGTCCTACATGAAATAAATCATTTCATTTCATTATTGTGTTGTATATTACGTATTAATGTCTCATGCATCAACATTTGTCCTACAACAGACTTATATGTCTTGTCTTAATATTCTTAGACACACAATAAAGTTTCTGGATAGGTCCAATGATAAACCCCCAATGGGATATAATGGGAATGATAAAACTTATTCAGTGTGATTTAGCTTTTGTCCTTCAAAACTGGTTTTTACAAAACTTGCAGCAAAGGTGGAAGATTGACTAGTCCCTTTTAGTTTCTTCTTTACATAATATTCAGAATGTATTAAAAACATACCGTAATTTCATCAGTTATTTTTTATAAGTAAGTATATAATATATATGTATGGATTTAAAAAAAGCTATATACCTTCTCGCATTAAAAACTTGTGGAACAAGGCAGCAGTCAGCAAGTGTAATCTCATCCCCAACACAATACTTTCCAGCGCAGGAAGACAGTTGTTTCTCAACCGCTCTGAACCCTCTCATAATCCAATGCTGAGCCCATTCTTTCTTTTTCTCTTCACCTACATAGATTAGGACTATTAAGTTCTGGAGAGGCTGGATGCCTGATGATATTATCTGGAATATAATATTACCCATTTAATGGCAAGTAAAAAAGAAGCTGTGTGGTGTCATTTGACACCCAGTATTAACTTTTCTATTTAAACAAAAATAAATTGAATACAAATGTGGTGCGAGTGGGATTAGCCAGGTCCTCACGTTTTATCGCTCCAATGCTCGTATGCTCTAACAAATTCATAGAAGCAAGGGTTCTCAACCTGCCATCCTCAGTCCTCAGTATAATCAGCTGTTTGGTACAAATATTGACTTGTATCACTTTGTCTTTTGGCACTACTATGTATGCAGGTGTAAAACTTGCCCTGACTTCACAATATAATAAATACTTGCCTCACAAATTTCACGAACTTTAGCTCTCTTATAGCAATCTTGAGGTAGAAGTGGCCTTTGAGGTCTTGACTCCTCTAAATAGTTCATAATACTCAATGACTCTATAAATGTATGCCCATCTGAAAACAGGTAAATAAATACCACAAAATAAAATATTATAATAATCATTTCATTTTTTTATCCACTACTTATGGTAGCGGGCTAACCTGTTAGGGGCATGGCAGTTATATTAAACTCATACCCCTATACAGTTTCTACATGGCATCGAACCGGAATGCTAAATCGCTTGGCGGCATGTCTTTGCTGGTAGGGTGATAACTAGCCACGGCCGAAGCCTCCCACCAGGCCAGACAAGGGAAAATTCAGAAATTATAAATTCCCAAATTGACCCTGCCAGGGATCGAACCCAGGACCTCCACACATTAAGACAACAGTGCTCAACACCGAGGTTGTCAAAGCCTGCCTGTCCTGAAGGGTGATAAATGAATAACAACATCTAATATACCTATGGTTAATGATGGGACTTGCTCCATGGGGTTCACCTCCCTGTATTCATTGCAATGTTGTTCCCCACCACCTTTTATGAGGCTAACAGCTTTTATATCATACGGGATTTCCTTCAAGTTAAGTGCTATTCGCACCCTCCATGAGCATGAGCTTCGCCAGTATGAATATAATACTGGCTGAAAACAATAAAAGATATTAATCAATATACCCATACTAATATTACAAATGCAAAAGTGTGTCTGTCTGTCTGCTACGCTTTCACGGCCCATCTGTTCAACCGATTTTGATGAAATTTAGTAAGGGGATAGTTTGTATTCCCGGGGAAGGAAATAGGCTACTTTTTATTTTGGAAAATTAAAGAGTTCTCACGGGAATCAAAAAATCTTAATCCATGCGGACAAATCCATGGGCACCATCTAGGGCTCAGCTTTAGAATACATACCGCGGAGTTTGGACGTTCACATATTTTTTTACAGAAAAATTCTGATGTGGTAAGCCTTGCACTAAAATATTTTATGTCGGAAACTAAATATTTTACGTCGGAAACTAATACTTTTCGAGAAATAATTTTTTGAAAATTCGCAATCTTCACCACTTTTCGCTATTTCTTACGACATTTGCCGTAGATTGTACCATAGACTAAAGACTCGTTGGCGTTTGAGTACCTAATCTGTGATTAAAATCCGTTCCATGGACGTTATTTGACGTTTTTTTCTAATCATTCGAATAAAACCATAGAAATAGGAAGACTATAGTCGTAATTCCCATGGAATTATCTTCCTATTTCTATGGTAATTCCTAATTCCATGAATAAAACACAGAGTTTCAAGGTTATAAAATTAAATAAAAAGGTATAAAGGTAGGTTATTAAATGTTTCTTAAATAGGTACTTTTGATCACAAAACCGAATCGGCACGCCCCGACTCCACGCAGTCTTGTCTGCCCTGCCCCTAGAGTGTTTTTTGTAAGCGCGAAGCCAGAAGCTCGCGTAGGAGGTCCTGAATGAAGCGAGCCTACGAGGCCGAGTGGAGCGAAGGGGGGAGGTGGCGAGCGAAGCGAGCCGGCGACCTCCGCAGCGAAACGAAGGTCGAGTAGGCGAAGCTTCATTCAGGGGCGACGAAGCGAGTCTTCTGGCGTAGCCCATTCCATTTCAGAAATTAACCTTTTCCACTACCTAAAACAAAAGATATAAGGGTAGGTTAAAGTAGGTATAATTACAAGATATAAAGGTAATACCCCCTCCTTCTCCCTCCCTCCCACCCTCCAAGCTACTTTTACCCAATCTCCGTCATAACTATCAGTGTTAAGGGGACCCTACATGGTCATGCGGCATGACATGCGTTACGTGCTGTCATGCATGCATGACCGTTTAATTGTATTGATTGATGTGATTTGATGTGAATGACATGCAAATTTGCATGTCATTCACATCAATTAATACAATTAAACGGTCATGCATGCATGACAGCACGTAACGCATGTCATGCCGCATGACCGTCTAGGGTCCCCTTTAGGCAGGAAATTTGAGAACCTAACCTCAAAATTAAAAAAAATTAATATCTCGAAAACTATTAGGTTCCTACAAGTTTGGCTTGGGGGGGGAGTAGACACCCTCCCCCCCCCTCCCCCTCGCCCCCCCCTCTCCCCCCCCCCCTCGCGGTATGTATACTAAAGCCCAACCCCATCTAGTTTTTTAATAGATTTACTAACTCACATACTGCCTCACATAAGGGTGAGACCTATGCCAAATGAGAGAGGACAAGTCTTTAAACATATAGAAGGACATTAAAATGCATGCTTGACGACTACATTGTACTCTTTCGTTGAGCATATCTCATACTTGGGAGGCTCTTGGACCATATTTGCTCACAGTCTTTTACATAATTAAGATAATATTGGTGCTGGTAAAGAACAGTTGAGTGTTAAAAACAATCATTACTTTTATTAAGGCGAAAAAAAATATTTATTAATCTACCTAATTATCAGTAAGTATCTACACAGTTTATTATCAGTTTATGCAGGAGAAGTTGTGAGTAATAAAATAATTTACCTTTTCTTCAATAGTGTCACTCATTTTTTATGAGAATGACAAAAATTAATCTAAAAAATATTCTAGAAAATACCAACTAACATACTTATTTAGTAAAGCAAAACTATATTGTAAACAAAACCGGTCGTAGGAGGCCAGCAACGGAGCCGTAAAAATCAATCCTATATAACTCGCACAACCAGTATGTAAATAATGTATAATGTAAACAGTGATTTTATTGAGTACCTACTTGTTCGCTTACCTTAGCCATGGTGGAGATATTTCCGTTATATTTCGGGTAGTAATTAATTTTGGCGGCGTTTATGATACGGGTTATTAAAAAATAAATTACTACCAGAACGATCTGTACCTATAAAGACAATTTAGGCTATTATATCTTCACAGATGCCTGCTGTTAAACTTTAAGGTGTGACAAAAATTTTTACTTCAATGCAAAAAGATGACAAACCGGTATATATTGGATAATTGGGTGCGTTCCGAAATACACTGAGAGCACTGAAAGTCCCCAGTAAAGAGCACTGCCAGTGCTCGCAGTGCTTAAAACGGAACACACACATAATGACAATGTACTCTGTGTGACAAACCAAAAAGTACTCTGTGGACGGCAGATGACTCTGTGGCATGCTCTGTGGACTGTGTGACAAACAGATGACAAATACCACTAGGTAGGTACCAGCACAGATCACTCATAAACTAGGTACCTACCAGCAGTGAGCTATCCTGCTTCTCCAAATTAGTCCCAAAGAGAATTTAATCAGTCCCAGTAGGTATAGAGCACAGGTATAGAGTGGTAACATCGCTGATCGCACCGCTTTCCTAGACGGCAGTCGTAATTCCTTCCTCCATGAGGTATCCAGTATATCATATTTCTAGGATATCTATGGTGCGAAATAGGATCCTCTAAATAGTATAGTGTATTAGGGGCCTAGCCATTACACTACCATATTTCTAGTAGTCATACAATATATTCCTTTGGCAAAAATGACCTTCTGTGAAATTGCAGTCAAGGGCTAACTTGTAGTGGATTAAAAAAAAAAACCTTTTTATTAGTTCATTTTTAGGAAATCTACAACATAGAGATTAGAGAGTACTACTCGTATGTACGTACTAATGCAATAATTATCGATAATGTATTTCACTGTTCACAGCACTAGTAACCTAAAAGCGTTTTGCCAAAAAAAAATTATTATTATTAAATAAGTAGGTATGAGTACTTAAACATATTTATTTACTTTTTCTTACCTTTGATTACCAATTTACTAGTAAAATCCTTAGTAGTCAAGTACCATTGCCAAAACTCACCGATGAAACCAGACAGATTCTGTTTCATTTTCTTTTCTTAAACTATTGGATTTACATTCCTCAAAGGCACAAGACATTTTTTGTGGACACTTGGCTTGGTCTTTAGAGCTTTAGGCTCAGCTTTAGTATACTGTCGGTTGAGTTGGACGTTCATATTGTTTTTTACAGAAAGACCTTGATGTGGTAAGCTTTGCACTTAAATACTTTACGCCGGAAACTAAGTATTTTACGTCGGAAACTAATACTTTTCGAGAAATAATTTTTTGAAAATTCGACGACCAGAGCGGTTTAATACTTAAGTGTCAAAAGTGTAGGTTAGGTTAAGTTAGAACATGAATATCCAGGTAGTGCCCGGCCGCAGGCCGGGCACTTAGGTTCTTATGGGGTTAACATACCGAACTTAAGTAAAATAACATTGTGAAAGCAAACATGTATTAGTGTATTTTTCATGAGAACCTAACCTCAAAATTTTAAAAAATTAATATCTCGGAAACTAATAAAATTCGGAACGTCTTACTTGGAGGGGGGGTATATCCCCTCCCCCCCCTCCCCCTCCCCGCTCCCCCTCCCCCTCCGTCACCGACAGTATACTAAAGCCCAACCGAGCTTTATGCACCTTAAGAATTTGCTTTAAATAAAGAAATTCTCAAAAAACTTTTCTGATATAAGTACCTATAATGTAAACAAACAAATACTGAGCGACAAAATTATGTGTACAGAACGACCCGTATTATTTGTACAAGAATAGGGTATTTTGAATTTGACAGTATTATAAGATAAAAGTTATTTGACAATTTGAACCTAGAGCGATCGGCTATAAATTGTCGCAATCATTAAAGGACTGCATCAATGTCAAAACATGGTTTTGGCTTTACGTATCACTGCGACTGTCCGTAAAGGATCGTTGAGGACAAAAAAATGTTTTGACATTGATGCAGTAACTATCGATAGAAATAATGTATGGACATTGCTGAAAATCGGTATCACGTAAGACTTTTGAAGTACGATGTCGTTTACGGACCGTGACAAAAGTGACGTCAAACTAGGCTTTCATTGATACATGGTGGGGAGGTGTTTTTAGCGGTGACATAAGGTGTCCAATAATCGTTTTACGACTCTTTATTATCCAAAATAAATATAATATAAGGATTAAAAAGCTCGAGATCGTTTGTTTGGTAAAAATAGAAAATACTATTATTTCAAGCAAGCTGCAGAGCGATCGGCTATAAATTGTCGCAATCATTAAAGGACTGTATCAATGTCAAAACATGGTTTTGGCTTCACGTATCACTGCGACTGTCCGTAAAGGATCGTTGAGGACAAAAAAATGTTTTGACATTGATGCAGTAACTATCGATAGAAATAATATATGGACATTGCTGAAAATCGGTATCACGTAAGACTTTTGAAGTAAGATGTCGTTTACGGACCATGACAAAAGTGACGTCAAACTAGGCTTTCATTGATACATGGTGGGAGGTGTTTTTAGCGGTGACATAAGGTGTCCAATAATCGTTTTACGACTCTTTAATAACTTAAATAAATATAATTTAAGGAATAAAAAGCTCGAATAGATTGTTTGTTTGGTAAAAATAGAAAATACTATTATTTCAAGTAAGTAGGTATGCTATATTGGAATGGCTTCAAAATGTTATTTAATTTAAGACAGTCTATTGACAATTTACCTTTAAAGGAATATTTGATTATACCGTATACCTACATAATTAAGTCTAGCTAATAAAATATTTCATTGGCAGTATTGCCAACTCACGCTATTAAAAAAATATAATAATTGTACGACCAAATACATACCAATGCTATTCATTAATATTATGTAATAATATTACATCCATACTAATATTATAAATGCGAAAGTGTGTCTGTCTGTCTGTCTGTCTGCTACGCTTTCATGGTTCATCTGTTCAACCGATTTTGGTGAAATTTGATACAGGGGTAGGTTGTATCCCGGGGAAGGACATAAGCTATTTTACCCGGAAAATTAAAAAGTTCCCGCGGGAATCAAAATATCTTAATCCACACGGACGAAGTCGCGGGAATCATCTAGATTCTAGTTATTTAAAATTAAAATTAACGTTAAAAAAGAATTAAGTAAGTAGGTAGACTTTATGTACCTACTTACTTTTTTTTAAATCTTTATTGAAAACAATACAATATAACTTTAAGCTAGAAACATGCCCGCGTGGAATGGTGGCAAGAATGCTGGCTGCATTTCCGCGTTGGACAGCCAGGCTGATTCTTGGGCATTAAATTATAATCTGTGATTAAAATGAAAATATCCATAGACAATTTCGGTATCTCGAGATATCTCTAGCTTATGGTATCTTTGATTGCATCTCTCTGGTTACTAGTCTCTGGATTGCATCGTAAAAAGGAAATTTACTAACATGCGCGCATGGCTTCTTTAATTAAAGTATTTTGTATTATATATAATAAAAAACAAAGCCAAATAATAAATAGAAAATCACAAGACACCACAGGCTCTAAAATATTACTTAGAGAAATAAGTAACGCAGTTAAATTTGGAAGACTGTCTAGTTTAAATTGCTAGATTACCACATGATTACCATAGATATTCAAATTAGTCGGATTATAAATAGGTCTGTACCACCAAAATGTCGATAGTCACGTGATAATAACGTTGCAAACGCGTTTGCGACCCATTGCTACAATCCTGAAAAAGCTTACGTGAAGCCGGCTTTAAGGACTGTAACAATGGATATCCTCTATGACATTTTTGGATGTGATATTGCGACAATTTTTAGCCGATCGCTCTGTTTGCTATATTGGTATGGCTTCAAAATGTTATATAATTTATGACATTCTATTGACAATTTACCGGTATATTTTATTATGTAGGTATATATCGTATCTATGTCTAGCTAATAAAATATTCTCATTCGCAGTATTGCCAACTCACGCTATTAAAAAAATATAAAAATTGTACGACATACCAATTCCTTAATAATATTATAAATGCGTAAGTGTGTCTGTCTGCCTGTCTGTCTGCTACGCTTTCATGGTTCGTCTGTTTCTAACCATTTTTGGTGAAATTTAGTACAGGGGTAGTCCCGGGGAAGGACATAGGCTAGTTTTACCCGAAAAATTAAAAAGTTCCCGCGGAAATCAACAAATCTTAATCCACGCGGGCGAAGTCGCGCGAATGATCTAGTTATTTATAATTAAAATTAACGGTAAAAAAGAATTACGTTAATTAGGTACCTAGTACCTACATAGTACAACTTTATGTATGTACCTACTACTTTTTTTTAAACCTTTATTGAAAACAATACAATAGAACTTAAAGCTAGAAACATGCCCGCGTGGAATGGTGGCAAGAACGCTGGCTGCATTTCCTTGTTGGACAGCCGGGCTATACATAATATTACCGTGGCCGGGCTGATCCATAACGCATTAAATTTTAATCAGCTGTGATTAAAATGAAAATATCCATAGACAATTCCGGTATCTCGAGATATCTCTAGCTTATTGTATCTTTGATTGCATCGTAAAAAGAAAATCTGCTAACATATGCGCATCGCTTCTTATATTTATTCTTAAATTATATTTATTAAAAAACAAAGCCAATTAATAAATAGAAAATCACAAGAAACTACAGACTCTAAAATATTACTTAGTTAAATAGGTAACGCAGTTAAATTTGGAAGACTGTCATATCTACTTAAATTGCTAGATTAGGGTAGGGCGG
Organism: Erebia ligea; assembly: GCA_917051295.2. Lineage (NCBI taxonomy): Eukaryota > Metazoa > Arthropoda > Insecta > Lepidoptera > Nymphalidae > Erebia > Erebia ligea. The sequence continues at coordinate 8,321,672 of OU785236.1, forward strand.
GGCTAGTTGAGCATAGGGGCAAGTTGGGCAATCGAAATATCTCGCAAACTATTCACCGTACGCATAGGCATCTTATGGCGGAAATAAGGGGTTGCGGAAGGGATAATCACCGCGCTATAGCTAGTGGTGGCTCGACGAGCGAGGTAAGCGCCCGGGCGTTTTGTTTATTTTGTAACCAAAAAGTAAAAACATCGTTTATCGCAAGTTTTCGTCTGTACTAGTCAAATGTTATCTGTTTTCAATCAGGTAAGTGTTAATCTTCCAGAAAATTATTGTACTTTTGATATGTAGAAAGATCCTGGGTATAATTCTTACGATTTTTTTATAACTTCACTTTTGTTTTAAAATTCCGGGTTGGGGTTAGTTGAGCTATAGTTGTTCAACTTACCCCACGACTCAAACAACTAAAGTAATGAATGTTTTATTTTTTGTTAGGATGCGGACTTACAAGAGGAAGACTACGAGATTTTCTTACATTACTGAAGACTTAAATTATGCTGTAAAGGCTGTCAACGATGAGGGGAAAAGTGTGAATTTTTGTCAATTGCAACAGTGACAATGACCATTAAGTTCCAAAGATCTTATTAATATTTTCTTCTAAGATATAAGCTATATGGGTAATAATATAAATATTTAGGTCTGATTTTAAACATAAAGACTAAATCTAATTCTGAAGTTAATCTTGAGATCTAAGTCTACTTAAATTGCTAGATTACCACATGATTACCATAGACATTCAAATTAGTCGGATTATAAATAGGTCTGCACTACCAAAATATCTATATTCAGAGTTCGTGACTAGTAATCTGTGGTTTGCGACCCATTGCTACAATCCTGAAAAAGCTCAAGTGGCTCCCTATACGTCGTCGCCGGGATCTGCATGTACTTTCTCTTCTGTACTGTGTTCTATTTCATTTAAAAACTCCCTCCTACCTGAAGGAGAAATTCAGTTTTCTTGGAGTGCAATCCGATTTAAGACCATGTCGAACCTTAACGCTGAAAACCCCAACTCATAAAACGAAGTTCTTTAAAAGTTCGTTCAGTGTTCGAGCTGTTCTGCTATGGAATGCACTTAAACTGACCATACGCCAATCTAAATCACTAGACATATTCAAAAATGCTGTTAAGAATCATTATCTTGCAAACTAAAGCCGACAACAAAATTATTCTTTATACTTACTTGAAACACAATATATATTATAATATATATTAGTATATTTATTTTTATAATTAGCTATATTATATTTAATTTATATTTTGATAATATGTTTATTATTGGTTTATGTATTAGTATGTAGTTATTTGAATGTAAGTATATTATAGATCCACCTGCAGTCTATTTTCCCTTATTTTCTCCTCTTCCTAAGGTTGCCTGGTAGAGATCGCTACCTAAGCGATAAGGCCGCCTTTTGTATCCTACTTCTGTCTGTGTTTATTTTTTTTCTTTCCTTTGTATTTGTTATTCTTACTTGTGGTGGTACAAATAAAGTGTATAATAATAATAATAATAAAAAGCTTACGTGAAGCCGGCTATAAGGACTGTAACAATGGATATCCTTTAGGACATTTTGGGATGTGATATTGCGACAATTTATAGCCGATCGCTCTCATGTTGCTAATCGAATAGACACAAACAGCGATGTTTTGTTTCACTCACACTTACGTGATGGTAATAAACAGAAATTAGATAAAATATAGTATTCTTAGTTTTTATTTTAGTCCTACTTCCACAGTCATTACGCAGTCGTAATTCTTAATTCCGACAAGGGATAAATTATCTTTTGTGGTCTTAATCAAGAGGAGCTGCCATAAACTGTAATCGCCCCTAATCGCCCTATATTTAGAACGTGCCGTATTCGCCATTTTAAATTCTATTTCTTGACTACTTCAAGTGTCATCGCCTGGTAACGTGTAATTATTGTGTTTTGTAGAAAAATTGTGTATTTATTCGTTACGGAGAATAAATTAGTGTTATTTTCGTGTATGGCGTCAAAAACAATTTGCAACAATGCCTAGAACTTGTAATATTGTGGGATGTGGCGCAAGAAAAAGAAAAATCTGACAAATTTAATTTTTCTCGTATATTGTTTCTTTAAAGTAGTTATTACACTACGAAGAAACATATTTTAGTTTAGTTTACTAAATATTTACAATATTTGATTTTATGCTAGATTTTTGCATTTGACAAGTACCTACTAGAGATTACATAAGAGGAAATTTTCATCGATATCGATATTTGCATGAATAATTTAACAAAATTATTATTCATCATATCAACTTTTTAAGCAATTTTCAGCTTGAGACCATCGTTCAAAAAATATTAGGTATGTTTAAAGAAGTAATGATATTCACTCATTTAAGGCTCTGACAGACTGACGGACGGGTGATCAGACGAACAAGTGCAGATTTACATAAGTAGACGCAGTGATCTGCTCGCTTAGCTCTGTCAACTAATTTTTAATTATGTTTAGTTTTTATTTTGTACATAAGATTTACTTTTTACAGCCATCTTCCTATCTAGAAAAAAAAGCTGATCCAAAAAAACAGCTGCCTGTAAAAGAGCAATGTGCATCGAGTTCAGCACATGGGCGATTTTTTGTCTATGCAATAGGTAGGCCCACCGTGCGAAGCAGGGGTAAGGGCCGGGTGAACTAGTAATTAATAAATGTTTTAATAATTAAAAGCCTATGATTGGTTTTTCTATATTCATAAACAATTAATTTTTTTTTACATTTTCTACATACCTAACGACTTGTAAACATTAAAAATGCCATAAAAATAAATGAGAGAAAAAATGTATTGTTCAGCGATTTGTAAGTTTTATTTCATTGTTCCATAATTCAACACAACAGTATATATTTTGTTCCCAATAGGCAATAGTGGTTGAGTCCATATTCCTACAGGTGGGACCACGGAATACCACCATGTAGTTTGTACTCTTAATATCACAGCACTAGACAGGTATGTTGAAGAGCAGGTCAGGTTTATCATACTAATATTATAAATGCGAAAGTGTGTTTGTTTGTTGGTTTGTCCTTTAATCACGCCGCAACGGAGCAACGGATTGACGTGATTTTTGGTATGGATATAGTTGAGGACCTGGAGAGTGACATAGGCTTTTTATCCCGGAAAATTAAGGAGTTCCCGCGGGAATCAAAAAACTTAAACCACGCGGACGAAGTCGCGGGCATCAGCTAGTTGTACAATAATTGACATGTCACCCAGTTAAGGCATATGCAAGAATGGCATAATATGATGAAACAATATAACTAGTGGTTCGCCGCGAACTGAGACCTCGCGGTATCCATAAACTTACAGAGCGCCATCTATGTGAAGTTCTGTTAAAAATAGTGAAGCTAAAATTAAATAATTTCGTTTCCTTAGAATATTTATCTAATTTTAGTATTTGTTGTTCAAGTACAGGATTTAATTCAAATAAGTGATCAAGTTTCAGGCTCAGCCTTTTCTTTTTAAGCACAAACGAATAAATTTGTACAGAGCGCCATCTATTGACAACATTGTGAAGTTTGTTAAAAATACGTATGCTCATTAAAAATTAAATAATTTCGTTTCCTTATAATATTTATCTAATTTTAGTATTTGTTGTTCAAGTACAGGATATAATTCAAATAATTAATCAAGTTTCAGGCTCAGCCTTTCAGAAAATTGGGAGTTCTGAGGTCATCTTTGGACGTCAGAAAATCACCACTTTGAAAGCCCCCCATTTCGTCAATTTTAGGGGAAAAATTAAAAAAAAAATATTTTTGGACTCCGTTCCTCATTATCTTTAAAATGATATACCGCAACCCTATGTAATGCTATAAAAAATATTTTACTTCGCATTCGCTTCTATGAGAGCCCCCCTGAAATAAAGATTTTTATAACTTTTTAAGCCATATTCGGTGGGAGGCCATCGGTTTACATAGTATATTTAAATTTGAAGTAATTACGTTCAGTAATTCAGAAGTTATAAGGCTCTGACAGACGGACGGACGGACGGACAAGTGCCAATTCACCCAAGTAGACTCAGAGACCTTCGCTTCGCTCGGTCAATTATTATGTTGCGTCATCTGCATCACAGCAAAGCCACATCGATAAATATTATCGATAGTCATCAGGGCCGCACTTTGGTAAGTCGCCATTTTTAGTATACCGTTAATGTTTGGGTATACAGCTTTTTTCCGTAGGTATGACAAGACTGTCTTTTAGTAGTAGGTACTTCCTTCGTCATTGTCATAATCAAGAGACAAGTTATCCCACAGAAGTCAGAACACATACCTACTCCTAGAGTTAACCGGTCAGTGTCGTGCACAGAGTTATAAAGAGAAGCAGAGTCAAGATAACGTACAAAATAGCGTGGCAATTACAAACACACGAAAACATTACGCACACATACACAAAACTCAGGGCCGAACCTTGTTGCTGCATAAAACATTATATTAATATGTAGGGTTAGGTTGCGTGAAAAAAATTGACCTAAAGACACCTATCATTTGGAAGCTATAATTTGTAAGGATTTTAAAAATAATTATTATTGGTACTTTTATAATTTCCTCATCACAAGCGATCACAACTGCAATATAGTAACACTAGTAATGGTAATCATCACCACGTGCGGGACCCTAGTCAATGTGGTGAATATAGATGTGAGCTCCGCGCTGCGTGTGATATCGTCACCGTCGCGCGCGGAGTTATAGTTCCTGTTACAACTCAAATCCTGAGGACTCCGTCAGTATCATGGCCAGTGGTTCTCGCGTCGTTCTCGCTCTGCGTCGACGCGCAGATGATGGGGATATTATTTAGAAGAACAGTACCAACGGATATCGTGTAAATACCGCCAGATTTTAGCTCAAAGTTCCTATTGACAATAATTTCTTGGCAGTAAGCCAAATAAATGTTGTTAAACAATCGAATCGAATCGTTATTCCAAAAACAGGTTAAATAGAAAATTACAACAGGTGTTTTAAACTCACATGTTTTTTATTCAAATAAACTTTACAATTAGTGCTTTAGAATCTGTATTGAGGTTTTCAATAAAAATTAATGAAATTCATCCACCTAATGGAAGATAAGGTAAATTGGTACCTACTTAGTATAAGACCTCAACTAACTTTTCTTTGAAAATGGTCGGTATTGCACCAGGAGATAGAATTGTACGGAATATAATATTACGTTCTTAGATTATCTGTAAAATGCTTGGAGCATATAGCACTCCATGAGTTGGTCTGCTAGTCTTTTCTATTAATATTTTTATGCATAGGTCTCTCAGGTATTCATCCTTTGGAAACCTGAAATTAAAAGTCGAAGTTATATACTTAAAATAAAAGAGTCGTCGAGTCCGGCCCTGTAATTTGTTAAAGTTCTCAAATGTCAAAAAAGATTATTCAACAACTTAAAGCATGTATTTCTACAGAAAACCATAATATTATAGTTTTAATATATGCATGGCTACATATTTCGTCATAACAACTATAAAATATTAGATATCTTAGCCTTGATACGATGCGATACGAAAACATTCCAAAGCTACATGATAGCGTGAATTTTACTTACCGATGGAACGTTACTTCTGGGGTTTTCCTGTACGAAGCGTTGTAACACAGGGGGACACAACACTTCACCATTTTATTTCAGTAAATATTCATATAAATCTCCAAATTTCACAAAAAACTTATGACACCCAAGACAACACAATGTAAACAAACGCCATAGGTCTCATAGATGTCTTATAATGACTGCCACGCATTGAATTTTTGTCAATGTGTGCGTTGGTGTAGCACAGTGTTGCAGCAAATTAAACATACACATTTTTGCTTGCAGGGACACGGTCACACTAAGTCACACTGATTCGCATACACTTGTCTATGTGGGTGTGAAATTTATGTTGTGTCTGCTTATATTTATATGTCTGTGGTGTCGTGCTTCTCTTTATAACTCTGTGGTGTCGTGTCGTCACAGAGCTAGTTTAAGACATGGTTTAAGACTAAGAGTGATCTGTGGTCACAGAGTACAAGTTCTCTCTGGTTACTAGTCTCTGGTACAAGTACATTTGCGTGTCGTGACTCGTGAATCGTGATTCGTGCTTAGAGTAAAGTACCTAAATTTAACTGATTCGTGAACTCAACGAGATTTCATAAGCTAAAACAGAAACAAGGAAATGGCGAAAGATAAAAAGAAAGGTCCAAAAGCGAACGTTTTTAAAGTGGCTGGTGCTAAAAGCTTAAAGAAGACGAAAGCAAAGGCGGTAAACTTAGGTTTAAAAAATGTAAGCATTTGATTAGACTTTGTGTGTGTTCCGTTATAAGCACTGCGAGCACTGGCAGTGCTCTTTACTGGGGACTTCCAGTGCTCTCAGTGTATTTCGGAACGCACCCTATGTAGGTAGGTACTTTATTTTAGTATGATTTTAGTATCAGAGTTTGGGCTTTAGTATACTAACCCAGAGGGGGGGGGGGTGAGAGGGGGGGGGAGGGGGTCTACTCCCCCTCCAAGCCAAACTTGGAGGAACCTAATAGTTTTCGAGATATTAATTTTTTTTAATTTTGAGGTTAGGTTCTCAAATTGGGTAAAATTTAGTATCGTTTGGCCGGAAGGGGGGGGGGGGGTTTTGGGGGAGGAGCGGGTTGCCCCCTACCCCCCGACACTACTCCCATTACAAGGTAATGCACCGTTTTTTTCTATGAATTTTTAAAAATCTCATTTTGAGGTTATGTTTTTGTATATTTTTTTGATATCATGAACCTCATTTAGAGGGAGGAGAGGGGAAAGGGGTAGGGGGGGAGGGGTAGGAAGGGAGGGGGTGAACCCCCCCCCCCCCCCCCCCCCAAAGGAAAAAGTACTTTGGAGGGGGAGGGGGAGTTAGACTTCACCCTCTCCCTCTCACCCCCTCCAAGGCCGGTCGACGGAGCCCCGCTTCGCGGGGCTCCTTATTCTGGGACGTAAACAAAGTAAATAACCACAGAAGAGGATGGTGGGGACTGTAAGACCCCACCATCCTCTTCCTCTTCTTCTTCCTCTTCTTAACCTAACCTATCCGAGTCGGAGTGCCCCCAAGTCCCGAGCTCGCTTCGCTCGCTCTTGATAGTGGGAGCGGAAGAGGAAAAAGTACCAAGTAGTAGTAAACCGTAAAACGACTCAAAGATTTGAAATTTGAATTCAATAATGTCATTTGTCAATTTACCGCACCCCCCTCCTCCCCCAAACCCCCCCCCCCCCCCCACCTCCTGCCAAACGATACTAAATTTTACCCAATTTGAGAACCTAACCTCAAAATTAAAAAAAATTAATATCTCGAAAACTATTAGGTTCCTCCAAGTTTGGCTTGGAGGGGGAGTAGACCCCCTCCCCCCCTCCCCCTCCCCCCCCCCCCCCCCCCCTCTGGGTTAGTATACTAAAGCTGAGCCAACAACTATGCTAACAGTTTTCTGGTACTTTCACTCTGAACTTCAATCGTTCAAACGAATCTATGAAATTATGAATTATGAAGATTTCTAATTTCGTCATATAAGTATTCATTTCTTTATTCCAGATAAAACAAAAAGTGGCAGATATAGACAAGCAATTTATTGAAATAAAGAATAAACCTAAACTTATCCCAGAACCGAAAAAACAAGACGTAAAAACTCCTAAAAAGGCTGAGATTAAAGTGACTGCAGAAGAGGTAGCATCTGCAGCTGATAAAATTGTGAAAATGGACTTATAACAAATGGACAGGTTTTGGTAGCTGTTAATTTTATACCATTCTTTGAAAAGCTATTATGAACTTTATTGATATACGTATAGTATACAGTCTGATTCAAACTTCATGGCATCTTGGCAATGTCTCGGAAGTTAGCAGCAAGTGTAGGTTCGTGCAGGTAAGTCAACTGAACAGTGCCTCTGATAGATGCATACTACCTATTGTATTCATAGAAATGTAACTACATATATGATGTTTGACGATGTTGATGAGAAGTCATAGAGTTTAATGATAACATGGGACCTGCCACTGGTGCAAAAATAAATCTAAATTCAATATTATAAAATATATGAAAGTGTTTCTATCTGCCTCTGTTACCTAAGCCTGTTTATCCAATTTTGATGAAATTTGATAGAGGTATGTTGTACCCTGAGGTAGGGCAAGGGCTCCTTTTTATCCAGGAAAATCAGAGAGAAATCCACATGGACGAAGTCACATTTCATAGTCATGAAAGGTTTATTGAATATGTCTGAAAAATACCTTTGTAACCTTGTTTATTTACAATACAGCAGTCAGCTGTATGAAGTTAAGAAGGGAGAATAGGAAATAATATCCTTCATGATAATTGCTATAAGGATTGGTCCAGTAGTTTTTTCTGTATTAAGTATATTATTGATTTTGACGAAGCTCATTTTTAAAGTTAAAGTAAATATTTTGAGAGAAAATAAATAAATTTTTTTTGTTAATATGTCTTTTATTGTTAAATTTAACAAGGTATAACATTATAAAACACTTAATTAAACTTTAGAAAACATAACATTGTTATCAGTGGTCATTAATTATTATTCACAATGAATTAAAGACCAATTCTCTCGTTGTTACGTAATCACATTACGCAAATGAAAGTTATGGATAGTAAAAACATTGACACTTTTTTTTAGTACCACCATTTACTTACCATTGCATCATTCATGTATGTTCTGAGATGTTAATTTCATGAATGATGAATAGTTTTGTACATAGGTATATCTTTATAAATAATAATATAGAAATTAAAAATGCATTACTAGAAATGTTCCAGTCTATTAAAAGTAATTATTTTAATGTATGGTACTTGTATTCCAAGCACTATGGCAGATACAACTTTTGTTCTGACTTAATTAGAGACAGTAATCCTATGATATAGAAATAGAGGAAAGTAATTTTATTATTTTGTTACTAAAGTAGATTGTTAGATTACAAAATCAAGGTCACTTTTAGATGTTATTCTTCATCTGTAACATCCGGTTCCGCCATTTCATCTTCACTGACTTCTACAGCATCCTGTGATTCTGCTGCTGTTTCTGGAACCTCAACTGGACTTTCAGGTTCCTCAACTATAGGTTCATCGTCAGGTTGCTCACTGTAATTATTATTACAAAAACCTTTAAATGATGATTATTTGCACATTAAATTTCTGCAAATGAGAGGTGTTCCTACATAAATAGTTAATTTTAATTAAATTTTAGTGTAATAGTCTGAATATTAGTTAAAATCAATATTGTAAAATTCTACTTGATAGAAGTTAATATTTTTTTGCACACCATACCTTTCGACTTCAGCAGTGTTGTCACCAGCAGAAGCACTGTGAGAAAGTTCTTCCAAACGCGCCGCAGCAAGCTCCGACTCTTGTCTTGCTATCTCTGCTAATTCAGCCGCCTGTGTAAATAAAAAACTAATGTTAATCTTCTTATATTCCAAAAAATGTGTTAGTCTGTCTGTTCGTCATCGTCGTCGGCACTTGCGTAAAGGTTTCTGACGTAGTATTCAACATAATAAATTAGATGCTGTGCGAGTTGCATTGGAATTTGTAGCCTCGCATCAATTATTACCTTGGTCCAAGATTGCAGCGCATTGTGGACAAAGGCTAGTAAATTACTAACTTATGAATATATTATATGAACTAATATAATATTATGAACAGTATTTTTTTAATTCCGTCAGTAGATAAACTATATACTATTATTTCTATTAAGCAGCATTTACCTGTCTTGCAAGTTCAGCTTCACGTTCCTCTTGAGCCTGACGCTCTAACTCTTCTAATTTGGCTAGTTCCTCTTGTCTCATTTGTTCAGCCAATCTCTCTTCCTCTAATCTTGCCTCCTCTGCTAATTTAGCTTCTTCGGCTAATTTGGCTTCCTCGGCTAATCTTTCTTCTTCAGCTAATCGAGCTTCCTCAGCTAACCTTGCTTCTTCGGCTAAACGAGCTTCTTCTGCAAGCCTTTCCTCTTCCTCTTTGCGAGCTTCTTCGGCTAGCCTAGCTTCCTCTGCAATACGTTCTTCTTCAGCTTTCCTGGCGGCTTCTTGTGCTGCTTTCTTTGCCCTTTCTTCTGCCTTTTTAGCTTCTTCTTCGGCTTTACTTGCTTCTTCCTCAGCTTGACGCTTCAATTCTTCAGCTTTACGTGCTTCATCTTCTTGTCTCTTCCTTTCTGCTGCCTCGCGTTCAGCCTACGGAAGTAAAAAAGTATTTAATCTCTTAACATTTATATTCTTGTTCATTATTTAGCAGTACGATGATATTTTAATACCTGGGCTTTGCGTTCGGCTTCACGTTTCGCTTCTTCTTTTAAAGCTCTGCAATATGTAAAATTTTGTAAATTTAAAACTTCCTATCCTATCGGTAAACAGTAAGTTATGTATAGTATGATTTTCATTTCTTATGTTATAATATACTCCACTTACTTCTCCTCAGCAAGTCGTGCTTCTGCTTGTCGCTTTCTCTTGGTTTCAGCTAAATCCGCAGATGGAGTGAGAACTGGCTCAGCGGTGGTTGCACGGAACCTGGCCTCGCGTTCTGCTTTCGCAGCTTTCAACTCGAGTTCAGGGTCTTCCATCACCGTGGGTGTCTGGAACTTGCGGCTCGGTCTCCAGGGAAGGAGTTTCACTGCATCGCAGTAAATAGTCACGTGGCCATTGTGACCATTGGTGCCATGAGTTGCTTTAGCAGCTGACTGCAGAAGCTTGTCATTTGATATCAACGGTCACAAATGGAAAGGTGAGTGCAGCTGCACAGCTCGTTACGCTCTCATTATGAGTGGTCAAAGTTCTTGTATATGGCTTTCAAGCTCGATATGGGAAGCCGAACATGTATGCTTGGATGTTTTAATCTTTTGACTTGCTTCATGCTATGAATCATGTGAAAGCATGTTCGAGCCGTGTGCATTTTTATCAATCATCGTAATATCTGGCATGAAAGTATTATGTATGCTTGTGCATCTAAGTTTGTTTAAGTTTGTGATTTTATTTACATTTCAAGTTACATTCTCTAATTGTTTTACCGTCGACGGCAATTAATTATATTATAATATGTACCTATCCGCAAACAACAGGTGCATTTATAAAAATACTTATTAGCTAAGATAGCGAAGCATTAGCACAAGCCTGGGTATAAAGCATGAACGTTAGATTACTGGCATGCGGACTAATTAAAACAACTATGAGTCAGTAAAAATATTTATTGTTAAACAAAATCAGTTCTGTTAATTCGTGAATACGAGAAGTCTCGTTCATCGAATCGCGGTGAGCCGCGCTACCACGATTGTGACTAGAAGTGTACAATTACAGTGTAAATTAATAACAAAAATAAGTTTTGTGTATAAATGGGTAAAAAATATATGAAAATCGATTAGTCGGGTCGTGTTATACCGAGATCAAGGACGCGAAGGGCGTACGCGACGCGGGCGCAGGTAGTTTGACCGTGCGCCCGCGCCGCGTCGCGTCGGGCGGCGGGGATGGGGAGTGGGCGGAGCTACGCGCACTGCGCCGCTGTCGCCTGTTCCGGCGCATCCGCTGCAAGAGACACCACACCCAGTGTTAGACACTGTTTTTATTCTCGTTTTTAATTTAGCTCTTTTATTACAACTACACTGTCAAAGCTGGAAAGCGTAATTTAGAAACACGCGCTAATGAGGCCTCGTAACCAGATATACATTATCATTAAAGGTTATAAAAAGGTTGTGGCTCTTTTATGTATGTACCTATGTGTGTATGCTACTGTACCTATAGTTTTTGGTGCAGCTATGTTATCTGTTAAAAATAATTATAATGAAAGTTTCTAGAGATTATCTTGAACTTTACTGCTAAAATCTAAATGAATATAGAGTTAGGTACTTAATTACAATCTTGACGCAACAAAATCTTAATGATCACACATTTTATTTTGTGCAGAGTTTGATTAATTTACATTTTATACATTTACATTATGTACACATCTAAGAGCTACGAGGTTGCTCACAGCGCCTTCTTTAATATACTTCTTTAAATAATTATGCAGTGGATAAGCGAGCGCTAGCGAGGCGTCTGTGACGTAGTACCTGTGACCTTCTCGTCGGCCAAACCCGCGGCCGCAAGCCTATTCTTCGCGTAAAACGAAAGAAGGTTCACGTCGTCCCTGATGCTAAGTTCCTTGTAGAGTGGGTATAGTGGCCTGCGGTTGGAGAACGCCTTTTTACCGGAATAGTGCACGCACGCGAGGTGGCCGCGTCCTGGCGAGCAACACCTCAGGTTACCACAAACACAATATCTACCTACTGGATTGGATAAATTGTTAGACATTTCAAGGGTACGGAATATGGTTGGCAAAAGTTAGGTACCTGAGAGATCAATAGGGTAACAGTAAATAAATAAGTATTTAAAAAATATAATAATTATTATTAAAATACATATTTATGTACACAAACTGCAAAAGTTGCCAAAAATCGGAACTTTAGTTAAGTAAATATTGTTATGGCTATTATAATATCGGTACCTACCTGTGAACCTTTTGGCCGGCTCTGAGTAGAAGGAGATATTATGAATATGGTCAGTAACGTTGCGCAGTGGCAGCAAGAGCTTAGCGATGTATGCGTCATTGCTGAAGCGGTAAGGTATCGGCTCTCCGTAGGAATATCTGCGCATGAAGGAAAATATTGTTTGTGTTGTATAATATTGATGTATGTAAAGTATGAATTGGTTTTAATAGATATCATCAATAACGTCCAAGGTCGTGTGTCAATGGTCGCTTGTTTGTAGTTTTTTTTTTCAAGAAACTAACCAGTAGAATTAGATCACACACCGGATGAGAAATTAATCACCAAAAGATTTTTGGGAGTTGTAATCGGCAAACTTTAGCTGGCATTTAAATATGCTATAATTAAACCTTCGGTCAGTACGTTCCGACCTACAAGTTGTACGTCATACCCGTGGCTAGATACTTTTGGCTGTGAAACAAACACCCACTGGAAACATCTCCCAGCTTCAGCTATTCACACGTACCGGATTCATAATTCTGTTGATCATTTTGCATACTCTTATTGTTTACAACACGGTGGTGCTTTGCCAAAATGGTGTGTGATGCCACAATGTCAGTGTCGTCTCGTCTGATAGACTCATCAATGGATACTATTTTTATACCGTTACATCACTGGTGCCAAAAAAACTCCACCTATGACTGCATCGGCTCCTTGGAATAAACCACGAGGTTTCCTTAATTTATCCATCCGTCCATTTAAATAACCTTTATCGCTTTATTTGCTGATCACAGTAATCGGGTTACCCAGCAGGAATACCAAATAGGTACTTACGAGTAAATTGTCTCCAATGGTGATAGGGATCTTGCTCGCGGTACAACTGAACGAGCACGATGAAGAAGAGAAGCAGTATCAGCGCGGATGCGACGAGTTTCATCCTCGAAAGCCTGCAAAAATATTTAAGAACATTTAAAAAACCTACTAATCAGAAACAGATTTCAATCCCTTCAATAATGGATTAGGTATAACTGGCGGACACCATGTAGTTACCTATGCCAAAAACAAGCCATGCCTGTACGGGAGCAGGTGATATGGCTCGACCGTAACAATAGGATGATCATCCTCCGAGCGGGTGTTGTGCTCGGGGACCACTGGTCCGACCGTTGATCTTTGGAGGTCGTATATATAGCGTAATTCTGAGAAAACTTCGTAAGCGTGAGTTGGGCTCTTCGTGTTCGCGTCCATCGTACTAGTAGTGCCATCTATTGGATTATGTGCGGACTGCGAAGACCGCCACATGCCCTTTATCTAAACTAAAGATAATCAATTTTGAAGAGTTAAGTAGTAGCGTAGAAAGAATATCTAACCGTCCGTGGAATCATTGATAATAATAAATATTTAAAGTCGTAGTTATACCAAAGAAAACTTATGAAAATAAAAGGAATCGCGAACAAGCTCGTCTCAAAATAAAACAAAAGAATGCAGAACAATATTTGTAACTTTGGGCAATTTACCAAAGTCGTTATTGAATGATAGATACCTATATTGTTTGTACTACCCGAAAGATGCCCAATTTTGTTAGATTTGAGAATTTCGAGGTACTCTTTGGAATGAGATCTCGTTTTACCCGAAGAATGTGTATTTCCCACTGGTGTCTTTAGTAAAGTAATGACTTTTACTCATATAACCTGTTAAGCTTTCATGGAAAAGTAGCCAAAGTCTAATCAATTTACCTTTGTAGATTCCGATCTATAGTAATCGTCCAAGGCAGAGATTGCAAAGTTCGGACGGCGGCGATACGCGATGCGGTCGAGTTCCCTCAATATCACGGAGGGACGCACGCGAACGCGCACTACATGATGAGGCGCCTCAGGGTATGTGGCGAGTCGGGTGATCGTGCGAGATGTTGGACGGTATATCAGCTCCGCCTACAAAAAACAACCCTGTAGAGTACTGTAGGTGATCCGAGGTTCCACACAATTCAAGACTCATCCAATCTGCATCCTTGTTCAGGCTAGAACACCTAACCTCAGCAGGAGGCATCACGCAGTGAAATTTAATTGAACCTATGTCAATTACCATGCTGATTGGAGCGTAGACTTGAACGTGTGTTATGCCCCACAATGTAGCAGAATTGTAGCTCTATGTACAGCCAGTAGTCCGGTCAAATAAGACCAAATAATAGGGTAGGGTAGTACGAGGAGGACTTTTAGTAGATTTACTGGCTTCTTGTTCTTCATGTTGTCTTTTAATAGCTGCAGCAATATAACACTATCGAGTATATGACGATTACTTACAACTCTTTCAACTTTTTGAATCGTATCTCTAAAACGGTGGCTCTTAGGAAAATAAGTATTTTAACATTTTTTATAGATAATTATCTGATCTACAATTTTTGTCTGGGCTCACAGTCTGGGCTAATTTTATGATAAAACTTACCGTTTGGCTGAAAATCGCGAAAAACCCGTTTTTGTGTCCTTTGACCCCGAGTAAATTTTTTTCCGTGTCGGATCGATGAGGACTTTTCACATTTCATTTATAATAGTGTTTTCCTACCAATTTTCAGCCTAGTGTGAATTTTTGTAACCCTGGATGTCAATTGACCGGACTACAGTGGTAGAGGTGATTTCATAAAACTAAACACTGAAAAAAGCATAGGAACCAATCATATTTGAAAAGATTTCATAACAAGTGCGAGTCGGACTCGCGCACCGAGGGTTCCGTACAAACCTGTAGTAAGTTTTACGATTTATGACGTATTAAAAACTAGATGATTCCCGCGACTTCGTCCGCGTGGATTAAGTTTTTTTATTCTCGCGGGAACTCCTTAATTTTCCAGGATAAAAAGTAACCTATGTCCTTCCCCGGGACATAACCTACCTCTATACCAAATTTCAGCAAAATCGGTTGAAAAGATGGGCCGGGAAAGCGTAGCAGACAGACAGACAGACAGACAGACAGACACACTTTCGCATTTATAATATTAGTATGGACAAGACGAAATGAACCGCAAAACTAACTTTGTTTGTAGAGGTTTATTGTTAATATCAAAAAATTACGTTTGTTGTATGGGAGCCCCCCTTTAATATTTACTTTATTGATATTTCATTATTTATTTTGAAAGGTAATATACAAGTTAATATTCTGTGAAAATTTGAACCGTCTACCTGTTACCGTTTTTAATATTGAGCAAAAAAATACGAAAAAAACACGTTTATTGTATGGGGACCCCCCTTTATATATATATTTTTTTAATTTTTAGTATTTGTTGTTATAGCGGCAACGGAAATACATCATTTGTGAAAATTTCAGCTTTCTAGCTATCACGGTTTATGAGATACAGCCTGGAGACAGACAGACAGACAGACAGCGGAGTCTTAGTAATAGGGTCCCGTTTTTACCCTTTGGGTACGGAACCCTAAAAATAAGTAACTGGCAATATTTTTCAATTTATAAGTGAATGAAACTGGTGGAGACCTTAGCATAAAATGTACTTAGATACATTCGTATTAAACAGTTTAAACGAATGTATCTAAGTACCTACATACAGTTATCTATACTAGGTATAAACTGAATAATTTTACCGTATCAAAGTATTAACTACATATTTTGTATGTGAACTTAGCTATGTAGTACCTAAAGGATGCTTATGTATTGTTGGTTGTGTATCGTGAAGCTCCGTAGTTCCTAACCACTATATAGTTAACTAATACCTGTATATCTATGACTGTAGAGATGAAATTCAATTTACTTTTTTATCTTACTTTACCTACTCATCTAATAATATGATAGGATTGCTTAAGGATGATTGACTGTTAGAAAAAAAGGCAATCCATGCATAACTTAGATTAGTTACAGAGAGGCACTTAATTTTAAGTTATTTTTACATGCTTAGGTACTACTAACGAGTAGGTAAACTTAATACTTACATAAACTTTCAGACTCAATATAAATAATATATATAAGCTCAATATATATAAGCTGAAATGAAGTGAAAGAAGTCGTGTTTGTGATATGTAGATAGATATTATTGCAATCTATGCTAAACTGAAAATTGCGTAGAACACTGTAATTATCCACCATTCTTTTTTGGACTAGAAATATCTAGGGTGTACCTTAGGGATGTTAGGACCACTTCATTTTCATAAGGTAGGTAGGTACGTAAGTATGTGATGCGATTGTAATGCTTATAATTTTATCCGTTTATCTGCCGTCAGACCATTAAAAATATATTGGATAGAAGCAGGCGTTACTTTGCGGAAGTCCATGATAATGAAAGAACTGGAAGTTTAATTCGCTAAAATAAGTCACAATACTTAAATCTATGTGGTACAGTGTGTATCTTGCGATATTCACCACACCACACTTGTTTTGCAAGTTATTCTCAACGCACGTTTCACTCCGACACTGGAGCATCTTCAGGATATGTTGACTCTACAATGCACGATTGTACAGACAATTACCTACAATCTAAGTACATTGCTTTACAATTAAATCCCGGAATTTAGCGATTTAAACTTCAGGTTCTTTCATCATTAAAAAATATGGCCAACTAAGTATGCGTATGGCCATTAATTACGTCGTAATGCATACTTAGTTGGCTAGCTCTGTATCAGAGCTATTGATATCGTTACGATATGATACAGAGCTTAGTACGACAGTAGGGATAAATATAGAGAAACCGCAACACTAGTTCCAATCGTGTCCTATAGTAGGTAGGTAACTATGGTAGAAGAAATAAGGATTTTTAAGGCGATTGTGATTCAATTTGCAATATTTTTGATAAATTAGATAGGTAAGTCTAATTTTGGGTGGCTCGGAATTGAACCCATTTCATAGATATGTAACTAGCTAAGTTCGACGTGCTATCACGGATCTAAGTTCAGTCTGGCTTTCAATGAGCAGGTAACTATGTACCTAAACTAAAAGTCTTTATCGTAATTCGTAATACGCAAATGTTTTCACTTGGCCTTTGGTATTTTGCCAAACGCCGATTCCCTTGATCAATTCCCAGCATCGTCTCTGTTCTCGTCAGGGTTACAAACATCCGGTTAATAATTTGATTATGATAGTTTTTTGAAGCGGTGATAGCCTAGTGGTTAAGACCTCATGTACAGGGTCGCGGGTTCGATCCCCGGGCACGCGCCTCCAACTTTTCAAAGTTAGTCTTAGTTAAACATTAAATATCACTTGCTTCAAACGGTGAAGGAAAACATTGTGAGGAAACTTGCACGCCACCAGTGTAGTTTTTAAGTTTTTTTTAGTACCTACTTCTCTTACTTACTAAGGAGTTTGACATCAGCTCTTTATAATGTAGACGTAGATATCCACAATCTTCTGACAATTATTGTCTTCACTTGTAGGTCTACAGCAGGAGGTACATTTCTCTAGATTGTTTATTTGGTACATACGTATAACGTAGTAGGTACGGCCATTTTATTTGTATTCGTTTAATCGGTTTAGTTATCTGGGTCCACTATATAGGTACAGTTATTTTTAACCGACTTCCATTTAGACTCCTATTTAGGAGGTTTTCGATTCGATGTATGTATAAGTAATAGTTACCTACATAAGACATGTACCAACATTTATTAAATACATAATACAAATTACATAGCAATTAACTCCCGCGAGGATATGTATATTTGGAAACCTCGTTTTTGTATTTGGCGCTTTGCCACCATACCTACTACTTAACGTGTGCGCAGTAGTTTCTACTGTGGAACGTGATAGTATTTTGATTGTACGTACCTAATAGGGATCTATGCTCCATATTATCGAATATCTCAGTTCCTTGAAAGTGGATACTCCTAGACCTCAATGTACTTACATCAAGTATGCTGATTTTGATCGATCCCACTTTAATTTGTTCCTAAGCCAGGTAATTCAATATTATATGAATTTCGCCATTCATTGCCCATTGGCCCTAGTAGACAATTAGATACCTACATATAAGACATAAAAACCCCACATTTTAAACGCCTACAGATACTTTTATTTAACTGCCAAAACATTTTATAACAATGGTCTTTGGAGTTGGAAGTGGATCGTTTCGAGAATGTTGCAACCAAACTCGATACAGAATGTTGAAATAGTAGTCTAGTCAACAAGTGCTTTTTGTGTCAAACTTTTTTCTCCGCCTCCGAAAAATATGAACGAGGTATCATTCGATTCGGAATAGCGTGTACCTATATCATTTTCGAACAAAATTCAAGACACGATTGCAAAAATTGCAAAAGTTATTAACAATTAACTTAAAAAAATAATGGGGTTTGGTTTCTTGCAAATATCTCAAAATCTATTTGATATTTTTCAAATCTGAAAAAAGATCCAAAAAGAAGAGGAAATTTTCCAAAAAAAAACCCTGTTTCAAGGAAATGTAGGACCAATATTTATAATTTCCAGAGGGTTGAAAATACGGCCAAAAACGGGGACTCTGGCTTGCGCCAGCCTCGCCCACGTTGAACCTTTAATTAATAAATATTATTTAAACCTATTAAATATTCGTATTTTCATGTGGCTTCTGATCATAAAAAAACGGATCAATAGTAATATTTCAAAAATAAAAAAAAATCTATGATTTATCAAGCTTTTTAATTTTTAACATTATTAAATTGTTGATAAAAAAATTGAAAAATAACAATTTTTAAAATTTTCCAACGGGTATCTCTTCTGAGGCCTTTCCAAAATAGCTCCCAAAAAGGAAAAAATCTCAGATTTGTTAATTAAAAATTATCGCACTTGCAATGTTCATGTTTAAGTAGGAATAACTTATTAATTAACTAATGCATAATTAATAGAAAAATTGCGATACAAAATTTTTGACCGCGTATTCATCTAGGTATCCAGTAGATGCCTGAATTTTTTCAATTCTTAATTTTCATATTTAATAGGTTTAAATAATATTTATTCATTATAGGTTCAACGTGGGCGAGGCTGACGCAAGCCAGAGTCCCCGTTTTTGGCCGTATTTTCAACCCTCTGGGAAATTATAAATATTGGTGCTACAGTTCCGGGAAACAGGGTTTTTTTTGGAAATTTCCTCTTCTTTTTGAATCTTTTTTCAGATTTGAAAAATATCAAATAGATTTTGAGATATTTGCAAGAAACCAAACCCCATTATTTTTTTTCAGTTAATTGTTAATAATAATTTTTGCAAGCGGGTCTTGAATTTTATTCGAAAATGATCTACACGCTATTCCGAATCGAATGATACCTCGTTCATATTTTTCGGAGGCGGAGAAAAAAGTTTGACCCAAAAAGCACTTGTTGACTAGACTAAGTAAATAGGTATTAAAAAAGTTCACGTCGCGTTGGCAAATTTTCTGGCCGAAATACCTATGATAAGTACAACTAGCTGACCCGCATCGGCTTAATTCGGTTGGAATTCGAATTAGGTATCTATGTACTGAAAATCCATAAGTGGTGGTCTTCAGTCTTATGTGAAGCCTAGTTGTTTCAAGTCCAGGGATGTGAACTGTACATTGATGTGTTCTCTTCTCTTTCTCCTTATTGACCGAGCGAAGCGAAGGTCTCTGAGTCTACTTGAGTGAACTGGCACTTGTCCGTCCGTCCGTCCGCCCGTCCGTCCGTCCGTCTGTCAGAGCCTTATAACTTCTGAATTACTGAACGTAATTACTTCAAATTTAAATATAATATGTAAACCGATGGCCTCCCGCCGAATATGGCTTAAAAAGTTTTAAAAATCTTTATTTCAAGGGGGCGATGACTCATATTTCTGGCTATTTATGGCTCATAAAAGCGAATGCGAAGTAAAATATTTTTTATAGCGTTACATAGGTATGCGGTAGGTATATCATTTTGAAGATAATTAGGTATAGAGTCCAAAATTTTTTTTTTTTTAATTTTTCCCCTAAAATTGACGAAATGGGGGGCTTTCAAAGTGGAGATTTTCTAACGCCCAAAGTTGACCTCAGAACTCTCAATTTTCTGAAAGGCTGAGCCTGAAACTGATCAATTATTTGAATTATATCCTGTACTGGAACAACAAATACTAAAATTAGATAAATATTAAGTATAAGGAAACGAAATTATTTAATTTTTAATGAGCTGCCGTATTTTTAACAGAACTTCACAATGATGTCAACAGATGGCGCTCTGTACAAGTTTATGGATACCGCGAGGACCGAGGTCTCAGTTCGGGGCGAACCACTAGATAAATGGTTTTCGCATATTGCTACTGTATAATAAGACAGATATGACAGGCAAATTATACCATGGTCCATGATTCACTCTAAGCAAACTTTCTTATTGAATGAAATGCGCCATGACTGAAGCTCATTTCGCGGGTTATGTCGTGTTTGCAGTGCACCTTTGCAATGAAATTATGAATAAAACAAAATGTGCTGCAAAAAAGCTTGCTCATGGTATTTATATCGAGTGAAGATATTTGCAATAATCGGTGATCAGTGTCAACTTACCTGAGACAGTCTGGGTATGTACGAGACATACGGGTTATAGTAACTGTGGTAATACGGTGCAAAGGATGAGAGGTAGTAGACCGAAGTCAACGGCTGTCAGCGGCGGCGTCGAAAGGAAAACGATACTTTTAATAGAGTAGGTAATTTTATAGAGCAAGATCCCGCGACGATCAGACCTCATCAGTGTCTGACAATGGACAACGTGGTTTCTAATATTATTCCAAAGAAAAATATAAAAAAACGGTGCAATACTTTAACGAATTTGAGGTGCCACCTTTTCTACCTGATACCTACCTTCCAAAGCAACCGCGATCCAAACTTCATAGTCGGGGATCGTTTATACCTCTATTAGAGACATACATAGAAAAACTTTCAGCTTTCATAAAATAACGAAGGCCTGATCGTCGCGGGATCTTGGACCACTAATCAGACATGGGATATTCCGATGCATATTTACCACAAGCAAATTTTTAGTTATGAATAATTAATTGATAAGAAGCCGCTTCTCTTAAAATATATTTTTAAATAGGTACTAAAACCTTGGGAAATCTGGGTATGCATTTTAAAACTCATGGTATGCAAGGTATGGAAGCGACTTTTAAAAATTATTTGATTAAAAATACCGCGATTCTGGGATCGATTTTTTTTTCTCTGACTAATTCTAATTACAGAATCGGATGATATTTTTACTTTTTTTTTAATTAAGTGAGTAAATTAACAAATGTCTCTTCCAAACTATGCATCCGATTACGAGTAGTTTCTAGCTTCCCGGGATTTATAAAAATAATAGGAGTTACATAGCGCATTGACTTTAGGTAACTGTGCATCCAAATATCTGATCTAAGTATTATAATGGTATATTTTCTAGAAGTTTACCTGACCTACTTGTAGTATATTTCGCGCATGAGTTGAATGCAGAGCCGTTTATACACTGTAGTCTGTGATGCAGAGCTTATGTACCTACCTAATGACTAATGTGTAACCATACATAAGCTCTGCATTCAACTCGCGCGCGAACTTTAGAACGTCTACAAATTATTGAAATTGTTTAGTATTTCTCAGAATTATTATAGTCGGTACCTATAGCTATGTTTAGTCTGATTTTTGAGATTTTGTTCATAAGCAATTAATGTAAAAACGTTTAGAGCGCTCTTAGTGAAATTATTTCAGTACATAGGTATTTGACCTTTGGTCTTATTTCAGCAAGAATCAGCAGCAGAAATCTGTATACCTATACCTAGTTAGGTTTGGTCATAGCTAGGATATTCGTAAAAATATATGCACAAGTCTATTGATATTTTTGAGTAAGTAAATTGGAAAATTTTAGAACGTAGTGTAGGTAGGTAGGCATATCAGTTGAATATAGGTACGTCTCATTGCATGTAAACAAACCGAAGATGACTCGCCGGACGCGTCTGCGCACCATGCGTAACCATCTAAATGCAAATGCGTGCCAGCTACAATGTATATGGTTGTGTTCTGAGGTTGAGGCTGACAACCAGGAGTTCCTATCTATAAATCGCTGTAATCAACATAGTGCTCTGAAATTTTGTTGTGGGTAGAGCCAGTAGAGCTGGAGCCCCAGCCACATCGACAAATTGAAATTATTCCTACACCTATTGAAATTTTCGCACGATAATAAAAAAATATGACTAGGTACGATTTACTTTTTTAACTGTTAGCCCACTCAATTTAATATCAATAGATAATAAACTGTTGGTTAGTAAATAAATATATCGAGCCCATCATCGATATTTTTGGCAGATTTGCAAGACAAAAGGAAACTTAACCATATATTAAAAATGTAAGCTTTATTAAAAAAATCAGTCTAAATCACATATTTTATTAAAAAATTTACACTAAAACATTAAAAGCTTTTAAATAAGATTCACGTCCACTTGTAACAAAAAGTAAAGTAGTGCGATCACATTGCGTTAGCGAATACTGATTAGGTCGGGGTGAGGGTTAGGAATAAGGGACGAAGGCGGTCGGAGGGTCGGGAGCCGGGGCGCTACACGCGGTAAGAGTAGTGGCGGTAGTTGGTGCCGTAGGGCAGGCGGCCGCTCGTCGTGGAGGAGTAGGAGTAGCCGGCGGGCCCGCCCAGGTTGCTGGAGCGCTCGCTGGTGTACGAGTAGCCGCCGGGCCCGCTGCCCGCGCGGCGCTCCACCGTGTTGCTGTAGGAGCTGCGCTGCGGCAGCCCGCTGCCCGTCGACCGCTCCGACGTGCTCGAGTAGGAGTACGAGTACTGCTCGTCCGCGCGCCGCGTCGGCGCCGTCTGCCGGTCCACGACCACGTAGTGGCGCGGCGTCTGCAACAACCGCGCGCTTAGTGCCGCGCTCGCGACCCTCGCACCGACCCGACCGACCCGACTAGCGAAAGCGACACGCGAGACACCGACTCTGACTCCGACGGACTCAATACGAGGCGTAGTTGCTGTAGTAGACGTGGCGGTGCGGCGGCCTCTGCGGGCGGCCGTGCGCCTGCGCCAGCACCAGGTCCATGTGGTCGCGCGGCGTGCCCAGCGGGTCGGCCTCGAAGGCGCGCTCGCGCTGCCCCACCGCGGCCAGGGCGCGCTCCCGCGTCCGGTCGCGCGGCGACACGTACGGCGCGAGTGGCCGCAGCTTGGACTCCGGCAGCGGCGCGATATTCTGCTTGAACACCGGCTCCAGCAGCGAGCCGCGCACGCCGGGCCGCGTGCGGCGGCCGAACGCCGTGACGGGGTCGGGCACCAGGCTCGGCCGCGGCACGAACGGCACCAGCTCCCAGTCGCCCACCCGCTGCAAGCGGACAAGTCGCCGTTAGACGGGCGGGCGCCGACTCCAGCCGCGGCTATATTTGGCGCGCCCGGTAGCTCAGCTTTCCGATGCTTGTTTTTCGATTTGCTCTGACCCACTTGCGGAGCGCTACCGCAACGTCCTATCGAAACCTACACTAATAAACGACGATCGGCGCGGCTGGAATTTCGTACTTAATAAGCAATTTTTTTAAAAAGCGATGTCGCGACATTTCGGGGGGAATTTATGAAGATACTATTTGCCACTGTATCTACGACCGCTACACTACGACACTCGATAGGTATTTGCGAGAGACATGAATGTGACGAGGGTCGAATTGGTGCGAGGGCGTCCGGCTCCCGGGGTTAGATTGGAGCGAGGTTCACGCTCGGGGTTAGAATGCAGCACACTCACCGTCACGCTGTAGCTGGAGTATGGCCGGTAGGGGCGGCGCGTCGTGTAGAAGTCACTCTCATAAACCATGGTTGCTACTTGTTAGTACTAGTGATCGTTCGTCCAAAACTCGCGACGGTCGGTCCTCGAATGCGGAGTGCGCGCTGCCGGCGGCTACGCCACGCCGACAACCTTATTTTTAGATCACTGTCATTGCAATTTTCACGTCATTCCTCCCAAACTTTACTTGAAATTTTAAAGGTTGATGTTACAAATGGGTTAAGGATAATCATGATTTCTTTAGAATGCGATGGAATACCAAGGGTGAGATGAAAATAACATGATAGTGTTTATCCTCGCTGATTCATCATTATAAACAAGACGCGCAACGCGCTAGTTGAAAATAACTGTGCGAAAGAGTTGGCGTTTATTATTTTACAATCTCGAATAATGACTAGTTAGTTGGCACGCGTTCTTATACCGACCACCACAAGGACTACGTACTCGTAGACCAAGTTAGAAGGACAATAAACAGAATGAATAATAGGTGTCTTGCCGGGATTCAGACCTAGACTTCTTAAAGGCGCTGACTGCATACAGCAGCAGCAATGCGTCAGGCAGCAGTGGTTAGCATGTTCGACTGCGGATATAACGATGTATCTATTGGTTTCGGTTCGGCTAAGTACCTATTGGGTTTTACTGTCAAGAACTGCAGTCCTAGCCTGGAGATTGCGGTACCCCCGGGATCACACCCGCGCCTTCGAGAGCAAGTAAAGGTGAAGGTCTTGCGCTTGATTTCTCCAGTCGTCGGATTGCCATCCCATGAATCTTGCTTGAGAGTGAATAGACTAGGTAGTTATTCTGTGCGCCGGTGTTTGAGCTTGGCGCACACTTTTGCACTTTTTTCCCGAGCAAATGTCTGGTATCTCTGTGGAAATTGACCACCACTACCACTAGGTACAGCTCATTAATGTTCCACTACTGGGCACAGGCCTCCACTCTCATAGGAGAGAGGGAATTAGACCTACCACGCTGCTCCAATGCGGGTTGGCAGGCTTTTAACGACTACTTATTACTTATCATGTTAGCGAGTGACCGACGGCTTAACGTGCTCTCCGAGGCACGGGGGTATTATATATAGAAACTAAGACTGTATGCCTACAGTCAAACTGTGAAAACAGTTTTGTTAGAAGTTATTTTGTAAGCCTAATTGTAAAATAAATTTTAAAAAAAACACCGCCTACTTTCTAAATCCGACTGAACTGAAAACTGAGAATTTTTAGTCAGAAAAACTCAATACTCAATTATGGCCCGACCCGGGACTTGAACCCGGGACCTCGTCGGCCGCAGCCGAACATGCCAACCACTAGACCAACGAGGCCGGGAAATTGACCACTGTGGTCGAAATTAGTTCAGGAGTGAGAACCACAAGCCGGTTTGCTTCTGTGAGGAGGACATTATTTCGGAAGTGAATTCTAGGAGGGCAGGAACAGTGCTGCCAGAGATTAGCGCGGGAGATAATATTATAGTGCACAAACACAGGTACTCTCTATTTCTTTACTCTCATATCCCGATGGGGCGGATAATCCGACACGAACGGAGAGACATAAGGCGCAAGACCGACGTACTCCCCGAGGCACGAAGGTGACTCACCGCCAACTTCCTAATTCCTGGCTAGTACCTTCTGAGAATTCTTGTCAGAAAAACCCAATTAAGTAATTAGGTACTTCTATAGCCTGACTAGGGAATCGAGCCCGGGACCTCGTCTACCGCAGTCGAAAATGCTAACTACTGGACTCACGAGGCAGTCAAAAATATTTTTTGTAAGTATGTATATAAAACCAATAACACCTTGTCTTCGTTCTCTTGTGACAAAAAACACAACCAAAGCAGCTCCTCCGAGGCACGGGGGTGATACACCGCCAACTTCCTAACTCCGGGCTAGTACTGAGAATTTCTAGTCAGAAAAACGGAATACTCAATTATTACGGCCCGACCCGGGACCTCGTCGGCTACAGTCGAACATGCCAACCACTAGACCAACGAGGCAGTTTGATAGCCGACGCCTATCAAAATTAATAGTCACATGTGTAGCTAACCGCAAGACGCGTCGCATAGAATATTTTAGGTGTATGGAAGTATTATAGTTAGTAATCAATCAGTCGTCTGAACTCTGAGCAGAGGTGCGAGTGCTTGTTAACGCAACTCTCACATAAACTGTCGAAGTCAACGTATATACGTTTTGACGACCTCCGTGGCGCAGTGTGCAGTGCTGTTGTCTCAACGTGCGGAGGGCCCCGGTTCGATCCCCGGCAGGGTCATTTTGGGAATTTATAATTTCTGAATTTTCCCTGGTCTGGCCTGGTGGGAGGCTTCGGCCGTGGCTAGTTACCACCCTACCGGCAAAGACGTGCCGCCAAGCGATTTAGCGTTCCGGTACGATGCCGTGTAGAAACCGAATAGGGGTATGGGTTTAATATAACTGCCATGCCTCTAACAGGTTAGCCCGCTACCATCTTAGACTGCATCATTACTTATCATCAGATGAGATCGCAGTCAAGGGCTAACTTGTAGTGGATAATAAAAAATAAAAAAAAATATACTACGCGTGAAAATATGCTATTGCGACGCGTCTTGCGGTGAACTTCAGACACGACTAGTTAATTAATGATTGGTGCGAACTTTTTAGTACCTTTTTTTTGACAAGGGGAAATCCTTATAAGATGCCCAACTTCCTGGGGGAGAAGTCGAGTTATAGGTTGATACTTACTAAAACCCCTCGGTGGCCACCCACTGTGCATGCTCCTTTCCATGTTGACTTCTAGTTTGCGTACTAACGTGGCCTAGACACACTAGTGTGACCTCGGCTAAGAGACTATATTTTGATTGGCACCAATCAACACAACATGGAATCAGTTTTGGCAGAGCCGTTTACACAAAAGACTGGTACTTGTATAATATCATAGCAATAGGGATATGCCTATATCAAAAATAAATTATTTCTAACTGATTAACTATTAATAGAGGGTCTTCCAAAAGACCTAAAGTTCACATCCTCGGTTAGTTTTAAGTTTGATAACCATTTTAAAATATAGATTAGAAAAAAAGTGCGTTGAAATTTTATGACGTCACAACTGTGAATTTCATACAACTTCCATACTAGAAGGTATCTGTTTACTGTGCTAGAAGTGCGTTTTTAAGTTTGATAAAGAGTTGCCGATTTCATTGAGTTGTCATCATCCCTATTGTTCAAAATTTTGTTTGACATTAGGTATGTGAAACAGGGCATTAGGAAAATAGTTGTATGAAGGTACTACAGTACGCGCGCGAATTGAATGCATTCGGGCCTTGCGTTAAAACGTAATCTATAGCGTCTACTATAGCTTTTATTTGTTACTAGCTGATGCCCGCGACTTCGTCCGCG
The DNA here is from genome assembly GCA_917051295.2 of Erebia ligea. Lineage (NCBI taxonomy): Eukaryota > Metazoa > Arthropoda > Insecta > Lepidoptera > Nymphalidae > Erebia > Erebia ligea. Next base: position 8,349,148 of record OU785236.1, read on the forward strand.
TGGTTTAAGTTTTTTTGATTCCTGCGGGAACTCCTTAATTTTCCGGGATAAAAATTAGCCTATGTCACTCTCCAGGTCCTCAACTATACCCATGCCAAAAATCACGTCGACCTCCGCTGCGGCGTGATTGAAGGACAAACCAACACACTTTCGCATTTATAATATTAGTATGCGTGCGAAATCTAGAGCAGTCGTGTATGGATGTGCGCACAGAACATATAATAAGAGGTTAGAAAGGCGATGTGGGCGGGTCACGCGCGCCACTATATTGAGCGAACGCTCATCTATGGTTCAAACGTACCAAAAACACACCTCAGTCGGCCGCGGACTGTCTTGGGAAGTTTTACGCGCAAAAAAGTGTTTAAAATGCCTTCTTGCGCGGTAATAACCTGCATAGCTAGAAGCCAAAATGTCAATGTGACTAATGGCAAGATATCTTTTCATCGGTAAGTACATTAAACCTTGATTTTAAATGATTTAATTGAAAATACTAAAGACATTATGTTTTCCTTCACTAGTGTGACTGGATCGCAAATTTGTATGTACATCGCTGGTGCGAACAACGCGCTCCAACAGAGTCATGTACGCGAGCGGCAATGTAAAGCGTAGTGCGTATGAACGATCAACTCCACTTGTTACCTGGTATTACCCAATAAGTGTAACTTGTCGATAGGGCTGAGTAGCATTTTTCCACCGTATCGATAAATAGTTTATTTGTTTCTGAGTTTATTATTATGAACTTTTAATGATAGTTACAGATTTAGATTTTAATCATAAATGTTTGAAATATTGTTATAGTATTTTGTGTTTGTTGGTTTTGTTGTATAGTGTGTTTTAAATATTGTTGATGTATTCAAACAAAACCATTTGTAAACCATAGTTGTTTTTTTATTTTATTTATTTCTTATAAAGAAACAGTAATTATAAGCAAAAGAAATATCATTATGTCTCCATACATTTTTTAATCTATACTTATAATAAAACTGTAACAGGTCCAATTCTGTACATTGAAGATATTTTGAAAATTTTTTTGGAGGTCACTCATTATTCGATACTGAAGCCAAATCTGTAATTTTTTCATTTTTATCTGTCTGTCTGTCTGTCTGTCTGTATCTTGGCCGCGCATCACGCCGAAACTACTGAATGAATTCAAACTTGGCACGATTTGAGCCCATACTACGAGGTAGGACATAGGATACTTTTTATCCCGAAATTCTACCCCCGAAGGGGTGAAATAGGGGTTGAAAGTTTGTATGAAAGTCCTTAATTTCTCAAGTTATAGCCATGAAACTTGGTATATGAGCTGCGGGTTGAAAATGAAAATATATGTGTTTCACAGTTTTTCAAAATTCCACTCCCGAAGGGGTGAAATAGGGGTTGAGAGTTTGTATGAAAATCCTTAATTTCTCAGGTTATAGCCATGAAACAGCATTTGGGCTTTCGTTAAAATATGAAGAAGTACGTGTTTCACCATTATAGGGGGATTATACCGTGGGATAGTAATATAGGATACTTTTTATCCTGGAAAATTAACTGAAAAACTTATTCCACGCGGACGAAATCGCGGGCATCAGCTATAAAGAATATACATACAAACATACATACTTTTTATCCCGGAAAATTAATGAGTTCCCGCGGCAATCGAAAAAACTTAGTCCACGCGGACGAAGTCGCGGGCATCAGCTAGTTTAAAATAAAATAGTAAAATCTACAGACATAGAGTCCAACTTAAGTTAGCAATATGAATATTGACATGCTGTCGACCGTACGAAAAATAAACATCGATAAAAAATATTTTAGTCAATCCCTAGCGTATGTTGCTGTTTTACACGACAACACGCGCAAGTTTAAAGTTTCACTAGTGTGCGTAGCTTCGCCAATCGCAGCGCTTTTTTCTGCCTCACGCACACATGGGAACTCTCGTGTGTATTCGTTTAGATTAGTAGTAGTGAAGAATGGTGGGATCAAAACGGCGACAGCGGTTTCCGTACAAAATTTGCACTAGGGCCTTTCTAACCTCTATTATATGTTCTGTGGATGTGCGTGAACGGTAGAACGAGATTCTCATTGTTGAAAAAATTCCCATTGGTCAGATTAGTGTAACCACTGAACGGCCCGAATGCATTCAATTCGCGCGCGTTTTTGCCTAAGGTTAGTTTACAATAATTCGTGTTTATTTGCTATCCAAGTTATTTATAAATAAGGGGTAGGACAATTTTCGGAATGGTTAATAATACGACAATAATAACCCAAAATATTAATAAACTTAAACTATTTATTCTTTCCTTTTACAAAATGACGTTATGAATTTTTTACAATAATAATTTTCAATAACCGAGCTGTGTACACGTAGCATTCAATCACAGTTGTTGAACGACCGCTCTGCAGTTTGGACCCCGAAATAAACACGATAAAGTACATAATAATATTCCCATACTAGTAATATATTAATTATTGCGATAGCGTCTATCTGTGAGCTTTTCACGGCCCATCCGTTTAACCGATTATGTTGATATTGAGGTAGCTTGCATTCCGGGGACAGACAGAGAGTTCTTTTTAACCCGAAAATAAAGAGTTTTAAAAACGTAAATTCACGCGGAAAAAGTTGCGGTCATCATCTAGCATTCTATAAATCGACGACAAATCAAACACCCGGTGTCCCATTTTCCACTTTATTGACTTACCAGCTTTCCATACAATAAATCATAACAATTCAAGGTCAAACAAAACAACATGTGCCGAACTTAATAATGATAAATATACGTCAGACGGCTGGTGGGTCCGAGCAGCGATCGGGACAGCTGTCTGGGGCGCGGGGCGCCAATAAATACACGTATGTACACGAGGCCATTCGCGACACTACTCCTTCTATATCGTTAAACTTTTTTTTTAATTATAAATTTATAATTTATTTCGTTATGTCCTATCTATGTAGACTATCGACGGCGCGAGTCGCCACCGAGCGAATTGCGAACCTTGTTCGATGTCTCTCGTACCGCGTCACCTCCACGACTCCATAGAAAATGACCAACTTATCTACGCGACAAATAAGACCATGTCAAGAGTCGTATCGAGCCGCGTTGTCGTTCAGGTAGGACAATGCCTAACAGTCGAGACATCCAACAAGGTTTTCACCGACTGGTCACGTTCCGCCGTAGCATAAGTCCATATAAACCAACTGCGTTATTGTAAAGGTTTTGGCCACTCTGCCAAGTCAATACAGGATATGTCCGTCGGGTCCCCGACGTGTCACTGCGCCACGGCTACTGTACTGGACGTATTCGGTACATCTTAACTCTAACATTCACTATAACATCTCAGTTTATTAACAAACATATCAATCGCTGTATAAGTCAAGATCTTGTACCATAAATTGTCTAAAGGCAGTTCTTGTAAGGCTAGTTTACACAAACGATGCGTCTAGTTGCCGCTATATTAACACGCATCCTTCGCGCTTTACAGATAAACAACATTTTGTTATACCGAAACATTTGTCAGATGAAATAAAATAAAGAAATTCTGTTCGACCAAAACATTTAGATCACGGAAACAAAAAATAAACTGCATTGAAATATCCTGGCATACAAAATAAGTTGTTTAATTTTTATTACCGTTAAGAAAAGTACATCATAGTGATAATAATAAATAATTATATGCAGAATATATTTGTAAATTTTAATGTATTATAATATGCATAATGTTATGTGTGAAAAATCTATATTTAGCGTTAACGGATTACAGCACCACTAAAATATAATAAGTCATGCATAAATATTTAAGCAGAATATTTCAATACAGTTCACACAGATTAACATTTAATATCATTTGTCTTAGTGGAGACTGTAAATTATATATAACCACAATATTTTGAAATTATTCAACGAATAGTGTTTCAAACGACTAACGAACAACGAATGTTTCAAACTAAAATGAATCCACTTCATTTTCCATACGAAATATGAAAAATTAGGAGCACAACTTAATTTTGGAACATTTCTTGTTATCAATTCGCCTAACTGTCGACGATAATACCGATCCTAGTTCATTCCAAAATACCGGACGACAATTTTATGTTTGCGGTCCTACGGTCCAGTACCCTTAGCACAAGTTGACACATCTCGACGTAGACAGATCTCGAGTACCTATCTAATCACTATAACGTCCTATTAGTTTTGAGGTAGTCGTTTGTACGATTTTTAAATCTCAAACCTTAACATACAGGCAGATCAGGTTCATTTTTCTTTGACATTAGATGTTACTAGAAATCTATCAACGTTGTCGAAGTGAACAATCTCGCGCTAAGCCTACAGTCACAAAATACTCGGAACAGAAGGTCCATACAACGTCCGATAAAACATGCCTTTACACCGATGCTTTCGCATGCCTTAAAGCATGATATAGAGGCGTTAATCGTTTTTCGCGTGAAATTCGTCGGCGTACGAAAGGCAAACTTAACTTTAGGCACAAGCTACACCGGCAGAGTTGAATTGTAGCGTCTTTTTCGATAACAACTCAAACAGAGCTTTATATACTTTGGCATAGAGGCGGTGCCGGGCGAAAGTCCAGACGCGCGTTTTCGACATGTAGTTTTCAGTATATCAGTTCAATTTCCAACCATATGTCAAAGTACATAAAGATGACTTTAGGTAGTTATTAAATAATGACTCAAGCCCACTCGACCGTTTGTGCTGGCCTTAAGCCAAACAAATTCTGGCTGAACTAAGCGGGCTGAGATAGACCATGTCACGAAATAAGTCCAGCGGATGTTAGGGGAACTAATACATTTCACATATATTATTTGTATAAATATGAGAATACATATATATATATATATATATATATATATATATATATATATTTTGTATTGATGTACATATACATATATATTGTATAAATATGGTCTTCTAGACTTCTGAAGCGAGCTCGGATGGCTGGAGTGAGGACTCCGGCGGGGAGGCACAACGTACGTCCAACGAGACGTTTAAGTGCGGAAACCTGCCCAGCCAACCAAGTTGCAGCCATAGCTATTCTCTAACTCAGTGGGTATTAAAAAATGAAAGCCTCTGACATATATTTTATATCCTTTGAAGGTTTGCTATGAAATAAACATTACAATATTTGATAGTAAACATTCAATGGATAAAAATATTCATATGTCAGTGGCTTTCGTTTTTTGAAAGCCCCTGAGTTGGAGAATAGGAAGGGTAAAGCGCAAAATACACAAGGACGAGGCGGGTGTAATTCCTTGTATTTATATGGACAACACAGAACGCTGGCGCGGAACGGGCGCGACGCGGATGACCTAATTGACCCTGTATGTTTCGCGCTTGAAGGAAGAAAGATGGAGACTACTATTGCCGCCTGTAAGGGACGTCTTTCGTGACACGGACTCCCAAGTGTGCGCCTGTATCCGCTGGTGCCTATGTCAGACTGTTTAGTGGTAGAGTGGTGCGGTGTGGTGCGGTCGCGTCGGTCCGGTGCGGTGTCGCCGGGGCGCGCTACTGCGAGGGGTACTGCGCGGAGGGCACGGACGCGTACATGAGCGGCTGCGGGCCGCCGCCCCACGAGCCGCCCGCCGCGCCACCGCCCGGCATGCTCATGCGGTAGCCCGCTGGAAACACAACACAGACTATGTCACACTACAGCAATTAACTGTACGAGCGGAAAATTTATCTTTAAATTCATGTCACTTTATTGTATAGCAAATTATATATATATGTATGTATTATTAAATCCAAACACGGTTTATCCATTTTAATACTTTAATTAGCAATTATTTACACAGACACACGTCACTAGCGTTACGCCATCGTCATCACTCCTCCAGAGCAGTGTTGCCAACCTAGATTAATCAGGCAATGATACCATGTACGAATCGTTTTTAAGTTTCCCTCTAACAGTATATTTATATGGCTTTAATGTTATGTATATCTATTATAATTTGTAGCTTTATATATTATGTATTTTTATTTATTTTGTTATTTCTGCACCATCTACCGGTTGTAGTGTTTTTAGCTACTAGTTATGTCCTTTTACACCATTGGTTGCCTGGGAAGAGATCGCTATGTAGCGATAAGGGCGCCAAATTGTATACTTAATTTATTTTTAGTTGTATTTTTTTAACGTACATAATTTCCTTTGTGGTGTACAATAAAAGTGTATTGTATTCATTCATTCATTCAAATTGAGGTGGTGTGTGAGGTGGTGTGGTTACCAGACTCTCTTTCACACATTACAACATCAGCAAGGAAAAAACCTACATGTATTGTTTTCGCTATTTCTCTCTATCAAAAACTAGATATATTACAATAAAACTATGTTTATCCATTGTGATGCTTCGATCAATAATAAATTAAATAAATTGTAACCAATATTATTCAATTATAAATAACCATCATACATTTTTATAATAGAAGCAAGTTTTTGTCCAAAAACGAACCTTCTCCATTTACAATTTGAAAATGGATACCAATTTTTGTAATCAGCACCCTAAAACTTACCGGAATTGACGCCAATATTGCAGTTTCTTCGAAAAAACTAAATAAAATTGTTTGAATTCTTGCTGCACCAATCAATGTTGCACTTAGGTCAGCTACCAGTTACGCTGTGCAATTATTCTTACCGACCGACCTCCAAACAAAATCCTGGCCAGGCATACACCTTCGCATAAACCACAAAATGACCTAATTTTGTATTAAAAATTCTGCAACATTGGAGATGCCCTCCCGGCTCCCCCATCAACAGGTAGCGTTGCTGTCTAGAGTGCTCCATCAGATAATAATTAGGAAATAACGCATCTCCCTGGACTGTGTTAACACTAAACAGGGAGAAAGTATCAGCCAACCAGAGGTGATCGTGATCGACACTGCAGCTATCAAACCACAGCCCCATTATGTGAGACCTGCATCAAATTGTTAGCCTCATTTTTCATTTTTTTGTTTGTTATTGTGACTGGCTGAATTTATGGTATACTTGCTGCGATAACGGATTTTAAAGCTAATAGCGGAAGGGTACTAACCAATCAGAGGTGATTGCGATAACAAGGCTCCAGTGCAAAAGAGACTATTATAGAGATTATTATTTACAAAAACGAAATGATCATATTTCTCTTGTAGAAAGAAAGATAGTTTTTGTGATTTGCAATGATGAAAAATTTACGATGGTCGCCGTTTATGCACTCACGTTCTGATAAGAGTTTAGAATAAGATAACATATTATGATAAGACAGCGATAAAACAACTATTAAACGCATGCAATGGCTCTTAGTTTTGTTGATATCTTTTATGGGTTTTGCAAAGTGTGCTAGATGAACAATTTATTACATCTTAACTAATATTATAAATGCGAATGTGAGTTTGTTTGTTACGCATCCACGGCCCATCTTTTCAACCGATTATGATAAAATTTGGTACATACATAGATTGCGGAAACTCCGCAACTTTCCAGGAATTATCCTAAAAGGTTGCAGAGTTTTAATAAATAAAAAAACTTTAAAAAACGCGAACGAATTCGCGGGCATCAGCTAGTAATTGATATACTATGATGGACTTAGGCGCGGCATATACAAGAGAGGCGACGGGCGAGGTGCAGGCGCGGCACAGGCGCGACGCCGCTTCTATCATATTTCACACAAAATGTATGCAAGCGACGGGACGCCAGGTATACAGAGGCGGCGAGGCGCGGACGCTGCTTTCATACTGCCAAGGCTACACAGCCGCCACACCTCTCGTATATATCCCGCGCCTCAAGGAACACATTCATGACTGGATTATTATACTATACCTATAAATACGATTATTAATTCACTGGAGTAAGCTAACGTATATAGTGTTCACAGCTTTTAATGAAAAGAATTACACTATAACAAAAGGGTTCACATCAATCTCTCAATTATTGCGTCGTGAATCAAAACAAGACTTTTTGTTTGCTAAGGAATTCTTAATTATGTTTATTAATCAATATAAAAAATATTCTGAGTAGCTGTGATGATGATTCTAGGGGAAATGTTAGTAATTTTGTCGGTCAGTTTTAGTGCTCAATTAATAATTCTTTAAATAAATCTTGCTATATTGCAATGAGTTATTTGGCCGGTTTCTGAATTAAGCATTCAAGCAAAAATCAGCTAAGTTTTGTTTAAATATTTGAGTAAGACTTCAGTTTTTTGTGTTTCACACGATAAAATTAGAATTTCCCAAATTGTAATTAGCTAAGTATTTCTCCAATCGTCCCTGAGTATTCTCCAACATTGCCTTTGCGTTTCGCTACACGTAGAAAAACCGGTATTGACCGAAAATAATATATATTTCTAATTTTGTTAAATTTTATTATTAAATATGATTCAAAAAAATTAATTTTATATAATTCTATTTAGAAAATTATCAATTTCAAATATTTCAGGCTTTTATCTCATAAAAAACTCTGATGTTCGTTTGATTTCAAATAACCGGGATAGAGAAATGGAACGTACGACATAACATTGTGTCAGCAGTCAGAAGCGTCACAAGTTTGACAAACGGGTTTGTTTACTTTTTTGATTTCTGTTTTTATTTGTAATTATTCTTACCAATATTTATAAAATGGATAGAGAAAAGAAAACAAAATATCCCAACTTCACTAACGTGTGGAAAGAAGACCTTCTCGCACTGGTAGCAAAGTAAGTACCTAATATTGAATCGAAGCAGGCGTTACTTTGCGGAAGTCCATGATAATGAATGAACGAGAAGTTTAATTCGCTATAATCCGCCACAGTAGACAAATCTATGTGGTACAGTGCGTGTCCTTCACCAATAGCATGCGAACACCCACCACCCAGCACGATTTTACAATCGTGCATTGTCGAGTCAACATCTCCTGAGGATGCTCCGGTTTCGGAGTGAAACGTACGTTGAGAATGATTTGGAAGATTTGTGTGGTGTGGTGCTGTGCAGTACATATAAGTACCTAATCTTTATATCATCCCCTTACTCGTAGGCCAGCTTTTCTCCTGGTTCAGTACAATATTCTAGGGTTAATTTTACATGGCCACAATTAGTAGTTTGTTCGTATAAGTAAGCTACTTAGAAATGGAAATTTGTCCAGTCACAAGAATACCAAACCAACTGGCAACGGACTTATGTCATTGTTTTCTTTGAATAACAGGGTATATAGTTCGCGCACGAGTTGAATGCAGAGCAAATGTATGGTGACACATACATTTACTCTGCATTCAACTCGCGCGCGAACTGTAGGTACCTACTAAAATTCTACATCAATGATATAAAGGCATATTATTTATGTGTTTTACATGTAAGTCATCAATAAATGTTCTATCCACAGATAACAAGGTGTGATAGAATGCAAAAAGACAGGGGCATTCTACTTGCAAAAAAAGAAGGAAGAGCGGATTGTAATAATTAAACAATATAATAGCCTATGCACCACAGGACCAAGAGATGAAGAGTAAAGCTGATCGGTGGATCTTCAATTATCGCCACAGCTGATGATAATGTGTTAATATCATATTATATTTATTACCCAGAAATGTTATATTATGCTGAGTTATTTGTAAAATAAAACAAAATTAAAAATCCAACAAAGAGTTCCTAATTTCTAACAAAATATTATTTATTATTATTGTTATGTAGTTATTTCTGAAATAACTTTCTACTAATGAGCTTGGGGCAAAGACAGGACATCATTTCGTTCTTCAACAAGTTCATCATCTTGTACCACGTAGGCATCTGGATCTACCTCAGGCTTCTCCAAAGATTTTTTAAATCCCACTACAAGTTAGCCCAACTGCGATCTCACCTGATGATAAGTGATGATGCAATCTAAGATGGTAGCGGGCTAAATTGTTAGTGGTATGGCAGTTATATTAAACTCATAGATTTCTACACCTATGAAGGAAGCCTCCCACAATACAGAAATTGTAAATTCCCAAATCGAATTGCCGGAAATCGAATCTGGGAACTCCCTTAATAAGACCACAGCGATCGCCACTGCGCCTGGGAACGTCAAAAGATGAGAATGAAGAATCTTCACTAGAAATCGCAAATCCATACTAATATTATAAATTCGAGAGTGTGTCTGTCTGTCTGCTACGCTTTCACGGCCCATCTGTTTCACCGATTTTGATGAAATTTGGTATAGGGATAGTTTATATCCCGGAAAATAAAAGAGTTAACACTCGGGAATTCAAAAAACTTTAATCCACGGACGAAGTCGCGTGCATTATCTAGTGTGAATATAGTTTAAGTAGCCGAAATTCGTTACTTAAATATCACGCACTCAACTTTGAGATTAGAGGACTTTGAGCACTGTCAAATGCGCTCTGAAACGCAATTTTGCAGTTAAGCATGGATTTAAGTTTCGAAAATGTCAAATTTGAAATTTCTCAAGCTCCAATTCTCAAACCTTACAAAATATCAATTCAGAAACACTATTTTCCTTAATTAGTACTTATTTCACACTTATGTAGTCTTTGAGACAGACTCAACATGAAATTCTCAATTCAGAAACCGGCCGATTATCTATAATCACTTAAATATCGTTTCTATTTTGAATTAAATTATATTATGTTCCCATTCACTTTACTCAAGTGAACTATGTATCACTACAAAACTGGAACATCACTATTACAATATGCCCACATTATTTTACAAAGTGACATTAGCACCTGTCAGTTTACTCTAGTGAACTAATAATCGTACTTTAAATAATTATTTAATTTTTAAAGTACGATTATTCAAGATTACTCACGCCAGACCGTGCCGGGTCCGACCCGAGCGTCGGCCGTAGCACGATTAACTAATATTACGTATATTTTGTATGGACACACGCTATACCGAGCGGCAACCGAGTGACAGCCGAGCATCGGACAACGCTACACTACTACTAGTGCTACGGCCGACACTCGGCTCGGTTCCGAGACGGTCTAGCGTGAGTCATCCTTTAATCTTACCAGCTGCTGCAGCTTGCGGCGTGCTGTATGCGGTGGCGTACTGCTGGTAATAGCCCGGCGCCATGTAGCCCTGCAGTGCGGGGTAGCCTTGCTGTTAGACAAAAAAAACATGCTTTATTTCGAACCTACCAAAATTATTGATACCAATTTTTTTTTTTAAAAGACAATTATTGTTAATAGATAGACACACTCAAACAAGTTTGCCACTATCGATCACCATAATATTTTGTTTATTCTGAATTTGAATGGCCATACTGTCTAGTAGTCTAATACACCAACCCGCCCGTTGCCCGTTATAATGCCCGTTTTCGCCAACAATGTCTTTTTTAGGGAACACCTAAGACCAGTACAAACAGGTGACAATTCTCACGTAAAATAACTGCAACAATGCAGTCAGTCACGACTCACGGTGACTTGTCCACAATGTCAAGTGATTTACATAAACTAAAATATAAACTACTTGTACATATAAAATTTTACACCGTGCCAATATACACATAGCCTTCTACAATTGCCTTCAGTTCATTGCAACACTTGTGAATAAGCTACGAGTATACGAGATCTCAGATCCCTATAAGACCAAGATTCGTCAGTACGGCTGTACCCTTGTTGTACACAAGCCAAACCTAACATGTGGTGAAGCACTGTGTAGTCATATTGCGGAAGCAAAGCGAACTTATAAATGGTATTAAGATTAAACCACCGTACTTTACAAAATAAAAACGCTCCACCACAGGTTCGGTTCTTGTGTTTGACAAGGAAATTATACTTAGGTATAAGTACTGAAAATACGAGTGACATCAGCAGCATATTATTTATATGAGCCCGATGCAGCTGAATATTACTTTCAGCTGCATAGGTATTTTCAGTTTCTGAACATATAAGGTTCCGAGCTCCATGTATGTTTACTCCTAGTAACAACTTTCTTTTGTTAGCAACTCATTTCAGAAAGCTATTCACAATCACAAAGAACACTGCAAAAATCCCCATGACAGACACTAGCCTACTTTGGAATGATGACATAGTTTACAATTTACATAATTAATTTTGCTACAAAGCTGCATTGTATGAAACTTAAAAGTTTCTCTCGAGAGATTTTTGAAACTAATTGGTTAAACTCTACTTTGGACCTTTTCTATGTTTGTATGGTGGAATGTGTACTAACCAACACATGATTGTCATTTGCAACCATACTAAATGTGGAAATTCCAAAATGGTGGAAATTAGTCAGGTACCTACATCTCAACTCATCGCCAGCTACTGAGCACAGGTCTTTTCTCGGAATTAGTAGGGTTTAGCCGTTTGGTCAACAACAAAGAACATAACACTGGCTAAGTACAGATAGCCATCAGAGACCTAAGTCTTAAGCACTACGCTATCAACGTATCTATTATTTCGCACTAGATAGTAGCTAAAAATTCAACGCACTGATGCAACACTTGCCATGATAGTGAAAGAACTAGAAGTTTAATTCACTATAATCCGCCACAGATTGTGAAGATTCACAATATTGCATTGTAGAGTCAACATCTCCTGAAGATGCTCCGGTGTCGGAGTGAAACTTACGTTGGTATTTTGAAAGATTTATGTGGTGTGGAGAATATCGCAGTCTTCAAGTTCAAGATACGCACTGTACCACATAGATTTGCCTTCTGTGGCAGATTATAGCGAATTAAACTTCTAGTTTTTTCACTGTCATGGACTTCCGCAAAGTAACGCCTGCTTCTATCCAATACTTGCCATGATCTCAATGCGAAACCAATTTTCGCAAGACCCAAAAAAGGTTTTACTCACAGAAAAGAAATAGAGGAGCTTAACTTCAGTTTGACTCCTGAGTTGATAGAACTGTAACACTAGATATCTGGCCATGACCTTGTTGTTCGGGTCAGCGCTGAATGTGCAAACAATTGGCACAATGTTTACTAACATTCCACTAATTAACACTAGCTATTAAAACTTTCAAATACTGAGGGGGGCCTGAAGTAAGTTGTTTGACAACCCAAGATTTCTTCCTAGCATTTCTTTAAATAAATGGCCATGATAAGTGTTTTTATTTTTATTAGTTTTATTTTTGTGTATTTTGCTTTAATAGCAATTAATGTAAGTTTGAGAGTGGCTAAGGACAGAAACCAATGGTTGCTAATGGAGGAGGCTTTTACCGCAATAGGCGGTCCTTACGATGATACTAACATAGTTTAAGAAACAGTTACTAACCTACTAATTCTTTAATAAGGTATCTTTCATTAAATTATTGTACTGTAAGAACATATTGTAAGGAAATAAATAAAGCTTTATATATATATTATATATAATGTAAGTTTGAACTGATTTAATGTTTTATACTCGCAAACAAATCAGTATGTTTGACCCTTTATCAGTTTATATTCTCATCGATTATATTATTGTGTTAGGTATCTGATTCTATGGAAATATTTACCTGAGCATACCAATAGCCCATTCCTTGTTGGTACCCATAGTTAGGGTACTGCGTTTGTGCTCCTCCCATCGATGCTGGTGCCGCAGGTGGGTTATTCGTACTCTGTAAATTAATAAAATTTTATAAGATAAGTTTATTCTTCTTGACATCTAAGTTGTTTGATGAAGGAATTTTCTTTTAGCTGAGCGCTATTGTCAGGGCAATTTTGTAAGTTGTACTTGGTTCTGGGATTAACACTAGGAATACAACACTTAATATTAATATTACTTAATGTTGTCGTTATTTCTCAAGGAAAATGGAATATTGCACACAACCAGGATCAAAAGATTTTGCTGGTAATAAATACATATTAATTCAATAAATCCATACTAATATTATAAATGCGAAAGTTTGGATATATGTATGGATGTATGGATGTTTGTTACTCAATCATGGCCCAATGGCTGAACGGATCAGGATGAAATTTGGCACAGAGATAGATTATAGTCTGGAATAACACATAGGCTACTTTTTATCCTGGAAAATTAAGGAGTTCCCGCGGGAACCGAAAAACCTCGATCCACGCAGACGAAGTTGCGGGCATCAGCTAGTATTAAATAAATAAATAAATTAAATTCCACAAAAAATCAATATTTTTCACAGATTAATTTATGGGGTAAATTAAAGGTCTCAGAAAATATAAATGTTTTTCAGTACCTTGCATCCTGCCTTATCAGCTCAAAACCATAGGAATAAATTAACCAAATATTACTTAGATATCTTTTTCAGCATAACTGCTGAACAAGGTCAAGGACAGTTTTATTTTTGATAAATACAGGCTACTAATGCTTATCAAATTATTAAAAAATGTTTTCTATACAGTTTACATGTAACTAAACAATTCAACCTTCATTCACATAGTCTCCCTTAGCAACGGATTTTCAACAGCTGCTTTTTTAATATTGATTAATGCATACTAATATTGCAAAAGTCTGTTTGTCTGTCTGTCTGCCACACTTTCATGGCCCATCTGTTCAACCGATTTTGATCAAATTTGGTACAGAGATAGGTTGTATCCCGGGGAAGGACATATGCTACTTTTTATCCCGGAAAACTAAGGAGTTTCCGCAGGAATCAAAAAATCTTAGTCCACATGGACAAAGACGAGGGCATCATCTAGTTGTTTTATATAATTACAAACCTGGTTCTCTGTGCCCCCATTCTCTTTCCCCCAGAAACATTTCACTGTGTGTCCACTTATTTCTGTATTGTGTGTCGCTTCAATTGCATGGGCAGCTGCCTCTTTAGTTGTGAACCTAATAAAAGCATATCCCTTGTCCCTGAATACTCTTACATCCTGTATCTGACCAAATTGTGAAAATGTGCTTTGCATTAACTCTTCAGTAATAATATTGCTAGTGAAACCGCCGCAGTAGACGGTTGTGTTAGTTGGTGAGCTCTGGTTGTACACCTCGTCGAATGTTGGCTGTTTGACTCGCTTGCTGCTCGGCGCACCCTCATTGGGCCCTTTAGTGGGTGGCTTACGTGTAGACCAGTTAGTACGTATAGAACGAGAACCCAGCCACTGACCATTCATAGCCTGAATCGCCGCTTCAGCATCGGCTTTCTTTACGAACGAGACGAAGGCGTATCCTTTAGATTTGAGCGTTTGTGGGTCACGTACTATTCGACAGTTCGAAATCTCACCGAACGGCGCGAAGGCTTCGCGCAATATGTGAGTCTCGATTTCCGGTGACAGGTCACCGACGAATATGTGATGGTGATTGCTCGTATCCGTCTTCGGCTGATTGCCAGGACTCGTAGCCCAGTTAACCTTCATTTCCTTGTCGAGGAACACTCGCTTGTTCATGGCAGCCAGGGCCGTAGCCGCCGCCGAGTGATTCGTAAACTCCAGGAACGCATAAGGATCGTTGCCTGGCTCACGAATTATTTTACAGCCTTTAACTTCGCCTATTTGTCCGAACAACGCGCATAGGAATTCTTCTGTCACACTCGCGTCTAAATTACCGACGTAGAGAGTTTTCGGATGGCTTTCGTCTCCCATATTAGATTATATCGTAATCTAGCGGTTACTTTATTACGACTATGAACACTAATATTGAAATTACTCGCTAATTAACGTGTTATTTCATCACATTAAACATTTGATGACGGATAAAAGAAAGAAAAATGTCGCAAACAGCGCCTAGAACTTCTCGAAAGACGTTGCTGTTGACTCGTGAAACGTTCACTTTTCGGAAACAAACGCATCTATAGACGAACTTCCGGTAGAAAAAAATTTAAAAATTTGGAGGGAAATATTAGAATCCAAAGTTTAAAACCAAAAAAATCACAGAAATGTTGAATTCTGTGTTATTTACAAGAACGCTATTATAAAAATATAGTAAACATTTGCTATAAAAAAATAATAACAAAATACAAAATAATATTTCATACCATAAACAACATAAATGCTGTACATAGACAATATTTTAATCTTTTCCGGAAACGAGTGTCGTTTTGAAAGCTTATGAATCATCAAAAGACATTGTTTCGTTTACAAATTCCTGCAATCGTTTCAATATTCTGATTGGCTATTTTGATAGGATGTATTATTATGACCAATCAAATTACGTTTAGTGTTTGCAAATTAACTTTCCAATATTTCCTTCATAGTGCGGGGAATATATCACGAAGACTTATTTTTCGAATAGCAATTTTCGATCAGAAAATCGATTAAAAACTGATTGTTAAAATATGGTTTTTTCTTTTTGTTTTAATCTGAACGTCACAGGATAAATCATAGACATAAATTTTTCTCAAAATATGGAAATTAAACCTATAAATTAAAAGCCAAAGTTAAAAAGCCCCGAAATAAATCAGATGAAAAAAAAAACCTATTTATTGAAAATATGCCTCACTATAGGTCTACCAGAATCTGATGGCAAAAAGTTACACCGTACTTTTAGGTGTATTTTTTGCCATCAGATTCTGGTAGACCTTTATTTAAAATATTAAGTTTAAAAAAATCGATGTACAGAATTAATTTTAAAACTAAAGTAATAAAGTAAAGTACCAATCTTCAGATAAATATATATAATACTAGCGATCCGCCCCGGCTTCGCACGGGTAGCACTAATAATCCTAATCTATATAATATAAACTATCCTATCTCTCAAGTTAGATCGAACTGCACATGGTGTGCGAATTTTATTATAATCGGTTAAGTGGTTTAGAAGTCCATTGAGGACAAACATTGTGACACGAGATTTATATATATATATAGATAGATGACCTTTGACTTTGTCATAATCAAAGTATAAGACTTTATGGACTTTCTTAACTCTATGGTCTACTTAGCAATCCTTTTGAGTCACCTGTGAGTCACACCAAGCCACCACCAAGCACACCAATCATGATTGGGAGCGAGGTTGGAAAGTGTAAAAATTCCAAGAGCAGACTAGTTTTCTTTGTCTGTGCTATATGACCATATACATGCCATAAACTCTATATTTTATAAAATAAAATGTTGTCATTGACTGACTTTGACAGCATGGTTTGTGTGACTTTGACCTTGGGGTATGTTCCGAAATACACTGCGAGCACTGTAAGGTGTGACGTCACTTTAGTACACTGCGAAACCGTTCCTTTATAGTTAGGTATACTGGGTACTGCTTAAAACGGAACGCTGTCAGCACTGAGACAAACACTGAGAGCACCTTACCTCGAAAACGCCAGTGCTCACAGTACAAAGATGGCGTCGATTAATGACGTCATATATTTCCCTAGGATACTGCAGCAGTTTACTGTCAGTTATAACGGAACGAATTTCTCCACAGTAAAGAGTACTGAACAGTGCTCGCAGTCTATAACGGAACACAGCCATTATGATACTGTGGCAGTGTACTGTCAGTCCATAGCGGAACGAATTTCTCCACAGTAAGAGCACTGAACAGTGCTCGCAGTGTATTTCGGAACACACCGATTTCCTTCGTCATTGGTTTGACTGTGGTGTTACTAGTCTCTGACTGTGGTGTCAACGTTTGACACTGACAGCTGACAGTTTGACGAAGGCAAAAAAAAAATCAGAGAAGGCAAATACCAAATGATTGGGTTGTGCTATTTAGAATTTTCTAAAATTCATCACTAAAAGATGCTTGTATTTTGTAAATAATGTATTTAACTGTAAAAATTGTGTGTCATATTTGATATCTTTCCAATTATTTCTTTAACATATAATTATTTAAGGTTATAAGCCGCAAGTGCAGTGTCTATATTTTATTACACGTATGCAGTGGTGCTGATGTAAAATTGTGTTTTCTGTGATTTCAAACCTGAAATGACGTGAAAGAAGCATTCAATAAAATCTAAATAAAATGCTTCCACTCATACAAAAGGATACACGAGTATCGCGTGGCTCGATCGGAGGCATTCGTGAAAAGTTCCAAAACTGGCTTCGATTGATATTTTCAGACAGAAATTCCAAGAATTTATTTCTTTTCCTTATTTTAAATTTGTCCTTTGCATTTGTAGAATTGTTCTATGGAGTATGGTCAAATAGTTTAGGTGAGTTATTAAATTGATATTTTTATTATACCTACTGTAAGTAAATTTATTTTTAATGATGATATTCCTTTAACTGAAGCTATTGCACTTGCCTATTGCAGTAGACCTGTATCAAAACTCTTGTAAGGATCACCACACGCAATCACAATTACAATTTTAAAAATTGAAATGTTTGGTTGCAGGTCTAATATCTGATGCATTCCATATGTTCTTTGACTGCACGGGCCTGGTGGCAGGCCTCGCTGCATCGCTGGTGTCCAAGTGGAGGGCAAATGAACGCTTTTCATATGGCTATGCAAGAGCAGAAGTGTTGGCGGGCTTTGTTAATGGACTCTTCTTGCTTTTTATATCCTTCTTCATCATGAAAGAAGCTGTTGAACGGGCCATTGAACCTCCTGAGGTAAATATTGCTAACTCATGAAATGTATACTGAATTTTTTAAAATATTTTTTTTTCAAATGTGTACACATACATCCTATAAAGTGGAAGGTTGGTAGCCTTTTTTTCAATAGACCCAGCTTTGTTTTCAATACCACATGGTTTCAATTGGTATAAAGAAACAAAAACGATCAAGTTTATGCACTGTATTGCAGCTGTGATACACTGCTGGTCTGCTTGGTATTTTAATATAAGTATAAAGGTGCCTTTCCATCAGAAATTGCTAGGCTATGGATGTCTGTCACCCACCAATAGGAGCACTTGATCTAACATCTAGCAATCTAAGCTAATAGCTCTCCTATTGGTGGATTTGACACATATCTTTAGCTTAGCATTGTAGTAAATCTCTGAATGAAACTGACTCTTAAACACTATATGATGCCTGCAACTTAATCCATGTGGATTTCAGTTTTACAAATCCAGGGATACTCTTTGATTTTCCAGGCTAAGTAGTAGTCTATGCTACAACCATATCAATACATAAAATCATGTTGATCCATTACTCTGTGGCAGAAAAGTAGCCTATGTCACTCTACAGGTCCTCAACCTTAATTATGCAAAAAATCACATCAATCCTTTGCTCTGTTGAGGTGTGATTAAAGCATAAACAAATACACTTTCACATTTATAATATTACTAGCTGATGCCCGCGACTCCATCCGCGTCTTTTCAGTTTTTTTTATTCTCTCGGAACTCCTTAATTTTCGGGATAAAAATTAGCCTATGTCACTCTCCAGGTCCTCAACTATACCCATATCAAAAATCACGTCGATCCGTTGCTCCGTTGCGGCGTGATTAAAGGACAAACCAACAAACAAACACACTTTCGCATTTATAATATAAGTATGATTTTAGTACGGAAATACATATTGAATTGCATTTGATAAGGCTTCAAATTTTATAAACCACATTTAAAAATCAAATATAAATTAGATAATGAAGTTATCTCAAGATCTGTTGAAATATTTTATGTGAAGCCATTATCTAATTGTGCTGAGCATTATATTAAGTAGCTGTTAATCAAAGTAGTATTAATGCAATGTTATATAATATAATACTAGATGATGCCCTTGACTTCGTCCATGTGGAAAGATTTTTTGATGTTGAGCTGAGTTCCGCTGCCCATGAGCCTGAGTATGTTGTGGGCTCTTCTCCCTCGTAACTTTAGTTTTAAGATACCATAATTGACACCATCATGTTTTATAAGTTTCGGACGTCAATAAGTGTACAGTGTACCTAAAATGAATAAATAAATTTAATTGGGTTATGCTGATTCGGTTTTGGGACACATCCACCATCACCACTATTGACACCACCACCAACACTTATTTTCTCAACTCTAACGAATGCTTGGCCGTTAAAAGTACTCTGTATTACCTAGGAAATGTCAAAATAAACTAGGTTGTATGAGCAAGAAAACAATTATTCCAACTCTAACGGATTTGATACGTTGACATACCGCGTTAATGTGAACATAAACAGCAACAGTAACATAATATAGATCACTCCGTATACGTACAATAGATGTAAAAGACAGCACAACTCTGTGGGTGTGAGAGGCGAGGTGTGCAGACAGGGGAGGGAGATGCTCCCGCCCGTCACTTCAGGCCCCGACTGCATTCAACTTGCGCGCGTACTACCTAAACCTACTCATTTTTATTCAAAGCAATTATAAAATTCCAATAAGAATTTCTTTCAATATACGTAAAGGAAGGATACTTGTAAATGAATAGCCGTCATAAAATGTATAAGTGAAGTTGAAACTGGTTCTTTATCTTTCACTTGTACTTGTATAATTTTCCTGAAATGTTTAGGTAGGTACAAATCTAGCATCGTATTTTCATCAATCATTATAACGTCGAATTATGAAATGTCTATTATAACTTTCTATTCTGTAGATAATTTTGAAACCGTTTTCTCAATCGTAATTGTCGGTTAAGCACGTATTTTCTGATTGTGTTGTACAGTATCTTATTTGATCTTTCGTTATCGTTGAAATAACTATAAACGAAAGTTTCATTCTTATTTGAGGCTTTGAAACTTTGTAAGTAACTTGATATAGTATTTTTTCGTAAATAAACTGTTTCGTAAAGAGATAACTGCTTCGTTAAACGTTGAATGAGTATGTTTCGGTATTCGAAAGAAATACTTTTAATTCCACGTTTTAAACTCTACCCGTACTAACATAACTTGCATTTTCAGTGCAACAAAATGCGTTACGTTCTGCGCGAACAGCTTTTATAAATAATCAGTAGCCTATAGGAATACTATTATAGTTTCCTAAAATAAATAACTAAAATTTTGTATTAATAATTGAAATTGTAATTATTTCCAGGTAAAACATGAACGCCTTCTAGTCGTATCAATACTCGGTTTCCTAGTGAACCTAATAGGAATATACGCATTCCACCATGGGCACGGGCACGGGCACGGTGGCCACGGGCACTCCCACGGCGGCCACGGGCACTCCCACAACAACTCGCACGGGCACTCGCATGACGACATGGAAGCTCCCACCGGCGCCGGCTCCGCTATCATGCGCGGAGTGTTCCTCCACGTACTTGCGGACACCCTCGGCTCTGTCGGTGTGATCATATCCGCCATATTGATGCAGATGTTTGGCTGGATGCGGGCAGATCCGATTTGCTCGATGGCTATAGCTCTCCTTATAGGGGGTAGTGTGTTCCCTCTAGTGATGGACTCTGGTGGTGTTCTTATGCAACGGACTCCAACGTCTTTAGAGCGCGCCCTCCCCAATTTATACACCCGAGTGGTAGGCTTAGCGGGTGTACATTCAGTCCAAGACCCCCACTTTTGGACTCTTTGCAGTGATATCCACATAGGAGCTATTAAACTCGAGGTCGCCAGAGAGGTAGACCCGCGGTATATCACCGAACAAGCCGCGAGAATTTTCCGTGAGGTGGGTGTCAAACACCTTACAGTTCAACTAGACTATTCACCGCTTTGATTAGAAAAATACTGTATCACAAATGTACATAATACCACATAGTGGACGTTTTATTGTATATAAGGCAAAGTAATTTAATTTTGTGAGCGCAAAATAATATCCACTGATTCAAGAGTTTCGAGAGAGATAAATGATTTTGCAATAGATGTCTCGATAAATAGACATGTTTGAATGTTTAGTGTTAATTTGTCACAAAAATCAATAATGTAACTAGAATATTAAATGCATATGCAGGGTGCTTAGAAACTGTTGTTGACTGGTGCAGTGTCATATTAACTTTACACAAGCCAAAAACTTATATTGTGGCGTGTTCATACAATTGATTATAATCATTGAATAGAAATAGTTCTATAGCTCAGGAACATTTTTCCAGATACATGCATTTTAATTCAGTAGGTATGTCATTTTATAAATACTTAAGTACATGGTGATAATTGTAGCAACAGCTGTTCTACTAATTTTATTGTTTGTGTCAAGGTATTTTTGTTGACGGATGTAAAGGTGAAAACAAACTATAATAATGTGTATTGTGATGTGAAAACATAAATTTTGTAATATAGAAGTAAGTACGCTTTCGTGTTGCAAGTTCATTACGATATACAGTGACACTGCAGTAAATACTTAGTTGTTTTTCACCTTTATGCAATGTGTCGTCTTATATATTTACGCCTGTTTCCACCTTTAAAGTATTTGTCGTCTTAAATATTTACGTCTGTAATAGAAGACGTAAAGAGAGACGAAGAAGAGGGTAAGGTTGTAAGCGCATTCGATCCTGACTATTTAAATTCGTCCGTCGGTGGCGCATACCGCGCGTTTTGATTTGAAGACAGTCTATCTGTAACTGTTTAATGATTTTGAAATTATATATACCTACCATAAATTATTAACATTTTTATAAATTATTCTTAAGTTATATCTAGGTTTTTTTAAATTTTATGATTTTTTAATGAAAAGCATTCCGTTTTTAATACAGTATTGATTGGTAATATAAATAAACTTTCTACTTGCAATTGTTATTACTTATTATAATAAAACTTCATTTTTATTTGTTTTTAATTGGTTGTTCTGCAATGCAAATGGATCGACACCTCGGAATAATAATATGATTTAATTTCCTTTCCGTGATCGACGATTTCTCAACTGCTTACCCTTCGAGCGGTCGAAGCTTTGAAGGGTCGAAGGAACGCCACATGCTATCTTGTAGCTGAAAGTTTAGAGGTGCGTGCCCGGAAATCGAACCCCAACCACGAATGAGAGACCAGCCACGGCGTCTAAATCACTAAGCTATCACCGTTTATTATAGTGTAGGACCAGTGGTAGGTACTTACCTATTTAACAGGTTACAGGACAGATTAACATTGAAATTTAAAAAATTCAAAATTCAAAAGTTTTTTATTCAAATAGACTTGTTACAAGTGCCTATGAATAGTCGAATGAATCTACCACTGGTTCGGAATGTTGAAAGAATTAGAGCGTCAAAACTAAATAACGTCAAAGTACTTATAAAATGGATCCAAAAGGTGGGAAAAAAAGGTTGAAAGTCGAAAATTCTCTTGACTGATTTAAAATCAGCTTGGAGCGCTGGCTATTAGAGCTCCATTTTAAAGTTTCGAACTGTTTGTCCCGGCTATTTGTGGATCCTAGAGTTAGGAACGTCTTAGATGTTCCAAATTTGCAGGATATAATTCTGCTGCGCGCTACTAGGGACTTGAGAGCTATATAATGTAGTGTGTGTTCCGTTATAAGCACTGCGAGCACTGGCAGTGCTCTTTACTGGGGACTTCCAGTGCTCTCAGTGTATTTCGGAACGCACCCGTACTCTGTGAGAGCTATACCCAATAATTATGATTATAATAGCACGGCTGACGCCCAATAGCATAGCAGCGCGGCGATCGACGCGTGGCAGCTACGCACATGCCGATTACCGCGCGAATGTTTAAACACACCTTTACAAGTCCTGTTACTGCTCCAGTCAATTATAATATGAAGTGCATTTGTACAACCAGTACCTAGGTATCTTTACAACAGAAGTGTGGACAACAGGTTTCACAAACCCACGATACAAGGTGGGACCCATAGAGCTTGACTAGATACATCTTACTGACGTCAGGAGGGACCTTTAGTACTTGAGAATTGAAAATCCTTTATCTTGCTCTGTCTACGTTCCCCACAAATGGGACCACCAGTCTGATACGCATTTTAATTTATTGCTAAAGGTGTAAGCTCCCACAAATGTATTGAGCGGCTGTATTCGTGCGCACGTGGCCTGTATGGCTAGCATGCGCACTACGAGGTGCTACGAGTAAAATTATGTCTAAATAGACCCGTTAACTCTCTGTCTACCGAAGCTAACATGGTTACTTGTCTCGTTACGTCAAAAGTAGAGATAAAAGTAATATTTCTTATCTATGAACCTATAAATGTCGACTATTTTTTCTTGTTAAATACTGCATTTTGTGCATGTCAAATTCATTTGCCGGCAACGACTACATTTCTCTCTCTCGTCGCAAGATAATCTCGTTGTGCGCACGCTAAGCACACTGGTGTGAACTTTTGAACTATTTGCACGCATAGTAGTAGTCGCCGGGATCTTCATGTTCTTTCACTTCTGTACCGTGTGCTATTTGACCAAAAACTCCCTCTTACCTGAAGGAGAAGTTTAAATTTGTGGGAGATCAGTCCGAAATACGAACAACCCGAAAGTTAACTCTTTGCATACCATCGCATAAGACGAATTTTTTTAAGCAGTCTTTCACTGTTCAAGCTATACTATTATGGAATGCTCTCCCATTAAACATTTACGACAATCAAGGTCACTTCAAATATTTAAAAATCTGTTAAGAATTTCTATTTACTGACGATTAGTTTTCATTGTTATTTAGTTTAAGTAATATTAAATACATAATATATATTAGTTTATTTTCATATATTTATTATAAGTATTATGTTATTTGTGTAAATGGTTTATGTATTAGTATGTACTTAGGTATTTGTGTGTATGTTTATGTTAATACACCACCCGCAAGTTAATCTCCTCAACTTCTCCTAATCCTAAGGTTGCCTGGCAGAGATCGCTACTAAGCGATAAGGCCGCCTTTTTGTATTCTACTTTTTTTTTTCCTGTGTATTTGTGTTTCCTTTATTTTTCTGTGTTGTGGTGTACAAATAAAGATTACCTATTAATAATAATAATTAATAATAATAGTACCTAAGTATTGTACATTCGAGTATAACAATAATTATTATATTAATTACTATTATAGTCACTAATAGTCTGCCTGCGTTAAGAAAATAGTGACTCATCATTGTCCGCAGCTGCCAAACCAAGGCTGTGTAAGTTACAAGCAAAAAGCTTTTTTGTCTTGAGACTTGGGGTGCGTTCCGAAATACACTGAGAGCACTGGAAGTCCCCAGTAAAGAGCACTGCCAGTGCTCGCAGTGCTTATAACGGAACACACACTTGATTGGTCGGGGGGCGTCGCTAAGACATGTGTCACTTTTTTCTTAATGTGGACAGATTATAATTAAACTTATACGGTTTTAGAGTTTTTGTTCATACAAAACTGACGTTTACAATTTTATTACTTCAATGATGGTTTAATGATTGAAATGATGCATCTCCCCCATCCATTTAGCTGAATGCAGGCATACCGCACTTCCAAAATACAAAACATCAGATTTGTATGGACAAAATCTGAATCGAGTTGAATATCGTAATAATTGATCTTTTGTATTTTTGATAAGTGGAAGAAAACTAGAGACATGATGATAAGAAATGAAACAAAGAACTTTTAATAAATCATTTCTTTACATCCTTAACGACAAGAAATCGATCATATACATACCATAAAAATAATTAAATAATAAATCTGTTAAGTAAATGAAATTTGTTTTATTTAATACAATACAACGTGACATTGCCACGAGATCTATGAACAATGATATAATCACACTAGGATAATAAATTGTGATGTAAACTTTTCAATACCGGGATTTACAAAATTCATACAAAACCTGCATTACTTAAATGCAAACATATTGCTGTGTTGTCAGTTGTGTTGTGTTGTTGTAAGTTAACCCAATAAAATAAACATATTTTATTATAATATCGAGTCCCTGTTCGATGCGCCTGTCCGCATTATTAAAGTTAGCTAAAGATGCCATTGGAATTTTAATTTAGTCTATACCTACATGCAAAATCTCAAATTTCTATACTGTTTTACCCTAAAATTAATTGTATAGAGTTACAACATAATTACAGCGTATGCGTAAGTGCAGTTCATTCGTAATGGGCAGGTATATTACGTAATAGGCGAGAAAGACGAACAATAAATGAATATCAGAATATGAAGTTTTTTTTATAGCGCATACCAATAAAGAACGAAATGACGGCATTCATCATTTATTCGCTCTCACTCTACACACACTTTAACTGTTGTAGTGTGTTAGTGGAACAAAATGATTATAGCCGCTTTGTTTTGATTATTTTCTTCATTAGCACGCATTATTATAATTATTTATTTACACACAGAATTGTACGATTTATTTAAAAAATTGTGCTCAGTTCTTAAAGATTTATTGCTAACAGAATAAAAGTTTGAAGAAAAAATTTCTCTAGCCCAGTGTGACTATATCCAGTACAAATAAAAAATGTTATTCAATGAGTTTTTTGGCTTTGAAATATCTGCGCAGGTATAACACCTGCCACGTGGCCAGACCTAGCAGGCAGATCATGGAGAACACACTGAAGAACAGCACTCTGTTGTTTGTTGACTCTGAAACAAGAAATATACCAGTTTCAAAAAGGAATTATTGACGATCTCTCTGGCGCAGTGGTGACCACTATGGTCTTATATATGGGTGGTCCCGGGTTCGATCCCCCGCAGGGTTAGTTTGGGAATTAATAATATCTGAATTTTTCCTGGTCTTGCCTGGTGGGAGGCTTCGGCCCTGGCTAGTAACCACCCTATCGGAAAAGACGTACCGCCAAGCGATTTAGTGTTTCGGTACGATGCCGTGTAGAAACCGATTGGGGGTATGGGTCTTATATAACTGCCATACCCCCCAACAGGTTAGCCCGCTACCATCTGACTTGCCATCAGGTGAGATTGCAGATAAGGCCACTACAAGTAGTAGTGGCGTACAAAAAAAGGGAAATCAAAGCGTGTGCCATCGACTGCGATATTTTGAGCGTGAGTGCGAAATCTATGAGCATCAGCCGTGAGTAGTCGTAGAGAGGCCCGACGATCAAGAATTCGAAATTCTAATGTTATTTCGACTGATGCCGTGTGCGCAAAAATTGTCGGCGTAAGTAATTTCTTTTAAGTAAGTAAGTCTTATTTTCTAGTCTATTATAGTGGCTTAGCGTCAATAGCAAGCTTTAATCGTACTAGCGTGTTATGCTGCTATTGTCGCGCTCCGTTTACTCAGGCCTCAAGTTCCTATTAAGAGAGCCGAACACGAGACTCATTACATCGCGATGTTTGAGTCACAAATCGTAGTAACTAGTAGCACCACTAAACACCCGAAGTAGCAGTCTTACAAGTAAATTTCTACTGGTGTGAACGCCACATAACGCCTTTGTATGTCATGCTAGGAGGTACTAAACTGTCGAGAGGCATTTGTGCAACAATTTATGTATAGGGTTTCTTTCACTATTCAAAATTGTGATTCATAAAAGACTCACCATTAGTGTCCCTCATTTCTTCTTCTCTCTTCCTCATGGAAGTGAAGTCCTGTACAATAGCCTCTGATAAATCTTCTAATCTCTTAAGCTCCATTTCCATGGGCTTCAATTTGGCAGCTTCAGCAATCTGTAAAGTTTAGGATATTATTATAGACTTTGAGTGGCAAATATCTCTGCCTTAATATTTATTCAGATTAAAGCTGCATTTAAATCAATTATCTATTGCAATTTAATAATCCATACATAATGACATATTCTCTAGCAGGCTAAATCCTATTATGAATATGTTTGTCTCTTTTTAGTGTCGCTTTTTCGTTTCATCGAATTTTCAAATCACAACAATTCTAAAGAAGTTTCACTTCAATAATGTTAGTGTGTTTGTTTGTATTCATTCGCCGATCGTTACTTTGTACAGCTGTTGTGTAGCACTAGTGTGGAGATTATGAATATGAGGATAATAATGTTAGGGTTGGCTGCACGATATCGGCACAGTCCGTGAAGATAAATAACATGGACCATACTACTCTTCCTTATCATGTCATGCAAAATTACATTTTATTATTATATCTGTGTCATGAAATGTAATTAGGTTAATGCCAGTTTATAGTAATTAAGTATTAAACTTTGTTAAAAGTAAATTGCAAGCAATTTTCAAGAGTTATATAGTTTTTAGTAAGGTCAGGGAAAACCATTAAACACCACACAAATTACCCATTTCTAGAAGATGCAGATTTTCATAGAAGATTGACCGATAAAAAATAAAATATAATATACATATGTGTGAGTATATAAATCTAATTAATATAATATTATATCTGTCTTTAAAATATATTATTAAACATTTAACCTTTTTTAAACAATAGACTGGAAACATACATTTAACATGCCACTGAGTTTTTTAGCCCTATACAGTAACAGTAGCATCAATCATAGTTACAATATCACCACCGTTGACATTGTAACAATGATAGTCGACTGGCTGAATTTATGGTATTCTTGCTCCAACAATAAATTTTGCCAATAGCAATAGAATGGTTAGCCAATCGTCATGAATCAATGATCACTTTCATAAGTATGTTAAAAGCAGCCTGATCACCACAAGTGTTATAAGTCAAACAAAGTTAACTATGTTTGCACTCTGGTCAGGCATGCTATAATATGTGTGTTTCTAGCCTTGTCATGAAAGTGAAAAGATATCTTCTGAGACTTCTATCAATGTATGCAAGTATAAAATAGATAGCCATAGTCATAGCCATGGTTTTGAGGACCTGCCAATCAGGCCCTCACGTACATAAGTTATCCTAGTCTTTAAAATATTACATTAAAACTAGCTTTTACCCGCGGTTTCGCTCACGTTAGGTTCGTTTTTCATAAAAAATTTAAACCCCTATTTTACCCCTTTAAGGGTTTAATTTTAATGGCTATCAGTATGCCAAATTTCAGGCCAATCCGTCAAGTGGTTTGAGATGTGCGTTGATAGATCAGTCGGTCAGTCAACTTTTCCTTTTATAATATATTTAGATATAAAAAAATATACTTACTCCCTCATAATTCTTTGCTTCAATGCCTACTTTAATGTCTAAAGTTACATCTTGTGCTACACTTCTATGTTCTGGAAATGTAGGTTAAATTAAACACAATTATTAGGAAATCACAGGAAACAGTTCTTCCTAAAAAATACATATCAAATTACGAATCCTTTACTTAAATTATTTTAAAATCGGATGATAAAATACTTTATGTGTAAACTCAACAAAAACATATTTCAGCATAATAATATATTCTATAGGATGAGAATTTTTTACATGAGATAAAACAATGAAAATCAAGTAATGTTTACATCATAGGGAGTGATTTATCAAAGAGTAAGTTGTTTGTTGTATATAAATTCTTTGACTCACCTGGAGGTACTTTTGATATGAAACAAACTTCAAATGTGTCATATGTCTCAGTGACAAATGTGAACTTTCCTTTCGTGACATGGTCTTTCGTGGCGAGGATGTGACCCTTTGAATCGCGAACCTGGAAACAATTTGAAAATCATGGCTTGACTATGTTGTTTCAGACTCACTGCAGTTTGCTGAAATAATGTCTAATCTAGTGTTGTTGCAGTGCACAGTCCATGTATTATATTTGCAAATAATGTTGGTCAGGGGCAAATACTCTACGGGTCCCATTGGCCAGCAAAGTATACAACTAAGAATTTCTCTTTTTTTATTTCATTACAAGTTAACCTTCGAGATCAATTTCACCTGGTGGCAAGTGATGAAGTAGTCAGATGGTAGCGGGTTAACCTGTTGAGGGTTGTGATGGCAGTTATATAAGACCCATACCCGGTACCCCCAATCGGTTTCTACATGACAGCGTACCAAAACACTAAATCGCTTGTGGGTACGTCTTTTCCGATAGGATGGTTACT
The DNA here is from genome assembly GCA_917051295.2 of Erebia ligea. Classification (NCBI taxonomy): domain Eukaryota; kingdom Metazoa; phylum Arthropoda; class Insecta; order Lepidoptera; family Nymphalidae; genus Erebia; species Erebia ligea. The sequence goes on from OU785236.1 coordinate 8,378,583, forward strand.
AACCACGGCCAAAGCTCACCCACCAGGCCAGACCAGGAAAAATTCAGACCCTATTAGCAGTTATATTACACCCATACCCCTCAGTATAATAAGTTTTTACACATGGTACCATTGCCGGAACACTCAATTGCTTGAAGGCACTCAATTGCCTTTAGTGCTGTTACTAGCTACAGACCAGCCTCCCATGAGACCAGAGCAAATTCAGATATTAAAAATACCCAATTGACCCTGCCTGGGATGGAACCCGCGACCTCTCACTTTCCAGATAATAACACACTACTATGCAAGGGAGGTCGCTAAATTACTAAAGGCTTCTCTCCAGTAGAGGTGGTCGTTGCGCAACGCAAATAGTTATCAAAACTGTCTTTCGGCACAGTAGCAGGTAGCGGGTTTTACCAGTACGGCGAAACAATCTTTCCATCACGTGACACGTCCTGTACCTAAACGCAACGCCGGCAACGCGAACAAGCAAGAACTCGAGTGATTTATACTCTTTGGTCGACACTCAACAAGGTTCGACAGTTTTCGTTATTCATCGGCTAACGTGCGATGTGACCTTGGCCAGTCTGAATTCACCACTAGTTTAAGCGATTAGTATCGTGGACTATAGGCGCGCTATCGCTTATTCAAAAACTAGTTTTTGCCACATATTCGCTCGTGTGAGTTTAAATATTCAAACTTCTTGGTTTGTAATAAAGTGTTGTATGATAGTAACAATTGTAAATTGTGAAAATATTAAGTAAAGTAGGTATAGTGTTAGTGAATATGTACTTTTCTTTAGATAAGTAGGCAAATTAGCATGTTAGCAACAGTTGCATTGACTGCTAGTCAACATCTGCAGCCAGTCCTAAGCCTGGAAAAGCATGAAGGAAATTTCATTGTAATATTGTATTTATTCAACTCTAGTTAATAAGCGAATCAAGAGATAGTAGCAACAATCGCTATCGTATGAGTAAACTGCTAACCTGCTACTAAGATAGATAGTTTTGAAAACCGCTATTGGCGTTCGATAGATAGTTTCGTTTCGCTACTCATAAAACACGCTATTACCCACCGCTACTCTCCAGCAACAAATTAAGTATGAAAGGAATAATTTGAATTAAAGAAATGTTTCCTAAATATACCTAATATCTAAGTATATTTTCTAATAATACCAAATAATTAACTTTTGGACCATTAAGGCACCAGTCTGTGTGTACTAAATGCTTTCTTCATTTTCTGAGGTGCCACTCTAGAATTAGTAATAATGCTGCCTACCATAGTAAAGTACAACCTTTTGAAAGAAACTCATACGTTTTAACGACTGCAAAGGTACATATTGTTATCATAGTTTTACAGGCAGATGCTGAATGTTCCCGGCCGCAACTAACAGCTTTTACTGAAATAGGAACAACCTAAGGTTATACGGTAAAAAGTATTACGAGTGCCGACATATGGTTTATATTATACAATGCATCAACACTTACAATATAGTCGATTCTTTGTCCGTCGACTTCTTTTACTGTATATTCTCCCGCAACTAGCACATTAGCATGCAATTCCTCTTTCAAACACTTCTGTGTATTCGGCGCGAGGCTCCACGTTAGGGCGTCAGATCCTTGCCATAAAATGCTCAAAACTAATACGAGATAGTGCACCTCCATTTCGAAAATGTTATTGTCTACTATTATTCAATATAATTCACAATTCATAACTTTTTCAGTGTGAAAACAAACATAATTCTGTGTCAAAAAGACCGATGAGTTGGCCCGAAAAAAGAGAAACGTCGTCGCATGAAAAATAAGGCTAATGTTGCCACCTGCCACCAGTCACTAGTCAGAGACAAGGTAACCAGAATATGAGTAGGCAGCATAATATTATACCTCTATGGTAGGCAGAGTATAGTGTAAAATCACCATATAAACCATTGATTTTATTTAACATTGATTTTTTATATAGGAGAGGATATGTTGCACTCAATAATTATAGTTATACGATGCATTTTGTTAACAAAACATGTAAAACTATGTTTTGACTTTTCTTACTTAATGAAAGCTACGTTATTAGAACGAGACAGACATATTATGTTAATGCGTGAACGTGTCGCGCAATTCATCACATTTAGCTATTGAAGCCAATGTTTGGTTGCATATAAATGGCGTCTGTTGTGCTTCCGGTGTTCCGGATGTGATTAATTTGTAAATATAAACCAGTTTTGTGAATATTTTCATGTGTTTTGCTGTAGTTTTATGTAATCAACTATGTTGAAGTGCTCAGTTGTGGGATGCAATAATAAAACGGCCAGGAATTTAATTTCATAAGTGAGTAACAAAGTCGCCTAGTTTTTCTTTTTGTGGCGAGTATTTTAAGTTATTACAACTAATTAAAGCTTAGCTTCTTCTTTACTGGATCCAAAACACGTCAATTTTTGCGCTGTCCCCAAAATATAGATTATTTTAATAGTTTTGGTTTGAGCTTATATTATATAGTGCGGGGATTTTATTGTTTACAAATAAATTGAATATCGATAAAATTAAAACTTCATATTATTCTTTCTGTTTCTCACTCTAAGGGGTGGAGAGATGAAATTAAACAGACAGCTTCTACTTATACTATTGCCAAACGCATTTTAGGCTGTAGCGGTGATAACCTAGTGATTAAGACACCCGATCTCCGGTATGGTGTCGCGTGTTCGAAAATTGTGGTTTTTGATCCCTTCATGCAATTATTGTGTATCATTTTAACTAATGTTTTACATTTGTTTCAGATTATCAAAAAATCATGAATTAAGGTTAAGATGAAAACGGTTTAGCCATAGTCCACCAAGCTGGCAAACACGGGGGCGTTGCATCATGATTATATTTTTACTCATCATTTCACCCAGCCAGCGTCCACTACTGAGTAGGAGCCTCCCTTGGAATGAGAAGGGTTCAGCCATAGTCCACTACGCTGGTCAACAAGAGGGCCTCCGAACGTGATTACCATTTTTCTGAAAAACTTCTGGTCTGAAAGAGATGCTGTTTTTGGTTTGGACATTTCCCAGTTCAGTATGGAGGGTGGTTTTTTATTCTGAGTGTCAATGAACCAGAACCAAACTGCCAACACGTGAAAGAGAAAAAAATATAACATTAGACGCCATTTAAATAATAATTTTAGAAAACCCCGTTTTTTAAAAATTTATTATGAAAAATATCGTTTGTAGAAAATATTTTGCGATGGCTGGCAACACTAAAACTTTTTCTAATGACTGTTATGTTCCGATATACACTGCGAGTACTGTTCAGTGCTCTTACTGGGGAGAAATTCGTTCCGTCATGGACTGACAGTGTACTGCCGCAGTAACGTAGAGAAATATATGACGTCATAATCGTCGCCATTTTTGTACTGTGAGCACTGGCGTTTTCATGGTAAGGTGCTCTCAGTGCTGACTGCGTTCCATTTTGAACAGTAACCAGTATAGCTAACTATAAAGGAACGGCTTCGCAGTATACTAAATTGACGTCACACCTTACAGTGCTCGCAGTGTATATCGGAACATACTCTATGTACAAAATTGACAGTGACATTTGAAAATCACCATAAGACATACGTGACAAAGTGTGTGTTCCGTTATAAGCACTGCGAGCACTGGCAGTGCTCTTTACTGGGGACTTTCAGTGCTCTCAGTGTATTTCGGAACGCACCCAAAGACAATCAAGTTTTTTTTTTACTGTTGATAAGATTAAGACAAAGATCTAAAAAAGCCACAAAATAAAAGAATATTTTTCTCCAAATTGGGGTCATTTAAAAATGTGTAAATTATTCTATTTTAATTTTTTTAATTTTATTACTTGTTTAATTGAAAGATCAATCTGAAAACGCAAGTAGTTTTATATCTATTGTAATATTATTAATTGCTTTTATTTATCTATAAATTTTAGAAATAAACCATTTTTAAAATCAGTCTGCTTTTAGTAGGTATTCATATTATCACATTCAGTAACATTTTTTCCATAATATCTAGGTATTCCAACTAATATTATGAAACAGTTTTGTTTGTAAGGTTGACATGAACTAATAATATAAATCTATACTAATATTATAAATTCGAAAGTTTGAAATGTATGGATGGATGTTTGTTACTCAATCACGCCTGAACTGATCTGTATGAAATTTGGGACAGAGATAGATTATAGTCTGGAATAACACATAAGTAGGCTAACACATGCGGAAAATTCAAGAGGTACCTGTTGAAGTGAGGCCTTTGATATCTTCTTTAAAACACATTTGTATTTTAAATAACTAATTTATTATTTTATCAATGTTCAACCATATTCATTTTTCCTAAGAAGACAGCAAGTGACATATCATATAGTAGACAATATTATAAATAAAAACTAAATACAAAACGAACAAAATCTTTTCTTTAACACACCTCCTTGAGTTATTTCTAAAATATTTAATTAATATCAATTTATTATAACAGATAATTATTTTTAATCTATTCCTTCAAAATTAACTTAACACATTTAACATTAATAACATTCAATTTCAATTATATTATACATACTAAAATAAAACTTCTAATTCTTTATTCAGTAAACATTAATTAAATATCTTAAGTTTTGAAATTTATTTTTACCTAAAGCCTTAGTTAAAATGTCAGCTAATTGATCAGCAGTATTAACTTTTGTAACACCTATTTTCTCGTAATCGGTTATAAAGTGATAACTTACATCAATGTGTTTAGAATTTTTACAAAATTTACCATTTTTAGATAGAGCTATAGCACCACTATTATCTTCATATATCTTAATTGGACTTTTAATATCAATATCTAAATCATTAAGAACTCCTTTAACTGGTAAAACCACTGTAACACAATCAGCCAATGCATAATATTCCGCGTGCGTTGATGCGCGTGAGACAATTTTCTGTTTCTGTGTTTTCCACATTACTGGATTATTGTATACTCTTAAAATGATTCCAGTCGTTGATTTGCGATCGTTTTTATCAGCTGCCCAGTCGGCATGAGCAAAAGCATCTACACATTCATCATATTCTGAATTATAGTTTAACTTCAAATCACGAGTGTAATACAAATATTTCAAGACTCGTAATGCATATTTGTAATGTGTTTCACCATAAGTATTTTGAAAACGGCTAAGGTAGTTCACACTATAAGAAATATCTGGACGTGTTCCACTAGCTATGTATAAAAGAGCTCCAATCAAATTTCTATACTTCAGGTTATCATTATTTATTTCTCCTGAGCCAATAGATAAATTCTGTTCCATTGGTGTTTCATATTTCTTAGAATCTTTTATTTTATATTTTTCTGCCAAACTTTCTATATACTTGCTTTGACTCAAAGTCATTTTCTTTAGTTCCGGTTTATAACCAATATCAATCCCTAAATATTGTGTTACTTTTCCTAAATCCTTCATCCGAAATCTATTACTGAGCATTTGCTTAACCTTTTTAATTGTATGTTCATTTTCTGCACAATTAAAATATCATCCACATATAAACAAATATAGACTTTTTCATTATTAATACATCCTGTATACAAACAATAATCATAGTTTGATCTTTCAAAATTAATGCTCATCATAAATTCGTTATAACATTCATACCAATCTCTCGGACTCTCTCTAGTTGCATAATTGTTATGTCCTCTTGTGTACTGAGTTCTTCCTCTTGGAGCATAATTTGACCTTCTTGTATTATATTGTCCACGTTGATATTGTCCTTGCGAGTTATATCCATGATAATTGTTAAAAACTTGTTGATGATGTTCAGATTCGTTTTTCTTGTATTCTAATATTAATTTTGATTTTACATATTCGACGGTTTGACTTGATTTGGGCAGTGCATCTACAATATTTACTATATGAGAAAACATTTCTGGTAACGTTAACAATAGGTAATTGAGCCTGTCTTCTTCTGTAATAATTATTTCTCCGGCAGTTTTTAATTCATTTACTAGTTTTTCAAATATTTGGAAAAATTCAACAGGATTTCCTTCCTTATATTTTGTATCAAGTAGTTTTCTTTTTAACAATAATTTGTTTGCACAACCTGTCATTAAATACATATTATCTAATTTCTTTAACATTTTATATGCCGTATTCTCTTGTATTATAATATTGAGTTGTGAATTGCTTATACTATTTACTATGTAGTTTTGTGCTTTTACATCTATTTCCGGTTTAACTTCTTCCTTTAAAATGGCCTCTTCGCAATTTTTTAATTTCAAAAATAATTTTATTCTGAATCTCCATAACTCATAATTATCACCGTTAAACGTAGGGATTTTAAAATCGTCTTTATTACTATCCATTTGTTCAAAAATTTTTTCGCCTCTTTCAATTGTTTTATTAGTAGGTATCTTTATATCTTATTTTATATTTCTTACCATGTCAATATATTCATTTCATATACATACGTAGTTTCATTCGCTCTGCTACCATGTTGAAGTGAGGCCTTTGATATCTTCTTTAAAACACATTTGTATTTTAAATAACTAATTTATTATTTTATCAATGTTCAACCATATTCATTTTTCCTAAGAAGACAGCAAGTGACATATCATATAGTAGACAATATTATAAATAAAAACTAAATACAAAACGAACAAACTCTTTTCTTTAACAGTACCGCGGGAACCAAAAAAAAAACCTCAAGTCACGCGGACGGAGTCGCGGGCATCAGCTAGTTCATTATAGTACTACAACATACTAGTTTTTCAGAATATTATGTTTGAGTAAGTAATTATTTATTATGTATATTTTTGTTGTCATTTTATATTATCGATTATTTAAGTATCGATACTCCAGCCCTAGTGCTCGCTTAGGCTCCGCCCAATACGCCATTTTTATGTGACCGGAAGCTTAAAAATAAATTTGATATTTCATATCCTCTCCTTTATATAAAATGTTATATATAAAATCAATGATATACCTAAACCATTATACCATCAACTCATCATGTTCTACACCCTGTCTACGTCTACACTTTTAAACTTACTCTGAGATTCTACAGATTATTGAAAAACAAACCGCAAACGTCATTCATGTACCTAAATGTCATTTTGCTATTTTCATTTTGTTAAATGTTAACCTTGTTTGTTTATGAAAAAACAAGTTTTGAAATGAAATGCTTTATTACGGTTATTATTATTTATTTAATATCATATTTCTGAAAAGGATTTGTCCGTAAATATTGTTAACTTTTTAAATAACTTCACAGTTGTTCAAAAGAAATAGTTTTTACTCGCTATAATTTCTGTGAATCTGACAGATGATAAAATTTATTTTCCCAAGATATAATTGAACAACTAAAAATATTTGTGGTATTTTCTATATAATCAACATAAAAGTACCAAGGATCTTACGGTAAGTGGTTGCTTTAAATTTTGTATTGAAATATTTGTGTTTACATAATAAGCTGCTAAAACCCTAACATGGAAGGTAGTTTTGCATGAGAAGGGTCACGTTTTAGCTAAATTCAAGCGAAACTGGCATGGTTAATTTTATTGTTATCATGCACAATACACATGAATAATTTTCCCTAAGAATATCTGATAAAAAATCTAACAACATTCAATTACTTAGTTGGTTTTGAGTGTTTTAGAACCTACCTATAACACCTACAAATAGTTACCAATATCATTACAAAAAGTATTAGCTATGTTTAAAATTTGTATTTCCAACCACAGCAAATAATATGGACCTTAACCCTTTTTAACTTCTATGTAAACCGTACTAAAACACAAAAGCTACAATCAAGGAACAAGAACTTAAAGCTACAATATTCTGAGAGAGCAATGTTACCACAAAGTGGCTGCAATATAGTGTTGAGATGAGCATTGTTTCAGTACTAGCTGATGCCCGCGACTTCGTCCGCGTGAATTGAGGTTTTTGGTTCCTGCAGGAACTCTTTAATTAGCCTATGTGTTATTCCAGGCTATAATCTATCTCTGTGCCAAATTTCATTCAGATCCATTCAGCCGTTCGGGAGTGATTGAGTAACAAACAACCATCCATCCATCCATCCATCTATCCATCCATCCATCCATCCGTCCATCCATCCATCCATCCATCCATCCATCCAAACTTTCGCATTTATAATATTAGTTTAGATTTAGTCAAAAGCTATTTTGATTATTTTCTGCAACTGAGGTATGTCTTAGTGTGATTAGTTATTAACGTAGGTGCAAATGAAGGAAGAAATATGTAGGTACATTGTTCATTAAGTAAAGGTATTATGTAAACATTCCTACAAATTTATTTTAGCAGTAATCTGCAATCATTGAGTGACAATGTGTTTAATGATGTTTAACAAGTTGATGGTATCAACTATTGAGAACATCTACTCTGTCTGATCTATTTGCATGTGTTAATAAATTTGTCTTTTTTCATGGGCACAGGTTAGTAGCTTTAAAGGCAGCTTGTTATTTTCCAATAAGAAAATATTGAATCTATAATATTATAAATGTGAAAGTTTGGATGTGTGTAAGTTTGTATGTTTGTTACTGAAGCTACAATGACTGAACCGTTTTCGCTAATATTATTTGAATGGAGATACCTCATGCTCTGAATTAACAAATAAGTCTTCTATACCAGAAAATTAAAAAGTTCCTGCTGTAATGACTTTAGCCAAATCAAATTCCATGTGCACAAAGTTGTTGGTATAATCTAGTTCATTATAAAAATTGTATGTTTTGTAACATTGTTTTCTTTTGAGCCAAAGAACTGACTGAAGTTTACTAAAAAAGTAATTTTGACTGGTTTTTGACAACCTAGCTGGCAGTGTTGAGCACTGTTGGCTTAACGTATGGAGGTCCCGGGTTTCATCCCCGGCAGGGTCAATTTGGGAATTTACAATTTCGGAACTTTCCCTTGTCTGGCCTGGTGGGAGGCTTTGGCTGTGGCTCGTTACCACCCTACTGGCAAAACGTGCCGCCAAGCATATTAGCGTTCCGAAACGATACCGTGTAGAAACCGTTTAGCAGTTTAGCCCGCTACCATCTAAACTGCATATTCACTAACCATCAGGTGAGATTACAGTCAAGGGCTTAGTTGTAGTGGATAAGAAAACAAGAGTTTTAACTGTAAAAAATAAGTATACTAAATATTGAAATTAAAGGTTTTAACTTTGACCATTTTACTTAAAAGCTACTTATAGAACTAAAACTAATTAGCTTATTTTATGTTTTATTCTGTTTATATTTCAGGTGACTGTGTGCTATCCCATTTGGCTAACTATGAATATTCTGAAGGAAGGAAAGGACAATATCATTTGTGCATCAATTTCTAGTGATAATCTGTTATCATTGGATTAAGGTGAGTATAAGATAACAACTTATTTTGTCATTTTATTTTAGGCAAAAACAGTTGTTATAATTTATAAAACTCTGTAAAAGTTTTGAATCATGCTCCATCCAGAAGTAAAAGGGGTACGGGGGAGGGGGATTGTATAACTAACCCCTCCCAATAATTCCTGCTTGCTGGATTTGCGTAGTTGTTTTTTTTTAATTTTGCAAATTTTAACTATTATCAATAAAATTGTAGGTAAAATTATTGAACCACGAAGTACAACGCCTGCAATTCGGTTCTGGCACTTCGCCGGCCGCTGCCACGGCACGCTTCGCTGTGCTTGCTTGGCTCGTGCGTTGTGGTAACTGTTCTAACCTAACCTAGCCCAACTGTAAGGATTAAATTCATGGTTAAGAAATCCTTTCAGTTTTTTTCTTAACCATGAAGTCTAACACCTACAATTCAGTTCTGGCACTTCACCGGCGTGCTCGTTGCGTGTCTATAAAAATGTAGATGTAAACAGGGGCTACACCAGAAGTCTCGCTTCGTCGCCCCCTTCATTCAGCTTCACTTTCTGGACCTTCGTTTCGCTGCGTGAGCGAGGGACTTCAGCGGGAGATTTGGGAGGCTCGCTCCATTCAGGAACTCCTTCGCGAGCTTCTGGCTTCGCGCTTTACAAAAACACTCTAGGGGTAGGGCAAGACTACATGGAGTTGGGGTGTGCTGATTCGGTTTTGAGACAAATCCACATTTTTATAAAATATTGTTACCATACTATAACGCAATGCGTCTAACAGAAAATTGCTTTTAAGTATACCGAAATTTTGTGCAAATTATTTTCCCACTTTGACCCACTGTCTGCAAAGGGACGTTAATCAGCACAGCACAGGCCTCCACTCTCATAGGAGAGAGGGAATTAGAGCTTAGACCAATCACGCTGCTCCAATGCGGGTTGGCGGGCTACTAGATCTATACTTCTTTATTATTTAATATTATAAATGCGAAAGTTTGGATGGATGGATGGATGTTTGTTACTCAATCACGCCAGAACGCCTGAACGGATCTAGATGAAATTTAGTACAGAGAAAGATTGTAGTCTGGAATAACACATAGGCTACTTTTTATCCCGAGTTCACGCGGAAACCATAAACCTCAATCCACGCGAACGAAGTCGCGGGCATCAGCTAGTAGTATAATAAGCTTAATGGAATTTAATTAGTCACGCGTGCGAAGCTGGGGCGAGTTGGCTAGTTTTGTCATAAGTACTTATGAACTAAAGTAATTTAATTGTTAAAAGCTACTTACCTCTAAATATTTCAACCTATTTGTCGTACTAACTTTGCGAGTTTCGGAAACAAATATTTCAACTTAACTGGTAAAAAGCGAAAAGTTACTGGCCCACTTTTGGCCAGTAGAACAGAAAGCAGGTAATGTTATAACTTACACTCAAGTAACAAAAACTTTAACCTCGTAATGTGGCGTCCCATGGATACAATACAACGTAACTTAAAATACCTAATTATTTATTTCACAACTTTATTTTAAATGTTGGTTTACCCATTTAGAAAAATACGAAACATTTAATAAATATGTATCTAGGTACTTAAATATAATTTTGAATCGGCTTTCTTGTGACGGCAATTACGTACAAAAAATTCGTGCAAATTCAATACTTACCCATACTTTTCAATATAGACAGAAAACATTTTGTGAAAAATGCTGTGACGAATTTACGCTTGATAAGCACCTAACTAGAAAAAAATCAATCTACCGACTGTACCTTTAAATGTTCGATTTATTAGGTTTACCTACAGTTAATACAATTATGTTCAAAAGCCGTGAAAAATCCATTGAGCTAATACAGTTTATTACAACGACAAAAATTGAGTACCTATCAGTGATATTAAAAATGCACTTGTCGATAATGATGTACATACGATCACGAAGTAGCGCTGTAGAATGTCGTAAAATACGAAATTGCACTCAAGGTCAGCAGTTTCTACTGCAAACGATTCAAAAGTACTTGTAAAAGTTTATTTGAATAAAAAAACATTTGATTTGATTTGATTTGCTCTGCGATACAACCATCATTTAGTACATTTTCACATAATAAGGTGAAACAAAACTGACAAATAAATACGATAGTCGTCTACTATCTGTCAGGAAACTTGTGTATATAGTCATGATAATTGACTTTGAGATTATTGGATCCACTTAAGCGAGAGAGAAGAAAGCGTGCAGTAGAGGTTGAAGCCAGGGATTAAAAACTGGAGCAAGAGGGCATGCAGAATTGTGAGCAGGATCAGCCGGGAAAAGGCACAAAATCGATTTATGAAACGATTCAAATGCAGAAGAGAGAAAGATTGTAACTACAAAACTACAGAAGTAGATAAGTTTTTAGTTTAAATATTTAGTACTAATAACGGCTGTTCTATCACTGCTACCAATAGCAACGCAACAACTTCTCGGGTCTGGTCTAATGGGACGCTTCGGACGTGGATAGTTAGTTAGTTACCACCCTACCAGTAAAGACGTGCCGCCAAGCGATTTAGCGTTCCGGTGCGATGCCGTGGAGAAACCCATGGTTTAGGCTAACAGGTTATCCCGCTCCCACCTTAGACTGCATCATCACTTACCACTATCGCAGTCAATGTATGACTTGTAGTGGATAACAAAAAAGTTAGATCCGAAGGCGGTGGCTGGAAACAAAGAAAAATTAAGAGAGAAGACCTGAACGTAGCCGAACCAAATACATATAAATTGAAACTGGAGAGACCAAATCTGCGAGACTGCTGGTTCGATGGACACCTAAAGAGGATAAATCTTGGGATAGATCGGGCTATGAAGAGATCTTGCTTGGGCTGCCCAATTTGAAAACGATAGGAAGTTTGACGAAGTGCAAAAATCTACAAGCCCACAGAAGAACTAATTGGCTTGAATCTGTGCTGGGCAGAAAAGAGTGGAAACTTCTAGTGTCAGAGGCCAAAATCTTCTGGGTCACTGAGCGAGCGTAAGTGCATAAAATGCAGTGAGCAATGAGTTTTGAGATTTACAATTTACACGAATCCACAGTTTTTTGAATTCAGGAATTAGGTATATCGAAATCGAGATTAGTGCCTTGACATCAATTAGCTATTCCTATTTGATAATATAAATGTTCTACTTTATATCTTGTTGGTGTATTACATCCTTAATTCATATTATCCCTTTTGAATATTTTTGGTAGTTTTCTATTAATGAAAAAACTAGAAGTTTAATTCGCTATTCTATTTGCTATTATTAATTAAACTTCTAGTTTTTTCATTGTTATGGACTTCCGCAAAGTACCTAACGCCTGCTTCTATTCAATAGTTTTCAATTGTTACGTATGAAGTGCAGATTCACTCAGCCTAACGTTTTCAGCATCAATGCAAACATAAGGTAGCGTTGGTGACACTCGGAATGTTAATCAGGCGTTGTAAATTCGTGCGCATGTGCGTGATGTAATATTATACAATGAAAACGAGAGTTGCAGCGGGAGTTGCGCGAAAATATTCTTTATGTTGCACTCGGTTCCATTCAGCTGACGCGGCCGTGACAGTGCACGAGTGCGCGCGGGGGCGGGGACTCGCCGCAAAACTGGGTCGCTCGCGATGTGTTGTCAAGTTCAAGGCCACGCTAAGGGGGAGGGGGCTACCGATCGTCCATAGATGGCGTTGTGTGATTCGAAAAATTTGCGAGAAGAGGTGACGGGTGCGGGGAGGGCACGCGGGAACAAATTTTCGGTGCAACATACGACACTATAGCCGACGCTGCACTCGTGTGTCGAACGTCGCGACGCGCAGTACTCTAACGTGAGACCACCCAAATATCAGCTAACTCAATACACTGAGGCGAGATGGACTGGACAATGGAGATGGATATGGAAATGGTGCGTAAAATTTCAATTAAAATTTGAGCATATTCATAAAAGTATGCATCATTCAATTATGCCAGCAAGACCATGACCTATCCCAACACTTTATCAAGTTACATTTAGCAAATCTGTTATGTGCTACTATTTAACATTGTGGGCATTATTTTATGCACATTATAATTATTCAAATTCCTGTAAATAATTAATAATTAATGCCTACTATAAATAATAATTATGCCATTACGACATGAAATTATTTTCGGCAGACTCAAAATATTTCATGATATTCAGCATCATAATGAATTTATTTGATAATACGATTTATATGTGTGTGTAATATAATAGGTACACCAATAAATTCTTATCTGAAGTTGAGTATTGCAATGACTAAGTATTCGCAAGTGGTTAACAATTGGCAGATTCGTTTGTCCAAAAATTACCTTCATACCCTGATCGGTATTCTGCCTGGCAACGTCGTCGGCGCGGAAGTCCTTTGAAAAGATCTATTCTCTGGACCTGTTCAGCATTCTTTTAATACGCTTTCGTTTTTCGCTTGGCAGCATAATGTAAAATAAATATGTGAGTTAATAATTTAAATATATTGCATATTTTTCTGAACGTAATGAGCAATTTTCCTAACAATGGTTTGTGTGGCATAGGCATCGCAGAAAATATAACGCTATTTTCTCAAAAACCGGTGAGCTACACGTGCGAAACGCAAAGCGCGTACCGGACCTGCCCCAACGCGCCGTGATCGATCGTCCGCCAGCCATGTCTGTTTCTAGCGCTAAGCCTATATTATAACGGTTTTTTGCCGCACCTATTTCATGCGACGACGGGATGGAGTTTACACTTTAGATTTATCAAGGATTTATTCATATCATTACTTCTCGATATAATTCGCTGTCTCATTTTTTCTTTGTTTTAACAGTCATTCAACAACTTAGGATTTGCTTATGAGTTGTCGAGTTTGCATGTATATGCATATTCAAGGCCACATTTATGTATTCTATTTTTGACTCGCGAGTCGCGGCAACGTATTATCAAAAGATTTTGATGGAATACTTCATTAAACTCTTCAAATAAGTATAATTCGAGTGAAGGTTTTTTTGTAAATGGGAATTTCCTTACCTACATAGGGGCTAATCTATCTGATATCTTCTAACGATCATGATTAGTGATTAGATGTGCCATCTAGATTATAGATCACAATAATTGTAGTCTGGTTTATCAGGATCAGGGCTGATCTTTTCTCTAGTTCAATCATTGATATAAAAATTTGCTCTGCTAAAGATAAAAGTTCAATGTTGTTATGAATTATTAGGTACAGTCTGTTTATCTATCTAATCTCGTATACACAATTCATACGATAATATATCGGCCTTGACTGCATCTTTATCTTTCGTTCGAAAAACTGCATTAATAAGGTGTTGAATACGTAATATATTGTGTTATTGTTTCAAAAACTGCTGCTGACATTGCCGTCACTTTCCTGGAAAACTGTCTTCAATGTTAACAGGGCTTACACTCAGAGTGTAGGATTGCGAGGCAGTTACTCTTCTACAGAAACATATACCTACTACAGAAGCAAGCGCACATCCGGTCTTGTCTCTGCTTCGCTCCGAACATTTGTATTGCTCAAACAACCACGCCTTAAACAGAGACCTTAATGCACTCACTTCAATAGGAATTGAAAAGAGCGAAAAAGTACTTAAGTAGGTACTAAACTAAAATCAATCCCTAACGTTCATGTAAATTTTCAGCTTCTTGGGAATTTATGCAAGGGTACCTACCCCTATTTTTCGCGCTAACTTGACCGGACTATTAGCCTTAGATCGTTACGTATTCGTAGCCCTACGCCTACGAACTTCTCAGAGCGATAAATAGGTATGTGTGCTGGGGGCTTGCTTATTCAGATATGCAGTAGATATTCTAAATAATAATTAATTGAATCAACACTTAATAATATTTTTATCATAATTTTAGTACAGGATTGTTATAGGTATAATAATATTATTTAGCATGCGCTGCGGAAAGATAATATATTTGTATCTTATAGGTCACAAGGCCACAAATCTATGGTCACGGACAGTTCAGACTATACTGATATGAATATAATAATCATAGACTTATAATATTTACTTGATAATAGTTATTAGCTGTATAGTAAGTTAACTACTTCCGTGACTAGACTAACTAATAAGAAACTAAGAGAATGTGCTAAGAATTATTAATGGAGAAGACCGGTGTGTTCAAATGCTACATCAAACGAGGTCTAATATCAAAGCTGTGTGACCTGTATGGATGAAGTTATGACTTATGATTGCTAAAAGTTTTTATACTTTTCTGAATTTGCATCTTATTTTATTTTATTTAGCCTGTACAGTAGGTACCTACATAATATATTAAAACTAACATCGTGTGTCGTCACAAACTCACAACCTGTTAACCTACGATTCTGACAAAAATTTCTAGAGCAAAAAAATTACTTTCATCTTTAATATTTCACTCATTTGCTTATTTTCCGAGATATTCAAAAAATACAAAGACAAAGTTCTTCTTGCAAAATTTTTCCTTTAAGTAGGTATTATTTTTGATATCTATCTTACATTAATGGCCAGACCTTTTCGGACAAGTAATCTTAGTACAGTCTTAGTAATCTTAGACAGAGTTTAGCAATTTGTTTGAAATGTGTGACATTTGATCTCTTTTATCATCTGTAATGACCTAGGTATAATATGCTCTACATTGTTGATTTGATTTATTAATTATTGTCTATTTATTGCGTCTTTTGTGCAAAATATTTACCTACTTTAACTAACATTGTATGTTACATTCCTGGATCAATGTCAGATATATATATGCCTACGAGGCTACGATATATTCCGTATCTACTTTGTATAATATTGTGTAACAGACTGCAGGCAGTACTTTTTACTCTAATTCTAAGTTATTAATCTTGCACCCATGATTATACTGTCTAGTTTTTGTACAGCTGTTGGACTACATATTTAAATTGCATCATATGTTATGAACCATTAAAAACAGGCTGACAGAGTGCATAAAAACAATGAGGAACTTTCCAGCCTACGTTCCTTAGAAATATCATAGGTGGCGCTCTCTAACAAACTAAGGATATAAGTGTGCTATGAGGTGATACTTGTACCATAGTCGTAATAGTGATGCTCTATGGTCTGATGCCTGAAAAAGTTTTTACGAAGAAAACTAAGGCCAGTCCCTCACTGTTTCGTTTTGCGATACGGTTGCGTGAGTTGGTTGAATCCATTTAATTTTTTCGTCTGCATCGAATTTGGACTCCGACTACCACTGTATATGAAGACCTGCCTACGATATTTGGATACCGATTCTCCTGCATATTGAAGACCAAGAAAGTTTCCAATTTTTTATTTAACTTAAAAACATAAAGCTAAGCTTGCAATGAAACCAGTGTGCTTAGCATGCGCACCACGAGATTATCTCACGACGAGAGAGAGAGATGTTGTCGTTGTCGGCTAATTTTTCGCTACATGCACAAAACGCGGTATATTACAAGAAAAAAATTGTCGGCATGTAAAGGTTCGTATAGAACAACAGATAAGAAATATTACTTTTGTCTCTACTTTTGACATAACGAGACAAGTAACCATGTTAGCGTCGGTAGACAAATAGAGATAATGGGTAGACATAATTTTACTCGTTGTGCGCATGCTACCCATACTGGTGGGTTTTTTAAATTTTCTTCACAAATGACGAAGTTATGAATCATAACTTCAATATATTTTCCCTTGCGTTTCCAAATTGTCCGGCACGTGGCCGGTCGTCACCACTGTCGTCACAGCCGTGACGTCACCCAGTCGATTCTAACTAGCCGACGCGGGTGATATCGGTCAGTTTATATGGGTAACTATAGTAAGCTATCCTTAAAAGTTAGTCAATATGCCATCGTCTACTTTTATGTCGACCTGTAAAAGAGGAACAATTCCACGATACATTGTTTTGTTTTATCTCCAAGGGATAAGGCAGCGATTTCGATGAAAGCTTCCAATCGGCTTGTTTTTTTCCGACATCTTCAACAATTATCCTCATAATTCAACCAATTTATAGAAATCATTAATGAATCAGATAAATATTATAAATGCGAAAGTTTGGATGGATGTATGGATGTATGGATGTGTGGATGTATGGATGTTTGTTACTCAATCACGCTCCAACGGCTGAACGGATCTGGATGAAATTTGGCACAGAGATAGATTATAGTCTGGAATAACACATAGGCTACTTTTTATCCCGGAAAATTAAAGAGTTCCCACGGGAAGCAAAAAACCTCAATCCACGCGAACGAAGTCGCGGGCATCAGCTAGTTATACATATAAACCTTTCCTTTGAATAACGCCGTCGTTTGGTGAAAACCGTATGAAAATTGGTTCGGCACCTAGTTTTTGAGTTTATTGCGTTCAGACAGACAGACGCGGCAGGGGGACTTTGTTTTATAATGTAACTAGCTGATGCCCGCGACTTCGTCCGCGTGGATTGAGGTTTTTCGGTTCCCGCAGGAACTCTTTAATTTTCCGGGATAAAAAGTAGCTGTGCTATTCCAGACTATAATCTATCTCTGTGCCAAATTTCATCCAGATCCGTGCAGCCGTTGGAGCGTGATTGAGTAACAAACATCCATACATCCATACATCCACACATCCATACATCCATCCAAACAAAGTGGTTTATAATATTTATATTTGATAATAATATCACAGGTAAGCAAAATGAGTAGGTATATATACGCTAATGCCGAGGAGTGACAGAGCGAGAAAATATTTTCTTGTCCTGCTCAGCGTATCACTTTTTTTTGTTTGACCTATCCGACAGTTTAGGTCAGACAATCCTGTGTCGTTTTTGTTATTTCCCCCATATTCGTAATTCGTATGAAATCGGAATTGGACGAAGTGGTAACTGTGCTTGTAGCTTACGAAAAAAGTGATTTAACTTATAGACGATGGTGTATTGCTTGTTAGGCTGCAAAAGCCAAACTGAACGTAAATACGAAAACATAACCTAATACGTAAATTTGGAAACTTCCTTGGTCTTCAATATGCAGGAGAATCGGTAGGTATCCAAATGTCGCATCCAGGTCGTCAATACGCAGGAGAATCGGTATCCAAATTTCGTAGGCAGTTCTTCATAATTCATATACAGTGGTAGTCCAAATTCGATACAAAGACGAATAAATTAAATGAATTCAACCAAATTACGCAACCGTATCGCAAAACGAAATAGTGAGTGACTGGCCTTAGTTTTCTTCGTAAAAACTTTTTCAGGCATTAGGCCATAGAGATTACTATTACGACTATGGTACAATACACAAGTATCACCTCATTGCAATCTTATATCCTTGGTGTGTTAAAGAGCGCCACCTATGATTTTTTTAGGGAACGTAGGCTGGAAAGTTCCTCATTGGAAGGCCTTATGTGACGTTAAAAGTAGTTATAGTCCCACAAACTTATCTGACCCGACGAAAGCGTCGCTAGTAGGTAGGTAGATATGAAAAATAAAATAAAAACTAAACAGGCCTAAAAATTAGTTGAAATTTTGTCAGATAAGCTTTACGGACTTTACGCTATTTACGCGTCTAAAGCCAGCACTGCCTACTAGCTGGTAGTTCTAGTTACCAACTACTAAATAACAAGCAGCCAATGCAAAAATGCAAAATTCTGTAGCACGACATGTATTGCCGCTTTATCCTCGGTAAGAAGGCTTCACTGCCGTAGGAATAGTCGACAATTCGCTGGCTTCGTTGAAATCGTATAATAATTGACAAGAGGGAGTAGAAGTGTGGGGGAAGGGGCTCAAGCGGGAGATTTGGCAGTTGGCCTTGACAATGAACCGGCGGGCGGCGCACACAGCTATACTTGTGTACACATACCACACGCACACATTTTTAAGAGCTATTCCACGAACGGCCTCTCCCACAGTTTATTTTTGACGTAGGGCTGAGTTGTCTAAAATCTAGACCGATGTCTAGATTTTTTAAATAATTGTCAATCTCTTGTTCTAAAACATAAATCTACCGTTTTGCGGTCATAAAAAATTGCGTTGTTAGACATATAGCGACTAAAATAATTCAATTTTTTTTACGAATTTATTCAATAACTAGTGGGCCCGGCAGACTTTGTCCTGCCCTGAACCTCAAACCCGATTGCAGCGCCCCTTCCGGGTCCAATTGTGAATATGAACCATCCCGGGGTCCAAACAAACACAACAAAAAAGAATTAACAAACAGAAACACAAAGAACAGAAAGAACAGACCGTTAGCCCGCTACCATCTTAGACTGCATCATCACTTACCATCAGGTGAGATCGCAGTCAAGGGCTAACTTGTAGTGGATAAAAAAAAAAGAATTAGCGCAATTGGTCCAGCCGTTCAAGCGTGATGCCGTAACCAAGGGAAATAGGGATTCATTTTTAGGGTTCCGTAGCCAAATTTGGCAAAAACGGAACCCTTATAGATTCGTCATGTCTGTCTGTCTGTCTGTCTGTCTGTCTGTCTGTCTGTCTGTCTGTCTGTCCGTCTGTCTGTCCGTCCGTATGTCACAGCCACTTTTTTCCGAAACTATAAGAACTATACTGTTGAAACTTGGTAAGTAGATGTATTCTGTGAACCGCATTAAGATTTTCACACAAAAATAGAAAAAAAAACAATAAATTTTGGGGTTCCCCATACTTAGAACTGAAACTCAAAAATTTTTTTTTCATCAAACCCATACGTGTGGGGTATCTATGGATAGGTCTTCAAAAATGATATTGAGGTTTCTAATATCATTTTTTTCTAAACTGAATAGTTTGCGCGAGAGACACTTCCAAAGTGGTAAAATGTTGGTCCCCCCCCCCCCCCCCCGTAACTTCTAAAATAAGAGAATGATAAAACTAAAAAAAATATATGATGTACATTACCATGCAAACTTCCACCGAAAATTGGTTTGAACGAGATCTAGTAAGTAGTTTTTTTTTTAATAATTTAAAACTTACTACAGGTTTGTACGGAACCCTCGGTGCGCGAGTCCGACTCGCACTTGGCCGGTTTTTTATATATTTAGATATCTAACTAAGTTCATACCTGTTGTCTACAGTGCATTTCAAAATAAAATAAGTAGGTATATTTCAGACTCAGAAAACTGAATCTGTTCTCCGACTGAAAATATAGAGCTGAAGAGATGTCCTACCGAACCAAATGGGTAATCTAATTCTCAGTATATTTATCATAGCAAAAGATAACTTAGTTCATAATAAATAAATAAGTTAGTAATAAATAGGCAACCCTATATAGCCAAAAAAGCGTAGCGAGACTGGCGGCTCGACGACGCGCCGCGGCGTGCCTGCCCTAACACAACATATACATCAGTGGTTCATAACCTTCTATTGATCGGAACCTCCAGCCAAAAAAGGGTCCATTGCGTTACTAACCACCCCCTCCCTTTACCATAGCCTCCGAAATACAATACCGGTTCATGTCTGTACACGTTTTAATTTTTTTTATTAGGTTAATGTGGAACAGGTTTAAAATAAAACATATTGTCGAGTAGTTAGATTTTTTCGTGACTTACTTAACTAGTGGTTCGCCCCGAACACAAGCGCTCTGTACAATTTATGGATACCTCGCGGTATCCATAAATTGTACAGAGCGCCATCTATTGTGAAGTTCTGTTAATAATACTGAAGCACATTAAAAATTAAATAATATCGTTTCCTTATAATATTTAACTAATTTTAGTATTTGTTGTTCATGTACAGGATATAATTCAAATAATTGATAAGTTTCAGGCTCAGCCTTTTAGAAAATTGAGAGTTCTGAGGTCAACTATGGACGTTAGAAAATCGCCACTTTGAAAGCCCCCCATTTCGTCAATTTTAGGGGAAACATTAAAAAGAAATTTGGACTCTGTTCCTAATTATCTTTAAAATGTTATACCTAGGTACCTACCGCAACCCTATGTAACGCTATAAAAATATTTTACTTCGCATTCGCTTCTATGAGAGCCCCTCTGAAATAAAGATTTTTATAACTTTTTAAGCCATATTCGGCTGGAAGCCATCGGTTTACATATTAAATTTAAATTTGAAGAAATTACGTTTAGAAATTCAGAAGTTATAAGGCTCTGACAGACGAACGGACCGACGGACAAGTGCAAATTCACTCAAGTAGACTCAGAGACCTTCGCTTCGCTCGGTCAATTAAAATTAGATGTCCTGTAGTAACTAAAAGACGTCTAGTCGTAATGTGCGTTTTAAACTACCTAAATATCAACCTTTATTTACCTATCACAAATTCGAAGGAAGCTCCTTTGAAATGTTAACTAATAAAGTTTCAATAGAATTTAATTTTCAAGCTCTGTGTAGGTAGGTACCTACTCAGACTTCGCTGTAGGATGATTTCATTGAAATTAAATAGATAGGTAGATAGTTTGCTAAATAATTCATTAGAGTTCCTTTTTTCAAACTGCCAAGCTAGAGTAGGTACCTACGTAATCAGAAATCTCGCTTTTGGATTTTGAGTTGATATATGGCCCACCTTAAAAATACCAGATTAGCTGTAAGTACCTACCTACTTAATAAACACTTTTAGCAAGTAGGCAGGTACTAATAGGTATAATTAGGTAAATGTTTTATTCAAATTTTCTCCAATTGTTATTGACGAATTACAATTTCGTAATAATAATTTTTAGTCCATAGACAACATGATATCATAGATTATAATATCGTACATTGGCTTATTATTATGTAGTAGGTATGTCCGCTAGGTTGTCGTAAAATGCAGTTTGGCCTTCGGTGGTAGGTATAGGTACAAAACGCTATGGGCTATTAAATCTGAAATCAATTTATAGAGTAAGGCTATGAATATTTAATGTACCTACCTATACCTACTTGAAGTTTTAGGTTGATTTTAAAATTCTTTGCTGCAATATTTATATTTCAGTAATTGCAGGTTATTTAATTAGTTCCTACCTACTAAATGCAAGGCAATAACTTATCATTTAATTTTTCATGAATCAAATAATTGTCCATAATATATAAATTAACAATCAATAAAATCAATCATTAAAACATATTAAAACATAATATTATATAATAATGTACTTAATTTATAACTGTGTTTTCAATAAACGTTCAACCAACCAACGCGAACTTAAGACTTGGCGTGGCTTCAGGTTTATTGTGCCACGTTTATTCGTTGCCAGTTAAAAAGGTACTGTCGTCGTAGGGCGTTCATTCGCTACAAGCGTGGTCATACCCAGTTGAAGGGACCAATCTGAATGGAGAAGAGCACGTGGTATTATGCGGGGCGGCGCGTGCGCTGGTGGGGCGAGCGTGTTCATAGCGTACGCAATGCGTGAACGGTGCTACCCTGCGTAACTGTCGCCTCAGTTATCATGCGCGGTTTCACTTTGATGTTAGTCCGTAGGTTTACCAAATCCAATGTTTGCATACACGAAAATTTCCTTAGAAGCATATTATGGAACTGCGTTATAAAGTTGGGTCAGAGTGAATAGTAAACATAAAAATGTGTACGGTAGAAGCGGCATGGAATTTTTAAAGTTAAAAGATGGATTTAATTACAACGAAATATGTGAGTAGATTCATTAATGTACCTATTTAGAATTAAACTTCCCTTGTGAAGAACTGCGACTGAAACCCAAGAAAAACTAGTACTTAGAGTAAGTATCTATTATTAATATGACTGCCTAGGCAAACCTAGGTATGGCGGTGTTCGGTTTTTCCTGCGATCGATAAAGCAATTGCAATTCAATGATTTTGAATGCAAGTAACTATACTTATTCGTATTTTTAACATAAACCTACCACCGATAATTTTGAATCAGACGAAGTAAACTGACAAGAGCTACGAAAATATAAAACATTGTAAAATACAGTCGCGGTCAGAAAATGTTTACCACGCAAATTGTTCATGATTGCATGCACACATCTGTGCGCCATTGGTCGTTACTCGTTGCAGTAGGACTAAGTAGATAGGATAGACGTAGAAAACCTTTTGTAATATTATATTTTTTTAATAAATGCCAATTTAATAAAATAATGCGATTATGCTAATGTGTCAAACTTGAAATTAGGAAATGAGTTTTATTAAAAAAAGTCCTTAAAACTCTTTTTGTTGAATTAAATGCTTGGAACCTTTTGCTAACCTTGAAACGTAAAAAATACCTACCTTGTTAAGGTGTGTTAGACCTCACTATAATTGTGTTATAAGTACGATAGTAACATATTAAAAGCATTGGTTATAAGGTATCTAATTTGAAAACTGGTAGATAAACACTTTCAGAGCGCGACTGTACCTACATGATAGAGTAATATTGGGGTAATGTAGAGGTCTGTTGTGTCATTGCAAATGAGTCAAACGTGTCAATGAACTACTTCCAGGTTCTCAGTATTATATTGAGGCTAATTTTAATAACACAAGATAAATTATTATCGTGTAGTAGGTACCTACTAAGGGTTGTCCCTGACTCCTGAGTAGGAATAGAATCTCGAATGTAAAGTACAAGTTTCGTCAAATGATAAATGACAAAATTATTTATTTTTCCCAAAAACTGGCAACCCAGGCAACGCCAATTTGCTTCGTCAAATTAAAAATCTGAATCAAGACGTTGTTTACTTACAGACAAATAAGGTTCTTAAGTAGGTACCTACTTCTTAGGATCCACGTAACTAAAATGCAACAAACTATGGAGAACCAAAAGCTACTGTGCCTAAATATGAAAAACGTGTCTTCGCCATCATATTTATGAAATTTATCATCAGGTTTTACCATCCATATTTAACAAAAGGTACAAAACCATTATAAGGTATTTGGCGCTTAGTGGCAAGTGGCAACGAACTGTAGGACTTTGTCTTTTTGCACCTTATGTTTATTATTAGTGTAGGTGCTTAAAATGTACCTACCTATTTATCATTAATAAACCTTATTTTGATTTAAAGAATGGTATCGTTAATCTCTTACAATCTATTCTTACAAATTTTTCTTGCTTTAACCCTTGTAGGTACCTTTGTATAATATCATTTCCATCACTGAAAAAGCTACTCTAATAAATAATAATAATATGTGGTTCAAGAATAGAGTCCGAAAAGATTTGTGACGTGTTTTTATGCTGTATTGCTTTTTTGCAAGAAATAAAAAACTTTTTAATTTTTTAATTTTATAAATTGCTTTTTTGCATTAATATATTGTGTCAAACTAGATTTTTGAATGATAATGCTCAGTTGGCCTCAATACGGTTATGTTAGGAAAACTCAAATGATCTAGGATCTAGGTATTTGTAGGGGAGTAAGACGTAGCTAACCACGGCACGCGCGCCGCGAGTCGTGGCGTAGGTCGTGGTGTCGACGGCCGTGCAATGTCACCCGGTTAGTTGCCCTCCCCCTCCCCCTTCCAGCTAGTCTGCGTGAATCAACCGCCATCGAACCATTTCCGATTATTATCCAGGATTCGGCGTCTTTGATTCTCTCTCCTTATTACACGACCACGGTAGAGTTTTGCCAGTTTGAGTAAGTATTTGTCTTCTCCTTCATCATATTGGCTTCGTCCTAAAGCGTTTCTTATGATAGCAAGACAAATCCAATAAGTATAAAAATCAAAAATACGTCATACCTACTCATAACTTCAAGTTTTTTTTGGTATGTAGGTACATGTTTTGAGTTTGGTAACTAATGTAAGGTATCTAATAGGTATATTATAAACATTCAATATTTAAGTAGGTTTAGTGTTTTGTAGGTATTTGCAGCCGAGGACGCGATAAAATATCCAAGATTCATGTATGCAGCTTTGAAATGATGAATTGAAATGTGACGGGTCTACATTTCTTATCTCGTTAATTCTTCGTCAATAAGACTAGCTTGTCTAATGTTGAAAAAGTGAAAAGTTACGGTAGTGGAATTAATTTGCCACGAAGTGAACGATATAGACTTTCAAATTGTTATCTGTAGAAATGGTCCAGAATTCGTGTTTCACGCACGCCTAAATTATGTTAATTGTAGGTATGGCGGTCGAAGACGCTTGCTTGGTTAGGATAGGTCGCACCAGCAGCGTTATATAATGTGCGTCACGCTACATCGGCAGGTGCTTTTGAATGTTGCGATCGTCCGCGTTGTGATATTGGGTGCTGTCGGTCGTTAACCCTCCGCTATCTGCATTATTTAGTTCGACTCAATGTCGACGCAATGTCGAATCGCTAGAGTTCACAGACCGAGAGCGACGCCGCGCGCCTTACCGGCCGCCTTGTTCTAGCTAATTTTTATCGCCCCTCGCTGCTTAAATTTTGATCGTGACTAATTCATTAGATTTTTATTTTGGAAAGCCTTATGATGCCTTCAGAATTATAATGTTCCTTAGGTAACATAAGCTAACATAGAATAAATGCTATTGATATCCTACCGGAACTCTTTCTGAATATTCAGAGTAGGTATTATAATGTTATATCTTCCTTTACAACCTTTCCCACTGCCAAGGGTCACTGGTAGAGATCTCTTATAGAGATAAGTGCTTCCTTGTCCACTATGTTTCTGTTTTTCTAAGTATTTCATGAGTTTTTGGTACATAATAAATTAAGTACAAACTGAATGTTACAAGTTTTAAGCAAAATGTGCATTTAAAATGCTTATTACGTAACTTAATAAACGCTCAGGTAACCCGCAAAATGGTGTTGAATAATGACGCAACCCATGGTACGTTTAAAATACCGTTTTTGAGTTTTGCCATTGCTCCACACCACTCCGCACTCGGTCTGTAGGCTGTGGCTGTGGGTCGACTCGACCTCGATCGCGCGGAAACAAGCGCGGTCAAGGCCGCAGTCTAGACGCACCCCCCTCCGCGCACCCCCACCTCACCCCACTTCTAAACCAGCTTGTCATATCCCCCCTATTTATTTTTACCTCGCAGCCGCCGCCGAATTTGCCTGGGCCAAAGCTTTTTGTAGGCGCGCGAACCTGACCTACCCATACTTAGAGCTATGTATGTCGAGCGTCTAGCCCGCGGATTAACAAAGGCTGCTCATGTTCTATAATTGATGTATTTAATCATGATGTTTCTGACATAAATTATTATGGCGTAGCAACACGTCAGCCCGCGGGTAAACTTTGATAAATTACCTACTGAACATTTGCTTATTTAAAGTATTTTAATATTTTGTAATAGAATTCAAATTATTAGTTGAGTGGTAGTAGTAGGTAGACGGTTTGATTGGAATTAAATATATGGGGAACTTTGCGTCTACATTTAGGTACAAACAAATCCAAATAGGTACAATGTTACTGTTTATCTATTCTCATTTCTCATATACCTAATTCTGTACATTTGGGTTTTACGTATCAGGTAACTACTTATTCCTGTTGATTTTTGGATAGCTAATACCTAGGTATAAAATACCGAAATTAGGTACCTTATTTTTGAAGTGAAAATTTCTTTAGCCGCGTTGAACACTTTTTGGTAGTAGGGGGTAAACTTGTGGATTCGCGTTACCAGATTCGCGTCACCGACATGCTCGCGAACTCCGACATGCTCGCGTTGTTACGAAGACAAAAGGTCTTAAATATAAATATACTACATTCGTAATTGAACTTTAATGCCTTAGTTTTAAGGTTTATAAGTATATTTTTTTTTAAATATTATTTTTTTTACGAATATAAAAAATAATATTAACCTTAAATTATATATACCTACCTATTTATATATTTTTTAAATTATTCGTTTTCACTTCTATCGGCAGCCCCTATGACTGCCAATGTTTTATTTTTAAGTGTTATATCTATGTAGGCGACAAAACAATCAATAATTGTAGGCTATGTAGGTAGGTAATCATACATAATCATCATCATCATCATCATCGGCGCTACAGCCCTTTATGGGCCCGGGCCTGCTCCAGAAGATTTCTCCATCTATCTCTATCGTTCGCGCTCGTTCTCCAGCTTTTTAAACCAATCTGCTTTGCATCTTGGCTAACCCCATCCAACCAACGAAGTTTTGGTCGACCGATACTTCTACGCCCATCTGGGTTTGACGACATCAGTTTCTTTGGCAGCCGCTGTTCGTCCATTATTTGCACGTGTTCAGCCCATTGTAATCTTGTGATTTTAATGTGCTGAACAACGTTTGGCTCGTTAAAGATTCGGTATAGCTCAAAGTTGCATCTTATGCGCCACAACCCATTATCCTGAACCGCACCATATATTGATCTCAAGACTCTTCTTTCGAAGATGAGATGAGATCATACATAATAGAGGTATACAAAATTACCTTTATAACAATGTTGGTTAGGTTTAACCACCGAGTTAAGGGTTTAACCCACATTAATTTTAACTTTCCGATTGGTGTCCGTTATAGTTTTTATCTTTATTTTCGGAGAAACACTGTAATAGTCTGTATTCCAATTATTAATGTTGGGTTCATTATTTATATTATCAAACAAAGAACGTCTATTGTTCAACCGGTTCAAACATTGCGCTTTGATAAAAATGTGGCCAGTGAAGTCATCGACGGCGACCGGCGCGCCGGCGAATAGCTAATGTGCCGACCTTGGACAACAGACCACACGCAAATATTGCATATTATATATAGACATAACTGTCTAATTTTTATCTCGACCTTCGAGTGCGCTGAGGGAAATAAAGTCTTGTGCAAGTCAGGGGGCTCAAAAAATCGTTTTGACAGGTTTTTTAGCACGCAACATTAGTGATGCATACCAAGTCCTTCTGCCATGTAGGTACCTAATAAGGAACTAGCTAGGTCAATTAAATGGTCTTATGGTTAAATTAGTGGTCTCTTTATTCTATAATTAGTAGCTGATACCCGCGACTTCGTCCGCGTGGATTGGGGGTTTCCTCGGGAATTTTTTAATTTTCCTGGATAAAAAGTAGCCTATGTGTTATTCCAGACTATAAACTATCTCTGTGCCAAATTTCATCCAGATCCGTTCAGCCGTTCTGACGTGATTGAGTGATGTTTATCCATCCATACATCCATCCAAACTTTCGCATTTATAATATTAGTATAGATTAGTAGTTAGTACCTATATACTAACTTTAATAAATTGGGATGTACCTATATTTTTAAGTTTATAAAAAGAGGTAAATTTTTTACCCCTACGAACGATGAATACGTCTTTGTTGGAGTGTTGCTGAAGACGTCTTGAAATAGATTCTCTGTTCCTCCTACGCTATTTGTATCGTCTTGCTTTTGGATATAAATATTTTAATATAATATTATAGTATTTACCTTGGGAATCATCTATACTTCTATCTAATATTATAAAGAGGTAAAGTTTGTGAGTTTGTAATGTTGTAGGGGGTAATCTCTGAATCTACTGAACCGATTTTGAAAATTCTGGTACCCATAGAAAGCCACATTATTTGTGAGTGTCATAAGCTATATATTAACCCGAAAAATGAAAAGACTTTTTCGTGGTCGGATTTGCACAGTAAGTCGGAGAAAAAACGGTCGAACGAAAACGTTTCCTACGAACGCTACCTTAACGATGAGAGATATATGATTGAGTTCTAGAGAAAAGCTGTATAGAGCTTGATAATGCCATAGATTTAGGATAAGTTGTTAGCTGCGCTAGCTAACAACCTAATACCTATCCTAAATCTATGGATAATGCCCATAAAAAAGTCAGCGACAGCATACCTATGTATAGCTTTCATTTTTAAGTCACAAAAAGATGAAAAGACTTTTTCGTGGTAGTCGGAACAAAAAAACCTCGATCCACGCGGACGAAGTCGCGGGCGTCAGCTAGTTTTTGATATCAGCCATTACTAATTCATTATCAGCCTTAAACGACGTGACATGCTTTATTTAAACCAAATAATATTTTATTGTGCTGATTTTATTATTAGGTAGGTATAAGTTAATTCACCAATAGGAGATACGTTTGAAAGAGAATGAATATAATGTGACATTCAGTTAATGCATATTAATTGGAAGTTTAATATAAAACTACGCTTGTTTTAGAAAACCATACGGAATACTTTTAATATTATAAATGCGAAAGTGTGTTTGTTTCTTGGTTTATTGGTTTGTCCTTCAATCCCGCCGCAACGGAGCAACGGATCGACGTGATTTTTGGTATGGGTATACCTAGTTGAGGATCTGGAGAGTGACATATGCTACTTTTTGTCCCGGAAAATTAAGGAGTTCCCGCGGGAATCAAAAAACTTAAACCAGCTAATCAGCTAGTATTGAATAATTTTGTGCCCTAAGATTGTATTCAAGTTAGTATTGATAAAATTAATCCATTAGGTACGTAGTCCACTTGAATAAATTAAAACAAATGAATCCACATCACGAATTGCTTTGTCTTTTGCCCCTGTGTTGTTGACTGCTTAGCAACAATGAAGGCATCCAATGGACACGCGGTAATGTCGTTATCAAACAAGCCATAAAGATAACGCATGGAAAAGTACAGAATCGGATCAGATCTAACTAAACTTCATGTTGAGGTAGGTCTCGTTTTTATAAACAAAAAGGCGCGGCGTCGCGACGCTGATTTTTTATTCCCTGTTCCTCAATGGTATGCTTACGTCAAAACTGATTAGACAGTCAAACTCAAGTCTGTTTTATCGTCACCACGCAAGATAGCATAAGTAGGTAGTAGGTACCTACTGTATTAAGATGGTTTCCTTAACTTTGTTTCAATTAAATTCTTTATATATAAGTATTGCAAAGTTTTGTGAAACCCAAACACTGCATTTGTTTGCAAAACATTGATCAAACATTGAAGATATTAATTAATTCAATGTTTGATCTTCAAATCTTGTTCTCTTCATAGTTCTACTACGAGGAGATGCTAGCAAATAGCAATGCATTTTTTGACACTTGAATAGTTATCCATATTTCAAAATAATGAAGAGAAAAAATTCATGGAGAAATTGCACATGGCTCGGCAATATCGGACACAATTTCTTTATTGTTTCACCTTTACTCTGATAGCTTTCATTCTGTAGACGCTTGGAAGCTCATTTTAACTACCAGGCTAGTTTTGTTTCTGCTTTATAGTTATCTTTAGATTATGTTATTCAGTAGTCGTCTTTTCCTTAGTTTTCTGCCGACATCTTGACATCAATTTTGATGGGACTCTTAACACCTTCCAGTTTCATGCGGATTAGTATCATTTTTTAAGTGAAGCTCATGATAAGATTCCATAGAAATCATAGTCTTTATGATATAAATTAAAGTAGGTAAGTACATATAGTATGTATTTATATGAAATTTATTTTTAAAAATGCATTGAACTTTTAGAGTTCAAACAGAGATAGGTAATTAAGAATTAACATAAAAATAGTTGAAAGGAAAATTGTGTTGCTATAACACGTGTTGTGTGATGATGTAGAAACGTAGCGTGACGATAGTAGGTAAATTTGTTTTGTCATGGTAATTATAATCCTTGTAGGTATGCTGTAGTTATTAAAACCATATCAAATTATGGTTTGCTTAAAGCCTGACAAGTCAAAGCCAAACTAGAACTAAAAAATTCAAAAGAATACCACTGATTTCCCATTTCACCACAGTCCAGTATCATACCTATTTTCTGCTCATGTCTTTTGAGGTTTGAAGCACACTCGATATCAACCAAACAAATATATTTTGTGCTTATCATCATGTGGAACATAATTAAAAGTCAGGGAAATTTTCCCAAAGATTTCCTTTCATTCAACGTTCACTACCTATCTAACAAAGGCATTTGCATGGCTTATATTTTAGCTTTGTAAATTCAATGATGTCATAATAATAATTATCTCCTAAGACCTAGGTTAACAAATTGTAGAGTCCGGTCCGTTTAGCAATTTGGTACCACCAAGCCATGCCACTTTTACTTTTATTATGTTCTTGATCGCTCAGTAATTTTATTTGGCTGGGGAGCAAAAAATTGGTGGAACGGAGGCCTTGAAATCGATATAAATCGCGTAAGCATGAGAATTTCGGCGTGTTGTGGCGCAAAATAGATATTCATAATAACAAGCGGAGTGGTTCATCGACCGCACGCCCGTGGACTCACCTTCGAGCTCAACAGCTCGTAGATAAATGGCAATTTGGACACACGTAGCGCCGGGGCTGTCTCGTACTCGTCAACTACTATTATATTGAGATAGGCCCGGTGTCTAGTACGACAGCAACGTTTCAGTTACCTAATTAATTATGTTGTAGGTATATTGAGTATGTAATGTATAATTATATCTAATGTATCTTTATATGTATAATTATTTACTTTGTTATGTCTTGTTAGCTCGTATTTTTATTTCATTTTATTAAATCTTGTAAATTACCATTGAACTTTGATTTTGGATGAAAAGTCGGAAAACCTCATCCTTTAATAGATTGTTTGTTTGCTGTAACATATGATAATGGAAAACACTACTATGACGTTTTCATAGTACATATGCCGTGCTTTGTATAGTAATTGTAATGGACTTTTTAGGTACCTAACAAGTTTTAAGTTATTGTATTTTATTTATTAACTTTTAAAAACATTGTAAAACTTGTGCAGTTGAAACGAACGTCGAGCAAAGTTATGTCACAGAAATATTGTACACTAGTTGAATCCCTGCTGAGTCTGATATAATTGAATTGGCTATTATAATTAATATTAAAGAACTCTTCACTAAAACTAGGTTAAACCTGGTTAGCATTTTTTAACGATTAGAGCTTACAGATAGACGCGGTTTTATATTATGTAAGTATGTACCTAGTGATTTTGCAATAAGTAAATCAGTTTGCGCTTATTAAAATTATTATTATGAAATAACGTACCTATATAATATGTAGGTCTTGTCTGATAAGCATATAATACTTTGTTTAAAAAGTCACGCCGGTTGCGTCACGACATATTTTTTATCGGAATGCAGTCAATGTCAAAAGTGCGTTGAACCTGTTGCATCCTTGAAACTTTGTCATAAATAGATAATTTTTATTTTCGCTATCTGAGTACGTAGGTATTATCTCATGTCGGCTATCTCGAGTTTTGTTTCTGCATAATTTATCAAGAGCGTTTTTGTGAAATGTAACATACAATACAAAGCGTAGTAGGTACCTACCTTTATTAACTGATTGCCAAGAAG
The DNA here is from genome assembly GCA_917051295.2 of Erebia ligea. Classification (NCBI taxonomy): domain Eukaryota; kingdom Metazoa; phylum Arthropoda; class Insecta; order Lepidoptera; family Nymphalidae; genus Erebia; species Erebia ligea. The sequence goes on from OU785236.1 coordinate 8,410,868, forward strand.
CAAAGTATGTATCTATATCCGTGAAAAGAGTAGCCATGCAAAAAGATTTTAATGACTTTTTGTACATTTTATAACAGGTTGAAATAAAATTTATCTTGCTCAGTATAATTTGAGTGCATAGTGATTTAGAGTTCGCAGAATTTATTTTTGGAAGATGTAGGTACTCCTATAATCATCTTTCGATGCTAAAAAACAGCGGCGAATTTTTTCTTCCTGCATCTGAAGTCCTAATTATAATCATAGCAAAAAATATGATACAGGTTTAAGTTTGAGGCAAAAATTGACAGTTTTTTAAACTGTTCAAGGTGAAACAAAATATTATGGTAGGGGAGGCAATGATGCTAAATGTGGACTTACTCGAGCGTCGCGGAGACCTAAGTGAATTTGAAGATTAGATGGTAGAAAGAAAAAAAAACCGGCCAAGTGCGAGTCGGACTCGCGCACCGAGGGTTCCGTACAAACCTGTAGTAAGTTTTACGATTTATGACGTATTAAAAATAAAAATTACGTTTGTTGTATGGGAGCCCCCCCTTTAATATTTACTTTATTGATATTTAATTATTTATTTTGAAAGGTAATATACAAGTTAATATTCTGTGAAAATTTGAACCGTCTACCTGTTACCGTTTTTAATATTGAGCAAAAAAATACGAAAAAACACGTTTATTGTATGGGGACCCCCCTTAATATATATATTTTTTTAATTTTTAGTATTTGTTGTTATAGCGGCAACGGAAATACATCATTTGTGAAAATTTCAGCTTTCTAGCTATCACGGTTTATGAGATACAGCCTGGAGACAGACAGACAGCGGAGTCTTAGTAATAGGGTCCCGTTTTTACCCTTTGGGTACGGAACCCTAAAAAGGTTATATGATGTATATCCTTTCACCGGTGGGGGGAGCGTCTACAGGTTTTTTTTCTTCTAATTATTAGGTATAATTATTAAGGGCAGCACGTTTAAGACATGAAGCTGAACCGTCTGTATGCTCCGCTCTAGTGTTTCAAAATAGGATTATAATGTAAATGTAAAGATTTTAAATGAACTTTAAAAGTTTTACAATGATAAGGATTTTTAAAGGACAAGAAAGCAACCATATTTATTTTGACAGGCTAAATTTTTTTAGATGGAATAACTGTGTTCAGACCACCGCAACCGTAGCAAGGGGAAATATTAAATAGGCATGTTGATCGTGCGGTGGTCCAATCAGGTGTTAGTAGGTAAACCCGGATCTACGGCTTAGGTATGGAGATAAAAGGTCAATATTTTCCAAACCGAAACATGAAACTAAAAAGGAAGAAGAAGAAGATTCAAGATACCTTTTGAAACCTTTGAGGCTCTACAATAGTGTTGTTATCTTCTTCACAGGTGCAGATGATGTCGGCCGTTAACGGGGAGCCGTTGCTGCGGCGGGTGAAGCAGGAGGCAGAGCCGCCGCCGCAGTACTCGCCCACCGAGCAGCATCGCCCGATGGCCGTGCTTGGTGAACCCTGCAACGTAAGTATAATCCATACTAATATTATAAATGCGAAAGTCCTACACTGCTCTTATTAACTTCTAATGCCCTGGTAGTTAAAAGCATTAGGACTGAGGATGACCGTTGAATCCATACTAATCAATCAAATAAATATTATAAATGCGAAAGTTTGGATGGATGTATGGATGTATGGATGTTTGTTACTCAATCACGCCCGAACGGCTGAACGGATATGGATGAAATTTGGCACAGAGATAGATTATAGTCTGGAATAACACATAGGCTACTTTTTATCCCGGAAAACTAAGGAGTTCCCGCGGGAACCAAAAAAACCTTAATCCACGTGGACGAAGTCGCGGGCATCAGCTAGTATTATAAATGCGAAAGTGTGTCTGTCTGTCTGTCCGTCTATCTGTCTGTCTGTCCGTCTATCTGTCTGTCTGTCTGTCTGCTACGCTTTCACGGTCCATTTGCTCAACCGATTTTGATGAAATTTGGTACAGGGGTAGATTGTATCCCGGGGAAGGATATAGGCTACTTTTTATCCAGGGAAATTAAAGAGTTACCGCGGGAATCTAAAAATCTTAACGCGGACTTAGTCGTGGGCATCATCTAGTCATGTTTATATACCAGCAGCAGCCGATAAAATGGAAACTGCAAAATGTTATTGGACCATTTGCGGATGTGAGAGGCGGTATGATAATAAAATTATTAGGATTGTTAATATAATTTTACCATTCGAATAGGTTTTGGTTCTGATACGACACTAGCGGAGATGTGCATAGTCAATAGTCATGTATAATAATTTACACTTCATCGTATTTTAAACAGCTCACCTTTGTGGTTGAAAGATCTGAAACAGATATTATGTTGAAAATTAAAAATGAATATGTTTAAAATTTTTGTACATATTGAAATCATTTAAATAGGTACATATAATATCAGCAAATATCAAAGTTGATAATTTGAAGTAGGTCAACTTTTGGCTCAAAGCTCTCGCTAATGACAAGTCTCCTTGCCGTCCACCCGGTCGGAAAACAGTTTACTCAGAAAAGTTCAGAAACTCAACAGTGTGTAGTAGAGTGTTTCAATCGTAAAAGCAAATATCATAAAAGCATCGCTGGAAGCAATAAGTCGAAAATAATTTTGCCGATAAGCATAAGAATGTTTATTACAGCTTGAATTGGAACCAAAAGAAGAAGTCAGATTCTGTGTGTCGCCTGGGGAAGGTGGTATAGTTGGGAACGCAAGTCCAGAACAGCAGCATTGCTCTTCCACGACAGCGGCGGCCGCGAGCGGGGCCAGGGACGACGAGGCTCCACGGCGTTGGTGTTTGGTTTGCGGGGATGTAGCCTCGGGGTTCCACTATGGTGTGGCCAGTTGTGAAGCGTGCAAGGCGTTTTTTAAAAGGACAATACAGGTTCGTTTGGTTTTGGCACACATATTTTAATGTAGAGTTCATATATTTTTTAGGTTTTTTTCAAAAATATCTAATATTTGTTTTGATTTCAATAATTCGAAGAGATTATTTTCCTCCGCGATTATTTTTTGAGACATTATAGATATTTGAGAGGCCAAAAGAAAAGAAAAACGTTCGAGGAGACAACTGTACTTTTGTTACCAGATCCCCATTTTACATAGAAAGGAGGTTAGAAAACAAGTTAAAAACTCGTATTGCCTTCCAGGGAAACATTGAATACACATGCCCAGCATCAAATGAATGCGAGATCAACAAAAGAAGAAGAAAGGCATGCCAAGCGTGCCGTTTTCGCAAATGTTTAAGGACGGGCATGTTGAGGGAGGGCGTGCGGTTAGATCGCGTACGCGGGGGCAGGCAAAAGTACAGGCGTGCACCGGACCAGCCCACCCCGAACCAGCCACGACCACAACTTGATGATATCAAAGTAAGATATTTTCCCTAGACTCTCTTTTTTGCTGATTTTAGCATTAAATTATTTTTGAATTTTGGCGTTACAACATTTTTCCTTCAAGAATAATTCCTGTCGCATGTCCTGGCAATGTATGAATATTTTGGTAGGAAGGTAAATCTATATCAGATCAAATCAAATATTTTTTATTCAAGTAAGTAGACTTTTAACAAGTGCTTTTGAATAGTCGAGTGCATCTATCTATAGTAATATTAAAAATGCGAAAGTATGAATGGATGGATGAATGGATGGATGAATGGATGGATGTTTGTTACTCAATCACGCCAGAACGGATCTGGATGAAATTTGGAAGAGAGATTGATTATTTAGTCTGGAATAACACATAATTAGTTACTTTTTATCCCGGAAAATTAAAGTGTTCCCGCGGGAACTAAAAAACCTCCATCCACGCGGACGAAGTTGCGGGCATCAGCTAGTGAAAGTATATTGTTTAGATTGGATGTATAGAAAGTTGATTTAATTTCTCTTATTAGTGAAACATTAATTGTGTTATGTAAAGGCATGTAAGAAGCAAAGCTAGCGGCAGTATATTTTTAATTTGTTTTAAATTCTTTATTGCACATGATATATTACAATGCACAAATGCGAACTTAATACCTAGAGGTATTAAGGTTTGATGAAAGAATTGGAAGTTTAATTCCCTATTATCCGCCACAATAGGTAAATCTATGTGGTACAGCGCGTATCTTGCGATATTCACCACACCACACAAATCTTGCAAATTATTCTCAACGCACGTTTCACTCCGACACCTGAGCAACTTTAGGAGATGTTGACTCTACAATGCACGATTGTAAGTATATTTTTAAGTGAGCTCATAAAATATATCACGAGTGCGAACAATAGGCACGTCATTGTGATACGTTTATGTATCTGTACCACACTTTCAAGGTTTCAAATCGATTTGATTGTGCTAGGTTAGGGACTTATCTGCATTAAGCCAGACAGGAAGTATGTATATATTAAAAGTCAAGGTCTGTTGTTAAATTCACAATATTGTACAAATAATCATTGTTTTATGGTTTTCTAGTAATGTCAATAAAATATTTAAACCCCGTTAAAAAAAAATTCCAACAGCATATAAAAATACTTGCATTACGTAGGGCGGACGATAAAGTTTATATTAAATCATTCCTATAGGGTTAATAGGGGTTGCCGGTTGCCCTATTAACCCTGGCTGCAAGAGCTCATAATATAAATCGATTGTGCTGGTTAAGTAAAGTTGACTCGAGTCTGTAACCATCCTGCAGCCCTTTACAGACTTGAATTCTGCAGTTTCCTTTCCTCCGTAGCTCGGAGAGCAAACTCTGTAATTAGGGTTCCGTACCAAAATGGTAAAATGGAACCCTTATGGTGCGACTTTCTCCGTCTGTCCGTCCGTCACACTCGATTATTTCAGTAACTACCGAAGCTATCGACATGAAATTTGGAATAGTTGTGTATATTAGTGGCCCAAAGACACTGGAATTAAAAAAAATTGGAAATTATTTTTGTTCTTATTTAAAAAGGGGGGAAAATCGGAGGGTTGAAATTTAAAAGTGAGATAACTGTACTGTGTGGGGTATCATATGAAAGGGTTTACTTTGTACATTCTAAAACAGATTTTTAATTATTTTTAGTCATGATAGTTTTTGATTTATCGGGCAAAATGTCGAAAAAAATACCGTTCCCCCCCCCCTTATCTCCGGAGTTTACCAATCGAAAAATCTGAAATAATTATGGTCAATAGGAATTTATGTATATTTTACAGGAAAACTATAGCCAATGCTCTAACTAGCATAGTTTTTTTGATATTAACAGTAAACCTCTAAAAACAAAGTTAGTTTTGCGGTTCATTTCGTCTTGTTTTTAATACGTCATAAATCGTAAAACTTACTACAGGTTTGTACGGAACCCTCGGTGCGCGAGTCCGACTCGCACTTGGCCGGTTTTTTTTATTTAGCATGACTCTTGTAAGTCGTGATCATTGTTCTATGAAAACTAATTGTTTTAACTAATTATTGGAAGGATTACTGCCCTTTGCAACCACTAATGTGACACTGAAGATACGGATCAAATTAACTGAAGTGTACACTAACCCAGTTAAATATACTTAATAATCAAATACCGTTCCCAGATTCCAAATCCAAGTAACTCAAGTCACATGTTTGGGAACTTATTTGGGGAATTGCGGAATATTTAATTAGCTTGAGCATTGTTATCTCCAATATAATATTCAAATATGCATTGAGCAACTGGTTTTGGAGGCGTTCCGCAGACTAATTACTCTTTGGTTTTACATACTAATTATACTTAATATATACTTTTAAATATATATGAATTACATGTTGAATGTTGGAACATTATTCCACGTCTTATTTTTTTAATTTAATGTATTAAAAAAATGCACAAACAAATAAAAAATTTTGTTTATCAATCATTTGTCACGCGCTCTGCCGAGTGGAGTGACGCGTGCGAATGTAAAGCGGAAGCTAAAGGAATATTTCTTGGGCAACATAATATGAATTATGAACCTGCATACAGATTCGTGTTTAACTAACATTGTTGCCTACGAGACGTTTCTTTGGTTCGTTTAAGAAGCCTGTATTATCACAAAGCGCAGACGCTTATGCATTGAGGTCAAACCTCTGTGGTTTTTCAATGTGTACTTAACTGTGTTTATTGTACTTGGAGAAATAGAAATAAAACCGGCCAAGTGCGAGTCGGACTCGCGCACCGAGAGTTCCGTACAAACCTGTAGTAAGTTTTACGATTAATGAATTTAATGAACCGCAAAACTAACTTTGTTTGTAGAGGTTTATTGTTAATATCAAAAAAACTATGCTAGTTAGAGCGTTGGTTTTATTTATCCTGTAAAATATACATAAGCTTCTATTGACCATAATTATTTCAGATTTTTCAATTGGTAAACTTCGGAGATAAGGGGGGGGGGGCGGTATTTTTTTAGACATTTTGCCCGATAAATCAAAAACTATTATGCATAAAAATAAATAAAAATCTGTTTTAGAAGTAGTCTGTAGAAGTATAGCCCTTTCATATGATATCCCACTCAGTATAGTTATCATACTTTGAAATTTCAAACCCCCGATTTTCCCCCTTTTTTAATTAAACTAAAAATAATTTTCGATTTTTTTTTATTTTAATGATGTTAGGCCACTATTATACACAACTATTCAAAATTTCATGTCGATAGCTTTAATAGTTACTGAAATAATCGACTGTGACAGACGGACGGACGGACGGACGGAGAAAGTCGCACCATAAGGGTTCCATTTTTACCATTTTGGTACGGAACCCTAAAAAAACAGGATTATTTCGGAACTTTTACGTACGTCGGATGAATTTTTACGCATCCGTACAGTGCGTATAGTGTATTATAATGACGTTAGACTATAAAAGGCTGCTATGAGTCATTTTCAAAGGTTGAAATTTGTTTCAGGTGTTAGAGGCTTTATCGTCATACGAGCCCGAGTTGCTTACATGTGGAGCTCCGCCCGCCGGGCTGACAGATCCGAGAGGCCGAACACTGGCGCTACTCGCTGACTTATATGACAGGGAGTTGGTCGGCGTTATCGGTTGGGCCAAGCAGATCCCTGGCTTCACGGAATTGCCACTAAACGATCAGGTTGGTTGTTGTCTCTGAGTGAATCTTATAAAGTGTTTTGCCTAAATTCTTAGGATTTAAATGAACCATGAGTGTACAACGACCTAGCATTAGAAAACGGCGCATTCTCTGTTCCTTTAGTAGCTGGTGAGACGATTATTTGAAAGCATCCATAGAAAATCTATACTAATATTATAAATGCGAAAGTTTGGATGGATGGATGTTTGTTACTTAATCACGACAGAACGGCTGAACGGATCTGGATGAAATTTGGCACAGATATAGATTATAGTCTGGAATAACACATAGGCTTCATCATAGGCACATTTTATTCCGGAAAAAAGAGTTCCCGCGGGAACCAAAAAACCTTAATCCACGCGGACGAAGTCGCGGGCATCAGCTAGTAAAATGATAAAATCTTTGTGGCTTAATAAAATCTGCGTCCTTGAAGAAAAAAAACGAGTTATGTTGCATGTAGCTGTAAACTAGTATTTAAAGTGGGATCAAAACAAGTTTACTCAATAAAATTATGAATTATATCAATTATACCATTTAAATAATTTGAATAAAATATGTTTGACAGTCCATAAGAATTCACGAAGCCGGTGATTTAATATGATATACGAATAATGTGTTGGTATTCAAGCCTCACTTGTTCGTTCCGATGATCATAGGTATCCGAATGAATGAATCCTGATTGGATAAATGACTTATCGAACAGGCTTAGTTCTGCTGCATACGCGGTTAAAAAGATTCGCCAGTTGACTGATATAGAAACGGCGAGATTAGTTTATTTTGGTTACTTTCACAACATTATGTCATATGGTATATTATTATGGGGTAATGCTGCTGATATTAATTCTGTTTTTGTGCTGCAGAAGAGGGCTGTTCGAGCCATATATAATACTAGCGATCCGCCCCGGCTTCGCACGGGTAGCACTAATAATCCTAATCTATATAATATAAACTATCCTATCTCTCAAGTTAGATCGAACTGCACATGGTGTGCGAATTTTATTATAATCGGTTAAGTGGTTTAGAAGTCCATTGAGGACAAACATTGTGACACGAGATTTATATATATATAGATGGGACCAAGAGAGTCGCTAAGAGATAAATTCAAAAAAATCAATATTATGACAGTGCACAACCAATATATATTTGAAAATTTAGTATACGTGCATAAACACATTGATAAATTCAAGAAGAAAAGTGATTGTCATAATGTCAATACTAGAAATAAAAATAAACTTGTAATGCCTGCTTCTAGGCTTAGTAAAACTAGCAATTCATTTGTTGGAAAGAGTGTCCGCTTCTACAATAAGCTCCCAGAAGACATGTTGAAGATGTCTCTGAATAAGTTCAAAGTTAATGTAAAACGTAAACTCATTGGAAAATCCTATTACCATGTGAAGGATTACTTAAATGACAAGGAAGCTTGGCAATAATTTGCTCTAATGGCTCTGATAGTTCCTTAGTTAAGATGATTTGTGAGATGGTGATAATGAAAAAAAATAAAAAAACCCCAGCTGAGTTTGTTGTGGGCTCTTCTCAGACCTGGGCGCGTTTGGAACCCTCGTAGCTTTAGTTTTAAGATACCGTAACAGATTATCACCATCATATCTTTATTTTTATGTAACTGGACGTCAATAAGTGTAGTGTACCTACCTAAATTGAATAAATATTTATGATTATGATTATGATTATGATAAAACTTCATCAGCCAAATTTTAGAAAGAATGCCAAAAATTCAGCGATTTGCAACAATAATTGAGAATATATCCCGGTTATAACTCACGTGTTTAACAGCTACTTAGGTACACTTTGACGATCTCAATCTCCTCTGATTGTCTAACACGGCCGAAATGGTATTTTCAAGATCGAGCAACCGTTTACATTTGTCATAATGGCTCACAAGAGTAGACATTTATTTATTTATTTAACTTATGTATTTAAGGTCGTGGGGAATTATATAAATTATTATGATTGATTTAGGAATTAAATATTGTAAATATAATTCGTACGTAATTCTTAAATTTGCACATCAACATTGACGAAACATGTTTATAGTATTTTTTGGACTATCATCATAATTGTACAATGTTTCAAGCAAATCAATGATTGATTGATTGATTGATAGTCAAAGTTCTAGCATGTCAAGTGACTGCCACAATTTGACAAAGTTGTCTTGTCTCCAGATGCGGTTGTTACAAAGCACGTGGGCAGAGATGCTCAGCCTGATGGTCGCGTATCGCTCGATGTCCGCGGGCGGCGCCCTACGGTTGCGCTTCGCCGCGGACCTTGCGCTCGACGAGCAAGAGGCGAGGGACCTTGGGGCACACGATCTCTACCTTCAGGTAGGTTTATGCTATCGTATGATATGATGCTCAAGAAAGAAGCCGCTGAACGGGATAGGGACCGATCCTGCTCGGAGACGGAGATATCAGAGTGGAAGTGACCAACGCCGGCGACGACGACCAACGACCCATCTCCTCAATAACCCCCGGCCGATGGGACTACAGGGTCTCGAGTGGAGTGGAGGCTCTAACCGCTCTTTCAAGTAATAGACGATCTCGAAAAGACGGCAGCTCTACATCACGCTGCTAAGCCTAAAGAGAGGTGGGAAGATCACCTCCCCTGGAATGAGCCCATAATTTGTGTCGCACTAGGGAGGAACCGGCGTATGTTCCTAGGAGTTCCCGGCGCCCGTCATTATGAGCTGAGGACGGTCACCGAGCGGGTTTTAGTGGGTAGAAATCCCACATAACCCGACACAATATGTGGTCGGGTATCTCAGGAAGATTTCCCCCCGTTAACAAAAAAAAAAGGTTTATGCTATAGTATTCGGTAATTTATCGGACTCGTACGAAGCGATTTACTTCCTCGTTCCTAATTCGAACCGCTAGGATATGGAATGCTCTTTCGGCTTCCGTGTCCTTCAAATCAAGAGTGATTAGGCATCTTCTAGGCAAGCTCGCTCCACCTTAGGCTGCATCACCACTTGCAAGCGAGTCTGAGTGCAGCCAAGCGCTAGCCTATATATTTAAATAAAAAACCGGTTATAGTCATGTTCGGTGGCATGCTGTTCATATAGGCATAAAAGTATGCTTACCTCATTTAAAATAGATATAAATGTTTGGAGGTTCCGTATTCAAAGAGCCTTATTAATGACAATGACACTGCTTTGTCCGTTTGTATATCATGCATCTCTAGCTCATGTGGAGTCATCACAATTTTCATCAGAGTCATCATCCGGGGCAATATTATCCAATTTCAATGGTCAGCCTTTAGGTTAAGCATGACGGAATTTAAGACGACATAATAAACAAAAGTTTATCCCAAAAGTTATTAATTATTCTGTCTAATACAATCTCTAAACTAAACTAAAATGACATATCTAAATCTAGTTCAGTCCCTTTCTGCAGAGAGTAGGTATTATGAAAGGGTTAGCAATATTTTTAATGCTGTCATTTTAGTTTAGAGATTGCGTACAACAGAATCAGCCCCATTGTCTTTTCATTATAGAAAATTTGTGCCTTTTTATGATATTGTCTTAAAAATTTGCCTAAAAAAGCATTTCGGTTGTTCCCAGGTGGCCGGCGTAGCGCGGCGTCTGGAGCGGGCGACTGCGCATCGCGAGGAGTGCTATTTACTAAAGGCATTAGCGTTAGCGAATTCCGAAGCGCGTATAGACGAGCACGCTGCGCTTAAGCGATTCCGTGACGCCATCCTTGCGGCGCTCAACGATGCAGTCTCAGCGTTAAGGTAAAACTTACATCTTTAAGGTACATACAGTTATAGGTTAGCAGGCGATATGTTGTAAGTTTAGCGCTACCCTCATCTCTGCCAAACTACTCATTACATTTCGACGAGGTGTTATCTTGAACAAATTAACCACGGGACGCGTGATATCGGCCATAATATACCCCTCTTGCCGCGAACTGTGGCATTTCGCCATTAATTATGATATTGTGTTGTCATAGTGATCGACTTTTTCATACACTAGTGTCAATAATTGGTCAGAAAAATGACAAGGCACTCTCCCCTCGCCCCGCAAAAGTTAGTCGAACGTGATTTCATACATTTTTCTTACGTTTTTTATGAAATGAAATGAAATGATTTTATTTCATGTAGGACAACTTGTGCTACTTATGATAAAGTCGTAAGAATCTATCCCGTGTATATTAGTTGTATTTTGGTGTAGTGTTACATCCAAGGGTGTTATGTAACAGTCAAACGATCTAAAGAAATGGAATTAAAGGATGGCAAGTCCAATATGGCGGATATAAGTCAAGAAGAAAAATTAACGGAACATCAGATGGAACAAAGTATTCCGACCGTACTGTATCTGACTCCTGGATGTAATCTATCAGTGAGCCAAATTTCGTCAATGTTAAATGTTAGCAGAAAGCCATAGACATACTGGTTTCATATTTTCTAAAATTATGGATCTTATTCATGTGATAAAATCACTTTCTTTATCAGAATTGTCAAGACATTTAGCATTTTGTATTTAACCCGCAGGCTCAAATTTTTGGTTTTGATGGTTATCGAGTGCGACGGAGTTTTCTGGTCGCTGAAATTTCTCTTGAAGTATTCCGGCCGCAAATTGTTGCGGCCGGAATACTTCAAGAGAAATTTGCTAACTCCTTATATTTTTGCTTAAAAAGCGTCAATTTTCCAATTTCAGTACGAATATCCCAGTTTTCCGATTAACTAATCAATGAAAGTTAAGTTTTCGCTTTGGAAAGGAAGTTTTTTAAAAGGATAAAATTAGGAGAAATAAGTCATAAAATTTCTCCGATTGTAAGTCATTATGTTTCTGTGTTATAGGCCGTACGCGAACGCCAATGGGGCAATGCAACAACTATTGCTGGTGCTGCCGGCCTTGCGGCTCGCGGACGTGGCGGTGCGCCGCTTTTGGGCCTCCGTCCACCGCGAGCGACGCGCGCCAATGAACAAACTATTCGTTGAAATGCTCGAGGCCTGTCTCCGGTAGGCATCATCCCAATAGTTCATTAGCTTCTTCGGTTTATCTGTATAGCTGCGACAGTACATGCCTTATGGATTAGCATCAATCATTGTTACAATCTCAATTGTTGTGATTGGCTGAATTTATGCTAATCTTCATGACAGTGTATTTTTTCCAGTACTGAAAGATCGTTAGCCAACCACTGAAGTGATTGCGATCGTTATTCTGTAGCTGTCATTTTACCGTAGAATGTGCTCAGATTAGTCACCCGCTTTAGCTCCATGTGGAACTCCATGTTTGAATGATTAATAAGAGTTCACAGAATTGATAAAAATAAGTGTCCTTTTGTTAATTTTAAAGCTTGCGACAAGGTTGAGGATATCCTCAAGGATATAAATTGGGGAAGACCCAACGATTGAGAGCACTTTGATTTGGGATGTTTTAACGGACAATCTTTATACCTACTACCTGCGAGTATAAATGAAGTAGATCTTTCGCCTTTGTTTCCTTCGTAGCATGTCTGTAATATTAGCTCCCTACAATTTCACAAATAACGTTTCACCTCAGTCGGCAGTTGGGTGCGCGCGGACGCGACCACGTACTAATCACAACGACATATCACAATGGCGTCAAAAAATGGATTTGTTTGCCATAATTTAAAGGATCCTGCATTTAGCGGTTCGGATGTGGTGTGATAGTTTAGTGTATATATTATATTTATATGTTTCGACAGACTCGAGTCTGTTCTATGGCTGTGAAGTGGCGGATCTTGGAATTCAGAATTCTATTTCTTTGAGGTTACACTAAGCATGTCGCGTCCCCGCGTCGAGTGTACAAAATGGACGGATCTAGTACAAAACTTGTTACTATTTTTGTATAATATTAAAATTATATCTAGTTTTACGATACGGTGAGGTTTCGAGATTCAAATATGGTCAAGGAGAAATCAGGCATTCTGCGTGCGTGCGGCTTGTATACATATGAATATCTAAAATAATCGTGTTTGCATTTCATGTTTAGGCATAATTTATTTCACCATGCACTGTCGGGGCTCGGACATTTCATGCTAGACCGTGCTGCTCCCGTCCCCTGGTCGCATAAGTTTCGATAAACAATTATTGAGGGGTCATAACATTGCCTAGCCCCTCCTTGGTGTGAAATAAATCGGGTCTTAAAACATAATATAAATGAGACAATGTATAATGTTCATCAAGCATACTTGCTTTTGCCACTGTTACGTGTAACGGTAGTCAGGTGTTAAAGTAGAAAAAACAAAAATACGTAGAGACATTGTTTCCCCGACTGTAAATAACTTGTAAATTTCATACGCGGCAGCCGTTTTCGGCTTTCTATTTGTTTTTATAGTTTTAAAATGTACAAAGTACCTACCTATTACACTTTATTCACTGTTGCCAGTGTTTTTAGTTTAAATTATAGGATCTTACAATCCGCTTTTGAATACTATATTGTGTACCTATTATGAAGCCATCCGGCTAGAAGGACCAAAAATATGAGTTCACATCCTTAAACTCGAAAAAAATATTAATATCAGAAATTTAGAAGTAGCAGGATGGTTTTGTGACAGGCAATTTGTGTCCATAACATAGAAAGTAATAAAGGTTATATCAGTTTTTAGTCACACATATTTCTATAATAAAGCAATATATTTTTAGAGCTGTTCCACTAATGATAAATTGTATTTACTATTCCCATAGTGTTCAGATCGAATATTTTTTCAATTGTTGTAAATTTGAATGCAAAATCCATATGTACATAATATTATGTATTAAAATAGCATATATAACGAAGTGGAACAGTATTATTAATATTGAATACCTCAATAACCTGTTACCATTCACAGTCGCCTATAAGAAGTAGAATGCTAAAATATACATTATTACCTATGGTTGGTCGCACATTTGCTACTTTCGGCTTTAAATTTAAAGGTTTCCCTGAGGTCCTTAATGCTAAATACCTCTCTCCCTCTCTCAGTTCAGTACCTATCTGTCCCTCAGTTGCTGTAAAAAAGCGATCGTTCAGTCAATTGTAGCCAGTGGGCGTCCAGCCTAAGTGAAATTTATCACGATCGGTAAAATATCTTAGAGAATCTGAAAAAAAAAAAATAACGTTTTTGGGATAGAGTAATAATAAAGTGTACCTACTGATTTTGGTATTTCTATCAACAGTAATATTCAATAACATTATGCTTTTGAAAAAATATTGTCAATTATGTAATACGAAAAATATCAGAGATTTTACTGATCGTTGTAAAACATCAATATTTTATACAAAAATTATAAGATCGGTCAAAATAGTAGACTTGGCCATAATGTTCATAAATTACCGTTGAACGTTAGTTCAACAGAGTTAAAAAAAAACAGAAAATTTTATGACTTAAATTTAACTACTTTCAATTTTTCTTCAACGCTCGGTACTATAGAAAATCTAATAGAAAATTGACGGATCTTATAAAAATCAGCTATAATGAAACTACAAAAATATGTATCGTTAAAAACGGTATGTATAATTTCCAGTGAATTAAAGCGTCCTGTTGTAGTTATTCTTATGTTAAGAATATTCGAGTTGTTTATAGTTTGTAATTAAAATTATTATGTATCGATATTGCAGCGCCAGGGCCTTTATTTGCTTTGACAGAAAAATCGTAACTCACTTCAAACGTCAGAGGTTTCAAAAAACTTGATGTATCAAAAATACTATTCAAGTAATATAATTATCCAAGAAAACAACGTAGACTGACCAGGAAAGTACTCAATACTTTCCTGAAGTTTCACTACTTTTCTGAAGTTTCACTTCTGCCGTGTGTGAATTGCACACATTTTCTTATATTAATAACGACCAAATGCCACTGTCAGGACATCATTCATGAAGGTTTATTGAAAGCCTAGTTTTTGTATGCGTACCGTAGTATTATTTTTACGTAGCATAAAATGATAATAACACCTCTCTCTTTTTGCGTCGGGGGTTAAAAACGGCTGAACAGATTTTCATGAAACATGGCTAAGAACACTCGGGATAAAATTATCTATGACACAAAAAAACTAAACGAAAATCAGTTCATCCGTTTGGGAGCTACGATACCACAGACAGATACACATATATCTTCAAACGGCTGAACAGATTTTCATGAAACATGGCTAAGAACACTCGGGATAAAATTATCTATGACACAAAAAAAACTAAACGAATATCGGTTCATCCGTTTGGGTGCTACGATACCACAGACAGATACACAGACAGGCACGTTAAACTTATAACACCCCTCTCTTTTTGCGTCGGGTGTTAAAAACACACTTCTCTCATAAAGGCGTTAGCGACGTCGTGTCTATATTTTACCATTTAATAAAAAAAATTGTTAAGTCTGAGTACGATTTGTATGTTATAGAGACTAACGGCCCTGGTGTGATGAATGATAATGTACAAATATGTGAGTTGTGCCAGATGTAATTATGTCGCTGCTGCAGCGCTGGTGTGATAGAATGTACAAAATGTGAGATGTGCCAGATTAGTTTTTAAGTTTTCTATTTTATTTGGGATTCTGTCTGCTATTACCATCGAAAATACAATATCTTCTTTCTCTAACTACGAAGTTCTTTGGTGTGACCGGTTCGAAAGTGACGTTAGTAACAGAGGCGGCGGAGGGCGTGGGCGACGTGGGCCACCGCCTACGGCCTCGCGGTCCAAGGGGCCTCGCGCCTCCAAGGCCCGCGAACGCAAAATATATAGATTATATAGATATAATTACTCATCTAGCAATAAATAATAAAAACACCGGCTAGCAAGTATCTGGCAATACTAACCTACCACATTAGTTTTTTTAAAAATCTACAGAATCTGAGAAAATTACAAAGTACTTTTTACTATGCAAACATAGGTAAAAAGTACTAAGTTTTTCTGGTAAAAAGTACCAAGTATACTATCTTGGTAAAAATTATTTATTTATTTTTTCCAAACCGTATTTTATTGTAAATGATCACTATGTACCTACTATGCATATAATATTGTGCGCACGTTAATATTATTTTATTTTTAATTAAATTAATTCAGTTATTTTTAAAATAAATAATCAATTAATTAATCAACATTGGATGAATTTGAAAGATTCATTTCACCACGTTATTATAATATTTTATTCTTTTAACCAACATTTAAATTTAAAATAATCTGTAAAAACAAAAATCGATTGCATGATTGAACTAAAAATGAATAGACAATCGAGCCGACAACAGCCGGAAACGCATCGCAAGGCTCACTTGTTTGTAAATATTGTGACGTGGATTCAAGCAAAACCAACGTAAGTATATCTTTATTTTTTTTTAAGAATTCTTTTTTCTTGGTGGTGGTGGTTGGACAAGTCTCGACCACTTCAAATTATTTTAAAAATGATTATACTTCTTCAATTACCCTTTTATGCGTATAAAATTGATCAGAGGCCGATTTACTAATGTTTGGAATAGATAAACAATTTAAAAAAAAATTATTTATTAATTTAAAAATTTGTTAACAAAAGAATTTTTTTTTCCACCCTTTTTAAACTTCCGGAAGCTTATTATACAGGCTGGCCCAAATAGTGACGTCCAATAGTACATTATGGTACAAGTGTGTAATGTTGGTGATTGCCGCTGAGGCGCCATTGAGACACGAGCCGTTAGGTGAGGGTCTTAAGATAGCCGAGGACGGTAATCATCAATACACACGTGTATCATACGACGTTTTTCAACACACTTGTGAAGAAAATAATACTAAAAAATAATTTTATTTAGTAGATAAAAAGTTTATTTAGAGAAACAATTCTTAGCAATCTCATAGAATGGACCGTGTATAGTGAATGACCTCGGTATTATATTTTTCGTGATAGGTATCTTCACTAAAAGCATCGGGCCATGGTTCTCTACGTCTTTTACAGTTATATTTGTTAATTCTTGTATCCTACTAGCACCAGTTACACTAAATATTAAAGTAACCTGGAAAAAAGAAACAATAATTAAGTTCAACACACAACACAGGCTGAAGTCGCGTAGATATTTAAAATTATTTTAACTAACCTTAGTAGCCAGATATTGGTTATCTGGAGCATCTTTTATAAATTTTTCAATATCGTCAGACGATAAAACCTTTGATTTCTTGCTTTTAAATCCATAATCTCTTAGATATAAGCCATCGGATAATCTCTTTAGATATAAGCTGACAAATTAGAGTATGTTTTTAAGTCCACTCCATTCTTTGTTCGGCCTTTACTTTTTAACATCACAAAGAGCTATTTTGAACTTAGAAGATAATTCTTTAAAGTACGCCATGAACACATTTTCTGAAAAAGACTGCGTATGCTTGTTGTTTTGCCATTGTATGAAATTTTGGTACGCTAATAGATATTTTTCCTTGGAGTTTTCAGGTAGTAATCACATCTTATATCGGGCGGTGTACAACTTAAATAAATAATTAGTATGTACTTGTAGACATTTTAATTAATAAATAACTGTAATTTCAACAGTGAAAACGAGTTGTGAAAAAATTTTCGCAATGGCGGGAATAATTAAAAAGTTTTCCTATGCGCGCGCATCTTACAATGGCGATCGGCCATAGACTAAAAGATGAGGTTTCTTTTTTTTGGGTTTTCGCGGATAGCCACGTACATTAAGGGGAATTTTAAGTTAAGAAAAAACAAAAGTTATATTTGAGTGAAAGTTTTATTTAGTAAACACGTACAAGTTGAAATTATCTATTTAAATACGAAGTTGCATGAAATGAGCAAGCAATAGGTAGGTACATTAATTTATTTGTACTATTGAACGATATTTTTTGTATCGAAACTTTTTTAAGAACAAAGCAACTCAACCAATAAAATAAAAAAAAACTCTATAACTCACTCTGTGAATAATAGTAATGAAAAAGTCACAGTTTGATTATAGGTGTCATTATGTGCCTAATTGCGGTGAACTTAGAGCCACTTTATGAGCAAGTGTGTTGAAAAGAAAATTATTTGATTTCTCGTACCTAGACCTGTCAGAAAATACCCCATGTATGTGCAGCGATTTTTGGTAGTTTTCGAGTTATAATTTTTTAAAGTTTTTTTAGGAGATTTCCGAGGGAGTGAGTGTTAAATTTATTTCTTTTTATTGATTGGTTTTTTCCCGATTTTTTTTTTGTATAAAATAATTACTAACATAAGTACTACTAATTTTTGGTCGTAAGTGAATACGTGAATAGTCAAAAATACGCAAAAATCAATGGGGGGGCAATTTACTCGTTCAGTTTAAGACGCGATACCCAATAATTGAACGAATTCATATTCATTAGTTCAACTTTTGGACCTGAATTCTTAATCTGAACAACGCAAGATTTCATACTGAAATAAAACCTCAAAACACAAAATAATGTGTTCAACTTTTGGTAACTAAATTCCTAAATTAACTAAAATTAATTTGCGTTTTTTTGTTTCGGTCTCTAAGCATTAATATAAATGTTATGACCTGTGTAAGAATATGCCATTTCTCCATTAGTTGAACGGCGTTCATCTATTGGATCAAGCTTACGAAATCGAATCCATTACTTGAACAGTATTTTTTTCAAAAAATACGGCGAATAATGTGTATATGTATCATTATAATCAAAGACAGACATATCAAGATTTACTCCAACCAAAACTACTCAAATCTATCGTATATAATTGCTTTAAATTGCCGAAATCCTTAAGTTTGAAAAACACTTACCTTAAGAAGGTTTCCATATAAAACAATTTTTTGGCGGGAAACTCTCACAAAGCGTCGAACTACGAGCGCGTCGAAGCTGTGACTGTTGATTTTGTTAGGGAATCGGGAAGAAATAATGTTGCCACGTGCGGAAAAAAATAATGCACATAAATAAATAGCGGGATGTTTTATTTTTTTTGAATTTTCGCTCGGCCGTTCATCTATTGGGTGTTGTTCATCTTTTGGGTCCACTACCCTAATAAAGGAAGCTTAGGAACCCCAAAAGTTTTAAAATTAGTCGGAAGTGACGTAGACAAGTTTATGTATTTTTAATCTAAAGTTGAAATTTCGACTATAGCTAAACTTTTCACTTACGACCAAAAATTTTCCGAATTATGTTAGTGTTAAGATGGTAATTGTGGTGTTTTATGCAAAGCAGTACACTTAATAGCAAGCATGTTCACAAAAAAACAGTTCGGAAAAAGCACTAAATAAAAAGAAAAAAAATTAACACTCACTCCCTCAGACATCTTCTACAAAAACTTTACAAAATTATAACTCGAAAACTACCAAAAATCACTGAACATACATGGGGTATTTTCTGATAGGTCTAAGTACGAAGAATCAAATTTTTTTCTTTGGACGTCACTATTTGGGCCACCATATATTATTTTTAATGTTAAAACAATATTTTAATGACGTGAAGTTGAATAAAAGCTTTGAAATTCATCCAATGTATCGCGATCTAAGTGATTATTCATTTAAAAAAAACTGAATTAATTGAAATAAAAATTAAATAATATTAATTTGCACATAATACACAAAGTGATTATTTATAATAAAATATGGTTTGGAATAAAAATTAATTTACTTGGTACTTTTTACCAAGTATACTTGGCACTTTTTACCAAGTAACTTTGTACTTTTTACCAAGTAACTTGGTACTTTTTCCCAGAACAACTTAGTACTTTTTACCAATGTTTGCATAGTAAAAAGCACAATGTAATTTGCTCAGTGTAGCTGCAAAATTTTTCTTTCAACAAAATCCGTAATCTTGCGTCATCTATCAGGGGGCCTCGCAAAATGTATCTTGCCCACATCAAATTTAGCTCTTGCCCCGCCACTGGTTAGTAATATTATTATCAACATTGTACACCATCTTATTGACTTCATAACAAAACTAGAAGTGTTGTTCTTGATAGTAATAACAGACCGATATATTTTTCGTAGAGATCCTACAGCTGTCTCTTAATTATTGTAACGAATGAATTGTATGGTTATTTGTTTACAACGTTATTGATTATATGAAACTGGTCTCGGAGATAATGTGAAATAAATTATAAAATGATGAAAACACACTCTTTTTATTTGACCTATCCAATCGATAAACCTATTTTATATCAAATCTAATAAAACATACTACAGTTGAGTCATCTAATTTTTAAGCCATTTTGGGCTTGGCATTTGAAATAAGTACAATTACAGTAAAATACGCGTCCTAAGTATGGGATTTATATGAAATTCTGACATGTGATGTGGTTAATCGATTGTTTGAAATGATTATTCAACATAAAACTATCAAGGGACGTGGATATTACGACTTTTGGGAGATCCTCTATTTAATAATCACAAAAAAATAATTTATTTGAATAGTAGTCAAATACCCAATTGTAGGTATACTACATTCATTGACTGTTAGGCGGTACTAATAATATATATAATATATCTATAATATTATATCTGCCACATAGATGAATATGTATATCTGCCAATAGTTTCCGCATCGGCCGGGGCGGGCGACGTCTTTTTCACTTTTAATGCCGTATACATAAAGCTTTTCTGACGGGCTTCAACCGGTTCCGCGGCGATAGGTTTGGGGAGACCCTTAAACTACAGGTCGGTTATTTCCATTTGTCACCCCCAGGGCCCGGCTTTGTCCCCAGGGTGGGATTTTTATTGACCGAGCGAAGCGAAGGTCTCTGAGTCTACTTGAGTGAATTTGCACATGTCCGTCCGTCCGTCCGTCTGTCAGAGCCTTTTTATTGACCGAGCGAAGCGCAGGTCTCTGAGTCTACTTGAGTGAATTTGCACATGTCCGTCCGTCCGTCCGTCTGTCAGAGCCTTATAACTTCTGAATTACTGAACGTAATTACTTCAAATTTAAATATACATAATATGTAAACCGATGGCCTCCCGCCGAATATGGCTTAAAAAGTTTTAAAAATCTTTATTTCAGGGGGGCTCTCATAGAAGCGAATGCGAAGTAAAATATTTTTTATAGCGTTACATAGGGTTGCGGTATATCATTATACTTTTTAGGGTTCCGTACCCAAAGGGTAAAAACGGGACCCTATTACTAAGACTCCGCTGTCTGTCTGTCTGTCTGTCTGTCTCCAGGCTGTATCTCATAAACCGTGATAGCTAGAAAGCTGAAATTTTCACAAATGATGTATTTCCGTTGCCGCTATAACAACAAATACTAAAAATTAAAAAAATGTATATATTAAGGGGGTCCCCATACAATAAACGTGTTTTTTTCGTATTTTTTTGCTCAATATTAAAAACGGTAACAGGTAGACGGTTCAAATTTTCACAGAATATTAACTTGTATATTACCTTTCAAAATAAATAATTAAATATCAATAAAGTAAATATTAAAGGGGGGCTCCCATACAACAAACGTAATTTTTATTTTTAATACGTCATAAATCGTAAAACTTACTACAGGTTTGTACGGAACCCTCGGTGCGCGAGTCCGACTCGCACTTGTTTAGAGATAATTAGGAATAGAGTCCAAAAATCTTTTTTTTTAATTTTTCCCCTAAAATTGACGAAATGGGGGGCTTTCAAAGTGGAGATTTTCTAACGTCCAAAGTTGACCTCAGAACTCTCAATTTTCTGAAAGGCTGAGCCTGAAACTTATCAATTATTTGAACAATTATATCCTGTACTTGAACAACAAATACTAAAATTAGATAAATATTATAAGGAAACGAAATTATTTAATTTTTAATGAGCTTCAGTATTTTTAACAGAACTTCACAATGATGTCAATAGATGGCGCTCTGTACAAGTTTATGGATACGCGAGGTCTTAATTCGGGGCGAACCACTAGTTTAAAATAATTCCCAGTTGTCACTATCGATGGCACTTCAATGGGGACGATTGGAAATGATAGATAACATTCACAATATAAAGCTCAGGTTACACATCAAGGACTATGTTTATTTAATTTACTTTCTACTATAACTTTCTAATGATTAAAATAAAATTACAAAAACAAAATCAATAATTTCTACCACAAAGTAATAAATAAAACAAATGTACTTACTAAAGTAGTCTATTTATTTATACTTAAGTAGTCAGCCTCAACATTACACGATAGCAAACTGATCGTACAAGAGTTCTCTCACTTTGTAATACTCTTCAGAAAGTACTCCCTCCAGAGCCACCCGACCGTTCTCCAACTAGAAGTAAAAAAAGTTGACTTTATCTATACTAATATCATGAATGCGAAAGTTTGGGAAGGAACTGGCTCCTAAGATACGGGTTCTCCTAGTTTAGGGGCCAGGCCATTTCATTATTAAAGATTTCTATTTGACGACCTCCGTGGCGCATTGTTGAGCGTTGTTAACATAATGTGCGGAGGTCTCGGGTTCTATCCCCGGCAGGGTCTATTTGGGAATTTATAATTTCTGAATTTTCCCTGGTCTGGCCTGATGGGAGGCTTCGGCCGTGGCTAGTTACCACCCTACCGGCAAAGACGTGCCGCTTTAGCTTAGCCGTTCCGGTACGATGCCGTGTAGAAACCGAATAAGGGTATGGGTTTAATATAACTGCCATGCCCCTAACAGGTTAGCCCGCTACCATCTTAGACTGCATCATCACATGCCATCAGATGAGATCGCAGTCAAGGGCTAATTTGTAGTGGATAAAAAAAAACATTCCAGGGATGACTTAAGTTACTGTTATAGGAAAATTGAAGAAACAAAACATCACCACGCGGACGAAGTCGCGGGCATCAGCTAGTAATGGTAATAAACTAACCCGTCGTATCGCGATAGTTCCATTGCAGCACTCCAACGCTCCGCCCGAGAACTCCGCGTTGAGGCCGAGCCGAGCCAACGCGGCCCTCAGCTCCGACAGACGCACAGAGTTGATGAAAGACGCCGCGTGTGGCGCGCTGGCGGGGCCGGCCGACTCCAGCGATATCATTTCATCATCCGCAGCGTCATCTGTTAATGTGATAACATCATGATATACTAATATTATAAATGCGAAAGTGTGTTTGTTTGTTGGTTTGTCCATCAATCACACCGCAACGGAGCAACGGATTGACGTGATTTTTGGCATGGGTATAGTTGAGGACCTGGAGAGTGACATAGGCTACTTTTTATCCCGGAAAATTATGGAGTTCCTGCGGGAATCAAAAAAACTTAAACCACGCGGACAAAGTCGCGGGCATTAGCTAGTTGATAGTAACCGAATATAACGAATCAGGATTCAAGGAATCGAATTGTGCTATTCTGTGCAATTTGCAGCTTGTTGAACTGCAAGAAAAACCTCATGTGACAACACGGTCACTCAAGTAAGGCCAGCCAGAGGAGCGGCCTGCAAACTGTCGTGTCGTCGCGTCGTGTCGTATAGTGTGGCACAATCCATACTAATATTATAAATGCGAAAGTGCGTCTGTCTGTCTGTCTGTCTGCTACGCTTTCACAGCCCATCTGTTCAAACAATTGTAATGAAATTTGGTACAGGGGTAGGTTGCATCACATAGGCTACTTTTTATCACGGAAAATTAAAGAGTTCCCGCGGGAATCAAAACATCTTAAGGGCAAAACACACAGGGAGCGGGCGCGGGCCGGGTCGGGTGTCAGGCGGGTTGAATTCCTTGTATTTAAATGGACGACATCACACAGCGTCACCCGCCTCGCGCCCGACCCGCGCCCGCGTTCTGTGTGATGACGTCCAAATAAAAACAAGGAAATCAACCCGCCTGACACCCGACCCGGCCCGCGCCCGACCCGCGCCCGCTCCCTGTGTGTTTTGGGCTTTAATCAGCGCGGACGAAGTCGCGGGCATCATCTAGTTTGAAAATAAATGTTTTTTCTTTCGTATAGCCAAGCTGTAGAGCGCGGGAATCTCTCCAAAAGTCCAATGTCCAATAGTGGAAACATCTAGATGTCGATGACGTGATGAATAGATGATATGACGACCTCCGTGGCGCAGTGTTGAGCGCGGAGGTCCCGGGTTCGATCCCCGGCAGGCTCAATTTGGGAATTTATAATTTCTGAATTTTCCCTGGTCTGGCCTGGTGGGAGGCTTCGGCCGTGGCTAGTTACCACCCCACCGGCAAAGACGTGCCGTCAAGCGATTTAGCGTTCCGGTACGATGCCGTGTAGAAACCGAATAGAGGTATGGGTTTAATATAACTGCCATGCCCCTAACAGGTTAGCCCGCTACCATCTTAGACGGCATTTTCACTTACCATCAGGTGAGATCGCAGTCAAGGGCTAACTTGTAGTGGATAAAAAAAAAAAATACTGACCGCTGCTAGGCTCCCTCGCGCGCGGTGCAGTGATGACGGCCGACAGCCACGCTAGCTCCGCGTCTCCCGCGTTGCGCCACGACACTCCGCACATTAAGCTGTCAGTCAGTTTCACCTGTGGACATTAATGACACGATGCTCCTTAATTGGATATTTGACAACTATTCAAATAAATTGTTTTTTAGATATTACTAGCTGATGCCCGCGACTTCGTCCGCGTGGATTGAGGTTTTTCGGTTCCAAAAGTCGTAATATCCACGTCCCCTGATAATTTTATGTTGAAGAACAATTTTATTTTTAACTATCGATTAAAGTAAAAAGTGCGTTGAAGTTTGATGACGTCACTGCTCAATAGTTCATACAAAATCCCATAAGCAAGCACGCGTTTTGACGGATGAAAAAAATGTTGCTGATTTGACTAGTTGTCAAATACCCAATAATTGTGTAGAAAGACTACATTGGGCAACCATACTAATATTATAAACTAGATGATGCCCGCGACTTCGTCCGCGTGGATTAAGTTTTTTGATTCCCGCGGGAACTCCTTAATTTTCCGGGATAAAAAGTAGCCTATGTCCTTCCCCGGGATATAACCTACTTCTATACCAAATTTCAGCAAAATCGGTTGAAAAGATGGGCCGGGAAAGCGTAGCAGACAGGTGTCGCTTATGTTACGTCATGCTTTGACTCTACCACCGGTTCGGAAAGCAGATTCTGCTGAGAAGAGCCGGCAAGAAACTCAGCAGTTGCTCTTTGTTTTTTTTTTTTTTTAAACAATATATTATATTGTATTACGTAGGTAGCTTGGTACTTAAGTATGTAAATTAAATACAATAGTGTAAGTTATTATACTGTCCTGTGGGAAGCTTGACCCAGAGTCGGTTGCTTCCATACAACTTTGTCATTAAGAAATTCGTCACTTTTATAATAGACCGACCCGACCCGACTTAACAAGTGTTCTTTTACGGTTTTTTTAAATTTGTGTAACGGCAAGTCCAAAAATTCTTTTGGAACCATATTATAAAAGGTAATACTCGACCCCACAAAAGATTTCTGCGCCTTACGTAGAGTATAAATATGTTTAGGGTGTGGATGCATCATGCAGTATACTGTAGATTAACCTTACCTGATAGATGTGAGATTCGGTCGTAGCGTCTATGGTATCCCCACGGTTCGGCATGAAGATCTTTTCTATGCCCTCACTTTCACAGTGCTTTCTGGAAATTGAAAAAGTTGTTATTACTTCCACATGACCAATATCTCCTTTCTTCTACAATTACGCGTCCAGCTTTTATGAGTGCCCCTCCTTCTCGAAAACAATACAAATAAGACAAAACATTTTTAAGTTAAATGAGTTAAATTATGTTAGTAAACATTTTTAAAAACAAGCTCTTATCGTTCGCCACATTGAAAATAGTGTGACGTCATTTTATTTTAATATTCTTCTCAGCAAACCCTTTTAATTGATTTGACCCATATCATAGATATTTTGACCTAAACAAACACACAAATATTGCAAGTTAAAAGCTTTTAAAAAAAAGCGATCTTCACGATATGCAGGTAAGAAATTGCAATAGGCTCGTGACTCCTACGCTCTTCATGAAGAAAGTTTCATTCCTTTATGGAGCGAGCGTCTCTTTTATAATATAGTTCCACATTCAATTAATTAAGCTCCAGCTCAATGTATTGTATGCTGGCTTGACGGCCACTTGCTGACTGAACTCACTGCAACGTGCTCAGGGCTCCAGTCCCGGCGCGGAGGCCTACGATGCCCCTAGGCTTGGCGAGCGCCACCACACTCAGCAGCGACTCCCCGTCGCAGCGCCCCTCCAGCTCGATGTATTGTATGCTGACTCGGATGGCCACTTGGCGGACTGAACTCACTGCAACGTGCTCAGGGCTCCGGTCCCGGCGCGGAGGCCCACGATGCCCCTGGGCTTGGCGTGCGCCACCACTCTCAGCAGCGACTCCCCGTCGCAGCGCCCCTCCAGCTCGATGTATTGTATGCTGGCTCGGATGGCCACTTGGCGGACTGAACTCACTGCAACGTGCTCAGGGCTCCGGTCCCGGCGCGGAGGCCCACGATGCCCCTGGGCTTGGCGTGCGCCACCACTCTCAGCAGCGACTCCCCGTCGCAGCGCCCCTCCAGCTCGATGTATTGTATGCTGGCTCGGATGGCCACTTGGCGGACTGAACTCACTGCAACGTGCTCAGGGCTCCGGTCCCGGCGCGGAGGCCCACGATGCCCCTGGGCTTGGCGTGCGCCACCACTCTCAGCAGCGACTCCCCGTCGCAGCGTCCCTCCAGCTCGATGTATTGTATGCTGGCTCGGATGGCCACTTGGCGGACTGAACTCACTGCAACGTGCTCAGGGCTCCGGTCCCGGCGCGGAGGCCCACGATGCCCCTGGGCTTGGCGTGCGCCACCACTCTCAGCAGCGACTCCCCGTCGCAGCGCCCCTCCAGCTCGATGTATTGTATGCTGGCTCGGATGGCCACTTGGCGGACTGAACTCACTGCAACGTGCTCAGGGCTCCGGTCCCGGCGCGGAGGCCCACGATGCCCCTGGGCTTGGCGTGCGCCACCACTCTCAGCAGCGACTCCCCGTCGCAGCGTCCCTCCAGCTCGATGTATTGTATGCTGGCTCGGATGGCCACTTGGCGGACTGAACTCACTGCAACGTGCTCAGGGCTCCGGTCCCGGCGCGGAGGCCCACGATGCCCCTGGGCTTGGCGTGCGCCACCACTCTCAGCAGCGACTCCCCGTCGCAGCGCCCCTCCAGCTCGATGTATTGTATGCTGGCTCGGATGGCCACTTGGCGGACTGAACTCACTGCAACGTGCTCAGGGCTCCGGTCCCGGCGCGGAGGCCCACGATGCCCCTGGGCTTGGCGTGCGCCACCACTCTCAGCAGCGACTCCCCGTCGCAGCGCCCCTCCAGCTCGATGTATTGTATGCTGGCTCGGATGGCCACTTGGCGGACTGAACTCACTGCAACGTGCTCAGGGCTCCGGTCCCGGCGCGGAGGCCCACGATGCCCCTGGGCTTGGCGTGCGCCACCACTCTCAGCAACGACTCCCCGTCGCAGCGCCCCTCCAGCTCGATGTATTGTATGCTGACTCGGATGGCCACTTGGCGGACTGAACTCACTGCAACGTGCTCAGGGCTCCGGTCCCGGCGCGGAGGCCCACGATGCCCCTGGGCTTGGCGTGCGCCACCACTCTCAGCAGCGACTCCCCGTCGCAGCGCCCCTCCAGCTCGATGTATTGTATGCTGGCTCGGATGGCCACTTGGCGGACTGAACTCACTGCAACGTGCTCAGGGCTCCGGTCCCGGCGCGGAGGCCCACGATGCCCCTGGGCTTGGCGTGCGCCACCACTCTCAGCAGCGACTCCCCGTCGCAGCGCCCCTCCAGCTCGATGTATTGTATGCTGGCTCGGATGGCCACTTGGCGGACTGAACTCACTGCAACGTGCTCAGGGCTCCGGTCCCGGCGCGGAGGCCCACGATGCCCCTGGGCTTGGCGTGCGCCACCACTCTCAGCAGCGA
This sequence comes from Erebia ligea, assembly GCA_917051295.2. NCBI lineage: Eukaryota > Metazoa > Arthropoda > Insecta > Lepidoptera > Nymphalidae > Erebia > Erebia ligea. The sequence goes on from OU785236.1 coordinate 8,438,675, forward strand.
CTCCCCGTCGCAGCGTCCCTCCAGCTCGATGTATTGTATGCTGGCTCGGATGGCCACTTGGCGGACTGAACTCACTGCAACGTGCTCAGGGCTCCGGTCCCGGCGCGGAGGCCCACGATGCCCCTGGGCTTGGCGTGCGCCACCACTCTCAGCAGCGACTCCCCGTCGCAGCGCCCCTCCAGCTCGATGTATTGTATGCTGGCTCGGATGGCCACTTGGCGGACTGAACTCACTGCAACGTGCTCAGGGCTCCGGTCCCGGCGCGGAGGCCCACGATGCCCCTGGGCTTGGCGTGCGCCACCACTCTCAGCAGCGACTCCCCGTCGCAGCGTCCCTCCAGCTCGATGTATTGTATGCTGGCTCGGATGGCCACTTGGCGGACTGAACTCACTGCAACGTGCTCAGGGCTCCGGTCCCGGCGCGGAGGCCCACGATGCCCCTGGGCTTGGCGTGCGCCACCACTCTCAGCAGCGACTCCCCGTCGCAGCGCCCCTCCAGCTCGATGTATTGTATGCTGGCTCGGATGGCCACTTGGCGGACTGAACTCACTGCAACGTGCTCAGGGCTCCGGTCCCGGCGCGGAGGCCCACGATGCCCCTGGGCTTGGCGTGCGCCACCACTCTCAGCAGCGACTCCCCGTCGCAGCGTCCCTCCAGCTCGATGTATTGTATGCTGGCTCGGATGGCCACTTGGCGGACTGAACTCACTGCAACGTGCTCAGGGCTCCGGTCCCGGCGCGGAGGCCCACGATGCCCCTGGGCTTGGCGTGCGCCACCACTCTCAGCAGCGACTCCCCGTCGCAGCGCCCCTCCAGCTCGATGTATTGTATGCTGGCTCGGATGGCCACTTGGCGGACTGAACTCACTGCAACGTGCTCAGGGCTCCGGTCCCGGCGCGGAGGCCCACGATGCCCCTGGGCTTGGCGTGCGCCACCACTCTCAGCAGCGACTCCCCGTCGCAGCGCCCCTCCAGCTCGATGTATTGTATGCTGGCTCGGATGGCCACTTGGCGGACTGAACTCACTGCAACGTGCTCAGGGCTCCGGTCCCGGCGCGGAGGCCCACGATGCCCCTGGGCTTGGCGTGCGCCACCACTCTCAGCAGCGACTCCCCGTCGCAGCGTCCCTCCAGCTCGATGTATTGTATGCTGGCTCGGATGGCCACTTGGCGGACTGAACTCACTGCAACGTGCTCAGGGCTCCGGTCCCGGCGCGGAGGCCCACGATGCCCCTGGGCTTGGCGTGCGCCACCACTCTCAGCAGCGACTCCCCGTCGCAGCGCCCCTCCAGCTCGATGTATTGTATGCTGGCTCGGATGGCCACTTGGCGGACTGAACTCACTGCAACGTGCTCAGGGCTCCGGTCCCGGCGCGGAGGCCCACGATGCCCCTGGGCTTGGCGTGCGCCACCACTCTCAGCAGCGACTCCCCGTCGCAGCGCCCCTCCAGCTCGATGTATTGTATGCTGGCTCGGATGGCCACTTGGCGGACTGAACTCACTGCAACGTGCTCAGGGCTCCGGTCCCGGCGCGGAGGCCCACGATGCCCCTGGGCTTGGCGTGCGCCACCACTCTCAGCAGCGACTCCCCGTCGCAGCGCCCCTCCAGCTCGATGTATTGTATGCTGGCTCGGATGGCCACTTGGCGGACTGAACTCACTGCAACGTGCTCAGGGCTCCGGTCCCGGCGCGGAGGCCCACGATGCCCCTGGGCTTGGCGTGCGCCACCACTCTCAGCAGCGACTCCCCGTCGCAGCGTCCCTCCAGCTCGATGTATTGTATGCTGGCTCGGATGGCCACTTGGCGGACTGAACTCACTGCAACGTGCTCAGGGCTCCGGTCCCGGCGCGGAGGCCCACGATGCCCCTGGGCTTGGCGTGCGCCACCACTCTCAGCAGCGACTCCCCGTCGCAGCGCCCCTCCAGCTCGATGTATTGTATGCTGGCTCGGATGGCCACTTGGCGGACTGAACTCACTGCAACGTGCTCAGGGCTCCGGTCCCGGCGCGGAGGCCCACGATGCCCCTGGGCTTGGCGTGCGCCACCACTCTCAGCAGCGACTCCCCGTCGCAGCGCCCCTCCAGCTCGATGTATTGTATGCTGGCTCGGATGGCCACTTGGCGGACTGAACTCACTGCAACGTGCTCAGGGCTCCGGTCCCGGCGCGGAGGCCCACGATGCCCCTGGGCTTGGCGTGCGCCACCACTCTCAGCAGCGACTCCCCGTCGCAGCGCCCCTCCAGCTCGATGTATTGTATGCTGGCTCGGATGGCCACTTGGCGGACTGAACTCACTGCAACGTGCTCAGGGCTCCGGTCCCGGCGCGGAGGCCCACGATGCCCCTGGACTTGGCGTGCGCCACCACTCTCAGCAGCGACTCCCCGTCGCAGCGCCCCTCCAGCTCGATGTATTGTATGCTGGCTCGGATGGCCACTTGGCGGACTGAACTCACTGCAACGTGCTCAGGGCTCCGGTCCCGGCGCGGAGGCCCACGATGCCCCTGGGCTTGGCGTGCGCCACCACTCTCAGCAGCGACTCCCCGTCGCAGCGCCCCTCCAGCTCGATGTATTGTATGCTGGCTCGGATGGCCACTTGGCGGACTGAACTCACGCATTTGCTCGGGATTTCCGTCATTTCCTCTGTAATGAAATAATTTAATGGACCTATGAAAAACTTACGATATCCATAACTGGTGCCAAAAAAACTCGGGTGAAAAATTGCTGCTTCTTGGCACAAAGACATTCTTATTATCAGATTCTGGTGCCAATAGTCCAGATTTAGTGGGTAAAAATCCAATATAGTGAATCCAATCGGAATTTTCTGTTAAAAAATGTTTTCTCCTTGCTAAATGAAATATTCGGGCACACGTGGCATGGGCTAGCGCGACCTAAACTATATCCATCGACCACACAACCAATAGACGCCTAATTTCTATGCTTTCGTAATGCAAACAATTCAGTCAAATGACGCAAGTAAGCGGGCGCGGGGTACTAAACGCTGATTGGTCTACTCAAGGTCAAAAAAATCATAAATCAAATGGGATGGGGTCCTAACTCCTAATAATTATTTATCGATAATTAATTATCGATATACTCTAATTAATATTTAAATAACTCGGTAGGTTTTGTTACAAGGGCGTGGAATTATATAAGACCTATTAAGTCTGATGTGTTGTCTGAAAGTGTTCGCCCTATATGAGGAGTCTATTAGTTGTATGGTCGATGACTATATCTTAGCCAACTGCCATAAAGAGACATGTAATAGGAATTTGTGCAATATGTATCTAAATACATCTTGAAGTTAGTCGAATTTAACTAACTTCTAATTGTCGATTTGAAACTGCAAATGTATGTAATACAGCTGATGACGATACAATAATTTGGTTCTATCTATCTATGGACCTGATCTGATGATGGAACCAGGTGGTGGATAGTGGAACTCTTCAATGGCGTCTAGTAAGCCCCTCGAGTTTTGATTTGGTTTGTTTTGACAAGTCCTAATCCATACTAATATTATAAATGCGGAAATGTGTGTGTCTGTCTGTCTGTCTGTCTGCTACGCTCTCACGGCCCATATTCAACCGATTCTGATGAAACTTGGTATAGGCCCATAGGGGTAGGTCCCGGGGAAGGACATAGGCTTTTTATCCCGGAACATTAAGGAGTTCCCCCGGGATTCAGAAAAAATTAATCCATGCGAAAGAAGTCGCGGGCGTCATCTAGTTACATTATAATAGGTACAGTTATTGGTGAAGAGTGTTTTTTGTGTTGGTTTTAAAACTACTAGACCATATTTTTTGTCGTGGTAAAATAATTTTTGTGACTGAAATATCAAACTGATTCGTACCATCAGGCTCTTGTTTCTGTGGCGGCGCTGGAGGAACATCACGGATTTCTCCTTCAGCGTCCACTATTTCAGCTAGTCTGTAGTCTTCAGGCTGCAAAGTAAAAAAAAGAATCAATGTCTTTTTTCTTATATCCTGAGAAAATGTTCAAAAATTGTTATTCGGATGTTTATTCCATTTACCTAAAGCCAGAACTCTATATTTTTAGGGTTCGGTACCTAGAGAGGAAAAACGGAACCCTTATAGGATCACTTCGTTGACTGTCTGTTCATCAACCAACTTTTTCTCGGGAGCGTGTGGGAGGTATCAAGTTGAAATTAATATCAAAATCTTAGGTCTACGGTACGGTCCCTTGAAGATGTAAAAAAGAATCCACGCTATCAAGAGATACGGCCGTTTATGCCGCATATTTTGCCGGTTGCAAAAAAACCGGTCCTTGACCGGATTTTTTTCCATTCTTACACTCGAAGTTACATTAATCTAGACTGCTTCACGAGTTGCTTCAAACCAGGAGGGCGTGTCGTCCCGTTAGTACCCACATCTCTAGCTCACCGTACGACTCAATATCTGACGGTTGTCGTTGCGCTCACCTTTATAACTTCGCCATAGTCATCAGCCCTGGTCCTTTCCTCGTGGCACGGGTACATGGCGTGGTGTCGTTTGTTGGTCTTGAAGCAGCCGGTGGGTCGCGAGTCGCTCCGAACCGGTATGTCGTGTCGCCCCGTCACTACCCACATCTCCAACTCGCTATCCGATTCCGAATCTGATGATATACCGCCAGCTTCTTCTCTGAAACCCAACCAATTTTGATGATTTATAATATTATGTAGTTAGTTTAGTCATACGTAGAGGTGAGGCGTATTTATCGGCACAGCTACAAATCTAATACTTGGTAGTAAAATATCACAGCCAGTCTGCTGCTCACTGCTCCCTGATCACACAAATACTTGCTACCACGAGTATGTTTCGTCGTAGTTTATCAAGAACATCACAGATGGCGGTATTAGTATCAAACTGTTGTACTTCAATAGATGGCGTTGCGAGCGATGCACCTATTATTTCAAAATAGGTTTATTTCATTTTACTTAGTACTCTACTCCTAGTAGTAATAGTAGTAGTGTAGTAGTAGTAGTGTAGTAGTAGTAGTGTAGTAGTAGTAGTGTAGTAGTAGTAGTTCAATAGTCGTAGTTACTCTAGTAATTACTAGATTTGGGTTGTACAACATATTTGTTGTCCAAGAATAGGGTCTCACTTTATTGTGTAAACAAAACAAAGAATTGAAGAACTATACTATATTGTTGTGTTGAGACAAAGCCTTCTTTCGATGTTACAGCTCCACTAAAGGGGTAACAACTTTGTCGAAAACCGCGATAAACTCACAAAATTGCTACTGTTATTTTACTCTACTCTGAATATTGACTGGACTGGACTAGATAAGATCTGATCGTATCGGACTGGACATAGGTCGTAGCGCTTAGATCGGATCTCACTGACCCGGATAAATCCGATCAAAATAATTACATTCTCTGAAAAATTAAAGAAATAAGGTAAGGGAATTTACGTACTTGACAGTATTGTTGACCTTCATCCTCTGTTGCTGTAAAAACTCCTCTAGTTCTGCTCCCTCTAACCGTACTCGTCTCCGAACTGTAAGCTCTAGTGTTCGATCACCGCCTTTCTCTATGAGATCCCGAGCTAATGTGCCTGGAGATGTTCTAAAAGCAGTGAAACAGTTCTATAACTACATACTAAAGTGACTCCTGCTAATACTGCAAAATATGTTTGGAACCTGCAGGGCTAACATTGAAGCTTTGATTATCATGTTGCGAAAGTCGAAATAGTGAATAGAAGTGGATAGACAATCTCTCTCTGCGTCGTATTCCTCAATACTTTGGATAAGTTTTCTTGGGATAATAAATAATGCGGTGGGTTCCCACGTCCTTCCGCATACGACTTAAACTCTTAGGTTTTTGTAACGATTATTTTCAGATGTTGGTGATAATAACCGGGACCGACGGCTTACCGTGCTCTCCGAGGCACGGAGGAAACGAAAAGGTCAAATTTGAACCTCCAAATTCGGTCACCCATCCAGTTACCGACTTGGGTCAACATTGCTTAACATTCGCAATCGATTGATATGCGTTGTCACAACTAGGCCACTCGTCCCTCATCGCAAGCTACAAGTGCAAGATACACACTGTACCACATAGATTTACCAACTGTGGCGGATTGTAGAGAATTAAACTTCTAGTTCTTTCATTAGTCGAAACAGTTCTAGTTGACACTGTCATAGGGACTGCCGATAGAAGTGAAAACGAATATTTAAAATAATTAAAAAAAAAAAATTCTTTATATAACCCTTAAACCTTAGGCATTAAAGTTTAATTACGAATGTAGTATATTTATATTTAAGACCTATTGTCTTCGTAACAACGCATGTCGGTGACGCGAATCCTTAAGTTAACCCCCTACCAAAAAGTGCTCAACACAGCTAAAGAAGTTTTCACTTCAAAAATTTTTTTATTTACCTGGCTGTCAAAACGATAGAATTCTGTGAGTGTGGGGCCCACAACAGAAACAAGTCTCTTGCGAAGCCCGTCTCTAAGTCTGGAAAGGACGCAAGTACGACTTTAGGCCCTGGGGTCCGGGTAACTTCGCCTACTGAGTGGCATAGTTGTAAATGTCGAAGCGCGAACGGGTTGCTGCGCGCACCTTCGAATGCTCGTGTTAACTTGTCACTCATCCATTCTATCTGTAATTTAACAAATTGATGAATATTATATTATATCTATGTAGGCACAAGTGAAACATTAGATTTTTCGAAAATGTATCTTGGATTTGAAAATAAATACCTATCAAATTACACGTATGCTTTAAAAAAAGCTCATGTATCAGCTTTTGAAGAGTTCAGTCTGTTGTTATGACATCTTTCTTGTTATTTACTAAAATAATTTATATTGTGTGGTGGTACAGAACCCTTTGAGCGCGAGTCGGACTCGCACTTGACCGATTTTTTTCTAAGAATCAGACACTGCTGTTAAACACTTGATGTTTTTTATATCTGCTCTTTGCATGTCCCAACCTTGGACAAAACTTGTCAGAAAGTGACAGCATTACAATATTTAACTAAATCAATTTAAACGGTTTGGTGCAAGAGGGTTTTTGCTTTAGATACTTTTAAGAATAAACATAATTTTTTATATTCAGCTGTTATCACAATTTACCTGTGACTTAGCAAACTCCACAACATTATAGCTGACATTGGATAGCAGTAGCAGGGAATAGGCGACAAGCCCTGAATCCTTGTTCCTCCACAGTTGGTCCAGCATGTGTGCTAGCTCTAGGACTCTCCCTGCTGTGTCCGTACACACGAGTACTGAGCCTCCTCCTCTTAGAGTTGTTAAAATTGTAGCTAAAAATAATTAATCATTACCACTTGGACCTCAAGTTGGAGGTCTGTTGTGCATTATGACTATCATGCACAACAGACCTTCAATTCGAGGTTTAAGTGCGGAAACCAGCCCAGTAGAATGAACAATGACTATTTCAAAATCTCTGGTTTATTAAACAAATAGATGCAATAAAAAATCATAAGATGTCCTTGATAGCAAGTATTGGAAAAGAACTAAGAATTGTGGAAAACTCAATACATTTAACATTGTCCAAGTGAAACAAGGACTGACATCTGCACAGGGCACTTCAATAAGTACAATCATTTTACTAGAAGGTCAACTGCTAAGCAAAAGCTTCCCTCTTAGAATAAGTAGAGTAGTAGGTCATAGTTCACCACGTTGGACAAGTGGGAATTTGCAGACTTCATACACCTTTAGGAACATTATGGAGAACTTTCAGAAATGCAGGTTTCCTCACTTCAAACTATTTTTGAACTTGATAAGTTAGAGGTATGTGCTTGGTGATAGATTATATCAGACCAGCCAAATAAGAGGCAAAGCCCAAAGGTCTTCACTAGTAGGCTGATGGTCTACCACTTAAAATATTGCATTTCAAGAGTACATTGCAGCCACAGTTACTATTTTTTTTGCAATATATAATCACACAAATTTTATTTAGATGGACTTTAGAATGTCAAAACTTACTCATAAGTTTCTCATCTCTCAATCTCCTTCTCTGCTGAATGTAGTCAGCATTCATCGCACCAAGCAACAACAGTGATGGACGCATAATCTTATCAATCTCACATCCATTGAGATGCCTTTCTTTTTTGTGGTTGAAGTCAGGTGCATATACTATGTCTTCTTCACCTGGAGCTGCAATTCGCCACACTGTACCACCTAGTAGGTGCCCCGCAGGCAGTGGTGTAATACGGAGGCCAAGTCCTTTGCCTAAAACAAAGGGTAATTCAGAGGTTACCCATTAGGTTATGGTCATTGGTCTTAAGAAAATCACAATCAATGCCTTTGTACAATCAGCTGGTTTGAGCTATAAGTAGTAGTACGCTTTAAGTACACACAAAATGATAAGTAATCAAATGCTAATATCTTCGGACAAATCCTTCATATAATTATGATGGAACTTCACTTACAGGTAAGTTTGTTTAAACATCAATTATTATAAATGCGAAAGTGTGTTTGTTTGTTGGTTTATCCTTCAATCACACTGCAACAGATCAACGGATTGATGTCATTTTTAGCATGGGTATAGTTGAGGACCTGGAGAGTGACATAGGCTACTTGTTATCCTGGAAAATTGAGAATCTTATTCCACACAGACGAAGTTTATAATAAATAAACCCATACTGAGCTGGGGCCATACTGCCAATGCTTAAAGCAATACTTTAGCATTATTACTCAAAATGACAGTTTGATGTCAGGGTTATATTTCTTTAACACAAAAGTCAACAATAATGAGACAATATGGTTTTAAACATTGGCAGTAGGGTCCCTGCAGACATCATCTAGTACAAAATATAGTTTTACCTTTCATATCAATACTCTGATTATACTTCAACTGTGTAATTTTGTCAAACGCAGCATCAACATCATCCAAAGTGAACAGATCAAAGTCTGACACATTCTTATAGGACTGGTAGAGATCATACATAAACATTTGCCCCATTTTGTAAACAGGGAGGCTGCCAATGCTTAAAGCAATACTTTAGCATTATTACTCAAAATGACAGTTTGATGTCAGGGTTATATTTCTTTAACACAAAAGTCAACAATAATGAGACAATATGGTTTTAAACATTGGCAGTAGGGTCCCTGCAGACATCATCTAGTACAAAATATAGTTTTACCTTTCATATCAATACTCTGATTATACTTCAACTGTGTAATTTTGTCAAACGCAGCATCAACATCATCCAAAGTGAACAGATCAAAGTCTGACACATTCTTATAGGACTGGTAGAGATCATACATAAACATTTGCCCCATTTTGTAAACAGGGAGGGTTGCATATATGGGGCAGTTCAGGCCAAGTTGACCAACAGCATAGGGCAATGCTCCAAGATGTAACGGGTCAGAGTGAGAGAGTAGAACTGCATCGATGTTGTTTACATGTCTGAAAGGAATGAATTAATCGAGGGAGAACTGATTCATCATTAGCTGATGTTTAATGTAATACAAAAAATACTTGTAAACAACAACAGTTGCTAACATAACCTCAAGCTTACCGTTTTAGTTCCTTTATAAAATCCATATCGAATTTTTCATCCCATCCGCAATCCAGCAGGAATTTGAATTCGTCCACTTGTAATACATAGCAGGGTGGAGATTCGTCCCCAGCACCAGAAAGGCAGTGCAATTTTATAATTGAAGTCATACTTTATTCAAATAATAATATTATTGTACGTGTCAATGATCTTTTATAAATAAACGTGTGCTTTACCGGTAAAATATTAATTGCATTACGAAACTGTTCCAGATTAATCAGCCTTAAAATGTCTGGTATGTAATATTTTACTTTCTGTAGGTATCAGTGTTGCCATTGGCGGCTGGAGAAATAGAACGTCGGGGTGTCTGAAAAGGAACGAAATTCGAGGTGAGGGAACGAAGAACATAATATAAGTTTTTAAATCAATTTTTTTCCAGAAAATTTAATTGTGCAAGACTTATAGGTTTATATAGGCATTTATATTCATTTATTAAGGGGGATGAGCACATCCGGCCCGCGAAATTCAAATTTAATTTGGTTTTTCGCAATTTGGAAGCTTATAACACATCGTAGGCTTATGGCATTGAAATTGCGAAAATAGCAGTATCATCTTCACAGGTTGATATTAAAAATTATGCTTGAAAGTGTCCAGTTTAGGAAATTAATCCGAGTATCGAGTTTGACGTGAGTATAGCCATGCCATGGCCATAAGCCTACGATGTGTTATAAGCTTTCAAATTGCGAAAAACCAAATTAAATTTGAATTTCGCGGGCAGACCGTTGTGCTCAACGGTAGTACACACTCAGTGAAAAAAACTTCCCAACTCCCAAGCTGCAGCAAATCAAAAACTTTGTTTATTTACCAATTTAGATTTACTCCGTGACCCGTGTACTTCACCACAGAACATCACACACACAGTCGCCCATAGAGTATATTGAATATAGTTGTGAATATAGTGCAGTCGCCGGAACGGCGCGGCGGCACTCGGCAGTCGTCTCGCTCGCCACAGACTAAAGAAGCGTATTTTTTTGTTTTGGCTGCGTTCGTACTTGCTTAGGAAAGGGCGGCAGTTTTGGGCCGGATGGAGAAACGAAACGCAATTTTTTGTTCTTGATTCTTGAACACAGATTATGTAGTCTTGACTTCCTTAATTATTTTCTAATTTTGTTTTCGTAAAAGAACGAAAAGAACGGTTGAAGTAAGGGAACGCCGAGGGAACGCTTGATCATAAAATAGAACGCTTTTCGTTCCCTAGGGAACGATCTGGCATCGCTGGTAGGTATTTTTTTAACTAAAAAAAATTCAAAATCATGTTTAATCCGGACGCGGTTTTTTGAGGCATTTTTTGACATTGACTATTGAGGCCAAAGTCTGTCAGACTTTGGAGTTTGGACTATACACTGTAGTCTGTGGTTTAGACGTTGACAATGAATGACAATCTTGACATTGACAGCAAAAAAAACGTTCGAAAATGATTAAAAATCACAGAATACCGTAATATGGGGTGAATAGGGACAAATGCCAAATTCATGAAGAATTTTAAGGTAGTTCTTAAAGGAAATATTGGTGTAACAGGATTGAAATGTTTGAGTCTTTTGGGTATCTTTAATATAAAATATAAAATTATGCAAAAAGCAATCAGATTTACTAAAATAAAGTTAAAATATATGATATCCCTATTCACCCGGAAATTGGGGTTAATAGGGACGAAAATAGAGTCAATAGGGAAATTAACCAGGGCTGGCATAAGAGCAATAATCATTTTATAGGTACCTACCTACATACCTACCCTACCTATTTGCTTTACCTAATAATTTATTTATTAAATAATATTAATAGTAGGTAATTATAGTTTGTCTGTGTAATTTAAAATTTAAGTAACTAGTACTTATTGTATAAATACAATATCTCTACAAATCATAAAATAATGAATATACATAAAATTAAATTAACCTAAAAAAATAGATTTATTCGTATTTTGAGAGGCAATAACAATCAGTCAAAATCAGTAGGTAGGTACGTTTATCCAGTTTATTTATGTAGTTACAGATCAAAATTGCTTAGCTAGTCGGTTCGGGATCACTCAATGAAATAAAATGCACTCATGATTCCCATGGTTTATTTTTATTGAAAATATTATGTTTAATTAACCATAATACATATTATTTTCAAAACATCTTAACTTAGTGACAACCCTACAAAGCTGTACCTATTCATACATAAGTCGTTCCTATTCAACTCTTTCTCATCTCTTTTAACCCCTCTTCCGTTGTTATTCACACATGAGCCGTCCCCATTGACCCCATAAACAACACATTTTTCGTGTCTCTCTAATTTATCAAAAAATATTAACATTAACCAACAACTGAGACTTACTTTTTATGCATATGATGGCCCAAACACTAAATAACGTATTTATTATACACTCACCTTCTCTTGCTACAAAATAAATTTTCTATAGCAAAGTTTTTAACACTGTTTAAACTGATACCTCTCAGACCTTATTTTCAAATGAAGTTTTTGACAATTTCCAACTAATGTCATGCTTAGTCAGTGTTGCCACGAGCACTTCTAAATATCTACTAATATGTCACAAAAAATGGTAGAAGTTGTAACGAGCTAGCTAACTTTATTGAGCTTCGAAATACTTTCCTGGTTTTATCCCTATTCACCCCTGCATCCCTATTAACCCCATTTTACGGTACTCATTAATAATGGAATAATTAACGTGAAAACTTAAATTATTGACAGCATTGACAATGACAACTATTGGCCATCATACGCGACGGGGGCTTTCGGGGAACGATACCTTTCATGATTCTACGATAAACCTACAATAGGTAATATTATAGACGACGATAGGTAGCTAGGATAGTAGGACGTGACTGTGCTGTACATTGAATTATATGTACACATAATACCTCAATGGTGCTGTACCCCTGCGCAGACACATTTCCTCCACTGTCCCATGACTGTCCCTTAGCGTTATTTTAACGTGACGGGACCTATCACGGACCTATACCACATGGGAGGTTTATCTACCCTGTGCCTATACTGTGCCTATACTAAAAAGCTAATAGAAATTAGAAGACAGTTTTTACGATGCAATCACGACATGATCACGACAGATCGCACGTAACTATTTACCTATTGCATTGGCAGTTGTCATTTAATGAGATTAATTTAGAACTGAGATCGAAAGTAGATAAAAGCACGTAGGTAAAAGTCTCTATGTAAGTATTATAAATATTCCTAAATCCTAACTTAAAAATATGTGGTTTTAATTCAAAATGCACTAAACAATAATAAAATATCTACTGTTGCTTACTTATCTTTTTTCACTACTACTTATATTAATTTTATAAATTATCTGACTTAATAATACATCTAAAATCCATGTTTTTAGCTCTATAATATCATTAGGAGCATGTAATAATTCGTTACTCCTAGGCTTTCCGTTTGAGTTACTTGGATCATATCCATTTAACGTATTTTCGTTACTTTCTCCGGGTTTATTTTCATTGTAGATGGTGCCCAAAAACTTTAGCTTTGGATTTTCTTCTGATGAAAGGCTAGATAGATTCGAGTTCGTATTTTTAGTTTTTAAATTCTCTTCTTTGTTATAAACGAAGGAAATTTCTTTTGTTGAATAAGCTTGGTTATCTCTTAACGATATTGGTTCCATTGGAGATGATTCTTGCACTTGAGTTGATCGACTAGTTGACGTCTTTTGTTGGAGCCTATTAAATCTTTCGTCTAGCCGTGCTTCTGTGAAATGAAATAAAGTTCGTATTGTCAAGCAAATTACAGCGCTGTGAAAAGTTTTATCTAGGATTTTTTACATTATGATTAAGAAGACGTTCTTGTTCTACCACCACCACACATTAACGTTCCACGGCTGGGCACAGGCCTCCACTCTCGCAGGAGAGAGGGAATTAGAGCTTAGACCCACCACGCTGCTCCAATGCGGGTTGGCGGGCTTTAACGACTATTATCATGTTAGCTGACCGAGCGAAGCGAAGGTCTCTGAGTCTACTTGAATGAATTTGCACTTGTCCGTCTGTCAGAGCCATAAAACTTCTGAATTACTGAACATAATTACCTACTTAAAATTTAAATCAAATAAATATTATAAATGCGAAAGTTTGGATGGATGGATGTATGTATGGATGTATGTTTGTTACTCAATCACACTCCAACGGATGAACGGATCTGGATGAAATTTGGCACAGAGATAGATTATAGTCTGGAATAGCACATAGGCTACTTTTTATCCCGGAAAATTAAAGAGTTCCTGCGGGAACCGAAAAACCTCAATCCACGCGGACGAAGTCGCGGGCATCAGCTAGTATAATATGAAAACCGATGGCCTCCAGCCGAATATGGCTTAAAAAGTTATAAAAATCTAAGCGAATGCGAAGTAAAATATTTTTTATAGCGTTAAAGACTGCACTTTTGGTAACCATCGCCTGAAAGGCTGATTCAATGTTAGGTGGATGTAGGGCTCTCCACTGATCACAAAAGTTACAGACTGCCTGCATGTGGATGGGCCTTTCGCTAGATATGGCCGTTCAAAGACGGTTTATTGTTACCAAAAATGAACGATAACTAGAAAAGCTGATTCTTGTACAGTATTAAAGTATGCGCAGTACCTATGTAAACAGTATGAAAACTGACGCATGTGGATGGGCCTTTTACTAGATATCACCTCTCAAAGACGTTATAAGCTATACTTACTATGCGTTCCTGTAAAAAAATATTAGCAATTATTATGTCATCCCGTTGATTGCTGTTAAAATTTTTTAATAGCAATCAACGACATTTCATTTTTGGTAACAATAAACCGTCTTTGAACGGCCATATCTAGCGAAAGGCCCATCCACATGCAGGCAGTCTGTAACTTTTGTGATCAGTGGAGAGCCCTACATCCACCTAACATTGAATCAGCCTTTCAGGCGATGGTTACCATGCAGTTATCTCCTTTAATATTACATAGGGTTGCGGTAGGTATATCATTTTAAAGATAATTAGGAATACTTAGAGTCCTAAAATTTTTGTTTTTTAATTTTTCCGCTAAAATTGACGAAATGGGGGGCATTCAAAGTGGAGATTTTCTAACGTTCAAAGTTGACCTCAGAATTACTCTCTATTTTCTGAAAGGCTGAGCCTGAAACTTGATCAATTTTTTGAATTATATCCTGTACTTGAACAACAAATACTAAAATTAGATAAATATTATAAGGAAACGAAATTATTTAATTTTAATGAGCTTCAGTATTTTTAACAGAACTTCACAATGATGTCCATAGATGGCGTTCTGTAAAAGTTTATTCGTTTGTGCTTACAAATAATAGACGTTAGCACCATTTTACGTGGAATAAAAAATAGTCTACTGATAGTACTGATGTCTATGAACGTAAAGATGAGCGCGCATCTAGACATGCTCGCAAGTTATTATTACAATTTAAAGTTAGAACTATCTTATGGATACCGCGAGGTCTCAGTTCGGGGCGAACCACTAGTGATAATAACCGGTACCGACGGCTTAACGTGCTCTCCGAGGCATGGTGTTGAAACACCGCCAACCTTTTAACTCCGGGCTGGCACTTTCTTAACTGAAAACCCCAATGCCTCACAATTTTTATGCCCGACCGGGAATCGAACCCAGGACCCCGTGATCAGCAGTCGACTATGCTAACCGCTAGACCAGCGTTAAAATTTATACGTCAATGAGGCAGTTAAGTTACATTAAGTAACTCAAATGAAAGTAGGTACTTAATGTAAATGTAAGTAGAAAGTGTTTGAGTTAGGTACATTTACTCAGTAAAAATAAAAATTAAAACACACAGTTAAGTACCGTTCAATTTCTTTACGAAGAAACTAAGGAACACGCATCCGATAAAAACACTGAGCACCATGAGTAGGTATTCCCACCACGCTATCGCCTGTAGACAAGAAAAAAAAAATTTGTGACTAAACCACAGGATTAAACGAACTTACAAGGTGAGTAATGTCCTCCCGACCGATTTCGGCCACGGCGGCCAATCTAGAGATTAGCCATCTGTGCGGGAGATATTATAAACTATAGATAATATAGTGCACAAGCTGTGTGCGCAAACACAGGTGCACTCTCTGTTCCTTTACTCTCATAGCCCGATGGGACGGAAAATCCAACACGACTGAGAGAGATCAGGCGCAGAACTAACGGCTTTGCGTGCTCTCCGAGGCACGGGAGTGAAGCACCGGCATTTTCCTAACTCCGGACAAGTACTGAGAATTTCTTGTCAGAAAACCCAATACTTAAATATGAACCGATCCGGGACTCAAACGCAGGACCTCGTCAGCCGCAGTCGAACATGCTAACTACTAAACCAACGAGGCAGTTAGTAATGTAAATGTCATTCATACAAATCTTTGAGTAGAAGTAGGTATATAGAAGTTTTCAATATGTTACAATGCAGATGGAATGTTCTCCAAGAACCTTAATATCTCATAAAAATCGCAAATAAATGCATTAAACTCGAAACCTATCCACTTAGTTTTAAGGGGAAGTGGGTCAATCTCCGATCTATTGCAAGCAGTGATTGCTAGGAAAGTACCTAGGATCTAGGTAAGCACTACTTATTAGGTCATCATCATCTCAGCCTGCGGACGTCCACTGCTGAACATAGGCCTCTCCCAAAGAACGCCACCACACCCGGTCCTCAGCCTTCCTCATCCAGCCACTTCCCGCCACCCTCCTCATGTCGTCCTAATGTCGTCCTAATGTGTGTGTGTGTGTGTGTGTGTGTTATGTACTTATAAGGTACTTAATTCAGTTTTAAGAGAAATAAAATTAACTTCGAAACCAATAGTAGAAGAATAGATACTTTGCATTTTGGATACTTATTATAGGTATACCTACCATGTTTTTTTGTGTTGTTGCTTTCTCGAAAACTCAAAGAGCATAAACAATATTATTTAAGCTAAAACTAACCATTTCTGTAAATTAAGATTATCTACTACCTTTCTCTTAATGAATTTCTTTCACGAAATTATCGATTTAGACAATAATTTATTACTAAGTTACAATTTAAAGCTACAGGGATACTCTGACGTTGTCACTCACAGAATGTAATGTAGGTAACTTGTCACTTCCATCCACTCTGAGACCAAAAAGATTTTGGTCTCAATCAGTACAAACATGGGAAAGTGGTTTTGACTTGGTTTTGCCCAAGCCGTTGAAATCTCCAATGCCCTCCTTTTGAAGATTATTATTATAATAATGTTCAACTCAGGGGTCAAAGTCAGAAACTGTTTACCAGACCACTATAGCAGGTACCTAGGATCTTCTCGCAAGGTAGGTATTATACTTAAGCAGTCGGAAAACAACTTAGCCTTTGACTACTGTCTGGTGTTGAGACGATGTAAGACGGTCTAAGATAAAAGTGGGCTAACTTGGAAGAAGTATGGCAGTTTATTAGTATCCATTCAGCTGTGATTCGATGGTTTGGGCAATCCCTTTTGATGGCACAGAATAGAACTTAGTGTCTACTGAGTAGGTAGCTACGGCTGTAGCAGCCTACGAATTCAGAGCAGAGACAATTATAAGGATTTATAAATTCCCAACTAGACTCGATCGATGTTGGGAGTCGATCCCAGGACTGTCCCATTTTCCACTTATCACTGTCATGTCACGCGCTCATCACCGCATCGGCGAGGTCGTCAAAAACCTAGCGTTAGTGATCGTAAATTCTAATACAAGACCACTAATAGTAGATTGTTACACAAGGGACGTAAGTAAGCTATTACAGAACAAGATCCAATTTGGCGCCAGTGCGAGCGCAGCTCGCATAGGGCGCTAATGGATCGCGTGCACCCGAGATATTTAGTCACACGAGCGAGCGCAGCGAGCGAGGGTGAATATAGTTCGAGGGTGTAATAGCTACTTGCAACCGAGGTAAGCATTCTACTTTATATCATTCTTGCGAGGTAAATAAAACATTGGTAATGCAAAATGAAATTTTAATTAGAATAATTAGCAAATTTAGAGAAAAAATAGAAAATCACTTTACGAACAAACTTCACAAACTTTCAGATCAAATGAAATGCCGCCATTTCCATTTTTTTTTCGTAAATAGTTTTCCATTTTTTTTTTACGGCTTTGAGTTCCAAGGAGTTTTGCATAGTTTGAAATGTATGGAAATTAAATGCCGACATGTTCAGTGTTTTTTTTTCTGTAAAAAGTTTTCTTACCATTTTATAAGAAAAGAGATTGTTTACCAAGGAGTTTTGCATAGCTTGAACTGTAATGTGAACATTACAATTCAAGCATAGTGCGACGTAATGTTGCCTTGAATTGCAAACACCAACTTACAAGGAGACTTTCCACCATAGTAATCCCTAGTTACTGAACAAGTATGATATAAATACATATTACATTATCTCACGCTATAGGTAGGTACGTAGTCAACAAGCGAATAACATGTAAAAGCTTCCTTGTAAATTGGCCTTAATAGTTAGAGTGCCTATTTTGTGGTGAGCGGAGAGGTAAAGGATTTTATTTCAGGTAGGTAGGTATTTTATGAAGAGCTTAAAGTATAGTTCGCGCGCGAGTTGAATGCCGAGCAAATGTATGGTGACACATACATTCACTCTGCATTCAACTCGCGCGCGAACTATAGGTACTCTATCTTGATGATATACTCTGAACTATCCCCGCTTCGTTGTTGTTACCTACATTATGGGGGAGGGTCTTGACCTCTTCAATTATTATTCTCAAAGTAGCAAGGGTTCAATCAAGGGTTTTCTTGGAATAATTATGCTGTGGGCTCTCAGAGGTTGTAGGTTGGTAGGTACTCAGTACTTCTTAGTATGTAAGTGTACCTATGTGCATTCGGTTTAATGATTGTATCTTTAAGAACTTTATTGTCGATAGAGTCCCAAATATTTTTGTCTGTCTCTATTCTGTTCTCGAATCACGTTGAAATTTCTAAAAGGATTTGAATGCAACTTGGCTCGCATATTGCTAATACTTTGTATTAAGGTTGCCTCTCCACCAGAGATGTGGATTATCTGGTGAAAATGCACACTGAAATGACTGCATAGAGGTCAGTGTGCCGACTTATTTCTGCTGCCGGCCCAAGTACCTACCTACTCACCGCGACCCAGCGGTGCAGCGGTTTGGCGTTGTGAGAGTTGACTACATCTGCGCAGTCGAAGAAGCTGAGCTGCGCTGCGGCTTGACAGCAAAGCAAAGAGGTGGGTGAGAATTTTTTATTACTTATTTTAGTAAATAGTAATTGCTTTATTAAAATAATTCGAGTAACAAACATACAAAATGCCTACATTTTCGAGAAAAGTGTTAATTTTGTTGAATAAAATTTATCACAGAAACTTTTTATGATCTAACGAAATTAATTGAAGTGTTAATACCTAAACTAAGTCTTTTTGGGGTTCCGCATTTATCCTGAACTGGATGATTTCCGCGACTTCGTCCACGTGGACTAAGTTTTTTCGATTCCCGCGGAACTCCTTCATTTTCCGGGATAAAAAGTAGCCTATGTCCTTCCCCGAGATATAACCTATCCCTGTACATATTCTCATCAACATCGGTTGAATAGGTGGGCCATGAAAGCGTAGCAGACAGACAGACCGACATACTTTCACATATTTTATAACTAGATGATTCTCGCGACTTCTTCCCTCGGGAATTCCTTAATTTTCCGGGATAAAAAGTAGCTTGTGTCCTTCCCCGAGATATAACCTATCCCTGTATCAAATCTCATCAAAATCGGTTGAATAGGTGGGCCGTGAAAGCGTAGCAGATAGACAGACCGACATACTTTCACATTTATAATATTAGTATGGATGTAGATACTATATTTATTTTCTATTTTAGATATACACTACCTATATTTAGATCATTCGTATTCCTGTAGGTGGGATTTATCGACGTAGCCCACGCGTAAAATAACGAGAACAAAAGGCGGCAAAATACGAGTTTTCCAAATTTCTGTGAAAAATCGAGCCAAGTCCCGTTATGGAGCGTGTTTGTGACAGTTTCGATCCGCCCCGCAGTCCGCATCATTGTCAATGTGAATAAGGGTACGTTGTTATGTCGAGCGGAGCGGGACCGAGTAGCGGGTTAGCAGGTGTGTAAAAGAAGACGTTCGGGTGGGTAAGAGGGAGCTAAATGAAAAAATAAGTTTCCCACCATGCTATTAGGAGATGGTAATACATATCACACTAATCAGTGCTATAAGTTTTATACTAACAATCTACTTTTCGTTAGCTGAAGCTGACTAACGGTGAGTGAGTGGTTTATTCTTCTCGAAATAACATGTTCAAACGATACTCTTTGCATACAAATAACAAAGTTGTTATAGCGAACTAATCCAACTTAGAACATCTTTTAAAGCATCTTGCAAACGTTCTAGTTGCGTAGATGCCCTTTTAAAACCGCTTCTTCCATCGATACCATTATTATAGTATAGCAGAGTATCGACGGTAGTGTTATTTCCGCTCTATTTCTTGTAGCATGCTACACACCCAATTCTATTGGCTCCCACATGTCGTACTAAATTTTTTAGTGAAACAATTCCACCGACTAAACTGTGGCAAATATTAACTTCCGCGATAGTATTTTGTGCTAGTATCAACAAACCTCCGCTTAGAATAGTTAAATAAAACGTTTTTGTTGTGAACAAACCAAATCCCGTAGGTACTTACATGTAGTAATCCATACTAATATTATAAACGCGAAAGTGTGTTTGTCTGTCTGCTACGCTTTAACGGCACATCTTATAGAGGTAGGTTACATCCCGATGAAGGACATAGCCTATGCTACTTATAAAAAAACTTCATCTATGTGGACGAAGTCGCAGGCTACATCTAGTACATTTATATATATTTTTAACATAAAATACTACTAGTTTGCTTATTACACGCTTATCACGATCTCAGTCTATCGCCGCGCCGCCAACCCGCTCACTGCGGAACCAGATTGCGCCAGAATGAGGAGGATTTAGGCCATAATCATAATCCATCCTGTATTCATACCTACACCTTTAAGAATATTATGGAGAACTCATAGAAAGTATCTTTATACTACACCCGCTCGGAAAGTACCCTCTTGCTTTTGTCAAAACGAGGTAGAAAGTACGTCATTGCTACAAACCAATTAAGCGGGAGGAAAAGATGTATGAAATTTCATTTCTAACGTGCTAAGCGGGGAGAAAACTGTATGAAAATCCATTTCTAACGCGCTGTTGTTTTTTAATTTTAAGTAAATATGGTATGGACGTTGAGAATTTGGATGTCTTACCTTAAGTAAATATAATATTAGAAGCAGCTTCACCATATTTGACATAGAAAAGTCAAATAATATGGTGAATGTCGATTGTCGACATCGACGTCGATTATCGATATCGATAGTCGATATCGATATCCGATATTGATAGTCGATATCGATATCGATGTCGATTGTCGGTATCGATGTCGATTGTCGGTATCGATGTCGATTGTCGATATCACAGAACATATAATAAGAGGTTAGAAAGGCCCTAGTGCAAATTTTGTACGGAAACCGCTGTCGCCGTTTTGATCCCACCATTCTTCACTACTACTAATCTAAACGAATACACACGAGAGTTCCCATGTGTGCGTGAGGCAGAAAAAAGCGCTGCGATTGGCGAAGCTACGCACACTAGTGAAACTTTAAACTTGCGCGTGTTGTCGTGTAAAACAGCAACATACGCTAGGGATTGACTAAAATATTTTTTATCGATGTTTATTTTTTCGTACGGTCGACAGCATGTCAATATTCATATTGTTAACTTAAGTTGGACTCTATGTCTGTAGATTTTACTATTTTATTTTAAACTAGCTGATGCCCGCGACTTCGTCCGTGTGGGCTAAGTTTTTTCGATTGCCGTGGGAACTCATTAATTTTCCGCGATAAAAAGTATGTATACAGTACTAGCTGATGCCCGCGACTTCGTCCGCGTGGGTTGAGGTTTTTCGGTTCCCGCGGGAACTCCTTAATTTTCCGGGATAAAAAGTAGCCTATGTGCTATTCCAGACTATAATCTATCTCTGTGCCAAATTTCATCCAGATCCGTTCATCCGTTGGAGCGTGATTGAGTAACAAACATATATCCATACATACATCCATCCATCCAAACTTTCGCATTTATAATATTTATATGGATGTATGTATATTCTTTATAGCTGATGCCCGCGACTTCGTCCGCGTGGAATAAGTTTTTCAGTTAATTTTCCAGGATAAAAAGTATCCTATATTGCTATCCCACGGTATAATCCCCCTATAATGGTGAAACACGTACTTCTTCATATTTTAACTAAAGCCCAAATGCTGTTTCATGGCTATAACTTAAGAAATTAAGGATTTTCATACAAACTCTCAAATTCCTATTTCACCCCTTCCTATGTCCTACCTCGTAGTATGGGCTCAAATCGTGCCAAGTTTGAATTCATTCAGTAGTTTCGGCGTGATGCGCGGTCAAGATACAGACAGACAGACAGACAGATAAAAATGAAAAAAATTACAGATTTGGCTTCAGTATCGAATAATGAGTGACCTCCAAAAAATATTTTCAAAATATCTTCAATGTACAGAATTGGACCTGTTACAGTTTTATTATAAGTATAGATTAAAAAATGTATGGAGACATAATGATATTTCTTTTGCTTATAACTACTGTTTCTTTATAAGAAATAAATAAAATAAAAAAAACCGGTCAAGTGCGAGTCGGACTCGCGCACCGAGGGTTCCGTACAAACCAGTAGTAAGTTTTACGATTTATGACTTATTAAAAAAAATTGCTTAAAAATTACGTTTGTTGTATGGGAGCCCCCCTTTAATATTTACTTTATTGATATTTAATTATTTATTTTGAAAGGTAATATACAAGTTAATATTCTGTGAAAATTTGAACCGTCTACCTATTACCGTTTTTAATATTGAGCAAAAAAATACGAAAAAAACACGTTTATTGTATAGGGACCCCCCTTAATATATATATTTTTTTAATTTTTAGTATTTGTTGTTATAGTGGCAACGGAAATACATCATTTGTGAAAATTTCAGCTTTCTAGCTATCACGGTTTATGAGATACAGCCTGGAGACAGACAGACAGACAGACAGACAGACAGACAGACAGACAGACAGACAGACAGACAGACAGACAGACAGACAGACAGACAGACAGCGGAGTCTTAGTAATAGGGTCCCGTTTTTACCCTTTGGGTACGGAACCCTAAAAACAACTATGGTTTACAAATGGTTTTTATTTAAATACATCAACAATATTTAAAACACACTATACAACAAAACCAACAAACACAAAATACTTTAACAATATTTCAAACATTTATGATTAAAATCTAAATCTGTAACTATCATTAAAAGTTCATAATAATAAACTCAGAAACAAATAAACTATTTATCGATACGGTGGAAAAATGCTACTCAGCCCTATCGACAAGTTACTCTTATTGGGTAATGCCAGGTAACAAGTGGAGTTGATCGTTCATACGCACTACGCTTTACATTGCCGCTCGCGTACATGACTCTGTTGGAGCGCGTTGTTCGCACCAGCTATGTACATACAAATTTGCGATCCAGTCACACTAGTGAAGGAAAACATAATGTCTTTAGTATTTTCAATTAAATCATTTAAAATCAAGGTTTAATGTACTTACCGATGAAAGATATCTTGCCATTAGTCACATTGACATTTTGGCTTCTAGCTCTGCAGGTTATTACCGCGCAAGAAGGCATTATAAACACTTTTTTGCGCGTAAAACTTCCCAAGACAGTCCGCGGCCGACTGAGGTGTGTTTTTGGTACGTTTGAACCATAGATGATCGTTCGCTCAACATAGTGGCGCGCGTGACCCGCCCACATCGCCTTTCTAACCTCTTATTATATTATGTTCTGTGGTCGATATCGATGTCGATTGTCGATATCGAAATCTATATTGAAATAATCCTCAAAATGTAGTCTAGTTGTGATAGTGAAGCTTCGAATGAAGCGACTCATATAGTTATGATAGAACGTCATTTATTTATTTTTAATTTTTTTTTTTAAATTTTTTGAAAACAATACATTAGAAATTAAAGCTCGCTAGCCTAACCTAATTAAGGACTATTAACTATTATTAACTATTAACCTAAACCTTTTTTTTTTGTTTTTTTTTCTTTTTCTTTTTTTTTTCTTTTTTTTTTTTTTTTGTTTTTTTTTTTTTTTTTTTTTTTGTTTCTGTATTTTGAATATGGGTTTGTAAAATTGCCTGAAATAAAAAATATTTATTTTATTTATTATTTTAAACCTTTGTAAGTTCGTTTAATCACTAATTATCGCTTATTTTCCTCGCAGGTGTAGTATAAAGCACTATGTATCACTCGGTAGAAAGTACGATTCCTACCTCGCGTGTATTGCGGCCCTTCGGCTACGCCTCGGGCCTCAAGCTACACCCTCGATAGTAATCGGTCACTTTCTCCCCTCGGTGAACAATGTACTATTCCTTACGATATTTTCCTTCACAATAACGGAAATATAACGCCGAACAGTTAGAAGTGCGTGCTTAGGATTCGAACTCCAGACCGCCCCAATAAGAGACCAATGTCTTAACCAGGCGAGGCCTTCCACACATCACATAATACCACATAGCAAATAATAAAAAGGTAAATTGTCGCGATATGCACGATACGCGCTTATAATAACAAATCTATCTAAAAATCACAAAACAGGTGACGATGGAAATCTTATATTATCTCGGTGGATGTCCTGTTTGCTCGACTTGGATGATGGATGATCTCACAGAGAATAAATAGGCACAACATCCTTACTATGTATCATAATATTAGAGATTTTACGCTTACTTCGGCCCGGTCGACTAGAAATGGCAATTTAATATAATATTTTCTTGGGTGTTCGTAACGAGTGGGTATCTTCGAATTATTTCTAATAAAGGTTGTAGTGTTGAGAATGGTCCTAATTTTGCATATCAGTATCTACCAAAGTACTTATGAATGTTCTTCTAGAACCTTGGTGGAAGTAGTTTTTTTAGGTGGAAGGATATAAATAAAGCTGGCGCATTATTACCTACTTATGGAAACCACGACAATATTGTTTTTAATGGAAAACTACGAGGAAATGACCGTTGATGTAGCGGTAGATAAGTAATTAGTCATTTTATGTAAAAAAATCTGACCAAGAATTCTGTACAAGTTTTACTTTAATAGAAACAATAATTTGCAATAAGCAATCGCTATATTATGTAAGAGCATAGTTGCCTTACTAGTTACTACACGTTTCGTAGTAGAACATAGTGTAGAAGCAAATTAACCAATATTGACGACGTAGACAACGCCTAGGAATCGACGTGCCAGCTGGATAGCATAGAGTTTATAAACTGCAGATAGGTACGCTACTGATCTGAACACTAGTATTTGCGATTGTAGAGGTTTTGAATTGTTTTTTATTGACGATCCCCAGAAATGGGTATCTGCTTTAAGCTCCTTGATCCGAGGCTTCAAGTTTATCTTTAAAGAGAAGAAAGTTTATCTTTAAAGGTTGAAATGTACTTATAGTTTTACCGAACACGTACCTATATACTTACCAACGCTTATTATTTATGACATAGGTATTATGGCTTCTCAAAATCTTAAAACTATTTTTTATACGAGTTGACAGGCAATAGGTTTGAATAGCATAATAATTTGCAAGTGTATAGCAGTACTTCAGAACATGAAAGTTTGTGATAGACGAAGCAACACCTACATAGTTATTCTTAGCTCTATGTTCTAAGCTACACAGAATGGAACCGTGGAACTTAGTGCTGCGTGTAGACAATAACTTATCGTATGCACCGCTCACAATTCCTAGAGTAAATTTGTTTATCTAATGTGTGAGCCACGATGAATATTCGAAGTTCGAACGTTCTGCGCCTGATTCTGTAGGTAAAGGCTGAAAATATGTTTAAGCTGAACGCGCAACGAGAAAGCGGCGTAAGGCCAACGCGCAACGCGAACATGTCCAACAGCGTGTACAATCACGTCCATAGATAAATATGTACAACCTGATCACGTCTCACGTATTGCATGAATCACACACAAAGCTCATGTTGCGCGTACGTCAGTTGTTGTCCCATGCTGCCACCGAGTAGTAAACCTATGGTCTGTGCATGCTGCAGTTGAACATCAATACCTACTAATAATATTAAATGCGAAAGTTTGGATGGATGGATCGATGAAATTAAAAAAAAAATGTATTGATGTTTGTTACTCAATCACGCCAGAACGGCTGAACGGATCTGCATGATATTTGGCACAGTGATAGATTATAGTCTGGATTAGAACATAGGCTTATCCCGGAAAATTAAGTAGTTCCCGCGAGAAATAAAAACCTCAATCCACGCGGACCACGTCGCGGGCAGCAGCTACTGTTTCATATAGTTACTATGATTGTAGATATTTCCATTTTCCACAAAATTACCAAGAAGATTTACCAAGAAGGTCCGCGCTTCATTGCATAGAATACTTAATAAAAAAATAAACGTTTTTTTAAAAATAGTAGGCGGGAAGTAGCGCGCGCTTTCAAAATCGCTTTCGTACGGCAATCTCAAACGAATTCAAACTACCGCGACCGGCACTTGTGAATTTGAGATTGACATACCTACCTACTGGTAGGTACGATCGCAAACTGGTTTTCGCTTTTTGTGATAGAGTATACTTTCTGAATAGGTATCTTACCTATTTTGTTTGTAACAAAACCAATATATAGGATGGGGAAAGTCGCGGCGACACCCATCTCCCTACTTTAAAGCTATTGCAGGCTATTAAAGAGCTAGTTTAAATTGCAAGCACAGATCACGATCTGTGATTGCAAGAGACGTTTCGATCACGCATTTTTGAGTATGATCGATTTCAGGTTTTCTTCTAAGCTTTAAGTAATTTTTATTTTATTTTTAGATTTGCATGGCAAATAAAAATCATTTGATACAGAAAATCGGATGGGATTTCCAGCAGACCGTTGGCGTTAATCTAGTCGACTGTCAGATAGGACGTAGCTTTAGAAATTAAATAAGCCAAGAAACAAATAATCCTGAGCTTTGGTAGCCGACACAAAAAAGCCACGAAGAATCGGCTTGGTGTGACTTGTTTTATTCAGCTTAGAGAGGATTTAATGTATCCGGAAATCGCTTTGCGATGGAAAACCGATATTCAATTTTAGGCCATACAGAAATACAGCAGTATTTTCTTGTTTTTATTCATACACGATGTTCAGTTGCAAGTAAATGTTTTAGGTATATAAATCTGATCCTGACTCTTGATACAGGCTTACAAGGACTGTGCAATGTTAGTAGGTATTTCAGGCTCTTTTATAAAAGAATCATTAGCATTGCGTAATGCTTTGAAATGAGTGAATGCAAAAGAAACTCCTAATTAAAGTATGGGATTTAGATAGAGCATAGGAGGGAGGCCTTTGCCCAGTCGTGGGACAGTATAGGCTAGATTAGATTAGATAAGATCAGATAGAAAGGTACCTACACGTCTATTGTTTTATGAGATAGACAGACTATCTATCCAGTCTCTTAGCTGCGCCACGTAAAAAGAAAGAGTCAAATATGGGATGGTGCTATAGAGTGCCAAGTATGAGCTGCCACATAAATTTGGTTGCCACACCCCGCTGCGATCGTTATTCATTCAACAACAAGAAGAGAGCTCCTTTTATTTTGGGACTAGCTATACGTAAGTTTCGATAAGTTTCCTAAACATTTCTTGGCAAATCTGTAGTGTCGTACCGCACACTGGCTTATGTAATAAAGGTACACCTTACACAATACCCGAAGCTTACTAGGTATTGCATGTATTTCGCTAAACCTAGAATGAATCGGAGATCCTGTATCCTGTGTAGGTATCTTGTAAGTAGTCTGAGAAATCAGGATACTCTGTAAACATAGACTTCCTCTGTCTTTATTAAATTTTTAAGTGGTGATTTACCCAAGTAGTATTACTGGATTGTGCCTCAAGTTTGGATGTTCTTCAACAAGAAGAAGCCAATGGGCGTCAACCAGCGATGTATGTATATTCGAATATGCATCAAAGATTTCTTTATAGAAATCTTTAATGTCAATCTCAACAGAGGATAACATAATAAAATCAAAATATTTTAACTGGTGTTTGAGTTATGACTATTATAGGAACGGTGGTATCGTAGACCCAACTGAATTCTATTCTGAAAGCTAAGAATTCCGGTAGCTGAGACATTAATTTTAATTTTATTATTTTCATCCCATCTTCCCATCGTTGCGTTCAGAAAAAAGAAGAGTTTTACCCGCATCCCTGATGAGGCGATGAAGGTTCATGATCTAGTAGACACCTGTCAGCAACAAAACTAAATAAACAAAAAGATAAACGTTCGCAATCAGAGTAATATTACTAGAAGCGTCAGGTGTTCTTGCTAGCGGACCGCGAATTTATAACGCTACACTGACAAGTTGATTTACGTGGCAAACATTTACCTGCCTCCCATTGCTCAATTGCAAAATATACCACGCGTATGCATGCGTGTTGTGTGCTTGCCAAGTTTTATTGCTACTGTTTATTTATTACGATCTCTTTGTCTATCCAACTACTTATTTATTGCTTGGATTTATTGATGAGTTTAGACATTTTATACTTATTAATTTATGGATAGTCAAGTACAACTTACATGGCTTACAGTAACACCAGGGTCAGGTCTAGCAGATTTTCTTTGGTCTGTAAGTGGGTGACTTCGTTCGTGCCCTACCAGCAAAGACATGCCGTCAAGTGTTGCGGTACGATGCCGTGTTGAACTTGAAACAGATTAAGGGTATGGGTTAAAGTTTACTGCCACACCCCTAATAGATTGGCCCGCTACCAGATTGCATCGTCACGTATAGTAACTGAGATGGCAGTTTAGGGGTAACTTGTAGGAAAAAAAGAAAAAAAAACACGTTCAGAATAACTCATGCGGATATCTCGTAGGGAAATTTTGGGAAATGGTAGAACTCGAAATCTACGCGGAATAGACGCCCTACGCGTATTATTTTTGCCCGGTGCAACTACCTTGTTCTATTGAGGCGGAATTAATATTTTTTACGTACTGAGCTACCAACGTTACAGAATCGAAGCGGAATAATTTATCGTAGTCGTGTCGTATTATTTAAAGAGTTTTGTCAGCGTTAATTAATTTGTATTTCACAGTCAAATCCGCCGATTGATGAATCGTAAGCAAGTTTTGTTGGCTATGATGGATAGACTTGGCTGTGACGTATTGTTTGAAGACGTGCCAAATTTTACCCGTTTTACTATTATACTGGAAACCTTGTACCTACCTAACTAACTAACTATGATAGAAGGCTAGCGACGCAATTGTCAGTTTTTGTTCGGTTTTGTATTTAGACAGTGTAAATCTGTGGTGTAAATTGAAACTCATATTGAAAGAGTTTTGGCTATAGGTATACCATCATATGCAGATGCTGTTAGGATGACCTAATAACCTAGCATTCTATCCTTTTCTCTCGAGTGACTGTCGAGTGAATCATAAGAGGAAAAGAGATAAATCTATTTTTGAAGTGAAATCTTCTTTAGCCGCGTTAAGCACTTTTTGGTAGGGGGTAAACTTGTGGATTCGCGTCACCGACATGCGACATGCTCCGCACCGACATGCTCGCGTTGTTACGAAGACAAAAGGTCTTAAATATAAATATACTACATTCCTAATTAAACTTTAATCCCTTAGTTTTAAGGTTTATATTTAAATTATTTTTAATTTTTTTTTGTAAGAAAAAAATAATTAAATATTCGTTTTCACTTCTATCGGCATTACCTGTTTTCGGTTATAACCCTGGATTTGGTTATAACCGAAAACACGAAGAAACAGTTTTAGAAGATACCAGAAGATGATGCAGACATGGTTTTTGGTCGGGTTTTATTACTATCTTCGTCATCACCTCCAAGCGAAAGCGGTCGGTGCTGTAAGTTGATTTCCTAGAATACTATTATTTTTGCTAAGCAATTTTTTACGGCCATGTATTTAATTAATTTATTGTTGTTCAGTGGAACTTTACAATTTACGCCAATGGTTTCAATATTTTCGGTGGGCGCCTGCGGTTCTCCAATTATTTCCGCGTTCTGATTTTTATGAATCGATATCGGGATTTTTCTTTTCATACTCTTTCCGCTTTCGGATATTGGATTTATTCGGAGTCAAATTTTAACGAGAATTCGTTGTCGGCTTTAGGTACTTCTCCCTATTTCAGTTGCTTCTTTTTTGATTGTTTGTTCATATCTTACATAAATTAAGTTAATAGAGGCCGTCTAGTAAAAGCTGAGAGCCGATTAATTTAGGCTTTTAAGATATCGGTAACACTGGAGCTATACTCAAGGCTTAAAAAATAAAATGTAGTACATTTGGGGATACCTGACCTATATTTTGAATGTCCCGCCATTTTGCCATATTTTGCACTCTGCAATTTTCACCAGACAGACTCTATTTTATTGTATTCCTATGAAATTATTAATATATATTTTATTGTATTATTATGAAACTTCTCGAAACTGCTTTCTCGTATTAAAATTACTTATACAAATAATTTTAATACGTAAAAGCACAGAATAGGTAGGTATATATTATATATATATATATATACCTACCTATGTATCCTATATATATAGGTATATTTGCACTTGTCCGTCCGTCCGTCCGTCTGTCAGAACTTTATAACTTCTGAATTACCTACTGAACGTAATTACTTCTATGTAAACCGATGACCTCCAGCCGAATATGGCTTAAAAAGTTATAAAAATCTTTATTTTAGGGGGGCTCTCATAGAAGCGAATGCGAAGTATAATATTTTTTATAGCGTTACATAAGGTATCATTTCAAAGATAATTAGGAATAGAGTCCAAAAATATATATTTTTTAATTTTTCCCCTAAAATGAAATGAGTGACTTTCAAAGTGGAGATTTTCTAACGTCCAAAGTTGACCTCATAACTCTCAATTTTCTGAAAGGCTGAGCCTGAAACTTGATCAATTATTTGAATTATATCCTGTACTTGAACAACAAATACTAAAATCAGATAATTATTATAACGAAACAAAATTATTCAATTTTTAATGAACTTCAGTATTTTTAACAGAACTTCACAATGATGTCAATAG
Organism: Erebia ligea; assembly: GCA_917051295.2. Taxonomy (NCBI): domain Eukaryota; kingdom Metazoa; phylum Arthropoda; class Insecta; order Lepidoptera; family Nymphalidae; genus Erebia; species Erebia ligea. The sequence goes on from OU785236.1 coordinate 8,469,328, forward strand.
ATGGCGCTCTGTAAAAGTTTATTCGTTTGTGAGCGAGGTCTCAGTTCGGGGCAAACCACTAGTAGGAGAAAGTTTATAGTTTTCCTGGCTGCAGTACTTAGATTTTCTAAAGATATAAGTTGAGATAGTCACTCTTAGTATTTAGGCTCATGGGTTATGAGTTATGAACTTTTAAATAGCGGCTTCGTATGCCTTCATTATCCATATGCCTTCATTTTGGCAGTTAGTAGATAAAGAATACTTATACTGTTTTTAATTAAGAACAGGGGTGGTCTTAACAAATCATAAAACACATTAATCTGAATTTGCCCGGAAAATTAAAATGGGGTCTAAATTATAAATTATCACCTTGTAGGTATCACCTAGTGAAGTTTCGCGGGTGAGGAATTTAGTGGAAGTTTTAAAGAGCTTGCTCATGCTCATTTATTTGCATAGGTACCTAATATAATAAACCACAAACCAAAGAGTAATAGTCAAAATTCCAAATGCCAAAAACTTCAAAGAACGATATAAAAATTCTGTTCAGCAAGTAGGTACACAACTTAGCTAGTTTCTAAACCGAGCTCGTTTTATTACTTTTGCAGTTCTTGTTATACGGAGCCGTTTAAGTTCCGAGGCGTATTTGAATTCGCTGCTAATTACTTTGCCTATTAATCTAGACGCCTTTGCTTTTTTTTTACCCGCAGACGGCGAACTCGGTTCACCCGTCGTATTTTTTTCCAGGTTAAAAGATTTGGTATAAAATGTTGACTTATAGCTGAGCTACTATTAGCATTGATCTTCTTGATTTTTTGTAAGGATACCAACGTCATCTCATATCTAAAACTTATTCAAAGCTGTATTATGGCAACTACGATAACTAACAATTTTATGTACATCTTGGTTCGCTTCGGACAACACAAACGAAGCTTCGAGCCGAACTTCTTGGTGTGAGGCTTCGGCTGTGGTTACCTCGCTAGTTGCTGGCTATCGGCTAGTTACCAGCCTACCGGCAAAGACGTACGCCAAGTGATTTAGCGTTCCGGTATGATGCCGTGTAGAAACCGCCAAGGGGATGGGTTTAACATAACTGCCATACGCCTAACAGGTTAGCCCGCTACCATCTTAGACTGCATCATCACTTACCATCAGCTGAGATTGCAGTTAAGGGCTAACTTGTAGTGGCGTAAAAAAAAAGGATATCTACTACTAAAAACGATATAATAACATCCGAATTTTCTTGGCATCATATTTTGTCAATTTTGCGAATGTCTGATAAATTCCAGGAGCTAAGGGAACATAACTACTTAAATATACTAGAACGTGGAAACCAGCATCTTTGCGCTTGAGCACGGGTGAAAACAGAAGGGTTCACAGAATTTCGTATTTACTCGTTCGTAACTTTATTTGCCTCAACTTGTTTGTTCGTCGAAATATAAATTATGCAGAAAAAACTTTGCTTAGAAATGTCGGCGACCTCAGATCTTTATCGTATACAAAAAAGCGTAAAGCGCGGCGCCGTAATAACCGCGGTTCTCGGCGTTTTTAATTAAGGACACCTCAGAGGAGACCCATTAATCCAATGTTGTGCCGGAAAATTAAAGGACAAAAGGGAAAGGAGTACGAATTAATAAGAATCACCTGGAGATAACCGTTCTTTTTAGGGAGATGCTTTGTTTGATTAATTGAAGGGATAATATACCATTTTTATTCAGTTAGGAATCTGAGGTGAAGTAATTACGAATGACACGTAATTCTTATTAGGTACGTATTCAATTTTCCATTAATTTTGTATTTTATTTGATTGTTGAAAATCTATACTAATATTATAAATGCGAAAGTTTGGATGGATGGATGGATGGATGGATGTTTGTTACTCAATTACGCCAGAACGGCTGAACGGATCTGGATGAAATTTGGCACAGATATAGATTATAGTCTGGAATAGCACATAGGCTAATTTTTATCCTGGAAAATTAAATAGTTCCCGCGGGAACCAGAAAACCCGGACGAAGGCGTGGTTTGATCAGCTAGTACAATTTATTTACAATTTATTGTAACACTACTTTACAATTATTGTCAGTCTGTCACCAGATGAGACAATTTTACTAAATTTCTAATAAGCTCATCTTTTCAGCTAAGTAATTCAACATAATCTGTGAATGAATGTGTATAACACCACACTATATCTTTAGAGGCGATTTTTAGGGTTTCGTAGCCAAATTTGGCAAAAACAGAACCCTTATAGATTCGTCATGTCTGTCTGTCTGTCTGTCCGTCCGTATGTCACAGCCACTTTTTTCCGAAACTATAAGAACTATACTGTTGAAACTTGATAAGTAGATGTATTCTGTGAACCGCATTAAGATTTTCTTACAAAAATAGAAAAAAACAATAAATTTTGGGGGTTCCCCATACTTAGAACTGAAACTCAAAAATTTTTTTTTCATCTAACCCATACGTGTGGGTATCTATGGATAGGTCTTCAAAAATGATATTTTTTTTTTTTTTTTTTAATTGGTGATAGGCTTGCGCTTGACGACAATCATGCTTAGTGCAAAGCAATGATGAGGTCTAGGTTGGAACGCGCTTGCCTAGAAGATGCCTATTCACTCTTGCCTTGAAGGTACTTAAGTTATAAGTGGCAGGAAACACGTGCGCTGGGAGGGTGTTCCATACCCTAGCGGTTCGTATCAGATATTGAGGTTTCTAATATCATTTTTTTCTAAACTGAATAGTTTGCGCGAGAGACACTTCCAAAGTGGTAAAATATGTATCCCCCCCCCCCTGTAACTTCTAAAATAAGAGAATGATAAAACTAAAAAAATATATGATGTACATTACCATGCAAACTTCCACGGAAAATTGGTTTGAACGAGATCTAGTAAGTAGTATTTTTTTAAATAATTTAAAACTTACTACAGGTTTGTACGGAACCCTCGGTGCGCGAGTCCGACTCGCACTTGGCCGGTTTTTTTTATAAAACGTGCTTGATATTATATTCAGATTATTCACGGTTCAAGATTTTCGTCTAGACACCGTTTTTCACCGTTAAATTGATAATGTATATGAAATGCCAAATCACCGCGACAGTCATAATCTTTTCACCATTTTTGTGGCGAAGAACCGAGTCAGTCCCGCAATTAGGTTCGCCTCGTTTATCCGAGATCCAAACCTAATGAGCCACGTATACGGTTTAGTGCACTCACAGGATTAAAATTACAGACTCAACCACCTCTGAACCTGACATACCTCACTCTCATATGGCCACGATCACACTTCTAAGTTTTACTCACATAGGGCACTAACTTACGAAGTGTAAACAGACTTGTAAGTCGTGCATCCTTTGCGTGTTGCGATCTTGCAGAACTTTTAGCTTTTAGATTAATGTAGATTTGACATTTGAACTTTGAATTTGACATTTTTTTTGCTTAATTTGACGTAAAGGCCTCATTATGACTTTTTGTTATCAAATAAATATTATAAATGCGAAAGTATCCGAAAGTAGCGAAAGTATAAGTAAGAATACTTCTTATCCCGGAAAATTAAAGAGTTCCCGCGGGAACCGAAAAACCTCAATCCACGCGGACGAAGTCGCGGGCATCAGCTAGTAATTATATAAGACTAGCTGATGCCCGCGACTTCGTCCGCGTGAATTGAGGTTTTTCGGTTCCCGCGGGAACTCTTTAATTTTCCGGGATAAAAAGTAGCCTATGTGCTATTCCAGACTATAATCTATCTCTGTGCCAAATTTCATCCAGATCCGTTCATCCGTTGGAGCGTGATTGAGTAACAAACATACATCCATACATCCAAACTTTCGCATTTATAATATTTATTTGATTATAAAATTGTTAAAAAATCCTTTTATGATTTAACTAAGTAGGGTAAGTACGTTAATAACTATAATTTTATAAAATTAAGATATTTGTACTGTGGTAGAATAGGAGCACTTTAATACTGTATTCCACCTCAATTGTACTCTATTCAAAAATAAATAAATTGATTGATTGATTGATAGAATAAATAGTATTTCTGCGTATAATTATTTAGGATGGGAATTTTATTATAAAATGTTATTTCTAAATGCGATTTGAATCATATTTAATATAGTATGATTATAAATGCGAAAGTGTTTGTTTGTTGGTTTGTCCTTCAATCACGCCGCAACGGATAAACGTCTATCCAGACGTGATTTTTGGCATGGGTATAGTCAAGGACCTGGAGAATGACATGGGCTACTTTTTATCCCGGAAAATTAAGAAGTTCCCGCGGGAATAAAAAAAACTTAAACCACGCAGACGAAGTCGCGGGCATCAACTAGTAAAAAATAAATTGCATCTAAGATAATTTTAAGCTTTGTGAGGTAATCCAGAGAATAAGTCTACATGCGAAAGAAGTTTTAACCTAATTTGATAGAGAACGAGTATAGCAGCGTAATGTTAATTTCGCCTTTTGATTAGCCTAACGGATTTACGTGGTAGTTGAAAGTTGTAGAGAATTTACATTCTGAATATGCTTCATCGGCTACCGCGTAATGAGTAGGCTTTTTGCTATGTAATAGACTATAGATAATAAATATAACAAGTAAAATTAGTTACATAAACGAAATCATTGTAGGTAAAAAAGGAGCAAGAAAGTAAGAAATTGTAAGAAAGCATAATATGCATCTGTCTGTCCTTAATAGGTCCTAATCCAAAGACTAATATGGTTATCAGACAGACGGACAGACGACACACTTTCACAGTCCCCTGAAGGGCTAGCATGGGCCGGAGATAAAAAATTTATCCCCCGATTTTATCCACTGACAAGAGATAAAATTAACTTATCCACTTCTCGAGAGGAGAAGTTTATCCCCGTTTGACATTTCACGGGGACTCGGAGGACTATTTATCCACCGTTATTTAGCGTTTTTATTTATTTATTTGGGAATAAAATTTTTATCCTTTCCTCGGGGAGAAAATTGTCTCGGCCCATGCTAGGGGGGCTGGGGCAGTGGAACCAATACAATCTGACATTAAACTTTCTCGTACCTAAATTAAAAATAAAACCGGCCAAGTGCGAGTCGGACTCGCGCACCGAGGGTTCCGTACAAACCTGTAGTAAGTTTTACGATTTATGACGTATTAAAAACAAGACGAAATGAACCGCAAAACTAACTTTGTTTGTAGAGGTTTATTGTTAATATCAAAAAAACTATGCTAGTTAGAGCGTTGGTTTTATTTTTCCTGTAAAATATACATAAGCTTCTATTGACCATAATTATTTCAGATTTTTCAATTGGTAAACTTCGGAGATAAGGGGGGGGGTTTAAATTTTTAATGTTAGTGGCCTAACATTTTAATGATGTTAGGCCACTATTATACACAACTATTCCAAATTTCATGTCGATAGCTTTAATAAGTAGTTACTGAAATAATCGACTGTGACAGACGGACGGACGGACGGGGAAAGTCGCACCATAAGGGTTCCATTTTTACCATTTTGGTACGGAACCCTAATTAAAATCCATATCCATACTACCATATCCTACCATACTAACCTATCCATACTAACATTATAAATGCGAAAGTGTGTTTGTCCGTCTGTCTCTTTGACTGTCTGCTAAGCTTAACGGCCCATCTTTTGAACCGATTTTGATGAAATTTGGTATAGAGATATAGGTTGTATCACGGGGTAGGAGTAGGACACAGGCTACTTTTCTTATCCTGAGTTCTTGCAGGAATACAAAAAACTTAATCCACATGGACGAAGGCGCGGGCACCATCTAGTCTCAAATATATTATAGTACGTCATCGATCATAGTCTATGAATTAATATGAACTAACTGGTGCATTAATTTTACAATTATAACAGCTTACCTACAGAATCTGTAGGTAAAATTAAGATACATAATCCTGGGAGAGCGAACTTGGTCCGAAAATCAAAGTGCTTTGGGCTTGTACCAAGAATTTATGTTAAAAAACCTTTTTAAAAAGCGAAAGGTCACCTAAACCTGTATTTTATGTAAGTACTACATAAAAAAGGGCAAAGATCAAATAGAATAATAGCGTTTTCGTCAATAGATTGCCGCTAAAGCACTTTGATTCGATTCAGAGTGGATCTTATTTAGAGCGATGTTTTCTTTGAGGATATATAGGTTTTTGTCGCAAGGAATCGTATAAAAACCTCGTTTTTACATTGCGTATCATGTGGATTGATCCTTTTCTTTTTGGCTTTACGTTATTCTACTAGGTCGGGCCTGTTTTCTGGCTTAGTCTTGCCTAAATTTTTTGAGTTTATTTGATCTATTTGAGCAGTCCTCAGATGCTTGAATGAAGGCCTCGCACCGGAAAACGCAGTATTGGACGACCCCAAACATTTCGGACGGGTCCTTACCCGTTGAGATGACATTTCATCTCAAGCGAGTAGCTGCGATCCATGCAGACCATCGTCCAGTAGTGGACGGCTATCGGTTGAGATGTCGACGACGTTTTTGCTCTAGATCTAAATCTGATCTTGAATCTTGATGATTTTCGACCGCGATTTCGTCCGCGAGAATTCAGGTGTGTGAATAAACCGGCTAAGTGCGAGGCGGGTTATTCACACACCTGAATTCTCGCGCAATAGAAATACACACTCGGTAAAAATTTCAACTGTCTAGCTATTACGGCTAATGAGATACAGCCCTGTGACAGACAGACGGATGGACGGACAGATAGGCTTAGTAGTAGGCATATATCGTACCGGATAATTATAAAGTTTAGATTACTTGATTACTATTTTAGAAAAGCGTGTTGCATTCCTGCGCTTTTCCGGAAATGTGGCTCGAACTTAGCACGAAAGACGCGCCCAACAATATTGTTTTTAACAAAAGCCGTAATCCGTCACCCCTCACACGGAATCGGTAAGGAATGAGAGGCAAACAATTTAGGACATTTAACGAGGCGGCTCGAAACGTTTCAACGACAAAGGGAAGGAATTCCTAACTCGTAAGCACTGCCTTTGATGTTAGTGCTGTTCCTTTGTATCGTGGTAATGGAGTCACGCGCCAGCTTAAACGTCTCGATTTCTTCTAAACTCGATCTTGTTTGGATATTGAGTGATATCGATCCGAGATTACATGTCAGTTTGGGCGCGGTGATGACGTGTATCAAAATATGTCGTACACATACCCGTATAGTCACTACCAGTATTTAAATAAATGTATATATGATCCTCCTCGACGTATCCGTCAAAGGCAAATCTGTTTAGTGTCGGTTATGTGAGCGGAGGTGACTGGTGAACCCAAATTTGGTTTTTAAGGTCTGGTTGCAGGGCGCGCAATGCAACTGACCCAATGCATAGGTATAGTGGTAGGAGAGTCTTGACCGAGTCTTTTTGTTAATACGCTGGACGTCCAGGTCTTGAAGACGTCGGTCCTCAAAAGCTGAGGCAGTTCGTTCGCTGAGTTCGTGAGGACTAATAAATGTACGATAGGTCACAGTCGTAAAGTCTGTAACGAGTGAGTCTTCTATGACGTATGGCAACAGATGGTACTGAGAATTGACCTCCTCAAAAGTCGCTCTGGAAGTCGATAAGAAGATAAGCAAGTTAAAATGGCAGTGGGCAGGTCATCCTCTGTCGTCATTTCACCCTGTGCGTGGTGGCACGCTCTCTGAAAATGTCATAGCTCTAGTTTTAGATGGTACGTGAATAGTGAGGGCAACGCTTTCTTGGAAACAACGTCATCTTGTTCCAGAAGCCAATGTTACGGTTATGTCATTGGATGCTACTACGTACTACGGCTACTGCGCGGCATACACATCGTAAGCTACGATTCGTAGCAACATGCTACGATGCCAGGCTACGATTCGTAGCCACATGCTACGGCACGAGGCTACTATTCGTAGTTACATGCTACGATGCGAGGCTACGATGTGATGAAACTATCCATTTTACTAGTTCTCTATTTCGATGACACTATCCTAGGAAATTAGAGTTTAACCAATTCGGAGCAACACTTACGAGTATAACACGATCGAAAGTGAACGACCAGGAAAGTTTAATATTATTTATGTAGGCACACGCACTTAGCCAGTTTCAATATAGGTACCTACTTAGCTGATAGCAGTTTTTAACTGACTATTTACTTACAATATGGTGATAAATTGGAGATTTAAGATTACCTATAGTTGCAACAGTATCTGCTGGGAAGTTTAGTTCTATTACTATACAGGCAACATTAATTGCCTGGAATCGCTAGGACTCTGTCGACGGTGATCGTTACATTCTTGGACTTACAATAAATATTACATATATCGTTCATATATACCCATTGACTTACCAATACCTTAGACGCACCATCGAAACGCATACATTGTGCACAAATAGATATTGTGAACAATTTTCGCCTCAGCCGCGCATGAGTACACTAGGCGACAAAATGTCGTATGTGTCGAATTGTTATTACAAAATTGAACCCTAAATGTAAATATATATGGTTGGTTTTTGTGAACTTTTTGGTGTCTCAGTCTATATTATCTATAGCTGTGTTTGTATAAGCGATTGTGGACGCTTTTTCAGTATTAATTTGTAGGTAATGTTGTATCCTTAGTTGGTAAATCGATGTATATACCTTTTATTTGGAAATCAAGCCTCGTATTCACTAGGAGAAAAATGTACCGTAACACGTGTCGGAAGAGATGTCGTGCGACGCGATGTTGGGCGATGTCGAGTGACGTCACCAGACATCCTGTCTCGTGACTTTGCCTATTATTGCATGTTGCATACTAAAATTCTACATCAATGGCATGTTAGTTTTTAGTGAGAAGACTAAAAAGGACAAAACCCTTTGAGTTAGTGCATAGTGACTAGTGATAATGTAGTGAAGTGCTGCCTGTAAGATACATGAACAAAGTGTCTATTTGCAACAAGAGTAAGATACGTCATTGGACAATTTCTTAGTACATAAGATAATAATTATAAGATTAGGTTAAAGTAAAATTACTTATTTGTCAAATAGTTTTGCTAGATTGTAATTATATTGAGCACCCTTCATTGGTACTCAATAATAGAAAAAAAATGGCATGACGCCCGACTTTTCTAGCGACACATGTCGTGGGACATATTTTGTCTCCTAGTGAAAGAATGCGAGGCTTTAAATCCAATACCATGAGAAGATTGAAGTTGAGAGTTAGAGACACCAACCTCGTTATATTTTTTAATTTTATTTTATTCCACTACAAGTTAGTCCTTGACTGCGATCTCACCTAATGGTAAGTGATGATGCAGTCTTAGCGGGCTAACTCGTAAGGGGTACGGCAGTTATATTAAACCCATATCCCTATCGGTTTCTACATGGCATCGTGCCGGAACGCTAAATCGCTTGGCGGTACGTATTTGCCGGTGGTAACTAGCCACGGCCGAAGCCAGACCAGACCATAGTAAATTATAAATTCCCAAATGGACCCTTCTGGGTATCGAACCCGGGACCTCCCGCAAAAAGACCATAGCGCTCACCATTGCACCAGGGAGGTTGTCGTCATTATGCGGCATACATATCATATTCTGGAAAAAAATACAAAAGTGCCATTTTGCGCTCCCTTTAAAAGGCCGCACTTGACATTTATTTCTTTTTTATTTTTCGTAATCTGCGAATTTAATATAGCCAGATGTAAAAATCTAATGTCAGAAAAAATGAGTTGACTGTATAATTCAAAGGCGAGGGAAGTGGAATACATATTTAAATTTCGAATATTAACGCTTTCGAAATGTTCTAAGCATTAACTCCGTATATTATTTTACGAAACCGGTTGAAATTTAGACTTTGTTCGTTCGGGATAACGTGCAATTTAGTTAAAATACTAAAACAGTAGCCAAACATTATTCATTGTAGCGTGTCAAGCGTCGTATGTGTCATCACAAACTTCAGGCAATTAAAAGAAGTCCTTAGAAGTCTGCAATTTTATGAGGGATTTGTGTATTTTGCTTTAATTGACATGTGATTAGTTCAGACCAATGGTCTTTCGTATACTGCTCCTGAAAAGTCAAATTTCTGAACTTTCAATCCTTGGCATATAGATCGTAAGCTCATACTTCCATACTAATATTATTATAAATGCAAAAGTGTGTCTGCCTGTCTGTCTGTCGGTCTGCTACGCTTTAACGGGTCATCTTTTCAACCGATTTTGATGAAATATGGTACAGGCATAGGATAAAAAAGAAACTCTCAGGCATGAACGTTTCCTCATAATGGTTTTCTTCTCGGCTAAGACGAGTAATATTTACTTGAAATGTCTACGAAAAGATAGAGGTGCGTGCTCGAGATTTCAGCGGTTGGAATTAAAAAATTCAAACTATAACGAGCAACAAAAACGCACTTTTCAGAATACAGCGTTCGATAATGTACAGATCGCGCGCGAGTTGAATATAGAGTAATTAATGTATGTGTCACCATACATTTACACCCACCACCACCATACATTCAACTCGCGCGCGAACTATAAGTCTTAAGTCATAAATAAATAAGTCATAAATATTTATTCAATTTAGGTAGGTACACTACACTTATTGACGTCCAGTTACATAAAAACATGATGGTGATAATCAGTTACGGTATCTTAAAACTAAAGCTACGAGGGTTCCAAACGCGCCCTGGTCTGAGAAGAGCCCACAACAAACTCAGCCGGGTTTTTTTTTTCATTATCACCATCTCACCGACACCGTTCATGAGTTCTTGCAGGATAATATTAATTATAATAATTAGATTAATTATAAGTAAACTAAATTTACATTATACAGTAAAGTTTCGTCGTCTGAGGAATTACTTTTGGGGTCCACTAGCTTCCTTTCCTAGACTATTATGTAACTATAATATTAATGATTCTCTGTATAATGATTATTACTGGCATAAATCTCGTTTACTTTTAGATATAGTTTGACATTAATAATTTTGTGTAAAATAATAACATGTATCTTTAAAATTCAATATTGACATTTTATTAGCAATAAGATCTAATGCCATATTATAACTATTTCATTATATTAAAGCTTCTATTTATATTTCAGGGATAATTATATGATTTATTCTTATTATGTAACTGTAATTAATAATGATGTATGGTACTGTGTTGTGTTGAAATAATAAATTAATTGCATCACGTAGGTAATAATAAATAGAATAATATTATTATGCTGTGAATAGCTAATGATTGCACGCCATGTTTGGTAGTACACTGTTTCCAAAAATATTGTAAGAACTCTACACGTGTATTTTTGCAATAAAGAAATATCTTATCTTATCTTATCTTATCACAAATCATCTTAACTAAGGAACTATCAGAGCCATTAGAGCAAATTATTGCCAAGCTTCCTTGTCATTTATGTAATCCTTCACATGGTAATAAGATTTTTCAATGAGTTTACGTTTTACATTAACTTTGAACTTATTCAGAGACATCTTCAACATGTCTTCTGGGAGCTTATTGTAGAAGCGGACACTGTTTCCAACAAATGAATTGCTAGTTTTACTAAGCCTAGAAGCAGACATTACAAGTTTATTTTTATTTCTAGTATTGACATTATGACACTCACTTTTCTTCTTGAATTTATCAATGTGCTTATGCACTTATACTAAATTTTCAAATATATTTTGGTTGTGCACTGTATAGATATACTCCTACCTACAAGTTGGACTTTGAAAGGAAACGTAATCTGGGATCGATATCACTTGATAGCTATCGGAGTTTAGTAGGAGTTGAGACGTTTAGCCGGCGCATGACTTCATTACCGAGATACAAAGGCAATGCACTAGCCTCAAAGGCACTACTTAAAGTTAGGATTTCCTTCTCTTTGTCGTTGAAACATTTTGAGCCGGCTCGTTAAGTGTCCTAAATTGTTTGCTTCGAGTTACTTAATGTTTCTATGCGATGAGCAAGGGATTATGGGTTGCGTTTATTCAATTAACTTTCGTCTTTAATTTAGTTTTAATTAAGCTTAATTAGCACAGCCAAGTCATTTAGCGTTCCGGTACTAGCCGCGTGGGAAACCGATTAGGGGATATGCAGCCAGAATTGTTATTTATACCACGCAGACATGACTTGTAAAATATCGAAGATGATAAAAATAATTTTATATTACCTGAATGTTTTTTTTACTAAAAATATTCAGGTAAGTTTTTAAAAGTAAGTTTGACAACAAAAAATCATAAATAAACAATAAATAATTACTCAAGGATAGTATAGGTACGGTATCAAAATGGAATAGAGACTGTATAGAGAAAATGTCATTCTATTTGATATAGGTATAATAGAAGACGTATTTCACAAGGGGTATCAATGATGGAGTAACAGAACGCAGTCTCACAAGTGAACGATATGTCAGGCGACTTAAGAAAATCGGGGCTTTTATTTTGGTTTAGCGGAAAAGCCTATCTTGAGAGAGTAAAATTTGCTTCAAACGGACTGTTTTGATTGTTAATAGATGTAGTTGACTTAAAAAAATACCTAATAACAAAATAAATATATCTTTTCAGAAACTACTTACGTAATGAGATATTTAACTAACAAGCTCATCATACTAAATTATTTTTGCCAAGGATAATATTTTACATAACGTTTTTTGTCATCTCATAAAATCGATAAACATATTATAAATGCGAAAGCGTGTCCGTCTCTCCGTTTGCAAAAATAGTAACGAACCGAATCAACGCCACTTGCACTCGCAAGTGCCCAGTAGGTATGTGTCCCATATTTAAGGGATATTTAAAAGAAAATATGTTTATACTACACCCGCTCGGAAAGTACCCTCTTGCTTTTGTCAAAACGAGGTAGAAAGTACGTCATTGCTACAAACCAAATATGCGGGAGGAAAAGATGTATGAAATTTCATTTCTAACGTGCTAAGCGGGGAGAAAACTGTATGAAAATCCATTTCTAACGCGCTGTTGTTTTTTAATTTTAAGTAAATAATATGGTATGGACGTTGAGAATTTGGATGTCTTACCTTATGGAAATATAATATTAGAAGCAGCTTCACCATATTTGACATAGAAAAGTCAAATAATATGGTGAATGTCGATTATTGATATCGATAGTCGATATCGATATCCGATATTAATAGTCGATATCGATATCGATGTCGATTGTCGGTATCGATGTCGATTGTCGGTATCGATGTCGATTGTCGGTATCGATGTCGATTGTCGATATCGATGTCGATTGTCGATATCGAAATCTATATTGAAATAATCCTCAAAATGTAGTCTAGTTGTGATAGTGAAGCTTCGAATGAAGCGACTCATATAGTTAAGATAGAACGTCATTTTTTTTTTTAATTTTTTTTTTTTAATTTTTTGAAAACAATACATTAGAAATTAAAGCTAGCTAGCCTAACCCAATTAATTAAGGACTATTAACTATTATTAACTATTAACCTAAACCTTTTTTTTTTTTCTTTTTTTTTTCCTTTTTTTTTTCTTTTTTTTTTCTTTTTGTTTTTCTTTTTTTTTTTGTTTTTTTTTTTTCGTTTTTTTTTTTTGTGATATTTTTGTTTTTTTTTTTTTATGTTTCTGTATTTTGAATATGGGTTTGTAAAATTGCCTGAAATAAAAAATATTTATTTTATTTATTATTTTAAACCTTTGTAAGTTCGTTTAATCACTAATTATCGCTTATTTTCCTCGCAGGTGTAGTATAAAGCACTATGTATCACTCGGTAGAGAGTACGATTCCTACCTCGCGTGTATTGCGGCCCTTCGGCTACGCCTCGGGCTACACCCACACCCCAAACTACACCCTCGATAGTAATCGGTCACTTTCTCCCCTCGGTGAACAATGTACTATTTTACACAGGCCTTCGTTCGGCTCAATTATTAAGCGAATTTAAGCATCAGAAACTTTTCCCAACGGAGTAAATCAGATCGGACACATTGACTTGCAAATTCGTCTAACCCCCATTTAAATGGTTCAGTTCTTCGAGTTCTTCGTTCTAACTTCCAGAGTCACTTTGTATAACAAGTCGAATTTTTTTGCTACGACCTTTACTTGAAAACTGAAACTCAAAGTATATTTATTCAAAATTGTTACCTACACAGTACGTACACTTTCTGAACGTAACGTTTTTTTTTTTAAAATGTGTTCCTTCCTTTTTTCCTCCGACATGGCGATCGGAGACTGTTCTAGGTCGGTACAATGAATGGCATTTTTTTTTTTACCTTTTTTTTTTGCTATAAAATGTTGTTACTTACTGCACACGTGCGTACAGTTCGTCCTTACAGAACGTCACGTTTACAAAGTATGGGAAGTGATGGTGATAATTAAGCCTCTGTCATAGCGTAAAATCGGCAAAATCGGATCTCGTGAACTCACTGCGTCTTAATCACGGTATCCTTTTAGTTTACTAAAGCTACGAGGGTCTCAATCTATACTAATATTATAAAAAAGCGAAAGTTTCGATAGATGGATTAGATGGATGTTTGTAATTTAATCACGCCAGATAAGCTGAACGGATCTGGATGAAATTTGGTACAGTAGATTATAGTCTGGAATAACACATAGGCTACTTTTTATCCCGGAAAATTAAGTTCCCAGAGGGAATCAAAACAACCTCAACTCACGTGGCCAAAGTCGCGGGCATCAGCTAGTCTGTAATAAATAATTAACATTCTGATTGTTTACTTTTAAGCTTTACAACTTTTACTGAGAATCTACCGTAATGTAAAATAGTTTCTGTGATTGCGTGTGGATGTATTATGTTCATCTTCATTCGTTGCTTATAATTTACATTGGTTTAGCGTTTAGCTGTGAAAAGATAAATTTAAGGAAAAAGTATTAATAAACAAAATGATTTTGTATTTGAAAGAAGAAAAGAAAGATATAAAGCGTTACCATCATGTAACTTTTTAGATTGTTTCGACTATAATATTCAACTTCTCAGTCATACCAGTTTTCAAAAGCAATAAACAAAACCGTTATTTGCAGATACGTAACATTGATAAGGAAGGAAGTACCGAATACCGCCTGAAACCCGGTAATTTCCCGTTTCCCCAAAGAAAATTGGGTAGGTATACGACTTTAGATAGGATCTGTCCCTTACGCATATGGAACCAAACTTCTATTGCCAATGTTTTTCAACGCTCTACACGAATACTTTCGAGTTTATCTCGAAAGTTACTGGTTTGATTGAGTCGCTCAAAGTTGTGAGTGAGTCCTATGCTTCCTATTTACTTTTTCTTACAAGCCATATTTATGTTTATTGATTATATTTTACGGAGTTGTTTATTATCGTAAAATATATCGAGTGAAATGTATCTTTTAGATGATGCCCGGGGGATCTCTTTAATTTTCCGGGATAAAAAGTAGCCTATATCCTTCCCCGGGATACAAACTATCCCTATACCAAATTTCATTAAAATCTGTTGAACAGATGGGCCGTGAAAGTGTAGCAGACAGACAGACAGACACACTTTTGCATTTATAATATTACTAGTATGGATATGTCAGTGATTGTAGCAGGGTTAACGAAAAGATACTTATAACGTAAAAAGTGTGAAATTATAGTCTCAAGTGTAAATTCATGTAGGAACAATAATAATGATTGGCGAGTCCAAATGTTGCGATAACACAAGATTGTTTTTGATTGCAGGAAAGGTTTGCGCTAGACGACAATCATGCCTATTTAGGCAGTGATGTGATGGCGTCTAGGTAAGAGCGCTTGCCTAGAAGATACCTATTCACCCTTACATTAATCTATGGAACTATGTTTTTCAGTCCTCAGAATTGTCATAAAAACTTCGTTGGAAATAAAAATCAAGTTGCTATCTACTGTCACCAACAAATATAACACAGCTCTTTATGATCAGAAGCGATAAAAGGGTGTGCTCTTGCCATGAATAATATTATGTCCACGGCTGCACGCTACTCGCACAACGATCGTCCACGCGCTGTTGGACCGCTCGTGACCAGAATAAGGCTTTATCTTGTAAGGTGGACTTAGATTTATAAAATTCCTGCCCTCTATCAAACGAAGGGGTTGGATACTCATATCTAGTGCTCAATTTAAGCCGCACTGCTGTCAATAAATTGGTTTGAAAATGGTGTTACTTCAATTCGACTCGTTTTATTGTCCGATTATTTATGGTGTGTTTACGCAAAACTTTCTATCGATGAATTGACTTTAGGAATAATTATTGTCTTGTTAACAACAAGAGGTGAAGGTCTGATTAATAATCTTTGGAGATAAAGAGTTCTTCAACAACCAATATCTAATCATTCTTATGGCTGAATTAGTGTAAGACATACTATTACAGCTATTTTATGGTAAAACTTTAGAAAACAATATTATGGTTTCATCCACGTATTTTAATTATTTCCTCGATGTACCTAGCCCTTATCATGAAAGATATTCTATTGAAATTATTTCTACTCTACTTCAGTTAAAAATAACACTCAAGTTCAAGTAAAAGCTTATCTTCCATGAATAAAGATTAATTTTTGATATTTTATTTCCTGAAAATGGCGAAGTCTGCCATTTTCGATTACTAGGAAATGTTTGCGGAAGTAAATGGAAGCTTGGAGTGTTGTCAAGAACAACCCTCGAAGCTGTTAGAAGACTACAATAAAATTGTCGATTGCACTTCACAATTTGCACTTGTAACTACCTACCTACCTAAGTAAACATTTTTATTAATATTGTCGAGCCGTACCCGGGTTAAAACCCGCTGCGATCTTAGACTGATAATCACTTACCATCAGGTGAGATTGCATTCAAAGGTGGTAGTGTGGTGGTGGCATTATAGTGGAATTAAAGAACATATTTTCCTCGTCGTCGTTATATGACCTCGTCCGCGTGGAATAAGTTTTTTTAATTCCCACGCGAACTCCTTAATTTTATAAATTAATAATTCATGATAAAAAGGATAAAAATAGCCTAATGTCACTCTCCAGGTCCTCAACTATATCCATGCAAAAAATTACGTCTGTTGTGGCGTGATTGAAGGACAAACCAACAAACAAACGCACTTTCGCATCTATATCTATATCTATCTATACTTATAATAAAACTGTAACAGGTCCAATTCTGTACATTGAAAATATTTTGAAAATTTTTTTTGGAGGGCACTCATTATTCGAATCTGAAGCCAAATCTGTAATTTTTTTCATTTTTGTCTGTCTGTCTGTCTGTCTGTCTGTCTGTCTGTCTGTATCTTGGCCGCGCATCACGCCGAAACTACTGAATGAATTCAAACGAAACTTGGCACGATTTGAGCCTATACTACGAGGTAGGACATAGGATACTTTTTATCCCGAAATTCTACCCCTGAAGGGGTGAAATAGGGGATGAAAGTTTGTATGAAAGTCCTAATTTTTTCAAGTTATAGCCATGAAACTTGATATATGAGCTGCGGGTTGAAAATGGAGACATACGTGTTTCACAGTTTTTGAAAATTCGACCCCCAAAAGGGTGAAATAGGGGATGAAAGTTGGTATGAAAGTCCTTCGTTTCTCAAGATGTTTTACAAGTTATATCAACGAAACTTTTTATTTTGGCTAACGGTAAAAAATAAAGAAGCACGTGTGTCACAGTGTTTCAAAATTCCACCCCTAAGGGGGTGAAATAGGGGGTGAAAGTTTGTATGAAAGTCCGTCATTTTTCAAGTTATATCTATTAAACTTGGTATACAAGCTACTGGTTGAAAATGAAGAAATAATTGTTTCACAGTTTTTGTAAATTTTACCCCCGAAGGGGTGAAATAGGGGTTGAAAGTTTGTATGAAAGTCCTTCATTTCTCAAGTTATATCGATGAAACTTGGTATACAACCTACCGGTTAAAAATGAAGAAATACGTGTTTCACAGTTTTCGTAAATTTTACCTCCGAAGGGGTGAAATAGGGGTTGAAAGTTTGTATGAAAGTCCTTCATTTCTCAAGTTATATCCATGAAACTTGGTATATGAGCAGCGGGTTAGAAATGAAAACATACGTGTTTCACAATTTTTCAAAATTCCACCCCCAAAGGGGTGAAATAGAGGTTGAAAGTTTGTATAAAAGTCCGTCATTTCTCAAGTTATTTCGATGAAACTTGGTATATCCACGCGGACGAAGTCGCGGGCATCAGCTAGTTTATAATATTAGTATGATTTATTTAAAGAACAGGGTTTCCCGTTCTCACTAGGTATCTACGCTTGCTTGTAACAGGCATTTTGTTTTAATACCCTAATTCCACAATGTTTTTTGAAATTATAATGTAAGCTAAATATGCTGTTAAAAGCCGCTCTACATTACTCGTCACGTACAACAAAAATATTTCCTGTGGCAGCACAGTATCACATACAGTATGTTATAGTCAACTGTTTACAAATTTTTTTATATTTACGGACACGATGCGTTACAAATTCAAATGTGTTTTATTCCATTAAACGCTTCGTTTTTATACGACCATAATATTATTATAAAGCTCAATTTAGCATCATTTTAACTATCTAGCTCTCATATTCCGTACGTAATAAGGGTGTGTGCATTGGGGTAATTGGGTTGGTTGATTAATTCTAAGAGGAAAGTACCTATTAATGATTATTTCATGATTCCTGCCATCTGCCAGCCTCTATTGAGTCTAGGGCTGTGTTCCGAAATACACTGCGAGCACTGTAAGGTGTGACGTCACTTTAGTACACTGCGAAGCCGTTCCTTTATAGTTAGGTATACTGGGTACTGCTTAAAACGGAACGCTGTCAGCACTGAGACAAACACTGAGAGCACCTTACCTCGAAAACGCCAGTGCTCACAGTACAAAGATGGCGTCGATTAATGACGTCACATATTTCCCTAGGATACTGCAGCAGTTTACTGTCAGTTATAACGGAACGAATTTCTCCACAGTAAAGAGCACTGAACAGTGCTCGCAGTCTATAACGGAACACAGCCCAGATGTATAGACTGCTTACTGCTGGATATAGGTATTTTAGAGAGAGCACCTCTGCACACGATCCTCTGTCTTCCTCACCCACTCACTAATGCCTCAGCAGGCTGCTGGTTATCCTACCCTGTGCTTGCCGGGACGGGACACGACGTTATTCATACCCTGAAGGAGTCTTCCACAACAACAGTGATATGATTGATCTGCCCACGAACGCGTCAGTTGTACGTCCTTCTAGTGGTTCCTACTATCCTACTGTGTTTGTTTGTTGCTAAGTTGGTTTGTTTGCTTGTCCCTCAATCATGCCGCAATAGAGCGGGTCACGGTTCAACGCGATTTGCGTGGATATAGCGAGTCACATATCATAGGCTACTTTTTATGCTGGAAAATCTAAAAGTTCCCGTGGGACCTAAATCCTAAATAAATGGGATGAAGTAGCGGGCATCACCTAGTTAACCAGGTTCTTGTATTTATTGTACGGATTGTTTGAATTACAAACTATACCCACGACTTGTACACGATATTCGAATTATTCTACCACAAAATTGAGATACAGAGACCTTGATTTAACAAAACAAAATTTAACCCAGTCACGACTAGATAAATCAAATTCGCAGCCAGCAATATTTGCCTACGAACACGCCTAATGACTTGTAAATAAGCAGTCGTCATTAATAACCCGCTGCCTTGCGCAGCTCCTTCCAGCAATTACTTACCTACCTACTTCGACCCGGACGCGTTGTGTACAACTTAGAGATACGTTAGGAATATGGATATTGGGGATGTATGCAAAGGAGTCTTCGCGCACGGCTCATTTGTGAAAGCCAACTGTGAAGTTTCTTAAAAAGCTTCAAATTGAAATGGATGGATCAGCAATACCTAACCCAAAACAGTTACAGACAATATTTTTTTCATATTTTGAAATAAACTTTAAGAAGCTACTTCTCATAAGTACCTCAGAAGAACTTTAAACAATTACTTATTAGATACCAAAATGCTGGCTTTATTTCCGCGCTAATAATAGTAATACTTCTTTGGGCAAAAAAAAAGAAAATCGGAATCATACCGGACATAATATAATGTATATCTTTGAAATTAGCGTATTCGTAATCAGCCATCCCATTCTCGACTTCACACGACTCACAATTGCTTCTTTCAAATCAATAATCATGAGAAAAATAAATAGAGAATTAAATACAGGTGGAGATAGTGGAAAGGTGGAGGAGGTTGTCATTAATTGTGATGCCTTTAAAACGTTATATATATTATATTGAAATTAGTTGACGTAGTTTTCTAGATAATGCTTTTTCAAACCGCACCGTAGCTCGAAAAGCCCGTGACCCGTTGAAGTCCGACGGTGCTGAAATGGTGACCTCGGCATCCGCACTGGAAAGAGCAAAGTTGTCACAGCCCCCACTAGGTGTATGGACGATATCAACTGAGTCCTATATCCACTTACTCAGCAAGTGGACTTCTATCGGTTAGCGACAACAAAAACTTAGGTACCTTCTTATTTTGTGGCTGAGGTCTGGTTCTTATCAGAGCCTTCAGATATATAGAGATACCCCTGTTAAGTCGCTTCGATAGTTGTAAACGTAATACATCGTAACATTTGCTATTTAACCGCGCTTACATTTTACGGGCGGCGGCAAATAAATAACAAATCGGACAGATTTATCGCCGTTTAACGCGAGTTACGCGAGCAATTATGCGTTAGCACGAAAATTAAAAGTTGTCGGTATTACAATTGCATAATATTATCCGGAGCTATAATCAGGTGGAAATGTCTTAAACTTTAAAAACCTTGTGGCATTGCAAATTATGATTTTTAATCGTGTCGTCGCGTCATGTCACGTACCCATTATTTGTTTACAAATACGAGTATGAATAAAATTATTCAATAACTGAATCACAATATTTAGATTTATTAGGTAGATGTTTGCTTCTTTTCTAATAAATATTTCAAATTAGTACAAGTTTTCACCTAGAAATAAAGATGTTACCTACAAAAAATGCCAAAAGTACAAGCTCCGATTAGAAAAACACATAGGCCAACACGAATGGCCTTAAAATATGGCACGTACAAGAACAATACGAGAGAAATGATAATAATCTAGGTATTAAGAAAGGGGTCGAAAAATGTTTTCCTGGGTGTACCGCCTACAAAGATCAAAATTATCAACTCCTTTCATCTGATTATGGCTGAAATACCGATGGCAAAGGGAAATAAGTAAAAATGCCCGCGTGAAACAGTTGCAAGAATGTTAGCTGCATTTCAGCGCGTAACAGCCAGTCCGATCCTTTTCGCAAAAAATGAGCAAACCTACTGTCTAAGGGTGTGTTCAAACATAAAGAGGTAATCGTGTGCGGCTGCGGCGCGCCGGATGACCGTCCAATGTAGTAGCTGATGCCCGCGACTTCGTCCGCTTGGATTCAGATTTCCCGTGGGAACTCCTTAATTTTCCGGGATAAAAAAGTAGCCTATGTCACTCTCCAGGTCCTCAACTATACTCATGCCAAAAATCAGGTCGATCCGTTGCTCCGTTGCGGCGTGATTGAAGGACAAACCAACAAACAAACACAATTTCGCATTGTATACGAGTAGATATACTGTACTAAACGTTATGAAAATAAACGATGAAAAAATAATAATAAAATTTGACTTCCATATAAATCGCGTGCTGGAATGTGAAGGCATTCGCAGCATTTGCCGCAATTAATGATTTGCGGTCAGCGCGCCACAAATTACACGTAGTTGCATTTCTGTATCATTATAGCTGAAATTTATATTTGGACAATCAATTCATAATTTAAAATAAAATAAGTCTGAACATAATTTTTTTTTTTTTTTATTTATTGTAGATCATTTTATTTAATTACAACTAGGAAATAAACAAACTATAAATGAAATCTAAATTAAAACTAATATTACAAACACTATGAAATTAAAACTAAGTAAAATAAATTAAATTAAATCTAAAACCTCATCGAGACCACCGCAGCGAGGCATTGTACCCAAGATGCTGGCAGTATATATATATAAACTAGTATGGCGCGTGGTTGCGCGGCCCGCTGCAGCGGACCGCGTAGTGGACCGCGTGGACCACTGTCTACTTACTCGCTGTCCTACTATCCTGCCCCCCGATTATGTAAGAATGGCCGATCAAATCGTAAAAGTTCGGCGTCAAAGTAAAATAAACCACAACAGCATTAAATTATAGCTCAATTTCGAAACACGAAATTGAGCTTTAATTCAATGCTGTTATGGTTTATTTTACTTTGACGCCGAACTTTTACGATTTGATCGACAATTCTTACATAATTTGGCAGTTATTTACCGTCTACGTGTTCTGATCTGAACCACACACTGCTATGTTAGTGAGCACAGTGGAAGCGCCAGCACGCCAAGCGTCCGACGTGAAAGAAAATTCTCATAAAGGAAAAACATAAAACAAAGACCACCAACCCCCCGCCCCTCCCTTTTTGTTTGAGCAGCCCCTAAGTAGGTACCTATCTTTAATACCCTGAGTGTGCTCCTCACCCATCATCCGAACCTTCGATCATCATCTCTCTCCATATTTTTTCTCCGAACCATTCGTCAAAATGAGAATTCTTCCATAAAAACAAATCTTGAAAAGGAACCGTAGTCTTGCATAGTTCTACACTAATTGTAGCCTCTTCAATATTCGCCATACATTTTCTATGGAAAATAAATTCCGCCATCTTGAATTTTTTTTCCTGTTCATCAAGTAGACCTTCATGTTCTGATCATCTTTTGCCAAGAAACCATTCTTCCATCTTTTATACTCTCCGAGATAGACACCGACGAAATTTGTATGGCTGCCATCTTAAATCCGCCATTTTGAAATTTTTTTTCAGCTCACTGTCAATTGGATGAAGTTTCGAGTGACATTTGTTCGAGCACCCCCCACCTATCTTCAATACCCTTTTCTATGGAAAAATAAATTCCGCCATCTTGAATTTTTTTCCTGTTCATCAAGTAGACCCTCATGTCCTGATCATCTTTTGCCAAGAAACCACTCTTCCATCTTTTATACTCTCCGAGATAGACAACGTCGAAATTTGTATGGCGGCCATCTTAAATCCGCCATTTTGAAATTTTTTTCAGCTCACTGTCAATCGGATGAAGTTTCGAGTGACATTTGGTCGAGCACCCCCCACCTATCTTCGATACCCTGGCTGGTGCTCTTCATCCGTCTTCGAAATCCTCAATCATCAGCTCTCTCTGTATTTTTCCTCTTAATGAATTTTTGTCTTCTATACGAAACGTTGAGTGAAAAAAAAAATGTTCATACAAAATTTTACAGGAGAGGTGATCAATCAGTGAATCAGCACGAGCAGCTATATATATATTAACTAGTATGGCGCGTGGCTGCGCGGCCCGCTAAAGCGGACCGCGTAGTGGAGCGCGTGGTCCACTGTCTACTTACTCGCTGTCCTACTATCCTGCCCCCCGATTATGTAAGAATGGCCGATCAAATCGTCAAAGTTCGGCGTCAAAGTAAAATAAACCATAACAGCATTAAATTAGAGCTCAATTTCGAAACACGAAATTGAGCTCTAATTTAATGCTGTTATGGTTTATTTTACTTTGACGCCGAACTTTGACGATTTGATCGACAATTCTTACATAATCGGGCAGCTGGTTTACTGTCTACGTGTTCTGATCTGAACAACACACTGCTATGCTAGTGAGCACAGTGGAAGCGCCAGCACGCCAAGCGTCCGACGTAAAAGAAAATTCTCATAAAGGAAAAACATAAAACAAAGACCATCAACCCCCCGCCCCTCCCTTTTTGTTTGAGCAGCCCCTAAGTAGGTACCTATCTTTAATACCCTGACCGTGCTCCTCACCCATCATCCGAACCTTCGATCATCATCTCTCTCCATATTTTTTTCTCCGAACCATTCGTCAAAATGAGATTTCTTCCACAAAAACAAATCTTGAAAAGGAACCGTAGTCTTGCATAGTTCTACACTTGTAGCCTCTTCAATATTCGCCATATATTTTCTATGGAAAAATAAATTCCGCCATCTTGAATTTTTTCCTGTTCATCAAGTAGGTAGACCTTCATGTTCTGATCATCTTTTGCCTTGCTTGGTTTCTTGAAACCACTCTTCCATCTTTTATACTCTCCGTGATAGACACCGACGAAATTTGTATGGCGGCCATCTTAAGTCCGCCATTTTGAAAATTTTTTCAGCTCACTTTCAATTGGATGAAGTTTCGAGTGACATTTGGTCGAGCACCCCCACCTATCTTCAATACCCTTTTCTATGGAAAAATAAATTCCGCCATCTTGAATTTTTTTCCTGTTCATCAAGTAGACACTCATGTCCTGATCATCTTTTGCCAAGAAACCACTCTTCCATCTTTTATACTCTCCGAGATAGACACCGTCGAAATTTGTATGGCGGCCATCTTAAATCCGCCATTTTGAAATTTTTTTCAGCTAACTGTCAATTGGATGAAGTTTCGAGTGACATTTGGTCGAGCACCCCCCACCCATCTTCGATACCCTGGCTGGTGCTCTTCATCCGTCTTCGAAATCCTCAATCATCAGCTCTCTCTGTATTTTTCCTCTTAATGAATTTTTGTCTTCTATACGAAACGATGAGTGAAAAAAAAAATGTTCATACAAAATTTTACAGGAGAGGTGATCAATCAGTGAATCAGCACGAGCAGCTATATATATATTAACTAGTATGGCGCGTGGTTGCGCGGCCCGCTACAGCGGACCGCGTAGTGAACTGCGTGGTCCACTGTCTACTTACTCGCTGTCCTACTATCCTGCCCCCGATTATGTAAGAATGGCCGATCAAATCGTCAAAGTTCGGCGTCAAAGTAAAATAAACCATAACAGCATTAAATTAGAGCTCAATTTCGAAACACGAAATTGAGCTCTAATTCAATGCTGTTATGGTTTATTTTACTTTGACGCCGAACTTTAACGATTTGATCGACAATTCTTACATAATCGGGCAGCTGGTTTACTGTCTACGTTTTCTGATCTGAACAACACACTGCTATGCTAGTGAGCACAGTGGAAGCGCCAGCACGCCAAGCGTCCGACGTAAAAGAAAATTCTCATAAAGGAAAAACATAAAACAAAGACCACCAACCCCCGCCCCTCCCTTTTTGTTTGAGCAGCCCCTAAGTAGGTACCTATCTTTAATACCCTGACCGTGCTCCTCACCCATCATCCGAACCTTCGATCATCATCTCTCTCCATATTTTTTCTCCGAACCACTCGTCAAAATGAGAATTCTTCCATAAAAACAAATCTTGAAAAGAAACCGTAGTCTTGCATAGTTCTACACTTGTAGCCTCTTCAATATTCGCCATACATTAACTATGGAAAAATAAATTCCGCCATCTTGAATTGTTTTCCTGTTCATCAAGTAGACCTTCATGACCCGATCATCTTTTGCCAAGAAACCACTCTTCCATCTTTTATACTCTCCGTGATAGACATCGACGAAATTTGTATGGCGGCCATCTTAAATCCGCCATTTTGAATTTTTTTTCAGCTCCCTGTCAATTGGATGAACTTTCGAGTGACATTTGGTCGAGCACCCCCCACCTATCTTCAATACCCATTTCTATGGAAAAATAAATTCCGCCATCTTGATTTTTTTTCCTGTTCATCAAGTAGACCCTCATGTCCTGATCATCTTTTGCCAAGAAACCACTCTTCCATCTTTTATACTCTCCGAGATAGACACCGTCGAAATTTGTATGGCGGCCATCTTAAATCCGCCATTTTGAATTTTTTTTTCAACTACCGCCAATTGGATGAGGTTTCGAATGACATTTGGTCGAGCACCCCCCACCTATCTTCGATACCCTGGCTGGTGCTCTTCATCCGTCTTCGAAATCCTCAATCATCAGCTCTCTCTGTATTTTTCCTCTTAATGAATTTTTGTCTTCTATACGAAACGATGAGTGAAAAAAAAAATGTTCATACAAAATTTTACAGGAGAGGTGATCAATCAGTGAATCAGCACGAGCAGCTATATATATATTAACTAGTATGGCGCGTGGCTGCGCGGCCCGCTAAAGCGGACCGCGTACTGGAGCGCGTGGTCCACTGTCTACTTCGAAACACGAAATTGAGCTCTAATTCAATGCTGTTATGGTTTATTTTACTTTGACGCCGAACTTTGACGATTTGATCGACAATTCTTACATAATCGGGCAGCTGGTTTACTGTCTACGTGTTCTGATCTGAACAACACACTGCTATGCTAGTGAGCACAGTGGAAGCGCCAGCACGCCAAGCGTCCGACGTAAAAGAAAATTCTCATAAAGGAAAAACATAAAACAAAGACCACCAACCCCCCGCCCCTCCCTTTTTGTTTGAGCAGCCCCTAAGTAGGTACCTATCTTTAATACCCTGACCGTGCTCCTCACCCATCATCCGAACCTTCGATCATCATCTCTCTCCATATTTTTTTCTCCGAACCATTCGTCAAAATGAGAATTCTTCCATAAAAACAAATCTTGAAAAGGAACCGTAGTCTTGCATAGTTACATTTTCTATGTAAAAATAAATTCCGCCATCTTGAATTTTTTTCCTGTTCATCAAGGAGACCTTCATGTCCTGATCATTTTTTGCCAAGAAACCACTCTTCCATCTTTTATGCTCTCCGAGATAGACACCGACGAACTTTGTATGGCGGCCATCTTAAATCAGCCATTTTGATTTTTTTTTCAGCTCACTGTCAATTGGATGAAGTTTCGAGTATTTTTTGTTTGAGCAGCCCCTACCTATCTTTAAAACCCTGGCCGTGCTCCTCACCCATCATCCGAACCTTCGATCATCATCTCTCTCCATATTTTTTTCTCCGAACCATTCGTCAAAATGAGAATTCTTCCATAAAAACAAATCTTGAAAAGGAACCGCAGTCTTGCATAGTTACATTTTCTATGGAAAAATAAATTCCGCCATCTTGATTTTTTTTCCTGTTCATCAAGTAGACCCTCATGTCCTGATCATCTTTTGCCACGAAACCACTCTTCCATCTCTTATACTCTCCGAGATAGACACTGACGAAATTTGTATGGCGGCCATCTTAAATCCGCCATTTTGAATTTTTTTTTCAACTACCTCCAATTGGATGAAGTTTCGAGTGACATTTGGTCGAGCACCCCCCACCTATCTTCGATACCCTGGCTGGTGCACTTCATCCGTCTTCGAAATCCTCAATCATCAGCTCTCTCTGTATTTTTCCTCTTAATGAATTTTTGTCTTCTATACGAAACGATGAGTGAAAAAAAAAATGTTCATACAAAATTTTACAGGAGAGGTGATCAATCAGTGAATCAGCACGAGCAGCTATATATATATTAACTAGTATGGCGCGTGGCTGCGCGGCCCGCTAAAGCGGACCGCGTGGTGGAGCGCGTGGTCCACTGTCTACTTACTCGCTGTCCTACTATCCTGCCCCCCGATTATGTAAGAATGGCCGATCAAATCGTCAAAGTTCGGCGTCAAAGTAAAATAAACCATAACAGCATTAAATTAGAGCTCAATTTCGAAACACGAAATTGAGCTCTAATTTAATGCAGTTATGGTTTATTTTACTTTGACGCCGAACTTTGACGATTTGATCGACAATTCTTACATAATCGGGCAGCTGGTTTACTGTCTACGTGTTCTGATCTGAACAACACACTACTATGCTAGTGAGCACATTGGAAGCGCCAGCACGCCAAGCGTCCGACGTAAAAGAAAATTCTCATAAAGGAAAAACATAAAACAAAGACCATCAACCCCCCGCCCCTCCCTTTTTGTTTGAGCAGCCCCTAAGTAGGTACCTATCTTTAATACCCTGACCGTGCTCCTCACCCATTATCTGAACCTTCGATCATCATCTCTCTCCATATTTTTTTCTCCGAACCATTCGTCAAAATGAGATTTCTTCCACAAAAACAAATCTTGAAAAGGCACCGTAGTCTTGCATAGTTCTACACTTGTAGCCTCTTAAATATTCGCCATACATTTTCTATGGAAAATAAATTCCGCCATCTTGAATTTTTTTCCTGTTCATCAAGTAGACCTTCATGTTCTGATCATCTTTTGCCAAGAAACCACTCTTCCATCTTTTATACTCTCCGAGATAGACACCGACGAAATTTGTATGGCGGCCATCTTAAATCCGCCATTTTGAAATTTTTTTTCAGCTCACTGTCAATTGGATGAAGTTTCGAGTAACATTTGTTCGAGCACCCAAAACCTATCTTCAATACCCTCTTCTATGGAAAAATAAATTCCGCCATCTTGAATTTTTTTCGTGTTCATCAAGTAGACCCTCATGTCCTGATCATCTTTTGCCAAGAAACCACTCTTCCATCTCTTATACTCTCCGAGATAGACACCGTCGAAATTTGTATGGCGGCCATCTTAAATCCGCCATTTTGAATTTTTTTTCAGCTAACTGTCAATTGGATGAAGTTTCGAGTGACATTTGGTCGAGCACCCACCACCTATCTTCGATACCCTGGCTGGTGCTCTTCATCCGTCTTCGAAATCCTCAATCATCAGCTCTCTCCGTATTTTTCCTCCGAATGAATTTTTGTCTTTTATACGAAACGATGAGTGAAAAAAAAAATGTTCATACAAAATTTTACAGGAGAGGTGATCAATGAGTCAGTCAGTCAGCACGAGCAGCTATATATATATTAACTAGTATGGCGCGTGGTTGCGCGGCCCGCTACAGCGGACCGCGTAGTGGACCGCGTGGTCCACTGTCTACTTACTCGCTGTCCTACTGTCCTGCCCCCCGATTATGTAAGAATGGCCGATCAAATCGTCAAAGTTCGGCGTCAAAGTAAAATAAACCATAACAGCATTAAATTAGAGCTCAATTTCGAAACACGAAATTGAGCTCTAATTCAATGCTGTTATGGTTTATTTTACTTTGACGCCGAACTTTTACGATTTGATCGAAAATTCTTACATAATCGGGCAGCTGGTTTACTGTCTACGTGTTCTGATCTGAACAACACACTGCTATGTTAGTGAGTACAGTGGAAGCGCCAGCACGCCAAGCGTCCGACGTAAAAGAAAATTATCATAAAGGAAAAACATAAAACAAAGACCACCAACCCCCCGCCCCTCCCTTTTTGTTTGAGCAGCCCCTAAGTAGGTACCTATCTTTAACACCCTGACCGCGTGCTCCTCACCCATCATCCGAACCTTCGATCATCATCTCTCTCCATATTTTTTTCTCCGAACCATTCGTCAAAATGAGATTTCTTCCATAAAAACAAACCTTGAAAAGGAACCGTAGTCTTGCATAGTTCTACACTTGTAGCCTCTTCAATATTCGCCATACATTTTCTATGGAAAATAAATTCCGCCATCTTGAATTTTTTTCCTGTTCATCAAGTAGACCTTCATGTTCTGATCATCTTTTGCCAAGAAACCACTCTTCCATCTTTTATACTCTCCGAGATAGACACCGACGAAATTTGTATGGCGGCCATCTTAAATCCGCCATTTTGAAATTTTTTTTCAGCTCACTGTTAATTGGATGAAGTTTCGAGTGACATTTGGTCGAGCACCCCCCACCTATCTTCAATACCCTTTTCTATGGAAAAATAAATTCCGCCATCTTGAATTTTTTTCCTGTTCATCAAGTAGACCTTCATGCCCTGATCATCTTTTGTCAAGAAACCACTCTTCCATCTTTTATACTCTCCGAGATAGACACCGACGAAATTTGTATGGCGGCCATCTTAAATCCGCCATTTTGAATTTTTTTTCAGCTCACTGTCAATTGGATGAAGTTTCGAGTGACATTTGGTCGAGCACCCCCCACCTATCTTCGATACCCTGGCTGGTGCTCTTCATCCGTCTTCGAAATCCTCAATCATCAGCTCTCTCCGTATTTTTCCTCCGAATGAATTTTTGTCTTCTATACGAAACGATAAGTGAAAAAAAAAATGTTCATACAAAATTTTTCAGGAGAGGTGATCAATCAGTCAATCAGCACGAGCAGCTATATATATATTAATAATACATAATTATTTTGGAGTTTGCAGGTTACAGTAAGCAACTAAACGTTATTGCCGACGTATTCCTATATCTTTTCAAAATAAATAAATCAATTAATAGATTTCTTAAGTAATAAAAATTAATCTCGGGAAAAAAAAACAGTTCCTACGAGATTGAAAAAATCCTGCAAATCCACGCGGACTAAATCGCGGTGCATCAGCTAGTCCTGCAATAAAAGTAAAAACGTGTTAGAATAATAATGTTATGTTACTACTAGCTGATGCACGCGACTTCGTCCGCGTGGATTGAGGCTTTTTAGTTCCCGCGTGAACTCTTTAATTCTCCGGGTTAAAAATTAGCCTATATGTGTTATTCCAGACTATAATCTGTCTCTGTGCCAAATTTCATCCAGATACGTTCAGCCGTTCTGGCGTGATTGAGTAACAAACATCCATCCATCCAAACTTTCGCATTTATTATATTAGTATTAGTAAGTATAGATGATGTGGATGTTAAGTACAGCAAATGAGCACTCAATAAATGAGCCAGTGTATCAAAGGTTGATATAACACCTGCTAACAAAGTGATGCTTGGCTGGAAATTAATTGCTCGCCGTTTACAAGGCTTTGTGAACAATTTATGAGAACGCTCGAAGGTGTTAAAAATTATAGTGAAAAATGTTGGGATGCTTCCTTTATCGTTTAATGTGGCAAGTATAGAATCTAGATTTTTTAGTTAGCTTGACAAAAATATCTGTCTTTCTCCCAACTTCATAAACCTGGAAACTTTTCAGAAAAAATAGGTTTAGGAAAGCTGGAATAAAAACCAAGTCAAATTAAGGAAGGGAATTAAAGCTTAGACCCACCACTCTGCTCCAATGCGGGTTGGCGGACTTTAACCATCCAGAGCGCATGTTGATGCGCTCTGGATTCGCACGAGTCGGCTTGACTTACTTTAGTATATCAGCCTTTACTTACCTATATTATTTATTTATTTTTATTATTTTTGTTCAAAATATGAAATAAAAACCGGCCAAGTGCGAGTCGGACTATCGCACCGAGGGTTCCGTACAAACCTGTAGTAAGTTTTAAATTATTAAAAAAAAACTACTTACTAGATCTCGTTCAAATCAATTTTCGGTGGAAGTTTGCATGATAATGTACATCATATATTTTTTTTAGTTTTATCATTCTCTTATTTTAGAAGTTACAGGGGGGGGACACACAATTTACCACTTTGGAAGTGTCTCACGCGCAAACTATTCAGTTTAGAAAAAAAAAATATTGGGAACCTCAATATCATTTTTGAAGACCTATCCATAGATACCCCACACGTATGGGTTTGATGAAAAAAAATTTTTTGAGTTTCAGTTCTAAGTATTGAGGGACCTCCAAAATTTATTGTTTTTTTTCTAGTTTTGTGTGAAAATCTTAATGCGATTCACAGAATACATCTACTTACCAAGTTTCAACAGTATAGTTCTTATAGTTTCGGAAAAAAGTGGCTGTGACATACGGACGGACACACAGACAGACAGACAGACAGACAGATAACGTTCCGTTCCATTCCGTTTCCGTTAACGACGGTTCCGTTTTTGTCAAATTTGGCTACGGAACCCTAAAAAGTGGACAAAGGTAAAGCTTATCTTTAACATAGAAATCTCGTCCAGCCTTCCTTGATCGATTGATAATGCCGATTAGAGACACAAAAATCTTATAATACAAATTAGTTTCAATACACTAACTGAACATACCTACCTATTCGGGACTGGTACAACAGATACTTTGCTAAAAATATTGATTGAAAAGAAAACAAAACAATTCATTTACATCGAAAGCGATTGTGGCGTGTACAGTTCGATACAATTTATTTATGGCTACAGTGCAAACAAAGATTGCAAGATAACAAAGAGATTTTAATTAAATGGCAGCGAGCGCAAGGCGCGACGCACACCAGCAGAAGCGAGATGCGGCGTTTTGATTGATGATAATAAAACTAATAAAAGCTTCAGCGGCAGAATCATCGATATATATGTAGAACTAGATGGGCCCTTTCATAGAAAAAGTTGGGCGTCCGACTTGTAGGGCGTGCCACTCACCTGTATACGCTTGTCCTTGTCCCCGCCATAGCCCTGTCCCGCTTTTCAGATTAGATGGCGTTAGTAAAATAAGTCACATTCTTTGTTTGACAGGGCCCGTCGATGGAAATTGAGGTCGTTGGGCAGAATGCAGTGCGTTCTGCGTTTCTGCCTAGATATTATATTAGTATGTTGTTTGTGATAGATACAATTATTTCAATAGATATATCAGTGGTAGATTCTTACGACTTATCATAAGTGGCAGAAGTTGTCCTACATGAAATAAATCATTGAATTAAATTGAATTGAATTGAATTGAATTGAATTTAATTGAATTTAATTTCATTTCAAAAAGATTCCAGACTCTACTCTTCTGTAGAACGACCACAGACTGGATAAATAAATTGCTATTTTTAAAATAACTATTTATTTGTATTTTAGGTATGCTTTAAACAGTTTCCTTGGTTTAGTGACTATTGTTATGTTAGATATAGCTTGAATTTTTAAAAAGAAAAATAATAATGCTTTTGGCAGCATTTTAAGCTCTCGATACATTTTATTTATAGAACGCAGCATTTCAGGTGCAGATAGCAAGTTTTTTTTAATATACTAGAAGTTAGCTCTTCACTACGATCTCACCTGATCTTAAGTGATGACGCAGTCAAATATGGTAGCGGGCTAACCTGCTAGAGGTATGTCAGTTATATTAAACCCATACTCCTAATAATATTGACCCGGGTGAATACACTGTCTAGTGTCTGTAGTAGACAGATTGCTATTTTTCAATGATAGATAACTATTGATGAATAACGTGGCAGGAAACAGACAGTGTTTCGAGTGTTTCTTGCTACGTACAACTTCAGTATCTTAAACCCTTTGATGTAGAGTTTAGTACCTATCCTAGACCCCATTATTGCTTTCTACGTCGGATGCGCTTTGAAAAGGTAACAGACAGACAAACACACTATCACATTTATAATACTAGTACAGACGAAAAGTTTGTAGATCCATGTTCTGACTGTCCCGCTTTGGTATCTGAAGAGTGATACAATTGTAATCATCATCATCATTGCAACTCAACTCAAAAAAATCTCATCGTCGTCCCACCACTGAGCGCTCTGAGAACGAGAAGGAATTAGCCATAGTCCATCATGCTGGCCAAGTGCGAATTGGCATTCACATACCTTTGATATCATAATAAAGAACTCTCGGGCGTGCAAGTTTCCTCTCGATGTTTTCCTTCACCGTTATAGCAAGTGCTACTTTATTGCTTTTAAAACGCACATAACTCGTAAATCCATACTTCCATACTAATATTATAAATGCGAAAGTGTCTGTCTGTCTGTACGCTACGCTTTAACGGCCCATCTGTTCAACCGATTTTGATGAAAATTGGTACAGGGATAGGTGGTATCCCGGGGAAGGGCATAGGCTTTTTATCCCGGAAAATTAAGGAGTTCCCGCGGGAATCGAAAAAACTCAGTCCACGCGGACGAAGTCGCGGGCATCGGCAAGTCTAAAATAATGTTACACAATTACTAGGTTGTGCTCAGAGGAAATGAAATAAAACAAGCCTTGTACCGTGTAGGTACCTATAAACCTAAAGATGGAGGTTGTGGCACGTACATCTCAATACATTTTATATAAAGACTATAGCGCGCCAGGCGTAGATTGCATGATAACAAAGAGATTTTAATTAAAGTGGCAGCGATCCTTTCTCAGACCGAGGGCGCGTCGTGGGCAGACTCGGGTCAATACACTGTCTTTGATGTAGGGATCGCTGTTTATGAATAAACCCGCATTAATTGGTATGAAACCCATATCCTTTTTGAAACTGCATAGTCTTAAGTTTTGATGGGCAAGCTTTCGGATTTATAAGCTTCATTGTTTTTGTTGAAGTGAAAACTTCTTTAGCCGCATTGAGCACTTTTTGGTTATTTGTGGATTCGCGTCACCGACACCGTCACCGAGCATGCGTTGTTACGAAGACAAAAGGTCTTAAATAATATAAATACTACATTCGTAATTAATTTTTATTACCTTAGTTTTAAGGTTTATATTTTAATTATTTTAAATATTATTATTTTTTTCTAATTAAATTTTTCTTATCTAACTAGTAAGGGTGGATTTTTTGACAACCCTTTCTTAGTGGAGATCTACCTTATGGAAACCTAAATGCAAAATCCCAAAGTTCCAGATCTAGATCAAGCGGTTTGAGATTTTCGTTCATATTCCATACGGAGTCTCATTTATACATGACTAATAATTATTAACAGCTTTTAAAGTGTTTGTTTGTTTGTTGGTCTATCATTTGTCCTCACAATATGACGAAGTCGTGGGTAATGATTTATATATGGGAGGCCATATAGGAGTCACGAGTGGGGTCTACGCCACTGCATGTTGCTCAAATTTGTCGTGGGCTGAAATTCGAAAGGCTGTACGTTCAAACCCCACTCACTGATTTACGCTTATTTAGTACTTACAGTTAAAATAAGATGTTATTAAAGAAATTATTATTGGTGCTGCCAAACCAGTTAAAACTGTGTTATAAATATATGTTTTAAAACTTTATTGAACATTTACAACTCACTAACATTAACTAGTTTACATAAAATACTAATGTTAAAAAAAAGTATGTATAAGAATAGTTTATGTTAATGTTGAAAATTAAAACTTTCAATAATTTATTAAATAAAGTGTGACAGCATCATAACCTTTCATATAAATACTAACTGTAATTAAAAAAGATTATTCTGTATTGGTTTAATAATTAGGGCAGATTGATGGAATTTAATATGTATTAATCTGATGATTTGAAGATTGCAAGATACGAAAGAAATTTTAATTAAAGTGGCAGGGAGCGCTTCGTGGGCAAGCTCGGGTGAGCACACTTTTTTTTAAGAATTTAAATAATATTATTGTCACAAAATACGACCTCTTTGTAGGTTTAAGTTCTAATTTAATTCAATGGTTATAAAGGCGATAATTTGATATAGAAAATTTTGTTTACACCAACGAAAAAATTTTGTTGACGCTCTTTCCTTCAATCAATTAACTATATAACAGTATATATCTGTCTGTCTGCCTGTTTTATGCATTCACGTATCGTTTATCCGATTGAGTTGAAACTTTGTTGTTGGAACTGTACAGTCGTGTTGGAACTTGTGGGAAGTATTATGACATAGCACCGCCTATTAAAACTACCTACTATAATATTATACCTCTATGATTAAAATAAAACCATACAAGGTGCACGAATCGAATACAACGCCATCAGTACGTTACTCATAATAAATCAAATATCAAGCTTTAACAAACATACGCTCTGACGCGATTATCTTTACTGAGTATCCTTGGCTGGGAGTTAAAAATTACAGTTCTTTAAGCTTTCATTTGTTACTAATGGGAGAACAGTTAAAATAACGATGCTTAAAATCATAAGTAATTAAGGCGTCGCAGAATTTCCCAAACTGAGCGACTTATAAATCTCGTGACCAAAAAACATAAATTGCAAGAAGACAATAATTTGGAAAGTTCTGTGGATAAAGTTTTAGTCCATAGCAGACCTTAATGAAGTTGTTTTAATGAATTTCCCACTTTCTCTCGTTTCATGGTTACACCGAACTTTACATTTAAATTAACTGAACCTTCACTATTATTTTCTTTCTTCATTAATTGCTTCCCTAAGACATAGTACAGATCTCTTTAAAATTTATCTTAACTATGGGTACGATTACGGGAATTTTATGGAATAAAAAAACGTATTTTAGACAAATGAAAGATCATAAAGATAATAACGAAGTTCTGGAAGTATATTAGATCAGAACCATAACCCTATAATACCCATACGCTAGGACTAGGTTAAGCATTTACATGTCTCACTTATGAGGTGAGGCTAGGCATATAAATGAATTTAAAAACTTCTATTACATAATTTATCATCCAAAAAGTAGCCTACTAGCTATTAAAATTTTCACCTAATCATCTTCTATGATAATTGTTAACCATCGTTATAAAAATGTAGAAATAAATAACAACTGGAAAAATTCTACGTCGATGATACTCCAATTTATACAAAAGACATAAATAGCAAGTGAGTTTTCCACTTTTCGCTCGAGATCCCAGCCAAGATATGCATTTCTTAGATGAAATATAAAACCCCTCTGCAAAGGATGCTGTTCGGGAGATAAACATTTTTTTTTATTTAAAGGATAAGAGATTTACTCGCGAGAAATAGCGGCAAAGAACAACAATACTCTTTACAAAATTGTAAGCGTAAAAATCGCATAGAAATAATATGGAGTGAGATCTGAAAATCTAATATTTGAATTCTGAAAAGTACTCATTGACTTTCCAACTCAAGTTGGATAAAATGACCAAACTGTAATGATATTTTAAAAGTTTGTTAACTTAATAAGTTTGATTGTAAGTGTAAGAGTTTCACGCCGGCTCCTCTCAGTAGATTTCAAGACTTTGGATGGAACTGGATTTGACTTTTCAGACCTACCTAACTAAAAACAGGCAGAGCACGCTTAGTTTGTCTAGAGAAAGTTTTTTTTTATTGCGAGATAGGCTTGCGCTTGACGACAATCATGCTTAATACAAAGCATTGATGAGGTCTAGGTTGGAGCGCGCTGGCCCAGAAAATGCCCATTCACTCTTGCCTTGAAGGTACTTAAGTTGTACGTGGCAGGGAATACATGCGCTTTTTTTTGCGAAAAGCTGAGGGAGCAAAATAGGGGGGATTAAAAAAAAGTAGGTTGCGTTGTTAGTTCCTTAAAACTTTATAATAATTAACTCTCTTGATAGCTTAAGATTAGCTTAGCTTTCACTAGATTTTAGTATAGTAGAGTCCACTCAATTTAGGTTCTTTCAGAGAAAGAACCTAAAAAAAACTTTCAGAGAGTAATTTAAAATAGCCCGCGAGGTATAAGAAAACAAATAGTGGACAACTTTGTTGATTTCAATTATTGTAGAGAAGTTGTTTCTCTGCTAATCCATAAAATCGTTCATGATTTTTTTTTGAATAAAATCTTTGTTCCAAGTGAATTATGCCCCAGATAAAAGAATCAGCGGAGCGTAAATTACAAGGGGCGGATGAATGGAAGGAAGTATTTTTTATTCATATCAAAATAAATCTATTTTGCCATTATAATAAACACCCTGCCGGCATTTAAGACCTTTTGTTTGAAATGAACATTTTGGTTACGAAGTACCTATACCACGGACTACCCAACGCTATTGATTCTAGGAAAATCTGACGTTTTAATTTTATAAAACACATTAATATACATAATTAAATGTATCTAATACCTTTAAACGAGCAATTTTTTTTTTTTTTGAGATAAATATAACTTGTATTCCATGAAAATAACTTAACTTTAATAACAAGGATGTAGAGAAATGAAAGCATAGATAAAATTTTAGAGCTTTATTATTTTGTATTGAATTAAAAGTAAGGCAAAACAGGACTAACACACTAATTAGTGTACTTCATATTTTTTTCTTTCCATTAATAAGTACTTATCTAATGAAAAATGTTCGTTTGTTCTTTATCTAGATTCTAGGTATTCACACATCGTTCATTCAAAATGTACAGAGATTGTTGGCACTTCCGTGGAGGTTTCTAATTTAATACTTACCATCAATGTAGGTGGTATTCAATTGGAACAATGTATTTGTTAATCTACACGTATTTACTACAACTTATTTGGCTTTCAAAAAGTGTACACTGCGTCAGGGGGGTCGTCTATCCAAAAGTGGGGTTGATAAGACATATTCACAATAAATCGATTGAAAATTAACCCCTTTTGGGCAGGTCCAAATAGGACTGAAACAAAGTCTAAAACTTATTTTAACGTTACACTATCGTGAGTGATATTCATTTTAAATAAACATAATAACCGGATAAACTCACGTGTTATGTACCGTGAGTTTATCTGGTTATTATGTCCTAGCTGATGCCCGCAACTTCGTCCACGTGGCTAAAGTTTTTTTGATTACCGCGGGAACTCCTTAATTTTCGGGGATAAAATGTAGCATTAGTCACTCTCCAGGTCCTCAGCTATACCCATGCCAAATCACGTTGATCTGATGCTTCGTTTCGGCGTGATTGAAGGATAAACCAACAGAACAACAGCCAAACACACTTTCGCATTTATAATATTAGTATGAAGTATGATATTATTTTAAAACTCTAAAACTATTTACATTTATTCGGCCAAATAGCAAAATGTCTGCAGTGGTATCCTTTGTTCTAAAACTAACAACACAATCATGTTTCATAACTTTTCATCCAAGCATTGAGGCAGGCTTCGACCGCATGCACTTATTGTTAGCAGCGTTGGTACAAAACAATGCATTTTGACGACCACTCGCGGCGTATAGCGGGGAAAATGGAGGCTCTGAACCCTTAAACTACTATATTGATAAAGTTTCATGTTGAAAACAAGCTATATTCCACGCCAACTGTGCTTGGATAGATTTTCTGGAAATCCGTTCTACAGGTTAAGTTACTTATAAAAAACTAGGTTATGTCCGCGACTTCGTCCGCGTGGATTAAGTTTTTTTTATTCTCGCGGGAGTTTATGCCCTTCCCGGGATGTAAGCTATATAATAAACTTCATCAAAATCGGTTGAAAAGATGGGACGTTAAAGCGTAGCAGACAGACACACATTCGCATTTTTTATATTAGTATGGAAGTCTATATATGGATAGTATTGATAGTAGGGCTAATGGATACCTTCATGTGAAATCTCAAGTTTGTAGTCCCAACGCTTTGAGCTCTTAGTCTCTATCACAGATCACAGAAACAACCTTGCTTCTGTGATCTGTGGTCTCTATCCATTTATATTCGAAAATCACGGTCTGCAAGCTCAATGGGAGCTTTGTTATGGAGCGGCAAACGTCGCGTCGCTTCGCGCGTCGTTTTAAATTAATATAAATTATGATTCCAAATGATTCAAATTAAAAAACACCTCTCGTTCGCGGTTTTTTCTGTCCGGCCTAATACACTGAGAATTAGTGTCCCTGTCGAGGAATTGCTTTAATAAATGCAAATATCTTCAGTTTGAAAGGGCAAGGACTTGAATGAAACACTTCATTCCTCCTTTTTGGATAAAGAGACATTGCTTTTAATAACAAGGATGTAGAGTAATGAAAGCATAGATAAAATTATAGAGCTTTATTATTTTGTATTGAATTATAATAACGGCAAAACAGGACTAACAAAAACCTATATTCTTTAACTATATCAAAAATATGTCAGTTTGTTTTTATTTCAATTTTAAAATGCCAAATTTTGTTAAAATTGGCACCAAGCTTAATAAAGTATTATTATCCCAGCCAGGATACTTTTTGTCTAGGATTAGGACTTATTAACCTAAGATCGACTTTTACTTATAACTATAAAATACATTACACAGCCTAAACTAACGTTCGGGGTTGCATACTTAATGTTCTTTTGGTCATTTGATTTAAATTGTAAATTTGATTAACTGTGAATAAAAAATATCACACGATTGTTGTTATTATTTTTGTGCCTATGCCAGTTTACAGCGACAATTCTTAGATTTTAGGAACACCTAAGTTCTACAGTTGACAGTCTTCACGTTGCTGTCATGTCACTTAAGTGGTCCTTAAAATTTAGGGATTGACAATGAAAACGGGAATAAGTGTCTACGCGCCGTCTACCCTGTGTGAACGGCCGTTGG
Organism: Erebia ligea; assembly: GCA_917051295.2. NCBI lineage: Eukaryota > Metazoa > Arthropoda > Insecta > Lepidoptera > Nymphalidae > Erebia > Erebia ligea. The sequence continues at coordinate 8,508,994 of OU785236.1, forward strand.
TAGTAATTTTAATTATTTTAAAGTAGGCCCGCTTCTTTCCATTAAGGTAACGAGTCATTCAGTCCCCAATTAATTTCACGGCATCTTAAAAATTGTTGATGAGAAAAATTGGATGGTATCCAGTAACTCGCTTTTTCGTTAAGCTGCGAAGGTTAATTACTTGGTCATTTGTAATTGGAGTTTATTTTTAATTTAATTGCAACCATTGTGTTGCATAGCTAATTGGTTTTGAATAGAGATCGTGTTGTATTTAAATTAAAAAATGCATTTTCATGAGCTCTTTGGCTACGCTCATTAACATAAGGGCTCACCTACACATAAAGTTGATACGATTCGGTATGTTCAACTTTAATGATGTTTAATATGGTCGAAATTGGAATACGGCGCTTCTGAGCGGACCACTGCATGTTTTTTTTTTCGAAATTAAATAAAGCTTGCTATCGAGAAAGACGGCGCGTCCTTTTCTACTCCACTCATCGAACCGTTTTCGAAGAGTTTTATGCAGGCAAGGAGTGATATATATATATAGGCTACTAATGAGCCGTTAAAGCGTAGCAGACAGACTGACAGACACATTTTTGCATTTATGATATTAGCATGGATTTTTCCACGTCATAATAGTTGTGGGGTTAGGATCTCTTTGGTCGTGGCTGGGTTGAATTTCTGAAAACCTTTTCAGTCTATTTCATGCAAAACTCAAGTTTTCAGACCCAAGTAAAGGTAGGTACGTTGATTTTATAGGTATATACAGCCTATCTATCCTTTATTTATGTCGCTTTGGTATTTTTATAGGCAAGAGATAATAAGATAAAAAGTACCTATAAATAGTGCCTAAGTAGCATTTGCGTGAGCGTTTAAAAACAACATTAGCATTTAGCACATAAAAGTAAAATCTGCGCCCAATTCGGTAAACATGTTGAATGAAAAAGGCGTTCTTAATTGCCGTTAAAAATAACCACCCACGAAGATATTACCCAAATGAAGCAAGCAAAAACATTAAGTCAACAACATTCGGGAAATGTAAAAGTTACTCCACCATATTTTACGTCCAATCCAGAAGTTTTATTCGGGTCCCTCGCGTCGCGTACCTACTCGCGTCCGGGGCATTTCTCTCGTTACGATTACGAGTCACGACACGATATTGTACTTTCACGTATGCTATTTCTTTAGGCACTGAATTATATTATTCTCACGCTGTACTCATAGGTACCGCTAGTGGTAGGTATTATAAAATGATTATAGTAGATTATTAACCAAGGGGATAAAACAGTGTCTTCTGTCGCGGGTGACGATTTAAATTGCGAGCGTAACGAAGGACTCGAGGTTTACTCCCGAGCGTAGCGAGGGTGTTAAAAACTTAAATCACGAGCGAAACGAGGGACTTAAGACGAGTCCTGAGTGTAGCGAGGGATTTAAGTTCACCCAAGACTAAGACAGCTTTATCACCGAGGAAAATACTCTACTTTTCGTACCATTTGCGAAAAAATTAACACAATAATAATATGAGATACGCATTTATTAAAAACTAGCATTTGTAATATTAATATTAGTATATGATGATTATGGTGATGTAGCGTTGATAGCCTGGTGGGTAGCGTTGATAATCTAGTAGTTTTGGCATCAGACTCCTTGTGCCTTGTGCGTTTGAAGTGGTTTAAATATACAGGGTGGTAAAACTCTATCTTCAATATGTGATGTACTTTCCGTCCATGTCCCGTTCGTTTCTTCTACGCTGTATACTTGTATTAATGGAGAAGGAAAACAATGTGAGGGTACCTGCATGCCCATTTATGAAGAACTCTTTTCTTCATAAATCAAAAGTGTATGAAGTCTGTGAATCAAACCAAAACCTTTTTCATTCCGCTAAATAGTGGGGCAGCAACGCGAGTTGAATATGATTATGATCATAGAAAATCGTTGAAACTGATGTTTAAGGTTGGCTTTACTAATAACCAAAATTAGTATCTATTATGAGAGTGCATTTTAATTCACCACAGCAAAGTGAAACGATGCATTCTCATATAGCTGTTAAACGAAAAATATCGTATCGTCCGCTAAAAAATCACTTCACCGCTTCGGTGCAGGCGCGGTAAACATTTGGTTGTTGGCCGCTCTAATGTACCTAAATGGGCGAATTCAGTTGAATACCCCTGCACCCAGATTCAGATGCGGGTTCGCTGGATTTCGTATATACTACGAATATTTCATCTCGAAATAAATTAAACCGCGATGGTTTGTTTTGGATTTATTGCGATTTGTTTTTTCCACGGGTCGGTTTTAAAATAATATACTTGTTGCATTCAAACTTAGGTAAGATTACTTTTTAAAATTTCTAAATCAGTAAAGGCTTTAGGAGAGAGAGGATGGCTGGAATTAGTCAGTTAGGAGTCGCATTCGTGTTTGTCTTCGTTGACGGTCGTCTTGTTTCCGCACAAGCACATAAAAAAAGAAAAAAGAAATACCTATCAATTGTACCTAATAATAAATATTTGAGGCTCAGCTCATAACATAATATTATAGTGACGTGAATTAAAACTCGAAACTATAAGCCAGCCAAATCGAGGTTAGGGTAAAAGCGTCGGCGCTAGCACCAAATAGCTACGAAGTACACGAAAGTTACTTAAACTTCAAGGCTGACTCGTGAAAATGGCGGTTAAAAAGTCGAGTGCCGAAAACCGTAGGAAAAATATAATTTTCGTACCACTTGCTCAAAAAAGTGACATTCTATGCCACAAAAAGCGAACATAACAATAGTCATTTTTAATCTGTTAAAAACAGGGAAAGAAAATTGTACTGAATTTCATTCATCCTCTAGGGGGAGAATGTGATTTAAATTTGGAATACTTACCGAAATTTATACTGAACTACATCTGTGTTTACACCATTGAGTTTGTATATAAAGCATTATACATCTTTTTGAAAAAGGAATACGCATTTATTATGCAGTTATGATTATTAAATAAAATGACGAAAACCGACGAGGCCGTATGAGCTTGATGCCTTTGCTTTTCCGACAAAAAAATATTAGTCTAGGAATTTGCCGCGTTTTTGTTTTCTTCAAATACATAAACGTTATTTGTAACTCTCTCTATCAATAATTGGACCAATGTTTCGAATGTTAACTTTTACTTTTAATTTGCTTTTTACTTTTTGACGACCTCCGTGGCGCAGTGTGTAGCGCTGTTGTCTTAACGTGCGGAGGTCCCGCGTTCGATCCCCGGCAGGGTCAATTTGGGAATTAATAATTTCTGAATTTTCCCTGGTCTGGCCTGGTGGGAGGCTTCGGCCGTGGCTAGTTACCACCCTACCGGCAAAAACGTGCCGCCAAGCGATTTAGCGTTCCGGTACGATGCCGTGTAGAAACCGAATAGGGGGATGGGTTTAATATAACTGCCATGCCCCTAACAGGTTAGCCCGCTACCATCTTAGACTGCATCATCACTTACCATCAGGTGAGATCGCAGTCAAGGGCTAACTTGTAGTGGATAAAAAAAAAAAATTGTCATTATTTTTAATAAATGCTTATCTCATATTATTATTGTGTTAATTTTTTCGCAAATGGTACGAAAAGTAGAGTATTTTCCTCGGTGATAAAGCCGTCTTAGTCTTGGGTGAACTTAAATCCCTCGCTACACTCAGGACTCGTCTTAAATCCCTCGCTTCGCTCGTGATTTAAGTTTTTAACACCCTCGCTACGCTCGGGAGTAAACCTCGAGTCCTTCGTTACGCTCGCGATTTAAATCGTCACCCGCGACAGAAGACACTGCTTTATCCCCTTGGTTAATAATCTACTATTTTTCACAGCATCCATATTTGGATAACAATCCCTTGTACCTTTCGATATTAAGTTAATAGTGTACTTTCTTTTGTTAATTTAAACATAATTTGTGAAAGTATAATACAATGCCTTCGAATTCGTCCGCGTAAAGTTAGATTTTTTTTAAACCCCTGAGCATCATATACTTTAACATTATAAATGCGAAAGTGTGTTTGTTTGTTGGTTTGTTGATTTATTGGTTTGTTGGTTTGTCCTTCAATCACGCCGCAACGGAGCAACGGATGGACGTGATTTTTGGCATGGGTATAGTTGAGGACATGGAGAGTGACATAGGCTTCTTTAAGGAAAAATTAAGGAGTTCACGCATCAAAAATACTTAAACCACGCGGACAAAGTCGCGGGCATAAGCTAGTAATATTATAAATGCGAAAGTGTGTATGTTTGTCCTTCAATCACGCTGCAACAGAGCAACGGATCCACGTGATTTTTTGCATGGGTATAGTTGAGGACTTGGAGAGTGAAATAGCTTACTTTTTATCCGGGAAAATTAAGGACTTCAGTGGGAATTGAAAAAAGTTATTTTACGCGGAGCAAGTCAAGGACATCAGCTAGTATTATATAAAGAAAAAAGTCCTGACTCACTAACTGACTCATTTTAGTTCAAACCGCGATCGACCTAGAAAATTGATGCGCATAGATCATGACTAGGAATAAGGAAGGATTATTTGAATTCACACCTGTGCGAAGCCGTGGGCGGCTTCCGAATCCATACTCATATTATAAATGCGAAAGTGTGTCAGTCTGTCTGCTACGCTTTCACGGCCCAACTACTCAACCGATTTTGATGAAATTTGGTACAGAGATAGTTTACATCCCGGGAAAGGACATAGGCTCCTTTTCATCCCGGAAAGTTGAAGAGTTCTGGCGGGAATTAAAAAACACCAATCCACGTTCCACCAAGTCGCGGGCATCATCTAGTATAATATAAGTTTAGCTTTTCTTTTGTGTTTTTGACAACCTCATATAGCACAGATTCCGCTTTCAAGTTTAATACATTATTGTATTATATTTTCCATTACATTTTGCATTCAGCACAATTGACAATAAGAAACAAAGCAATTTTCCACTGATGTTATCTCTGTGTTTATAACATTCCCCGCTCCAATAACTTTTATACATATAATACACACACAATTTAATGTGCTTGTTTTTCTTTATTGCTATAAAAATATTAAATTTCGTAGAAGTATTTACTTCATTTTGTATTATAATAAATTACTCTTGTATAGTCAGCATAAAATAAAACATTTTAATAAAATACTCATTTTTATAAATAAATAAATAAAGTCTTTATTTGGGATTTGAACACAAAAACAAAGAACAAACAAAAATTTCAAATAACATAAAATTAAAACTAGAACTAAACTAACTTAACTTTTTTTTTTTTTTTCATACTCATACTTGAACATAATAAGACAGCATTTAAACATTACGCAATACCTATCATATAAAAACTGATATCACCATGATTCGCAATGATTCCCAAATAAATTTTGGTATGAGTAAACTTTTGCTTCTTAAAACTACCATTGTTTATTACAGTAATTGTCAATGGGCCACCTCCCTAGCTTGTATCACAGTTCCATCTAGAGTCAGATGATCTAGCTCCATCAGACTTTTATCTATTTCCAATACATAAAAACCACTTACAAGGTGAAAATTTTCCTCAAATTCAGAGGTCAAGCGTTGTAATGCATATTTTGAGGGATTTTTAAAGCTGGCTTAGAAGCGGTGCAAGGCCGATGGAAAAAATGTATCGAACTCGGAGGAAAATGTAGAAAAAAAAAATTATAGCATCTCATTTTCCTAGGTAGGCTACAAACTTTTCAAACGCTCGTACTAGAGGAAGACGCTGGTCAAGGTGTATTCTCGTTTGTGGCTTTTTAAGTATAAACACTCTGCCCGAGGCAAGCCTCGCCATGAGGTAACATTATGTCAAGCCATATATTGTTGGTACTTTGTTCTTGAATTTCGTGTAGGTTTAACATTAGAGCAGCCTCAGTTACCATCAAACAGAGGTTGTTTGGCCGTAGGCTAATAATTTAATATTTATTTTGTTTGTTGACTGTACCTTTCCGAGAAAAATGAATAACTTTACCGACCCACCCGTAATTGGCTTCTACACGGCTGGGCCTCGTATCAGATTTCAGAATAGCCTGCTGCTACCATGTTACCGGAAAATTTTCTTTCCATCTCTTTGTCTACTTAGGTACTATTTTACCAACTGAAGCCTTCCATCAGAATCCAAACAAATGATGTGTCGATTTATTATACACTAAGTATACATAAATTAAATTTACGTTGTAACACTTTAGAAAAACGCGAGTAATAATGGACTATACAATCAGAAAGCTTCACGACTAGCTCGCCACGTGTAGATGCAGCTCACGTTTTCTGCTACTCTATGACATAGTGCAAAATATAAGGATGGGTAAGAGGAGCAACTTGTTTCTATAGCTTCCACAAGGATTTGTCGCGTCAGGCAAGACTCAAGTACAAGATATAAGTATTAAATATAGGGAAAGAATGAAGGCGCTATCTGTAATAGAAATCTTGTAGATTTATCGGGTTTGCGGCGGCGCTGCTCTACCATGATATATATAGGCGGAACTGTAGCCTTGTTGCTTGCATTTTATAAGAAACTATACTCTCGCATGGGCCATTTGGCGCAGTTTTAACATTGAGGTTTAAAGTTAATCTGGGGCAGTTTATGATTAGATGACGCTATTGATTCGCGTGTCAGGTATGTTATATGACTCTTCTGTTATATACAGTGGATCATACAAATATTATTAGGCTACGTTTTCGTTGTTTTTATACCCTTTAAAACCCATGATTAAAATGTAATTAAATTTGGCGCAGTTTTAACATTGAGGTTTAAAGTTAATCTGGATCAGTTTATGATTATGTAACTTATGTCGACTTGCTATGGATTCGCATGAATGGTATGTTATATAATTCTTTTGTTATGTTAGATAAAGTTGATCATACAAATATTGTTAGGCTACGTTCTCGTGGTTTTGTACACACTTTAAAACCCATTATTAAAATGTAATTTTAATTAAATTAAAATTATGCTTTAAGTACTCTATATTTTTCAGGAATGAAAAGCTATTTAGATTACACCTTGGAACGTTCCGTCCAAATACGTTTAGGTGTTTTGGGGGTAAGTTCTGACTAACGGCATTTTTAAACTGGTCTTTGGATTTTAATATGCTTAAAATAACTGAAATGGCAGTTTTAGAAATGACAGGGAGACGATTCCATTTTACTATGATGATAATAGACGGATATAACATTCCAGCAGAATCTGTTTCCGAACAACAATCAACTTTTCTCAATAGGAAAAATATTTATGGCTTAGATTTAAGTTTAATTTTTGAATTTGAATTTTAAAAATAATGCAAAAGCATGAGTAATATTCGTGAACAAAAAAGGATATATCTAATAAAGTTTCAAGCGCGCGATTAATTAAATATTCATCGCGGTCAATTATTAAAAAGATATCGAACATAGTTTATTCATAAGAGTCAGAAGCCATATTATCTTATCACCAGGTCATCGCCCTGATATTAAATGAAGCAAAGAACCGAGGGAAAATGGAAGTAATTAAACGCAAAGGCGATCTAATCGCTGTTAGTGGTTGATTACAAAGTCTTTTGATAAGGGTAGCTCGGTGCTCCTTATATAGTGCAGGGTAATAGGATAACTTTCTTGCTATCAATGCCTTGCTTTGTTTGGATGACCTCATTCAACAGTAACTTGAGTTTTATTTACTTACGGCTTTTGTTGTTGGGTAAAGTATCTTTAAAATCTCAAAAGTGTCATTTAAAAGCATTTTTACGACAATTAAATTAATTACTTTTATAATTATTAATTTTCTCGTGGGAGGCTTCGGCCGTGGCTACCACCCTACCGGAAAAGTCGTACCGCTAAGCGATTTAGCGTTCCGGTAAGATGCTTATTATGTAATAAAATATTATTATGTGCTCGGCATTTACAAGATTCATTCTTAATAATTAGTGTAGTGATTGGTGTGATGCGAAAAATTTAACAAACCGTTATAATGTTTATATTTTTAATTTGTATATTAGCATTTTTTTGTTCTTCTACCTGTTTGTGAATAACTTAATACCTAACGTATATGAAATGTAGTGTGAAACATCTTTGCCAAGAAGCTGCTCTTATTCTGTGGTATACGAGTAAAATATTACAATAAAAACAAGAGAAAAGTTTTGCTTATATTTTATTAAAAATAGTCTACTGCATTTCACCGTTCGTATTACTCGTATATTGAATACTAAAACATTTAAAAATAACTCGACGCCTGATGCAGATGAAAACGAAAGATAGTAGGTATTTTTCTGTTACTAACTGGATTTTAAAGGAGATCTTTGCATTAAGATGTGCTTATCCATGGATAGAACGGGTACTTTCAGTGTTATCATAGAGTATGTAAATGATAGACATGTTTCGATGCAGATGTGCATAATGATTGCGCTGATTATCTGCGGTTGAGTAACTTGTAAGTCATAGTTAAGTCATACTAATATTATAAATGCGAAAGTGTGTTTGTTTGTTGGTTACTTGGTTTGTTGGATTATTGGTTTGTTGGTTTGTTGGTTTGTTGGTTTGTCCTTCAATCACGCCGCAACGGAGCAACGGATCGACGTGATTTTTGGCATGGGTATAGTTGAGGACCTGGAGAGTGACATAGGCTACTTTTTATCCTGGTAAATTAAGGAGTTCCCGCGGGAATCAAAAAAACTTAAACCACGCGGACGAAGTCGCGGGCATCAGCTAGTAGTTGATAAATCAGTTTTGTTCAGCGCAATATAATTTCATCTCCATCATTTCAAACCAGCACAGCACAGCTACTGAGCAAAGATTTCTCAGAAAAAGAAGAGTTTGGTCATTGTCCATAGTTATTTTTTGGATCCATGATTGATCTACCAAAATCAGACTTGGCGTGGCAAGTTACTCCGTTAGTCTGTTCTGTTTTTATTACTTATACTTTACCACCATTACTCGTTTGTTTCTAAGTAAGATAGGATAGGAAATGACGCATTGCTAAGAACAGCTGAGACTTGTAAGTCCTGGAGCTCTTTAGTATACTCGCGTGCACTTGCAATTATTTATTAATAGTAAGTACCTACTAACGCTCTTTTTTAGGGTTCCGTACCCAAAGGGTAAAAACGGGACCCTATTACTAAGACTCCGCTGTCTGTCTGTCTGTCTGTCTGTCTGTCTGTCTGTCTCCAGGCTGTATCTCATAAACCGTGATAGCTAGAAAGCTGAAATTTTCACAAATGATGTATTTCCGTTGCAGGTATAACAACAAATACTAAAAATTAAAAAAAATATATATTAAGGGGGGTCCCCATACAATAAACGTGTTTTTTTCGTATTTTTTTGCTCAATATTAAAAACGGTAACAGGTAGACGGTTCAAATTTTCACAGAATATTAACTTGTATATTACCTTTCAAAATAAATAATTAAATATCAATAAAGTAAATATTAAAGGGGGGCTCCCATACAACAAACGTAATTTTTATTTTTAATACGTCATAAATCGTAAAACTTACTACAGGTTTGTACGGAACCCTCGGTGCGCGAGTCCGACTCGCACTTGGCCGGTTTTTTTGTTGTATTCTAAGCGGATGTTATCGTGTCTTGTTGTTTATTTTTTTTTAATATCTAATGCTCTTTTTTGTGGCGAATGTTGTGCTTGTGTGTTATGTTATTTTTTAAATTCAAACTAGCTGATGCTCGTGACCGCGTGCATTAAGGTTTTTTTGGTTCCCGCGGGAACTCTTTAATTTTCCGGGACAAAAAGTAGCCCATGTGTTATTCCAGACTATAATCTTCAAATTTCAAAATTCCAATTTCAAATCTACCTCTGTGCCACTTTGAACCAGATCCGTTCAGCCGTTCTGGCGTGATTGAGTAACAAACATCCATCCATCCATACATCCATCCAAACTTTCGCATTTATATTATTAAGTATTAAGTATAGATTTAAGTTAACCCCCTGATCCCTGATTGTGATCTCAACTGGTGATAATAGTCGTATTTTCGATGCAGTTTGGGTTGGGTTAACTTAGGAGGGGTATGTTAGTTTTATTAAATCCATACTCTGTATAAATAGATAACCCGTGAAAAGTTATCAGACAGACAGATACACTTTTGCATTTATGCCTATTATTATTAGTTTTATTAATTTTATAATTTTTATTAGCACTTCACACACGAGGAAAGTTTCTAAACTTACTTAAATATATATATCAAAAATTTCCTCAAAAATCCTGCCGGTTCCGAAATTTTTGATATGTATATTTAAGTAAGATTAGTTTTATTATTAACTAGCTGATGCCCGCGACTTCGTCCGCGTGGATTGAGGTTTTTTGGTTCCCGCGGGAACTCTTTAATTTTCCGGGATAAAAAGTAGCCTATGTGCTATTCCAGACTATAATCTATCTCTGTGCCAAATTTCATCCAGATCCATTCAGCCGTTGGAGCGTGATTGAGTAACAAACATACATCCATACATCCATCCATCCAAACTTTCGCATTTATAATATTTATTTGATATTTGATTATTTGATTGGCATGCCATTTTTGTAAATAAATATGTACCTTTATTTGAAAAATGTAGATATAATAATAAATATTATGTTTCATGCAAATAAGCTATATATCATAATTGAAGGAAAGCTTCCCGTTTTCCACGGAAAATAATATTATCCCATATAAGTATAATAGCAAAGGCTCATAATGTATTTTTCGCTAAGAGCTACGTTGTCTCATCCTCTTGAGTTTTCGGGGCGTTACCTGAAAAATTCTCACACCCAATTAATTTCTTTCACGCCTACAAAGATACACCAACATTTGCTGGTATGTAGCTATCTTTGCTTTTGTTTCCTAAACTTATATTTTGGTTTACCTTGCTTGGGGAAAATTTTAGTTGGGGTTCTATTTTTTTTCGTGATTTAGTTGAGTGCGCCCCATTTAAACGAAGTTTTCAGAAGACATCTTCTCATGAGAGAATGAATGAATGAATGAACTAAAATGCACTACTTACACCTCAGTTGGACTTCGGGCTCTAAGGCCCGTATGAATAAACCGACATCAGCTAAGAACTGGTTCCCAAGTATTGATCAATCTATGCTAAAGACCAGTTTTAAGCATAGATTGGGGCTGATTCTGTAGTGCACAATCTCTAAACTAGACTAAAATTAGAGCATTACAAATATTACTAACCCTTTCATAATACTCCCTACGGAAAGGGACAGAACTAGATTTAAAGCTGCCATTTTAGTTTAGTTTAGAGATTGTGTTATACAGAATCGGCCACATTGGCTAGTCTCTATCGCCTAAAATATCCTTTAGTGCGAAAACACACTAGAGTCAAAAATATTGATCTTCCAGACGACAAGTCCGCGTCAGTAACAGCTGAATGGAGGACACGCATTGACGCGAGCGAACTAAACGTTATTTCCCTCCGCGCAGACGTTTAGTCTTGTTCAGCTCCTAGAGTCCCTTCTTAGTAAATCATTGAATAGATACATCTTTTTTCAATGAGAAAATGTGTCTGCCTGTAACGTTTTCACTTTTCAAGGCTCACCCGAATTATTGATTTTGACCCAATTTGACACAAATAACTTGAATCCTGGGGACATAGACATTTTATCCTCAAAATCAGCGTGTTCCCATGAGATTTTTAAAATAGAGTAAACAATTATTATCTAAACGAAAGAAGACACAGTCAAATCATCTAGTCTTTAATATAATAAAAACAACAATTGGAATCTCTTCGACAACGAATCTGTATAAAACAACGTCTGCATCTCATAAAATGTACCCATGTTATTTCGTCGGATACAGTAAAATAATTACGTTACACGCATGGAATTATAAAAGAATTGTACGCCGCACGAGTTCATGATTGGAAAAAATGATAATAATTTCCGTTTTATTGGAAAAGTCCTTCAACAAGATTTTCATACGAAGAAAGCAATTTATGCGATAACGTCCCGGGAAAATTGCTTTTTGGCCTTTCCCAGCCGCTATTCAATTTATAGCCCGAATCAAAAATCAGTGTATCTAATGTATGATTATAATATTAATATTTGTTTTATTACTTGAATACTAGTATATTCACTGGTATATTCTAATCGAATATAACAGTCACTATTGTAAGTAGGTATTAGGATATTAATAAAATATGTTTGCATGTCGTTATTATCGTTTCGGTGCTAAAAAAACAATATTTTCATTTTCAATTTTGTCGTTGTATGTATCATTCTATGTTATACTTAACATACTATTATGTGGTTATACCACAGAACAAATGAAAAGCAGATTCCAATTTTTGTGATGTATTTGTGACCCTTGTATATTATATCTGAAAATTTAGGACTTAGGTAGTAACTACTCAAAGGAGCGCTAATGTACCCAGACAGTGCGCTAATAAAAAAAAGCATAGGTACCTATATGCTGGAAAATTCTGTAGGTACGAGTACATGCCTAGTTTTAGTTCAACAGTTACAAAGTAACTATTTCCTTGCAAATATGCACTTTAAGTGCGTCCACCTCTTTAGACTTGTGATCAACTAAAGTCAAAATACCTAGGCTAAAAGTGGTAATGGAAATTGATTTAGAGGTGTCCGTTGGCCAATGTTTGTTGATACGACAAACAAATCACTAGCGTTTTCCTATCACACTCGGCACGCCCCAGTAATGCATCGTGCGGCTTGTTTGCTCGGTGGCATGCCATGGCATATGACAGATGTCCGTAACACCTGTGGGTATGCTACGTAGCTATACGCTAAAATGAAATACAAAACAAACTAATACAATACGGTGTATGCTCAATACGTAATTTATGCTTTGTCCAACAATTTATTTTATATTTAACCTAAGCATACATATGAAGTGTCACAATTATTGACAGGCAACCATCGACAAAAAAATGCAATACTCCATAGACGCATATCGTTTTTTACAATAGTGAAGCGACGTGCCCTTTTATTCGAAATTTCGTAACTCGTATACTCATCTAGCAATTACAAGTACGACTTTCCTTTTCAAACTAATCACGGAGCTGCAACACTAACTTTCTTGATAGTCCTTTAAGCACCATTAATCTTTGGCGATGGATGGTTTCTATGACCCGACTGATTCATGTAAATTTACTGTACTGTTGTATATAAGTGATTTATTTTAATACATACATTAATATGCTTAGTCATTTAAACGCTTGGGTATGTTTATAAAACAATAAAAAAAATTGTGCAAAGATAAATATCAATGTGTCAAATCGATTAAAACTTCTACATAAAGAAAGTCGACTGTTATCAAAAATCGAATCAGTAACGCATTAGAACATCATTGACTCCATCTGCCAAAAGTAAAATAAATGGTTGGACATAGATTAAGGCCCACTTGCGTAACGTTTGATTTAAATATCTCTTAAATAAAATTAGTTAAATGTATTTAATTGTGTAAACATGTTTATCCTAATCGCATTTATGATCGTCTTGCACGAGGCTCTTTTGGATGTCATTTAACTAAATCGGTTTAGCGAGTCGGTAAAGCAGTAATTGCGTTCCATTTCATACCATTTGTGATGGATTGACAGGAAATTCTGTTTGCATTACAACTACGCATGAAATGAAACGTAATTTTTTTCAAAACGCAATTCAAACTGAAAAAGTCCAAAACATCCCAATGACTTTGGAACAGCCATAATAAAATTAATTTAGTAAATATTGGGTTAAAATAATCTGAATTGGATTTAACGCAACAAAGCAGGTGTCGGGGGACCCAATTTTAGTAAAGCGAGGAACAAATAAAGTAATGTTTAGGACGATAGAACTAATTCTTCCATCATAGAATGTAAAAAAGCTGATGCAATAAAACAAGCAGACGAACAAAAAAGAAATATTATTATTTATTTTGTTTTCAATTAACTTCAATCTCTCTTTCTTTTTTAACCCTTTAATTTTCTTGGATATCAAGTGTCCTATGTTTATGCCTAGGATGTAAGCTATCTCTGCAAATTTTCATCAAGATCGGTACAGGTTTATTGTAGGACATCCACATGCCGCAGTCTTGTGTCACGGATGCAGCGGCTCCCTGCGACTCGGCCCATCTACCTAGGGGGGTCGTGGCTAGCGCTACACTTTCCCGTGCTTTCTTCAAACTCAAACACGTTTATTTCATGCGGGATATACTTATGTATGACTTTTATGATACGTTTTATTTTACAGTTGTCCCATATATTTGAATCATGTGCTGATCCGTGCTATCTAGCCACAACAATTAGAACTGATAGGTAGGTTAGCAGCAGCTACACACTGAGTATTATAGAAAAGTAGCCTTTTCTATTTCTACCGATCTCTGCATCCAGGCGAAAATATTCTCACAGTCTTCTGGAAAACTGTTGAACAGATCAGTTCGTGCTAGGAGTTGTCGAGGTCTACTTATAATAATATTCTATGATTTCTTCGTTGTCGTCAGAATGTAGTTCGAAAAAATCCATTGTGTGCTCAATAATATTCGTCAAATTGGTCCACTCTTTACGTTTTACAGAGAAATACATTTTTTTATTTGTTATTAAATTCATAACACAACTGACAGCAATGACAACAGCTTAAATACGTTTACCGCCGTTAAATAGCCATTCTGGGATGTTTAAATTTGACAGTTCGCTAATTGTATTTAGCAGAAAAATTTACGTTGTGCAAGACGCTAATTGTATTTAACCGTATAAATGCGTTTAGGACGATTTTAAATACGATTTAAGGATGTTACGCAAGCGGGCCTAAGTCATAGCTCTTTTAACTTCGGGTAAGGTAGGAAACCTTTGTACATCCATTAATATAAAATAATAATTTTCCTATTTTAACTTAGAAAGCTAAGCTGTATTTTTCTTGGAGTTTGGAATTAAATTCAAATACACGCTTTGATAGTATTTGAATTGAATTTTATAAGATTAAAATATTCTGTAAAGTACAAAATACGGTCAACAAACGGTGATCAAAAAATTGTTCAATTTTAAGGTGTTATAAAATTCATGTAGGAAATTAGTAATTTTAATATTAATTATTTAAATCATAATGCTTTATCTCAAAGGTACCTAGTAGGTACCTGGGCGGTTTTCAAATAAGTTGCCACTAGAGAAAAGTCAGTGTCCACTACTTTCACGATCAAATATTTAGAATTTTATAACGAATTTTATCACATAATTTATTATTTAACGATGCAGTAACATCCAAACTTCTAGATCACTTCAAAATTAGGCATGAATTTATTATAAATCTAAAATAAAGTCAAAAATAGTCAAAATAGGGAGACATTTTTACTATGTCCTACACCATGTCAAGTTTGGAGTAAAATTTTATGGTCTTGTTTTCATTTCTAAAACTTTGTAAACATCTTACTAGTCAACTATGAACCAATATTACAATTTAAAACCTTAAAACACACTGGTTACTATTGAAAATTATACATAAAAACAAATTTTGTATTGTCCTGCGAAATAGCGTATGATGGAATTTCCTCTTACGCGACCGCATTTTCGACTATTCCCGACAAACAAACTACCAATTAGGGCACATATTCCCATTCATGGCAGCATTTGTAGTCTATGGAAGTCGCCATAGTTGTTTATTTGACAGTAGTTCGCCAGCAATACGCAAAGAAAGTCGTCAGGCCCATCAGTCCGAAAATAATAATTCCACCAACGATACTGTTTTTCTCCAGGTACCGTATTACTGTGTTTATTCGATTATTTCTTGTTCCGTTTGTTAAGTTATTGTTATTTTGAATGTTAAACTAAAGTGGCCGAAAGTTTGATATTTAATTTGTTATTTAATTTTAAAATATAACTGGCATCATTACGTTACCTCCATTACGCTACTATCGCGTGAATGGAACTCAAAAGTAACGTAATGGAATCATAAAGGTCTTTCCACTATGCATGTAATCATGTGTTTGTTTGAGTGTGTCATGTCATGGTGTGATTTTTTTAAATGCGCAATATTATCAAATTTGGACTTTTTTAAACAAAAGGCCAGTATATCTATACATAAACCCGGATAAAGGTCTTGAGAGTGATGATTAGTGTTAACTGTGGCTTAAAGCATTTTTTTATTTCAAATTTTTTTTACGCTTCTTGGATTTTTTATTGAATATTTCATAAACTTATCTATAAATTTATTTTAATTACATTCGACAACTGATGTTTAGTTTAATCTTGTTTAAAACTATGCCATACATTAAAATGCTAAAATATAAATATTAAACTAACAATAAAATAAATTAAAAACAAATCCTTAAATACCTACTAAAATAATATTGTTGTCACTCGTTTAAATGTGTAAATGTTTTAGTTTAGACTATAAATTATATTCCTAAGTAGTGCCATTATTGATACCATATAGACCTTTCTTTATGGTTCCTAAACGTGTCTTGAAGTTCCATTATACGTCACTGTCCTATTGTTGCTGTGATTTAATTATTAAGGTAAATTAATGGATCTCAAAGAAATTTTAACTATTTTTGGTTATTATAGTTTATTATTAATTTGTTTTTTTGGTATTATTAAACAATTATTAAAAATGTGTCTCATTTGTCGTTATACAAAGAAAAAGATATAGTACAAAGTATCCAAAAGTAGCGTTATTGTTTTGTTTTGTTTTAACACCTTTATTGTTTTATTTTAATAAGCTCTATTATCAATATTTTTAGAAGACTTGTTTTGTTTAACATTAATTAAATAAATTTAAGAAATACTGAATCCTTTGTAGTTCTTTAAAATCCAGTTCAAAATTAGTAACGTAATGGAATTTTTTTAGAACAGACTTCAATTAAAATTGTAGTTATTCTCAAAATTAAATATTTTTTTCATTAAAAAATGCTTTTTTATACAGTAGATGCTTCATTCTATCAATTAATTACATTTTGAATATAAATTTTAAAATTCATAAATGTGGAATTCCATTTACGTTACCGGCAACTTTTTTGAAAACCGCCCACCTACCATTGATGTAGAATTTTAGTACCTGTACCTACGCATCCTATAGGTACTACTAATATAATAAATGTGAAAGTTTGGACGTTTGTAAGTTTGGAGGTTTGTTACTCCTTCACGCCGCAACGGTTGAACCGATTTGGCTGAAACTTGGAATAGAGATAGCTTTAAAACCTGTTTTAACACTAATTTTTAACTCGAAAAATTAAAGAGTTCCCGCGGGAATCAAAAACCTTAATCCACGCGGACGAAGTCGCGGGCGTCATCCAGTGGAAATTATAATGTTGTAAGTCCTTTATACGGTTTGTTGAAGCTTGTAATTGCTTTCTACTAAAACGTCAGTCATATGATAGCTCAGTCAGAAATTTGATATTTGATAGGAAAATGGTCTCTAATATCACCGTGTTATGTGTTTAATTCGTAAAACTGGTTTTATAATTGAATTAAAAGTTTGTTCCGGAATTTGGCCCCTCTCGTAGTGTTGTTTGTGAAGTAGCCATGTTCGCGAGATTCGTAGTATCGGTTTTTGTTTGTGTTATATTTTTGGAAGCTGTGAAATGTAATCTTAATTGCAGGGTACGGTGATAAGCATTAAGCATAAATATTATTGTAGCTTTACGAAACATTTTATTCAGTTTTTGCCCTGCCTATAAATTATACTAAAACTAGATACTTACTATTATTTATTCTACTATAAGTTAGTCCTTAACTGCGATCTCACCTAGTTGTAAGTGATGATGCAGTCTAAGATTAAGTAGCAGTTTAACTGCTAGGAGTATGGCAGTTGTATTAAACCCATATCCTTAATGGTTTCTATGGCAGTGTACTGGAAAGCAAAATCGCTCTTAGCAGCACGTCTTTTCCGGTTCATTCTAGACATTCATCTGTAAATTCAGCGTCGTCGTCGGCTTAGTGCATCAAATATATCATCTCAGTCACTCTGTGAGTCAGTCGAGTTAATCGAGGCGAGCTATAGGACACGCCTTCCTACGCAGTCCTACGAAACTGTAACGCACCTTATATGTAACAATAAGTTGTTGAGTTGATTAATTTTCAAATTAATTATTTTCAATAGGATAGCAGAAGTAGCCAATTACGATTGGATGGAGGACTGTGTTTTGAAATTCCAACATGGCAGCACCAACCGGTTGAAGTAGAGAAACATCTGAACAAGATTCGGAATGCCTGGGGAAATAGTTATTTGGAACGACGACATACGAGGCTTCCGAAATTTTCATTAGACAATCGGTACCTAAGATAGATAGATAGATAGATAAATGAGTTAAGGCTATTTTACACTGGAAGAACACTTTTAGTCCAGCCTTTACGCCTGACGTAGAACTAGTAGACCTGTACACTTCCTTAGTCTAAATTTTTAAATTGCAAATTCGATTGATCGTATTGAACGTTCGCTCACATTTGCAATGTAAATACTTAGACTTAGCGTACTGCTGTAGGCTACTTTATTCGAAAAATGTTAAGAGAGCGTTATACCTGGGTGGAAAAAACACCAAGAGTTCTAGCCGGTCTTCGAGCATTTTAAATTCCCGAGTGCCCGGTTAACGTAGAATTCAGAGTGCCTAGAGAGAGTTTCTCTTCCCATTGGAATGCGACAACGTTATCTATGATTTGGAATTGTCAAGCACCAGACCAATTCCATATAAATGCTAGTTAAAGTTGTCGCCTGCTGAAAACTATTTCTTGAAGTCAATCCTTCACTAGCATCTCAAAACCGACGTGGTTCTAGTGGAATTCCATTTACTCTAGAATTTTCCTTAGCTAGACAAAGCAGAAAAGAGCTAAATTGAAAATCTTGTAGGTGGAGTGATATACATTACATCTTTCGTAGGCTGAATTAAGTATAGGCAGAACAGAGCAGAGCAGAATTAATTAGTTAATTCATGAACGTGCAAAGTTTTTTACCGTGCAGCGACGCGATATACTTAGACGTACTATCTTTAGGGAGAAAAATAGCTTGTAGGCGAACGTTTCTATATGCCTACCTCTACCTATACCTACTTCTAGGCGAACCTATACTACTTATTTCTGTGTTAGTTATAAGACATAATATTTTGCACATAAAGAATAAAAAAACGTCCTGTCGCCCGGTGTGTGAGCTCCACATATAAAAGTAATTGACATGGACGTTCCACGCGGTCGTTTTAACCTTTCTTGTACTCGTATGTAGTGCGATTTCGTCCTTAAATAAATGTATTGGAACCTGAAATAACAAGAGTTGTATTTTACAGCGAGGTTAATCGATACATGGATACAGCGATAGCCCCTTTCTTGGACACTTATCATAGAAACATCCAGAACTCTTACCAGCAGCTGACAAATAAGATCCTCAAGAAGATAAAAGATGAAATCAACGTTGCTCTGAGGAAGAAGCACAAAATTTATACCGAACTCACAGAATTGGCGGACTCCTTAAAAGTTCCAGGTTTAATTTATTTTCAATATGTTGCTTGAATAATATATTATGTAGGTAGTGCTTTTTCCAAAATGAAGCCATATTTTGTAAGATTGGGTGTTTTTTAAGATAAGGTTGCGTTCATTTATTTTTATTTACTTTAAACGTGTTCAGGAAATAGGTTTTCTCAAACTTGGTTTCCTCGTATGCCTTTAAAAGCATGGAATAGTGTGTTGTATAACATTCATATTGTAGCTAATAGTATTAGAGCCGCCTAGTTTTAATATCACTCCTCTTAGTAGGTAAAATCCTATCATACTAATATTATAAATGCGAAAGTGTATTTGTTAGTTGGTTTGTCCTTCAATCACGCCGCAACAGACCTACGGATCGACGTGATTTGTAGGACAGATCTGGTAGGAATTTAAAATAATTAATCCATGCTGACAAAATCGCGGGCAGCTACTTAAAAATTAGATGAAGAGAATGAAGAGAGTCATTTAGATTGCTGGTGGACATTGGGGCTGATTCTGTATAACACAATCTCTAAACTAAACTAAATTGGCAGCTTTAAATCTAGTTCTGTCCCTTTCCGTAGGGAGTATTATGAAAGGGTTAGCAATATTTGTAATGCTCTAATTTTAGTTTAGTTTAGAGATTGTGCACTACAGAATCAGCCTCAATGTTAGCTACATTGAGGCTGATTCTGTAGTGTCGTGTAGTGTATGATCATTGGGGACTCGTCTTTCATTTTCGTCTGAATTAGTACCGCTAAATTATTCAAAGATTTCCCTTTGTATTAAAATAACTTTCACCGGATAAACAAACTACTTAATTATGCGAAGCGAAACCGTTCCGTTGTTAATAATTTATACGGTGATTGATGAGTTTCGAGAAATCCTTTACTTTTATATTATTATTAAGTAGGCTTCTTCTGAATAAAAATACCTATTTATTTAGAAAGTTAAATTATTTGCGTAACTTTTATAATGTATTTTACAGCATTATAATATTAAGGCCCACTTGCCCAAGGACTCTTAAATTGATTTAAGTAGTTAAATATTTTATTGCCGCCCCTTTTTGCAACTATAATATACATTTGCCTAAAAGGAACATCATTACAAAATTTAACTAAATCAGTTTAAATGTCCTTGTGCAAGCGGCCCTAAATAATAAATGTCTTTGGTATTTTATCGTGTAGTTAAGTTTAAATGACTTTTAACTTCATGTAAGTATATACCCCGGAATAAAATTATCAGAAAATGCCGGCATCGAAATACCTCACTATCAGTTTAGGCAGTGTTGCGCAAGCGGGCCTTGATTGGGTTGGGCCGTAGGGTTGGGCGTTGATTATACTCACTCACTGACCAAAACCCTTGGACGAAAGCAGCTGTACACAGCGTTGCTCTTTATATTTTAGACAAGAAAATTTCTTGAATACAATATGAGAATATGTTACATATCCACCACCACCACTACAGTCCATTACCGTTCCACTGCTGCGCACAGGCCTCCACTCTCATAGGAGAGAGGGAATTAGAGCTTAGACCACCACGCTGCCCAAATGCGGGTTGGCGAACTTTAACGACTATTATTATGTTAGTGATAATAACCGGGACCGACGGCTTAACGTGCTCTCCGAGGTACGGGGGTGAAACACCGTCAACTTTCTAACTCCGGGCTAGTACTGAGAATTTCTAGTCAGGTGAAAACCCAATACTCAATTATGGCCCGACCCGGGACTCGAACCCGGGACCTCGTCGGCCGCAGTCGAACATGCCAACCACTAGACCAACGAGGCAGTTATTATATAGGCAGATGTGTATATATGTGTAGGCCGGATTTTTTAAAATCCCTACGGATGTAAAGCCGCTGGCTGGCTGTCGCTAGTATTGGAATAAGTTAACAGATTCAGAGTACGTCTTACCCGTTAGATGAGTCTATTGAAGTGTCATTGTCCTAGAGTGACGAAAGCGATGTGTTGCAACGCGACGCGATACGACTCCATAGAAAATGAAAAACTTATCTACGAGACAAGTGACAACGTAGGCCATGTTAATGTTTGTTATTTCCGTAACGTGTCGCGTCACGTCGCGTTGCTACGTTTGTCGATCACGTAGGATAATGCCTGAGCGACGAAAGCAACTGCCCCGCTTTAATGCACAAACGTAGCCTCCTCCTAGGGAAACACCAAGTGGATCCGGAGGAGGCAAAGAATTTCCCGGCCAAGAAGCTGTTGCTGTTCCTAGCAGCAAGTAGTATTGGCCAGGAACTTTAGATAGTGGCGATCATAATAGATCGGCAACGGTCTTATGAGGTCTCGTTACAGAGCCCTGCAAAGCCGCATCAACAAGAAAGAAGAAGAAGACGTCACAACGCAACACGATCTGATACAGCTCGATAGAAAATGGCAAAAGTATCTTTTAAGTTTGATTTAATCTACGCGATAACGTAGGTCACGTGAAGGGTCAGCTACTGTTTGATACTCTCGCGTAGGATGAAAACGTAGGCCACATTAAGGGTCAGAGCTACTGTTTGATACTGTCGCGTAGGACGACTACGTAGGCCACATTAAGGGTCAGAGCTACTGTTTGATACTGTCGCGTAGGATGACAACGCAGGCCACACGAAGGGTCAGAGCTACTGTTTGATATTGTCGCGTAGGATGACAACGCAGGCCACACGAAGGGTCAGAGCTACTGTTTGATACTGTCGCGTAGGACGACAACGTAGGCCACATTAAGGGTCAGAGCTACTGTTTGATACTGTCGCGTAGGACGACAACGTAGGCCACATTAAGGGTCAGAGCTACTGTTTGATACTGTCGCGTAGGATGACAACGCAGGCCAAACGAAGGGTCAGAGCTTCGTATCATAAGTCTTAAGTCATAAATATTTATTCAATTTAGGTAGGTACACTACACTTATTGACGTCCAGTTACATAAAAATATGATGTTGATAATCTGTTAAAAACTAAAGCTACGAGGGTTCCAAACGCGCCCTCGGAGAAGAGCCCACAACAAGCTCAGCGGGGTTTTTTTTTCATTATCACCATCTCACATATCGAGTCGCGTTGTCAAGTTGGTCACTACTCACTCACGTAGCACAATACCTGAGCGCTGCACTCTTTTAGCATTTACTCCTTTACAGCCATGTGCGATGAAGAGCGTCGGGCATCGCGCACGTTGGCGAGCAAGCACGTAGCCCAGATCTACAAGTGCACGGAGAATGCTCGCACTTCCATAGCCGAGATGGGAAAATACGCCGAAGAGATGATCTCAATAACCCGTAATCACATGGAATTCGCTCTAACTAAAGTGGCTAAGAATTTGGAGAATGATGATAAAGCTCGACACACCAAAATGTAAGTAAAACATGATAAATAAATATATCCTTTATTTGCTATATTGTAGGTGTACAAAAGAGGTGTTACAGTTAAACAAGAAATCAAGATATACATAATCAAATAAATCAAGCCACAATCAGCCATTAAACGTTATGCAAACATTACTTTTGTCCTAATTAAACCTATGAATTAAATATATTAATTAATAATATAACTATAGTGATAAATAACTTCAAAAATGTCAATAAATTTAATGGCACTACGCTACATTGAATCAGTATTTTCATTGAATCGTAAGAGCTTTATACAAGCCAAAATCGAAATAAATAAATGAATATTATTACACTTCGTATTCGTCCTCCGAGATTAGCATGATATACTTGTAGTACCGTGTACGTACGGCCACTTTCACACGTTAGTTGAGGTAGCTGGAAATAAAAACAAACGCTCCCTCTTACCGGCCGATAGCAGGCCGCTATATATAGGCCCCACTCCTGCACAACTAGTCATTCGTGTTTTCGTGCTCAGCCACTTCGCACGTCCGCAAATTCGGTGAGTTTTTATTTTATTATTAAATTAAAAATTAATATTTTTATTATTTATTTTTGTGATAAAAACGTAAAAGTGATTTCGGAAATTTGAAATTAAACCGATCACGTAAACGTTATCACCGAATAAGTTTGTCATCGAGTTTTTTGGAGTCTTCTACACCATCGAGCTTTTGTTTTTGAAGTCTTCTACACTGCTTGTCATCGAGTTCTTTGGAGTCACTGCAATCGCCAACACTGCCACCATCGAGTCGCAACATTGCTCGTCAGCCAACTTTCTAATAATGTGTGTTTGCGCATAGGATTTTTTTTTTTAGATATATACCTAAACTCAAACCGAAATTCAATTAATGTTTCTTACTCAAATAGACTTTTACAAGTCCTTTTTGAGTCGTCGAGTGGAATCTTTCACTGGTTCGGAATAACATTCCTACAGAAAAGAATCAGCAAGAAAGTCTGTTAAAATCTACCTGTCTAGACGTGGATATTATGAAATCTTAGCAAATCGGATTGCCTATGGCTACCTATTGAAGTGTGTTTTCGCATGCAATCTCTTGCCTACAAAATAATAGACTTACAATAAGTCGTAGGCGAGGCCCCCCAGGCATTGCTCAAATTTGAAGTACGTTTTCGCGTGCAATTTAATGCCTACAAAATAATAGACTTACAATAAGTCGTGGGCGAAAGCCCTCAGGCATTGCTCAATTTGAAGTACGTTTTCGCGTGCAATCTCATGCCTACAAAATGATAGACTTACAATAAGTCGTGGGCGAAAGCCCTCAGGCATTGCTCAATTTGAAGTACGTTTTCGCGTGCAATCTCATGCCTACAAAATGATAGACTTACAATGAGTCGTGGGCGAAAGCCCTCAGGCATTGCTCAATTTGAAGTACGTTTTCGCGTGCAATCTCATGCCTAAGAGACTTACAATAAGTCGGAGTACGTTTTCGCGTGCAAACTCATGCCTACAAAATGATAGACTTACAATGAGTCGTAGGCGGGGGCCCTCAGGCATTGCTCAATTTGAAGTACGTTTCAATTTGGAGTACGTTTTCGCGTGCAATCTCATGCCTTCAAAGTAATAGACTTGCAATGAGTCGTGGGCGAAAGCCCTCAGGCATTTCTCAAATTTGAAGTACGTTTCAATTTGGAGTACGTTTTCGCGTGCAATCACATGCCTACAAAGTAATAGACTTACAATGAGTCGTGGGCGAAAGCCCTCAGGCATTGCTCAATTTTGAAGTATATTTTCGCGTGCAATCTCATGCCTACAAAGTAATGGACTGGCAATGGGTCATGAGCGGGGGCTCTCAGGCGTTGTTCAATTTTGAAGTGTTTTTTTTTTCGTACACAATTATATATTATGAAATTATGCCTGTATTGCGTTGATTGTTTGAACTAACTATTGCAAAATCTATTTTTGAGAAGTGCGTCCTTTTACGCACTTTATTGGCACACCTTTTTTCGTACGACGAAAGTGCGCGCGCACGTGCTTGAATCTCAAAGCATCTTCGATCAGGTGCGAAAACTTATCCAAGCATTCATGTTGCCATAATATGCTTCACTATTGGGACTGCGTTCTAATGAACAATAATGAATGACTAATGTCATGAAGACCAACGATCTTACCTGCCCTTGGAGAAGTCATGATGACGCAGGCGCAAGTCCCGCCTTCACTCCCGAATCCCGACAGCAAGACGCCTTCGAGTTTTTTGTTATGATGTTTTGAGCATAGCTACTACAGCAGAGCTTTATAAAACGATACGGATCGTCGGATACAGCATCTATTAATGGACGCACGACGCTTTAATTACGACATACAGCGATTCTTTAACAAGACGTTTAATTGTCCTCAGGATTAGTTATTGCATATTAAAACTAATTCTTATTATTTAGCAAGAATCTTTCAGAAACTTACAAAGATGCTAAGGCGATAATTAAATAGAGCGCAGAGTCGAAACAGCCTCAAGCCCAAACCGCAAAGGAAGTTTTAAATCAACAGACCTGTTATGCGAGCATTTCGGCTAAGGACTTCTCATCGCAGCCATCGTTGTCCGAGATTAGGAACACTGGTAATTTTTTTTAAAAAATTTGTCAAAATTTTTAAAAAAGCAGTGGTCATCCATAACCGATGACCCTACAGTGGTTAGTTGTTTTTTCCTATAGTATTCCTATTTTAAGTGTTTCTTGTTTTGCCTCGAAATTCATTCAAAAGGCAGTCGATGGTCCCTTAGCTATAGGAGCTATATCACAAAGTGAACCTGCAGTACATTAATTTTTGACTGCAGTACTCTTTTTCCGAGTCATACGGCAAGAACATATTTACTTTAATATAAAACAATGAAAAACATTTCAATATTTTTTTCTTTATTTGAAGAATTTAGAACAATAATTGTATTAGTGAGAACTGCTATATGACCACAACCAATCAAAAAGATGCTTAGTTTTCGGTCCTAATACATGCAGACCAGAAAGGCAACTAAATTAATTGCGCTTTTGTTTGAATATAGTTTTCCAAATATACGTTCCACAGTTATTTGGTTTATTTAAACCAAACTGCAATATTTTTTTCTAAAAATTTCCTCGAGGCTAAGAAATTAATGTTACTCCTTTTAATCATAATAATTCTTTAATAATCTTTACAGTTTGGCAACTTAACAGTTTTATTTTATAATTAATTTTAAAACAAGTAAATAACTTCCGTATAAGGAGTTCCGACACTACCTATAGTTATTGTTCGATGATGATTGATTCTCTTTTTAAAAAGAAATCACAAAACGAACGTCTATATAACATAATATTTCAATGAAAAGAAACAATAAGTTGCCACCGAGCTCCTGCAACTTTATTTTTTGGAATACGTAATTTATTCTTATATACATAATAATATTTTTTTTTTTGAACCTTGCTACATTAGTTGGCCTTATTACTTCATCGTGGCCGGCTAAAACAACCAAGTTTTAGAAGGTGTAAATGTTTTAAATTTAAAAAATGGTAATTAAGAAACAACGCATCTATATCCTGTTGTCCTTCAGATTTTGAGCGGCTTAATTCTGTAAACAAAATTGAAATGATGTAGAAATTGTCATAGGATTCTCAACTGCGGGGTTGGGGGCCGCTTGTGGTGAGGAAACTGCTAGCACCCAACGAAATGAGGCATTTCCCATTAACCAGTTGGAAATTCTGCCAGCTTACTTCGGTTTCAAGTATTTGTTGAATACTTACACATTTTTTCAAAATCTTTTCAAGATCGCCAATACCATTGCAGTTGGTTTCATAACCTGCATGGCTGGTAGGTACTTCCCCTCTTGAGATGAGCCCACGAGATATATATTGAATAGATGCGATTACAAAGATGTTTGTATTACATATAAACGCTCTAGTCACGATACTAAAGCTATTAGAGAATCAAGACGAATCCGTTCAAAGGTATTTAGTGGGAACTGTCCAAATAATTCGAAAATTCTCCTTTTTGCGTCCCAATGTTATACCAATTATAAAAATTAATATATTTCGTGTAAGAATGACTCAGATGCGTACGCCATTAATGCGTTCATGGGTTTCAATCTCTTGGGTTTCCACTCTTCGGTATTATCAAGAAAACACAAGTAAAGTTCATAATTTTTGTTCCTTTATAGCCTACCATCATATCGCATATTTAATGGTTTACTTGCTGTAATTTGTCTTCGGACCCACTGGTCCACTGGTCTTTGAACCATCTGACGTGGTTATATATATACATAAGTATATATATATTTTTATTTTTATTTTATTTTTTTTTTCTTTCTCTCTCGTTCCTGCAGCCGCAAATTACACCTCACATACCCTGGTTGGAACTACTGCTGGCTGCTCGCCGTTAGTCTTTATTGATAAGAGATTTCCCACTCTCATCTATAGAAATGATGAATACCTTTCAGTCAGTTTTATTTCTGTCCTTCTGTAAATTCATTTAAACAACACGATAGTTGATCAATTAAGTTGTTTCAATTCGGCAATCAATACTATACATCTCTTCCATGGATGTCTTCAGCAAGCATTAATGCAATTGAATTTGAGTTGTTGAAATTTATCACAACTTTACCAATAGTTGTAGATCTCGTAATATTAGAGATAAGTGATCTCTAAGTATAATATGCAGTTTCATTGAAAAAATTGAACATAGGTACTATAAATAGATTTTCTAAATTATTTTTTTCAAATTCATACTGACTTTCTATGCTAAAATGTAACATCACTTGAGATCCTTGAAATGCATTAATTTTTTTTTTGTGTTTTGTTTTTTCTCAATCAATGATCTGATGAAATTTCAACTATAAAAGAACTTTTGAAGCATTAAATAATTTTATGAGCTTCAAGAACATTACATAGAATGCAAAAGTTTTTCAAAATTGTAATAATAATAATATATAACATAGAACTTTCCTTCGAAATTTCTCGTCAATCAAAATTTTTAATTTTTAATTAAAACTTTCTGAACAGGTTTCTTCCGTATATAATACAATTTTTACATTATCGTAAGTGTAACCCTCAATAGTTATCTTGACAAAATTAAACACCTTCGACACAATTCCTCAATACAGCGCGGCCTCAAGAGCCCGCCATATCCACAAGAATATTTTAGTTGCAGTCACTTGGCATATCCACAGACTGGTCCTTGTTTTTGCCCAAAGTACACGACACTAAGTAGTTGCTCGAATACTTTTGAAATTATAATTTTCCTTATCGAAAATTCAGATTGTTGAGTTGACTCATTTCTTACAAATACTATGATCCTGTAATAATAAAATCGAGCATTATAAAAAACAAAGTTATATAGTACCTCGTAAATATCTATCAAAATAAATAAAATTGTTCATTAAATAAGAACATAATCATTATTATGTATTAAATATGATATACCTGATGGTTAAAGTGCGTTTTTCGCATAATAACTACGAGTAAGACCTGTTTTCATGACAAGTCTCTCAATATCTACAAGTATATCATGCTAATCTCGGAGGACGAATACGAAGTGTAATTAATGATTAAACGAACTTACCTGTAAGTGAAGTTCGATCATAATTATACGAGTATTCGTCCGAAGAGATTAGCATCCCACCCTCCCACGGGTTACCCCAGTGTCATGAAAAGGTCAAATTTCAAATTCAAGGTTAAATTTGTAATATATAAGTATGTGTTTATGAAAGTGTAAAAAAAAAAAAAAAAAAAGGTCAAGCTCCGAACTAAATGACTAGTTGTGCAGGAGTGGGGCCTATATATAGCGGCCTGCTATCGGCCGGTAAGAGGGAGCGTTTGTTTTTATTTCCAGCTACCTCAACTAACGTGTGAAAGTGGCCGTACGTACACGGTACTACAAGTATATCATGCTAATCTCTTCGGACGAATACTCGTATAATTATGATCGAACTTCACTTACAGGTAAGTTCGTTTAATCATTAATTATATTATTTAGGTTTAACGTACGTATACTATACACATACTTATAGGTTTATTATTAATAGGTTAATTATTAGTAACTGTTTCAGATGCCAATAGGGGCTTTGTAGGAAATTCAGATGAAAATGTTTCTTATTTTTTTAAAAATATGGCTTATTATCTTGAAAACAGGTTACCGGGTCAAATTTTTAGGAAATCTGGATAATTGATTTCTGAAATCTTGAAAACTCAGATCCCTGAGTATAACTTTATAAGTTAATTACTTTTAAAGTGATCTATGCAATATATCGGTCCATTTAGGTTTATGTTTAGGTTATCTTGAAAAGTTACACTAGAGCTTCAGATATAACCTTCATAAGGCAAAATAATATAACAGATGTATCACGGTATTTTCATTAAAAAAACAGGTCTCATTTTTAGAGTGAATGTGACATCGTATCTCAAAGAACTCTCCAAAGCTGCTGTTGCCCTAGGATACGAACTAGATCTCAGCCTGACTAACGCCAGACGCCACAACGAGCAGTCTTGTGAGAAGTTGACAAGCTGCTGTAATAGGGCCAGGAAGAACACTGACGAAGCTGCCTCCACTTTACGTGAATATTTGTATCAATGTGTTTACGCTTAATATGAATATTGTTTTTATTTTTTATTGAATATCCTTAATATTCTTCTTTAGCGACTATGACGTGATATAAATGTGATGACACAGACGTATTCGCATAATACTGTTTAATTCAAGTCCAATTATTGCAAGAGATATTAGTTCGAATTAATTTTGTAAGAGTCGTTAAAATATTGGTGACACCTTATAAACACTGCTGTCGTTAATACTGGAATATTTCTATAACTAGCTAGTGCCCGCGACTTCGCCTGCGTGGATCAAGGTTTTTTGGTTCCCGCGGAAACTCCTTATTTTTTCGGGATAAAAAGCACATAACATGTGCCTATGTGCTATTCCAGACTATAATCTATGTGCCAAATTTCATGCAGATTCGTTCAGCCGTTGAGGCGTGATTGAGTTACAAACATCCATACATCCATCCATCCATCCAAACTTTCGCATTTATAATATTAGTAGAGATAGTAAGCGTCAATCAAATAGTCGTCTGTGAGCTGAGGTGCGAGTGCTTGTTTGCGCAGCTCTCAAACAAACTGTCCTAGAAAACGTAGGTATTAATATTGTGGCGTGTCTTGCGGTCAACCTAAACTCTAAGGCTAAACCTCTCCAATATTTTAGAATGCAATGTTATAAATGTAATGCACAGATCATTGGGTTCATTAATTTGTAATTAATTAATAATGATACTTTCGTAGTATGAAATTATCCTTAGCAAACGATATCCAAATTCAAATTTTATAATTTATGTTAAGGACAAGCCCTAGTAAAGTAGGTACAGCTGCTTGCTTACAACAAAAATACCAAGGTTAATGCTGCACAAGACTATTATGAGGAATGAGTAAGAATTCCAAACAATAATAAAATTGTTTCCAATTAAGTATTATAGCTACAGAAACTCGTAATCTACTCGCTAAGGCATAACAATCTCTTCAAACATTTACAGCGAAATAGTATTTCATAATAAAACTTTATTTGCCTTATTCGGTTTAATTCCGAAGGTATTGTTTGAAGGATGTTCACACCTTTAGCTCTGATTAAATTGAAAATGGGTTTCGCGCTTTACATTATTCATTCGTATGATAAAACCTCTTTGTGTTTTAATAACGTCTACTGAATCTTTGGAAATTTATTCACACGAAAATCTGTACAAATAACATTATAAAGGGTACAACCTCTATTTCGTTTTATCAGATCTAGTTCTTGATATTGAATGGAAGCAGGCGTTACTTTGTGGAAGTCCATGATAATACTATACATTCACTAGTTACTATACATTCACTAGTTCTTGATGTTTTTTATTAAGTATATAATTAGGATACAAAAAATTAAATAAAGAAATGATAAATTAAGAAAAAAACTATTACTAATTATATTTACAAAAAATACACGCCGTTCTTGATTTTCTTCATATATTATGTTGAACAACTTTTAATTTAACATGCATAACTATACACCACAAATCGTTTTCTATGCAGCATGGTATACCGGAACGCATAAACACTTGGCGGCACGTTTTTAACGCTAGATTAGGTAGGAAGTAATAAGCCACAGGTTCTGATCAGGCAAGTCTAGAGACCATTTAGGATTTAAACCATTCCCGCTTCCTGATCCCGGAAATAAAACCTGAAAAATTCCATTTTTTAAGACCAGCCTAGACCATACACCGTTGTCAGTAAAGTCGGCAAATAATTAAAGCAAAGGTAAGACCTTCTATGTTTTATGCTTGCATAGGGTATTCAATATTCTTGGTCCTCTTTAAATCTCAAGGGTTGTATAAGCACTAAAGTTTTGAGGAAACCACTGATGAAAAGCAGAACATGGAGTCATAAAATCTACGTAAGTTGGTATACATGATCAATCATCGACCTTGATGATATTGTATCTTTTTGGTCTGTTCCTCTAAGCTAGTCACCTCTACCGAACCTCTACCATCATTTTGTATAATTCGAATGGAATCTTTATGAAACCTATATCATAGCATTGCGAAAACAGGGAAAAAGTCTACTTAAGAAAGAAATATTACTAAGTGACATAAACAAATAAATATTTCAGAAAGTGGTTTTCATTATACCTTTTTTTTTTGTTAGCGAGTTCAGGCGTTACATTTTTCAAGAAAGCACGTTGCCTCTTTGATTTATTGGTATCATAAGTCCTTTATATAGCCTTAGATGTAGAGAGCTTTAAAATTGGCTTCTTGAAAATATAATATTTTGTGAATTGATGTAGCAACCAAAATGTTCAAATACATCATTCAACTTATTTCAACTTATCGCAGGCCCACTGCTGAACTCGGGTCTCCTATAAGAATAGATATTATACTCCTATGTGTAGGTATATGATTATTTTATTTACATTGTAAAATACCTAAACTCAAAACTACGATGCGACGCGACGTATACTAAATCGCAACGCGTATATCTGCATGCTTTTCGAATTTGTATGGATTAGATTTCGTGTGGATTATTTGTATGCATGGAGATTGTAGATGAAGCAACAATCTACCGAGTCCATTTTTCTACAGTCTTAGTCCCAAGACCCTTGTCACCCAAAAGTCCCTTCTAATTATAGCACAGTCCACGGCCGGTGATTCACGGTTATTCAGAACAAAGCGGAATCAAATTATTCAAATATTTAGACAAGCCTCGGCTCTCTAATGAATTTAGATTAGTTTGTCCATATGAAAGGCACAATTTTGATTGGGACATTTAATTTGTAAGGGACTTGCTCGAAATTTGGACAGTGACATTCTTATCATCATCTGGGGTCATCATCATTCTTGGGCATGAAGACCTTGCCTTCGTGTGAGCCATACCATAATCCAAAGTATTTTTCAATCCAGCCCCCCGATTATGTAAGAATTGTCGATCAAATGGTAAAGGTTCAGCGTCAAAGTAATATAAACCATAACTGCATTGAATTAGAGCTCAATTTCGTGTATCCATTCTTATACGTTAGAGTATCGTACATATCTAAACGTATAAGAATGTGTACACGAAATTGAGCTCTAATTTAATGCTGTTATGGTTTATTTACTTTGCCGCAGAATTTTAACGATATCATCGGCCATTCTTACATGATTGGGGGGCTGGTCCCGCCCCCTCATTAAAGGTAAGTATAATTTTGACCGAAGATATAAGTCTTGGCCGACATTGCTGGAGACAGCCATTTTTATAAAACTATTATTGTGAGCAAACGAGCAGACAGGTTTCTATAGTCCTTGTCCATGTCTTAGATATCTATTTCTTTTAGCCTAGTTGTTGCATTTATTTATAGTCCATGCTGTGTTTACCTACTCATAAGTAATCACTACACTGCTTGTATTTGTGTTAAGAATATAAGTGTAAGTGATTGACAGTAAATATCCATACTTCCATATCCATATCTACTAATATTATAAATGCGAAAGTGTGTCTGCCTGTCTGTCTGCTACGCTTTCAACCGAGGAAGCTTTATACCGAGGAAGGACATAAATAAATAAATAAGCCGTTTATTCCCAAACAAGACATTACAGATTCATACAATTTACATGCGTGTGGTGATGGATAGGGTTTTAAGATGCAAACTAACAATATGTAATACAGAGACTCGATCATTTATTAAGGAAGAAAGACAATAACATATAAGATATATTAAATTAATTGCAATGTAACAATATAACAACAACTAGATCCATTTAACCACTCGCAACCAAGGTATAGATAGGTCTACTTTCTGGAACACTTGCTACTCAAGGCAAATCTGAGTATCGAATGGTTAAAGACTTTGAAGTTGCTATAATGTAATATTCTAAAGCAGTATTGTGACGTCACGCCATTAATGGCGGAAAACGACGCGTATCGGCTGCTTTGCCGCTCAACAGGTTCAGCGCCATCTGTAGTCATCGAGCGGCGCTAACATATTATTATTTATTATTAAACTAAAGGACTTGTCCAAGATTGGGCCTTGAACATGAACCAAGGTGATTTTAATACACGTGAATAGAGATCCTAAAATATGGCTTTTAGAATTATTTACACATTTTTAAAGGACCCCAATTTGGAGAAAAATATTTTTTTATTTTGTGGCTTTTTTAGATCTTTGTCTGAATTTTATCAACAGTAAAAAAAAAACTTGATTTTTTTTGTCACGTATGTCATTGGGTGATTGTCAAATGTCACTGTCAGTTTTGTTTATCTTAGTTTAGATGGTGATATATTGTTGTCTAATAATTATTTTACGAATGTCTCAAATACTCAATTATAATTTATTAATCTTATAATGTTGTATGTACTACCTATGTAGTGGAAAATGGGTAGTTTATCGAAATGGAATATTATTAATCACAATTAATGCGCATTACCAAACCTCAATGGCATTACCCAAGTTTTAGTGTTGCCATCCATCGAAAAATATTTTCTACAAACGATATTTTTCATAATTAATTTTTAAAAAAACGGGGTTTTCTAAAATTATTATTTAAATGGCGTTTAATGTTATATTTTTTTCTCTTTCACGTAATGGCAGTTTGGTTCTGGTTCATTGACACTCAGAATAAAAAACCACCCTCCATACTGAACTGGGACATGTCCTTTACACAATATCAAATAGAATTCAGATAATTTGGTCAATACAATTTAGTCAAAATTTACACTGTTATAAGTCAAAAAGAAACACAATAACATGATAATAAGTCACATTAAGTAGGTAATTTAATCATATTTATAGGTAAACTTAGTTTATATTTATTTGGGTACCCTTTTTTGGGTGTAGGCCTCCTCCATCATGCTCCACTTTGCTCTCTCCGCGGCGAGCCTCGTCCATGTTGGTCCTGCGACATCTATAATGTCGTCCTTCCAGCGAGCGCGTGGTCGCCCGCGCGGCCGTGTCTGGTCGGTCCTGGAGGAAGGACATAGGCTACTTTTTATCCCGGAAAATTAAAGAGTTCCCGCGGGAATCAAAAAATCTTAATCCACGCGGACGAAGTCGCGGGCATCATCAAGTAATAAATAAAATCAGGGGAACCACCTGTGCATTTTTTATTTAAATAGCCTAATATTGTGGTTTTGAGGTCTAACTGCAGCCTGCAGGTGGTAGAGTAATTAACTTCTGGAGAAATTTACTCGCGTGCAAGAGACGCAATTTTGTCAAGTACAAATTGTGAGCAAATATTACATGCAGATTAGGGTGTTAAGAATGTATCATCCCAATGGATATCTGCAGCATCAAGGCATTGTACATAAAAAAGAGTCGCCTGCTTTGTTGCAGTATACTTATCCTTTTGAATAACCTTATTCGCCTTTTGGGAACACCGCAAAGGGAAAGACCCACATACTGCACGTACGCGAAAGAAATGATCAGGCAAAATGGGAAGTGGAAGAATGCCAAGTATCCACCCTCCAGGTGATGTATGTGAGCTTATTTCTAAGAGAATTTTGTTGATGACATAACTGGCTATGTTCGAGTTATTATAAGCTATCGTAAAGTTACTTAGAATTTTTAATATTTTACCTAGTCTTTATTTTATTTATATACGCGTAATCAAAAATTTACGACAACTGGATTATACCTATTAGGATTTCTCTGGTTGAAACTTTATATACTTTGAAATGGTTTAAATGACAAAATTTATTAGTAGTAAGTAGTCAAGTATGCGACTTTTTTTTGGTTGCATTCCTTTTTCATTCGTCGATGGTACATATATTATAACATGCGGAAGCTCCTCACAGACGGGATTTCGAATAGTGAAATGGTACGGTCCCTACACATCTTTTCTTGGACACCTATGTTTATCAGTTGACAACAGCAGCATTTTAGAAATCCTCCAAATGCTAGTCTATTATACCCCCAAAAAGACCCGTCCACCAGATGCGGGTCTTATGCGTTTTACAAATCACTAATATTAGCATAATAAGCATAATATAATTCTGGTCTCTAAAATGAGATGTCAATTTGAAGGAAACTTTACGACATTCTGGATAAGCGCTATGAGATAAACAAAGTGGTTTTCCGTACCAGCCCGTCATTCAATCAATCCGGATAATTTGAGCGACGACCGCGCAATCCGGCATGGTTGGTAACACGTAAGCCTGCGGCTTAGGAGAAATTTGTCTCAGTTTGTATTAGCTGTGCGAATGTTGAACTGCGTGGAATATCTTAATAGACACTTGCGAAGTTGTGGAACTGCTACGTGAATGATTTGGTAGCAGATAAATATCTACCAAATTGAAGCCAACCTTTTTTAAAATTAAATTTGTTAATTCAAACTAATTAGGAAAAGTGTATCGGTATGTTAACTTTTCAACACCCCTATATACTGAGTTTGAAGATATTTGATACAGAGATAGGTTGCATCCCGGGCACTTTTTCCTGGGATAACAAAGTTTTGGAAATATTGGTGGCGCGTCAGAGTAGTGTAATTCGAACTTTCATTCACGCAGAATAAGTCGCAGACATTTCAAATCGTCCTACAAATATTTTCAGTACTATAGGTCGCTGTAAAGTAAACCTCAGTTCATAATGTATTTTTTTTCATATGCCTCGCTCCTGTGTCAAGAACCTTGTGTAGTTTCAGAGACCACAGTGTATATTACTAGAGGGTGAGTGCTGACGAGGCGGAAACTTTGCTCGTTTGTTGAGTTTAATCGTTTGTGCTCTTTGTTTTGCGTCTACGTGGTACACCTAGTGTTAGTATTTTCTCTTTTTACAGTTTAAACGTATGTTTTTGTAACGTTTTCCATGAAATATTATCTTGGACAATTGGACGTTGTTGCGTCTATTGTTTTTTTAAAATATATAAAGCGAGCAAACGAGCATGGTCGGGTCGGGTCACCTGAGGTTAAGTGATTACCGCCACCCATGAACATTGCAACACCAGATGAACCGCCAATGCATTGCCAGCTTTTAAGAAATTACCTTATCCGCCCTTTGAAGAGCCCCATATTATAATCATGAGGGAACATGGTTAGGATGATACTCGTACCAACAAACTGAGTATGTTCGTTATATTATGGGAACTTACGTTCAAATTGCCCCATGTTACGTGTCATATTGATAGTAGGAGGAGTATTCTGGGCCTACATTCCAGAAAATGAGTTCGGTTGGATGTTTTATGTATTCTGCTTTAAGGCTTGCTAAATTCCACTTATCTACTTCATCGATCGAGATACGCGTATATCAAAGCCGGGCTCTATTTGTATTGCATCGCTGCAGGCATTTTCAGTATATTTCAGAAGATAATAATAGTACTAACATAAACGCATAGATTTAAGATGGTCTCGCTGGCGCTACAACTAGATACCGTCGGCGTACTAGCAAATTGCGGCAATTGATTTGTGGCCAAAGCTAGCCCATGACTTATCTATGTGTTAGTCTCGTGGCAACGCTAGTTTACGCTTAGTTTTACGCTCACGTACACAAGTATCTTTTCAAACACTACGATAATAAGTTGCCGCAAAAAAGGAGCTATTTTTTTATTTTTACTTTTTTATTGGTGATAGGCTTGCGCTTGACGACAATCACGCTTAGTGCAAAGCAATGATGAGGTCTAGGTTGGAACGCGCTTGCCTAGAAGATGCCTATTCACTCTTGCCTTGAAGGTACTTAAGTTATAAGTGGCAGTGTTTTCAGGAAGGGCGGTATCTAGTTGTAGCGCCAGCGAGACCATCTTCAATCTTTGCATAAACGATAGATACGCAAGCGTCAATTTTGCATCCATGTATGTATAAGGTTTACATACAAGTTCATAATATAGTCGAACATAGTCGAATTCCTAGCATCATTTATCTGCTAACTTTATTTGTTAAACGATAAAAAGTGCTGCGATTTTTCAGCAAAAGTTTGCAAACTAAAAAAATATATGTGTATTTTTAAATCTCTGCACTTTATTCACAAGCAATCCGCTATATAAAAGGTGGTTCCAACTTTTAACACAATTAAAGCCACCTTTTCAATTGGTCCGCAGACAACTTTTACGCTGAAAAGTCGTGGAAAGTTGCTTGATTTTCAGTGCTCGGTTCAGTTTTAAACAACGAATTAGTATGGAGATAGGGAAGCCAAATTAGGGTAATGGTTATTCGCGATCCTTGGCAGATATCGACGTTCACTTTGTAGGTAGTGGGAAATTGGTTTTGAGTAAAAGTTATATAAAACTATCTGCATCATTTTCGCTGAAGCGTCTTGCAAAAATTGATAAGTTATTTGGTTTTTATGGGTTTAATTTAATCAATTTCCGTTATAACAACTTATACCTAGATATTTTATAAATGCGACCCTTTTCATGGCTCATGAATTAAACCAATTATAACGAAATTATACACAAAGTACAGACCTAGGTTGTGAATTACATAATTTAAAAATAATCCTTGATTAAGGTTTGTTTTTGTGCAACTTGTAGTACCTACTTTGTGGCCAGAAATTCTCAGTACTGGCCTGGAGTTAGGAAGTTGGCGGTGTTTCATCCCCGTGCCTCGGAGAGCATGTTAAGCCGTCGGTCCCGTTTATTATCACTAACATGATAATAGTCGTTAAAGCCTGCCAACTCGCATTGGAGCAGCGTGGTGGGTAATAAGCTCTAATTCCCTCTCTCCTATGAGAGTGGAGGCCTGGGCCCAGCAGTGGGACGTTAATGGGCTGTAGTGGTGGTTGTAGTCCTTCTTTGGCGTGGCCGGAGGGTGCCGGATTATTAGACCTATCGGTCTATTGAAGTGCCGGATTAGTGAGATTCTACTGTAGTGTACAAGTTTTCTATACACAAATTAAACTACGTACTATGAATTTTATTAGTTTTGATAAAAAATATTTTAGATAAGACGGAAACGCTCCTCTGCCGTAACGTGCCCTGAGCCGTTTAGTCCAATTGTGTATTGTTCCGTAACATCGAACTCCCTATTATAAAGATTTCACAACGCTATTACCACAACTATTTCCAGCCCAATAGCTGTACAAGGCATTATTTTATTTATACGTAATACGCGATGCCTGACAAGTAGACCGTTAATAATTCCTATCCAGAGAATAGGACGGAAACTAACAAAGCTCTCAATGCAATTTGAAGCCTCGTCAATACTCAAGTGTGGAAGGCTGGTGGCACACTTCTTGATAGGTAGGTACCTACTTATAGGCACTGTAATGTTAGGTTAGGTTAGCAAACCTATCTTTTTACCTAATGTTGAAGACTGAAAAGGACAAAATGCAAAATGCAAAAATGCATTTACGCGGACTTTGTGTTCGCTACAAAAAAAATAGCGCTAGGATAAAAATATAATGAATTGTCTTCCATAAGTATTTAAACTGCAACATTTTTTTTTTTAATGCACTACAAACTAGCCCTTGACTGCGATCTCACCTGATGGTAAGTGTTGATGCAGTCTAAGATGGTAGCGGGCTAACCTGTTAGGGGCATGGCCGATTAAACTCATACCCCTATTCGGTTTCTACACGGCATCGTACCGGAACGGTAAATCGCTTGGCGGCACGTCTTTGCCGGTAACTAGCCACGGCCAAAGCCTCCCACCAGGCAATTTTTTTTTGAGATGAAGTAACGGGGATAAAGGATTTGCGAAAATTCTTCTTGAATGTTACCGCTCAAGTTAGATTTTTGTATAAAACGCTTTTAAGAAACATTTTGATAGTTTTGATATCAATTGAAGCAACAATTTTTTTTTCATTCAAAGTAAAAACCTAAATGTCGATATTTGTTAAGAAATACGAATAACCATTCCCTTAATTCAGCTACGCCTACGCTTTCTCCATACTAATTCGGCTTCAAAAGCTTACAGAGTAGCCCACATTGTAAAATCAAGCGATTTTCCCCGACTTTTTAACCGGCAAAAGTTGTCCGCAGGCCAATTGAAAAGGTGGCCCAGTACGGTCTAATTTGTATTGAAAGTTGGTACGTACGGTTCCCAGCTTACCTGAATAAAGAATAGTTCGTTTGAAGCCATGAATGTCCTTATTTAACTAGATTTTGAAAATATCTATAGACAAATTCTAGTAGATCGTACCTATATAATTTATTTTTATTAGTCTAGCAGTAGCAGTAGTAGCAGTAGTCAGTTTAGGCTCGATCGGTACACCGGTAGGATAACAATTCTACTTTAGTCCTCAACTTATTCAAGCGAATTAGGACGAATGGTGGCGATGGCCACCATTCAAGCGAATTAGGCCCCCACGCCTATCGATTCTTCTGTTCCCCGCCTATTCGAAATTTTAGCAAGGAACTATTTAATCTGTGAGTTCAGCTTCGCGACTCGTTGAAATATCCTCATTCTAATGATAACATATAATATAATTTTAGTTCCTACTTTTGTGGCAATTCCACTATATTTAAATTTAAAATCTCACCTAGTTTCCACGTATCTGCATGATATATCATGAGTGCAGCAGATAGTGCACGAAAATGTAAAACACCTCATGAATACCTCACGCGCTGCCGGATGGCTGCGCGCAGGCGTTTATGTGTGACACGCTTTATATTTACAAATGGACTCGTAAATATGCAGCTGCAAATCTAAAAATTAATGCATTATGCAACCAAATTTAACACTATTTTTTAAAATTCTGCGTGTTTTCAGTTTAACAGAGCGATTTAGCGTTTTCATAGCCAGAATAATTTGTAGCACAAAATTGACCTGTAAAAAACAACTTCTGTGAATTATTATTACATGATTGGTTTTAAATATTTTTGGTAGCCAATAAACAGGTAATTTTAGTAAAGATTGTAATCTATATATACTATACTAGCTGATGCCCGCGACTTCGTCCGCGTGGATTGAGGTTTTTCGGTTCCCGCGGGAACTCTTTAATTTTCCGGGATAAAAAGTAGCCTATGTGCTATTCCAGACTATAATCTATCTCTGTGCCAAATTTTATCCAGATCCGTTCAGCCGTTGGAGCGTGATTGAGTAACAAACATCCATACATCCATACATCCATACATCCACACGTCCATACATCCATACATCCATACATCCATCCAAACTTTCGCATTTATAATATTTATTTGATTAATATTATAAATGCGAAAGTTTGGATGGATGGATGGATGTATGGATGGATTGGATGGATGTTTGTTACTCAATCACGCCCCAACGGCTGAACGGATCTAGATGAATTTTGGCACAGAGAAAGATTATAGGCTGGAATAGCACATAGGCTACTTTTTATTCCAGAAAATCAAGGAGTTCCAGCGGCAACCAAAAAACCTCAATCCACGCGGACAAAGTAGCGGGCATCAGCTAGTAATGACATAAGGCAAGTTACTAGTTTAGGTGGCGATTGAACTAATAAGCGATTCTCGTGATCTTATATTAATCTTAATTATTTAATTTTCTTTCAAACAACCCTCTACGTACACCTACTCTACCAGGATTGTAGAAAGCTTTAGTACTATTAAGTACCTACTTAAGCTTTTTTTTTTCTCATTTTCTAGGTATACCTAGAAGCGCCAACCTGTCTTACTTTCTAATTAATTCAGAGTCTCTACTGCAATAACAAACTCGGAGGAACGTAGTAAATTTCCACGATAAAAGAGGGAATGAAGCTACGAAAGCTGTGATACGTAAGAAAAATATTATGAGAAATTTCGCGAGGCGAAAATTCGGTAACCCCAAAGCGTAAAGTGACGTCTTTGTGGCATGACGGAAGCCATAAACTTAATGTATGTACGAACATTCCGACGATCTCAGTCGCTTGCAAAGCTAAGAATACGTTCATAAAAGGAGTGTAAAGTTTTAAACAGAATATTTTTTATATCTTTTTAGCACAACGTAGTCCGAAATTAAAAATTTATACGAGAAATAAAATGAGACAGACAGCTAAATTTGTTTATATAAGAGGAGGAACAGACAAACATTTAATATACTGTTCAAACTGCTGCGGGTCGAGGTAATTGAGATTTTGCATGTATGTTATCTTTTAATGCTAAAAGTATTCACAAAACAGTACCGCCAGAATATAGCCAGTGCAGATCAGCCAGATCAGAAGGAACGTTGGTACAAGCTTGAGTCCTACATGAATAATTTGAATAATAGACCATCTATTATTCTGAGTAAACTTGACATCATTTTCTGATCATAATTTAACAAAATATATAGACATATAATTCAGTAAATATCAAGTGTAATTATTAATTAATTATTAATAAAAAATACGTAAAAATACTTAACTAGGTAAGTAATTATTTTTTGAAAAAAAAAAAACATTAAAATATGGGTCGATTTTTATACCTCGTCAACCCCCAAAATCAGTTTTCGTTTATGTCGACCCCTGGGAAACCGATATTGACCCCAAGGGGTCGATATCGACCATTTTGGGAATCCCTGGTTTAAACTATCGTGAGTGATATTCCTTATAAACATTATTAAACATTATAATATTATGTATATATGTCACCCGTTGTGACTCACATGTCTTACATGGTATAATTACATAATTGGTTCTTAAATAATTGGTGTGGTGTGTTTATAAACAACTATTTTCCAATGATATTAATTTAAATAAAACATGCAACTGATTTAATATACACTTAAAAACTGAGAAAAAAGATTTTTGAAGTGAATTTTCTTTAGAATCGTTGTGATTTGAAAATTCAACGAAACGAAAAAATTAAACGAAAAAGCGACACCAAAAAAGAGACAAACATATATACCTATTATATTATAGGATTTCGCCTGCGAGAGAATGAGATACAAGTAACATTTATCTCAATAACTCGTAGGCTTTCTTTTCAGAAGTTTCACTTCTGCCGTATGTGAATTGTACAGACACACTTTTTTTAATCTGAATGCGTCACGATCAATGCTGTTCCGCAAAAATTATGAAAAATGTTCCTCTAAATTTCAGTAAAACAAAATACTACAGTAGGTGTACCACAGAGCGTAAAACAAAGAACACAAACGATTAAACTGAACAAACGAGCAAAGTTGCCGCCTCGTCAGCGCTCGCCGTCTAGTGATATACAGAGTGATCCATGAAAGTACTAGACCCTTGCGCTTTGGATTAAAATACAAACTGAAGCGAATGGGTCTATATACTCTATACTCTCTATTTGCACGTCAGTAATGACGAAACATGTTTGGTCAAATTTGGTCTTTGTCATCTTAATTGTACAGTGTTTCCAGCAAATAAACGGTTTTTTGATTCCCGCGGGAACTCCTTAATTTTCCGGGATAAAAAGTACCCTATGTCCTTCCCCGGGATAAAACCTACCTCTATACCAAATTTGAGCAAAATCGGTTGAAAAGATGGGCCGGGAAAGCGTAGCAGACAGACAGTCAGACAGACATACACTTTCGCATTTATAATATTAGTATGGATAATTATTTTTGGCGCTAATTACAATAGTTTGAATTTTACCTAAAAGTATAGGTAGGTATGTATTTATTGGCATGTATTTAGGTCGTATGATAATTTAATATCATGTACCTTGATCGGCTAATTGAATGTCTCTGGGTAAATCTAGTTTAAATTTAGTTAAATTTTAGAATTTACTTAGAAGGAGATTTAGATACCTAATTAGTACTTACCGTTGAAGACTTGATTAATGAGCAAATGCGTGAATTAAATGCTTCCTTTATAGGTATCAAATGTTTAATTTCTATAGTTATGATGACATGATATTACATAAAAAATGGTGTGTTAGTTTGAAAAACAATATATTAGGTATGTATAATAATAATATTTTAGATTTCCGCTGTAGCTTTATTTCTTGACTGTGCACAGGCTTGAAAATTTACGACATACGTCATGCTACCCCCTGAATCATTTCCGTATTTCAATGCAAATTTCAAATAAGGCTAAAAATACACGGTTTGCTGATTTAATAAAATCTGTGTTATTCGTGTGATAGCAATTTGCAATAGTGTTGCAATTTACTTACTGTGTACAAAATACCTTCTACTGTGCTCCTACTGAAGTAAGCTACGAGTCAGTGACTGGCCTAGAACGGTCTGCACGTGTCTTTCTGAATGAAAAGGGCTACGACCATAGTCCACCGCGCCTAAGAGCGGATTGAGAACATAGATATTAGATTGATATAGATAAATATCAGACAATATGAGATTTAGATTTTTATTCATCATCGATTTTATAGTGACGCGCGTTAGAATAAGGAAAAAGCCATCGCAACCTCACTTGGGAAAACTAATGAGTATCAACCTGAGTGGTTTGGCATTTTATGCGGAACCAACGTGCAGACAGACAATTAATATAGATCACATTACACACTTGTATAAATTTTGTCGGAAAAAGAGTCAGGAAGGCAAGATAAATTTGATCATCCAAAAACTAGAAAATGCAAGAGAAATAATATGACGGTTCTCAACAAAAGCAGAACTCCGAGTCATATAATATGTCTGAAGTAAGTGTAAAGTTTTAAAACTTAATACATGCATGAAATTTTGAAGATGAACTCAGTTACTTTCATAACTTGGAAAATGCTTATCTTACGAGTCTAACGACGCTGTTTTCTCTTTGAGAAAGTAAGTGGATAATCACATTATTACGGTTAAGACAGTATTTTTTGATGTGATTTCGTTTCATTTTTTGGTGCTATTCTTTTGACTCAAGTGATGGTGAGTAGGTAATGATAGGGTTAATTAGTACATTACTGCACAGGCCGGAAATAAATCAATTCACGGCTAAGGAACGACGAGGCGAAGCCGAGGTATTCCCAAATGATTTTAAAAGGACGAGGTGCCAGCTGAGGCCTTTTAAAGTAAACGAGGCTATGAATTGCTTTTTCGGCCGAGACTTGTAAAGTACTTTTCTCTTATTTACGAAGGAAACAATAAAATAATTAATTCAAGAAACAATGGTTTAATAGGTTGCGTAGTCGGCAATATTAACATTTTCCATAGTATCATCCATTCATCATACATTTTCCAGTATCATTGAAATATGAAACTTGTTTCATATTCATGTATGACGCGGGTATTTCGCGCGGACTTGTCCTGTCCTGTCCATAGTGTGCATTGGCCCTTATCCTGGAATACCACTCAGTGCAAGACACCTAAGATCTTTGACTACGAGCATCTTGTCATACGTTGCTGAGAGTTAAGTTCAACTTCTCGCGGTTATATTATTGTACCGGAAATTAAAATAGTAAATTAACACTGACTTCATATCCATAGTGACGTTAGCTCTATACTATTATAATGTTTACGAAGCGAACAGAAGCTAAGACGTAGCACGTAAGACGTATCACCCCTTAACCACAAGCTTACATGCCTCTAAGAAGCCTCTCGCCACGAATGGTGCTTACAAGTACCGACAACGATATGATGACAAAGGCTTTCTTAAGGCCAATATAAACGGTATATTATCCGTTTTGGGTAAGAGCACAGAATAAGTCATACTGGTAAGAGGTGAAAGGTAAGGGTTCCTTCGTGCGTAATAAACGCAATGGTCACTCAATGATCACTCTTCAGTCTGATAGGCAGTATGTTAATTAAGTATTATA
Organism: Erebia ligea; assembly: GCA_917051295.2. Classification (NCBI taxonomy): domain Eukaryota; kingdom Metazoa; phylum Arthropoda; class Insecta; order Lepidoptera; family Nymphalidae; genus Erebia; species Erebia ligea. The sequence continues at coordinate 8,553,668 of OU785236.1, forward strand.
CCTTTTCAAGAGAGGCCCGGTATATTTTATAATTGACTACGAAACTGTAGTCGTAGATTTGACTGGTTAATTCTTTTACTGTTTTTACTATTTTTATCTATACTAATATTATAAAGAGGTAAAGTTTGTGACTTTGTGAGGTTGTAGGGGGTAATCTCTGGATCTACTTAGCCGATTTTGAAAATTGTGGTACCAATAGAAAGCCTCATTATTTGTGAGTATCATAGGCTAGATTATATTAACCCGAAAAATTAGGGTGTTCCCGTGGGAATTTAAAAAAACTTATTTCTGCTAGTTTTACTATATTTTGAATAACTGCCAATAACAATGCAATGTGTTTCAATATCACTATATTTTGTATTGCGATATTTATAAGTACTAGTGTTTTTAAGTATTGAAAGTCAAACCTTGCCATACAAAACCCTTCCCATAAAATAAATGCAAGACTCTTGAGCAAGTCATGAATTTAAGCGTAGATAATACGCTCCGGACAGGGCGCTATTATTTACTTAATATAATAAGTACAGGGGCCATACTGCCAACGCTTAAAGTCATATTGTTTCATTATTGTTAACTTTCGTATTGAACAAATATAATCCTTATTTCAGGAACGTCAAGGTACGTGACATCAAACTGTCATTTAGAGTAATATTGCTTAAGTATTTGACCGAGCGAAGCGAAGGTCTCTGAGTCTACTTGAGTGAATTGGCACTTGTCCGTCCGTCTTTCAGAGCCTTATAACTTCTGAATTACTGAACGTAATTACTTCAAACCGATGGCCTCCCGCCGAATATTGTTTCTTGTTTCAAGAGCCTCGTTACGACGCACACCTCTTTTACACACCTGAAAAGTGCATCTTTCGAAAGATTATCAATAGATAGAAGTTCTCACCATTTTAACACGTTTGCTGCGACAGTAACTTTTCAATACTTTCCATTCCTTCGGTACAAGGCCTATACACCTGGTAATAAAACTTCCATTGTGGCGGCACAAGGCTTATAGACCCTGTAAAATTTAAGAAACTTAAATCCTTTTTTGGGCTTCAAGTAAAAATATATATGTGTTTTTTGCTTTGAATATTAATAATAATGAACTAATTGACATACACCTGAAGGCGTTCGTTAACAACTTGTTTAGTTTAAAAATTATAGCTATATTCAAAATACAGGGCTTAATCACCCTGTGCCGCACTGAATAAGGGAAGTCTGGTGCGTATTTTAAGGATGTGAAATAAAAATATCGATAGCTGTAATTAAGTTTTAATATAATAGAAAAAAAACAAACATGAATTAATGTTTTTCAATAAAACATGGGTAGCAAAAGATTTTTGCACTGAACACATTTAGTTAAGATTTTTTTTCTTTTTTGTCAGCTTGGCGACTGGTTAAAAAGGTTCCGAGTTTTGCGTAACATCCGACACAATTCCTCTTCTTGTCACCTTTTACCAAAGTGTGTTTGTCAAGTTTTCGTGCGGGTTCTGAAAAGATAAATTTATTAATTTATTATTATTTATTTGTATGTAAATGTGTGTGCGCGTGTGAGCGTGGATTGGATGTGGATTGTGGATGTGTATATGTATGTGTATGTGTGTAACCCACAATGCGCGTGTCCGACTCGCACTTGACCACTTTTGTAAACTTAAATACGCACTAAACGAGAAACGTAATTAGGTAAGTAAAATAAATAGTAATGATGACTCACCTGTCTCTGATAAATCAATCTATAATTAGATTTAACTTTCACTGCATCACTGTCCTCGCAAAAATCATATAATATATTTTTTCGGCACCGTTTTGTTGATCTTGACGCCATGTCGACACGTGCGTTTCTCACGATTGCAAGCCAACACTAGTCGCGCGAAGCTAACGTGGGGTGCGGTACCAGGTGAGCGGGGTACAAGGTGCTTCGATCTGGTTTCGCATTATGATGAAATTTTATTTCTTCCGTGCGGTACCAGGTGTAAAAACCTGGTATTTAGGTAGGTACACCATTGGATTCTATTTTAATAATACATCTTAGATATATATTCATCTCTTTCCTACACCGAACCAAGTTAAAGTTAGGCCTTCCGCGCGACAAGGAAGTCTATACTTTTCTTAGCCGCACTGTAAGCGTAGACGCATACAAGGTGTTTAGACCTGGTTTCGCACTCAACGTGTTAAACAAGGGCCCGAAAGCAAAATTCGAGCGCGTGCTGTAGATATGACGGAGATTTTTCATGAAACATTGATTTCACAGAGTTCTATGTGGTGGTGCACAAGTTCTTAATGAACTTATTATTTAGGAAATTAAAAGAAATAGACATCGCATCGCAATCGCAATTACCTCTGAGTGGCTAATACTCTTTCGCTATGGGGCATAATCTATTGAGATTGTAACAATGAATTATGCAGCTTTTAATAATAGGGCTACATTTTAACAACTACTACTACTACAGCCCATTAACGCCACACTGCTGGGCACAGGCCTCCACTCTCATAGGAGAGAGGGAATTAGAGCTTGGACCCACCACACTGCTCCAATGCGGGTTGGCGGGCTTTAACGACTATTAATGAATGAACGAGAAGTTTAATTCGCTATAATCCGCCACAGTAGACAAATCTATGTGGTACAGTGCGTGTCCTTCACCAATAGCATGCGAACACCCACCACCCAGCAATTCGCACCGGCACAGCACCACACCACACCAATCTTCCAAATCACTCTCATTGAGAGTCTCTCAAAGTACGTTTCACTCCGAAACCGGAGCATCTTCAGGAGATGTTGACTCGACAATGCACGATTGTAAAGACTATAATTAAAGACTATTATCATGTTAGTGTTAATAACCGGGACCGACGGCTTAACGTGCTCTCCGAGGCACGGGGGTGACATACCGCCCACTTCCTAACTCCGGGCTAGTACTGAGAATTTCTAGTCGGAAAAACCCAATACTTAATTATGGCCCGACTCGGGACTCGAACCCGGGACCTCGTCGGCCGCAGTCAAACATGCTTAACACTTGACCAACGAGGCAGTTAAACGGCTAATGATAATCTTCAAAGATAATTCTGTGCCCGTCGAAGTGGTAATAGGTAGGTACACACCAAATGGTCATGTCCTGGAAGAATACGAATTTTCCCCACGATATGTTGAACCAACATGTAATAAGTAATCCAGACGCGCAAAAATAAGTTTGGCACAGATTCAGAAACGGGCACCTGCTGGTCAGAGTTTCCAATCTTTATTACTTAAAAAGTGTGCATTATTACACCTTATTAAATTTAGACGTAAACGAGCTCGTTTAAAGTGAACGGGACAAAGTTTGAAACTGCAGCGCGCTAACAAACTTGCTCTGTCTCTTGTAAAGTGCAGAATTCGTTGTGAGACCAAACTTGAGTTTTTTTTTAAACGATTAACGATCGCTTGCGAAGTTCTCGTCGAATTTTTTTGCAAGCTACACTTGAATCTTGATGTAAAATTAGCTTTTTGATAGGTTGATCTTGAGTTCTTTAACTTGATATATAGGTACACAAATTGCGCAGCCCCAGGGCTATGTGACGGCCACTTTCATAGTGAAATATAAGGAAAACAATGACATTCATACGAACAATGTTCTTGTAGTTGTCGCGGGTGACGTGCTTCATATTAAATAGTTTCTTGTATCACAAATTGTTCTGAGTTCGCACACAATATAGCGGTGATGGCCTAGTGCTCTCAAAGTTGTCGGTGCCTCGGGCACGCAGGCGTGTACGGGCGACTAAAAGTCTGCCGGCAACTTTTTTTGGGGAGCGGGCAACTTAAAGTCGTCGGTACATCAACTTCATGGGCTTTGCACGCCGACAGAAAGTTGCCGCCAGCTTTTAGTTGCCCGTGCACACGGGATCTACTTTAAGGAGTATTAATTAAATATTACTTGCTTCAGCGGTGAAGGAAAAAATCGTGAGTAAACCTGCGTGCCCCAGAATTATTTTAAATGTTCTTAAACGTGTGTGAAGTCCAACAATCCACTCTTTATAAACGAGGTAGACTTTAGAAAAAGTCGCCTCATTCTGATAAGAAGCTCGTGCTCAGTAGTGGGTGGTAGTGGGCCAATGGGTTCAGGAGATGATGATGATGATGATGATCACAAGTGGTGCATGCAATATCGTACGTACTCGTACTGAGTGACTGCCTAAAATGAAGTTGCTATCGCGGCAGTCTGCCACCATAGTGCTGCGTTTGTTTCTTTTTCTTCTCGCGTCGTTTCCTCAACTTTAAGGATCATGGCTCCCTCGTGATATTACAGCCTTCACGGTGTTACGCCATCTCTCCCTATTGGAGGCCGTGCGAAAGGCACTGCAGACTGGAGTGTCGACCGCTTCTTTTATTTGGTCAGACCAACGTCTCGGGCTTCGTCCGCGGGGTCTCTTTCCTTCGAACTTGCCTTGCCAGTGCCAGTGATGAGGAGTTTTTCAATGCTTCTCGAATTTTTCCTGGAAATATGAAAGAAGTAGTCGAGCATCCGCCGCAGACAGATAGTGGATAGCCGAATCTTTATTTTTAATTTGATCAAGACATTGGTATTGTGTTCTGTCCAAGAAATGTTGAGCATCCGCCTCTAGCACCAAAAAAAAAAAAATCAAAAATATTTATTTCAGTAAATACAATTTCACATAGTGCTTAGAAATTGGGACCACCCCAGTAAGTGACTAGTATTCCTACTAGTACTTGTGGCAAGCGACCCCGCTCTTCCATAACATGTACCTAATACAATAATTAATAGCACCACATTTCAAATGCATCAATCCGTTTTCGGTCGGCTGATTTAAGGGCGTTTGTTTCAGCCATACATTTAATTAGGAGTCAGGAAAACGTGAGAGTGCGAACAAAAGAAATATTCGACCAGTATTGGATAGTCTATCAACGTAGCATCGTGCATTAAACGTATAATATAGTCATTGAGTGGGAGTGCAAGCTCCGAACTAAAAGCACTGCGTCAGAATATTGAACAAGCATGTCTCATTTTGGATTCCGCAAATGTAGAATCGACATTCTAGTAGGTACTCGTTTCTTAATTTACTTCACTTTTATCTCTCTACAACGTATTCTTGTTCGCTGAGAGTTGTGACTACTTTTCTTTAATTAATAATATTGGTAGCAGAAGTCTTCTTCTGATAAAATTGCGATGGGGCTTACCTTCATGTCGAGTGTTAGTTTAAAAAAAAAAAGCTCATAGCAACTAGGACCGTTTACAAGTCAAATTTGGACCATCCAAGTCAGTTAACGATCGGACTCATCATAACGTAACATATCATTAACCGCCTCTTACGTAATTGGACCTGAGTTGAGTTGTATGCGGAAGGAAGATCGAGCCCACTGAATTATTGTGCCAAAATAACCTCACCATTGTGTGCATAATCGAAGGGGACCTCCAATGTGGATTACCACTTGGAAAAGAGGCGAAGCTAGCTATAACATTAAGTCAGCCGCTAACAAGAACAACACATTTTAACATTTTAATTTTACAAGCATCAATAAATCCCAGTAATCTCAACTTCGATCTCCCATTCTGTACTTTACGAGACAGGCCAAATTTGTTGGAGCAACGCTTTTTGAAACTTGAACCGTTTACCTTAACGACACGGTTTTACGATGAAGCTAGATTAGTTGTATTAATGCAGTCTTTATGGCAAGTTGGAAAATTGCAGCTTGTTCATCTTGGACTTCTTTCCAAAAGAGAACGAGTACCTATTGCCAGCGGGTTTTATAATTTTTTTTTATTGTGCTATGAAAAATCTAAACTTCTAAACTAATATTATAAAGAGGAAAGATTTGTTTGTTTGTTTGTATGTTTGTTTGTAATGGATAAACTCAAAAAATACTCAACCAATTAACAAATTCTTTCACCTATAGACTACATTATCAGCGAGTAACATAGGCTATATTTTATTTTCAAAAAATTAGAGATCCTTACGAAAATTGCAATTATGTGAACTAAGTCTCTTCTGAGAGCTTACGTGACGTGCGCTGCGTAAATAGTTAAACTTACACGAAAACAATGTATGGTGGAATTGTTCCTCTCAAAAAGTTCTAAAAAAAGTCCGCGATAGCATACATCTATCTTTTAAGGTTGACTCACAATAACCATTTTTATAGTTATATTGGGTATAGACTATTAGGATTATTAGTGCTACCCGTGCGAAGCCGGGGCGGATCGCTAGTGTTCAATAAAATTACTAGAAAAATATATAAGTTAGAAACATGAACGAAGATCAGAAATGAGGAGACCCGTAGAAAAACCAGAGTAACCGACATATCTTGAAGAACCAATAGGCGTTGGGGTCTCAAGGTGCTTGAATAGCGGCCTCGCACCGGAAAGCACAGCGTAAGACTACCCTCAACTCGACGACGGCCGATCTCAAGAGACTAGCTGGGAGCTGCTGGAGGAAAATTGTACTAGACCGTGTCCTGTGGATATCCATGTAGAACACCTTCATCCAGCAGTAGACGTCTATCGGTTGAGACGACAACGATAAAGACTAAAACCATACCCACACAGTAGAATTAGTACCTAGTAGTAAAATAATTTTTTATTGGAAGAGGCCGCTGTGTTTCAAAATTACCTAAGGTACCTAATCGCAGAATAGGTAATATTACCACAGATATCATAACAATGAAGATAAGATCATATTTTATAGGTACATTACACAAGTTTTAGCTTGCGTGATTAATTATTATATCAAAACTAATTATTATTTATTATTTTTGCCTTAAATCTATAACCGCCAGCTTGTTGATCGGATGATGTTCGGAGTAGCGGAACGATGTTTTCATCGTGGGCTTAAAAATAAATGTTTCCTAATTCTTAGATACAAGCTGTATAGACACCTACATAATATTATTATTATTATATCCAAGGCCTCAAAATCCCGGTAATTTCAAGTTCGGTCTCATATTCTGCACTTTACAGGTACTGAGCAAGTTTGTAGGGGCACTGCAATTTAAAACTTACCCCGTTTACTTTGAACGGCTTCTTTTTACTATAAACTTAGATGAGGTGTAATAATACTGTCTAGACTCTAGAGGCTACAAAATTGCAGCCTCTATTGTTTTTATCTAAAATAATGAGATTAAATAAAAAAATCTCTGCTGAGGTATTTTTTTTGCTCAGCACAAAAAAAGCTGTGAACATTATATCTACAGATGATTCGGGTGGAACGTGGTCCTAGAAACTTGTAGGAAAATGTTAACCCGTCCCCGGTCAACTACGGAGAATGAATCTCCTTTCCTATTGAGAAGGGTATAGTCTACCATGCTGGCCAAGTCCTGGGAAAGTAACACTTGCCTATACTATGCCCTTTGGCCAACAAAACCTTAATCAACATCTAACTGTATGCATTTTTAACTTATTAATGCGCTATCAATGAAAGCATGGTACTAAACATGATTTAGTACGCGCAACTGGCAGTGGCTGAGCAGAGGGATCTCTTCCGCTGCTCACTGAGCGAGTTCATAAAAGCTGTTTGTTACATTTGTATTAATTTAGTTTCGTACTGTATGTTTATGTAGTTAATTAAGTATATTTTTATTATACTAAATATTTTTTGTAGGCTTAGTCTATCGAATTAGGTTAGGTAAAGATTGTAAGTTGGTTGCAATAAAATAAAATGGTTTATAGATTTTAAGACTGGATTTTATTAATCAAACATGACAGTGTATTTATGTGGCGACCAATGTGGGGTGTCACTATAAAGGTCTATGGAATTTTTTTTACAGAATGAAATAATAATATTTTGAGTAGGTCACGCTTCCTTTAAAAGCAGAGCAATATCGGTTTGCGATTTATTTTTAAAATATTTCATGTTTTTAAATCAGGTCTACCTCAGTGCACTTGAGATTTACGTAGAGGCAAATTTTATTTTTGTATTTGTTGAGATATTCTAGTTTAAAAGCTCTTGACAATATTAAAATGAATGGTATCCACATGGCTCGCTCCGGCAACCCGCCAGTTTGTTTTTGTGTTACTGTCATGTGTCGCGCGCGTTTCCAATAATACTACAGAGAGAGCGTTGCTCTTGGAAAAGCTTCCGCATTTGATTCGACGACCTTTTCTTTGACGACCTCCGTGGCGTAGTATTGAGCGCTGTTGTCTTAACGTGCGGAGGTCCCGGGTTCGATCCCCGGCTGGGTCAATTTGGAAATTTATAGTTTCTGAATTTTCCGTGGTCTGGCCTGGTGGGAGGCGGCCGTGGCTTGTTGTGGTAACCTAACGGCAAAGACGTGCCGCCAAGCGAATTAGCGTTCCGGTATACGATGCCGTGTAGAAACCGAATAGGGGTATGGGTTTTCAAATAACTGCCATGCCCCTAACAGCATCATCACTTACCATCAGGTGATATCGCAGTCAAGGGCTAACTTGTGGATAAAAAAAAAATCCTGACGGTACGGGTACGTATACAAATTTTTAGAGCGAAAAACACTACGGACAGGACAGACCTAAACTGCGAATGCGAAATGTTTCCTTACTGATGTTCGCATACGAACTGCGCCTCCTGCCGACTTCCTTATGCGATCACGATAAGAAAAATTTAAAAAATCATCTAGCATCAAACGCAAAGGCAGCAATGAACTTTTCCAAACTATCTTCAAAGTACGGGACATAAGGTATTGTGACGATGTGAAATATAAACCAGTCTTGATTCTAATATCTGATTCTGTTACACTTGTATGCTTTTGTTCAGCAGCCAGAAAGTGTATTAATATATTGTTTGGTACGTACATGTGGGAATAGATTATATTATTCAGCTGTTATTTTATACAATAGATAAATTACTGATGTATATATTTTACGAACTTTAGTTTTTCCTATAATTTTAATAGCTTTTTTTCTCCTTTGAAATGTACCAATCAAAATCAAACTTAACATAAGCGATTCCGCGGGCAACAGCTAGTAGTATGAAAAATTGTAAATTCACTGTGTTTCCGAAAAATCCCTATGTAGGTACCTGTCCAGAGTTACTAATTATATAAAAAAGCTTGATTCATTTAATAATTCCTAGTCCGTTTCAAACAAAGGTATAGAATGAAGCAGAATAATATTTAATCGTAGCTTATGCCAAGAAATAATAAATACACTAGAAAGTTTATTAAAAACTAGATGAAGCCCGCGGCTTCGTTCGCGTTGTTTAATTTTTTTTTCCCGCGGGTACCTACTCCTTAATTTTCCGGGATAAAAAGTATGTCCTTCCTCGGGATGTAATCTACCTCTATACCAAAGTTCATCAAAATCGTTTGGAAAGACGGGCCGTTAAAGCGTAGTAGGTAGATAGACAGACAGAGAGACAGACGAACAGATAGACAGACACACTTTCGCATTCTATTAGTATGAATATAACAACTTTCAGAATGCAGCGTTTAAGGAGAGTTTTATCGAGTTCGCTTGTATATCTTTGAATGCTTTTTAAGCCAATTTAGTATTCTATTTGACACGGCATCTGTCGGGAGACGGAATAATTTATCTATAAGATTTCCCTAAGGACCTAAAAGAATAGAGACAGAATAAAACTTTGTGTATAAGTAACATCTGTTGTTCTCACAACATCTTTGCCTTTCTTTTTAGTACAAATAGGATCTAAAAAAAAGATTTACTTTTGTTGTACTCTGTGACAACCTTCCTCGCACAGTCGTGAGCGATGGTCTTATATGTGGGAGGTTCCGAGTTCGATCTCCGGTAGGGTCAATTTGGGAATTTATTACTGAATTATCTCTGGTATGGTCTGGTGGAAGGCTTCGGTCGTGTCTAGTAGCCAATGACGTATCGCCAAGTAATTCAGCGTTCCCGTACAATTCCGTGTATATAAGTCAATTAGGGGTACGTGATTAGGATAGCCCGCTTCATCTTAGACTGCATCATCACTATTCATCTACCTCAAAGTGAGATTGTAGTCAAGCCTTAACTTCAAGTGAAATAAAAAAAAAAAAATGACAATAGGCCCTATTGTCAATATACCCTATTGAATAGGGAGAATTAAGCTTACCCATGAATTCATCATTATAAAGTCAGCCCGTTGCGTGGGTAGGTCTGAACATTGGCCGTGGCTAGTTAGTACGTTAGTTACCACCAAGCAATTTAACATTCCATAACGGTGCCGTGCCATCCCAGTCCATCCAAATCTCTACTTATTATTAGGTTACACAATACCAATGATAATACTCATCATTCCAGGGGGAAGTTTGGTATTTAATTCGAGTCACGTGCCATTGTGTACAGTACTGCCAATAAAATCTGGAGCAATCTTCGACGGCGCACATTATTTTCTTCTAACGAGTTCCACATAACTCGCTTCTAGTGAGAAATCTACAGCCCAGGAAACTTTAACTTTACGTGATAAAAACATTATTTTATTGGAGAGGTTAGCTTTGGATTTTCTCTTATACGCTGATTTAATAAAAAAAACCAAATCGATCCCGATATTGTTTGACGTTTTGTTTTATGTGTACTATTTAGATATTTTTATTGTAAAGACAGACAGACAGAGCCGTGGAAGCCCATTTTTATTAAAAACTACTCTTATTTACTTTGCCATACGCGGCCCTCCCCGGTTCCACCGTGTTTTATTATTCAGTATACAAATTAGGTACAATGTTCTAGATTTTTTTTATATAAAAATCGATAATGCTTTCTTGGGGTATTATCTTTACTAATATTATATAGAGGTAAAGTTTGTGAGGGTGAAGGGGTAATTATCTGGATCTACTGAACCGATTTTGAAAATTCTGGTACCAATAGAAAGCTACATTATTTGTGAGTATCATAGGCTGTATATTAACCCGAAAAATTAGGAAGTTGCCATGGGAATTTAAAAAACTTATTTCACGCGGACGAAGTTATTGATAAAACATTGCAAAAATCACGAGACATGTAACATGTTGCACTTAATGTACTAGGTCTGTACCGTTCAATGATAAAATCCGTATATTTTTCAATTATAGATTCATCTCGCACCTTTTAGATAAATAAGTAAATATAATTTTTCTGTATCTATACAATTTCAATTCCCTACCTTCTAAATCGTGACCTGAGTTAAGCCTTAGTTGCCTGAGTACTTTTTCTTTGCGAATTCAATTTTTTCCACTAAAAAATAAAATTTCCCCAATTAGGGTCGTAATGCCGTGAATGGAATAACTTCTGCTCGGAATCTTAATTGATTAACTTTATTCATCTGTATTACTGAAAAAATATTTACTTTCGCGATTGCTAGCGAAAAGCTAGTTTTAATGGCGTAGAATGGAATGATTGCAGAATTATTGATAGCATGCCGCGTTTATTTAGGTGGTTTATTAATGGTCCGAGAGCCGGGTATACCACGACCTATCTGTTAACCAGATGAAACTTACTTTTTATTTTTATTTAATGATAATTTCAATTTCAATTTCATTTATTATTTCAGACAACATTTGTGGTCCACTTTAGTGTTAGTAACAATAGGTATAATCTTAATAACTATGTTAGTACCTACTTACAATCTAAGGAGTTAGTTACAATTTTAACTTAATCTATGTTAGTATCTAAAAACTAAAAGGGATTTAGTCCTCTGTATGAGTTTCCCCACCAGAGGACTATCCATCTTCCCTGCTATGCTATTCAGGATGCTGTTGCTGCTTCCACGGACTCTGGACAACAGTGATGCGGTTTTCTTTCGCCAGATAGCATCAAAGCCATCTGTCCGCGCCTGGGAAAACATCGCTGACGCACTGCAGAACCTAGGTCGCCGCAACAGCACCCTGAATGCATTATTGTATTGGACTCGCAGTGCGTTGTAAGCCCTTTGCGTATACCGGAACCACAGGCTCGCTGAGTATAAGGATGTACAGTAGGCTCTAAAAAGAGTTTTCTTCACCGCCTCTGTACATCGGGCAAATCTGCGGGCCAGCATATTCGCTCGGACTGACAACGCCCTGCGCTCCCTTTCCATGTCCGCATCATCCATTTGATCATCTGTTACAACGTGCCCAAGGTACTTAAATTTATAAACCCTATTTAGAGCTACTCCGTGTAGTTTTAAAGGAGCTACATAACTTGGGCACGCAGCACCAGCCTTAAATATCATGAATTCCGTCTTCCGGACATTGTATTGCAAGCCATGCGACGCAGCGTATGACTCGCACACCGCAAGCATCTTTCTCAGTGCGTTGATTGAGGGAGCCAGCAGCACCATATCGTCAGCGTAACTAAAGTTATTCATGCAGACACCGTCAACGTGGCATCCCACCGGCATGCTGCTGAGTCCCTCAATCAACTCGTTCACGTACAGGCTGAAAAGCAAAGGAGAGCTCTTTCCGCCCTGCCTGACACCGCATTCCAGCCTGTACGTGTCCGAGAGCTCATTCGCCCACCTGACCTGGTTCTCCTGCCTCAAGTACCAATACTCAAAAAGGGAGCTGACTTCACCGGGCACCCCGGTGTTTCTTAACTTATGCCATAGCAGATTGTATTGTACCATATCGAAAGCCCGCGACAGGTCCAAGAAACAAGCATAGACTGGAGTGTGTCTGTCTGTGTAGTACCTAACAGTGTGCTTCAAACTCAGAATGGCTGTCTCCGTTGACAATTCGGACCGAAATCCAAATTGAGCATCATGGAGCTTAACATTCCTCTTCAAATGTTGGTTGAGCACACTGTCAAGCACTTTTGCTATGCTAGTGGCTAGCGAAATGGGTCTGTAGTTACACTTATCAGACACATCCCCAGTTTTACTCTTTACAACAGGCACCACCACGGTCTTCATCAGGTCCTGAGGCAGGTACGAGTGACTAAGACACAAATTAAATAGTAGAGCCAAAACACGAGGCAAATGATATCCCGCATACCTTAGGTGTTCGACGCTGAGCCCATCATGACCAGGAGATTTACCTCTTTTTAGTTGAGCAATAATTTGTCTTATATCCTTGGCCAAGATAACAGTTGATAACTTTTTACCTCTGGCCTCAGCGTCGAAGTCCCGACGTTGCGGCCCCACAAGCGGTTTTACTGTAAAGTGGTTTGCAAACAAGTTGGCAATCTCCTTCGGATTCGAAACACCATCGACACTCACTGGAACGCCAGGCCTTGCATTGAGCTTGTTTGTACACTTCCAGAAATTCTTAAAATCCACGTTAGAGTGATGTGTTGCCAACATGTCCATTTTCAATTGTTCCTGATGGTTTTGACACCACTTAAGCTTCCCTTTGAAAACCTTCCTTGATTCGACCATGTCATTGAAAATTGGACCGCTAGATGGTTTGCCATACCAGAACCATATATTAAATTTGTGCCTGGCGATCAAGTGTGCGTCACCCACGTGCCTATTCCAGCCTGCCAGTGGTTTTTTCCTGTTTGGCTGACTGTTTTTTAGCTTACAAGTATCACTGGCAGCTTGGCGTAACACATTCACTAAACCGTTATACAAATTATCAATTACAACTTTGTGATACGCATTATTACAATGATAATCAGCGCATTCGTGCAATTCAGATGGAAAATCTAACTTTTTAAACTCTAAGTTACACTTTTTCTTATACTCAATTACTTGCTCTAGGGTCCTATCTCCCCAGAGCACTTTACTACGCTCTGTAATATTTGAATTTAATTTTTTCTTTACCACATCCAAATTACACTCAACCACCAGTGGGCAATGGTCCGACCAATACACGTCATATTTTATGTATGCATTTATAACACACTGCCAAGCCGCTTTGGTCACAAAACAGTGGTTTAACCATCGCCTGCATCCGTGTGCCTCACTAATAAAAGTATAAGTATCAATACCTAACTTATTTATATCCACACAGACCCAGTCCTGTTCAGAGGAAAATTCCGAAAGTTCCTTATAAAAACGCTCACCTGGATGCGCATTGAAGTCCCCTAGGATAAAACCGATTCGATACCTGCCTCCTCGACGATAGCACTTATAGCACTCAGGCAATCCGTGAGCTCTGGCAGATTTTCACTGCAATCCGTAGGCATGTACACACTAAGAACCAAGATCGGCCGATTCCGTATCATAATACGAATAGCCGCCACTCGAGGGTTCACGCACGGAATCACAGACACACACTGAAACACTGACTTCCGCCATAGCAGCGCGACACCGCCAAACGGCCTTCCTTTGAGAATGCCGGCACTCGTATCCACCGCAGATGTTCCAGTGCTTCCGAAGTCCTTATGGATGCCCGCCAGAAACGGTATGTCCTGGGGTAGCAGCCACGTCTCCTGAAGAGCAATAATATCAGCAAAGCTGCATAACTGCCGTATTCCTTCCACAGAGCGCTTTACACTTTTGCAATTATACGTCACTAGAGTTGCCATTGTTATTCGACGAAATTCTTGTCACTCTTTGCTCCCGATTCCGGTAGGGCATGAACCGCCGACATGTTACACCATCCGGCCAAGTTTCATCATTCAGAAAACTATTCAAATTATGCCGAGAAACCAATATTTTATAAGCATTATAACCCCTCTCATTCTTCATTTTAATCTTTTGTAGCATAACATTCTCATTTGTTTTGAGGAGAATATATTCTAGTATGTCCTTTTCTAACGTATCCTTATGAACGTTCGATACAAAAAGCGGGATCTTTATATCCGCCGGCTTAAACTTATCACTAGGCTGGATACTAGCTTTGCCTCTGACCCCGTCCGTTCTATTTCTATACCTTCTCCTTTGTACTTGAATCCACTCTTGGTTGGACTCTTCCTGCTTCCACTCACCCTCCGACCTAACCAACTCTGCTGCCGACGTCCTGCTCGCATGTAATAACCCCTGCGCGGGCGCGCTCATACCGACAGCGATGCTTGCGGCCGACTTCATCGATTTTGCATTGCATTGTTTTGGTATTTCAGTTCGTACAGACATCTCGTTGCACACAAGTGGCGATGCGCGCGATGCGATCTTGTCACCCAAGACGCCAGGAGTGACAGAGACGCCGTTCCCATACTGAGCGCTCGGTTCCCGTGCGAGTAAAAGAGACCGCACTTCGTTTGTTTGTTGCATATTGTCACCGCTATTAACTCGATCGGGAGAACTATTAGCAACGGACGAATTCGAAAAATTTATAATGCCGGGCGGCCCACTATCCAACAAATATGCACCCCGCCTTTGATTTACATTGTCCACACTTGCCATCGATTGATTTAACCGATTTTTTAGTTGATTCAGCTCCTCACTGGTTGCATACGTTTCTTTTATATGTTTGATGTCTGTTTGCAACACAACTAAGTCTTTCAATAACCGTGTAACGTCGATGTGATCGAAAGTAACCGGCGGCAATTTATGTAGTTCCCTTGCTACGAAAATTGGTGTATCATCCGGTTCCGTATTCTTGAATGCAGAAATAATATCCTCCACATCTTTTTGTTCCTTTTCTTTACGCCGCGATACATTTCTTATGGTTGTACTGATGGACGCAAACAGTAACTGCTTTGCAATGCGTATTTCTGGATACGGAAACGCATCCACACACAACTTCACTATACTATCTTCATCCATAGTATCTATCTTATTTTGGACAAAACACAAAAGTTCGTTCACCACAACAGAACACTGTGAGCATTTCAATATTTTCGCGGAGCACGCCATTTTGCACCCGAACGCATACACGCTCGCGCGAAGACTGGAATAACTATTTATACTAACGTATTTATCTATTATTAAATAAAAATAAAAAGAATGTTTCATCTGACAACGCAAGCGTATCTATTCACTGCGAAACGGAGTTCATTCCCACTCACTCCGACTTTCCGAAATGTATCCGTTCCAATTAGGTACCGACAGTGTCGAGCTCCTCGGCATCAACATATCGTCCAACCTCAACTTTGGACAATGCATCGAGTCCAAAGAAAAAACAGCCAACAAGAAACTTGGCATCCTCAACAAAGTCAAGCGGTACTTCACGCCGGAACAGCTTCTTATCCTGTACCAAGCACAGGTTCGATCGTGCATGAAGTACTGCAGCCATTTATGGGATGGCTCTGCCAAGTACCAGCTTGATGCACTGGATCAGGTGGATCGTCGCGCCAGGAGACTTATTGGTAGCGAAGCGCTGGTCAGGTCGAAGCTGCAAAGCTTGGAACATCGGCGCAAAGTTGCCTGTCTGTCGGTATTCTACAGGATATATTTCGGAGAGTGTGCTCAAGAACTATTCGATCTGGTTCCTCCGTGACCTTTTTATCATCGAACCGCAAGGCATCGACAAAGTCTGCACCCTTACGCAGACGAAATTCCGCGGGCTCGTACGAAGCGATTTGCTTCCTCGTTCCTAATTCGAACCGCTAGGATATGGAATGCCCTTCCGGCTTCCGTTTTCCCCTCCTCTTTTAATATAGGTACCTTCAAATCAAGAGTGAATAGGCATCTTCTAGGCAAGCGCGCTCCACCTTAGGCTGCATCACAACTTGCAACCAAGTCTGATTCCAGCCAAGCGCTGGCCTATATATTAAAAAAAAAAAAACTGGTTAACAGATCGGTAAAGGTCGTTGTGTAGTGGCTCTTAGACCATAAATATCCGATGCGGTCTGAAGTTAAAAAAGTAGATCCTAATCTGAAAAGTAACTGACATAGTGGACAATCTTTTCAATTGGACTTAGCCGCAATGACGATGTTTGGGTCTCGAGAGTCTTTCAGTGTTATTCGTTTTCAATATACCAATTTAAACCGTATGTCAAAGTAAATAAAGATGAGTAGCCGTTATTCGTTATCACCATTAGGTACGTCTATATATTTCATTGACGTTCAAAAAACGTATAATGAATAATGGCTGAAAATTGAATGAAATTAGAATAATTGGCTTTTAACTTTGACAGTAAAATTCATCTAAACTTATAATAAAAAGAGGAAAGATTTGTTTGTTTGTTTGTTTGTAATGGATAAACTCAAAAACTACTCAACCGACTTAAAAAAAATCTTTCACTTATAGAAAGCTACTTTATTAGCGAGTAACATTTTATTTTCAAAAAATTAGAGATCCCTAAGAAAATTGCAATAATGTGAATTAAGTCGGGAAAATTCGTCTGATCTAAGAGCTTCCGTGGCGTGCGTAAATAGTAAAAGTTACACAAAAACAATGTATGGTGGAATTGTGCCTCTCAAAAAGTTCTAAAAAAAGTCCGCAATAGCATATATTTTAAGGTTGACTCACAATAACCATTTTTATGATTTTCAATTTTGGTCTTAACCATTGCTTTACTTGCGAAGATGTTTTTACCGACATAGTATTAATAATCCTTATCAAAATAAATAAGTTATCCATCTCAAGTATCTAAATAAGATAAAAATTGTCCTTTACATCATCGGGCTGGCGGCTGTGGCAGGTGTGGTGAGGACGGGGCGTAGGTACCCTTACAATGTAACATTAAAATGTAAAACCTGCCCACTGCCCACTGGCTATTTATTTATTCTGTACAAAATACAAATTAAAACTAAACTTGAATATAGAAAGGACGTGTACAAGGACATCTTATCGCTACAGATGTGGATTTCTTCCAGATGTCCTAGGTGTGACAGCAATTGATGTCTAGAGATGTATAGCAGGTACAGAAACGACAAGATACTATATACTAAAACTAAATAATATACATAATTGCTATATTGGGTATAGACTATTAGGATTATTAGTGCTACCCGTGCGGAGTATCATCACTTACCATCAGGTGAGATTGCAGTCAAGGGCTAACTTTTAGTGGATCGGATCGCTAGTAACATAAAAAACTCCACTTCACTCCGTCGGTGTGGATTACACAAGTACTAAAGAAAATCTGGTGCTGGAATACAAAGTTTTAACTAGCTATCACGAAATGTCACAACATAGTATATGTAATAATGACGGTCTCAATTTGTGTTCGTGGCACACAAAATTGAATCGGCAAACTAATTTCGAGGTCTATGTGCGGTCCGAATATATCACTACCCAATATACATAATTACTTTAATTAAAACTTTCACGTTATGTATTGTCTACTACTTACAAGTCGAATAATACCAAGTTGGGTACATTAACAGAAAAAATAATAATTTAATAAAACAAAAAACCCGACTGCTTGGATACCAAAAAGTATAAAACAAGACATGTATTGAAGTATTTCATTATTATCAATTTACATCGTATAATAATATTAATAAAATCTATCAAGGCGCAGTCGCACGTTAAGGTAAATGTTAGCTATTGGACGTGCGACTGCGCCTTGATAAATTTTATTAATATTATTATACGATGTAAATTGATAATAATGAAATACTTCAATACATGTCTTGTTTTATACTTTTTGGTATCCAAGCAGTCGGGTTTTTTGTTTTATTAAATTATTTTTTTATTTCAAACTTTTTAGTTCAGTATTTATTGTAAACAGGCGACGTTTTTTCTGCCCGAAGTTGTACCAAAGGTACTATTATAGATTTTGTGGTAGCATTTTAGAGCATGTGAATAAGCAGCGGATTCATTTATTCGTAATGACTACCATGGTGATCACCATAACCATCATCAAATTTGCATAATATGTTATAATGCTAATATAAATTTGGTTTGGTAAAGTTCGTGAATCTGCTATTTTTTCGACAGAGAGAGTGAATTAATTTTCGAGAGTCCTATCGCAGCGACGCGACGTCACGAGACCTCGGCATTTACCGCGTCCAATCGCTTTCGTAAGCCAATGAACGTCGGCCACTTACGAAAATGCCCGTGAACAATGCAAAAAAAGTATTTTCAAAAACACAATTTGTACGTATTTAGTACGTAGCAAAGTCTTTTTTTTTTTTTTTTTTTTATCCACTACAAGTTAGCCCTTGACTGCGATCTCACCTGATGGTAAGTGATGATACAGTCTAAGATGGTAGCGGACTAACCTGTTAGGGGCATGGCAGTTATATTAAACCCATAACCCCTATTCGGTTTCTACACGGCATCGTACCGGAACGCTAAATCGCTTGGCGGCACGTCTTTGCCGGTAGGGTGGTAACTAGCCACGGCCGAAGCCTCCCACCAGGCCAGACCAGGGAAAATTCAGAAATTATAAATTTCCAAACCCTGCCGGGGATCGAACCCGGGACCTCCGCACGTTAAGGCAACAGCGCTCAACACTGCGCCACGGAAGTCGTCGGAACCAATATTTTAATAGACATTAAAAATTTTAGTCGTAAGTTATGTAAGTCGAATATGCGCTGCATGTGGCATTGATGAATTTATTGATTTTTTGACTGATCGATTGAAGGAGTACAAATCATCAAGTTTTTTGAGACTGGTTATGTCATCACATTAAGCTTTTACAATGATATTAAGTTACTACCGTAATATTATATTGTGAGAGTAGGTACGCGCCCCACCTTCACCCTTTTCTATCCGCTGCCGGCCGCGTCATTTTCTGTTGAACGTTACTGTATTTCTATGATATCTCATAAAATATTCATCTAAATTAAATGGTGTACAGAGCAATTTTTATCTAAATTAAATACTGAAGATGACGAACATATTTATTTTGATAAGGATTAATACTATGTCGGTAAAAACATCTTCACAAGTAAAGCATAGTTTTAAACCAAGTTTGAAAATCATAAAAATGTTTATTGTTAGTCAGCCTTAAAAGTTAGATATATGCTATCGCGGACTTTTTTATAGAACTTTTTAAGAGAAACTATTCCACCATACATTATTTTCGTGTAACTTTAACTATTTACTCAGCGCACGCAACGAAGCTCTCAGATGAGACGATTCTTTCCGACTGAATTCACATTATTGCAATTTTCGTAGGGATCTCTTATTTTTTTAAAAATGAAATATGGCCTATTTTACATGTTAATAATGTAGCTTTCTATAAGTGATATAATTTTTAAAATCGGTTGAGTAGTTTTTGAGATAATCCAAATCTTTTCTCTTTATAATAGGTATCATACCTAGTTTGATAGATAGATGATTTATGTAGGAACTTTAAACATTTCCTTTGAAACCTCGTAAATCCTAAATTATCATTTAAACGGAAAAATGGTTTAAGGAACCTAGGTGTGATTTTAAAAGACCTATCTAACGATACCCCACTTGCCTATAGCCTATCGACTTTCATTTATTAATTGGCTTCTAGTGGACGCCATTTTGTTTTTCTCAAATTCGGCCTCCATAGTGACACTCGGAAGATTAAAACAAATCTAGTGGTGCAAGTACTATCAAAATCGGTTCAGCCGTTTTTTCTGTAGCGCGACACAAAGGATTACAACCTTTGAAACCTCGTAAATCCTGAATGATCATTGAAATGAAAAAATGTTCAAAGAAACCTAACTCTGATTTTACAAGACCTATTCATCGATACCCCACTTGCCATAGTTTATTGACTTTCATTTTTAAATTTGTTACAATATGGCTTCTAGTGGGCGCCATTTTGTTTTTTCTCAAATTCGGCTTCCGTTATGACACTCGGAAAATTAAGACAAATCTAGTGGTGCAAGTATCATCAAAATCGGTTCAGCCGTTTTGTCTGTAGTGCGACACAAAGGAATACACTTAAAATGAACCTTTGAAACCTCGTAAATCCTAAATGATCGTTAAAATGAAAAAATGGTCTAGGGAACCTAACTTTGATTTTACAAGACCTATCCATCGATACCCCACTTGCCATAGTTTATTGACTTTCATTTTTAAATTTGTTACAATATGGCTTCTAGTGGGCGCCATTTTGTTTTTTCTCAAATTCGGCTTCCGTTATGACACTCGGAAAATTAAGACAAATCTAGTGGTGCAAGTATCATCAAAATCGGTTCAGCCGTTTTGTCTGTAGTGCGACACAAAGGAATACACTAAAAATGAACCTTTGAAACCTCGTAAATCCTAAATGATCGTTAAAATGAAAAAATGGTCTAGGGAACCTAACTCTGATTTTACAAGACCTATTCATCGATACCCCACTTGCCATAGTTTATTGACTTTCATTTTTAAATTTGTTACAATATGGCTTCTAGTGGGCGCCATTTTGTTTTTTCTCAAATTCGGCTTCCGTTATGACACTCGGAAAATTAAGACAAATCTAGTGGTGCAAGTATCATCAAAATCGGTTCAGCCGTTTTGTCTGTAGTGCGACACAAAGGAAATATACATATATAGACTGATGAACACATAACCCTGTGCGTTCCGCAGTCGGGTAAAAAAAGAACACTATTGAGGTCCGTTTTTCATCTTGTATGTCTATTTGTCAAGCGGTATTAGCTAAAGATTATACTTAGTATTGTCTGGTTTAATGTCTGCGCAAACACAATATGGTGTCTACGACAGGAAGTATAATAAAACATACGCTGCCTACACACATACCTATGTACTAACTACGTGTCACGCGTAAACGTTTTGCTCCTTTAAAATTCACTGTATAAAGATTTAAATAAAAAAACCGCGCTACGGTAAAAGTGCGTTAAAGTAGAGAGCGTATATAACAGAAGTATTGTCGCGCACAATTTCGAATGCAAATATCTTTATAAATATCTAACTTTACTATTTATAACTTCAATATTTTAAAAATAAAACGCAACGATGTACTTACACAATGAACTTTCAAGTGACTTCAAAATTGCCGTTTTAGTTCCTCAAAATTTCACCGTAAGTTGGCGCTACTTGTGGCACATTATTACCATATTTTAATATATCATATCAGGCTAACTTGTATTAAAAATAAACTTTTAGATTTAAGTATCTGCGCTGGACACGTTACCGTCGCGCGTTCTGTGTGT
The DNA here is from genome assembly GCA_917051295.2 of Erebia ligea. Taxonomy (NCBI): domain Eukaryota; kingdom Metazoa; phylum Arthropoda; class Insecta; order Lepidoptera; family Nymphalidae; genus Erebia; species Erebia ligea. The sequence continues at coordinate 8,575,363 of OU785236.1, forward strand.
TTATATCTTTAAGATAATTCCCTATGTCAACAGCCTCTGTGTATTCTGGTATAATCTTGTTCTGAGATGTTTTTGTAACGACGGTTCGGGTTGAGAATTATAATTAAAACAAAACACGGATTTTGTAAGATTAAGTTGTGTTGAAATATGTTACTTGGGGCCGTTGAGCTTTAGAAGTGTACTTCTGCGTGTTTATATACTAAATGAGGAAGGATGAGTGACGAAAGCGACACGATGCAACGCGACGCAACACGACTCCGTATAGTCAACTCAACTATCTACGCGACAACGTTTTGATAACGTCGCGTCTCGCCGTATCAAATCGCATATGTCGCGTGTTGCTCACGTTAAGACTTGGTACCCGTTGTAAAAGCTTTAATTATACCACAACTTTTTACCAATATATTTCGAGCTAAACACAATTTCGGGTTTATTTATTTAACTCTCGTGCGAATCGGCCTTCATGGTGTATCAACTTTGACCCAATTTTGTATCAAACAATCTTCAACATTTCATGAAAATCAAGTAATTAAAACACTTTATTCCACACACACAGAAATGATACACACACCATGACACATTTACAAGATCAATATGGCGTGTAAGTTTATTTAACTTTTATGCTACTTCTTAACCCCATGGGGTGCTGAGGGTATTCAAGATAATATTATATATCTCTTTTGCTAGAGTTTTATATCCTTTGCGTTAAATAAATAACCCAATCTATCAAGTCAAAAATAACTTCAGTCACGAAATATTAATTTCGGCTCTATATGTAATCAACCGAGAAGATCCTTCATCAACTTTCTGCAAATCTCAGGAGCCGAGGATGTTTCTCTTTTGCAAAAACTTTCATTTATGCGTATCTTTTAGATAGGTAGTAAAAGAGACGAGAAGTAGAGAGAGAAGTACTAAGTGTATTATATGAGACGACTTATTTGTCTCAAAATGATTCTCGAATTAATTTAAATGAATGAATGCTTAATTTCCTCTTTGGTTTGACTAAAATCACCTACATGCGAATGTATGCCTGTCGGTTGGTCCGTCTATCTATCTATTTGTTTATTACCTTTTCATACGTTGAACCGAACATTAATAATATATAATAATACGTTTACATTCATGAAATTTGGTAGGTACACAGGTATCAAATTTCAAAGGCTATATATTATCCCGGAAAATCAAAGAGATCCGTGGATGTAGAATTTTAAATTAAAAAAAATCTAAATCCTCGCGGACAAAGTCACGGGCATATTCTAGTTATTTTATAGTTTAACGAAATACCCACATATTTGGATTAAGTACGTCGCTTTCTTGTGTCCTTGTACTTAAAGAACTTAAACTTAGACTCTAGACTAAAATGGAAAAAGTTTGCAATCCCTAGAACAGTGTAATTACACTTGCCCGAAAACTTATTAGCAAGATACATTTTCCACATTATTCTCTCCTTGAATAAAAGTTAACCAAAATAGTTTCGTTAATACGTACTACTTTCAAAATCTTGAGACAACAAGAGAGCGCTCCGAATACCGTAATCCAAGTCTGTCCAAGTCAAGGAATAGTTTAGGAACACGTAAGTGGCCTCTCTAAGAGGATCACCTCGTGTCCTTTGGCCGGGCAACTTTAAATACTTGCTGAATTCCTAACAATACGCTCAAGCTTCTCGCTTTAATTTTGATATTCCCATAGACCCGGTAACTACTTTAAATAAGCGGGTAGGAGTGTTGGAGTTAATATATTAATAATATTAATCAGCAATGTCTATATTTATGTTTTGGTGAAGGCAAGGAAGAGGCCGAGAAGGAGGAAATTCTCCCCCTTGTGTTATTAAATCATGTATCGACTGAATGACTGAATAAATGAAATTACCCACCCAAAAATAGCAATTTAAACATTAGTTACTGAATGAGTCAATTTAAAATGAGCTGGTATTATGTTGTGTTTTCTGGATATGTTCTATTTTTTGATTTAGGTTATGTGGAATAAAGATTACGAAACGCTCGCCCGTGGTGTAAATTTTAAGAGCAATACTCATGCTTCACGTTTTAAACTACATCTTGTTTATTTTACTTGCCAGTACAGTTACGGTACAATCTTGAGATATACCGACACCTGCCAATTACCGCGCTACTTAAACTTTAGCACACCCTTCAAGCTTTTCAAGCTTTCAACGCGAAAATAAAGATGCTTTTTAGTTACCAGAATATACAAACATGAGATCTCTTAAGGCAAGTACAAACTTGCGAATTGTCGATTGCCAGAAATTAAGGCCCGTGTTAATAAACCGACATCAGCTATGAGCAGGTCCACACGTAGGTAGGTGGTATGTATCCTGCTATACTACCATTTGGTGCAATTGAATAGCGTTGGTATGGAAGTAGTGTTCTATAAATTTCACCAGCCAAGGAATTCCCAAAGTGGGTTGACGTAAGGCAGGCGGCTGGTTGTAAACTTCATGCCAAATCACCTACGACATGGCTTACAGTATTAAAGGAATGTGTGATAACGTTAGGGCGACCCCCAGGCCCCGCGCAGCGGCAGCATCCGGTACCTAAAGAGGATTCGCGTGTTAAAGGGGTAGATAATGCGTTGACGGATGACAGAAACGAGTGGTAGTATACATGTTGTACTGACAACATAAAAGCGCAGGCAGGAAGGTGGAGTCTGGCGGGGTTTAGGCACTTCGACAATTCGTTGTGAAACATTATGTCTTAAGTGTGTGAGTAGGTAAGTTAAGACTTGGTTTTGGGTTAAACTTGAACCAACATTCGTTACGTGGAGTGCGCTGCCAGTAAGTGAATCGCCTGAACATGAAATTGGGTGGCAGAGTAGGTATGGTCCAATTTGTTAGCGTTGCCTCGACCAGAAAATTTTATCCACTCGACCTAATAAAGTAATAAGCTGTCGTAAAAATGTACCAGTTACAAATATTTCCTGGAATTTTGGTATTGGCTTGATAAGTAGTTAACTACGTGAAAGTAATATCAAGGGAAATATTCCATTAAAACGGTTTTGAGTTTTAATTTCATCATTAATATTAACAACTAAGTACCTAATACGTGGTTCTTATTTATAAGATCGCTGTTATAATTAACTAGCTTATGCCCGCGACTTCGTCCGCGTTGAATAAGTTTTTTTCATTCCCACAGGAACTCCTTAATTTTCCGGGATAAAAAGTAGCCTATGTCACTCTGCAGGTTAATTATACCCATGCCAAAAATCACGTCAATCCGTTGGTCCGTTGCGACTTGATTGAAGGACAAACCTACAAACCAACAAACAAAAAAACAACACTTTCGCATTTATAATATTATATGATAGTATGATTATCATTCAAATTGTAATAAAATAAACAATGACAATGAATCAGAACCCTGACAGGGGGCTAGAAAAGGGATGATATATTACAAAATGTTGTAAAATTAAAAAAAAATGGGTCAGTAAGTTATATGACGAATTATCACAAACATTGGTGTAAAGTAAATATAACTAAGTTTGTCTGATAAAATTCTTGAAATTTTCGTATGGCAGAAGTTTATGCAAAGGAAAACATTTCTGACTCGAGAGAGTTGCACAACAAGTTTCGAACCTACCGATTGGCCCAAGAGCTTGTAGGAAATTTTCCGGAGGTGCTTGATGGAAGTTGAAAGTTTGTAAGGTAAACTCGCTAAACTTGACCAGCCAGCCGGACTGCAAGTGGTTCCGATTAAAAAAATCTAATAATTAGTTTTAGGTTTTTAATTTTAAGGCCGTTTTGCACAACTGCCTTTACTGATTTAATATTTGTGTCACAGATTTTTAACAAGTTTGTATTTCTGGACTAGTATAGAAAACTTATCTATAGCAGTTTATGAAACAGTTGCATAATAGGGGGTATTCAATCATAATATTAAGAATTTTCAGCTATTATGATCGTAGCGTACCGAAATTTACAACCCAACATTCAATGTCCATCAAGAGAGCCGTGTGTGAAGACTAGTGTAGACTGTAAGACTGTTAGACAAGCACTAACCTATAAATAAAAAAAGCGCTTTAGTTTAGTACGATGGCTCGTTGTTGCAAAATTTTTTGCTAGGCGTAATTGGTTTTTTTAATTTACTTTGGATGCTTAAATATAATATATTAATATTATGTTCTTTAGAATTTTTTTATCCACTACAAGTTAGCCCTTGACTGCGATCTCATCTGATGGTAAGTGACGTAGCATGACAGTAATATTAAACCCATCCCTATTCGGTTTCTACACGGCGTCGTACCGGAACGCTAAATTGCTTGACGGCACGTCTTTGCCGGTAGGGTGGTAACTAGCCACGGCCGAAGCCTCCCACCAGGCCAGACCAGGGAAAATTCAGAAATTATAAATTCCCAAATTGACCCTGCCGAGGATCGAACCCGGGACCTCCGCACATTAAGACAACAGCGCTCAACACTGCGCCACGGAGGTCATCATATTATTCGTTGCTTCACCACCAGTTAAGCGCGTATTATCTGGCTAAGGTAGTTGTATTCCTAGGAAGGCGAAGGACCGTGTTTGGTGGCGCGCTCTCGAAAAGGCCTACGTCCAGCAGTGGATGCATACAGGCTGATGGATGGATGGATGGATGGAAGCGCGTATTAAGAAAAGACAATACACGTCATGCCATTACTCTTCTCATTCTAAGAGGAGACTCGTGCTCAGTAGTGAGCCAGCAATGGGTAGAAGTGATAATGATGATGATACCATTTCTATTTTACTTATATTTTATTTAGAGCTCTTTGGGTTATACCATAAATGAGGCGTTATTACTATGTTAACGATTTAAGGCGATCCATACTTATTAGATTAGGTCTGCATACTGGAGATGCAATAGGACCATCAGACCAACTTTCAGCTTTTTATCAAACGTCTCTTCAAAACTGTCTATGGACTCTCGGACCAATGACTTCATGTAGAGTCGAAATGAATATTACGTGACTGAAGTTTCTTTTTCGTGTGATAGATTGGGTTATTTATCTTCGCGACTGATATGAAACTCTTCGGGAATCATCGCCGTAATATCTAAACAATTTGGGCTCTTTTAACTCACAAAAGTCGTCTTTAATTCTTATATAAATGTTTGTATATCTATTCTCCTCATATATCCCTATTCTCTAACTCAGTAACCATCAAAAAATGAATGCCACTGACTTATATTTTTTATTCATTGAAAGTGTACTTGAAAAAGTCGTTTATAAAAATAACATTTCACAAACCTTCAATGGATAAAAAATACATATCAGTGGCTTTCATTTTTTGATAGCCACTGAGTTAAAGAATAGAGAGCCAGATAGTTGTTTAAGAACGTCGTTTTTAGAACGCACACTCAGAAAATTATCGGGCGATCCTGTCTTTCATATGGAGCCGTACACACTTGCGCGACATTATAATGTTCTTCCCCTCCAATGAGGATTTTTCATTTGATTTTGCTGACGGTTTTTCGTGTACAGTCCTACGTGTATTTGTGCTCTAAACGTGCTTTCTCACGTATATTCAGATTTTGAAAGTGTGGATACAACTGCGGGCATTTCTATGCCCTATAAAGATTGTGCATTGAGGGTAGGTATGCTTTCTGCATGGTAAAATAAATACAACTGTTAAATTTTTGTTAAATTTTACATTCTATTTTTTTGCAGAGAATATTGGCGATCGTAATATTTTATTGAACAACGCATAAAATTGGTCGAAACCGAATAAATCTGACAGAATGATGTATTTTTTACTTCCAGCATTGTTTAATGAAAACAAACTTGAAATAAGTTGATTTATCTAAAAATATTTAAGCTGATTTATTATTTTTTTCCCGTCACTAAATTTAAGGAACCATCTAAGCTCATAAATGATAGGTGAGTTTAGCTATATGAAAATTGACATCAATTAGGTATTGTTCCCTAAAAGTATTTATTTATTCCCTAAAATTTAGGGATTGTTGGTGAAATCGGGCCTTGATCCCTTTGTATTAATCATTAAAATAGTTATAGCTTTTCCTACTGTACATGTTTATGAAAGAAGTTTCTTTACAAAATGAGGTTTGAAAACATTATGGATTTTATTTACATAGGGACTACATTAGCTCAAATAACTGGCAACAACAACTTAGATAGATGACAACAACAACAGAATGGGGGTATGGGTTTAATATAACTGCCATACCGCTAACAAATTAGCCCGCTACCATCTTAGACTGCATCGACATTTACCATCAGGTGAGATCGCAGTCAAGGTCAAATTTGTAGTGGATAAAAAATGCTACTAATGAATTTTGGGATCATATATTATTTCAATACAAAGCAACTCAGATAAGTACTTACCTACCCTATAAAACAAAATATTCCAATAATATCCAAAGGTTTAATAAATTCATAGGTAATTTTATCAAAATAAGCTTATAAAGTGCTCACGTAGTAGTTTGGCAAGCGTAGCAAAAGCCTATTTATCCGGTGCCTGTCGAAAGTTATTCAATGATATGCCTCCAATGTTACGTCAGGATGAAACTACTGGAACTTTTAAGCGGATTGGGGTGGCTATGATGTGTGTCCGTTCACAGTTCGCGTTTTCCATATTGTGACTATGAACAAGGTATAATTATGTTGAGTAAATTAATTTATGGAATCGTAACGCTGACATAATTATTGTAACTATGAAGTAGTTCTAATTATGTTAAGTAAAATAATATAATTTTATAAGGAATTGCATATTGCATATTATATTGGCTGATGACATATTCTACGAGAGCTAATACGAGGCAATTTAAATATTACTTCGCTTTTTAAAGCTGTATTTACTCGTGTAGGACGTAGGTGTACGAACACGCAAAAGAAGGCGCGCCGAAAGGCAAACCGTTCTAGAAAAGCCAATCCTTGTTATCTAAGGCCTGTTGCGCATTAGAAGAAAATTTCTTGTGTCTTATAAGAAATTCAGTCGCAATGTTTGTTGTATGAGACCATACAAGACAAGACATACTCGTAGTATTACAAGATATTTTTTCTTGTGTCGGATCAGACACGCGCATAAAAAATATAAGATAATATTATTAAAGACACAAGACATTGTCTTTTAATGCGCAGTAGGCCTAAGGTATCAAATCTAGTATCAATAAACCTATCTACTTCGATATTAGGTTAGATAACTATTGCATACTTACTACTACTACTTATTGAATTTTTTGTTGTTGACATACGAGTACCTACCGATCAGCCTTATTTGTATGTATCCAAATTTGAACATGGTAAATGCAAATACACAGTACGGCCAAATAAAATTATTATCTGGCGGCAAAAAGTGTCATTCACTTTTAAATAGGACATACTAGGCGGCAGGAAAAAATGGCGTACCCTCCGAAGTGACTTTAAGCGGATGTTTTGACCTGTCTGTACCGTAGTGTGCTTTCACTCTCAAAGCGATTTTTCAATCGATTAACCAATGTTATTAGAACATATTAAGCTTTTAGAAAACCGCTAGAAAAATATCCCATTCTTTATGCCGCGTCATGGTTACTCTACAAAACTTAAAGTTTATAGCTACAATAGAAGAAGTGTGTCTGCGTCAGCGTCTCAGCGTCCTTTGTAGTCACCCGCTTGGTGTCCTAAATGTGACTTAGAAATATGTGTGCCGCTTTTCTCCACGACTTCCAACTTTAAAATAGGTTTCCTAAAAAAACTTATTCGATACTATGTGATGTCCGCGACTTCGTCCGCGTGGATTAAGTTTTTTCAATTCCCGCGGGAACTTCTGAGTTTTCCGGGATAAAAAGTACCCTATGTCCTATTCGGGACAAACTATCCCTGTACCAAATTTCATCAAAATCGGTTGAACAAGTGGGCCGTGAAAGCGTAGCAGACAGACAGACACACTTTCGCATTTATAATATTATAGCACAGATTTCAACATTGAATCCATATTTAACTTTATAAAAATGTGAAAGTTTGTCTGTCTGTCTGTTGGCTACGCTTTCGCAGCCCATCTGTTTTACCGATTCTGACGAAATTTGGTATCAGGATAGGTTTCATCCCGGGGACTTCGTGTAGACTTTTTATCCCGTTATAATATAGATATTTTCTTTTCATAACTAAACTCAATGGTCTAATGTGCTAAGCCATGAAAATGATGCGATCTATAGTTTGGATTTAAAAACTTACCTTTTATTTCAGCACAGAATGTGATATGATACTGAAAAAATAAACGCCAGGAGCTCATCGCATATAGCAGTATTATTTCAAAATGACATTTTTATGTCACATATCTTGACATCCCAAAAATATGGATTATAATTTTAAAACAAGAACGTAAACAATATTAAAACAATACCGCATTATGCCATAGTAGTATGCCCCCAGTATCAGAAGACACAACCATCCCATCCACAGATCCCATCGGTACACACTAACTTGTTTACACCAACTATCTGTGTCTAAACCCAATGCAGATCCGCTTTGTGTTAGATTGAAAGTGATGTCAAGAGAATATACTTGTATGATAGAGCGGGAACAGCCGGTAAGCGTATTATGATGCACTGTAACACGGTTAGTGTACGAACAAGGCTTACTGTGACACAGTCCTATCAACAACATCTCACTAACTGTATTTGTCCATCCACTTATTTTACTTTTGGCAGCTCGATTCAATGATGCTCTAATGCGTTACTGATTCGATTTTTGATAACAATCGACTTTCTTTATGAAGAAGTTTTAATCGATTTGACACATTGATATATCTATCTTTGCTCAATATTTTTTTATTGTTTTAAAAACATACCCAAGCGTTTAAATGACTAAGTATATTAATATATGTATTAAAATAAATTATTTATAGGTATACAACAGTACAGTAAATGTACATGAATCCGTCAGGTCATAGAAACCATCCATCGCCAAAGATGTATGGTGCTTGAAGGGCTATCAAGAAAGTTAGTGTTGAAGCTCCGTGACTATTTTATAAAGGAAAGTCCTACTTGTCATTTAGTAATTACAAGTACGACGAAATCATACTAATATTATAAATGCGAAAGTGTGTTTGTTTGTTGGTTTATTGGTTTGTTGGTTTGTTGGTTTGTCCTTCAATAACGCCGCAACGGAGCAACTGATCGACGTGATTTTTGGCATGGGTATAATTGAGGACCGAGTGACATAGGCTACTTTATATCCCGGAAAATTAAGGAGTTCCTGTGGGAATGAAGAAAAATTATTCCACGCGGACGAAGTCGCGGGCATAAGCTAGTATCGGATAAAAGGGCACGTCGCTTCACTAATGTAAAAACCGGCCAAGTGCGAGTCGGACTCGCGCACCGAGGGTTCCGTACAAACCTGTAGTAAGTTTTACGATTTATGACGTATTAAAAACAAGACGAAATGAACCGCAAAACTAACTTTGTTTGTAGAGGTTTATTGTTAATATCAAAAAATTACGTTTGTTGTATGGGAGCCCCCCTTTAATATTTACTTTATTGATATTTAATTATTTATTTTGAAAGGTAATATACAAGTTAATATTCTGTGAAAATTTGAACCGTCTACCTGTTACCGTTTTTAATATTGAGCAAAAAAATACGAAAAAAACACGTTTATTGTATGGGGACCCCCCTTAATATATATTTTTTTTTAATTTTTAGTATTTGTTGTTATAGCGGCAACGGAAATACATCATTTGTGAAAATTTCAGCTTTCTAGCTATCACGGTTTATGAGATACAGCCTGGAGACAGACAGACAGACAGACAGACAGACAGACAGACAGACAGACAGACAGACAGACAGACAGACAGACAGACAGACAGACAGACAGACAGCGGAGTCTTAGTAATAGGGTCCCGTTTTTACCCTTTGGGTACGGAACCCTAAAAACGATATGCGTCTATGGAGTATTGCATTTTTCTGTCGATGGTTGCCTGTTAATAATTATTATGACACTTCATAGACGTGCTTAAAATGTCAAAAGTAAAATAAATGGTTGGAAAAATATTAGTGCCCGTGAATTCGTCCGCGTGGATTGAGGTTTTTTGGTTCCGAGGGAACTCTTTAATTTTCCGGGATACAATGTAGCCTTTGTGTTAATTTAGGTTGTAAGCTATCCAATTTCCAGCCAAATCGGTCGGTCATTGCGGCGTGAAGGAGCAATCACCGAAACTTTCACATTTATTATACTAATAGGATAATGCCAGTAAATAGTGAGGCATTACCTTACTTTTTACTGACAGGCACTATTAACTTAGCCCATGGATAGAAATTAGAGGACTGACGACATCAAGCGAGTCGCAGGGAGCCGCTGGGTCCAGGCGGCCCAAGACCTTGGATTGTGGAGAATTTACAAGAGTCATAAGTCACGCAGTGGACGTCTGTCGGTTGAAGACTACGACAACGACGATATTAATTAATTAGATCGACGTATTACCGAACCGTGTGTCTCGTCTGTTTACGGTTTATTAAAGCGATCCTCCACTCGTGCCGCGAGGGTAATTATTAATTTACAGAGCAGATTGGTATTTCCATTGCTAAAAGAAAATCTTCACTTTAGCGTTACAAAATCTCTGCACGTAACAACCCCACGGGAACGGAGTGATTCCCTTGTTCCGTGTGTGCTTCATATTAAATTTTCTTTAGAGATTTTCTTAGTTTCTTGGCTGGGATAAAATTGTTTTCATAAAGTATCGATATATTTTATTGACATAATATGTACTTATGGAACTCCTTAGTATAGATTTCAATAGGAAATCTCTTGCTAAGCCTTCAGTAATGACTATAGCGTCTCTTGAGTTCGGTAGTAAGGTTTGCTTCAGCTTTGGTCTAGTGAATACTTCGTGAAGACTTTTTGTTGTGCTCTTATTCAGCTAAAGGTTTCAATACTTGAGCTTCCAGAGGGTATTGTAAATTATTATTAAAAACAATACTTAGGTATGACGTCAATTAACTAATATTTAAATATAGTATAATTATTTCAAATATTTTAAATTAAATTATAATTATAATCAACCAAATCCTACACGAGGAACCACAAATTTATGAATTTTAATTTTGTTCCATCCGTAGAGAGGTATTATCTTCCCCGACGCACATTATTTTTGTACAGACCTCGTAGATTAGGGTATCGCAGAAGCGTCAGGCAACGTAAGAGTTAATTATTATTATCATGCTTAATTATATCTGACTATTAAGAAATTTTAAAGCTTTGGCTAAGTGTTTTCTTAATCACCAAGTAAGCAAGTTAATATTTTCTATTTTTGTGCAGAAAAGTAGGAGATTTATGAAATTCTGGCTTCGACATAAGAAGGATCTCTTTATTTCATTTTTAAATTACTATGAAATATGATCCATAGACAATAATGATTAAACTGTATTCTACCTAACAAACACAATGGTTAATACGTAAACCAGCTCTGTTTTATTATTACTCTTTGCTTACAGGTAAGTAGACATCGTATTAAAGGGCGAAGCTTAAGGGCTCGGCCTCCTTTATCATCGCCCAACAATGGGCTTGTAAAATGAAATACGAAATCTGAGAAAATAACTTGCTTCACCAAATCGTTTCCATAAGAATTACCCCGAGGGCACATGAAAATTAAATTGCCTTTTAATATTAGGACATGAAAAAGTATTACGGGCAGAAGTAATAGTTTATTTTATCCCTGTATTTCTTATCTTTTTTGATCTTACACTCACCTTTTTTGATTCGATAATGAGTTATTTTAATGCAGCCAATATTGCTTGATTTAGTTATTGACGATAAAGTTATGGATAAATCAGGTCTAACCTGGAGGTGATTTTATTTAACCTATGCACCCATTGCGATTAAAGAAGATACCTAGCTCAAGACCGAAAGGTCACTTACTGACCGCCAAACTTTAATTTGAAGAAATCACCTGATAATACACCCATAGAAAGATAGGTACGACAAACAGTTTCATAAAAATCTTAGTTTACAAATAGAATATCCATTGATTGGTATAGAACGGCTATTTTGAATAAAATTTTGTCAAAACCACCAAGCTATTGTACTTTGAAAGAATCACAGAAAGTTTACTGTGGCGCAGCAGAACGAGTACATAATATTGTCTTGTATGAGTTGGGTTTCCGGTTCGTGTGGTATTAAAAATCTATACCTTATGTCTGTAATGGAACAACAATTTGTTGTCTTAGTCAATGGTTGAAATACACAAAAGTAAACAAAAAATAAAATTTCACCTACCAAATTGATAACCTAAATTATATAATTAACTAGATGATGCCCGCGACTTCGTCCGTGTGGATTGAGGTTTTTTGGTACCCGCGGGAATTCTTTAATTTTCCGGGATAAAAAGTAGTATACAATAAAAAAAACCGGCCAAGTGCGAGTCGGACTCGCGCACCGAGGGTTCCGTACAAACCTGTAGTAAGTTTTACGATTTATGACGTATTAAAAATAAAAATTACGTTTGTTGTATGGGAGCCCCCCTTTAATATTTACTTTATTGATATTTAATTATTTATTTTGAAAGGTAATATACAAGTTAATATTCTGTGAAAATTTGAACCGTCTACCTGTTACCGTTTTTAATATTGAGCAAAAAAATACGAAAAAAACACGTTTATTGTATGGGGACCCCCCTTAATATATATATTTTTTTAATGTTTAGTATTTGTTGTTATAGCGGCAACGGAAATACATCATTTGTGAAAATTTCAGCTTTCTAGCTATCACGGTTTATGAGATACAGCCTGGAGACAGACAGACAGACAGACAGACAGACAGACAGCGGAGTCTTAGTAATAGGGTCCCGTTTTTACCCTTTGGGTACGGAACCCTAAAAACAGGTGTCTGCTAAATTCACATTCATCAAACGCGCGAACTGTCAAACGCGCGAAGTTAATATGGTCGTTAAGTTTTCTTAAATTTTCTAATGTTCCGCGTAACTTTCTTAGTTTTTTCTTTCATAAGAACCTTCTCCTTACAATAACAAATACAACAAAAAAAGAATTAGCGAAATTGGTCCAGCCGTTCACGCGTGATGTCGTGACATAGTGAAATAGGGATTCATTTTTAGGGTTCCGTAGCCAAATTTGGCAAAAACGGATCCCTTATAGATTCGTCATGTCTGTCTGTCTGTCTGTCTGTCCGTCCGTATGTCACAGCCACTTTTTTCCGAAACTATAAGAACTATACTGTTGAAACTTGGTAAGTAGATGTATTCTGTGAACCGCATTAAGATTTTATTACAAAAATAGAAACAAAACAATAAATTTTGGGGGTTCCCCATACTTAGAACTGAAACTCAAAATTTTTTTTTTCATCTAACCCATACGTGTGGGGTTTCTATGGATCTTCAAAAATGATACTGAGGTTTGTAATATCATTTTTTTCTAAACTGAATAGTTTGCGCGAGAGACACTTCCAAAGTGGTAAAATTTCATGAATATCCGTTAGCCGTACTTCCGTGATTGAGTAACAAACATCCATCCATCCATCCATCCAAACTTTCGCATTTATAATATTAGTATAGATATATTATTGTCATATTCTCTCTGTCTGCGTCGTATTCCTCCTTGTTGAGGGTCGTGACCCCTTTCCATTAATCACATAATGCAGAGGTTTTCTTAGGATAATAATTCGGTGGGTCTGGGAACCCACCGAATTAAAGACCGATACTTGAGAACTTGTTCTTATCTGATGTCGGCTTAGTAATACGGGCCTAACCTTATTCTCACAAAATTCTTTTCCCCGAATCTTTTATTCACTCTTAAATTTTTAGAATAATTACAGACAATAAGTGATCAAAAGGAAGCTGACAAAAAATAAATTCTTCGAAAATAATTTAGATAATGGAGGCCTTTTAAAAATACCTAGGTAATTATTAAGTTAACTCGACTTTAAATTCTTTTTAATTTTTTTACAATCCTTAGGCTTCGACCAACGTAACTATTTATAATATCATACTAATATTATAAATGCGAAATTGTTTGTTTGTTGGTTTGTCCTTCAATCACGCCACAACGGAGCCATGGATCGACGTGATTTTTGGTATGGTTGAGGACCTGGAGAGTGACATAGGCTACTTTTTATCCCGGAAAATTAAAGTGTTCCCGCGGGAATAAAAAAAACTGAAACCACGCGGACGAAGTCGCGGGCATCAGCTACGGAACCCTTTGTGCGCGAGTCTAACCCGCACTTGACCGGATTTTTATGAACTTTTAAAAAACTTGCTGGGGATACCTGTATTGACATTCACTGAGAAGTTTAGAAGTTTTATGGGATTAGACAGAAGTGGTTTACGAATCTACTAAGAATTCAGAGAAAAGAAGGGTTTAAATAATCTAATGTATGCGTGTACTTAATAGGGGATCATGTCCTTGAGACAACAATAAACTGAGTCTTTTTTGGGACGGTTGCCTTCGCAACGGGATCTTATGTTTGGATGGATGGACATATTTTAAATTCAGCCATTCAGTATCCATTAATAATCTGAAAAGGCTGTCTTTAAATATGTGCCTTTTTTGGAAGGTACCAGTCAATGATCTCACGTGGTTACCATTTGAATAATTGTCATTGAGCCACTAGTGTAAGTTTTCACCAAAGTTTTATTACTGTAGTTCTTACGTCGTAGCTACAGAGGTCAAAGTCGCATCGTAGCTGTAAAGACGTTAAATCATGAGTTTGACGATCCATGTTTGACCACCTTTTTTGACGACCTCCTTGGTGCAGTGGTCAACACTGTAGTCTTCGGGGTTCGATCCACGGTAGGTTGTTATTTCTTTATAATTATTAATCTCTAGTACCTTTACCGCGTACAAGTAAGCTTAGTGTGGGGCGCCCTCCAGCACGATGGACCGACGATGTAAAGAGGGTGGCGGGAAGTGGCAGGATGATGAAGGCTGAGGACTGAGGATGATGATGATGAGTCTCTAGTATAGTGATAATGATGATATTCTTGCATAGTGGCGTGATCTGGAGGGAGATATCGGTCGTGGCTTATTACCACGTTTGTAGCTTAGACGTACCGTTACGTACTTAATTTCAATTTCAACTTAATTTCAAAAAAATATACACTGATACTTCCATACTCTTTAAAAACTAGACATCATTGTGATTCATCGTGTGCAAAGGAGTGCTTACTGCTTAGACACTCGTACTAAGGTAACTTGTGTTACGAGTGTGGTCACCGTCCTCCGAACCTTTTACAAACTTGTAAATCTATATTTTCTAGTTCTTAAAATTTATATATTTTAATGTAATTGGTACGATCATAAGGAATTATGATCTGGTTTCCTAGAAATATAGTGGTCATAATATGACTGGTATATTCTCGTCATAACAACCGCGAGTTCAAAGAAACGCTCGCTATTAAACTATTACATCTTGTTCGTTTTATCCCAACTCCATTCGACGCTGTATAGTGGGGTGGTGGGTGTGTATGTGAGAATTTCACCACTCTGGCAAATTAGAGCTTACCATTATGCAGTCTGAATATGCGAATGAGTAATCATTGATCCCAATTTGTGTCTTGAAGCGATCATAAACCTGTGGGTTAAAGCGGAAATCAATGTTCGCTACTGGATCAAAGTTCGTCATTTGCACTAAAATCTGGTACTGATGGCGCAGACTTCAGATCTTTCTTAGACATGATGCAATTTTCCACTCTGTATCCGACAGAAACGCCGTGTAAAGTAAAAAGTTGCAGACTTCATTACTTTTAGGAAAACCGTACGAGCTTACTTCGTGTCATTTCAAAATCCTTTTTATAGTGCCGATTATACCAATTCCGAATAACTTTTTTAACCTAAGAATAAATTTGATTTTTTGATAGATGGCGTAGCGTAGTAGATAGGTAAGTATGTCAAAATTTCAAATTTATTTCCTAGGAACAAACCTTGTTCGAAGCTGGTTCACGTTAAAGTAGGTACTTACTGAGAACCAGCGCAATCACAAGAAATATTAACAAGCGAGGAAAAAACGCAATATGATAAAATGTACCACGAGAACCTATTTCCCACTGTAATTCACACACCAATTATAATTATAGTATCGAGTTAAACTTTGAAAGCTATTTAATAGACTGATCTTATAAAGACTTCATATTAGTATTTAGTAATTTTGTTTGTAAACATCCTTTTCAAAGATTTCCAGCAGTTGATTATTAAATAGAGACTTTGTAGTGATCGCAAAGCTTAATTTCATATGTTTATTGGTGGTGGGTTTCTTAGTAGAATACTTAATGCAGTACTGGGTTGGGTTCCGATGGAATAAAAAGGAGACTCCCAGTGATGATAAAGACACATAGTGTATTCATAAAGTTCTTTACATCAGAGCAAATTGTCTAGACTAAAGTCTGCGCCAGCAATTAATACCCGAGTTGAATATCTAATGAAATGCACTTCTAGAATTCGGGGCTGACTTCGTAATTTTCACTTTGACTTAACTATATGCCAGCTAAATTCAGAAGCTCCCAATGGCATTTCTCAAGTATTGAGATGAGGGTTGATGCAATTTTGCCATTCTATTTGCGTGCGCAAAACTTGATATAATATTCTCTTTCTTCTTATCGCAAAGCAACTAGCATGCCCCACCAAAGCCATAAAAGCTGCAAGGGGCAAATGCATAGTAGGTACATTTTGTCTATTCTGAAGAAGTGTGGTTCTTCTTTTGACTTCCGCAAAGACGGCCCTGGCCCCAACGGTGGAGTTTGCGGATCGTTTCTATTTGTTTAGCCGTCTATTTTTTGTTTACCATATGATTTGCATTTTTAGTACTGAAAAATGTACTAGATTCATTGTGTGCGGCTTTTGCGGCTTTCAGAAGGTTTAAGCGGCTGCGAAAATAGCAGCGTTCGGAATGTGTGATTTAATTTTTACCCACATAGATATGTCTATTTGGAGGGTTAAAAGTGGGATATGAATATGGGAGTTTTGGTCGCTTCATTGGATTAGTTTTGCCCACAAATTGGTTTGTTTGCGTGCCGCGTATAAGGTATATCTATAAATTTATCGTGTCATAAAAAAATCCAAAATGGCGGATACAGCAATCGAAAATCTCAAACTCGATAATTGAGCTCATCTTCTTTTACATTCAAGGAACTTTCAACTTCGAGGGCAACAAAATAACCTCATTTAAACAACAACAGTTTCGCAAACTCCTTAATATAAAATTAATCGTATTTTTTACTTACCTTAAGGAAAATTTATTTTTGTACTAATAGAAACAGGCGAGGAAATTTAATTATAACGAACAGGGTAAAACATCTCGATGAAACGGCCGCGGGGTATGACACTTTATTCTGTCGCGCTAGTGTGTGCAGCTCAATATAAAAGTGAGTTTGTTTGTAGTTCCTAGTGTGTTTTTGCATTTAGAAAAACCTGGACAGTATAAATGAAATGAAATGAAATGAAAATATACTTTTCATCCCACCATCTCGGAAAGAGTATTTTTACTCTTCGATATCTGAAGGTAAAAGCCGTTATTATTCTCTAGAGGATAAAGTAAATTGAATTTAGAACATCGAGTGCACGTTAGTAAATATCACTCGTCTATGAAGTTTGTGAATTCAAAACATCATTAAAACCTATTTACTTGTACCTCTATGGTGCCGAATTTCCATACAATCGTTTTTAATTTGTTAAAAACTCACACTCGTAACCTTCTTGGTGTACTTTTTTAATTTGCTTTGCGCGCACCATTTTCTTTCACGTCATATTGTTTAAAATTAAAACCGATTAAAAACAAGAAAATTGAAAATAAGTGAAAAACCTATAAATGAGTGATTCTAGTGACGAAGAAATTAACAGAATTGAATTTAATCTTGTGATTTTTTTTGCATTTAGTCATTTCCTCGCTGAGGTGGGATGAAAAGTTACCTTGTGATTTTTTTTGCATTTAGTCATTTCCTCGCTGAGGTGGGATGAAAAGTTACGTGTTGCACTCGAGTGAAAAGATTTTTCACCTCGTGCTCTTTTGATTCCCTCGCTGACGCACAGGATTCTAATTTTTGAATCACTCGCTGCGCTCGTGATTCAATTTTAGAATCCTTCGCTTGCTCGGTCATCAAAATTGAGCACGCGGTTAAAAAACAACTTTTCACTCTTGTATAACAAATAACTATTATTGTACACCATACACAAAAAAAAAACACATTTAAACAAAACAAGAAATTATGAAAAACTGTACAATAGGCGGCAGTATAATTAGAATAGTTACTTTTGTAACTCGTACACCCAAAATTAAATATTATAAATATGTAAGTGTGCATGTCTGTCTGCTACGCTTTCACTACCCATCTGATTTAAACCGCTCAAATGAAATGTTTCAATTGAATTTAATTAGAGTTAGGTACCTGATTGTTATTATCAGTTTTGAATTCGTCGCTTTAATGTATAATTCTTGCTTTCCCATGAGAGTATTATAAAAATGCGATGTTTGTTGGTTCATCCTTCAAGCACGGCGCAACAGAGCAACGAGTCCATGTAATTGGACCTGGAGAGAGGCTGCATTGAAATCCCTGAAAGACATAGAATTCCCTAGGATTTTAAAAATCTAAATCCACACGGACGACGTGACGTCCTATAAATGCAAAAAGTTTGAAAAAACATTTAGAAATTCAAAAGTATTTTTTTTACGTACGTTACGTTACGTACAAAAGTACGTTTTTATGCTAGATTACTACGAAATAAACTCTTAATACAAATACCTAACCATAATCAAATAATAACTTAGGCTATTACACTGTGAGTGTGGAATAGGTATATCGGTAGGTTATGTCTACAAATTCATCTAAACTTCAGCCTCAATCTGTTGCTAAGTCAATTTTCTAAGATCATAAATTAATATTCAATTACATGCTCAACAGCGAACAAGCCACTAAACTGCAGACCCTGGGCAGTGCCTGGGTGAATTCTTAAACAGTTTGACTTGCTACTACTCGATAACTCGCAGACTACAAAGTCGATACATATTGTATTAATTGTGCTTTCTACTTGGAAACTACAAGGTTTTGAAACATTGATATAATAATTTGAGTTCCGAAATATTTTTTTTCAAGCTGGAACTCGCTTCCATAAAACATAATGGCCAAGTGTCATATTTATTAGACAGCTTCACATTTTTAATACGAGGTTTGTTTGGAATAGCCACTACTATGGTCTATTCCATGAATTGA
Source organism: Erebia ligea (assembly GCA_917051295.2). NCBI lineage: Eukaryota > Metazoa > Arthropoda > Insecta > Lepidoptera > Nymphalidae > Erebia > Erebia ligea. Next base: position 8,594,489 of record OU785236.1, read on the forward strand.
TTCCCTCCTCTTTTAATATAGGTATACCTTCAAATCAAGAGTGAATAGGCATCTTCTAGGCAAGCGCGCTCCACCTTAGGCTGCATCACCACTTGCTAGCAAGTCTGATTGCAGCCAAGCTGGCCTAATTATTTAAAAAAAAAAAAAATTGGCCCAGTCCTCTACACAATATCCTGGGCTTTTTGTGATCATAAGAGGACGTGCCCAAAGATATGCGAACCCACTTTACGATGACGTTGTGATTTTTGTGGATCATACTAAGTGAGAGCCATACTTCTTTCAAATAAAGCGGTAAATAAATTAACATAATATTTGTAGAGTAATTATTAAACAAGCTATCGGAGTTTTATCAACACTTACCTAATTATATTGATCTAGGTAAAGTAAGACAAATGCTAAAATATTTAAAGATTCAGCATTAAATGTTTTGATATTAAGGTAGAATGGGTACGTAAGGCTTTATTATAATTTTCCTGTCGTTTTTAGGATTTATAAAAAATAAAATTTTTAGGATTCAGCTTTTTTTAATTTATACCCTTAAAAGAGATAGTTATTGCTGAATTTCACAAAAATCCAAATCACTCCGAGTAAACATCCATCGGTTGTGACGACGACCAATTAGCAATAGCTTATCCCTGTGTGGAGTCCGAGCGTTATACAACAACATATTTCACCACGTTATCGGGGGCAGCACGAATGCATTATGTAAAGCGCAACCCGACTGATACCATCTAACATTGCACCCAATTGCCAGGGGTCTGCTTGGAGTCACGCCAGGTAACAAAACTGTGACACTTAATGTATGGATTTCCTTTGCTTTCCACCTCATGTTTATTGCTAACGAGAAAATTAGGTTTTACCTATTCATTTGATTTATGCTCATGCAGGGAGCTACCCGTATTATTTATTCCAAGAAAGTGTTTATCACTATGTTCCTAATTAGGTAATGGCAAGGGGACGACTATCATTGTACCTACTTGTAATTGTAAAAATTGTACTTATTGTGAATTTTAGTGCCACTCAGAGTAATATTTCTTGTCAAGGAGATTAGAAAGTGATGGATCAGTGTGAGGGATCATAATTTTACTATTCCTATACTTAGTTGAGAACTTGAGATCCTCCCTGGAGTGGTGTGCGTTGTTGTCTTATAAAATAAAGGTTGGATGCACAGCTAGGACAGTAAGAGAATTTTAAATTTCCTACCTTGGGTCTAGTCTGATAGAAAGTTTCCATCGTGGCTAATTTCAACTCTACTGGTAAAGCTGTGCCACCAACTGGTTAAGTAAGGTGCCACGAAGTAACTGATCAAAAATTGAAATTTAAATACCCGTGATAACTTAGCCCGCTTCCATCTTGGACTGCATCGTTAAATACCACGATGTGAGTTCACAGCACAGAACAGGCTCATCTAAAGCCTTATCTAGTATTTTCTAAACCTATTGTTGATATTGTTAGAGATACGAAGTGGCAAATAACAGTAGGTATATGTACTTGTTTAGCCAGTTGGGAGATATTCGTCCACGACGATGCACTACTCCTACGGCAATACTTTACAACATAGCTGGAAGGCAGTGACGGCGTTTGAATTACGAGGTTCATGAATCGTGACGAACGACGACAGACATCGAAAGCTGAGTGATGCTATGGACCTAGATACTCCGAAATGTAGGAGGCATTTAACCAAATTATTCTATACCTACGTTATTTCATCCAGCTGTCCTATGGGATCATCCATAAAGTACGTCACTCGTTAAGGGAGGGAGGGGGGAAGGGGATCGACGAATTGTGACATTATGTGATAAGGGGTGGGAGGGGTCCTAAGTTTCGTGACGTCATATTTCAAAATCTTATACACCTGTGTTAAAATGCCAAATTTGAACTATTAACGAAGAACTTCTGCAAAATATTTGTAACTCTATCTGTATCTGTAAGGTTTAAATTGTTTTGTTGGCGAGTTTTCTAGATGTTTCTAGATGTAAAATTGCAAGATATGTGACGTCATACTAGGGAGGGGGGTCTCACAAATGTGACCAACTGTGACAAGGAAGGGTCAAAAAATTACGAAATTAGTGTTACGTACTTTATGGATGACGCTTCCGTAAAAGCGACAAAAATCATTGCTACAATCTCAATTGTTGTGATTGGCTGAATTTATGATATTCTCATTGCAACTGAGTGTTGCAATCATTCTAGTAGTAAGGCCCTAAACAAATAAAGGTTGAAACAAACAACGCGTGACGACGACGGCTTGCGATCATTACTAAAATTCTACATCAATGCTTGCGATGGATGGATGGTAGGGTAGGATGCTACAATAGGCATTTAGCGAATTAGTGTGTACTCAATTTATTTATAATATGTAGGACATACAGGTGTCTCGTATGTTACGTCATGTTTTGACTCTACCACCGGTTCGGAAAAAAATTCTACTGAAAAGATAACAAATTAAAATATTAAGAGGATCGCCTAGTTGTAAATTTTTTACAATAAGCGATAACGTTTTTCTTCCCGTAAATGTTGTCCAATTTTCATAATTTTTAGAAATGTTGCAGATACAATGAAGAACTATATGCTCGTACGTTTTAATTTTAAAGAAATATTGCTTATGATAAAAGTTATTAGCGTCTAAATATCCATATTTTTGACCTAAAAACTTCCTCGAGTATTTTTTTTTTTAATTTGACTAAACTAAAATACTAAAAAAATACGTACGAGCCTAGATTAAGGTGTACTGAATCAAATGAGACCAAAATTGTCTAATTTCGTAAACGTTTGGGGGGGTAAAAACGTTATCACCCGAAACAATATTTCAAGAATAAAATGTAGGCATATGCCTACTGGACTTGCAACTCTCTCATCGCACGATACGGAGAAGGCAGCGAAGCGTTGTGAAACAGATAGCATTATTGAAAATACCTACTCGCGTCGCGTTTCGTCACTAGACGATAGTCTTAATACTGAATTAAATAATGCGGAGCGTGACGTAAGTGGCGTTCTCATATTATACGCGTTTCGCAGTGTGTACCATAAAAAAATCCTTGTAATAAAACATCTAGAAGCCACACTGGAGAGCTTATTTCGTCGCCAGTTGCAAATGTCGTGCGTTGTCCGTCCAAGCCTTTAATGTTATCAGACACAGTTCCGTGTACCCATAACGTGTATCTAATCCCTCGGGGTATATTGATTGTTACCAACTCTAACACTCTGTCTGGATTTTGCGAGTTTAATTGGCCATTTATAGCCAAGCCCAGGAAATTACAGGTATCGGATTTCACAGTGAATTGGCCAATTCGACTAGTCAGCGGACCTGACAAATATTTGTTACGAGTTACGGTGATATTTATCAACAGCGGAGTTGAATTTTAGCTTTCTGTGCTGTTTATGGAATTATAGGATTGAAAAACCTAAACCGAATCAATTGCAAAAAAGTTACCATACGAATGTTAAATAATTTGTGGAAACTGAACTATAATTTTATCTTATTAGCAATAAGTATAATAAAATTATAGTTCCACACATGGAGTTGGTATCAATAACTATAAATTATTCCGTGTGGGCTTCTGTAAATTGTGACTTTGCAGTCACAATTTACAGAAGAACTAGAAAGACTTGAAAAAAAAAATCATATTCTGAAAAAAAAAATCTTATACGACACATTGTAAAATGTCCGTCTCCGAGTGCAAACATTTTTCAAAATCGATTCAGCGGAGCATGGAGAGGTAACAAATAAGCAAAGTTATCAAACAGACTAATTTCCACATTTTATATCATGGAGCAAGTACTTATAGAATCGTAACTTGTTGGGATATTTTTTTAGCAAGTATCAAGACGTATAGGTCCTACGTGGTTTTTTTTTTTCGGATTGAGTATGCTGCGTTTGGCCCTACTAGCCGCTACAGCGTCATCGGGGGTTTGGGCGAGCACTAGGCTTCGATGCTGCTTTAATTAATGGTCTTACGACTCTTACAGTGCGACGCAGATAGTCCGCGCGGACCATCCTCATGGAGCGCGAGATAATATAGCAGCACAGAATAGGTAATAGTAGTAAATAGCAGTGTCATAGGAACATTAATAATTTCATTGCCATCCGATCACTCCACGCGGACGGCTGTCCACGTGACAGTGAAATGCTCCAATGACCACACCGACTTTCGTCCTCGAGGATGACCATCTGTTTAGTAGTAGTAGTAATAGATGGTAGTGCGTTTAGTAGTAGTAGTGTAATAGTGCGACGCGGAATATCCGCGTTATAGGCTTAGGTTTTATGCTCAGTCCGCGATCAAGGAGAGAATAAAGGTCTATTGAAAAGGTTTCTGAAACGATTTTATTTAATCGACAAACAAAAGCGCGGAGAGTTTTGCACCTGCTTTGTTCGTATGGGATAGTATTACTCTTTCTCATTTTATTTAGTTTGGTGCAATCCATAGAATTTAAGCGAGATATAATATAATGTTTTATTTTTTAGGGCTTCGTACCTCATGAGAAAAATAACCATTTCAGGATAACTTCGTTGGCCGTCTGCCTGCCTGTCTGTCAACCACCTTTTTCTCAAGAACGCGTGGAAGAATCAAGTTGAAGTTAATATCAATTATATAGTCCGTCAAACTTATCTGTATGTAAAACTAGCTGATGCCCGCGACTTCGTCCGCGTGGATCGAGGTTTTTCGGTTCCCGCGGGAACTCCTTAATTTTCCGGGATAAAAAGTAGCCTGTGTGCTATTCCAGACTATAATCTATCTCTGTGCCAAATTTCATCCAGATCCGTTCAGCCGTTCGGGCGTGATTGAGTAACAAACATCCATCCATACATCCATCCAAACTTTCGCATTTATAATATTTATTTGATAAATAAAAAAATGTATTTTTGTATATTTATTATGTATTGCGCTGCTGCAAGGTTAAGTCAATCGGATGTTTTTGTTTTGTATGAAATACTGTTAGGTGCCAAAAACACATTCTCATGATGGATGTACTTTAAGTACCCAAAGCTCTTCTTTTCAAGCTCTTAGATCTCAACGTAAAACTGTTCCTTGCTTGCTCTCGAACACATTGCAACTTTAAAAGTTTACATATTTCTTACGTTGTACCTATCTATATAACAAGTTTTATTGGTTAAACCCCGTTGGTTGAAGTTTTATTATATTTGGGAAAGTAATTCACACTTTGACCTTTGGTATACGAAAAAGTTTTGTTATAAAAGCCAAGGAGCTTGGGGAAATAAAGCCAACTTACAAAGTGACTTCTAAACTGTTTTTTTTATTCGGTGTTTTGAATGAACTTGAGGCGTGAAGTTCAAGATTATTCACTCATTGACGCCTATCATTTCAGAGTTATGTCCGTTTTAAACAATTAAAATATTACCAACTTGTTTTAAAGGATTATTTATTTATTGATTTTGAATTCGGATCGGAATTCGGATGCAGTGCGGGAAGTGCCTTAAGGTAAAAGATCGTGAGAAAACCTGGATGCCTGATAGTTCTTGGTAACGTTAAATAAATAATTATTATAATTTTTTTTTTTTAGGTTTAAAGGTTTGATTTTTTTTCGGTTGAAAGGTTTTAGGATTTCTCATAAAGAACAAACTGTTCACATAAAAGAGATTGTTAAACATAAGTTTCGTAGTTACACATACGTCGCTAAGCAGTTAATATACTGGAAATACTTATAATACTATGCAGTTAATATACATTATTAATTACATAATATTATGAGGTATAATATTTCTGCCTATTCACACTTGGCCAGTGAGGTGGATTATTTTATTTATTTATTTATTTATTTATTGATAGGAAATACCCGATAAGACATTACAGTTTCCCAATGCGTCTTATCGGGCTACAATATTACATTTAAATTGCACATACATAAAAAAAGCATTAAAAATACAGAACAATAAACAACACACTATTAATTAAATTTAAATTAAACTACCAAAAAATACCAAAAATACACACTATAAATTAAATTAAAACTACCTATTCACTAATAACAATTTTATCAATTTCGTGAGCTGTGAATTTCTGTGAATTTTGTGTTTGTGTGAGCGTGTGATTATGGTCTAAACTGTTCTTATTCTGGGAGGAAACCCAGACTTTCATGGGTCTGCAATGGGTTAAAATGGTGATAGCATTATGCACTATGCATATAATAAGTATGTATCTTTTAATATGCATAGCTATATATATGCATAGATTTGCAAACATGAATTGTCTAGTCTGTAAGTTTATTTCAGAAGAATTCGAAAGTTAGTTGAGGCATCTATTTAATTTAGATTAAGAGTCGAAATAGCGAGAAAACAATTTGCGGGCCGGTTTTGCCCGCTGCGGTCCAACGTACACGTTAAATGCAATTTCTCTGGAAACTTGGCAAGAATAGCTGATAATTTAACTAGTGTTAAAACCAGACTTTTGTTGGAGTTTCATAAGTCATTTTAATTAAAGACTTGAGTCGGACGTAAGTGATAAATGTACGTGACCAACCACTAAGAGCAGTTGGGTTGGTTGTCTGCGCAAAAATGATTTTGTTTTAACTTGCTCAAAATGTTTTTCAATTTGAATGTTTGGGTATACTTCTGTATAATATTGAGTGGACATAACTTTAATTTTGACATTAAAACTGCAACCTAATAAAAAGGTAAATAATTACTTGATTTTTGGAAACGGTATTAAAACCTCGGATAAAATTCTGATAATTACAGCTGCACTCGGATATTTCAGATATATTTTACTCTCTTAGTTAATCGGGATAGGTGTTATCCCACACTTCTCGGGGGAAGAACTCAAATAATGCTGAACTAAGCTCGTGCCACTACTACATCCCATTAACGTCCCACTGTTGGGCACAGGCCTCCACTCTCATAGGGGAGAGGGAATTAAGAGCTTTGACCCACCACGCTGCTCCAATGCGGGTTGGCGGGCTCGCTCATACTCAAATAATTTTAAATTATTGTCGCAGGCGTTATATTATTGTGGCATGCCATCTCGCAATTTGTTCCCCTGGGATAAGCTAGCCTATTCTAGAAAATCTATTACGAGTTCATATCACGATTTCAAACATAATCTAATAATTAGGTCCCTTAACCAAACTTGGTTTTCTCACTGTGCCGAAGATAATCATATCATCATACTTAATATTATATGGGGACACTTCACTCATTCACACACACTACACACTTATAATATAATATATACTTACCTAATATTTAATATATACGTAATAATATTTATACAACACAAACATACATACAGACATACAAATTAATTATATTTATCCATTTCTATGCCGCGCGACGCGTGACCTCGCTGGTGCATCAGCCTGTAAGTACCTATCGTGGAGCCGGCCCGTGTGACGTCACGATCACGCCATGCGCGCGCGCGCCTTGCGCCTACAGATTTTGATAGCCAGTCGCTTCCCGACCGCTATTGCGACGTGAGGTCCGCGCTCGCCTAGTGGCCGAACGCCAGGCGCGTACCTAGTATATCCTAAAGATCTTGATTGTTCCCTGTTTAGTCTGTAGTATTTAAGTTTCATTGTGTTTCCTTCCTGTCCGTGTATTTATTTGTAATATAATAGTGGTAGTCCTACAAAGCAGTTTTATTGACCACATCTGCACCCACGACTACCATACTGGTGACCCCGCTGAAAAACAAGATGGAGGACAGTGGAAGTGAAACCGACGTCACTGTAAAATCTGAGGATCCCGAGCACGTAACGGTACGACCATGTAAAAAACGTGCTCGACGTGTTGTTGCTGCCACTACGGAGCGATTGAAAATTAGAATACCTCCTTTCTGGCCGGATGACCCCGAACTTTGGTTCGCACAAATTGAAGGTCAATTCGAGATCGCCGGAGTCGTGTCGGAAAACACGAAGTTTTACTACATTACGAGTAACCTGGATAGCCAGTATTCAAAGGAAGTTAACGATATTATAACATCGCTGCCGGAAACCAACCGATACACTAAACTTAAGGACGAGCTAATAAAAAGACTAACAGCGTCACGGGATCGGAAGATTCAACAGCTCCTCGAACACGAAGAGCTAGGCAGCCGGAAGCCTTCGCAATTTTTGCGTCACTTGAAAGGGTTGGCTGGATCGTCTGTCCCGGACGAGTTCATTAAGAGCATCTGGCGTAACAGGCTACCTGCCAACATCCGGACTCTAATAGCATCTCAGCCAGCAGGACCTCTCGACGATTTAGCAGACTTGGCCGATCGCGTCTGCGATATCATCTCGCCGGTGCCACAAGTTTCCGCCACCACTTCCGCCCCAGCACCTTCACCCACCAGCAGCATGTCCATGGCATCGGAGATAGCGGAATTAAAGGAGGCGGTCAAAAACCTCACCATGCAACTCAACCGACGGAATAGGCAGCCTAGAAGAAGAGAGCGTTCCACCAGCCAGCGCCGTAACCGCTCCAGGTCCAACTCCAGGTATCCTACGTGTTGGTACCACAGAAAGTTTGGATCGAAGGCGACGAGATGTACCAAGCCGTGCGACTTCCCGGAAAACCAGCAGAGCAGTCGGTAATGGCGGCCGACGACTGCTCATCACCGGGTCGCCTGTTCATCACCGACCGAGAGTTAAAAGTGGACTTTCTAGTGGATACCGGAAGTGATGTGTGTGTGTTTCCGCGGTCCGCGTTTCGTGAACGACGGGTAAAGTCCATGTTTCAATTGACCGCAGCAAACGGTAGTGTAATAGAAACCTACGGGTATGTACATTTAAATTTAAACTTTAATTTGCGCCGGAACTTTTCATGGAATTTTATTGTAGCCGATGTAACTAGAGCTATTATTGGTGTAGATTTTCTTTGTCATTATAACCTAATTGTAGATGTTAAGAATAAGCGACTTATCGATAATACTACATCTTTATCAACTATTGTTTTTATAGATAATAATAGTAACAATGTTAATTCTGTAAAAATTCCATCTGGCGACACACGGTACCATTCCATTCTAGCTAAATATCCGCAAATTACTAGACCGGCTGGTGCACCTACTATCACTACACATAATACATTACACTATATACGCACTACACCCGGCCCCCCGATATCATGTTCTCCTCGCAGGCTAGCTCCGGACAGATTGAAAATAGCGAAGCAAGAGTTCGATCAGATGCTTAGCAACGGGACGGCACGACCTTCCGAGAGCGCCTGGGCGTCGCCCCTGCATTTAGCCCCTAAAAAAGATAACGGATGGCGGCCTTGCGGGGACTACAGGCAGCTCAACGCACGTACTATCCCAGATAAGTATCCTATAAAACATATACATGACTTCGCTCACAGCATTTCCGGATGTAAAATATTTTCGACCATCGACCTAGTTAAGGCCTATAACCAGATCCCCGTGTTTGAAGACGATATCCCTAAAACAGCGATCACAACACCATTTGGACTGTACGAATTTCCTTACATGACCTTTGGACTCCGAAACGCAGGTCAGACCTTTCAGAGATTCGTTGATGAAATGACTCGTGGACTTGACTTCTGTTATTGTTACCTAGACGACTTTTTAGTATTTTCAAGGGATGCCACAGAACACGAAAAACATTTAGAAATACTCTTCGAGAGAATGAAAAAATTTGGCGTTCTAGTTAATACTTCGAAGTGTGTTTTTGGCGCGTCCGAGGTTCAATTCCTGGGTTATCACATCTCAGCCGCAGGTACTAAGCCACTAGAGTCCAAAGTCCAAGCCATCAAGGAATTTCCGAAGCCGCAGACAATTAAATCACTTAGGCGATTTTTAGGTATGATTAATTTTTATCGGCGATTCATACCTAATGCCGCGAAAATTCAAGCTCCCTTAAATGCCCTACTATCTGGCTCGGCTAAACCTTCTCAGCCAGTAGACCTGACTGGCGAGGCCCTGAAAGCATTCGAGGAATCCAAAAACAGCCTTTGTACTGCCGCATTGCTAGCACACCCCGATTGCGAAGCCAAACTCGCCCTTGTGACAGATGCTTCCGACTCAGCATTGGGTGCTGTGCTGCAGCAGTACAAAGATAACGCATGGCAGCCCCTCGCTTTCTTTTCGCGGAAACTTAGCCCTTCACAACAAAAGTACTCGCCCTACGACCGCGAGTTACTCGCCATATATGAAGGTATAAAATATTTCCGCCATATGCTCGAGGCGCGACACTTCGTAGTCTATACTGACCATAAGCCTTTATGTTACGCATTTCATACTCGGAAAAATAACTGCTCGCCCCGTCAGTATAGACACCTCGACTTTATATCCCAATTTACTAGCGATATCCGCCACATATCCGGAAAAGATAACGTCGTCGCCGATACGCTGTCTCGCGTGGACGAAGTACAGAATCCAGTCGAGCTAGAAGTACTCGCCAAAACTCAATCGGAGGACGCCGAACTTTCACAACTCCTTAACGACGAGTCTTCTCTCCGCGTCGTCAAACTGAAGGATCCCAGCAGCGGCATCGAATTATTTTGCGACGTAAGTACGGGCGCACCTAGGCCCTTCGTTCCATTATCCTTACGTAAGCAGGTCTTCGACAGCCTTCATGGCTTAAGCCATCCTGGCGCAAACGCCACCGCTAAACTCATAGCGCAACGTTTCGTATGGCCCGCCATCAGGAAAGACTGCCGAGAATGGTCACGCACGTGCTTATCCTGCCAGCGCTCCAAGGTTCATCGCCATGTGTCAGCACCTCTAGGCACATTCGAATTACCTCGAGCCAGGTTTTCCTTCGTGCACATCGACCTCATCGGACCACTGCCTTACTCCAACGGTTTTCGCTACTGCTTAACAGCAGTAGACCGCTTTACAAGATGGCCAGAAGTCATCCCTATAGCAGACATCACTGCTGAAACCGTTGCCAAGGCACTGTTGTCAGGCTGGATCGCCCGTTACGGCAGCCCAGCTGATGTCATCACGGACCAAGGTAGGCAGTTCCAGTCGGAATTGTTCAGCTACTTGTCCAAGATTGCTGGATTCAAACACCGGCAAACCACGGCTTACCACCCCGCTTGCAACGGCCTAGTAGAAAGATTCCATCGGCAACTCAAAACGGCTATTACATGCCACGCCGATAGTAATTGGACGGAATCCTTACCACTAGTGCTATTAGGCATCCGGAGCGCCTTCAAAGCCGACCTACAGTGTTCCTCAGCAGAACTCGTCTACGGAGAGCCTTTACGACTTCCAGGTGAGTTCTTCGATACCAACACTCATACCACAACTGACATCACGGACTTCACTGCCAGAATGCGTTCATTTTGCGAACGACTGCAACCTTGCCCAGCTTCACGCCATAGCAAAAACAAAACATTTGTTTACAAGGATCTCGCTACTTCCAGCCACGTATTCATCAGAGAAGACGCGTTGAGAAGTACATTCCATCCCACGTACTCCGGTCCGCATGAAGTAACTGAAAGAGGCGATAAGGTATTTAAAGTCAGGGTAAAAGGCAAAGAGGTGACCGTATCTATAGACCGCTTAAAACCGGCCTATATACTGAACACCGATCCGCCTAACGTCACTATACGTAGAGAACCTAGCCCCGCTCCTAGAGTCACGAATAGTGACACAGAATTACCTCGAACAACAAGGTCCGGTAGACAAGTGAAATTCCCGGATTTTTATCGTCCGTAAGTACGGCCTCCGGGGGGGAGTGATATGGGGACACTTCACTCATTCACACACACTACACACTTATAATATAATATATACTTACCTAATATTTAATATATACGTAATAATATTTATACAACACAAACATACATACAGACATACAAATTAATTATATTTATCCATTTCTATGCCGCGCGACGCGTGACCTCGCTGGTGCATCAGCCTGTAAGTACCTATCGTGGAGCCGGCCCGTGTGACGTCACGATCACGCCATGCGCGCGCGCGCCTTGCGCCTACAGATTTTGATAGCCAGTCGCTTCCCGACCGCTATTGCGACGTGAGGTCCGCGCTCGCCTAGTGGCCGAACGCCAGGCGCGTACCTAGTATATCCTAAAGATCTTGATTGTTCCCTGTTTAGTCTGTAGTATTTAAGTTTCATTGTGTTTCCTTCCTGTCCGTGTATTTATTTGTAATATAATAGTGGTAGTCCTACAAAGCAGTTTTATTGACCACATCTGCACCCACGACTACCATAATTATAAATGCGAAAGTGTGTTAGTTTGTTGGTTTATTGGTGTATTGGTTTGTCCTGCAATTACGCCTCAACAAAGCAACGGATCAACGTGATTTTTTTCATGCGTATAGTTGAGGACCTGGAGAGTGACATAGGCTATTTTTATCCCGGATAATTAAGGAGTTCCCGTGGGAAATAAAAAAACTTATTCCACGCCGACGAAGTCGCGGGCATCAGCTAGTATTTTGCTATTTTTATTATTAAAAATTTGCTTATTTTATAGTCCAGTTTTTTTCGATTTAGGCACGCTACTTAACCGTGGAATTTATAAACCTTTAAATATGGCTAGACTGTGCGCTGAGTCAATAAAATTGTGCCTTAAAATTCGCTGTTACGAGACAAACGACCACAAACAAACGTCAGCAAGCCACTGCAATTCGTCGATAGCGAATTCCAACTTGAAATTTCTGAATATTTTATATAATAACATCGAAACTACATATATTTTGCCCGGAGCGCTTATGCAAAACTCAGGGAATAAAATTCATATTTTTTCGGTATTTGGTCGACGGATCGAGTGAGAAACCCGCATGAGGTGATCATGTCTGCCGTGAAATCTCATCATGATTTCCACAAGATCTCTATCAAAAGTGATATGACAAAGAAGGCGAAAGATAAAGGAAGATTTTTTTTGAATTTTATTAATCTTGTGCTGCGCAACAGTCATCATCACATAACCCACCACTGCCTACCGCGAATTTCCTCTCAGAATGTCGCTGAAGTTCACCTCGCTAGCCAAGTGCGGATTGGCAGAATTTACACACTTGTCTGGTCTGCATGCCCGAGAGTTCTTCACAGACCTATCCTCATGATGTTGTTTATAGCACGTGATAAATATTTAATTGCTTAATCAATTCAAAATCCTGACTGACTGACTGACTGACTGACTGATATAACGCACAGCCTAAACCGCTAGTCTTAGAGACATGTTTGGAGTGTGTGTTCTTTGTGAAGAGTATAGGTATCCACTACGAATGGGTTTTCCGAAATTCCACACCGCATTAGGGATTTCGGTTTGAAATGAAAAAAAAATGAAAGTTCTATCCCCAAAGTCGTTTATCGTCGAAGTACAAATAGAGAGTTTGTCCTTCAGTCATGCCGCAACAGAGCAACGGATCGAAGTGATGTTTTTTCATGTGATTTAGTAAAAGTAAAAAACCCCCAAAAGTACGTATTAATTACGTAATTCAGGTATCAATAACTCTGAAACTATAAATGCTAGATAATTGATACTTGGTATTTTTAATAAATCTGCAAACGACATGTTATCCTGAAAATTACAGCTTTCTACCATCATCCGTACCGCAGTTATGACTGTTCGAAAATACGAGGAAATGCTGTCAGATTTGCACCCCCTATACGAGGGGGAGGGGATTTCTTAATTTTCCTGTTGTTTATATGCAAATTCTAGCCTACATACCAAATTTCAGCCTCCTATCACTTCAGGAAGTACCTTTTTCAGTTTGATGACGGTCAGTGAGTCAGTCACGAAATCGACGTATATCAGGTATCAATAAATCTGAAACTATAAATGCTAGAAAATTGATACTTGGTATATTTGGTAAGTCCGCCAACATCACCTTATTCTGAAAATTTCAGCTTTCTAGCTTCATCTGGACCTAAGCTATGACGGTTCGAAAATTCGACGAAACGCTTCCAGAAAAGGTAGGTAGTGCACCGTTTCCTTTGGCTCGTCTTGGCGGGGGCACTCCCGTGCCCCCAGATAGGACAGTATTCAGACATATTCAATCGGCTGTAATACTTAGGTCTGTAAACAGCAATTTCAGTGTGAAACATGGGTTCGCAATAATGTAATATGACGATCAATTGATATTTTAGTTCAACTTGAGCGCAAACTGAATCGTGACATAGTACCTACTTATATGATGACCTATCAATAGCAGTTGAATGTAGACACGTACATCTGTGACATAGATGATGTTAGTTCGAACATTATTTTGGTAGGAAAGTATGATTGGATACCATGGAAGTACCATGATGTATTGAGGTACTCATACGAGCAGGTTCTAATAGTCCAGCGCCTGATCTCTTTCTGGTCATGTCTTGCTTTTCCATCGGCCTATGAGAGTGAGAGAATAAAGGGTGCACCTGTTCACACACACTTGGGGACTTTATTATCTCCTAAGTAGATTGGCTAGACTCCGTTAAGATTTTCCACCATAGTCCATGGGCGAAATTCGGCCAGGAGGCAATATTACCTAAATTTTTTTTTTGTTTCAGGAAAAATATTGGAAATTGCTGCAAAAGCAAAATAAGACTGACTCGGATAACTAAAAAATAAATAAAAATCCCATAACCTATCAAGTTTTTGTGGCACCATTAAATTTATATTTTGTATTAACATTAAGTACCTACCTATAAACTCAGTCAATATAAATTTACCTAATTTAAACTGATGGATAACATTGTACAATAATTTTGAATGTCAATATAATCAAATTAATATTATAAATCAAATTAATATTATAAATGCGAAAGTTTGGATGGATGTGTGGTATGGATGGATGTTTGTTACTCAATCACGCCGGAACGGCTGAACGGATCTGGGTGAAATTTGGCACAGAGATAGATTATAGTCTGGAATAGCACATAGGATACTTTTTATCCCGGAAAATTAAAGAGTTCCCGCGGGAACCAAAAACATCAATCCACGCGTACGAAGTCGCGGGCATCAGCTAGTAATATAATATGTGTATTTGTTGAATTATAAAAAAATCCTTTAATAATTACCGGATAAACTCACGTGTAACGTCGGAAAATGCCCGACTAGTTTAAAATGGATATCACTCACGACAGTTTAAACGTTTAAATCCTTCAAAGTTTATCCTTTTATTTCAACTACCACACAATCTCATATAAACTCCCTGAGCGAAGCTGGGTACCCCAGCTAGTACACACATAACTCAGGGCGCGATTCCCAGAGAGACGCAGGTTCAAATCCTGCCGGTTCCGAAAATTTTTGATATGTATGTAAGTTTAGAAACTTTCCTCTTGTGTGAAGCACTGTAATAAAATTATAAAATTAAGTCAAGAAAGTTAGAATTGCGAACCTGAGTATCGAACCCCCAACTATCCGAACAGGAGGACGAACGTCTAAACCTAAATCAGGAAGGAGCTGTATCCCTATTCTCTAATTCAGTGGCTATCAAAAAATTTAATGATAATGATTAATGACAATGATAATTTAACAGAACAGTTGTTTTTATAAAAATAGTCCCGTTCCGTTCACAATTATCAGTTTATTTTATTTTATTTGAAAACCGCTGAAATGTATTTTTTATCCATTGAAGGTTTGCTATAAAATAAAAGTAACATTTTCATAGCAAACCTTCAATGGATAAACAAATTAAGTCAGTGGCTTTCATTTGCCGATAGCCACTGAGTTAGAGAATAGGGGGGCAGTACGCAATACTTAGTACATAACCGCAGAAACCCCCATACCCATTGACCTTACCCTAAAGAGAGAGGTCGAAAAAATTATGTTCTGCTGAACACCGTTGAACCGATCATCATAAAAAAGTGTTTGCTTATTAGGTTCTTAGCTTCAAAAAACAAACGTAATAAAATAGGGAAATTATATCAAATTAAATCTCTACAAAGATAACTGTGCAATATCAAAAATTGCGGTTGAATATCTGATTTTCTAAAAGTGTCTTCCTTAAAAACCTTATCTCTTTGATAAAACTGAGAGAAAATTGGTTTCCGACCTTCTTGTATCATTCTTTACCTTGCTCTGCGGTGATACTACAATGTTTCGATTACAACTCGAATATAATTATGCATCAAGGGTTATACAATATTTTGGTGCACCCATAATTGAGTATTTGACAACAAGCGTAATCATCAACTTTTTTTCAAACGTCAAAACGCGCGCGTTTAGTATGGGATGTTGTATGATAAACTGAACAGTGACGTCATTAAAATTTGACGCATTTTTTTTACTTCAATCGATAGTTTAAAATGGTTATCTAACATAAAACTAACAGGGGACGTGGATATTATGACTTTTGGTAGATCCTCTATTTAATAATCAAGTCTTAGAAATAGAATGTTGTCAAATACCCAATTATATTCTATTTCGTTGCGTACCACTGAGCTAATTTTAAGCTAAAATATTGTTACCAGGACTAGGTACAATAAATATTTGTATAGAACCGGTCTAAGCTGTTACAATATAAGTACCTGAATAGCTCCCAACCTATCTACATAAACCTTTTTATGTAGTTATGACACGATATGATACAAGGATACATTGCTTTAGTCGGCATAGCCTCAACCAGAGGCATGCGCTATGAGGCCAAGTTCATCGAAGTTTTTTGTAACCCTGACTCGTCTTTGAGCAGCGAATCAGCCTTCCTGGCGATAGTTAACAAAAGTACGGCTGTCTCTTAATCTAGAACAATAAGAACAAAACAAGGCCCTCATTCGGTTTTGCAGCCCTAGACTTCCGATGGGCTTAGCCCGCCACTCCGTAATGAAACTAATAATAATAATAAATTATTCTGTGGAGGTAACGACGTAACAATACTAGTGGTTCGCCCTGAACTGAGACCTCGTGGTATCCATAAGATAGTTTTAACTATCTTTACGTTCATAGACATCAGTACTATCAGTAGACTATTTTTTTATTCCACGTAAGATGGTGCTAACGTCGATTATTTGTAAGCACAAACGAATAAACTTTTACAGAGCGCCATCTATTGACATCATTGTGAAGTTCTGTTAAAAATACTGTAGCTCATTAAAAGTTAAATAATTTCGTTTCCTTATAATATTTAACTAATTTTACTATTTGTTGTTCAAGTACAGGGTATAATTCAAATAATTGATCAAGTTTCAGGCTCAGCCTTCAACCTTCAGCTCAGGACGGACGGACGGACAAGTGCAAATTCACTCAAGTAGACTCAGAGACCTTCGCTTCGCTCGGTCAATAATTACAACCAATAGTAGCTCTCCAAAGTATCGTCCTATCACCGGACAAGCGATTCTTTGCACAGATTATATCAGCAATAAGGGGAGTAGATTGTAGGATTTTTGTTCGGGAAACGAAAGAAAATATTGTCTATTAATAATCAAAAGAAGGCATGGAAAATTATTCCATTTCGGGAAGTACGAAATTCCACGGAGAGGCGATTGCTTTGAGAATAAAATGCACGGTTTATTTAATCAGGTACCCTAAGGTAGGGCTTCTCTCGAATGTTTTTCCAAATACTTTCAGGGTATTTATTGTTTATAGTAATAGGGTTGCCACTTAGCCAGTTCATTATTTTAGATGTGTAGATCATTGTGTTTGTTAATCGATAGTCATAGGCATTTTTTATACAGATGGCGAGGTATCAGATAGCTTTAGCTTTTGACTTTGACTTGGTATTTAATTACGAAATTAGCATTGCCTTTGACTGTTTTCTCACCGGGTGGTAAGTGTACGACTAGGTGAGAACACATTCAACGGCAAGGGCAATTTGTAGGGTTCCGTAGTCAACAAGGAACCCTAATAGCTTCGCCATGTCTGTCCGTCTGTCTGTCTGCCTGCGGCTTATCTCAGAAGCCCTAAGTACTAGGAAGCTGTTATTTGGCTGCTGTTTAATTAAAATTAAAAACAATTTTTTAGGGTACCTCCCCTGTACACGTATAGTGGGGATGATTTTTTCCTCGCCTATCCACTGGCGTGGTATGTCGTTGAATAGGTCGTTCAAAAATATTGTATTTAAAATGCTAATTTTTTTTAGAGTAAAATACCCTAAAAAAGAGGCTAGGCTTAGAGACTAGTCCCTGCCAGCTAAACGGTTGTTTTAGAGAATGTAAAAAAATCATCGAAGTTAAAAGGAAAACTAAGTATCACAGCTGAGTAGGATTTACGAGTTAACGAGTAATAGTTGATCAACTTATAAAATATGCATATTGTGACGGGCAACTACGGCACCCTAAAATGCGCGCAGTCCGAGACGCTCTTGTTCGGTATTTGTAATTGAACTCTCGTTGAATAGGTAACTTGGATAGGTAAGAAACTAAAGACTACTGCTTACAAAATAATGACGGTCATAGCTTTTAACGACTAGAATGACTATGGAACACTGCCTTATGCCTTTTTTGACCCGCACTTAACCATTTTTTTTTCATTTTTCCTGTACCATACTCAAACTTGCCTGAGTCATTATTTCTCATTTACGCGTAAAACTAAGGCATGAAACGGCAGAAAAAGTTATCGGATTTTGCAGATAATATTCCTGTTTCTTCTGAGATTATTATGACCATTAGCTTAAATACGGGTAATCTCCAATTGTTGGTGTATTGGACGTAATCTCCAATAAGTTATTATGGCTGTAATAGTCACGTACTCTGTTACGACTATGTTGATATAATATTATGTTATACCATGTTATAATGAAGTTATCGGATGACACATTGTTGCAGTACTTAGTATATAGTATATAATTATAATTTATATTATAATAATTATAATCTATATTTAAAAGAAAGTCGTGTTAGTTACACTATTTATAAATTAAGAACAGCTGAACCGATTTGTCTGAAAATTTGTGGGGAAGTAGCTTAGAACCAGGAGACGGACATAGGATACTTTTTATCCCGGAAAATTAAGGAGTTCCCGTGGGAATCAAAAAAAAACTTAAACCACGCTGACGAAGTCGCGGGCATCAGCTAGTGTATTATAATAAGATGCCCGCGACTTCATACATGTGGATTTAGGTTTTCCGTGGGAATCCTCTGATTTTCCGGGATAAAAAGTAGAAATGTCCTTTCTCAGGATGCAAATTTTCTATCTTTGTAACAAATTTCTTCGAAATTTATTGAACAGATGGGCCGTGAAAGCGTAGCAGACAGACAGACAGACTTTCTAATTTTTAATATAAGTATGGAAATGGATTATATGTAGCAGCCGCCCGCCAAAATACCTATTTAAAAGGCTGACCCTTCCTTTTACAGATCTATCCAGTTTATTCGAACCAGAGAAGTATATTACCTAAACTCCATCTGTTTATTATCACTACCTACCTACGAGTATGTTGCAGTAGTATTAAAATAATGATAGCATTAATCTATCAACCATAAAAGACAATAACATTTTCAGTTTTCCCTCTTATCTTAACCCTGTTCACTAAACTTGTGTAGGTAACAACGCTACAACGTAGCACTTATGCACGAAGCAGGTCTTCTTGTTTAGAATGTGGTAGGCATCGGGAGTATTCGGACAGGGCGGTAAGTTGCAGTAATTTGGTTAATTTGTGCCTATGTTATCGTGGGACAAACGACTAACGTGAGGTAGGGGGTTTTAAGCCGCTGGCGTTATGCCAGCCTGTGGCATCTAGACATGGATGTAAACAAACTGAAAGTAACCAGTCCACACATATAACTTTAAAAAGTGCCACCACAAATCTTAAAAATGAAACTTGTGAAGTAACAACATCGTCACAGAATACTCAACAATAAATTTCATAATTTTTTTCCGTCCACAGATTTGGTTGGACGCAATGACTATCTTCATCGTTTTGAAAAAAATATAAGAATGTTTTTTCCGAGCGTGTCCAGTATAATAATTTATATACGTGGCTCTTCATTAAACTTCACACACAGGCTTCTGCTGTACAAAGCGCAAGTTCGGCCCCACATGGAGTACTGCTCTCACCTCTGGGCCGGAGCACCCCAGTACCAGCTCCTTCCATTTGACCGGATACAAAAGCGGGCAGTTCTACTCGTGGACAATTCCAAAATTTCCTGCACACTGGAGTCCCTAGAGCACCGGAGAGACGTTAGTTCTCTTTGTGTGTTCTATCGTCTCTACAATGGGGAGTGCTCTGAGGAGTTATTTAATCTAATACCACCTTCCGTGTTCTCCAGTCGCACTCTTCGACGCAGAAACAAATTTCATCCTCACCACCTGGATGCCTGGTCTTCTTCCACCTCCCGTTATTCCAGGTCATTTCTGCCACGTACCTGCAAATTGTTGAACCAGCTTCCATCTTCTGTGTTCCCTAATGATTATAATATGGGGCTCTTCAAAGGGCGGATAAACAATTTTCTCAAAAGCCAGCAACGCATTGGCGGTTCCTCTGGTGCTGCAAATGTTCATGGGCGGCGGTAATCACTTACCATCAGGTGACCCGCCTGCTCGTTTGCTCGCTATATGTATAAAAAAAAAAAAAACTGCACTGAAAATAAATGTTATAACCATTCTTATTATAGCTAGAAGTCAAAACAGAATTGTTTGGTTTATTATCTATAATACGCGTCAATCTCAAAGCGAGCGCGCGAAAATAGCCCGAGGGATTGGCAGCCCTTTGGACTTTGCATCGCACTTTCAATTTTTAACAAGCAAGTTTATTAAAAGAAACTTATCGGGGTCGTTGCTCGTTCCATCTGAAGAATATCCACTGTGGACGAATAAAAATCGTAACAAGATGATTCGATTTAATAAAGTAAGTAATTACTACTCCACTTAACCTAGATAAATATGTGACGTGCTCGTGCAACATGTACCAAGCTTTATCTGTTTGTTTTGCGAATTGTTGTAGAACTAGTTGTTCGAAATTGAAATGGAGGGTGGGTGGCGCATATAGTTCGACGAACCAATAGAAGTTGAGATCACAAGGTGATAGAACATCGCACTAAAAGTGCAGATTTGGCAGACATAATGCCACAGCCAAAGGCAGCAGCAGCACGGACGAGTGAAATCAACCGAGTCGCAAGGAGGATCCAGGAAGCGGAAGATCCTACAACAGATCTATGTCCAGTGGACTTCTATTAGTAGACGATGAAGACATAACGATAACGTCTGAATCTTATTCTGCAATATTGTGTATTCCTTCTCCTATGAAATATTTTAATAAAACTGTTTCTGTTACATCCAGTTACTCAGTAGCTATGTACCAAAGATATAGGGCAATGTACTCACGGCGTGGTCCTGCATGCGATACATGCCGTGTGAATATTTCAGATTTCCGCGTGGACAAGGCACATTTTCGCTACGACGACGTGCTCTCGTATTTTAGCGAATGGCTTTAAAATAATACCATTGTCGCATTGCTCCTGTCTTTTGTGACTAACTGATGCTCGCAACGTCATGCGGAATTTAGGTTTTTAGGAAAATCCAAATACTAAACCAGGTAAGAGGTAATTGGTTCTAGTTTCTTGCTTATATCTAGTACGAAATACCTAGTACGAAGCGGATTCCCAATAAAGTAGGTTATCAAATATGAAGCACCTTATCGATTTATGTCCAAGTTTTTGTGGGTATTGTAAAGTTAAATTTTAATAAGTGAACTGCATTTAATTACTTAACGTTATTAAATTTGGCGTCGCTTATGAACCGGACCTCATAATTAACTTGAAATAATTTAAATCAAGATGGCGAAAATATTCAACGTTTTATGCAAACACAAGATGAGCAAACAAATTCAGCTAAATTGTTTAAACAAGTACAAATAAACCACAAAACAGATGCGTGAATTCTGACCGGTATCCCTTAATAGAAAAACAGGACTCTATAAGGCACTGGATAGAGTTTCAATTTCATTGTTTTCGATAAAACAATTTCATCCGCTTTTCCTTTCTTTGCCTCCAGCGGACTAATGAAGTCCCTTGTTCAGATCCTCTGTAGGGCTTTGTTTGTCGTCTGAAAACTATGAATTTCTTTACAGACGCTTTGATTGCGATGTTTTGCCGTGTAGTCATCGTATGTTCATATTTTAACAGGCTGCGATACGTTGCGTCTCCTTGATTACCTCATTTACATTTAAACGTTATTATGAGTACATAAAACTGGGCATCAAGAGAGTGTAAATCCTAACATCATACTTCATACTTTAAAATATTATAAATGCGAAAGTGTGTTTGTTTGTCGGTTTGTCTTTCAATCACGCGTCATCGAGGTGATTTTTTACATGGGTATAGTTGGACCAGGAGCACTCTCCTTAATTTTCCGTCATACAAAGTAGCCTAGGTCACTACCTAGGCTACTTTGTATGACGGAAAATTAAGGGATATCCGTGAATCGAAACAACTTATTCCACGCTAAAAAGTCGCGGGCATCAGCTAGTAATAATAATTATAAATGAGTTTGTTACGCCTTCACGGCCCATCTTTTCAACCCATTTTGATGAAATTTGGTACAGACATTGGCTCTGTCCCGGGGAAGGACATCCCGAAAAATTAAGTAATAACCGCGGGAATAAAAAAAAACTTAACCACGCGGACGAAGTCACGGGCTAAAAGTTGTATAATATCAGAACTTAGGTGCTATACCCAAAATCAAAGCTAATTCAAACTCAACGCTCGAGCCATTCTGATTTGCTGCAAGTTTTTTGAAATCCTGTGGTACGAGTAGGTACATCTTTGATTTTCTGGGATACAAAAGGCATACCTATTATGCGTCGTCGGGATGACCGCTATCTCTGTACTCTTAAGTCAAAATAGATTAAACGGATGGGCCGTGAAAGGGTAAAGCAGTATTTTTAACCGACTTCCAAAAAAGGAGGAGGTTCTCAATTCGGCGCGTATGTTTTTTTTTTAATGTCGGTTCATATTTTAGTTTATCTTGTGCTTACGATTTTCAACACTGAAACCAACCGTTTACGTGAAGCAATTTCATGCAAGAGATCTCGCTGACATTCAATTTATAAGATGTATTTACATCAAAGCGTCAGGTGCATTTTATGCTCCATTTTAAAGAAACTATAAGCTGTTTCGCTGTTGGGCTTAGATATAAATAATTTATTGGCTAACGACTAGTTCAAGTTTCTGTTCCGAGGATCAATAGAGTTTCGACCTTAAATTTTAAATGATAAAGTCTATATTAATTTTTAGCATTATATTACGGATAAAGGGGTTTTATAGGATTCTTTTGAGTAACTGTGGACCTTTCATTTTCCGAAGCCGTCCGCAACAATCTGAAAGACCTTAAATGACACAGCCGCAGGGTTTCATCTTGTACGTTTATTTAGCTTTCAGTTAATGAATTTTGTTTTAAACATGTTTTGCGTAGCCTTTGGAGGATTGGTGAACCTCGTTATTTAAATTTAATATGAATATAAAAGCGGAGCATCAAGATATTTGTCGTAATTTTACTAATGTCGCTTTTATGCAAAGACTGATTACCTACCTACTTTTGTATTCGAAGTTTGTTTACTCTGCAGTTGAAAATTATTGCAAAGAGCTTCTTCACAGGTAACGAAATGACTTACAGTTTACTAGGTGATGCAAAATTCCTGTATGAAGTCTTTAATATTCCGGGACGCAAAATCGCTTGAATTTGCGGGAAGGCGGAATCAGTAATTTTAAATTCCTAATTTAACCCGCGAGCACTCGCGCTATGAGCATTTTGCTCACAGTAAATTTAAAACACACGCCATTTTGTCAAAATTATTCGTACGTACATCGTTCATTTGGTAGCTGAGTTTTGTTCCGTCCCCCACCCCTGTATGCAGTTCACTTCTCGCCAGTGTGCGCCAGTCACTTGGACGAGGTGGTTTGTTGCGCCGTGTACCATCAGGCGGCGTTTTGCTCATCGCGCGGGTAATCGGGCGGGTATCATCCGTAAGACTGCCTTACAAGACTGGCAAATTAGTTCCTATGATTGTTAATTAAAATAAAAAAGATTAATATTGTTAACTTTTTGAATATATATTTTGTAGAATAAATAATGTGTATTTTATTTAATAAAATATTTTTTTATTCATATTTTTTAGTAAAACTTGCATTTATTGACATTCATAAACGTGAGCAAAATGCTCTACACGCGAGTGCTGATGTAATTTCTTGAGGCGCGAGTGCTGCCGGGTTAACCATACTGTAAATCGAACTCAGTCATCATCATCATTATCAACCCATTACCAGCTCACTGCTGAGCACGGGTTTCCTCTCAGAATTAGAAGGGGTTTAGTACACCACGCTAGCCAAGCGCGGATTGGTAGACTTCATACACTTTTGAGAACATTATGTAGAACTCGCGGGCATACAAGTTACCTCACGATATTTGATGGCCTCAACGCAAACTACTCCGAAAAGTTAGGGATGCCCGGGAAACCTTGGATCCCCCGAATCGAAGGAGCTCTTAACCTTCTTAGGCTTTCAGTGTTTTCTAGGCTATCACCGCTTAGTCTTTTTAGCCCTTCACCGGATGGTAAGTTAAGATGCAGTCTAATATTGTTGCGGGCTAACCTGTTAGGGACATGGCAGTTATATTAAACCCACAACCCTAATCGGTTTCTACACGGCATAGTACCGAAACGCTAAATCGCTTGGAGGCACATCTTTGCCGGTAGGGTGGGGTGTCTCACCGTCTGACCAACTGCAACTAACAACCGTTCACCACCTCACCAGAGAGATACTAAAATCTTTGCACTTGACCGGTTTTATATGTGACAAGTTTGTTTGATTTTTATATCAGTCGACATCCGAAAGGACGGTTGAACATTCTATATTATCACTGGAGACATATTTGCGACCCTTGAGGACGCCCGATATGCGCCGCAATTTCCGACGTCTTATTGAATATTGCGTACGTTTTAACCATAGACTATGTTGTATTGAGTGTTGCGATATTTTCTGCCATATAAGTTTTTTGACAATTAACAGCTATTTATGTGCACAGTTTTAGTAGTTAAGTCGTAGTTAGTTACCTATTCTCACGAAAATCTGTTTTCAGACCATTAGAACGCTTCCTTGTAGTGTCCTGGCACAGTCGCAGCATTCATTAAGCGTGACCAAGATCTGACCATAATGTGGGTCGCTAGGAAAATGGCCCAAATTTTGAACTTTAATAAATTTGAATGGAACGTAAAGGACAACGAAGTGATCCTATAAGGGTTCCTTTTTTTGACTTGAGATACGGAACTCTATAAATACGTGTAGAATTGAGAACCTGACTTATAAGTTGATGGATCCTTGGTCCTTTTCGCAAGATCCGCTGCTGCGTCAAGTGAGAACAAAGCTTTATAGTAGTATCTCTTAGCTTCTGCTCTATGACATGAGCATAGAAACGTCACGTTTTCTTTAGTCCCGGGGGACAAGCGATGTTCTTCCATTGATAGGGTGTTTACCTATATCCAAGGATATCCCTTCGCCTATTGTTGTACTTTATGCCATCGTCAATTCATTCAGGCTTGATATATTTATTACAGCCATATTTTTATTCGTACTTATGTATCTTATTGACACTTTAGTCATGTATTTATGTTAATACCTACGTATGGAACTCACTCGCCCCGACTTTACTCTAGTAGGTAATATAATATGGAAAGTTTCTCAGAGAGTTTTAGTTGCACTGTGGTATAGTAGGTACGTACAATTGGATTCTTAATTTATTATGTGCTATATTGGTGAAAACGTCAACTCTTTTTGAGATAAGCGCGGGTACCTGTGCTAATACTTTGCGTTGTGTAAATTTTTGTTAGTGAGATTTAAATTCGTCTAATAAGCTGCAACAGTTAGTGCAGCGCCAAAATAGATAAGGAGATACAATTTAATATTTAATAGATAAGACACTATAGCGATAGAATCCATGTTGTCACATTTTAAATCGGGCATCTACTTACTTTTAAAAGTTGATGATATACCTAAATAAATATACCATTAAAAAAGGTACAAAAACAAATGTTGAGTTTAATCATATAAATCCGTATTAATACTTACCTACTCCAACGACCCACGTCCTAAGCCGACTTCCAAAAAAAGGGTTAGATAATCTTTTTCCGTTGATTCTCTCTTGGGTTTTTCCAGTGGAAAATAAAATTTGAGTAGATAGGTAGGTCACTGAGATAAAAATACCTTTGAAAAACTTACAATGTAAGGTGTTTATATGTAGTTCGTTATTTCAGTATGTTGGGAGGAAATAATATTTTTAGCCATCTATTATATTCTTTGTATTGTAATGTACTTTTCGTCTATTCATATCGAGGAAATGTTTCGCACAGAGATAGCTTGCAGCCTGGAGAAGGATAAAGAGTAGGTAGATATTTTTATGAAAGAGTAAAATGAGAGAGAATTCCTAGAAGGTTTATATTACACTTATACATTAAATTATTATGTATAATTATTATATATAATATAATTATTTAATTATTTCTAAGAAAAGAGGGCGAAATACAGCAACTACGATTTTAATTAATGAAAGAATTGAAACGGAAAATTAAGTTTCGCTGGTTTTTACTTAAAATAATGAAAAGGGCGCTCAGCAGTTGTTACAATAGATTTTTAAAGTTGATGAGATAAACTGAAAATGTCGGTATTTTTGCTGTGAACATTTTTTAACAATTTTGCCTCTGAGATCCGTTTACTTTTGTATAATATATACCTAATATTATAAGGCTTTGATATACAGGTAAAAAGTCATGAGATAGCTAATGAATATGCAAGACAACTTCACAAGGCGTTGCCTTGCCCGGCGAGCGCGGATGATACTTCCTCACGGTAGATGCCTCTTTACACTAGCTATTTAGTCGCGATCCAGCTAATTGAATATTTGAAAATTTGTCAAATTGACAACCCTGCATCGAACATCAAAACGCGCGGTATGGTATATATTTTATTAAAGTATTACGTCATCAACATTTGACACACTCATAATATCCTACTCATAAAAACTAACGAATGAAATCGATTTCGAAGCCTGGAAAGGATATAATGTCTTTTAGAAGACCCTAGTTTATGTATTTATTATTGGTCTTACTTAAAACGTTTTACAGTTTACTTTTTAATTCTCCGGGACAAAAAGTAGCCTATGTGCTATTCCAAACTATCTATCTCTGTGCCAAATTTCATCCAGATCTGTTCAGCCGTTGTGGCGTGATTGAGTAACAAACATCCATCCATCCACCCATCCAAAGTTTCGCCTTTATAATATTAGTATTAGTATAGATTATTAATTATTAAAATTAATAAACCTACATAAGTTTTTTTTTCGACGTACGACATACAGCGACGTGGCGAGTTTTATTTCATGATTTATAGCAATCTTGTTTGTCTGAAATTTTTATTATGCTGTCAATGTTCCCATCACATTGAGTCAGGTAAATATAACCAAGGATTACAAGTCTAATAAATAATAAATAAAATAATAAATGCAATAAATACAATTTATCAGCTTTCCATGAATAATAAAAAGAACGAAGAACGAACGAATGATGAGTGAAGAATACATACTCTAAGGGGGGTTATAACCCCCCTTAGAGTATGTATAAGACAGATTAAGATTTGTTACTTTTAAAGTCTTGTTTGATTCTATTTTTGCATTTTCACTACACTTAAAATTTGAAAACACGTTCATAATAATTATCAAAGCAATTTACGTTCAAAAGCGATTTTCGCGAAAGTGGAAGTCGCTTATCTATCTATCCTAAAGAATTTCCGAATATTGGTTCTTCTTTGAAATAAATAAATGAGGCAGTATTGAATACGTATTCTTACCCAGGCTCCATACAAAAAACATTCTCCTTTGATGCTGTCTACATAATTGACAACAAAAGTATATTGTGTGCCTAGGGATGAAACAAGACGATTTCAGACGAGGGTGAAGTTGTCTGCCTGAGCGAAGCGAGGACTGGCATCACTCGAAGTCCGAAATAGTGTTTCATCCCGCGTCACACACTATTTTTCCATAATTTATTATGATCCGCATTAGAAGGGCGAGTTTTATTAAAATTATATTTCTTATTTATTTTAGTTGCTAGGTTAAGTGTTGTTTTGTTGTAAATATGATATCTGTCATTTTAGTTGATGGTTAAAATGACAATTATAAAGGTTTGAAATAAACAGAATATTATACTCTGACAGGGATTTTCTATCCGCTGAATGACGTATTGGTCTGACTAGTTTCGGGTGGCTCAACAGGTATTGAAATTCGCACTTTCAATGCAGGTTATAATAATATACAGACGCGCGTTCAAAATGACGTCATATTGTGCAGATTTCAACACTGCCATCGTGAGTTAATTATTATGTTTTAATTTTCAGGGTAAGAGATATGGCTCTTTCATTATAGATTCGTATTATCTGAACCTACCTTTACAATTGTAAGTCTAGCGGAGCGAAATGAGGCTCTCTGTATGCGAAACTTTGACGTCTCATAGCGAGCAATAATAATAAATAATAGAGAATACGGCACAGCTGCTATACAATCAAAATTTAATTTCTTCCTTCAGACTTTTATAACACGTGTCACGCATAAAATGGTATTTTGTAATAAGTAGATTTGTTTAGGGTAAAGTCACATAGAGTTGGAAAACTATTGGTCACAACACACGATTAACTTGGGGAGCCACTCTTTTTAATATAGCCTTAGGGCCGGTTGATTCAAAACATTGGTTATCGTAACTTACGTGCGTTAAAATTTACCACTAACGTCTGTTAAATTTCTAGTATCGCTTCATCGTAAAAATCGTGAATCAACGCCTTCTTTGACTTACGTTCGCTAACGCCATATTTGAAGGTTACATATTGTCCGTCAAAATGTGTTGATGCAACCCAGCCTAAGTAGCTCTATGTCATTAAACCATATTATCGAATTGAATTTTATTTATTTTCAGAATTAGACAACACCGATCCACGGTACATCATGACGCTGATGGTGACGTGCTTTCTAACAAGATAAAAATTCAAATGATTGCTTTTGTTGATGTAGTGCTTTTGAATCGTCAAGTGAATGTATAGTACCCTCCTCCTTGCGTCGTATTCCCCATTACTGAGGGTCGTGACCCCTTCCACCAATAATAATAATTCTTCTGTGGACGATGTCGCGCCATGTTGCTCTGTTTTTGCGACATGCAGGGCTTCGTGGACCTTGCTATCGCGAGCGGTGCGGATTATATGTATGCAGTGCGGATGTAGAGTACCAATGCTTCCCAATGCCTATCTATCTATCTAGCAGAACCAGAAAGACACTCGGTGGTTGTTCTTTTAAAAAAATTACAATAAAAGTGGGGAATTCGTTAAAAATATATTTTATAGAAATGGTGTGTACCTCATTGTTCGGATCCACACTCACTATCTAGTGTCACACTATCGGTGTGACTGAGATCCATACACCGGCTGAGAAAAGAGTTCATAATTCTAAAAAACCGCTGAATAGATTTTGATCAAACATATCCCAGACAAACCCGACTTCAAATAAAATTACTTTATCCAATTTAATTCGTTTGTATAGGCATGCATACCACCAATGTACACCCACGAATTCACACTGTCTATTCTGTTTTAGGCTTTAAAAACTACTGTTTTCTTTATTTTCAGGATGATATCACAGAATCGTACAGATCATAGTTTACATTACCCTATATATTATACTAGCTGATTCCCGCGACTTCGTCCGCGTGGATTGAGGTTTTTCGGTTCCTATCTCTCAAGTTAGATCGAACTGCACATGGTGTGCGAATTTTATTATAATCGGTTAAGTGGTTTAGAAGTCCATTGAGGACAAACATTGTGACACGAGATTTATATATATTAAGATAGGTGCTAGGTGCTACGCGCTTCTGTAAAAGGCGGTGTGAGTTTAAATTTCCTGCACGAAACCGCTAAGCATAGTCGCGTGCGAGCGCTATAGTTTCGATCATTTCACTTCACTTTTAATACCCTACTGAACCGAGGATTTTCTTCAAAGTTGTTGATGTAATTGAGTTTCAACGCTTAATTGCCGGTAGTTGTCGGTTTTGCAATAAGCCGGGGTGCTATTCTCGAACTTTTCGCTACGAAAAAATATTTCATCATTGATAGATATAATATTATGTGTTTAGAAAAAAGTTTAGAAAATTAGGTTAGAATTAGGTAAAAAACTAAATTAAGAATGGAAAATATCCCGAAAAGCGACTAAATATCTCGCTTAGTCTTTAGAGGGCGGAATAAAATGAGAAAAGCTGAGCATCGAATCTCATCCGTTGGTTTTTACAGCCGACGTACCTGGCGCCGTGGTGACCGCTGTGCTCTTAAAAGTAGGAGGTCCCAGGTTCGATCCCCGGCTGGGGCAATTTGAGAATTTATAATTACTGAATTATCTCTGATCTGGTCCAGGCTTTGCCCGCGTATAAACGAGAAACCGGTAGAGAGTATGGATTTATATTTGAACTTTATTTATATCCCTACAAGGTTAGCCCGCTACCATAATCACTTATCACCAGAGGTCACAGTCAGGAGTAATAATAGCATATAAAAAAGGAAAAAGGATAAGCAAAAGAAGGAGAATTGCGCTAAATACTTTCAAGGCAAGAGTAAATAGGCATCTTCTAGGCAAGCGCGCACCAACCTAGACCTCATCATAGTTATGTATTAATATGTTATCGCACACTTACCTAATAGCCCCCAAATATAACCGCGACTACCCCGCGACGGGGGGTGATTGCGTGATTACCGTGCAGTGGAGCCGAGTGACGTAAAACTGGTTATGGCATATTTTTACTGTTTGCGAATATTGGGAAACTAGACGATGCGCGCGACTTCATTCGCGTGGTTTTAGATTTAAAAATCCAGGCGAACCTTTTTGGTTTTCGAGATAAAATGTACTTAAGTCACTCGTCAAGTCCTCAACTATACCCATGCAAAAATCATGTCAGTCTGTAGTTCTATTGGAGCGTGATTGAAGGACAAACCAAAAACCCTTTCGCATTTTATTTTCTTATAATTTAATTTCTTAATTAGCTGTCTAAGCAGTGGCAGCTGCTAGTTATTTATCAAATGTATAACAAGAAAAGCACCTAAAGCACACGGACAGGACGTAGCGTTTGCCAAATTTACAAAAGCAATCTTTGTCTAGTACGAGAATCAAACAATAAACATCGTGCAGCGTTTCCGAAGCCATCTTGGAATATGAAATAATGATATTATATTTGGCATCCCAACCGCTTTCGGAAGATGTCTTTGTGGGTTAAAATCCGAAAACCATATAGCATGCCAAGTGTCCTTTTGGACGCTGATTCAAAAGAATGCCACATTATTGAAAATGCGACTTGGAACGCAGACTAAGTTCTGTTTCAATGGAAACCACACAAAAGTATGACCAACAGATGTCACATTATTTTATTTATATTTTCATGAATTCTTAATTTATCTATGATAAATCTGTGATGGCGTCAATTTTTATTACAGGAAGTTTGGATCAGTGACGAATATTCGATTATTATTATTAATCATATTTTGTGTCGCTTGCATCCAGCGGCTCCCAGCTATGTAATATGCAAAATTAATCAATCAATATGTATGTATGTATGTAAGTAATCGTTTGAGATCGTTTGTCATCTTCTGGAGCTGCATTTTCTGGTGCGAGGCCGCCATTCAATAACCTTGGGCCCATAGATTTAGGATTGGTCATAGGCTTGCGAAAAAATTCTATGTCTATGGGATTGGTCCAATCCTTGTTCGGTACTAGAACGTCCGTGGTAGTATAGTATGTAGTGTGCAGTGTAGAAAATAGATGGCGCTGCAAGCAAATACATCACGCTATCGAAATGCACCCATTGTTGTATAAGACCTGAACAAGGATTGGGAATAAATGTCTTCGCTCACTACGGAGTCGTTTCATTTACACTCCTGTGGGGGACCCTGGGGCCTGGGCCTGTACAAGGTCCTTCGAGCCGGATCAGCTGACTGGTACGGCGGCCTGAGCTGGGCTCCAGCAGCGCGACGCGACCACGGCGTGCCGGGTGAGCATCGGGAGGCGACGCAGCACTGGGCGGCGACGCGCACCGGCGGGGGGAGCAGCCCCGCGGACACCTGCGGCGGGAGGCGACGCGCACCGGCGGGTGAGCATCGGGAGGCGACGCGGCACTGGGCGGCGACGCGCACCGGCGGGGGGAGCAGCCCCGCGGACACCTGCACCGGGAGACGACGCGCACCGGCGGGGGGAGGCGACGCGCACCGGCGGGGGGAGCAGCCCCTCGGACATCTTCACCGGGAGGCGACGCGCACCGGCGGGGGGAGCAGCCCCTCGGACATCTTCACCGGGAGGCGACGCGCACCGGCGGGTGATCATCGGGAGGTGACGCGCACTGGCGGGGGGAGCAGCCCCGCGGACACCTGCGGCGGGAGGCGACGCGCACCGGCGGGGGAGCAGCCCCGCGGACACCTGCACCGGGAGGACGCGCACCGGCGGGGGGAGCAGCCCCGCGGACACCTGCACCGGGAGGCGACGCGCACCGGCGGGTGAGCATCGGGAGGCGACGCGCACTGGCGGGGGGAGCAGCCCCGCGGACACCTGCGACGGGGGGCGACGCGCACCGGCGGGGGGAGCAGCCCCGCGGACACCTGCGGCGGGAGGCGACGCGCACCGGCGGGTGAGCATCGGGAGGCGACGCGCACCGGCGGGGGGAGCAGCCCCGCGGACACCTGCGGCGGGAGGCGACGCGCACCGGCGGGGGACACAGCCCCCTCGGACATCTTCACCGGGAGGCGACGCGCACCAGCGGGTGATCATCGGGAGGCGACGCGCACTGGCGGGGGGAGCAGCCCCGCGGACACCTGCGGCGGGAGGCGACGCGCACCGGCGGGGGGAGCAGCCCCGCGGACACCTGCGGGGGGAGCAGCCCCGCGGACATCTTACCGGGAGGCGACGCGCACCGGCGAGGGGAGCAGCCCCTCGGACACCTGTACCGGGAGGCGCCGCGCACCGGCGGGGAGAGCAACACCGCGTGCGGACACCTTCGGACGGCGGCGAGCAAGGGGGGGTAGCAGCCCCGCGCGCGGACAATTAGAGAAGGTGCTTCAATAAACCGTGGAAGCGAGAGGAAGCATCGCGTCAGAGTGGTGCAAACATAGTGTTTGGCGGGTGTACGCACGGCACCGGCGGGGGGAACGATCAACTCAACAGTGCTAGCGGTGCGTGCGTGTAAGCAATAAGAAGGTCAATTGTGAGTACCTTGTAATTCGTTTGCAATTGTTTGCCACACGTCTTGTAATTTGTTTGTAATTGTTTCTTGTCACTTTGACCAAAATGGAATCTCTTGGTAGAATTCAGTTCAATTTGAACGAGACCATTAATAAGGCACGTAGTAACTTTAAAAAAGCTCCGAAGGACAGAATAACGGTTCCTTATTTGGAGACCAGACTTGAAGTATTAGAGGCTAGTTGGGATACATTCAAAACAACTCACGAAAAAATCATCTGTGAAATTAAGGAAAGCGAATATGAAAACCATGATTATAACAAAAAGGAGTTGTACGAAATTACAGAGGAGTTGTATATTTATTACAAAACCGAATTAAAAGAAAGTCTCTTAAAGTTAACCACAAATGAAGTTGCCTTTAACCAAAGTGACAAGGAACAAAAAGTATCAGTGTCAGGTAATGATAGTTGTACCTACTGTTCCGAACAACATAAATTGAGCAACTGCACAGGTTTCGCTAAGTTAGAAGTTAAAGCACGGCGTGATTTCGCCCAATCCAGGCGTCTTTGTTTTAACTGCTTAGAAAAGTACCACCCAAGGTATTCCTGTCACCAAAATACGCACCGCGAGAAGACTAACCACTCGTTGTCCTACCCATCACAGCCACCGAAATCGGAACAAGGTGTTGTGAAATGTAGTGACGACAGTCTACTGAAGAGGACCAGGGAGCTGGAAGCAGAGCCCACCTCCGTAGCTGCTCGTCTCACTGAAGATAATTGTCCGGGTGTTGTGCAATGTAGAGACGACAGTCTGCTGAAGAGATTCTGGGAGCTGGAAGCAGAGCCCACCTCCGTAGCTGTTCGTCTCACTGTTGATGAAGAGAGGTGCGAGGAAATATTCCGTCGTACCACAAGGAAAGATGAGATCGGTCAGTTTGTTGTTGAACTCCCGTTCAAAATCGACGATCCGCAATGTGAGTACGGGAATTCAAGGGATATAGCAAAGCGACAAATTTTAAGTCTGGAACGTCGTTTATTCCGAGATCCCGATCGAAAGAAGGCGTACTCAGCCGTCATAGACGAGTACTTGCGCCTCGGTAACATGGAAGATGGCGAGGCGTACCCGTTAGCAGCAGAATGCGTCGTAAATGATATTTACATGGACGACCTGATGACGGGACGCAGTTCAGTCAGCGAAGGAGTTAGAATTTGCCAAGGGATGAACAATCTTCTGAGTCAGGGAGGCGTTCAACTGCAGAAGTGGTCGAACACCAGTACTGAACTGTTGGAACCGTTGGAGGAAAACAAGTTTGACTCAAGTAACATTCTGGAAATTAAAACCGATGAAGTGTCCAACATACTGAGTCTAACCTGGAATCGGAAAACCGACGAATTCGAGTACACGGTGCAGATACCACCACTGGAACCTCCAATAACTAAAAGAAAGGTAGTTTCAGACATAGCAAGATTGTTAGATCCACACGGCTGGCTGGCACCTGCAATCACAAGAGCTAAAATGTTTATACAAGGGACTTGGCTATCAGGCATAGGTTGGGATGAAGAACTACCAGCCTCGTTGATGAAAGATTGGATCACGTTCCGAAATGCCTGGACTGAACTTACCAATTTTGGCGTTCCTCGTTGGATAAATTCATCTCGCGAGGATAAATCCTTCCATGTTCTGCATGGCTTCTCGGACGCCTACAGTGAAGCTCACGCGGCAGTGGTCTACGCTCGTTCTGTGGATAATAATGGTGACATACATGTCATTTTAATCACCTCTAAAACGAGAGTAGCCCCGACAAAACAGGTCTCTTACCCGCGACTAGAGCCGTGCGGTGTGGAATTGCTTGTGAAGCTTCTGAACGAAGTAGCCTCAACCAAGGTACCAAAGGAAAACTTACCTGCTTGGACTGATTCACTCGTTGCGCTGGCCTGGTTAAGTAGTCATCCTAGCAAATGGAAAGCCTTTGTCGGAAAAAGAGTTGCAGACATACTTACTAGGTTGGACAGTGATCAGTGGTCATACGTACCAACACAGGAGAATCCGGCTGACTGCGCATATAGGGGAGTATCACCTCTGGAACTCTGGAAAAACGGACCTGATTGGTTAAAGAAATCATAAGCTACAACCGGAAAAGGGTCAAGATTAAATGTCATGTCACTACAACCAAGATGAGAGTAACATTTTGGCATGATTCTCATCTTTAGGGAAGCTGACACCCTTGTCAGCTTATTGTAGGCGTACCGAGTGGCTAAGCGCTAGGGAAGTAGATAAAGCTTTACTTACCTTAATCCGAATGTGTTGTTGAAAAAAAAAAAAAAACCACCCTGGATTGGACAATCACGCGTGTAGTCACCTTGCGTTGTAAAATTAATGGAATTAGAAGACCTAACCTCTAACATTATTATTGTTTTGCTTGTCGTAACTTGGTGATTATTGTTGCCTTTAAGTTAACAAGTAATAATAGTTCTATAGACTAGAAGTAATATTGTATAGTATATTGTTATAGTATAAAGTATTGTTGTTAGATATAAGTTTAGGTTTTCGTTTTTTATATTATTTTTTGTTATTTTAGTTTGTTTTTACAGTCCACTAAATATCGAATAAAGTTAATTACAAGTAGGTTATGGACTTTCGTCCATGGCGGGCGGTATGTTCGGTACTAGAACGTCCGTGGTAGTATAGTATGTAGTGTGCAGTGTAGAAAATAGATGGCGCTGCAAGCAAATACATCACGCTATCGAAATGCACCCATTGTTGTATAAGACCTGAACAAGGATTGGGAATAAATGTCTTCGCTCACTACGGAGTCGTTTCATTTACACTCCTGTGGGGGACCCTGGGGCCTGGGCCTGTACAATCCTTATCACACATCTCATCACATCTTAACATACTAACAAATTATGGATGGAAACGTCTGAAATAAACGTCTATTTATTTATTATTTATTTATTTATCAATGATTGGATCCTTCTTTGTTTCAACGGAGACCAATCTTTATTCTATGCTTGGGCACTTATTTACTTTGTTTATTGATAGAAAAATGTCCATATTATACGATGTACCATAGTCAATGAATAAGATTAGTATTTTAGGTAGTAATTTAGCGAAGTTCATTTTTAGAACTCTATTTGTGTCTTTAAGCTCTCTCCCTCCCTACTATATCTTGTGAGTTATTCTCAGCTTTTGCTTGCCTGTTGGATCATACTAATATTATAAATGCGAAAGTGTGTTTTTTTGTTGGTTTGTTAGTTTATTGGTTTGTTGGTTTGTCCTTCAATCACGCCGCAACGGAGCAACGGATTGACGTGATTTTTGGCATGGGTATAGTTGAGGACCTGGAGAGTGACATAGACTACTTTGTATCCCGGAAAATTAAGGAGTTTCCGCGGGATTAAAAAAAACTTTAACCACGCGGACGAAGTCGCGGGCATCAGCTAGTTAACAATAATTACTGCATGCTTGTTTATGTTTTTTGCCAGATTTTCCGTCCCATCGGGCTATGAGAATAAAGGAATAGAGAGTGAACCTGTGTGTTTACACTCTGTTCCTTTACACACACTCACTTGTGCACTATAATATCTCCCGCGCAGTTGGCTAATCTCTCTGAAGATAGGTCACCGTGGCTGAAATTCGGTCGGGAAGACATTATGTTTTTTAATTGAAATATAAAAAGTAGAGTTTAATTGTTTTCTTATTATTCAATTAAATGTTTACAGTGGATATTAAACAAATTAAGATAGCTAAAGGACATCCGCATGGTAAATACAATCAATACGAGATCGGACATTTTTTGTCAAAGGGCATAAAATTGATTTTGCTTATTACAGTCGTGTCCTTCGTAACTTGCCCTCTTATAATAGTAGTTTATGCAACTGTCATATAATGAAGGGTATTAAAACACGAGTGTGAGTTTATGAAACGAGCGCAGCGAGTTTCATAATAGTAACGAGTGTTTTAATACCCGTGTTATATGCAGTTGAATACACTACTTTATCTTCACTAATGCAATTTATCAAACAACAAGAGTAAAAGCTGACAATAGTTTATGTATATACGTGTATTGTCACAGTGAACTTGCCGCCATTAAAATCTAACCAATGAGAGCGCAGCTGCGTGCGCAGGGCCAATCAGGAGCGAGCGCGCGCTGTTCGTTTTTTATTTAATTGGCACAAGATTGAGATCTTGTGCCAAAGAGTTTTGTGTATGTAAGTTTAGTAATTTCGACGAAGTTTTCACGTATAACCCAACTGTTTTCAAAAGCCAGCCTAATATCAAAATTTTATACAACTTGTATGAGGATTTTGACATAAGGCTCGCCAGGTTAATTGGTCGCGTTTTATTGATGTTATAATGAGATTTTACGATATCGATGTGGATATTATACCATCATGTGAAATTGCTTAAATTGAGTGTTTTGTTATCTGCGCTATAACAGTAGTAATTATAGGTCAAGTATTGGAAATATAAGTAGAATGTTATAACATTAGTGTAGATAAAATCAATTTCACGAATTTCATATGTATACTAGCAAAGGAATAATCTCTAACATGTCATATTGGTAATAAACCTCTGTCATTTATTGTGCAAATCAACAATATAGGTCCATGGATAGGGATTGTATGCTAGATATTGGACAAAAGCATATGGTATTACTAGACGTGCCCGCGACTTTGTCGTCGTCCATTCACGTTGTATAGAAATCCCGGGTGATTTTTAAATTTTTCCGATATAATATTAGCTTATTATCTGTCCGGGAAGCAAGCAATCTCTGTACCAAATTTTATCTGGTTGAGCAAATGGAGGTTCAGAAGGTTAACATACACTTTTATTTTATATTATTTTACCTGAAAATTGTAATATTGGGACCATAGGATAGAGTAAGAAAAGGAATACTACAATTATCGATAAATTAAATAAAACATGCAAATCTGCACCTTAAGGCTACCGACTGTAAAGTCTGGGGCGATTAAATTTGAATAAAAGATCCTCGAATTGCGCTCGAAATGTTTCCTAAATCAAAATTTCGTTAGTTATATTTCAAAGGAATAATATTGTGACAATATTTTTTGATTGCTAAATTATCCCTTCCTAAATTACCAATTTCTAAAGTGTACATTTATTAATGTTCTCTTTGGTTATAAGTATTCCAACGGGCGCTAAATTCTTTTTTCACGCCTTTCAATTAGCAAGAAGCTCCCTCAGGGAGAGTTTTTGTTTTCCTTTACTTTTTAACGACATTCGACAACCTATAAATGCAGCGTAGCATTCCATGGTAACAAAAATTGTGTTATTATTCGATGATGCCCGCGACTTCGTCCGCGTGGATTAAGGTTTTTTATTCCCGCGGGAACTCTTTAATTTTCCGGAATAAAAAGTAGCCTTCCCCGGGATACAAACTATCCCTGTACCAAATTTCATCAAAATCGGTCGAATAGTTGGGCCGTGAAAGCGTAGCAGACAGACAGACCGACACACTTTCGCATTTATAATATTAGTATGGATAATATGCTTTTTTAAACATAACAAAATCAATAAAATTGACGTTCTAAATCTATCCCGGGACCTGGCAGGTCTAGGGTTCGATACCCAGCGGTGTCAATTTGAAAATTTTATAGTTTCTGAATTTTCTCTGGTCTGGCCTGGTACCGGCAAAGACGTGCCGCCAAGCGATTTAGCGTTCCGGTATGATGCCGTGTAGAAACCGATTAGGGATATACGAGTATGTTTAATAAAACTGCAGCCATATCCCTAACAGGTTAGCCCGCCACCATATCTTGACTGAATTATCACTTACCATTGGGTGATATCGCAATCAAAGGCTAACTTGTAGTGGACAAAAAATATTAATCAGTTTTGTTTTTAAATTTTAAGCATGATAAATTACGAAAATCCTTGTCCAAAAACAAAATTTAAAAAAGGACTTACATCCTACAATATTTTTCCCCTTGTTAAATCCTTTCTAATTCGCATCCTAAATTCTGTCCCGAGTGCGATAGAGATCAAATTTGTCCACTCTTTTAATGGAGTAGGTATACTCCAGGCTTTGTGAACAAAGATACTTATTACTTAGCCTTAATGTACAATCCTCTTGTTATTTTGTTCTTTTAACAACCATTATTTTATTGCAGTTTATACCTAGTGTCATTATTTATTTTATTTACTAGATGATGCCCGCGACTTCATCTGCGTGGATTAAGTTTTTTTATTCCCGCGGGAACCCCTTAATTTTCCGGGATAAAAGGTAGCATATATTATGTCCTTTCGCGGGATACCACCTGCCTCGAAAACTTCATCAAAATCGGCTGAAAAAATAGGTAGCGTAGCAGACCGACCGACACACTTTCAGGTTTATAATATTAGAATGGAATCCATATTATTGCTACTATCTATCTTACACGAGTTTCAAATTATTGGCATCTATAGGTGTTAGCAAAATTAAGCAGAAGTCGTTGGTCGCTTAATACCTTTGTTTTGAATAATTAACAAACAGACCTAAATACTACCCAAGGCCTTAAATTATAACACTCCAATTTCTGAAAATGATCCCGCTGGTGTCGTTTTAATCCTGGGCCCTGGCCCAAATAAACGGCACTTCTGTGAATCCATACTAATATTATAAATGCGAAAGTGTGTCTGTCTGTCTGCCACGCTTTAACGGCACATGTTTTCAACCGATTTTGATGAAATATGGTATAGAGGCAGCTTCAATTCCGATTAAGTACCTAATAGGCTCAATGATGCCCGGAAAATTAAGGAGTTCCCGCGGGAATCAAGGGACGAAGTTGCGGGCATCTGCTAGTTCTTGATAAAACATACTGAAACCGCCTCTTATTTACTTGAAAAGATAAATAACTACCTTCCTGTCTATAAAGTTGCAACTACCTGCAACTGCGTCCACGTTCCATGTTCTACAGTGAGTTCAGGATCGAATTAGCGTTCATTTAGAAGCGTCTTTTACAACTCGTTATCACTTTAAAACAGCCTCCTAATAGAGCGCACTCACCCTATCGCATTTATAGTATTTGTACAACGTACTATTACCTATTCTGTGCATGTGTGTGTATTAGCATGGATTAGGAGAGTCGATCCAAACTGGGTTCGCTTGCAGAATTCGGAAATTCTTTAAGTGGTCTATACTAACATTATAAATAAAACACACATGCACTTATATTTTAACAGCGTTAAGTGGTTTTAACTTTACGTTAATATAAGTTTTAATTAAACAAACATTACTCGTTACAAACATAGGCTTTTGAGCTCTCAACAAGAGAAAATTAATGCTGAAACCAACTTTTGGCCTACTTTCAACAGAGCAGTTTCGAAAAGTTCATCCTTTTCATGAAAGAACTTTAAAATTTGTGTTAATTTTTATCTCTTATTAACATTCGAGTATTTTTACTAGATCATGCCCGTGACTTTGTCCGCATGCATCGGTATTGGTTAATGAAAAACCCCGTGGGGACTCTTTGATGCTCCGGGATTAAAAGTAGCCTTTGTCCTTTCCTGGAATGTGATCTATTTCGGTACAAAATTTCGTCAAAATCGGTTGAATTT
The DNA here is from genome assembly GCA_917051295.2 of Erebia ligea. NCBI lineage: Eukaryota > Metazoa > Arthropoda > Insecta > Lepidoptera > Nymphalidae > Erebia > Erebia ligea. The sequence goes on from OU785236.1 coordinate 8,635,062, forward strand.
CTCTTTGTCTGCATCGTTCTTACGGCCAGATGGACCGTTAAAATATAGCAGACAGACAGACAGACTCACTTTCGTTTTTATAAAATTAGTATGGAGCTTGTGCATTTTGGCACATTATGGTGAACTGAGCCAGAGTATGCAGCCTGTCTTCGCCCGATGTATTCCTTCAACAAGTAAGAGAGAAAAGAGATGTATTCCTTCAACAAGCAAGTGAGAAAAGAGAGATCTGTAATATTTTTTTATGAGAACTTCAGAGGCCCAATTGTCTAAGCAAATCGTAATCATTTGACAGCTTAAACCGTATTACTCGAGCTGTTAAAGGAGTTCATACATGCTTTTTGACGTGTAGGCATCTACGAACTCCTTAAACAGGTCGAATTATACGTTTGTCAAACGATTACAACTACGATTTCCTTACACGATCGGGGTCCAGAAGCTGAGATAGAGTCGAATCATTAGTATTTTTACACGAACCTAAGCACCGTAACGTACCAGTTCGTGGTTTTGCATTGTGAATAGTTGTTCAATTATTGCAGTAATACCGCTGTGGTTGTATTGTAAGCACCTTCATTAATTATGAACCGCTGGAAATAATGAATATTAAATTACACGCGTTATTATATTCAATTTCACACAATGCAATTTTAGTAATACTACGGAAATAGTTTCACATTATTATAATTTCTTTAATATTGACTGTAATAGTCGCTTACGTTGAATTAATTCTATTTTTCGGTACAACGGTAGGTATTACACTAGTTTTCATTTATACCTAGGAGGCGATTGCCGTAGGGCGTAGACTTACACGATCATTTTATACAACGATTTTGACGACCTCCCTGATGCAAAGGTGGTGAAACTTGTACGAATCAAACACTGGTGAACGCTATGATGTTAGTTAGGTTTAAGTGTGAAAGGTATTTTAACACTTCACTAACATCAATATCTATAAAGGCTTTGTCCTGAGTGGCTGACAGACAACCCAAAGCGCAAACGGCTGAACGTAGAAATTTGAAATGTTGAGAGAATAAGTATAAGTAAGTATAAGTACCTATTAAGAATAAGAGAGCACCCTAGAAGTGTACTAAGGAAGGAAGTTTCAAAATTCCACCCCAAGACGGTTAAATAGGCGTTCCAATTTATATCCATGAAACTTTGCACCTAATTGAGCTTTCAGTGAAAAAAGATGATGTATTTTACAGTTTTTTGAATATTTTTTTTAAGAACCTAATTCCACACGAACGAAGTCGCGGGCAAAAGCTAGTTGTAGCGATGTGTGTACAACAGAAATACAACTTATTTCTTTAAGTACTTACTTATTTCTAGGTATAATTTAAAATGACAATCTAGATGTTTTGCTATTCCTTCTTCTATGCCTTCCACAATAAAGGATAGCACTAGATTTAGACCCAACTTTGAACTTAGTTTCATTTAGACATAGTGTGTCATAGTGATGCGTGGGAACCTACTAAGTCTTAAGTTCTAAAAGAGCGCAATAATAACAATCGAGCTCCATATAGGTTCTCACAATGGGAAAAATGTTCCAAGCGCCTATAAATCAACAGCGGTAAAAATAGTGGCTTAATGTTGAGCAATTTCCCCCTTGCCCGAGGTGCGGGGTGAGGGTAGAAACAATAAATTAATGTGATAACCGCAACCGCAGAACAAACGGCACTATCAGATAATTGTTTCTTGAATCGAATATACACTTGTGAAAGCTCTAGCTCAAAATGTGAAATACTTAAATTTATTGTATCTCCGTTTTGTGTTTACCTACCTTATGTAACACGTGTTAGATAGATAGATACATAAATGATTTATTTGTCCATAAAAACAATTCACCGATTGAGCTAAACTAAACTTTGCAAACCGTTTAGTTTGACTGACAAATGTATGGTCTACTAAGTGACGTCATTCTAAATTCGATATGGCTGACTCCCAAAGATGGCGGACTATAAGTTATTTTTCATGCTCCCCCATGATATGGGGTATCAATTAAAAGAGGAGTCACTCTAAATAATTGAATACACCGGACGATAAAAGCTTGTTTTTAAAAATGTTTTTTTATGATTTAAGTCATAATAGTGTTTAATATGAAAGGTCGAGACAGACATACCTACTTGAGATTACATAATATGCTCATGACATAAGCTTACTATACCTACTTATGAAAATAATTACTTACAAATTATAGTTTTGATAATAGATAACACAGTAGGTACCTACAGGCACATTTTCACGAGAAGAACATAAAACTTGGAATATAATAATATCCTTCAATATATTCCAAGAAAATTTGTGAAGCACGTTGTTTTTGAACATGATAATATTATGTCTGCATTTGACTTCAAAGGTTTTTTTTAACTCAAGCATTTTTATAAAATACGAAAAACATTAATTTCCCTAAATTAAAAGAACGTTAAAGGAATGAATGATAAAATTAATTTTCAATTATCTTAGAAGAGAGGTACTTAATAATTCAAAAAAATCGGAGATAAGCACGCAGAAAATGTACCGTGCGCACTTTGCCGTAAAAGCAATCTCCGTCTAGAATGAGAATCAAATAAACATCATATTAGAGTTCTCGAACCATTTCGCTATGAGAAATATATCATTACGTATCATCACAACAGGGTCGCGCAAGATGTTTACGATGTTTAGAAAAAAAAGACAGTGTTTGTGGAAAGTTTTGAATTCTTCTTCTCAGAGGCGACGCCCGTTGGAGCCGAAAAGTCGTAGAGTGGCGTATACAAGTAAGCATAGTAATGGGGCATGTAAAGAGGGTGGGTTACCTATGAGAAAGCTTGTAGGCCGGGTGCAGTAGTGGTGCTTACTGGAGAAGGCCTATCTCAGGCAGTGGACATATTTATACAAGCTGTCGATTTTTATGATGTAGGTATAACAATTAAATAATGATTTTTAGTAAACGTGGCTCAGGCTCCCTGAGAAACTTACCGATCTCCTGTTTTTGAAAGATAATTCCACCGTTTCAATTATTCCTTGAAAGAGCTAAAAATAAAAATCCTCGTGAAAATATTATCCAAAGCGATAATTGGTATTTGATTTCAAACACCGTACCACTGACGACAAAAGGATTTCCAAAAAATATTGGCACAACGCGTAACTCTGAAGACATTACAAAAGACAAAATTATTTTTGATCATTCCTTTTTATTCAGACTTAGCGATACAATATCTTGCCTCGGGTCTATTGGTTTGATGCCAGATTATCTCGAACACGCTTCGCAGATTTTAATCATGGGATGGTGTTGCCAAGACGTCGTCCGCCAGGGTTCTGTTATATTTCACAAAATCCGTTCTTTGGACTAGGATAAATAAATTAACTTTTCGTTTTCATTGGGGAGTTTCATTGAATGGCAGTAAGGAACATCTTAAATTAAGACGCGAAGGAGATAAGGAACAGCTACTCGTGATAATTGGTATACATCGGTGAAAGCAGAAGTAGGTAGGTATCATTAGACTGAAGGTGTTAGATAGATTGAATTAGTAATTACAAAGCCATTCAGGCACCAAATTGCAATAGTTTGCAGTGAAATGGCAGGTCGTGTTATAATGTAAGACACGTGCTAATAACACACAAATATTGACGGTGTGTTTATCCAAACGTGAAAATTAAGGTGCCAGAAAAATCAATGGCCAGAACTTTGTACCCAAACGAGATCATAATATTATATCAAAAGAATAAGTGCAAAGTTGCGGTTAACTTCCAAGCAATTCCAGAACGTAAACAAACGATATTTTTCTTGGAGGATAAGAAGCGAATCTTTAATTCGCAACCTGATTTGAGACTCCCAAAGAAATGAGCAAGCGAAAGATTTATACCCTTAATTTTGACAGGCCCCGCACGGACTCGAAGAATAAATAAGTTATGAGATTTATTGTCAGGGCTGCGATTGAAAGAAAAATGTTGGGAGCGAATTCCCGACTAGCTTTGCGCGCGGCTCACTGACGTAATAATTGGAAGAATGTGCTTAAGTGAAAAGTGAGAAGATATTATTTTGCGATTTTTTCTTGTTCTGCCGTGAATGCGTAGGAGACATAAAAACAGACAGACAGACACACTTTCGCATTTATAATAATATTAGTATAGATATTGGATAGGTATAGAAATTTCTTCTTTAAAAAATCTTTTCATTATGGTGGGTCCTAACAGCCTTGGGGGACTGCTTTTTGACGTTTGATGTAATAAGTTTACTTCTTGACGGCCCATTTCAACAGGCAGGTGTTAAAAGCATATAGAAATACACGAGCATCTGTCTTAGTAAATCCTAACGTAAGGCCGAGATTTGCATACATTTTATGATTCAGTAAGTGAAATCTGGATGATGTCATCCTTTTTATATTTGAAGAGGAATTTATTGTTTCGATAACTCACAGTGGTTATCGCTGGATGGTCCAGTCAATTTTTTTAAGGTGCTTCTGTCATTGAAATAATAATTGTGTATATTTTGACTACTAGTCGAATTAGCAACTCTCTATCGAAGGTCTGGATTGCGCGATTAGTATAGGGGCTTGTATATAAGTAACTAGCTAATGCCCGCGACTTCGTCCACGTGGTTTAAGTTTTTTTGATTCCCACGGGAACTCCTTAATTTTCCGGGATAAAAGTAGCCTATGCCACTCTCCAGGTCCTCAACTATACTCATGCCAAAAATCACGTCGATCCGTTGCTTCGTTGCGGCGTGATTGAAGGACAAACCAACAAACCAACAAACAAACACACATGATTCGCATTTATAATATTAGTATGATAGTATGATATGATACTGACTTGTGACGTCATTAAAATTCGATGCACTTTTTTACTTTAATCCATAGTTCAAAAATTGTTATCAACCTTAAAACTAACGAAAGACGTGGATATTACGTAATTTGAATGTACAGAAAATCATTGGATTGAAAGACTTTAAGTCATTAAGGCGCACGGCAGTGCACGAGGGCAAGTTTCAGCTTGCCACACGCAGTGTGTATCTTCTTTTAATAACTAAAAATTAAACCCAATCTTATTCTAGTGGTGTCAGTAGCGGTCGATGCTGAGTGCTAACGTGATCTCTGCTCTCGTTCTATTATGTTACTCTCGTTGCTTTTGATGTCTAACACTAGAATTTATATTCGAATGAATTATTATATTTAGGTATAGTTAGAATAGAAAAATACCTAGACACTACCTATATGCTAAGTATAGTGAACCTCGTGTAGCCCATGTGGCTATATTGTCCCATACTATGGGATTCTCAATCGAATTAGCAGACGTACATTGTACCAGTATTACCAATTTACACTCTGTGAACATTATGTCCATAATATATTGTTGTCAGCATCTCGGATCGCAAGCAGGCGTTAAATTTACTGCCATGGAGATATCTGTATTGAGCGTTGACAGTTATTTAAAATCTTGAATTAGTGTTAATTTCTGAATTTGTTGTTGAAATTAGGAAAATTCATGTGAAAGTAAAGCTATGACTTAAAAATGCGATGATATAGCTAAAAAATATGCAGTATTTTACTTGCCTTACGAAATGAGATAGACTTGTAAAATACGATTACTAAAGAATGAGAGCAAAATAATGCAATTTTTTGTAAAGATCAAATCAAGATAAAGTACTGCATTCGTCTCATAAGATTAATATAAAGGTAATAAATAAGTAACACCTAATCTTTTATTGAAGTGCGAATGCAGCGCTTGCTATCATTATAAATAATAGCCATTATAATATTCCAATTATATAGACATCCCCAAACCCATAATATCGTGTCTATTTCTTCCAAAGAAAAAAAGTAACAAGCTGTATCGTTCGTTTAACTGCAAAGAAACTAAACGCAACTTTTAAACAATCCCTTTAAGGAAATGAAAAGCGAGTCAACTTTGAATTAAATTTACTCAGAAACAACTTTAAACAGCTATGAAACTAATCCGCAGTAGACAATGGGCTTTTAGAAAAACCTTTTATTAATTTGCAGCCTATTTGACTTTTGTAAAGCCGCTGTTGTTACCGACTCCCAATATTAAAAAAATAAGTGGTAGTAAAGCGTGTTGTTTGCTAATATAAGATATAAGCGACCGCCTGCGGCTTCGTTCCTGAGGAAAGTTACCTATGTTATAGTTACAGTCAAAACTCACAAACGGTCAAAACCACTTTTGACTGCGAAAAACAGTCAAAACTTGGGCAAAATTTTTAACCGATACAATTTATTCAAAATCTATTTACCCAATATTTTTGCAGTTAAAAGTGGTTTTGAGCATGGTCCATAGTAAAAACGAATTCTAACCAACCAATTAAACCAACAAACAAACACACTTTCTAAGATGAGTATGATACTTCAGTAGTATATGATATCACAGTGCTGCAGAGATGACGTGGTACAATCTAGAGCGTACTAACACGAGAGTAAGTTAGTGTTGTTGCGATAAACACGGCGAGCGCACCCCCGTGCCCCGCGCCCCGCGCAATTTCCTGTGGTGCCCGACAGCTTACAGTCTTCCTGGGAGATAGCATGTATGGTACAAGCGACAGCGATTCTTATATTAAAGCTAGGTACTTGGGCTTATTTTCAAATGTTTAACCTATTGTTTAGCTAGCTGATGCCTGCGACTTTGTCCACGTGGATTGAGGTTTTTTGGTTCCCGCGGGAACTCTTTCATTTTCCGGGATAAAAAGTAGCTTATGTGTTATTCCAGACTATAATCTACTAGCTGATGCTCGCGACTTCGTACGCGTGGATTGAGGTTTTTGGTTCCCGTGGGAACTCTTTAATTTTCCGGGATAAAAAGTAGCCTATGTGCTATTCCAGACTATAATCTATCTCTTTGCCAAATTTCATCCAGATCCGTTCAACCGTTCCGCCGTGATTGAGTAACAAACATCCATCCATACATCCATACAAACTTTCGCATTTATAATATTTATTTGATTAGTATAGAAACACACTACATTTATAATATTAGTAAAGAAAAGTATATAGATGTTATTGCCTCTCTCTCTGGATTGTCATGTTTTCCACCACTCCGTCATCTCATTATTATATTACGCAGCGTATTCATGCTCGAATTAATCACTTATTGATAAATAGGTGGACTTTCCATCGGCGGTACACTAAAGAACTTCTAAGAACTTCTTGTCTTCGATGGTTAGACCGTGATTTTTTAAAGTAGAAATGTTACAATTTAACTTAAAGCTAAAGGAATCGAGGAATTTACATCAGCTGTATTTTTATATAATAATATATAATAATAAAAGATTATTTAAAGCTTGATACTACCGATTACTGATTTAATTTGTATTTAAACTATATAGCATGATATTCATTGTTAGTGAGCCGTGACGCTGAATAGGGGCTTTAACGTCACGCCTCGGTACGTAAACAGGCTCATGAATATGAACGCGGACAGGTTCGAAACTTGTTGGGCATATTCCGACAAAATACATGAATTTAACCGTTTTATACGTATGCAACGTTTTGTATAACCCAGCAAAAACTCTTCAGCTGCTCGCTTGCACCACAAACAAGGTTAGCTATTTGCAGAGCTGGTCGCACCGCAATTTGGCCCATTGAATTCGGTCGCCCTTACAACGTTACGTTTGCTTTGTACACTAATGCATCGTAAGCTGTATTACGTCTCACTATTTATTTAAAGCTGTGTTAGGTGCTGAAAGGCCTTATTTATGCTCGAAAAGATGCTGACTAAGGTCCGTAGTGCTGGCTCTTTTGAGCGGATTTATTGACAAAGGTAGAAATACTCGTAGAAATATTTTTTGCGGAATACACCTGTAGCAAGCCTGTAGCATATCTCCTCTACGAAAGCTTAGCGTAGTGTAGTATGACTTGCTAGATTTATGAAGTGAAACAGATGTGTAACAATCAGTTCCTAAGGTCTAGCTCCACTACAAATGCATGGTGCGGCGCGGCACGTAGCGGCAAATATTCATTGTATGATTTTGTATAGAGCTGGGCCCACTTAAGCGACGCGGCTCGGAGACGCACTGTGACATAATTGTACAAAGAATACGTGCCGCTATGTGCCGCGCCTCGAATCTGTAATGGGGCTAGACCATTAATGATTACGTTCGTTTCGCAGAGTGAACCCTTTTTTGAAAAAAATATTTTGGAACACGTAGAGCACATTTCCTTTTGCTCTTGACATGCTAGTACGAATTATTAATATATTATTAATACTTATATTTCTTTTTATTTATTTGGTTAGGAGAGCCGACCCCAATTAACATGGGATAAGGCTAGGTCTATATATATACTTATATTTCTTTTTATCTTGTCTTTTAGGATAAACGAGTACCTATTCCGATCCAGTGGACCAGTGGGTTCATTTTTGGTTCATTGAGAAAACTATTAAGCACTTGGTAAAATTTGTATGAATTAAGAAATCTTTCTATTTCTATTTATAGATGTTCAGAAAGTTGTACTAAAAATAATTTCCTTATTAAAATGTAAAAAAGTTAATGCCTACTGAGGATATTTTATTCTGACAATCTGGAGTATATAACGCAAAATAGCGGTACGTATGCAATTCTGCAGAAGAATATTATATGAGCAGCATGGACAATGAAAGTCAGGCAGGTACTAGATAGTTAATAAGTCATCAAGTTCATCGCGAGTCTAGCGTTGCCTAACCCGTGTAACACAATTTGTGTGACACACGTCCTTGCTCAAATATTCAAACCGTCCGCATGTGTTGGTCGTGGCGACATAAGTAAGCCTTTTCGGTTATGGTCCAAGAGCTGGCAACGAATTTCGGGAAGGTCCTTTTGGCAAGCTGAAATTGTGAAAAAATATAATTTCGTCAATTGGCGAATCCAGTCCTGCAAGTCTGGTAGAGCGTTTGAGGTTATTTCGTATGTCGTACTCATTTGAAAACTTTATTCACGTCTGAGAATTGTTTAAACCCGCAAAATTTGTCAGGCGATTTGCAGGTAATATTGAAATTACTCAATAAATACGTGATTAAAATTTCAGAATTTGCCAAAAGTATATTTTTTGGAAATGTTAATAAAATATTTTTGAAGAGGTCTGGTAATCAAATAAATATTATAAATGCGAAAGTTTGGATGGATGTATAGATGTATGGATGTATGGATGTTTGTTACTCAATCACGCACCAACGGCTGAATGGATCTGGATGAAATTTGGCACAGAGATAGATTATAGTCTGGAATAGCACATAGGCTACTTTTTATCCCGGAAAATTAAAGAGTTCCCGCGGGAACCGAAATACCTAAATCCACGCGGACGAAGTCGCGGGCATCAGCTAGTACTTTATAACTGACAAAAACGTTTGGGATTTTTAGTCGAATTCCATAAGTACTAAATTAAAAGATGCCAAAAAAAATTTTTTGTAATTATTTTTTTGCAAATGTTGTTTGCAAATGCTGCGCAGTAGCGAAATAACCGCAAACGCTCTACCAGACTGGCAGGACTGGATTCGCCAATTGACGAAGCTATGTTTTCCACAATTTCAGCTTGCCAAAAGAAACCTTCCCGAAATTCGTTGCCAGCTCTCCGTCTATAACAAACGCTGAGAATTTAGATAAGACATTTATTTCTGACAAAGGTAGTTTATTATAGTGAGGCAAATCAGTGCTTGATGATTGGCAAACAATACAAATATACAAAGTCACAACTTAGGTGCGAAATGCCAATGCAACATGTGGCACCCGATTTGTGTTTTCGTACCCTATTGTTTTTGGAACTGGTAGGAATGTATTATGTTACTTCAGATACAGAATTATATGGAGACAATTAGACACTATAGTCTGTACTAGCCGATGCCCGCGACTTCGTCAGCGTGCATTGAGGTTTTTCGGTTCCCGCATCAAATAAATATTATAAATGCGAAAGTTTGGATGTATGGATGTATGTTTGTTACTCAATCACGCTCCAACGGATGAACGGATCTGGATGAAATTTGGCACAGAGATAGATTATAGTCTGGAATAGCACATAGGCTCCTTTTTATCCCGGAAAATTAAAGAGTTCCCGCGGGAACCGAAAAACCTCAATCCACGCGGACGAAGTCGCGGGCATCAGCTAGTTTATAATATTAAGTGTAGATTATGCTCTCAACCAAACCGGACCGAACTTGGACTAATTTATATATGCAAGAAAAGTCTGTCACCTGCAGAAGTGAAGTGATAAGCAACCTACATGACAAAATACGCAAGTACTACCTACTTATTAATACCTAAACAATCATCGAAAAAAGGCACATTGGGACGTGCTAACAATACACAATGACACCGCGGCATCTTAAACATACTACAAGGAGCAAGACTGCTAGTACTTAGCTACATTTGGCATAGGAGTATCGTTTAATCTACTCCTAGAAAAAATTAAAGTAGTGTCTTATTTGTCAGTGATTTCTACCCGTATGTTCTTCATACAGCATATTTTAGTAGTTATTTACTAGACTAGCTGAGCTATGCAGATTACAAGTGTAAAATTTACCTGGGACGTTCTCAAGACGCCCATTAATGCTTAATTGGAAGGAGACCCGGTACCGAGTACACGGTATATAGGTATTTTACTACCTGGTTCCAGGATCACACTAGGTAAGTCTGTTTACTTATTTATGAGCAAATGTTAATGTATAATTCCGTTGAAGGTTAACTAACATTAATAAATAAGATATCTCTTGAATAAACTACTATTTTCCATTACTTTTCGAAGGGGTGTGTTTTGGAAACTTGACCCATACCCTTGTCGGTTTCTACACTGCATCATACTGGAACGCTAAATCGCATGGCGGTACATCTTTGCCGGTAGGGTGGTAAGTCACGGCTGAATTCTCCCACCAGGCCAGACCAAAGAAAATTCAGAAATTATAATTTTCCGAATTGCTGCGCCTGGGAGATCGTCAACCTTTTATTTAATAAAATCTCTTTATTTTTGAGGACCCTTTAACATTAAAAAATAATTATTTTTTACATTTTTAACATCCCTATTATGAACCTTACTTAAACTACCTACAAAATATTTATTTTACTATTTAAAGTTAAGCCTAAAATGCTCAGAGCAAAGCGTCAGATACACTTTACGTTGTAAACTATGAAATGAATCCTTTTGAAGTTCTCAGAAACATAACAACACAACATGACGTTCATTACTTATGACGTAACCAACGACTATAACATAGAGTCCTTTTGAATCCGTTACACAAACGTCCCAAGGTTTTTATGTAGTACTCATGCAGTAGTAAAGTAAAAAGGTAAGAAGATGAATGTAATATTTTCTCATTAGGGTAATTATGAAAATGTTTGGAGAACCGCTACCTACTTATGTAAGTATTTATATTAATATAAAAGTGTAACAATAATTATTCTGAATATTGTATTACATACAACTGTATTTATAACAACTTTAAGTACCTACCCATTTACTTTCTGAAGGTACCTTTGAATTATTTCCTTACTAGATGTTGTAGAACTCCTTAATTTTCCGGGAGAAATAGCATAATATGTCCTTCCCCGGGATACAACCTACCCCTGTACCAAATTTCATCAAAATCGATTGAACAGATGAGCCGTGAAAGCGTAGCAAACAGACAGACAGACGGACAGACAGACACACTTTAGCATCAAATAAATATTATAAATGCGAAAGTTTGGATGGATGTATGGATGTATGGATGGATGTTTGTTACTCAATCACGCTCCAACGGCTGAACGGATCTGGATGAAATTTGGCACAGAGATAGATTATAGTCTGGAATAGCACATATGATACTTTTTATCCCGGAAAATTAAAGAGTTCCCGCGGGAACCGAAAAACCTCAATCCACGCGGACGAAGTCGCGGGCATCAGCTAGTTTATAATATTAGTATGGATTCATTTTTATTGGTTGTCAGGAAACAATTTCTGATTCATTTTGGCCTCTTTCGTCATTGCAATGATAATATTATTTAATTTTTTGCATTTTAAATATGGTTGAGCCAGTATTTATACTGAAATAAATATGCATCTGTGACAGACTGATATACGGCCAGACTAGGCGCAATGTAAGGGTTCCTACTTAGTTCTGTACCATTTAGGGGAGGGACCTTAATTACACGTTTTCACTAGTTGCTATCCCGTCGGCGGGGAGTCCCCACATGCTGTTAATCGAGCCACCTAAAATGAACCTTTTCCTTTCCATAAGACTAAAGCGAAAGTTGTATAACAACTATAAGTACCTACTTATACTTATTTGTAGAATGTTTAAATAACAATAATTTTGGAGATAAACATTTGAATGTAACTGCCATAGATCATCCGTAGCAGTTAAATTAATTAGAGTAATATTGGAATTCACCAAAAGAGCTGCTATTATTTGCGCGCTCTGCAGAAATGACGTTAAAATGTTCAAATCGATGGTTCGGAAACAAATTGTGAACGCAGTGTAAAATTTATTTTTCATCATACCTATTCGAAAAACGCATATTGCCTTCAGAGGATAGCGGGAGCAAAGTGTAACTTGTAGGCCCATAGGACTTTTCATTTCTCTCTTCTGATTGGTCCGAAGACACGTCATCAATTTGTTGATCGAATATACGACTTTGCATTTCTCTGTTCTGATTGGTCCGAAGTCACGTGATCAATTTGTTGATCGGATATACGTCTTTACTTATTAATGTCTATACAATTACATAGAAGGTTGATAGGAGTATCTTCTGATTGGTGCTTAAACGTATAGGTAATGTCCATACATAACAGGTTGATGCTCCTAGCTTTTTCTCATACGTAATGATGAAAAATAGTGTGTGTCACTCGGGGCCAAATTTTTTGTTCTCGGGCGGCGTATATTGAATTCCTCGCTACGCTCAGGATTCTACTTTAGAACCCCTCGCTACGCTCGGGATTCTACTATAGAATCCTTCACTTCGCTCTGAATTCAAAATAGCGCCCTCGGGGAACAAAAAATTTCTTTGGTCCCATATGTAACACAATAGTAGATTGTATTATAAGGGAGCAAAATAATATTTTTACGGCGAGGGCGTTTTTTGAATCCAGAACGAAGTGAGGGATTCTAGAGTAGAATCCTGAGCGTAGCGAGGGATTCTTTAGTAGAATCCTGAACGTAGCGAGGGATTCAAAGTACGTCGCCCGAGCCAAAAATATATTTGCGCCCGAATGATACACTCTACTTTTCATCACCCTGTATGAGAAAATTTGGTTCCCGCGGGAACTCTTTATTTTCCCGGGATAAAAAGCATATGTGCTATTTCAAGACTACAATCTTTTTTTTTTTTAAATCTATCTCTGTGCCAAATTTTATACAGATCCGTTCAGCCGTTCGGGCGTAATTGAGTAACACACATCCATACATCCATACATCCACACATCCATCCAAACTTTCGCCTTTATAATAATATTTATTTAATTATAATTTTTTTTTTTTTTTTTTTTTTTTTTTTTTTTTTTTTTTTTTTTTTTTTTTTTTTTTTTTTTTTTTTTTTTTTTTTTTAAATATATATATATCCATATAGCCCTTTCGTTAGTTAAAATTCAGAAATTAAAATTCCTAAATTGACCCTGCCGGGGATCGAACCCGGGACCTCCGCACGTTAAGACAACAGCGCTCAACACTGCGCCACGGAGGTCGTCAATTTGCGTTGGCGCTGAACACTAAGATGTTCCAAATTCAATAAGTGCGCGGCAAAGATAATTGCGGCGCACTTACGAGTATAAAGAGGATTAAAAACTCATTACTGCCCGCTAAAAGTTTCATAAAGAAAACACCACCTTTGGGCGCACATAAAGGCGAACCAAGTCGTCCTTTTCGAATACATGGGATGAAAATAACTATTATTGCCCTCTGTCTAATTTAAAACTATTGAGATCGTTGCAATACTTTGAGCACGAAATCATAATTACAGAAATGTTTTAGATTGGATTTAAATCCATCAGCCCTATATTCATGTAACTAGTCGCCTCTCATAGATAAATGTAAACCAAAATATTATGTTATTTAATTTAGCTTGAACACGGTTCAAAGTGAATAGGTATTATTATTAAAATACTAGCTGACGCCCGCGACTTCGTCCGCGTGGTTTAAGATTTTCCCGCTTTTCTGTTGAAATTTTTCCTGAATTTTGTTTGCTATAAACCTCACGGAGCCACCTTTCCAACGAATGCAAAACCGTGGAAATCGGTTCGTGCGTTCTGGAGTTATAGCGTCAGGAAGGAAAACCCGACTTATTTTTATATATTAGATGGTTTAGTGTATCATTCTTCACCCTTTATTATTATGAATAGGTATTTGGAGACGTAGATCATAGTATTTTTAATGAACCTCGACAATCTCTATATACGGCCATAAGCTGTACTATTAAATTATTCTGTGCTAGACGTAGACTGTCTCGTTGGTCAAGTGGTTGGCATGTTCGACTGCGGCCGACGAGGGCCCGGGTTTGAGTCCCGGGTCGGGCCATAATTATTGAGTATTGAGTTTTTCTGACTAGAATTTCTCAGTACTAGCCCGAAGTTAGGAAGTTGGCGGTGTTTCACCCCCGTGCCTCGGAGAGCACGTTAAGCCGTCGGTCCCGGTTATTATCACAACCCGCATTGGAGCAGCGTGGTGGGTCTAAGCTCTAATTCCTATAAGAGTGGAGGCCTGTGCCCAGCAGTGGTACGTTAATGGTTTGTAGTGGTGGATAAGACGTATTTCTACAATCCACGATCTTGTGCCATTATGTCTTGATGTCTTGTATCCACTTCGGTAATAAGAGTCTACAAACTATTTTTTTTTGGTTTCAATTCTAGTAAATACTAACCTATCAGTTTAATTTCAAATTTAAGTAGGTATTTTTTGGACTATTGGGTGTATCATAAATCTCGAATTATAATTAATTTTAATTATAAATCACTTTTAACACGTTTGCTGCGACAGTAACTTTTCAATACTTTCCATTCCTTCGGTACAAGGCCTATACACCTGGTAATAAAACTTCCATTGTGGCGGCACAAGGCTTATAGACCCTGTAAAATTTAAGAAACTTAAATCCGTTTTTGGGCTTCATGTAAAAATATATATGTTTTTTTTGCTTTGAATATTAATAATAATGAATTAATTGACATACACCTGAAGGCGTTCGTTAACAACTTGTTTAGTTTAAAAGTTATAGCTATATTCAAAATACAGGGCTTAATCACCCTGTGCCGCACTGAATAAGGGCAGTATGGTGCGTATTTTAAGGATGTGAAATAAAAATATCGATAGCTGTAATTAAGTTTTAATATAATGGAAAAAAAACAAACATGAATTACTGTTTTTCAATAAAACATGGGTAGCAAAAATTTTTTTTGCACTGAACACATTTAGTTAAATTTTTTTTTTACTTTTTTGTCAGCTTGGCGACTGGTTAAAAAGGTTCGGAGTTTTGCGTAACATCCGACACAATTCCTCTTCTTATCACGTTTTACCAAAGGGTGTTTGTCAAGTTTTCGTGCGGGTTCTGAAAAGATAAATTTATAAATTTATTGTTATTTATTTGTATGTGTATGTGTGTGCGCGTGTGAACGTGGATTGGATGTGGATGTGTATATGTATGTTTATGTGTAAGTGTGTGCACTCATTTACGTCTCCGTTGAAATTACCTGTATCATTGTCAAAGTCCTTTTTTGTAAAAAAAAAAACTTAAATACGCACTAAACGGGAAACGTAATTAGGTAAGTAAAACAAATAGTAATGATGACTAACCTGTCTCTGATAAATCAATCTATAATTGGATTTAACTTTCACTGCTTCACTGTCCTCGCAAACATCATATAATATATTTTTTCGGCACCGTTTTGTTGGTCTTGACGCCATGTCGACACGTGCGTTTCTCACGATTGCAAGCCATCACTAGTCGCGCGAAGCTAACGTGGGGTGCGGTACCAGGTGAGCGGGGTACAAGGTGCTTCGACCTGGTTTCGCATTATGATGAAATTTTATTTCTTCCGTGCGGTGCCAGGTGTAAAAACCTGGTATTAAGGTAGGTACACCATTGGATTCTATTTTAATAACACATCTTAGATATATATTCATCTCTTTCCTACACCGAACCAAGTTAAAGTTAGGCCTTCCGCGCGACAAGGAAGTCTATACTTTTCTTAGCCGCACTGTAAGCGTAGACGTATACAAGGTGTTTAGACCTGGTTTCGCACTCAACGTGTTAAAGAGGTTTATTATACTTACCCACCATCAATAGTACATTACTGCAGCGGCCAGCAAAACAAGCATTGAAGGACGAAAGTACATCAATGCTTAGTTGTGGCCAAGGCTTGTATAGTACTTTTCTCAAATAATGCGCGGAAATTAAAACTTTCGGATAAGGATTTCGATTTTCTTTCATTATTCCATTGAACAAAATTTTCATAGGTTTTTAAATATTTTTCTTTCGATTTTGGCGGTAACAAGTTTTCTATTACGGCTCTTGCCGCCTCTTGAATTTCAGGTGGCATTAAAGTAAGTTTATCACACTCATTGTCTTCACTTGAACTCATTTTGTCAAATACATTTTCAAATCAATGACGAACAACGAACAACAATAATTTTTCCTCCGTTAAAGTGTTCATTTGTTTTTTTTTTCAATAAACAGCTTTCTATTTGCAAGCTAGTTCGAAATTTAAATGAAACCTTTGATAAGTTACCTCCTTGGTTGCCATGTTTCGTAGTAAAAGATCGTTCCATTTTTAAATTACACGACAGATATGAATTTACTATGTAATTTATTTGGCCGATAAACCACGACAGATATGGATTTTTATACAACTTTTGCCGGCCGCTGCTCGCATGTATTTGGCCAGTACAGCAATTTCGATTTATCTCGAAGAAGGTTGTCAAAATAATGCTCAAATTTCCAAGCATGTTTGAGAAATAAATATTTGATGAACTAATTTATACAACGTGATTAACAAGAGTCAGAACTTAACAACTTGAAAATTGTACTTACTAGAACATGTTTGTTCGACCTCTGGAATAACTTTTCAATTATTCATGAAGTTTGAAATTGTATTTGTTGTAGCAACTATTAACATTCCATATACATACGTAAACGGAGAAAACTTTTTGTTTAAGTAGTCTTAATGAAAACAGAATGTTAATAAATTCACCTAACAAAAAAAGCTTAGTTACTTTTATACTGTTAAAGAATAATATGTTATGTGATAAAAAAGTATGACTCGCTCCAGCAATATACTTAGGACTATGGTTACAAGTATCTAAACTTTAAGAATGATTGTAAATTATTTATTTTTTCAAAAGAGCAACCGTCGAGTTGCTGGCTCTACTCATTAGGAATGTCATTCCCATTCCGAACCAGTGGTAGATTTACTCGACGTTTATTTGAATAAAAATGGAGTGATTTGCATTCAATTGAATAACTGAGGGTTCATGTTAAGGTTAGCGTGTATGACACTAATGAGTCAACCCCTAATTGCACTCTGGCCCAGTGCTAAGTGCTGTGACCGCAATCTTATGAGCGCTCTCAGGTTCGATCCCCAGCAGCGGCAATCTCGAAAATAATTTCTGAATTATTTCCCGTCTGGTCTGGTGGGAGGGTTCGGCCGTGGCTAGTGACCACCCTAACGGCAAACACGTGCCGCCAAGCATTCCGGTACTATGCCGCTAAGATATGATGACAATTAGGGATATGGACACAGGATAGCCAATAGGCTATAAGTGGCTGATAAAAAATTGCTTATTTAGAGGTTAGCCCGATAGCATTACCACTGCAACATATTAATTAATAGCTGATGCCCGCGACTTCGTCCGTCTAGATTGTGCCAAATTTCATCCAGTTATGTTTAGCCATTCTGGCGTGATTGAGTAACAAACATCCATCTATCCATCCAAACTTACGCATTTATAATATAAGAAAGGTATAGAGTATAGACTTAACACATAATAATATCACATCACCGGAGAAGATCGCAGTCATGGGTAAATAAATATTACCTGCACGCAACGAGAGACTCACTAAAAAGCGACTAGGTACCACTTTATTAGTGAGGTAAAAAAAAGATAAAATTACTAGGCAAGAGGAATGAAAAGAATATAATAATGATGTAGATGTACCTAAACTAAATAATTACTAAATGTGTGTGAGTTGTTAGAGTAATGGCGATTAAAATTCATCAGGTAGGTCTACTAAATAGATGTTTTTAAAACAAAACCATTAAGTATTAAAATTATTAAAATGTTATTAAGGAATACCTTTCAAGAAACAAAAGTATCGCGCATAATAAATAATTTACGAGTTCCATTAAGGATAAAGATAGTATTAAATATATTGTCAAAATTATAAAATATATTGACTGGAAGAGCTGCTATTTAAATTTGAATTGAATGGTAGGTAATAAATATTAATATAATGAGTAAAGGTCAGCAGGCAGAAGATTCAAAGAAAAAATAATCTTGATTAAGTATATTAATTCATAGTATATTTTTGGGTTCAAATCTTAGATAAAGTACCACCTTTGTAAATAGATGTTATCAAATACAAAATCTAATAAGCCAAGCGTGAATGACTCTATTTCGATTAACATTATATTGTTAACAAATCTAATCTAATCTAATCTAATCTAGCCTGTACGACGACCCCACGACTGGGCAAAGGCCTCCCTCCGATTTTTCCACATCTCCCTATGTTGTGCTTCTATGGGCCACTCATCTAGGAATTTGTCTTATTCATCACGCCATCGTAGCCTCGGCCTAGCACGCTGGCGTTGATGATTTTGGGGGGTCCAGATATTTCAACAGATATTTAAGTAAAAAAAGTAGCCTTTGTAACTCTCCAGGTGGTCAACTATATTCATCCAAAAAACTCGTCGATCCATTGCTCTGTTTCGGCGTGATTGAAGGATAAATTTGATGACAGATGAGACAAAAGAAGTTACATTCAAAAGAAAATTAAAAGAGTGGCTCATACAAAAATGTTTTTACAGTGTAAAAGATTTTTTGAGTGAATAGACCTCAATAACTTGATCACCTATTGAAATTGAAATATTATAATTGAAATTTTGACATTATTATTGTAAGTATGTACGGACAGGACGCAATAATAATGATATATAAATATAAATATAATAAGTATAATTATGTTAGCAACGCCCTGACAGGGCCTCATGTCCATGTACTAGCAAATGTAATGTAATGATTAATTATGTATTAGCAAGTAAGGCATGTACATGAAAGCTATCTAAATAAATAAATGACTAAATGACTAAATAAACCAACAAAGTATAAACCAACAAACAAACACACTTTCGCATTTATAATATTAGTATGATTATGAAATTATGATACCCTTATATAAGGACTACAATTCTAAAACAAAAACGTCAACAATATTAAAATAATACGGCTTAAGCGATGGTAGTATGCCTCCAGGGCATGTAACTCGCTGTATCAATCAATTTGCGAATCACGTCTAGTTAATAGTGCTTGCAACAGCAGTGTCTATCACTTGCTCAATGAACCGGCCATTTTTGGACGTTGCTGTGTTATCATTGACGGGGCAAAGTGTGATATTGTCATTAAAGGTACTAACAGAACACCGTGGCTCCACTTGAGTTCGTTAAAAATATTTATGGACGTCAACGTATTTAAATCTGAAGTATTTAGATGCAGTGTTGGGCTATATTGGGTAAGTATGTTCATAAGTCATAAGTATAAATATTTATTCAATTTAGGTAGATACACTACACTTATTGACGTCCAGTTACATAAAAATATGATGGTGATAATCTGTTACGGTATCTTAAAACTAAAGCTACGAGGGTTCCAAACGCGCCCTGGTCTGAGAAGAGCTCACAACAAACTTAGCTGGGCTAGTAATATTTAAGTTAGGTATAGAAGAAATGATACATATTATATCATTATAATATATGATATAGTTATAACATTTTAAGACTCGAAAAAAGATAAGTTCTCGGTAACTACTACTTGGTACTACCTATAATATATTATGTACATACCACTGAATACTCTCTTGCTTATAAAAGTAAGCTCTATAAAAGTATTTGAATTTAGCAAAATATACCTTGGTATAGGTAAGTCATGGATGTTACCAATACATCTAAGATTATTTAATACATTTATTAAGGAGAAATCATACTAACTGAATTTTGTTCTAATTAATAACTCTTTTGCCTAGATACATTATAATAATTCTAAAGCCATGTAAACCGAGAAAAAAACCATTATAAAGAAAAATACCTACCAAATTGTTAAGTAAACGAAGGCGGTCAAAGGAGAATAAACTTATTTAATTTGGCTTGGAACAACGGTAACTTTCATTTGGGAATATTAAAAAATTTCACTGTTCATTATGTAGACTCCTTTTTTGAACGGCCTGGGTTTGGCCACGCTGATTAATTAACGTCTGATTGCTAAGAAAGATTTTTTGGGAATTTTAATAAAAGGAGCTAAAGAAATCAACTTATGAACTTCTTCTGAAATATTACATGCCACCACGACACGATATAACATTATACTCCTGCGTCAAAGGCAAATGCGGCAACGCGACTTGA
Source organism: Erebia ligea (assembly GCA_917051295.2). Taxonomy (NCBI): domain Eukaryota; kingdom Metazoa; phylum Arthropoda; class Insecta; order Lepidoptera; family Nymphalidae; genus Erebia; species Erebia ligea. Next base: position 8,655,587 of record OU785236.1, read on the forward strand.
TACGGTGCGCTGCAACAGTATCAATAGCACCTTTATTAAAGGTACTATATTAAAAGTAGAAGGGAAAACTGAAGGGCATTCTATAATATTATTATTTTTATTCTTTATTCAAACACCTCCGTTTTTGACGACCTCCGTGGCGCAGTGTGTAGCGCTGTTGTCTTAACGTGCGGAGGTCCCGGGTTCGATCCCCGGCAGGGTCAATTTGGGAATTTGTAATTTCTGAATTTTCCCTGGTCTGGCCTGTGGGAGGCTTCGGCCGTGGCTAGTTACCATCCCACCGGCAAAGACGTGTCGCCAAGCTATTTAGCGTTCCGGTACGATGCCAATGTAGAAACCGAATAGGGGTATGGGTTTAATATAACTGCCATGCCCCTAACAGGTTAGCCCGCTACCATCTTAGACTGCATCATCACTTACCATCAGGTGAGATCGCAGTCAAGGGCTTAAGTACTTGTAGTGGATAAAAAAAAACAAAAATAGGTTTTTACAAATGACATGTTCACGTCCTGAAACCCTCGTGACTTTATCTGGACTTTGGTGAGTTTATACTTACTTTTATTTTAATCGAATAGAAAGGAAGCGTGTCCCGCCTCTCGGGAGCCGGTTGCTAATTTATTTACGACCGGGAGCTGGCCCAGATATAATATTGGTGCCATTTTTTCACGTCAAGCGATTGATCTGAGTACTTCTTTATGAATGTAAAGGTATATATCATATTATATTTTTCTTTTTCCTATCAAAAACAGCAGGTCATACTACATACCTACTATCAATCATAGAATATCTCAGGGCCGGCTTTGTTTTCCTCAGTGTATCTAACTTTTCTTACTAAACTAGTCTTTGTACAGCGTTTGATGCAAGGTAATTAAAAGACCGAGTAAAGTAATTCGTGAAGAAGGTCAGCTCCACAAAACAGGGTCTTGTGCTGTTTGTGTCCATCGGCTCCCAGCGACTCACTAAGGGTGCGTACACATCTGGCCAATGAGCCGCGAATGCGCTTATTTGCGAAAGGCCGGCGAGCTGCACGCGTGTATTACATAGTGCGATATTATGTTCGCGCGCTGCTCCTGCGTTGCGCGTGAACAACGCGCGTTGCCTACGCGCAGTTAAAAAGCAACCTCACAACTGAGGGGTGCAATCTGAAATACATGCGCGCGATTTGTACGCGCGCATTTTGCGAGCCGTGCGTGAGGCGCACCAACCGTTTTATTAAAAGCGCGCGTGTGGCGCATATGCAGCGCATTCGCGGCGCGTTCGCCAGATGTGTACGCATCCTTAGAGAGTTTATCCACCTGGTGGGGTCTCCCAACGCTGCAAAATTTATTTTAGGTATATTGTACCTATAAACTCCAGTGACGATAAAGGTCCGTATATTTTTTAAATCGCCGAGGAAGGTACGCATCGTCCCCGGGGCATGGCGCTAATTTATTTATGACCGGGGCCTAACCCGGATGCCATATTGATGTCATTTGTACACGTCGACCGTTTGTTCCAGCTAGTGCTTTGATGTGTTATGTATGATATAATGAACATAATATTTTGTGGAATGTGACCGATTCCGACTTATTTATTAGCTGAATGCAAACCGTGGGTCTTATAACTTAAGGTTTTTGTTCTCAGTCTTTTTAAATGTGTCTCTATTTATTAAAGACATAGTGTGGGGTCATAGCGGTGGTAGCTTAGTGGTTTAAACCTCAGCCTACTATTCGGGTAGTCGGTGGTTCACTCTTCGGGTACGCACTTCTAATATTTCTTAATTTGATGCAATGAAATATCACTTAAAGGAAAACATCTTGAGGAATCCTGCATGCCGAGAGTTCTTAATCAGTTTCAAAGGTATGAGTGCACACCTGTGCATCATAGTGCAACATTGCGACATGCTATAAAATTGAACATTAATAATTTTCGACATGCAGTGTATTTTATGCTCAAAAAACATCGTGCTGTAGAATAATTGGAATAATAAAGGTCGGAAAGTCTGTCGATTCTAGGGACTTCAATTTATTTTAATTTTTTATATCTACCATACGGCCCTGTGGCATGCCGCAGTGTTGAGCTGGGTACCTATGTTGCTCTTATGTTGTTGAAAATTAAGCTAAAGGTATGATTTTTCTAAGCGCTCTTCCTTCATGCATCATCACTTGTTAGCAGGTCAAAGCGATAAATAGCGAAAGCCTATAAAAAAAACTATCATAACCAAATTGTAATAAATCTTATTTTTATTTTTTATTTTTAATTTAGATTTGAAATGCCTTTTCTTATACCGACAAAGCCAATAGAACAAATCCGTAGAGTCAACCAACCAGTACTATCACTAATGTGAAACCGATGCAGTTATTAGTACAGACGACACTATACCAAAAGCCTATGAATTTAAGGTTAAAAATAGGTTGATTTATAAAGAGAAAAGTAAGCAAATGATACCTAAGCTAAGCTATCTTCAAAGGCCGTCTATTACACAGTTTGTGATATTGCAAAATGTGCATAACATTTTTTACAAAGATTTTAGCCATCTTTTAACTTGGTGAGTATTTAGTCTGCCCTTGCCTGGTTTGTAGCATCGTACCGAAAAGCTATATCACATGAGGGCATGTCTTTGGCGGTAGAGTGATATAATGCCGAAGCCTCCCATCGACAATACCCAATAGTTTAATTTATACCCAGTTGTTGATAACAACGCGAGCATGTCGGCGACATGCTTGCGTTGTTTTTATTTTTTTCCTCGACTAGAACTTGAAATTAATATTTATGTAATAAGGAACTTCGTTCCTATCTGGTGTCTCACCTTATACATTTTTTTTTAAATGCCCCTGTCAGGCATCAATCAAGTACTAAAACATCACTTGGAGAAGTCACCGTCAAAAATGATTTAAAATTTTATTTTTTATTTTATTTTATTATCATAGGAAAATCAACAGCGATTAAATATAAACAATAACATAAACACTAAAAAACAGGATTAATATGGCCAATTACAGATTTTCTCAAAAAGACAAATTGCAATTAGTGAGAGTGAGTTTCCATAAAGTTACATAATACATAATTACATCGAAATATATTAGTCTAAGGCGACATACTTACAAAGCAAAAGTAAGTAAACCAACAATGAGTTTGTGAAAACTAAATGACTATTTGTATAAGTAAGTATATTATATTAAAGCAATGACGAAAGTATTCAAGAAATTTTAAGAAACAAAGTGTAACATATTTACGACATGATAAATGACTTAAGTGTAATACTTTAGTTAAGTATAATACTTTGCGCGTGTGTGTGTGTGTGTGTGTGTATGTGTTCGTGTAATGCGTCTGTATATTGGTGGAGTTGTGTAGTGTGTCGCTTAAAGGTAAATAAAATACGTGTCGGTGTAAGAGGCAGTCCGCCTTAATGGTTTGTAAAATTGTTGAGCACCTTAAATGCCTTTAGACTGGAGAAGTTCTAGCGAATTTATATGTCGGATAATTTTATTCCCATGCGTCAAAGTCGGATTTGTTTTCCATAAGACTTTCATCCGTATAAAGAGAATAAGATTAATTCCCAGAGGTATTCATCCAAAACCAAAACAAGTATGTAGAATTTCTTATAGAGGGTACCTACCAATCCAATTCTACCTCTTAGTAACTTAAAAAAAAGAATTTGAGCTAATTTCGAGAGTGTGATTCAGAACTGCGACATTTCACTTACATTAGGACACGGCACTTTTCCAACTGAGCCACGAAGACATATTATTGTAGGCTGTTCAAATTCAACGGTAACTTATTCAACTTAACATTAATTCATTACATAAAGCTAATCCATCTACGAGTATGAGCAAGAGCGCGAGAGACCAAGTTGTTTTTTGTCACGTACGATTTTTCGAGGACTCCCTCGAGTGTTTATTGTTCCAAAAAGAACTGTGTTCTAAAAATAGGCCCTAAACGTGTATTTCCACTCTGGTCTCCTATAGCTCAGCAGTCAAACTAAACACTGGTATCTCTACAGAAGTTTGACTAACATTCATTAGAATTAATTTCAGTTAAGGGTAAATAATGGGAGCAAAACACAACATACTCGTATCATCTGTATTGTCTATATTGTACCTACGTATGACCACAATATTTCGTCGGCGTGAGTCAAAATATGATTTTGAAGCATAAATTAATCAGAATCATAATCAAACTAGATTTGTAAAATAATACACATGAGCAATATTAGAGGCGAATTGTTAATAATTCCTAGCAGCCCATTAGGTATTAAAAGAAAAAATAAAATAGAATAAAATAGTAAATCTTAATTAAACTTCATAGAATCTTAAAAACGAGATCGCACTCCGTGACAGGACCCGCAAGCACTCCCAACGCATTTTTCAACACTGTAAAATATTTTTTTATCATCCTCATCATCTCAACCTATCGCCAGCTCAATACTTAGCATGAGTCTCCTCCCAGAATGAGAAGGGTAATGGCCATAGTCCACCACGCATCACGGTAGACAAGTTTGGATTAGCAGTTTTCAAACACTATTGAGTTAGCATTATGAAGAGCTCTCGGGCACGCATGTTACCTTACGATGTTTGCTTCACGTCCCATTTATTCGTCCAGAGGTTCGAGTTTACAACTATCCGAGCAACACCGAGCTCTAGAAACTTCAGAATTTGCTTGAAAGTTCTCTCTATGACGTAGATCTCTTTGAAAAGATTTTCAAAAATTTCCCATCAAAGCCGGGATAGGTCAGCTAGTCCCTGCAAACATATGAATACCTACAGAGTTTATATTTTGTTTGTAAGTCTGTCCTTCCAATAAGCAATGTAGCTACAAATGATTGCCGACGTTTTTGCATAGCTCTCATAAGCTACTTTTTTCTCAGGTAAAGAACTGCTAAAATTAACGTTGATGAAGTAGTGGGAGAAATTATGCGGAAGTTGATAGTTGAGTTGGAAGTTTTCGAAATTTATTACTATATTTAACCCTTCATAACGATTAATTGACCTTTACCGCGCCAATATCTGAATCAACTTCACGCTTGAAAGGTATTATCACAACGATTACGAACAACGTCAGTGAATCGAAGTTAGTAGTTTATTTAGGCATCACCACATCGTCCTAACAATACATTGTGGAATCTTTGTGGAAAACTTTTCAGTTCAACTTTCCAACTTTATCAACGTATTTTTCATCTATCTTTATCAATGTACTAGAAACCGCCTTAAGCTTGTAACAGCGTCATATCGTGTGCGCAAGGTGCAGAAATCCTTTGTTGGTTCGAGTGTACACTTTTATAACATGGTTTCTAAGAGTTTCTAGATTTGCCATTACATAAATTTAAAGACTGTGTTAAACAGCATTTGTTAAGTCGAGGTTATTACACTATCGATGATTTTCTGAATGACAAAGTTGCATGGAAGCAACCGGCCTCGCATCCAGTGATCCACAAGTCAGTTTAATACTTGTAACGTAATGTATGTGTTGTATTGTTTACTTATTGAAAGATATTTCTTTTTTAAGAAAAGAGCAACTACTGAGTTTCTTGCCGGCTCTTCTCAGTAGAATCAGTTTTCCGAACCGGTGTTAGAGTTTTAACGTATCATAAATAAATAAAGCATTTCATTTCAACCTTTAAAATATACTATTAATCGTATTTTATTGGGATTAGTGTCCCCATTTGCAAAGTGTGTATACCTTCTTTAATATTTACATTATTTTTTGTACTTCCTCTTATCTCGGGTTATATTATAATGTTGGGGCCAGTTCTCTTTATACTGATAATACCTACCTTTCCATTTATCGCGTTTGTCGCACCAGGCAGGCCTGGGTCTTGATATACGTCTTTCATAGTCCCAGCGAGTTACGGCATTTGCTTTTTATTACCTTGTAGTAACTCTCCCTCTTGCCGACTCACTACTGAGTACGAGTTTCCTCTCAGAATGAGATGGGTTTGGCCATAGTCCACCACGCTGGCCAAGTGCAGATTGGTAGACTTCGACCTTCGAGAACATTATGAAGAACTCTCGGGCATGCAGGTTTTGTCACGATAATTTCCTTGAAAGATATATTGTATTGTATTTACCGTTTGAATCAAGTGATATTTAATTTCTTAAAACGCACATAACGGAAAGTCGGAGATTCGTGCCCCATACAGGAGGTCGGTGTCTTAACCTCTAGGCTTGTAGTATATTAGTAACACATGAAAATAATATCTTCTTATTAGAAATATTAGTTCTAACTCTAAATACAATTAATCGCACCCGTACATATAACTAAAAGGGGTCGCTCTTTGAAACTTTAGGTTCATATTCGAATAAATCTAGTATAATATAAATAACTTATACGAGTAGTTATTAATGGAAATATAATAATTGAAAGGGACTGAAGACTCTTAGACCAAGCTTTGTTGAGTGCTAATTTAGTTACTAGACTTGACCGAACCCTTAATTATAATATTAAATTATGAGTTATGTTTGTAACTTTCTTGTAATATATCATATCAGGCTGAACCAAAGGGCGATAAAATCCAGTTGCTAGAGAATATTTTATTTCTTACCAAAATATCCATTATTGCGGTAAAATTACTTAAAACTTGTTACTATTTTTTTTGAGTGTGATTTTATTTCCTGAACTTTCTGTGTAGACACTTGATCTTAGCTTTGATTTTTGAGTTGCGCTTATGAGGTTACAATCTACTATTATATTAACCCTTTATATATGTAACATTATTATCACAGCTGACTTTCTAATTCTCTATATGTATTCCAAATAGATGAATAGTCAATAGAGCGTACTAAATAGTGTCTATAAATAACCGTTCCACACACCACTACCGTTGATCAACAAACGTTCATAGAGACGGGTCATTGAGCAAAATAATGGACTCTGCTTTGGGGAGTATTGATAAGTATATCAGGCATACATACAGGCATAGGCAGTAGTTACATATTGACTGATTTTGAAGTAGCTGTGTTATTTTGAGATTCAGTAGATAAATCGGATTTCAGTCATCCGATTTTAAACGATTGAAAAACTGCTAACATAATTATTTTCTTGAAAAATCAGCTCATAAGCTCAGCAAGCAAGCAAGCAAGCAAGCAGCTAAGCATAAGCTCAGGAATCAAACCCGTGATTTTTGTAAAAATATATCAGAATTAAATAGTAGGTATGATGTATTTATTAATTGGGTACAAAACACGATAAATATTATGATTTTTTAATTTGTTGTGCCGTTTTTATACTATAGTAATTATACTATAATATTAAACCACGAAATAAGTCTTAAATCATCAGAAGTAAGTAATATTTTATTAAAAGGTAAATAAGATCTACGTATTCGAGAAATCTGGAATCAAGTTTTATCTTTTATTTTCTTACAACATTATTTATTATGTGAGATATTTTAAAAACCTTAGACTGCAGGTTTTCTTTTCTACAATTAAAGGTCACGTGATGTTTATAACAAAGAAAAAATATACTCACTTAATCTGAACTAATACCACATAATACCTTTATGAAAATACGAGTAGAGAAAATTTTCTCTAATATTAGTTTTACTTACACGCTTATACGGTTTATAAATGAGGGCAAAAAGCGTTTGACCTCCATCAGTGACAAAGCGGTGTCTGGTAATGCCTCATTGAACACATAATCGAGATTGTCTGTGAACATTTTATGCACAGTAGGAGTACAGTTATGCAGAGATAAAATGTGTATTAAACTAATGTGTTTGAAGATCTTCCTGGTGTAGGTAAGTGCTGTGTTTTTGTAGGAGGTCTACGATCTCCGGCAAGGTGAATTTGTTAATTTATAATTTTTTGTATTAGCTCTACTAATTGCCGCAGAAAATCTTTCATGCCGCAGACTCTATTCACTGTATCGTAAAGTGTAAAAATCCTGTACTTTGCAATGAGCTCTACCGTTCTCTATACTTTGGTATGTCATTGATGGAGTACGCATGCGAGTACCTCATATATTCTCTATATATTGCACTCCATTTATAGTATTAATGTAGCTGTCTAAACAACGTGGATGGAAAGGAATGTGTATGATTTTTTTTGGTTTAGTTTTCAAAAAATCATCAACATAGATATCGTTGTCCTCTGTTCAGAGAGGTCTGATGAAATACCGTATTTAAGGGGATTCAGTCTCTTGCTAGTAAAAAATATTGTTTTTTAAACCTCACACAGCAGCGGAAAAATGCCTCATCGTTTGACGTTTATGAGCTTGATACAGTCAAATAAAAATTTAAAGGGTTCGAGTATTTTCTTTTTTGAAAATAATGCCTGGGGCTTTTGTTTAAAATTGATAACATGAAATAATTAACGTCACAGAGAGACTGGAAACTTCACATTTGTAACATTTTTATATCCCGCAAGCGTTTCGGGTTTCTAGGGTGTTTTTTTCATAATGACGGGGCTTACTTTCATTGCTTAAAACAGTATAATTTAAATCTTGTTGACGCTCTTGTTTCAGAACTATAATCCTTTAGGGACGTCAACGTACGTCAAATAAAACGTCAATTTTAAAATAATACTGCTTTTAAAACCCTGTCCGCTAAAACGGTTTATAGTGCTCATTGAAAAATCTTTTATGTGAATATTGCTATTGTGCATAAATGCGGTGCGTTCTTACCTAGTAAATTATTTAACACTCTCTTCATAATATCGTACAACAGTCTCCTAGGAAATCCAGTTTATTGCAAAGAGTAACGTAATTTAGAATGCGTAGTAGAATAGTACTCTCTGTGTACCGTGCTACTCTCTTAAGGACCTCAGTCTTAACTCGTCTGTGCTCACACAATGATTTGCAGCTACTCGTACGAGTTCTTATCAAAACGACAGTTTATCTAGGGCTTTTCAAGATATAAAGCCATAAAAACATTGATGTAGAATTTTAGTACCTATCATAAAAATGTTGAAATTCAAAATCACTGTGATGTTCACTCGGCATTCGACTCATATACGACACTAAAGTGGAATCGCAGTCAAGTTCTTAAAACAATAATAATAATTTGGCTGCTGGTATGGAATTATGCCTACTTATTGGTACATAGAAGTGGGTGTCACAAAACTTGATTTTTTTTGAAACAAAATTGCCGTTGCTGCGTCGTAGATGGTCGTACATGCTACGCCGTAGCTAAAATATATAATTAGGCCTCGGATACACGGGCAGTGACGACTGCATACACACATACATGGATCCGCTCGAGCAGTTGCGACTGCTTCGGGCAGTTGGCAGCAGTTATCAATGGTAGCTTCAAGCTGTTGACTATGACTGCAAGAGCGGTCTAACTGCCAGCTGCAGCAGCTAGCAGTCGGTGTATGGCCGGCCTTATAGTAAAAGTATCAAAATATCAGTCCTAAATCCTATCAATACTAATATTAAAAATGCGAATGTGAGTTATTTTTCTTTGTTTGTTTGTAACGCTTTCACGCTCCATCTTATCAACCGGTTATACTGAAATTTGGTACAGACATGGGTTGGAAGGACTGACATAGACCACTTATGGAAGGACTATAGCAAAATTAAGGAGTTCCCGCGGAAATCAAATATAATATTAATCCACGTGGAGGAGGTCGCTAGTACCATTATAAATATGAGAGTATGTCTGTCTGCCTGCTACGTTTTCACGACCCATCTGTTCAACTGATTTTGACAAAATTTAGCGCAGAGATAATTTGTTGCATCCCGGGGACGGACACTACTTCCTAGTTCCTACTCATTATTCAGGAAAATCGTAGCAGGCATTATCAAGTATTGAATAAATAGCGGATCCTGAAATTTCAGAAGACGAATGCATTGAATACAGTCTGTACCTTAGTCAATCAAAGTGCCTCCGTATCGTGCTCGTTCGACATTTTTTCATCATCCGAAACGCGAGTTTGTAATCTAAAAGCGAACTCGGATCGGGGCTTATTTGAATCTCGACCCATTTCGAATGCAATCTATCGAACAGACGTACATGCAATTCACGATCGGAGTATCTATTGTGTGTGAGCTTAGGTGTCGCTCGGAGCTCTTCTCAATCTGGAACGTCGATAAGACTCTGACCTGGTTCTACCTACTTTTCTTGAAATTAGTTTTCCTTGCGAAATGAAAATTGATGAAGAAAAAGGTTTTAAAAGGCTGAATGCGTAACGGCAATGTAGTCGGCTTGCATTTCATTGGCAGGATTTTTGTGATAAAGATGAATCCTTCTATCTGAATAATCTACCCTCAATTAGGATAAAGGTTACGCCGACAAAGACGTAGGCAGAAGCTATAGTATTTTTATGAACAAGGAAATATTTCATGTAAATGTAGGTACTGATAACAAAATCCATCCAAAGGCCGCAGGCTTTTCTGTATTTTACATAAAACAAACACGGCATCCAAGTTTGGATTAATTTAGGATAACGGTTGCAAATAATATCATTAATTAAACATTATATTTGATTATGTTATCAATTAAGCGAATTAAATTGGATTCTTGGTTTACGGGTTCCTAAAATTCCTTCAATAGCAACCTGGTTTCGCAAGGACAAACCTATAACTACCTGCCTAGTTTAATAAAAATCTGGAGTTGTCGAGTTCTTAGTGATCAGGTAACAGCAGAGTTCGGTGAATTTCCTAAATTTCTGCTTTAAACTCAAACTCATATTTTTTTATTCAAATAAACTTATTAAAAGTGCTTTCGAATCGTCGAGTGAATCTACCTTGCACATATTATTATTCTATGTTTGGATGGAGGTGTTGCATCAGGACGTGTTCCATACAAATGACAAGTTTATGACAACGTGCATGACAGTTTAATGTGAACGGAATTTTAGGGCTGTGATAGATTGTCATGAATTTGTTTCCTAAAATTTTCAGGGGCTTACTACAATAGCTTAATGTAGTATTATTTCAATATTGAATACGCTCTTAGAATAATGAATAATAATTTTCTCTTGAAATAATAATTTTGACGACCTTCGTGGCGCAGTGTTGAGCGTTGTTGTCTTAATGTCCCGGGTTCGATTTCCGGCAGGGTCAATTTAGGAATTTATAATCTCTGAATTTTCTTTGGTCTGGCCTGGTGGGAGGCTTCGGCCGAGACTAGTTACCACCCTACCGGCATAGACGTGCAGCCAAGCGATTTAGCGTTCCGGTACGATCCGTGTACAAACCGAATAAGAGATATGGGTTTAATATAACTACCATGCCCCTAACAGGTTAGCCCGCTACCATATTAGAATGCATCATCACTTACCATCAGGTGAGATCGCAGTCAAGGGCTAACTTGTAGTGGATAATAAAAATATATTTATAATCCTTATTTTTAGGACGTCAAGGTACGTCACATAAGACTGACAATTTAAAACAAAACTCCTTTAAGCGACAAAACTCCTTTAAGCGACGGTCCCGCTGTTGTTTGCAAATTAGGGCCGAAAACACGTATCGTCGTGTCGCGTAGACGTGCATCTCCATGTAAAACTCTATAATGTGTTTTCGCCATAAATATTATATGCGTAGCCCCATGCACTAGAGAAGTGGCTAAATATTTAATGCTGTAAATACACTGACGACTAAAATCCATCAACCGCGATGTAAAGCCGCGGCTCCCTGTCAAATAGATAAAATTCCTAATACAATAGATTCTTATTGTCCCGACGTCATATAGCGTATTTGGAGTGAAAATGAACAACCTATACATGCGTGAAAAATTGTCCCCCGCAGCCATTGTCCCACCACTCTATTGGGATTTTATTTTTCTTTTTACGGCACCGCTTTTAGAGGCTTTCGGATGAAAAAACAAGTTCCAGAGTATACTTGCCGCGGGCTTTCCAGTATCAGTTTAGGTAAAGCAAACACGCTGAGATTGGATTATTTTAGGTTTGAAAATTTTATTTTTCTTTTATAAGACAGAAATCTAAAATTGCGGGCATGGTACTATTTACGAATCTTTGGCTATCGTAATTATTATATTTTTTAACTATCGAAAAAGGTTAAATAAATTTATCCCACGTTACGGCAACTTACGGCGTTAGGGAACTTTGTTCTAAAAAGCTACACCTAGCACGAAAGCATTAAGCTATATATAGCATACAAGCGTATATGTAAAATGGCAACACAGGTATACGCTGACTACGATGTTAAGTTTATAATTGTAACGGGTTTTCAGTGAGCTTCAGCTGTTGGGTTCTCTTGCACCATCTCTATAGTTAATGCTAACGGTCCGCCCCAGCTTCACACGGGTAGCACTAATCATCATAATAGTCCATACTAGCCTATTCCTATTGTATCTTAGAAGATATTATCATAGAAATACAGGAACGCCTATTTTATTTCTATGATATCTTCTAAGATAATCATCTAAATTAAATGATGTATAGGGCGAATTTGGTCTATACTTGAGATGACCAACAATTTCATTTTGGGATTAATACTATGTCAGGAAAAACACCTTCGTAAGTAAAGCTTTGCTTTAGACCAAATTTTAAAATTATAAAAATGGTTATTGTGAGACAGCCTTAAAAGATAAATATACGAGTATGATAGGGCGGACTTTTTAGAGCTTTTTGAGAGGAACAATTTCACCATTGTTTCCGTGTAACTTTTACTATTTACGCAGCGAACGGCACGGAAGCTCTCATACGAGACGATTTTTTCCGACTTAATTCAGATTATTGCAATTTTCGTAAGCATCTCTATTTTTTTTGCAAATAATATACGCCTATGTTACTAGCTGTTAAAGAGCTTTGTAGTGAAGGAATTATAAAAGTCGGTTGAGTAATTTTTGAGTTTATCCATTGCAAACAAATAATCAAACAAATCTTTCCTGTTTTTATAATATTAGTTAAGATAAGTCGAATAGTAAAAGTATATTTTTAGTTTTGTTCTTACCGAAATCCGACACCATGCGGTTCATTTAATAAAATCAACTTTATAATCTCTATATTATACTTACTTTTATTATCCTCTAGATCTGTTTATAAAAATGTAACAATTTATTCTTATTAGATAAGTAGTAAGTACAAAATAACAACAACAACAAGTTTAATAATAGAGCTAAGCTGACCTATACGTTTATTATTGACCGAGCGAAGCGAAGGTCTCTGAGTCTACTTGGGTGAATTGGCACTTGTCCGTCCGTCCGTCCGTCCGTCTGTCCGTCTGTCAGAGCCTTATAACTTCTGAATTGCTGAACGTAATAACTTCAAATTTAAATATAATATGTAAATCGATGGCCTCCCGCCGAATATAGCTTAAAAAGTTTTAAAATTCTTTATTTCAGGGGGGCTCTCATAGAAGCGAATGCGAAGTAAAATATTTTTTATAGCGTTACATAGGGTTGCAGGTATACTGCATTTTAAAGATAATTAAGAATAGAGTCCAAAAATATTTTTTTTTGAATTTTTCCCCTAAAATTGACGAAATGGGAGGCTTTCAAAGTAGCGATTTTCTAACGTCCAAAGTTGACCTCAGAACTCTCAATTTTCTGAACTCTCAAGCCTGAAACTTGATCAATTATTTGAATTATATCCTGTACTTGAACAACAAATACTAAAATTAGATAAATATTATAAGGAAACGAAATTATTTAATTTTTAATGATGATGATATTTTTAACAGAACTTCACACTGATGTCAACAGATGGCGCTCTGTGAAACCGCGAGGTCTCAGTTCGGGGCGAACCACTAGTTTTAATACATTTACCGTGCAGCACAATTATATTTTCTGTTGAATGCAACTTACTTAATAACAATTTAGAATGATCCGTCGAGACGTCGAGTTATTTTTGAATACTGGCAAAAATGTTGACACATAGAATGAAATTCAGAGAATATTTCTCAAAAGTTCCTTTCAAAACGCACGTCATCATTATCATGGATTGGATGCTATAATGTAAAATGCACCCTAAATGTAGGCTGTTAAGGATGCAGTTTTAAATGGCATAAGATATTCCTTTAAGGCTGAAGATGTCATAGGCAGAGTCCAAGCTCTGGTAACAAGGCAGTATTGGATGTTTTCAGTGGTTCGGGAGATAGTGTCATTTTTATAGGATTTACTTATGTACTTTTTTACTATTTATAACTAGATGATTCCCGCGACTTCGTCTGCGTGGATTGAGATTTTTTGAATCCCGCGGAAACTCTGTAATTTTCCGGGATAAATATAGTAGCCTATGTACTTTTCCGGGATACAATCTAGCCCTGTACCGATTGTAGATTCATAATTTCTTTGATAATAATAAATAAATTGGAAAATTGGTTGAGCGGATGGGCCGTGAAAGCGTAGCAGACAGATAGACACACCTTCGCATTTATAATATTGGTATGGATTTAGTTTAATTGGTAAGGTGTGGGAGTCGAAATTAATTATATAAATTGTAAGTTTTCAATGAGTTTAGATAATTTGTCATGAAAATTCACGGAAACTATGTACATAATTCAAAAACATTATTTTTGACTGAAATGAAACTCACTACACATTAGATAATTAAAAATCTTTTTTATATTGTTGAGCTTGAGTCACAATGTTATTATCACTTTATGTTACATATAATCTTGATCATAATTGTATAATAATTGATTGCGAATTAGTTAATGGCCAATCTGAATAATATTGATAGATATATCAGCAATATCATGCTAATGCGGCATGTATTATGCAATGGATACAATAATAATTCGTGAATGAATTAAAGTCATAACAACATGTCATATAACATCATATTAATAAGTACAAAATATTATGAACATTTAAAATCCAAATATTAATTAATTATCGATTCGATATGAATAAAACTATTATTCATATTAATTTCATAAAACTGACTTAATTTAATCCTTCATTTTATTGATCACGGTTATTTTGCTTAATAATGCTAGTTTTATTGTTATTTGTTAGTAAAATATCTTTCTGCAATTGGGTATTTCACAACTATTCAAATAAATTATTTTTAGTGATTATTAAATAGAGGATCTCCCAAAAGTCGTAACATCCAGTCGTGTTGTCTGGAGGAGATCACTTTTAGTGATAGGTCCGCCCTTGCGCACGCGTAGTTTTCCGTTTTTTTTGTTTATAGTTAAGTTATATTTTCTAAGATAAGTGTGGCAATAAATAATTTATCTATCTATCTATCTATCCACGTCCCCTGTTAGTTTTATGTTCGAAAACCATTTTAAAGTATCGATTGAAGTAAAAAAGTGCGTCTGCTGTTCAGTATTTCATACAACGCGCGCGTTTTGACGTTTGAAAAAAGTTTGCTGGTTTGACTTGTGGTCAAGTACCCAATTATATATTACAACAGGGCTCAATATTGCCACCTTTGCGGTATACATGGGGATTTGGCCCATTTGACTAGATTTTGTTTTTTATGATGCATCAATTTAAAAAGTACACCAGGTAAAACATTTAACGCGATAGGTCCGCGTTTTAGAGGTCGATTTTTGTCCTGTCGTGTTAGTTTGTGCGGCTCCATATTAACATGATTTACGCCGAATTATTTTCCTGCGTGTGTTTGGTGTCATAAAATACGTCATAAAAGGTTAAATTGTATTAATATTTTGTATAATAATTTTGTTAAAAGTAAATAAATTAACAAGCCCATTGTGATAACCACTTCTGAGAGCCTCCACTCTGCTCCGGACGTCCGGTCGGCCATCTTTGAGCCGGATGTTATCAGATACCGATTAGATATTACAACAAAGGCTAATTGTCCATAACAACTTGAATATTACATGATTAGGTATTATTATAATATTGTTCTTAGAGGTTTTCATAATATTTTTAACTGATCTTTGAAAGCTGTTTTAACTTTTAATAGGTAAGTTTAAAAAGGGACATGAATGCATTGGCACAAAAAAAAGGTATTTCTCAGTAAGTTCTGTAGCCCTCTCACAGTAATCTATTTTTTCAACAGATTTTTTCAACATAATGGACTCCCGTCGGGATGTTATGGAGGACGCTTCTGCTTAGAGAATTTTATATACAAGTATCTTGTTAGATGCTTATGCGATTGTGGGTTACCCAGTCTTAATAATTTACTAGTTGGAATTTAAAACTGATTAACTTTACTTACTGAACCAGTGGTTCTATATTTAAGATTAACATAATAATTCCATTTCTAGTTAAAACTAAAATACAAAAACTTTGAAGTCTTTAGAAAAATGTTGTAATGTGAAAATAGTCTCCAATCATAATATGTCATAGATAGATTTCAAATTTATATCCGTAAAGTAGAGTAAAGTATGTAAGTAGAGTAAGTAGAATACTTGAAGTTTTATAACTTAAAAAAACATGGCAATGTTGTGATTGTCGTCAAGCGCAAGCCTATCACCAATAAAAAAAAAAAAAAATCCAATATTAATATTAGCATTGCCATAGCCTCTAGGAGGAAGTTAGAAATAAACCAAAATATAAATAATAATAAAAAAATTTGAATACCTACCATTCTGTTTTGATTTCAGTTTTCTATTAAGGATTCTCTGTGACAAGCAAACGACACGTTTTGTCACAAAGCAATACGTAAAAAGGAAACATTCCGTATAGGTAAGTATTTCGTATAAATTTTGCAAAAGCATATTCATAGAATGAAATTCAAGGAATATTTTCTTGAATTTATTTTCAACCTTTTACAAACGCAGGCCATCGTTATCGCAATTTTGAGCGAATTCTATAGAATCTACCTTAAAACTGTGAGTTTAAGGTTGTAAACTCAAGAGACGATGATTTATAGCAAATTAAGGAAGTCTCAGAATAGGTCCACGTGTACCTATTGGACGATTGTTTTTCGAAGCGCTATTGGTGATGTATGAGGTCCTGAGTCCTAAGCTTTGAAAAACGTTGACATTTTAAATTGCATACTAAAACCATAAATGGCGGCTGAGAATTGCTTTGCAAGAATATTTTTGCGACAACATTATATAATTTTGTTCACTGCTGTATATTTTCTCTCACTGTCTTTCTATACTGTATCTACCCGCTCACACAGATCACTTTAAAAATCACTCACTTATTAGATCACTTTAAAGCCGCCAAATGATTGAATCCAATTATATCGAAGAACCATTAAAATAGGATAAAGGACAATGCTTGCAGGGCCTAGGCAAAGTATAGTTAGTATTCCGTGACCTTGGGTAGCAAACCTGTATGTTATTTCGTTTTCCATCGCAACGAAAATATTGTGAAGAACAGCAGCTAAGTAGGTATTTTATACTGAATCAAACTGCCGCACTCTGATAGGTTTTTTATTGAAAACTAGAGTCTCTTAAAGTAATGATTGAGCGACTCTGACTCTGCGGCAGTTAAAGTTAGATAGCTTTGACAACTGACAACAATTTTGCTTTCAGTTGCCGAGCTAAAATATTCATACAGAGAACAGACAAATTGTGTGTATCCATCAGCCCCCACATCGCATCCCGTACAATAAACTAGTTTGAACACCACACCCAAAGATTGTCTAAACAATCGATAGATATGAAGCAGCTGAGAAGCTATTGTGTCCGCTCACATTTGCTCATGAATACTATCTACATCCAGCGACAATCGACTGCGATAACCTTAATTCAATCACGCGGAATTATTCCCTATACGCTCGATTAGAAGAGTCTAAATTCTATGAACGAATATTTTCATCGGTGTCGGATATATTGCAGAATGTGCACAGGATTGTATACAAATCTCACATTGGAATCAACTGTAGAATATCTGTACGTTATGTCGGAAGTAGCTCCGGAAAAATATAATCTTTGGTATACCTACAATAGTTTCCCCATCCTAAATATTGTTGCGACTGTCTAACCAGATAAAAAAACGATTCAATTAAAAAAAAGTGTGGTGTCGTGGGACACCAGATAGGAACGAAGTTCTTTATTACATTAATATTAATTTCAAGTTCTAGTCGAGGTAAAAAGAAAATAATTTTTCAGGTATAAATTTTTTATTATGATTTTTTTATCGATAAAAATCAAAAACTACTTTACAAAATTATCTTAACACTTTTATTTATTCACAATGATTCATAAAAATATATACTTAATAATAATTAGACACTGTATAGCGAACATACATAAAACTATACATAAAAAAATTGGCAGTCATAGAGACTGCCGATAGAAGTGAAAACGAATATTTTTTTAAATTATATATATATTTTTTTAAAATTAAAATATAACCTTAACATAGTTTGAACGGCATAAGGCATTAAAGTTTAATTTCGAATGTGGTATATTTATATTTAAGACCTTTTGTCTTCGTAACAACGCGAGCATGTTTTCGCTTCAAAATCTTACGCATTTTCGTTACGGACGTTTTTTGACGGCTAGGGTACCCCTTTGCATCGTCCCATAAGGAACTTCGTTTCAAAAACTAATGTTTTAAATCATCGTGTGATGTCGCAATCCAATTTGAGTAGCCAACAAATTGGGGCACATCTCGAGCGTTAAGACAAATATAGGCACACTACGTAGAATTCATTATTGTCAAAAATTCCGCGCGCGAATTTTTATGTGGAGCTGCATGGGCTAGCACGATGGAACGAAACGTGTTTCTCATACTCTACCGACATTTCGCGCGGACAATTTCTCCGGTCCTGTCCGTATACAAGTTTCGCCCGTAGGGCTGGAGCGCCACCACAGACTACTGAATACAGTAAGTAATCGTTAGTATTCTTTGACTAGAGTGTGGTATGTTGTGTCCGATACTGGTCCGATCGCCATCTAATATGTTACACATACCACACGGTAATGACGTGTGTGTGCCTTTATACTTAACCGTAACAATATCGTACTTACCATAATATTATATATCTATCTATGATCTACCCAAAAAAGTAGAAAGACCTTTGTGAGTGTTTCTATGTACGTATTATTTTAATATTGTTGACACTCTTGTTTCAGAATTATAATCCTTATTCTAGGGATATCAAGGTACGTAATATAAAACTGCAATTTTTCAATAATACTGCTTTAAGTGATGGCAGTAAGCCCATAGGTAGATAAAACAAAATAATATAAATGAAATACTCGATTATCATAATACTTCGAACATTCAACTTATGATTGAAGCCGTGTGAAATTGACTACTCATGAAAACCGATAGAAGGGTTACGTGTCAAGTCATATGCAAATTTGGTTTGGCTGTGGGTAGCTTTCAAAGGGTAGATTTTGTTGTACAATATCCCCAGTAGACCGATTGGCCGCTTTGCGGTGAAATGATACATTGGAATGGTTGAATTTTGTAGTGATTTAGTGAGATAAATGATTTCAGGAGATCGCACATGGCCACAAGTTGCAAGAGCTGAATATTGGTGTATTTGACAAATAGTCAAATCAACAACTATCATTAACGTTGAATAATTATTAAAATTATTAAACGTCAAAAATGCGAGCTTAGTCTGAGATGTTGTATGAATATTTACTGACTTGTACTCTGTCGTTAGACGTTTGAATAACGTCAAAACGCACTTGTTTACTATAATCGATAGTACTTATCGATCGATTAAAAATAATCTGTTCTAAAAAGAACATAGTTTTGAAAACGTCCCAAATCGGACTGGAAGGCATTCAGCGTAAGCTGAGAGTGTTAGAATTTTACTCGACCGGACGATCGCTTCAGATTTTTGCAGTGTGACTATGTCAGAGAGATTTTTGACAGACAATTTCTGTTATGCGGTCGGCCTAAATATTGTAGAACCGCCAAGAGCTGTAAAAAGTGTGACATTATTTTAGTCCTGAGTCTATGCGAGTTATGTAAGCAGCGGTGAGTTCCATGTTTAAACGACTTTGCCCTAGCAGAGGTAACGTCAACGATGACCTTTGCTGAAGTCACCAGCATTTATTAGTTGCGCCGACGCTCCCAAATTAATATATTGTACATTGTTAAAAAAGCGCCTCGCTCAATACTTTAAAAGGATTTTTGGTTTCCCGCCTTTTTATCAAAATACAAAAATAATAAAATGACCTTTCAATTTTTTCTTCAAACTCTATGTGCACTAAAAATAACGGCAACCCTATTTTAATGGTAGATATAGAATATAATACAAAAGCCACTGCGGTTTCAATAAAACCTTTTCATTTAGGAAATCCATACAATTTTTTATGATAAACATAATTATGGTAATAAAATTTTATTAAACCTATACATAATACGTAATGCAGTGCCCGGTTGTTTGTGCAGCCACGATATTGGTGTAATAAACTTGAGATACGGGCAAATATTATTGATCTTCCCTATACACCAAACCACCACTACTATGGTTTAAACTGTGCAACCAACTATAGCATTTATACGTTTGAAATAGCTTTCACTATTGCTTGATGGTAAAATTGCTGTCCTTTATATGTATGTCCTTTGTATTTTGCTTTAGTGGGAGTCCTTTGATTTGTATTTGGTTAAATTAAAATTGCTATTCAGCTTCAGAGCTTCAGATTTTTTTTAACCACTACAAGTTAGCCCTTGACTGCGATCTCACCTGACGGTAAGTGATGATGCAGTCTAAGATGGTAGCGGGCTAACCTGTTAGGGGCATGGCAGTTATATTATACCCCTATTCGGTTTCTACACGGCGTCGTACCGGAACGCTAAATCGCTTGGCGGCATGTCTTTGCCGGTAGGGCGGTAACTAGCCACGGCCGAAGCCTCCCACCAGGCCAGACCAGGGAAAATTCAGAAATTATAAATTCCCAAATTGACCCTGCCAGGGATCGAGCCCGGGACCTCCGCACGTAAAGACAACAAACAGCGCTACACATTGCGCCTGCACGGAGGTCGTCAAATGAATGAGGAGAATGGAATGTCTCGAAATCCTAATACATTACGATTATTATATTTTGACTTTTAATACATATTTTGTATGACTATTTTCAATCTTTATAAAACCAGATGATGCCCGAATCATGATAATAGTAGATTATTAACCAAGGGGATAAAGCAGTGTCTTCTGTCGCGGGTGACGATTTAAATCGCGAGCGTAACGAAGGACTCGAGGCTTACTCCCGAGCGTAGCGAGGGATTTAAGTTCACCCAAGACTAAGACAGCTTTATCACCGAGGAAAATACTCTACTTTTCGTACCATTTGCGAAAAAATTAACACAATAATATTATGAGATAAGCATTTATTAGAAATGATGACGATTATAAGTAAAAGTTAATATTCGAAACATTGGTCCAATTATTTATAATTGCGGCAGCATTTGCACTGATGGAATCCGACAATTCACTGTCACTGTCGCTTTGATTTAACATCGTAACGTATTTTTAGAACATTAACTTATTTATAAAAATAAATTAATATAAACTTAACGTTTATGTATTTGAAGAAAACAAAAACGCGGCAAATTCCTAGACTAATATTTTTTTGTCGGAAAAGCAAAGGCATCAAGCTCATACGGCCTCGTCGGTTTTCGTCATTTTATTTAATAATCATAACTGCATAATAAATGCGTATTCCTTTTTCAAAAAGATGTATAATGCTTTATATACAAACTCAATGGTGTAAACACAGATGTAGTTCAGTATAAATTTCGGTAAGTATTCCAAATTTAAATCACATTCTCCCCCTAGAGGATGAATGAAATTCAGTACAATTTTCTTTCCCTGTTTTTAACAGATTAAAAATGACTATTGTTATGTTCGCTTTTTGTGGCCTAGAATGTCACTTTTTTGAGCAAGTGGTACGAAAAACTCTTTTTCTCACCTCCGGGCGGAAAGCGTCAATTTTCCTCCCGCTGCGCTAAACGAAAATGCCGCTTTCCGCCTCCGTCGAGGAGAAAAATAGTATACACACCACGGGCAGTAAATAAGAAAGCCTCAGATCACATGTTTATTGACCTCGGCTTCGCCTCGGACAACAATGACATGTGATCTGAGACATTTCTTATTTTACTGCCCTAGATGTGTAATGTACTATTTTGATTTTCCGGGATAAAATGTCGCCTGTGTTTTTTCCCGGGATGCAACGTATCTCTATTCCGAATTATGTCCAAACGAGTTGAACAGGTGGACCATGAAAACGTGACAGACAAACTGACTGATAGACAGACAGACAAAAACATTTTTGCATTCGTAAATTTAAATTCCAAATTATGGAACTGATGGAAATATGGAAGAATGGATTTATATTATTCATATTGACAACAACTGAATCGACCTAAATAAGTTTAATAAGTCCCTTATGCTCTTTATGAGATTTAATATAAATTTGAAGAAGAAAAAGACTGACAACAAAATATTATTAAAATGCTAAACTTATAACCAGCAGGTAATCAGGTAATAGTAGATTATTAACCAAGGGGATAAAGCAGTGTCTTCTGTCGCGGGTGACGATTTAAATCGCGAGCGTACGAAGGACTCGAGGTTTACTCCCGAGCGTAGCGAGGGTGTTAAAAACTTAAATCACGAGCGAAGCGAGGGATTTAAGACGAGTCCTGAGTGTAGCGAGGGATTTAAGTTCACCCAAGACTAAGACAGCTTTATCACCGAGGAAAATACTCTACTTTTCGTACCATTTGCGAAAAAATTAACACAATAATAATATGAGATAAGCATTTATTAAAAATAATGACAATTTTTTTTTTATCCACTACAAGTAAGTCCTTGACTGCGATCTCACCTGATGGTAAGTGATGATGCAGTCTAAGATGGTAGCGGGCTAACCTGTTAGGGGCATGGCAGTTATATTAAACCCATCCCCCTATTCGGTTTCTACACGGCATCGTACCGGAACGCTAAATCGCTTGGCGGCACGTTTTTGCCGGTAGGGTGGTAACTAGCCACGGCCGAAGCCTCCCACCAGGCCAGACCAGGGAAAATTCAGAAATTATAAATTCCCAAATTGACCCTGCCGGGGATCGAACCCGGGACCTCCGCACGTTAAGACAACAGCGCTACACACTGCGCCACGGAGGTCGTCAAAAAGTAAAAAGTCAAAAGCAAATTAAAAGTAAAAGTTAACATTCGAAACATTGGTCCAATTATTGATAGAGAGAGTTACAAAATATAACGTTTATGTATTTGAAGAAAACAAAAACGCGGCAAATTCCTAGACTAATATTTTTTTGTCGGAAAAGCAATTAAGGCATCAAGCTCATACGGCCTCGTCGGTTTTCGTCATTTTATTTAATAATCATAACTGCATAATAAATGCGTATTCCTTTTTCAAAAAGATGTATAATGCTTTATATAGTGTGTGTTCCGTTATAAGCACTGCGAGCACTGGCAGTGCTCTTTACTGGGGACTTTCAGTGCTCTCAGTGTATTTCGGAACGCACCCATAGAAACTCAATGGTGTAAACACAGATGTAGTTCAGTATCACAGATCTATTTTAGGAATACTTAATTCCAAATTTAAATCACATTCTGCCCCTAGAGGATGAATGAAATTCAGTACAATTTTCTTTCCCTGTTTTTAACAGATTAAAAATGACTATTGTTATGTTCGCTTTTTGTGGCATAGAATGTCACTTTTTTGAGCTAGTGGTACGAAAAAATACATAAAACACTGGAGAGATGAATCTCTCAACAATACAAATGAAACAGTGGCGTATTTCAATTAGCAATATTTGCCCATCTCATTACAGTTAAGAGCCATCGAGATAATGTATCATTCATTAAAAGTTTAAACATTTATGGACATTATAGCAAGAGATCGAATATCAGATTTATGAAACTTTTGTTCCGACTGCGGCGGTAATTTCTGATTTCAATTAAGTTTTTAATGTATGGAAATTAATCGTCGGACATTTTTTATAATATCGCCATGATTTATTCTTCAACTATTTAAAGTAGGTGGCACGAGTTCAAGCTATTCGCACAGTTAAGTACGTGTCCATAGTTTGATGTTATCCTTTTAAAATGGCTCTAATAGCTAAAAGTGGATCCCAGAACTGCTTAATCTTCAGATGCCAGTTTTACCATAGGTAACCTGTAAGGTAACAATACAATATCCGGAAAGACCTGGAGACCCACCGCATTATTGTCCCAGGAAAACCCTCGCCATTATGTGATTTGTGAATTGGGGTCACGACCCTCATCAATGAGGAATACAACGCAGAGAGAGAGAAATACTGCAGTACTGCGTTCTGCTGCCCGAACAGTAGACATAACCGATATTTATGCAAGCAGACCATTTGAAAAGCCAAATCAAAGTGATGTTACTCAAACGGATACTCTAACTTTACCAAGCTTTTCAGTTGAATTTCCTTCTAAACGTTAAATTCACTAAAGACTTCATTCTTTTAACCCCATTTCCTCTAACAAGCCAAGTTCACGCTAAAGCAATCTACAAAACACGTGGAATGGCAAATTGGCACCAGTTAGATCTCAGGAAATTTCTCTTATATACGCCGTAAGAAAAATTTCCGACTTTTAATTTTCCCATTTACAACCAGGATAAAATTTTATTCCCAAACTTTTGACTAGAAGTTTCCGTTTGTGGTCATTTAATTCCTGTTTGGTTTGTGCAAATATTATGATTATGATCATTTGAGCTTTATAAATTCCATTTATTTATTTGTTTAGAAAAATTTAAGTAAATGTTAGGGGATTTCCACCATTTTCTTTTAATTGAAAACAAACTTTAGGCAGTTTAAAAGTGTTTTAATAACACCAATAGTTTTTTTTGTACTATTCTGAGATAATTTAAAACATCTTCATTTTACATACCTACCCAAAATATTTTCACATAGGTGATTTCAAGATCGATTAAAATTGAGATTTAATTTAATTAAGATAAAATTAAGACATTACTAATAGTAGTATTTCCACTGTTTTATTGAGCTAAAAAATGGCATGTGACTCCAATTTTAGCAGCAAATAAACCTTAAAATTGCTATTCAAATTTTAGTAACCTAAGACCGCAAATTGTTCAAGCACGTTGAAAACTTTTCTCTTTAAAAAGCTGCACACTAAAGTAACAGACGTAGCACGTGGAATTGCAAATTGGCAGTCATTAGCTCCCTAGAGATTTCTCTCACACAGCCACCATTTATCAACGTAAAAGTAATTTTGTATTTCAAAGTTTTATTAAAACACATTTATTTACTGAGTGGGAGAAAATTGTAAGTAACCTTTTTAAGACCCACAACAGAGTAAAGTTCGCTCTCATTGGGAAGAGGAATCAAGAGCTTAACTGAGCTCCGCTTCTCTAGATTAGCGGGATTGTGAAAGACAGGCACATAATACCAAATATACTCGGATTTGAACTTAAAGTATAACTTGAGGGGTAGATCATGCGGCCAGACGTCTAGGGTCAGAGATTTGTTTTTACTGAAGTAATAAATTATATGCCATGATTTTAAACTCTTTAAACAAATAAAAGTATTTGACTGACTGAGTAAAACTGAAAAAGTGATAAAAATAACCTAAATCAATTACAAAATCAATCAAATCAAATTACGAAGAGCTGCATCATGTGCATAACTCACAAAAAGATATGTTGTAAGTCCTGTTTTGCCTACACAAAGGTCCAATTTTCAGGTTTTGTAATTCAACTACACTAGGTTATTCTCAAAGTTTTTTATTAGTGAAAGAATGTTGTTAACTGAATATCTAAAATGTCTACTCTCGTGACATATAAACCATCATACAATTGTCGCAATTAAAAATAATAACCCCGCATAACGAACAAAGCCTCCCAAAATTTGGGACAAAAGTCAGCTCATTAAAATAATTTTCCATTTGGCAGTTCCATCATACTTTATATGATAAAACTCCATAATATTATAAAAAAATATATATTATTCATAATAATACAAATATAATGTACAATATTATAAATATTATTGAAAAATCATCAAGTTATAAATTTTCAATATAGGTACCTTAGCTAGGTAAGGGCCAAGTGATTATTGCAATCAGTTATAAACCTTTCATCCGACATACTTCTTCTTAATAGAAGTGCAGGTCCCATCGGCCAAGAAAAATATAATGGACTAAAAGGCTTAAGAGTTGCGTTCGCGAATTGGCTATAAATAAACAAGCCGATAAATCGGCTAGGCTAGGTTATACGCCAGTTTAAATTAGGTTAATGTTAGTTACCCATTAATTCTGCAGTGCACCATAGTAAAGTTATGGGCAACGGAGGTCGGCGACTACTTTATGCTACTTGATTTTGATCTAGCGGTACTTTTGTTGCGGATAAACATTACCTAGTTTCTCGAAATGAAGTTAATTTTAGAAAAATTACCATTTGAGAAATAAATAGTTTTATTTTATTTTGGGAAACAAAAATATAAAACTGTCAGAAAAGTTTAGGCGATTTTAATAATATTATGGAAGCGTAAAATAGGAAACATTAAAACTAAAAAGAGTGACGAGAATGAAGACATGGGCAGGGGTATCAATGTGCTGAATTAGTCAACCCAACTAGCAAGCACAGTATCGGTATAGATCCAAGGATTTTGAACCAACCAATATATCAACCTTTTTTGTACAAAAATAATAAAAACATAAAAATATTGACAAGAAACCGCAATAAAATATATACTTAAAAACAAATGCTTATCAGTGATTTTATTAATTTAAAGTCGTTAAATTTACTTGCCCACCTTGGTATACAGCGGAATAATACGTATAAATTTCTACAGCACCTACGTATGAACATACATCGGATGAAACGACGAGCATTGTTAATTCGACTTCCAAAATAATCCAGACGGAAGAGAAAATCTGAAAGGACTCCTTTTAACGAGATGAATGCACTCGAAAGTAATCTCAAGCTGCGAAAGGAACTAAAGTAGTTCTTAGCAATTAGTATAACGCTCTAACCTCAGTTCATCGGGTTTATTGTGAACGCGATAGCTTCGAAAGAACACCGGGAAGACTTAGTGATACTTGAAGTAATGAAGTAAACTGTTCGTGGTCTAGATTTTAAATGAAATCTATTTTTATATAAGTACATATATTTTTAAACTTTAGTTAAATTGAATTATAACTTTAACTGGTAGATAACATAATTTTAGTAAAAATGTTCATGACGCAGATTGGGATGGTTAGCATGATGCAGAGCAGTTTTTCGACAGTTTTGCATGATTATAGTTGAAAAGACGGAAAGTGACATAAACTACTTGTTATCCTGCAAAAACAATTATGGTTTTTGCGAGTCATTAGACTCACACGGGCTAGCTTATACCTACCCACTTAGTCAAACTAAACGTACAAAAGTCCGAGTTGATACTTTTTTATTGACCGAGCGAAGCGAAGGTCTCTGAGTCTACTTGAGTGAATTTGCACTTGTCCGTCCGTCCGTCCGTCCGTCTGTCAGAGCCTTATAACTTATGCTACTTGAGTGAATTTGCATTTGTCCGTCCGTCCGTCCGTCCGTCTGTCAGAGCCTTAAAACTTCTGAATTACTGAACGTAATTATTTCAAATTTAAATGTATTAAGTAAACCGATGGCCTCCAGCCGAATATGGCTTAATAAAAAAGTTATAAAAATATTTATTTTAGGGGGCTCTCATAGAATCGAATGCGAAGTAAAATATTTTTTATAGCATTACATAGGGTTGCGGTATATCATTTTAAAGATAATGAGGAATAGAGTCCAAAAATATTTTTTTTTTAATTTTTTCCCTAAAATTGATGAATTGGGGGGCTTTCAAAGTGGAGATTTTCTAACGTCCAAAGTTGACCTCAGAACTCTCAATTTTCTGAAAGACTGAGCCAGAAACTTGATCAATTATTTGAATTATATCCTGTACTTGAACAACAAATACTAAAATTAGATAAATATTATAAGAAAATGAAATTATTTAATTTTTAATGAGCTTCAGTATTTTTAACAGAACTTTACAATGATGTCAATAGATGGCGCTCTGTACAAGTTTATGGATACCGCGAGGTCTCAGTTCGGGGCGAACCACTAGTTATTATCTTTATTATAGATTTGTTACAAGATCTCGTAAAACTCTTTAAAGCTCTATTTTCAAACTCAAAGTATTTTTATTAAAAATTCATGCCTACACAGTACACCTTCCGAATGTCACGTTTACAAAGTATAAGACGTGATTGTGATAATAATTAACCACGGTATCTTAAAACTAAAGCTACGAGCTGTAGCTGATATAGGTAATACTCAATTTTAATATTATAATCATCTTACTAATTACACGTAACTTTACATGACATTAACAAAGTCTTACCTAAATTTTGTCAAAATAATTGTTCCTAGGTAGGTAAGCATTGAAAAGTCAAAAATTCTCCAAAACTTGAACTGAAATTTCTCGCGTATATTAATAAGGTAGGTACTACATAAAGTTGCAACCGATTCAGGTGCTTGGAGCGAGGAAGTTAAATGAACATTTCCATTTGCTGCTAGTAATGAACGGTATAGTGGTTTGTATAGTACAAGAGTCTGTGTACGAAATCTATACTAATATTGTAAATGCGAAAGTTTGGATGGATGGACGTTTGTTACTCAATCACGCCAGTACGGCTGGACGGATCTGGATGAAATTTGGCACAGAGATAGATTATGCTCTGGAGTAACACATAGGCTACTTTTTATCCCGGAAAATTAAAGAGTTCCCGCGGGAACCAAAGACACCGCAATCCACGCGGACGAAGTCGCGGGAATCACCTAGCGGGGAATACAGTTGTTAGAATTGACACCATTTACGAAAGAAGAAGCAATCACTCTTTTAGCAGTAGACTCTTTAGTATATACATAGATGGTAAAATTGTGATATTATATAATTGTCATCATCATCATTGGCGCTATAGCCCCTTTGTGGGTCCGGGCCTGGTCTAGAAGATTTCTCAATCTGTCTCTGTCATTTGCGCTCTTCAAATTTTTTAATCCAAGCCGCTTGGCGTCTTGGTTAACTCCATCTAACCACCGAAGTTTTGGCCGACCAATGCTTCTACGTCCATCTGGGTGCGACGATATGTATTATTGTACCTTCTTTATATTTTGTGCGCAATAAGAAAAACCACGGTTCTGATTGAATCAAAACACTTCTTCGCTTCACAGTTCGAAAGAATAATAATATAATTTATTACACTAGTGACTAGTTGTTCACACTTTTGGTAAAAAATCGGCAGGTAGCTAAAATTCGACTCAACTATGCAGATAAAAACGAATGAAAGTCCGTCCACTTATTGTTCGGATTTCTTGGTCATATATTATGCAAAAAGAATATAAAATAGATAGTATTAATATATTCATTTGCAGATATTTTTATACCAAGCAAATTGGCAATGCGATAGAAATGTAGATGACAATCCAATTAAGACTACGTCGTCTGTGGAGCATCCTGGACGTAAAGACCCTGAAAGATTCGATATTTTAAATGTTACAATATCTTTTATCTCTGAAAAACATAACATTTTCTATCTGACTGGCTCTTGCACTAATGAAGTAGTGTTATTACTTTACTTATTACAGCCTTGAGTTCGACCGCAAAACGTAATTAAGTGCTCACATCCGACAATAATAATAGTCTCGATTAATAAACGGGTATTTGCATATTTAGATATTTATTTTATTAATAATGTAGATAAATTAATTTGAAATACCATTTAGATAGTCTCATATTGTGCGGGATCTCAAAGGAGTTATTACCTAGTTGATATGTTTAGAAAGGTGTTTTAGAATGTAAGGCATTTAATGTGTATAGGTATTAATTTTTATATTTTGCATAATAATATAACATAGTTTTCAGATTATTTTATAGCACACGAAAGTGGTGGACGTCACGGGGTCTAGAGGGAGATATTTATAGTTCGCGCACGAGTTGAATGCAGAGCAAATGTATGGTGACACATACATTTACTCTGCATTCAACTCGCGCGCGACCTGTACCTATTCGATCGCTATAAAGTAAGCTACTATTTGTCAAGCGCTTGATGATAGATGACAGCTGGCGCTCGATTAATATAAACTAATATTATAAATGCGAAAGTTTGGATGTATGTTTTTACTCAATCACGCCAGAACGGCTAAACGGATCTAGATGAAATTTGGCACAGAGACCGATTATAGTCTGGAAAAACACATAGACTACTTTTCATCCCGGAAAAATAAAATACCTCAATCCACGCGTACGAAGCCGCAGGCATTAGCTAATTTCTTATGTGGTAGTTAACTTAATCGCGAAAAATAGGTAAAAAATCTTCCACTAGGCCTGCAGTTCATCGATTGAAACGAAGTGGTTGTGTTTCACAATTAAAGCAGTCCCACAAACTTATCTGACCCGGTGGCCAAAATTGGAACAAATTTTTATGCCTTCTTAGTTTTTGTTTTTATTTTATTTTTCATAGATACCTACTAACGACGCTGTCACTGGGTCAGATAAGTTAGTCGGACTATAGGTTAACTAGGTTTTAATATTTAAACATTAGGTATTTTGAATATAAATAAAAAAGAACTGTTGTCCCATTTTTGATAACAGACAAATGAAAACTAACGCTTCATTTCAAGACGTTTCGTATAATAAACAAGTATATAACTCAAAGAATTAAAAAATACGACTGCCATAGTTAAATGATATTTTTTGTGAATCACTGGATATTGAAATATAGTCTTATATATTTTTGGAATCTACTCATCATTTTCTTGATGATGACAATATAGTTAATCTCATTTTGGAAAAAAAATAACTTTAGTCTTTGCCCGCACCATGGTCACACTATAATTTTTTTTTTTAATTTTACTAGCCTATGTCACCCGGAATAAGCTAAGGATTCTAACGATACCTTATTCATCAAAATCCGTTTAAGCGTATAGAAGTTATGGTGCAATATATACAAACTCACATACATACATACATGAACCCTGAAAACCATATACTCCTTTTTTCAGGCAGTCGTATAAAAATATTCTTGGCACAAAAATCTGCGCGTTCTTATAGTGCACTTTAACGGACTCGTGTTTGTTTAATAGTTGGAAACTTAAAGGTCGAGCTAGTGGCGTGTAAAGGCAACATTTTTCTTGTACCAGGTGCACCAGATTAGTTTGCCCGATACCTCTAGAGTTTGTAGCTTTTCCTTAAGTGTCTGTCTCCTTCAACACTGAGGGATAGTCTTGAGATATTGTAATACCAATATTATCCCATGAACAATACTATTGACTTTTACAGGTCAGTCGAATATTTATATTTTCCAAATTATTTGGTAGCCATACCAATAATAAAACTGATCTATTAAGAAGTGTAACTAATGACTAACAACCATACTTAACATGAAACTAAATTTTAATTCACAAAGGAAGATTAAGCAGTAAAAATATGAACACAAAGGTTGGTGAATGGTGATAAGAAGCCAAATTTACAAACCTTACTATCTATCAAAGGATAAGGCTGTTTGGACAAAATATCAGCCTTAAATCTATCTCTCAATCAAAAATGTAGTAAATAAAATTCTGTCTATGCTCTCAATATTTACCGCCATTATAATTATCATAGCCTTCTGCAATCTACTATCCGTACTTACCTTTAATAAAATTAATTGGTGCTTGTAAATAAAATAAAAAAAAATATTTAGTTATCAATACATTCTCCAAGGTAAATATTGTATGGCTAAAATGATTTAATATAATTAAATATAAAAAGTAAACTAGCTAAAGTGAAAGTAACTTTAATCAAGCATTCATATAAAATCAAATCATGGTTATCCTACGCGTACGACAGTAAATTCAGTTTCCAAGTTTCGGACCCAATTCCTTTTTCTTTATTCGATCCAGAGTTAGTACTTTATTGGCTTCTTATAGACAGGACGGACAATCCTATTCAACGACCTATGAAGATAGATTCTACATCTATTAATTTATATTTCTTATTAACCTACACTTCAAGGAAATTTTGATCTTTTTTTTAATACAATTTCAGAACCAATATTACGGATCCAATATTTATCAGGGCAGAATTAATTAGAGAAATTGAGCTTTAGACTTTGCTCGTAACAAAAACATTACAAATAATATTTAAAATTCGCAAAAGTCGGGTTCGGGGCTATAAATTATATTGCATCGATTGCTCGCCCACTTTACGATTTATGTTTCGACCCTTGACCGTATCTGGAGACGTATAGCATCCGATAATAAAAGAGACTCATTTGCTGATAGATTTGTCGATAGGATGTATAGGAATCTAGCACTTCAGAAATTATCTATTTTTTGTTTCTGGTCTACCCAACCTAGACTCTATAACTATACATAATATCCGGATAAACTCACATAATATTCGGATAACTCGGATATAATGTATAGTTATCATCACTCACGATAGTTTAAACGTTAAAACAACCTAGACTCCATCATGACTTTGCATTAAGCATTAAAAATAGCATGAAAGTCGTCAAACTGTTACTACTAATAACGTAACGTGATAATATTCCCTCTATTATATTAATAACTAGCTAATGCCCGCGACTTCGTCCGCGTGGATTAAGGTTTTTTGATTCCCGCGGGAACTCCTTAGTTTTCCGGGATAAAAAGTAGCCTATGTGTTATTCCAGACTATAATCTATCTCTGTGCCAAATTTCATCCAGATCCGTTCAGCCGTTCGGGCGTGATTGAGTTACAAACATCCATCCATACATCCATACATCCATCCAAACTTTCGCATTTATAATATTTATTATATTATATTATTATATATTATATTTGATGAAGTGGGACATTTTACTTCATTTGCTTACGGAAGGGCCTGGGAAACCTACCGCATTATTATCCCAAGTAAGCCCCTGCCATTATGTGATTAATAGAAAGAGGTCACGATCCTCAGCTATGAGAAATACGACGCAGAGAGAGGGTATCATCGACTTTCCAATTCCACAGATTAGTCTTGACGTGTTCAATACAATTCCTTTGTCTGCTTGAAGAGCCTTGTTTCCAACTCTAAACTTCTAATCCTCATATTCCTACTTCTCCACTCCATCAACCTATGGACCTCTAGGCATAGGCGTTCTCTCTTTAGGTATAGGCACTTTTTCTGCTAAAATTTTGAATATCGTTCTCTTCAGCTTGTACTTCTGTATCCAATTTACTAAACTCAGTATTTCATCCAAAGAAAATAACTTTTTATCGTGCTCAAAAATTTTCAAAAATTTTAGTAGATACTTAGTGCATTTGTTATCTCTGCCTACATAATTTCTACGAACATAGAAGAGGGAAGGTATATGTACATTATGAAATTCTTTATTAAAAACTAGCTGATGCCCGCGACTTCGTCCGCGTGGTTGAGGTTTTTTTGATTCCCGCGGGAACTTCTTAATTTTCCGGGATAAAAAGTAGCCTATGTGCTATTCCAGACTATAATCTATCTCTGTGCCAAATTTCATCCAGATCCGTTCATCCGTTGGAGCGTGATTGAGTAACAAACATACATCCATACATACATACATCCATCCATCCAAACTTTCGCATTTATAATATTTATATGGATAATAATATAATAAGATTTTATTAGAGGCTAAAACTCATTTCACTTGCACAAATTTTTGAAACCATATTAAAAATAGTCCTAATTAACAAAAAAACCAACGTAACCATGACGAAAATTAAGAAACCGGCACGCGTTTTAAAGGCTTAGCTTCTTTAAAATGCAGCAAAAAGCTTGTCTGAAAAGGCTTCTTTCAAAGGCACGTCTGAACATGCCTTTGTAGGGATAATGATTTTTTTACAGAGCGTACATTGCATGTGTGGCCGCATTAATGAGAGATAAGCAAAACAATGTTTGCGGTTCGTAATTACGCTATCCCCTGGGGGTCGAAAGGTGAATCTCATAAAAGGTCTATTTTGATATTTTTATATAATAACTAGAGGATGCTCGCGACTTCGTTCGCGTGGCATAAGTTTTTTAATTCCCACAGGCACTCCTTAATTTTCCGGGATAAATCCTTTATCACTCTCCAGGTCCTCAACTATACCCATGCAAAAAATCACGTTGATCCGTTGCTCTGTTGCGGGGTGATTGAAGGACAAACTCTCTATTTAACGTCCTTGGGGATAAAATTTTCAAAAACTGTGAAACACGTATTTCTTTATTTTAAACCAGAAGCCCAAATTCCAACTTTCATGGTTATAACTTGAAAGATGAAGGACTTTCATACAAACTTTCAACCCCTATTTCACCCCCTTAGGGGTGGAATTTTGAAAAATCCTTCCTTAGTGAGCGCCTACGTCACAAAGGGAACCTACTGTAAAAAAATCAAGTTTCTAGGCCCAGTGGTTTAGGCTGTGCGTTGATATATAAGTCAGTCAGTCAGGACTTTGAATTTTATATAAGTATATAGATATTTACGTCGTGCTATATTTTTATCTTCATAATTTTAATGTGATACTCATTAATACTTTTTTTTTTGAATAATTTAATATAAGTTTTGACGACCTCCGTGGTACAGTGTTGAGCGCTGTTGTCTCAACGTGCGGAGGTCCCGGGTTCGGTCAAAGAAAGCAGGGTCAAAGATTTATAATGAAAATACTTGTCAATGCGGCTTTGCTTTTATGAGAATTTTTACTAGGTACTTATATTAGACTTTTAGTTCTAAATAATTAAATGTGGGCATAATTATTGATTTATAAAAGTTGGTATTATATTATGACGTGAAGCATAAAAAGCTATCTCGATGCGGGCTTTTAATTGAATTCCCGTTGCCGCAGAGTACCGCTGTTAACGTTATTATTATCGGACATATAAAATTTTTTAAGCAACTCCTTTTTAATGGTAATTTTTTGTGTACAAAATTATACAAAATATTCCTATACCTAAGTTCATAATTGGGTATTTCATAAATAGTCAAATCAGCAACTTTTTTTCAAACGTCAAAACGTAGGCAATAAGTATGGGATTTATATTAAATTCTGAAATGTGACGTTATTACAGTTCGACGCACTTTTTTACTTTCGTGATTAAGTAACAAACATCCATCTATCTATGCATCCATCCAAACTTTCGCATTTATCAATCAAATAAATATTATAAATGCGAAAGTTTGGATGTATGGATGTATGTTTGTTACTCAATCACGCTCCAACGGCTGAACGGATCTGGATGAAATTTGGCACAGAGATAGATTATGGTCTGGAATAGCACATAGGCTACTTTTTATCCCGGAAAATTAAAGAGTTCCCGCGGGAACCGAAAAACCTAAATCCACGCGGACGAAGTCGCGAGCATCAGCTAGTATTAGTATATACTAGATGATAAGACGGTTTCGCACGTGTGGGTTTACCTTAAGGACTAAATTATTTACTTATATTTTGCAACTGACCTACACTGTATGTTTAAAAATCTACTTTTAATGATACCCATGAACCTAAAAACCGATTGCAGCGCCCCCTACCGGGTCCAAATGTGAATATAGACCATCCCAGGACCCACACAAATAGTTCCATCAAAATCGGTCCAGCCAATCTAGCACCGCCTGAATTCTGAATCCAGAGGCTCCCTGCGACTCGTTTGAATTTGTCTATCCACCAAGTGGGGTGACTGCCAATGCAGCGCTACATTTCACACAATAGTATAATGGCATCATATTATTCACATTTACCAATTTTATAAAATACAAACGTTGGAGGGTAGAGCCTTTTCTGTAGGTACATAATATTAATTTTGTGAAACTTTTATCTCCGCATAATATTTAGTTTTACAATAAACTTTTTTCAAAGAAAATTCAAAGCGTACACCGCTACTTGGAGATTAAAATGTTGAAGACATTATTGAAGCTGTGTTCTATGTACTGGAAAATAGGAAAATTATCCCTCGTTGAGATAACATGCTAAAGTTCAGAGAAAATTGTTTGTATTGAATGAACTTTGAAGATATGCAATGCGCTGTAAAAATGATACTGAAATAAGGTTTTAGAATATAATAGTAATGTGGCCTATGCAAAATTTCCTTTTCCGTCAGGTTAAGGTATACTTGGCGATTGTGGTAGGCCTTTAGGTTATTACTGCCGTAAATCTATTATCGTGGAATTTCTGAAAATCCGGAGTAGAGGCACATTTGCGGTATTAAATCAAAATTTTTAAGGTGAACAGCAATCAACTGAAAATGGTGTAAAAGGATCCTAACCCATTGTCCGACCGGACGAAGCCAATCCAGTAATATCTATAGAAATCTTTGTCCCCGGGCTCACTACGCAGATATAGGAATGAACGAAGAACAATTATTTGCCTTGTAAACATGATTAATCGAGGCTACCAAAATTGAACACGAATTTTACAGAATTAACGGCTCTATTCTGGATTGGTAGAGTATAAATTTCTTTGAATGATTATCTCCGTTAGCCAGTTAGATTTGGAATTATTGTCAACGGATGCGAATTACATTGGGTGCTATTGTTTTGAGTGGTGTTTTATTGTAAAATAATAATGCAGTTAAATATAACTATAGAGCGCTAGCAACGGGACTAATGCCCGTTTGCACTAAACTCAAGTTAGGCTTGTCCTAGTTAAGATACACCTAGGCTTAAGAACGGCCTAGCAAAAAAATTCGTTTGCACCGACAGTCTTGTCCTTGCTGTGTCGTAACTTAAGCATTGCCTAGTTAGGCATCTCTAGGAACGAATGGAATGAATGATTGTTTATGGTTTTTTTTTTAAATATATCTTGCAAAGTAATGTAAACACTAGAATATTTTTTTACCTTATCTTGTCATAACCTCAGGCATGAGTTGAATAGAGACAAAAGCTAAAACATTGGTGTATTTTATTTTATTGGTTTATATATTGTACAGGTGACATTAAGTACGTGGAGTTGAAGGTTATTTATTTTAGGGGATTTTATAAATCAGCAATTAAAATGGAAAGACAAATAAATAAACGAAAAAGAACTGCCAATTTTACGGCAGAGGAGAAGTTGCGGTTTGTACGGTTGTTGTGCGAAGAGGGGCAGTGCATTATTTCCAAAGTAACAGCACACGATACTGCATCAAATAAAGAGAAAGAACAGGCTTGGGCAAAAATCACCCAAATTCACAATTCCAGTGGTGACATAATGAGAAAGAAGGAGAAAGAATCTAATAAATCTTGTGCCATTGTTGCTTGTGATCAGTGTAGTGTTCTACCTAATTAACAATCACAATAACAATGTAGGTACTCTGTGGTTGTGATACCTATCAACCACAGAGTACATATCAACCGTGAGACCAATTAATGACAACAAAATGGTCCACAGACTACAAAAAATTCAACTTAACAGTCCGTAAACCAGTAAACCGACATTTTAAGAACTTTTGATGAGCTTTGTGCATGAGATATTAGTATTATAACAAAAAGAAAATTAAAACATTAAAGATTAATCCCTCTTTAGTAGACTGTTGCAAATAAAAATTTAATTTTATTGAAATATAATAGTGAAATTCTCATTCTTGCAGAATACGTTTACCATTTTTGCACTTTTGGGTCACACTTTTCACCCATATAAATCCACGAAAAATTATAATAAATGACTTATAAAAAATACTAATATGATAAACACGCTCTTAAAATTGGACTGTTGCAATTCGTTTTTATACGTTCTATACAAAATTAGTTAATAAAAAAATCAAATCAATGTGCATGATTTATCAAAATGTACGCGTCACAATAACCTGTATTTCTTAAAAGTTTGACGAAATTACTGATAAAATAAAATTTACCATGAATGTTTAGTATTTATATAACACAAATTGTGTAAAAATAAAGTTCTATAAAATACCTATATGACCAAAAAATATTATCAAAGTCTGATCAAATTCACGTGTAAAATGGTACTGCAGATCGTACGACCGCACGTACGTACGAACTTGACTACGCAAAGTATCAAAGTATCTTTACTGGCCTATATCGTCTATGTATGAGTGCAGCCTAACGGTCTACTGTGCGGTATACCTACAGATTCCAAAATCGACCGATGGCGAGTATACGGCCTCTTAAGTATCGCCTACGCTTGGGCGCTTACTAATCGGGCTCATAAAGTTAGGCATCTCCTAAGTGGATTTAGGAATGGCCTAAGGTTAGTGCAAGCTTTTTAAACGCTAGGATAGGCCTAAACAAGTTGGGCAGGAAATTAGACGATTCCTAAGTTTAGTGCAAACGGGCATTAAAAACTTAATCCGCGTTGATTCAGTTTTTTAGTCCCGTTTAATTTTAGTTTTCCAACACAAAGAGCCTTTGTCCTTTGTCACTATCCATGCCAAAAATCACGTCAAACCAAAAAAGGCGTACCTATCAGCAATTAACGTGAAAGTGAAACACATTTTTACATTTATAATGCTGTTACGGGAAACCATAAATGCTAGGTTCTTTATTACGGTGAACTCCACCTCAGCATTTTTTTACATTGGGTAGGGTAGGTAGTACTTAAATACAACAAATAGATTAAAAAAAAACAAATATTCTACGTGCAAAATATTTTCTTAATGTTATGTACCAATTTTACGTACCACTTTTATGAGTTTTTAGATTTTTATAATTAGTTATTTTCGAATTTTTCATGGTTTATTTATTGTTTTCAAACGTCTTCCAAACAGAAATGTAGGTATAATTTTACTATCTATTTTTACTATAATATTAA
The DNA here is from genome assembly GCA_917051295.2 of Erebia ligea. NCBI lineage: Eukaryota > Metazoa > Arthropoda > Insecta > Lepidoptera > Nymphalidae > Erebia > Erebia ligea. The sequence goes on from OU785236.1 coordinate 8,694,015, forward strand.
TAGTCGATTGTTCATAAGGGACTAAAATGAGCCATTTCATACGAGATGTTTAGCTTACCGAGCGTAGCGAGTTATGCTATAGTGTCGAGTAGAATGGCTTTTAGCCCCGTGGTAAACACTCTACTTTTCACTTCGATTGCGAGAAAATAAAATAAATAACGATTTTTAATTATTTTTTGCCATTCTTTTGTTACATTTTAATAGTAGGTAAGATCTTTATTTTCAGTTGATGATATTAACAAATAAATAGTCACATTCACTTTACCCTATGCCTTCACCTTGTATCACGTATCCGAAATGGATTAAATAAACATCCCTTTAAATAAATTTATTAATTACAATAAAAATATTAGAGATTTCGCGGCAATCCGCAATACCAACTTTATTTTTCTCCTTAATGTTAACAAGAAGGAATTAAAAAAAAATACATTTAGAACCATAGACATTGAGCTGTACGCACGTAGGTAGGTACGTGTAGGTGACGATGGGTAACATTAGCACATTGACGCATACTTACGTTCAACAAAGGATTGCGTGCAAATTATTTCAAAAATGGAACATAAAAAAAGTAGATTAACATAGCGTAACTATTTATTCATTTCATACAGTGGGTCGACGCTCACACAAATGTGAGACCTGCCGAGCGATCGCGTAACTTCTGCATCAATCATTGATACATCGCAATCACCTCTGATTGGTTAACACTCTTCCACTATTGGACATAATCCATTGACGCAGCAAGAATGGCATAAATTCAGCCAATTACAACAATTGATACTGTAACAATGATTGATGCAGAAGTTACGCGATCGCTCGGCTGACTACCATCATACCATGACAGTTTTAGCAGTCCTAAATGTACGGTACTGCATAAAATACATTAGAGTGATAGAATTTTTTATTATAAAAAATCTGCTAGTTTCATTCGTTACGCCCCTATCACCCCGTCGCTTTGCTTTGTCTAGATGCCTTCGTTGAACGACTGGTAGGAAAGAACGTATCTTCTTAGACTGTGTCTGTGACATTAGTTTGGGCTGTTGATATTAACCATAGACTATAACTTTTTACTACCCATTTACTACCTTTATCTTAATAACACCGGTAATTATTAAAAAAAAAAATACTTTAATCCCTACACCCTAAATGCTAACTTTAGTCCACCTACGCTAAGCTATAATGACATCTTTTTAGAGCATGAGAGGTGAAAAAATATACATATAGGTACGTAAGTAGATATTTAACCCAACAATTGCTTACAAACTATTTCTTGTTTTTATAACAGCGCACCAAATCAAAATTACCTACCACCCGTGTAATTAATTTATATCTGCCCTGTACGAAACCTCTATTCGTTCGACCCAAAACCTTTATTACGGCAATAAAGTTCACAATCCTTTAGTTTTATCGTAACAACTAACGCGAACGTACCGATCATTGCACTCATATTGCTAGGGGATAGGGTTCAGATCTGTTGTAATTTATAAATTCAAGTGGCACTCATGTCTTTATTTAGTATATGCCAACGATTTAGGGACAAAGGTGTTAATTAGGACCTAGAGCTACGTGTTTGCTCATGTATGTGTTTATTCGTTAGTATGAAAAGGTATTTTGTTTGCCCCTTATTAAAGATGATTGTGGGTGCTCCTAATTCGGGTAACTAAATTTGATCAATTTTAACATTATTCGCACTACGAAAGCCCTTCGAAAGTTGTGTATGTACGATAACATCAATATTAATTTCATAGCCTTATCCATGCTTATATTATAAATGTGAAAGTGGGTCTGTCTGTCAGTTACGCTTACACTGTCTATCTGTTGGACCGATTTCGGCCAAATTTGGTACATAGGGTTTATTTCGAGGAGGGATAATACTTTTATCATTTTTATCTTTTTATACCGGAAAAGTGAAGAGTTCCTGCGGGAAAAAAACTTAAACCACGCGGACGTAGTAGCGGGCGTTGCCGAATAACATACATTTTATAATTTCCACCGTATTGGATACGTTTCATGTTGCGTGTTCGTTTAGGTTTTAACTAGCCTTTACAAAGCTTTACTTTTACTTTGTATTTAAAACAAATTTCGAACATTAACACAACGAGTTTAACTTGATGTTATTATATATGCGATTTAATATTAACATTATAATTACATTTAAGGGTTGCTTAAATAACTGTAGATTCGCCGGGTGCTCCTTACATCTGCTCATAAACAACAGTTGCCCTAGCAGGGTCTCCATCAAGACCTAGACTGAATCTAGGACACCAACCCTGAATGATAAAATATTTTCTTTTTATAAATAGAACGTTGCAAAAATAATATTATGGACTTTCACGACCAATTCACGGCACTATTGGATGCTCGAAATTAGGTAGAGCTGTGAGGATACGGGATGTCTTGGGTTGAATTCTTTTTTTTTGGGACCGAAGGCTCTGGGCTTTGGAAATTTTGATTATTTCTGGTCCGGTCTGGTGAGAGGCTGCGTCTCTCTCTTGTAACTTCCCTACCGATAATATATTAATTCAGTTCTCTCGCTTCACCTAAATTTATACATGAAGGGACCTTTAATAAATGAATAGTAACACTGCAGGCTGACTTTACCCTACATGGTTATATCAAGATGCATGGTTTTTTCCACAGTCCATAACACCTTATATGCATTATGTGCATTTATATCGCAGGACATGTCCCGTTTTTTCACCAGTTTTGTCAACTACCTACCTCTAGACATTAAAAGCTCGTTGCCCCGTGCGATGCGTCGACGGCGGAAATTTATGCAACCGCGCGAGTTAACGCTGGGAAAATTACTACCTACGCTTAACTTCACTTAAAGAAAGAAGAAAGATGACACAATTTTTACGAATTACCGCGTATTTCTCAATAATTTATCTGCTTTTATATTTACCATTTGATGGTAAAGTTTCAAAACGATACGACAGCTAGTTAAGTTGGTTTTTGAGGTTCAAAATTTGTTTACATACAAGCAGCCGCGGTTAGTTACAGGTGTAGCTAACAAAAAAGTGTGTTAGAAATAGTGTGAAGTTCTTCTATTAGCTCCATAATGAGAGACGTCAAAATTGTATCCAACACCAACATTTTGGACAGACTAATTTGCATCTACCATTGTTTGGTAGGAAAACAACAATAGCCTGTTGTTTGGACAGTGATCGGGCACAGAATGCTATCGGTTTCTACTTGCCACTCGATATTGGCAAGTCTAGATAAGTTTGCTTTTATCTGGTAAATGTGGACCTACTTCGTATTTTGTAGTCCTTATTTGGCAAATAAGTATGATAATTTTAGCGGGTTGCGAAGCTGAAATGGCAATAGGCGGGGCACAGTTTGATGACCCGATAGACAAACGAATGCCCCGCACTAGAAAGCGCAGTGTTGGCAGACCCCTCACTAAGTGAAAGGACGATATCTAGAGAGTCACAGAGAACCGCTGGATCTAGGCGGCGCAAAATTGCGGTGTGTGTGAGTCCTTACGAATCTTGCATGAGCGGGTACTTGAAAATCTACTTCCCACTAGTTCAACCAATCAGTGGGTATTTTTAGGGTTCCGTAGCCAAATTTGGCAAAAACGGAACCCTTATAGATTCGTCATGTCTGTCTGTCTGTCTGTCTGTCTGTCTGTCTGTCTGTCTGTCTGTCTGTCTGTCTGTGTGTCCGTCCGTATGTCACAGCCACTTTTTTCCGAAACTATTAGAACTATACTGTTGAAACTTGGTAAGTCGATGTATTCTGTGAACCGCATTAAGATTTTTACACAAAACTAGAAAAAAAACAATAAATTTTGGGGGTCCCCATACTTAGAACTGAAACTCAAAAAATTTTTTTTCATCAAACCCATACGTGTGGGGTATCTATGGATAGGTCTTCAAAAATGGTATTGAGGTTTCTAATATTATTTTTTTCTAAACTGAATAGTTTGCACGAGAGACACTTCCAAAGTGGTAAAATGTGTGTCCCCCCCCCCCCCCTGTAACTTCTAAAATAAGAGAATGATAAAACTAAAAAAAATATATGATGTACATTATCATGCAAACTTCCACCGAAAATTGGTTTGAACGAGATCTAGTAAGTAGTTTTTTTTTAATAATTTAAAACTTACTACAGGTTTGTACGGAACCCTCGGTGCGCGAGTCCGACTCGCACTTGGCCGGTTTTTTTCCCACTAGTTCAACTGTATATAAGTCGTATAGCGTAGCGTATGTTGAACTTATGGGAATTATAAATAGGTAAACTCACCGAAACTGATTAAATGATATAAAATCAAAATAAATAAAAAGTTTAACTAAAATGTAATCGTACAGACAAAAATTCTATGTTTGTAGAAACAAAATCATGCAATTCGTTTTCATTTGATTGTGTAACTGTTCAATTTGTGGATCAAGCCTTTCCTTAATGTCCACGTTTCTGCGCCATAATTCCGCGGATGGGAAGGACCCATTGGTTAATAGACTTTCATCTTAAGGCATTGAGGTACCTGTTGACAATAGGAAGACCTGACTAAATTATCCAAATGCCGCTTAGCCCAGCCGTAAGGGTTGTTGATTTGTTGTTGGTTGAAATTAAGTATTAATAATTAATCAAATAAATATTATAAATGCGAAAGTTTGGATGGATGTATGGATGTTTGTTACTCAATCACGCTCCAACGGCTGAACGGATCTGGATGAAATTTGGCACAGAGATTTATTATAGTCTGGAATAGTACAGCTACTTTTTATCCCGGAAAATTTAAGACTTTTAGGCCCACTTGCACAAGGGCTCTTAAATTGATTTGTCTTAAATTGGCTTTAATAATATATTTAACTAAATCAATAATTTAAGAGTTCTTGTGCAAGTGGGCCTCAGTATCGGAGATTGGTATCAAAAGGGTCAGTACGGTAAATTCATCTGCAATTCGATAGCGATTGTTTCGGTATTATTCAGCAATATCAAGTAAACTGATTTGTAGAGCAATATAAGAATCGTTGAGCTAGTGGTTACGCGAATATGTATAACTAATGTCTAGTAGTATACTTATAGTATAAAGTATTTTGTATACTACATTAATATTCAGTTAGCTACTTAGCTCTTACAGCTTAGGCGTTTTATATTGCATGGCTGTGTTGCTAAACATTATTGTGTTGAGAGTGCAAGCAAGTATAATGCTTTGGAATTACGGGGCTCAGTGCGAACTTAATTAAAATTGAGTTTCTTACCCGAGAAAATTATTCCACAATGCCTGTAGCAAAGTGCTATGTCCATAGTAATGTAACAAAGTTTATAATGTTTCTTGTATTTAGTATTACCTTATGTTTTCGTGCTTGGGTTTGCATGTTGTGCTTAAGTTATTGTACAATATAACAAACATTAATTATGTCATACCTAACTACATGATACTCGCGATTTTGTCCCCGTGGATCAAGTTTGTTTTCCCGCGCCGCGCTATATAGGCCTTAATACTTATTGAACTCCTCGACAAATGTCATTCCTTGGGATACAACAAATCTCTGATGTTGAAATGATGGGCCAACAGAAAGACACACTTTCGCATTTATAAATTATATTATTAGCATCTTATATATCTTAATCTTATCTTATCTTAATAATATATATAAATCTCGTGTCACAATGTTTGTCCTCAATGGACTTATAAACCACTTAACCGATTATAATAAAATTCGCACACCATGTGCAGTTCGATCTAACTTGAGAGATAGGATAGTTTATATTATATAGATTAGGATTATTAGTGCTACCCGTGCGAAGCCGGGGCGGATCGCTAGTAATATATAAAAATGAATCCCTATTTCCCTTGGTCACGGCATCACGCGTGAACGGTTGGACCAATTTCGCTAATTCTTTTTTTGTTGTGTTTGTTTGGACCACGGGATGGTTTATATTCACAATTGGACCCGGTAGGGAGCGCTATATATATATACTAGTATGGCGCGTGGCTGCGCGGCCCGCTAAAGCGGACCGCGTAGTGGAGCGCGTGGTCCACTGTCTCCTTACTCGCTGTCCTACTATCCTGCCCCCCGATTATGTAAGAATGGCCGATCAAATCGTCAAAGTTCGACGTCAATGTAAAATAAACCATAACAGCATTAAATTAGAGCTCAATTTCGAAACACGAAATTGAGCTCTAATTTAATGCAGTTATGGTTTATTTTACTTTGACGCCGAACTTTTACGATTTGATCGACAATTCTTACATAATCGGGCAGCTGGTTTACTGTCTACGTGTTCTGATCTGAACAACACACTACTATGCTAGTGAGCACAGTGGAAGCGCCAGCACGCCAAGAATCCGACGTAATAGAAAATTCTCATAAAGGAAAAACATAAAACAAAGACCACCAACCCCCCGCCCCTCCCTTTTTGTTTGAGCAGCCCCTAAGTAGGTACCTATCTTTAATACCCTGACCGTGCTCCTCACCCATCATCCGAACCTTCGATCATCATCTCTCTCCATATTTTTTTCTCCGAACCATTCGTCAAAATGAGATTTCTTCCACAAAAACAAATCTTGAAAAGGAACCGTAGTCTTGCATAGTTCTACACTTGTAGCCTCTTCAATATTCGCCATACCTAAATTTTCTTTGGAAAAATAAATTCCGCCATCTTGATTTTTTTCCTGTTCATCAAGTAGATCTTCATGTCCTGATCATCTTTTGCCAAGAAACCACTCTTCCATCTTTTATACTCTCCGAGATAGACACCGACGAAATTTGTATGGCGGCCATCTTAAATCCGCCATTTTGAATTTTTTTTCAGCTCACTGTCAATAATTGGATAAAGTTTCGAGTGACATTTGGTCGAGCACCCCCCACCTATCTTCAATACCCTTTTCTATGGAAAAATAAATTCCGCCATCTTGAATTTTTTTCCTGTTCATCAAGTAGACCCTCATGTCCTGATCATCTTTTGCCAAGAAACCACTCTTCCATCTTTTATACTCTCCGAGATAGACACCGTCGAAATTTGTATGGCGGCCATCTTAAATCCGCCATTTTGAATTTTTTTTCAGCTTACTGTCAATTGGATGAAGTTTCGAGTGACATTTGGTCCAGCACCCCCCACCTATCTTCGATACCCTGGCTGGTGCTCTTCATCCGTCTTCGAAATCCTCAATCATCAGCTCTCTCTGTATTTTTCCTCTTAATGAATTTTTGTCTTCTATACGAAACGATGAGTGAAAAAAAAAATGTTCATACAAAATTTTACAGGAGAGGTGATCAATGAGTCAGTCAGCACGAGCAGCTATATATATATTAACTAGTATGGCGCGTGGCTGCGCGGCCCGCTAAAGCGGACCGCGTATAGGGGCGCGTGGTCCACTGTCTACTTACTCGCTGTCCTACTATCCTGCCCCCCGATTATGTAAGAATGGCCGATCAAATCGTCAAAGTTCGGCGTCAAAGTAAAATAAACCATAACAGCATTAAATTAGAGCTCAATTTCGAAACACGAAATTGAGCTCTAATTCAATGCTGTAATGGTTTATTTTACTTTGACGCCGAACTTTTACGATTTGATCGACAATTCTTACATAATCGGGCAGCTGGTTTACTGTCTACGTGTTCTGATCTCAACAACACACTGCTATGTTAGTGAGTACAGTGGAAGCGCCAGCACGCCAAGCGTCCGACGTAAAAGAAAATTCTCATAAAGGAAAAACATAAAACAAAGACCACCAACCCCCCGCCCCTCCCTTTTTGTTTGAGCAGCCCCTAAGTAGGTACCTATCTTTAACACCCTGACCGCGTGCTCCTCACCCATCATCCGAACCTTCGATCATCATCTCTCTCCATATATTTTTCTCCGAACCATTCGTCAAAATGAGATTTCTTCCATAAAAACAAATCTTGAAAAGGAACCGTAGTCTTGCATAGTTCTACACTTGTAGCCTCTTCAATATTCGCCATACATTTTCTATGGAAAATAAATTCCGCCATCTTGAATTTTTTTCCTGTTCATCAAGTAGACCTTCATGTTCTGATCATCTTTTGCCAAGAAACCACTCTTCCATCTTTTATACTCTCCGAGATAGACACCGACGAAATTTGTATGGCTGCCATCTTGAATCCGCCATTTTGAAATTTTTTTTCAGCTCACTGTCAATTGGATGAAGTTTCGAGTGACATTTGTTCGAGCACCCCCCACCTATCTTCAATACCCTTTTCTATGGAAAAATAAATTCCGCCATCTTGAATTTTTTTCCTGTTCATCAAGTAGACCCTCATGTCCTGATCATCTTTTGCCAAGAAACCACTCTTCCATCTTTTATACTCTCCGAGATAGACACCGTCGAAATTTGTATGGCGGCCATCTTAAATCCGCCATTTTGAAATTTTTTTCAGCTAACTGTCAATTGGATGAAGTTTCGAGTGACATTTGGTCGAGCACCCCCCACCTATCTTCGATACCCTGGCTGGTGCTCTTCATCCGTCTTCGAAATCCTCAATCATCAGCTCTCTCTGTATTTTTCCTCTTAATGAATTTTTGTCTTCTATACGAAACGATGAGTGAAAAAAAAAATGTTCATACAAAATTTTACAGGAGGGGTGATCAATGAGTCAGTCAGCACGAGCAGCTATATATATATTAATATATATATCACTATATCCTTTTAAAAAAATATTTAAAAGGATATAGTGAAAATTAACAGAATTTACTTAATTTCTTGATATTTAAAATAACTTTTTAAAGGTGTTCTCCTAGCCATGGTGGGAAATCCTATAACGAAGACTAGTCAGATCCATGGAATATTTTACAGAAGATAGGATTTTACGCTCTATCTCGTTTGCACTGTCTTATCATCTCTAGGGGTTTCGACGGGAGATATTATTAGCTTCTGCGATTTAACGCTTGCGCATGCGGTGTATCTTTTACTTCATGATTATTTGTTCTGTAAATCCTTTCCTTTGTATATAATTCAGATTTAAAACAACAAACACTAAATATATCGCTTTGAGGGACGTCGGCACCATACCTACTATAATGTCATCCCTTTTGCTATCAACTTCAAAGAAGTGAAGCATCTGAAAAGCGTTTTATCTCTCTGACCTTTTGCGGTGTGGTATGTAGATGTCTGCGAAATAAGAATAACTAAACGATAGAGTATTTCATCTGGTGTATATTCCAAATAAATAATTTATGCTTATTTAATAAACTCCAGAGAAGACTTGCTGCATAAATATATAAATAAACTCATTTTAATGTACCTTATTACCTCATTTTAGTTTAAATTTCATCAAAATCGGTTTAACAGATGGGCCGTAAAAGCGTAGCAGAAAGACAGACAGACAGACACACTTTCGCATTTATAATATTAGTGTGGATGTATGGATTTCTGTCAACTCAGCAAATTCCTCACGGTCATTTTCTCTCCGTAAGCTCAGAGATGTCTTAAGTAAACTAAGCGACACAGGATTACCAGTAGGTACCTACTTCATGCAATCCTGTGTCGCTCAAAATGCCGAGATTTCTAGTTATTTTCAGATATTCAAGATATTCAAGTGAAGTACTCGTATCGAGTGACGTTAACAAAACCATCGATTCTTACCAATAATACTTTTAATATTATAAAGTAGTGGAAGTGTGTTTGTTGGTTTATTGGTTTGTTGGTTTGTCCTTCAATCACGCCGCAACGGAGCAACGGATCGACGTGATTTTTGGCATGGGTATTAGGTATTAGGTATGAAGACCTGGAGAGTGACATACGATACTTTTTATCCCGAAAAATTAAAGAGTTCCCGCGGGAATCAAAAAACCTTAATCCACGCGGAAGAAGTCGCGGGCATCATCTAGTCTTTTATATATGTATAAACTAGAGGATTCTTACATTAATTCAAACATTTAATACAATACATTAATTTACTCACGTTGCTGAAATCTGGTTGCTATGATAATATTATGATTACGTAAACTCAAATATCCACAAATATTTAAAAAATTCACAGATTTTGCAGTCCCCGCAAGAATCGGAGTATTGAAAATGAATACAAAAATTTACGAAAAAATGTATTAACCGATTTTCAAAATTCCAACTCGATTGCACTTCTCGCTCGCATCCGCATCTTTTTGACATCGGTCAATAATCATAGAATCTACATCACTTTTTATATACGGAAATACCCGTTTTTCTACAATTCCAAATCTAAAGGGACCACCTACAGGCCACAATTATTAACTGATTTTCAAAATTTTTTCGCCATTTTGTAGCTAAATTAATGCCCTAGGACGTTTTTTTCATATTTTCTTAAGTCGGGTTTCTTCCGAAACATTTACAATTTAGTAAACAAACACCCCCCAAAAAACGCGACTTTATTTACATTTTTCAAAATTCCAAAAAAAGTTACCAGCTCATTTTCAAAATTCAAACGCTCACACGTGTCTCGATAAATTGCTCAGCTTTTCGTACTATTCCTATCTCGATCCTCTCAAAATCCTCGGAGCTATGGCCAAAAATACGTTTCAGGCGATTTGCATCTGATAACCATTTTCAACGGTAAAATGACTGCATTTTGTAGTTTTCTAACAAATAATATGGTTTTAGAATAGTAGGTAAAAGAAAACCCTTGTGTGGTCGAGTCCATGATTTATAGTACACAATACTGATGAAAGTACCTATAGTTGCGAAAGAATTCGGAGGTAGCATACCTCAACGCTTTCCATACCTGCACAGACCGCGATCCTTTATTGTACCAGTGACAAACTACATCAGACATTTAATAAAAGCAACGTTGAGAAATGTCCCTGCGACGTCCGGCCCTTTGTTACACGGGCGAGTTGTGAACGCGCTAAGGATATTTCTCTTAGCGGTGGAAAGTGGCCTCAAGTAAATATAAATACATCAGCTGTTCGAGCAAACATTGCAGTTGACAAATACTCTCAGCCAACGATCTCTATGTATCTCTCGACGGTAACTTACGTGTGTAGTGAGTCTATGCTGATTGTCTGTGGTTAGCCTTCTGGTAGTAATCTGTGACTGTGTGTTGTATAAGAAAATAATTACAAGCATAAAACTAGTACCTAAAAATTAAGAGTAAATAATAGTTAATAAACCGTGTTCAAAACATAATAGTTTTATTAATTAAAGAAACACAACATGGCGCAGCCGTAAAAACGATTCCAGCACGGCGTTGCAAGTTGGACAATTTACAATACGACATACGTGCACGTGTCTTTACATCGAAAATGGCTGATTCAGAAATTTATGTGAGAATTCCAGATAGACTTAGAATTGATTACACCGCAAATTTAGCAAATAATTGGAAAAAATTCTATCGTGAATTTCAAATATACATTGTTGCATCAGGATATTCAAAAAAGTCGGATGATACTAAGAAGGCTTTGTTTCTAAATATAGCCGGTGAAGACGCCATTGAACTTGCTGAAACCTTTAAATTGCCAGATAAGTGCTCATTAGAAGATTTAATTAACGCCTTCAAGAACTATTTTGAACCAAAACGAAATGTTGTTGTTGAAAGATATGTTTTCAACTCGCGTAATCGTCAAACCGAAGAAACCTTTGACCAATATCTTACTAACATTACACATTTAGTAAAGACATGTGAATATGAAAACGTCGATGAAATGTTAAGAGATCGTATTGTGCAAGGCATTAATATTAAAAAACTCCAAGAAAAGTTATTACAAACAGAGGATTTAAATTTAGACAAAACTATAAAGATATGTAAATCATATGAACTTAGTCAACAGCATCTAAAAACCCTAAATATTAATGAAGAAAACTTTGAAAATGTTCTGCAGATTACATCTAACAATAATAACTCTAAAAGTGAACTTAAAAGACAAAATGATTCTGAAAAAAAAACTTATAATAATTATCGGCAACAAACTACAACTAGTGATAAACCTGAATTTCAATATGACTGTAAAAAATGTGGACTAAAACATGCTGCCAGAAAATGCCCTGCTTTTAATCAAATCTGTCATAATTGTAAAAAGCCAAACCACTTCAGTATCGGGTGTAGGTTTAAAAAAGTCAGTGAAATAGCTGTTCTTACAGTAAATAGTTCGACTTCTTCGGATTGGACACAAAGTATTTTGATTAATAATTCAAATAATATAGTAATGAAATTAGATACAGGCTCTGATGTCAATATAATTCCAAATAAAATATGGGAAACATTAGAAAACAAGAGTAAACTCAAGAATACCTTTATAGTGCTAGAAGCCTATGGAGGAGGTAAATACAAGCCCCTAGGGCAAGTAAATTTAATATGCCAAGTAAATAATATTTGTAAAGAGTTATCATTTGTTGTTGTCGATATGGATACTATACCCATTCTTGGAAAAGAAGCATGCGAGGACCTCAAACTTGTTAGAAGATGTAATAGTATAACTAAAAGTTTAATATTGAATAAATACAGTGAAGTTTTTTCAGGCCTTGGTTGTTATGAACCAAAAATCAACATAAATATAAAGCCAGATTCAACTCCAGTTGCCAGACCTCCTAGAAGAATTCCCTTAGCCATAAATGATAAAGTAAAACAGCAATTAACATCAATGGTACAAAATAATATAATAATAGAAGAAAATGAGCCATCAGGTTGGGTTAGCAACATGGTAGTAGTTGAAAAACCTGACTCATCACTACGGATATGTATTGATCCTCAAGATCTCAATAAAGCTATTGAAAGAAGTTATGTGCAGATCCCAACAATTGAAGAAATTTCACCCAAGTTAACAGGCATGAAGTATTATACGGTAATGGATTTAAAAGATGGATTTTTCCAGTTAAAACTCTCAGAGAGCGCAAGTAAGTTATGCACATTTAGTTCACCATTTGGGTGTTATCGATATTTGAGATTACCTCAAGGCTTGAGTTGTGCTCCTGAAATATTTCAGAAAATTAGTGAAAAAGTTTTTGGAGGAATCAATAATGTGATAGTGTATTTTGATGACATATTAATTTGTGCTAAAGATGAACAGACCCATGATAAAATATTGTGTGAAGTTTTAGAAAGAGCAAAACAGTTTAATTTAAAATTCAACCCAAATAAAATACAGTTAAAATGTTTAGAAATAAAATACTTAGGTTATATTTTTTCTGAAAATGGTATGCGACCAGATCCCGAACTAGTTAACACAATTCAGTCGATAAAAGAGCCCAAAAATAAAGTTGAATTGCAGCGCATATTGGGTATGGCTAATTTTTTGCACAAGTTTATTCCAAACATGGCAGAAATAACTTCACCTTTAAGAGAACTTTTGAAAAAGAATAATTTGTGGCACTGGTCTCATATACATAGTCAGTCATTATGTCAATTAAAACAATTAATATGTAACGCTCCTGTACTATCTACATTTGACCCTAAGCTACCAATAATAATTCAGTGTGATGCAAGTAAAGATGGCCTAGGCTGTTGTTTAATGCAGAATAATAAACCAATCGCTTTTTCATCACGTAGCTTAACTGAAACTGAAAAGAGATATAGTCAGATAGAAAAAGAATTTCTGGCCATTTATTTCTCAGTGAAAAGATTCCATCACTATGTTTATGGTCAAAAAATTGAAATACAAACGGATCACAAACCCCTTGTTTCCATTATGGATAAAAATATTTCAAAAGTAATGTCTAGTAGGTTGCAAAGAATAAAATTAAAATTAAGTAAATATGATATTGTTTTAAAATACTTACCAGGAAAATTCATGTACATAGCTGACCTTCTGTCACGTTCTTATAATAAAAACTTTTATCTACACTAATGTTATAACATTCTACTTATGTTTCCAATACTTGACTTATAATTACTACTGTTATAGCGCAGATAACAAAACACTCAATTTAAGCAATTTCACATGATGGTATAATATCCACATCGATATCGTAAAATCTCATTATAACATCAATAAAACGCGACCAATTAACCTGGCGAGCCTTATGTCAAAATCCTCATACAAGTTGTATAAAATTTTGATATTAGGCTGGCTTTTGAAAACAGTTGGGTTATACGTGAAAACTTCGTCGAAACTACCCTATATACCATACTACTCTATGGTCGAAACTACTAAACTTACATACACAAAACTCTTTGGTAAGATCTTGTGCCAATTAAATAAAAAACGAACAGCGCGCGCTCGCTCCTGATTGGCCCTGCGCGCGCAGCTGCGCTCTCATTGGTTAGATTTTAATGGCGGCAAGTTCACTGTGACAATACACGTACGCGATAAACTATTGTCAGCTTTTACTCTTGTTGTTTGATAAATTGCATTAGTGAAGATAAAGTAGTGTATGCAACTGCATATAACACGGGTATTAAAACACTCGTTACTATTATGAAACTCGCTGCGCTCGTTTCATAAACTCACACTCGTGTTTTAAAACCCTTCATTATATGACAGTTGCATAAACTACTATATTGATTCGAATGACTATTTTATAAATGAGATTGTTCATAGTGTATCTAAGTATTTGGAAGTCCCTCAATCATTATTAACTGAATACAAAGTTTGTACCAATAATGATAATAATTTATTAAATTTAAAAAAATTTATTGTTGATGGATGGCCAAATAAGCAACACTTGTCAAAAGAATTACAATTCTATTACAATATAAGATCTGAATTATTTATAGAAGATGATTTGATTTTTTTCAATAACAGATTAATCATACCATCTGAGCTAAAAATGAAAATAATGAAATTATTACATGAATCACATTTAGGAATAAATAAAACAAAATCTCGAGCAAGAGAATTATTTTATTGGTTTGGAATTAATGCAGATCTGGAAAATTATATAAAAAGCTGTAGAATCTGTCTCAGGTACATGAGTAGTGAACAAAAAGAGCCCATGATTTGCCATGAAATACCAAACCTGCCATTTAATAAAGTAGGTGTTGATCTATGTGAACTAAGAAATAAAACATATTTAATTTTAGCAGACTATTATTCAAAGTGGATAGAAATATGTAAAATTAATAATAAAACTTCATTTACTGTAATTCAAACCTTAAAAAATATATTTACAACTCATGGGATTCCTCGACTATTAATAGCAGATAATATGCCTTTTTCATCACAAGAAATGCTACAATTTTCTAAAGCTTGGAACTTTGAAATAATAACTAGTAGCCCTTTATATCCTAAATCAAATGGTCTAGCTGAAAGGAGTGTGCAGACTGCGAAAAATATGTTAAAAAAATGTTATGATGATAACTACTCGCTTGCTTCTGGCAACGATCGTTTCCAAACTAAAAACGTCGAGCCTTGCTTTTGGCAACGATCGTTGCCAAAATTTATTTTCTATTAAACGGCTTTGAACTCTGTTTTATACTGCGTAAGGTTCTCTAAAAACGTTTCTAAAGCATACCACCATAGATAATCTAACATCTGAATGCAAGTTTGCAACGTTGTAGAACGAAATATTTTATACAGTTGGTATCTAAAGTTTGAAGTAGCGACTTAGTGAATTTTTGTGCTCAGCGTAATTGTGTCTCTACGAAAAAATGCCTTAAGTATTCTCATTTATTAGTTTTTATTACTTATAAGGTACCAAATTAATCTAGAATAGCTGTTCTATGATATTTTAATATTTTATTCAATGATACTTAATGTAAAATGTGCTAAAATTGAAAGAATTGACCGCATCTTTGTAGACGTTGTTTGTGTACATATTTAAAGTGGTAATATTTATCGTAGTTTCTCAAAACTGCGTGATATTATGTGTGAAATAATAAAGTTTAGACATTATTTTAATCATAAAAGGTAAAGTAGTCATATAATATCTTGTAGATGTGCTGGATTATATGAATATTTGCGACAAGTGAGTAAGTTGTATCGAAATATTGCTCTGGCAACAATCGCTACCAGAAAGCAAAGTAAGTTTCACTGTCAGGGTCGGCACTTAGCATGCGGCTTTTTTTACGTTCGTTTTTTTCATTTGACTGTGATGCAGCAGATGGGGATGTAGTTGTTGGTTGGTGACTTGGTTTTGTGTTTTTTTGTGGTTTTTAAGAAAATTATTCACGTTTGTTTTTTCATTTGACCGTGATGCAGCAGATGGGGATGTAGTTGTTGGTTGGTGACTTGGTTTTGGGTGTTTTTGTGGTTTTTAAGAAAATTACATTGAGCCTACATCCCTTTTTTTATTTCTTTATTTTAAATTTGTTTTTAATTTAATTAATGTATTAACAGTATTTACGCTGTAAAGTAGTAATTTCATACAAAAAATTAAGAATACTTACACAAAACTTTTTGATAAAAAATCTCCTTCATACATTTGGATGTTAAATGCAGGAAGAAAACAAAAAAGTGCTAGTGCGGAAAAGAAGAACTTTCCGCACGCTAAACAAAAATGGAAAAGTCTACTAATTGAACAAATGTATTAAAATATTGTTATTTTGACCAATACATCTCTAAAAATCGGTGGCAAAATACTCAGAATTTCTTTTTACTATAAGATCTTATAAAACTCATTACGTAATGTTAATAGAATTTAATTTTTTACGTAATGTTAATTAGAATTTGATCGTTTTTATATTTTTTAAAGTTTTATTCAAACCCGGTATGTTAAATAAATTACTTGGTCAGAGGCAACCCTAGCTTCTACCGCCGCCATCTTGCTACTCTTGACGCTCATTCGAGCTTGTTGCGAGTTTTTAGGTCGTAAGTTTAAGCTTTCAATTACTGAAATTCTAAAGATACTTAGTAGTTTTTTGCCATATCTATTAACATTAGTATTACATCTATTTATAACATGGTTGAAATTGGTTAAAGGAGAGCATAGTATTGTCGTAATTTTAGTTTGAAATCACTATTTTTTTCTTTAAAAAAAAATCTCCCTTGGGGTCTTTTGTTACTTATTTCAGGAGATTATAGACTTATGGGAAACTTTTTATATTTTTATTAAAGATAATAAACTGGCCTTTATCAACAAAGTTATATTTTTGTTCTAGGATTTATAGTATTTATGTAAATCGGCTATGATTGTCAGCCTAGTTTTAGTGGCGAATTGTACAACTGTGTGCAAACTGCGCGTGGATTCTTTAATTTTTTTAAGCACATTTTCTACCTCAATAATTATTGTTTCTTGTTAAATAGTACAAATAACTATTCTAGTTTATAAAAATCGTGATAAACTATATACCTATCGCGCAAGTTTTTTCGCAATTTCACGTTATTCGACTTAAACCGGCAAAATATGTTCGACCTTAACTTTAGTCTGAATCATTGGTCTGAATATATAATGTTATACACACAACATAAATCAAAATAACTAACGTTTTTTTGTTCCTTATGTTATCGTCTACACGAAAAGGTAAACAAAAATACGCTAGGCCACTTCAATCCATTGTAAATCAAGTTTTAATGAGGGTGGCCGCGCCGAGTGCATAGTGCTAAATTTCAAGAGCAAAGCTCGACGTTTTTTTGGGAATCGAAAGCAAGCGAGCGGATAAAAAAGACATATTTGAAGCATTGTTAGAATATAGAAACACACCCCTTCCTGTATTAAATGCCTCCCCTTCTCAATTACTGATGAATCGAAGAACAAGAACAAAATTACCTATTTGTAATGATTTATTAAAACCACAAATTGTGCCAAATGTAAAAGAAAATTTATTAAAAAGACAAGAAATTTATGCTAATTATTATAATAGAAGTAGTAAAGAAAAAGGTGATTTTGAAATAAATGATAGTTGTATGTTAAAGAAGGGGAAGGTATGGGTACAGGGAGAAATAGTTGGCAAACATTCTACTCCTAGATCTTATTATGTTAAAGATTCTAACGATGTAGTTTATCGTAGAAATTCTTCTTTTCTAAAAAAATAATTTTTTTATAGTTTATTAGATATCAATAATAGTAGTGTTTATTAAGTTTAAGCATAGATTTAGATTACTAAAATTTTGTTAGTATGATCTTGTAAGTGCCTAACTGTATACCATACAATAAGTCATTATTAATATTATTAACTGTGTTATTATTATAATTTTTTTTTAAAAAAAAAAGGGAAAGATGTAGTGAGTCTATGCTGATTGTCTGTGGTTAGCCTTCTGGTAGTAATCTGTGACTGTGTGTTGTATAAGAAAATAATTACAAGCATAAAACTAGTACCTAAAAATTAAGAGTAAATAATAGTTAATAAACCGTGTTCAAAACATAATAGTTTTATTAATTAAAGAAACACAACAACGTGTATATACACCATTGACTTATATGTATACTAATAAGTCAATGATATACACAAAACAGTTTAAAGGTGAATTTGCCTGAGCGATATCATGAGGTATTACTAGCTTCTTCAGCGGATTTGGTCTTTTTTAGAAATCCCGTGGTAACTGTTTATCTTTACGGGATAAAAAGTCTGTTATTCTCCAGTTCTTCGACTATACTTATGCAAAAAATCACGTCGATCCGAAGTTTTGAAGTACAATTCATCAAAGTAACCAATGTAGACCTAGTTGAGGGGGAGTGAATATTATTTTGTGCCTGCACGTAAAAAGAAGTAGTTTGTATCGTCTCCGTAACAATCGTTTAAACAACTTTAGAATCGGAAACAGGCTGTAGCCTGTTTCCGATTCTAAAGTTGTTTAAACCCATTCGTTTATGACTTAGATGTATCTAAGTCATAAACGAATGGGTCTGCGAACTCACATATGGATCTCTATGTTTCTTCAGATTTTTTGTAAATAAAATAAAAATTCATGACCCAATAAAGACCAAATTGCACGGGCGCTTCATTTACTTCCAAATGACAACCGTTTTGCCTTCTTTCCACGTATCGCTAGCCAATTATCTAGAACACACCGGACGATACACGGTTTTCCTAAATAGCCTACTCGGGTCTCGGTCCGCAGACAAAAGCACGTGTAGGTAATAAATGCAAATTGGGTGAGCCTCCCGATACTGCGTAAAGTTGGTACACGTTTCCACTAGTGACCTATTTTCATACAGAGATGATTTTATTAATTTAAAATGTTATGAAGAAGATTTAATATACTTTTTGGTTCTCATAACTTATCCATCTTCCTCTTTCGTTTCTTCAACTTTAAGACCTTAAGGACCGTGACTCTCCTTCGATATCGCTCTTTTTTCTTTCTTTTATTTTCTTTTTTAGCCCCGATGCAAAAAGAAGGTTTGTTTAAGTTTAATGTGTGTATCTGAGTTACATCTTGTTTAAACCAATTTAGTTTGAAGGGTGACTTGATAGGGAGTGTTCTTAGCTATGATTCAAGAAAATCTGTTTAGCCGTTTGAAGATCATCGGCTCTTTTCTTGTTGATGACGAGATATGAGCAACTTTCATAAGTCTGATTGATTCGTTTGGTATCCATTGAAGTAATGAGTTTTTTATTTTAATATCAGAAGCGTACATCACAGCTGATACTTGAGGCTTCATCCGGGACTTTTTCATTCGACCTTACCAGTGAACATGGGCTATTCAATACCTATTGCTGGCATTGAACGAACTACTCAAAGGTTCTCCGTAGAACCATAAGAACCTAATTTAACAACTTAACTGTCCCTATACAATACAATTTACAACTACCCCAAGTCCCTCGTTTTTTTTTTTTTGATAGGTTAATAACATTCACATTGCGATTTTTTTTTTCTTATAGGTTAGGTTTTTTGCTATACGTTCACGTAATTTTAATTATAATATTACTCCACGCTCATAACAAAATTATGAGCCAAAGTTGTATAAAAAAATGAGTCACATGTGACTCTTGAACTAATTTCAAAAGTTCTCCGTGATTCTTAAGTGACTCATTGGACAGTTAAGTTGTTAATTATGGATGCTTCTGCGTAGTCAGAATTCTTATTTTCTTATGATCGTGTCACAACAATGGAACCACACATTTACATCCTTTACGGCGCGCTCGTTCGCCAGGTATTTTCGTCCATTTTATCAGTTCTGCGCATTGTTCACTTTCGGAGATATATTGCCAGAATAATTGCTTGTATCATTTCCGTACCGTGGATGGAATTTGAATTTTTACTCGAGTGCGTACAGCTACAGAAGTTGTAACACAAGGAACTTTAAGGAAGGTATAATAGGTATTTCATTATGATCACTTGGATAACTAATAGGTATAGACTACTGGGCTATCAAAGTGGAATCAAATGACATGATATTTGGAAATTATGTTATATGGTCTTATTTATGTGGTCAGAGTTTTATATTATTTCGTCAAAATCAGTTGGTCCGTAAATTTTTTGACATAGGTACTTTTGCATTTACAATATATGTACAGTTCACGCGCGAGTTGAATGCAGAGCTTATGTATGACACGTACATATTATTAAGCTCTGCATTCAAATCGCACGCGGACTATACAAAGTGTACGTTTTTAAATAAAGGTAAGTACTCGTAGTTATGAATGGCAATAAATGTGTGATAATTTACGTCGATTTACTTTGATTGTTGAATAAATTGTTTACATTTATAGTAACTACCTTATAAATCCCATTTTATAAATAAGTATCAAGTACCTGATAAATATCATCATGTCTTTATTGGCTGAAACCGGCAAACGGCGGAAGTATGCCTCTCTCATAGAGAGATACATATTTGTTCCGTTTGCCGTGGAGACCCTGGGGCCGTGGAGTCTTAGTGCCAAAAGTTTTTTGCGAGATATTTCACCGCGGTTGATTGTCTCATCTGGAGACAGAAGGGCTGGCTCATTTTTTGCGCAAAGGATCAGCCTGGCAGTCCAGCGCGGAAATGCAGCCAGAATTCTTGCCACCATTCCACGCGGGCATGATTTATATAGTAATTAGGTTAGGCTAGCTAGCTTTAATTTCAATTGTATTGTTTTCATGTCCACAAACGTAACAGTATCGTTGTATATGTATAGTTCCTGTAGTAAACAGGAGTAAATAGAAACGATTTTTCCTAATGACTGTCGATATACCTTTTATGTCGAAGGCAATTATCATTACCAGTTGTGGTATAAAGAGGGGATTATTTCAACATATTCGAGGCGTCGTCGTACAATACTAGGCGCACAATAATCTGGAACAAACAAAGGTTTGGTAATGATCGTTAGTCGTTATCGCGCGCCACGGGACGCTGTTTTAATCACTGTTAATACCTAAGTAGGCGTTCAGTAATGATGACGTATTTGATAGTTCAGGGAAAAGAAACCCCACGCAAGAAGCAACAATACGTTATTATTATAATATTATTTATGATTTTTAATATATTTACTGGTGAGCTTCAGCCTTGGCTATATAACACCCTATCGGCTAAAAAGATAAGGCAGGTACTAAACTGTCACATCTCTTCCACAAGATAGCCCGCTTCTATCTCAGACAGCATCGTCATTTCACTAGGTGAAACCGCAGACAAGGATTAACTAAGCTGTATTTTTAAAAATTCTCACATATACCTAGATATTAGTAGGTATCTCAAAAGAATATAACATAGCAAGCACAAAAGCAATAAATTTCAAAATAGCGTACACTGTGTTGATTTATATCCCCGCCCTTTGTTTTGCACATGCTTTACCTGTACAAGCAGTTAATAAATGCAAATTGTTTAGACCACTCTCTTTGGGCAGTCCCCCTTGGCTCACTGACACACTTGAGAGGACACTCCCGTTAAGGCTTCGCTTTGGTACTTTGAATTCGGTAGTTTATTTAAATACACCCCCCCTCCCGAGGAGCTATCAAGCGTACTCTAAGAAATGTATGTTAAGGTCTGTGCTTTGGATACCTGTTTTTAATGATAAATAAATATATTTAATATACTTTTTTCAATGAATAGCAGCATTCAGCAGGTCTGCGTCCAAGAGTGGTCAGTAGCTAGATGAATACTGGCTGTTGATGATGAAGTCGATATTTACCATAGCCGTGATGACTTCAAAATACATTTAATAATCAACGAGCTATCGCTTAATAAAAATTGAGGGGGTACACCAAACTTTTTGTCGACTCTTGCTTTTCAATCTATGTAGCGCGCTATGCTAAGTTTCTAATTTTATAGTTGAACTCAGCTTTTAGCATTACACTTCACACTGAAGTAAAAGTTCAGGTGTGAAGTGAAAGTGTGAATATTTTAGTTAAAATATTTGATGATGTTATGTGTAAAGTAAATGTTCATTGTTCACACAGTGATTAGTAAAAAGGACTGTAAAAAAGGACTCTAATCACTTTACTCGCACTCGCACTTCACACTTAACAACGTGACCTTGTACACATTGATTATACTAATCACTTAACACCTGCACTTTTCACCGTCACTGTTAATTTAACAAAATGTAATCCAATGCTAAAGATATATTTATTACTTTTGACACACAGAAGACAATGTATGGACACTGTATGGATGACTGGTCAGAACTAGAAGTGCGAAAACACATTACGGACTGGATAAAATGTTTTTCTTCTCCGAGGCGGAAGTTTTGTCCAGCCCGGTCTCTAGTATGTTTACACTCAAAGGTTCGTTATTTACCTAACTGTGTAATCCAAAATAATGTAACCTTAGCAACGCAGCCATTCCAAAATTACCTATCCACCTACCTAGTGTGCGAGCCGCTGGCGCGTATAATACAATGTTTGTAGCGGGAAGGCGGTTAGAAGGTTGGCGTGAGGTCGTAAATTTTGGCTCCTGAACCACCGTGGCATGGGCGTTGTGTTAATAGAGGGATATTTTACGGAGCATTCATGGTTTCGTGTTACGGGAAAATGAATTTGTTTTTTTTATAATGCGCTATAAAGGCTTAACTTTCATGCACAGTTAGCTGAAGTGACGTTGAGCATTATGTAAAATATTGCTTAATTGCTAGGTATGTTGTTTATGGATTTAGAGTTTAGTGTTATAAAATCTGTTCTATTAAGGTCATAGCTCTATTAGTCCAAGCAAATTAGTTAAATAATAGCAAGAATCTCGGAATGAGAGATAGTCAGCTATAAACTTGTATAAATCTTTATTTTGGCATCCTAAAACTTGTCTCAAAACCTACTTATCGTAGGGTGTCGGCGTCTACAGATATTCCAAGGTCAAAGGTCAAAAAATCGATTTTTTACATATTTATTGCAAATATCTCGTTTCCTACGGGTTTTATGCTATTTGTATTTATTATAAAAATTGTAGAAGATTAAATTCTCTACAACTTTTGTTCAATCATTTTTTTCATATCTTGAACCATTTTCGAGATAGAGGGCAGAGGGCGCGCAGTGTTTAACTATTGAGTATCATTCGAGGTCAACCTGTAGTCCCGATTAAAAACACGCCGTATACAGTTTATAAATTATTGATAAGTATATATTTCTAAATAATTTACATTTTTAGTTACTATTACGCTATAATTAATATATTTTTTCAATAATTCAGTATGTATTCATTTAATAACACTTACCTACTCGTGTAATTATAAAGTTATTAAGGGAAATACTTTAATATTTTTTTAAATTCTAATCTTATTAATACTAATAGTAATTAGTATTAATAAGATTAGAATTTAAAAAAATATTAAAGAAGTATCTTAACTTAATAAAAAGAAAATAATTAAATTTTTAATTAATGTTTTAATTGAAAAATAGCATTTCATACATTTATGATGGTAATGGTAATGGTGTTCTCGTCTTCAACGACATTTGTCTCCAGTTCTTCTAGGATTTCGGGGTCAATAGTACCGTCTTCATTGATATCACTCTGATATGGTGAAGCATTAAGACAAGCTTGCCCATTACACTGGCCGTAAGCTAAAGAGCACTGCAACCCTGCTTTCCTGCATCCACATCGCGAACCACAACCATTCTTGCAGTTGCAGAATATTGTGTTAAGCAATTCCTCTGGAGCTAGTGGATTCATTGTCATAACAGGTTCCAGGAATTCATCACGCATTATCCAACCCCAATTCTGGGGTTCTAAATCATGCCCTAACCAAGTCTGAACTTGATAATAAACACGGTTGAAATGTTGGTGAGCTGCTGCACTCGTTGGTGGAATATTTGATAACTGCACAGGTATATTCAGTTTTGTTAACTTGCTGAACTGTGCATAGCGAAGATGATCGATACAGTCCTCAGACTTTGGAGCATTATAGATTGCCAACAAGGTTCGCACTCCATTCTCAAATAATGATTGAACCAGGCAGTTACTGAATATTACAGGTACTGAATTATTGAAAAAAAATATTAATTATAGCGTAATAGTAAATAAAAAAAATATATTTTAGAAATATATACTTATCAATAATTATAAACTTTATACGGCGTGTTTTTAATCGGGACTACAGGTTGACCTCGAATGATACTCTAAAATCTAAATAGTTAAACACTGCGCGCGCTCTGCCCTCTATCTCGAAAATGGTTCAAGATATAAAAAAAATGATTAAACAAAAGTTGTAGAGAATTTAATCTTCTACAATATTTATAATAAATCTAAATAGCATAAAACCCATATGAAACGAGATATTTGCAATAAATGTGTAAAAAATCGATTTTTTGACCTTTGACCTTGGAATATCTGTAGACGCCAACACCCTACGATAAGTAGGTTTTGAGACAAGTTTTAGGGTGCCAAAATAAAGGTTTATACAAGTTTACAGCTGACTATCTCTCATTCCGAGGTGAAACCCCTAATATGCCTGGATTTTTTAGAAGCCAAGTAGAGTTATATACTTAAGTAGTACCATACCTTATATTGGGTTGAAACGTAGAGTGTAGGTACATATTTTACCCTGTATGCTGTATGCTTTAATTATTTAGCTTCCCAATCTAGTCTCTATATCTCTCTTTCTCTTATTTTCCTTAACGTAGATATTCGAGCCAAGTGAAGTGAGCTAGAATTTAATCTAAATAATCTAATCTAATCTATTCAAATATTTTGCAGATTTACCTTCCGTATTACTAGCACAGATACTAGTTGGAAATCATGAGATAATGAAAAAAATTAGAGAATCAGCTAGCAGTACTACAGCTGTTATAGTTGTAACATATTATAACAAGCCAATTATTCTAGGTATGTCAGGTAGCTCGCTTGCACTTTTATTCGCATTTACTCGAAGGTATAGGTTGTTATGACTGCCTCGTTGGTCTAGTGGTTGCCATGTTCGACTGCGGCCGACGAGGTCCCGGGTTCGAGTCCCGGGTCGGGCCATAATTGAGTATTTTTCTGACTAGAAATTCTCAGTTCTAGCCCGGAGTTAGGAAGTTGGCGGTGTTTCACCCCCGTGCCTTGGAGAGCACGTTAAGTTGTCGGTCTCGGTTATTATCACTAACATGATAACAGTCGTTAAAGCCCCCCAACCCGCATTGGAGCAGCGTGGTGGGTCTAAGCTCTAATAGCTCTCACTTTCCTATGCGAGTGGAGGCCTGTGCCCAGCAGTGGCACGTTAATGGGCTGTAGTGGATGGATAGATGGATGGATAGGTTGTCATGTGCTGTCAATCCTGTATGGGTATTCAGGGTTGGCCAGTTACTGGCTTCTGTAATACATCAGTTTTCAAAATAGCCCAGTACGTAGCTGAAGCTGTATCTGACTGCTGGTGAACCTTTGTCTCCTGGATTTGGCAATGCTTAGTTGATAAATAAGCCACGGCAATAATTCTTTTTTTTTATTCCACTAGAAGTAAGCCGTTGACTGCGACCTCACCAGATGGTAAGTGATGTTGCAGTCTCAGAAGAGAAGCTGGGTGATGGTAATTGTCGCGCTAATTGTGCATGGATCAGCGAGATAATATTACCGTTGCGCAGACAAGGTTCTTGGTTGACTGCGATAATGATATTTCACGCTACGGATTTCACAAGACTGACACAAAAAATTTATGTACCCACTCTATCTTCATTGCGTTATACAAGTCAAACGGCCAATTACTCGTAGACATTTCAGCCTCAGTAGTTACTAACATTAATTGGTCTAAATTTTCAAATGAAATAGTGGTTTAGGCCAAGTGTTTCGGAGAACTTATGAATACCGCAACTTGAAACCGGCTAGCTAAGTGGAAAGTTTTGGAAATTGTTTACTGCCCATCTCTGTTTAATTTATGTTAATGTATATTTCACAGCAACTTGAAACACGACTTTGGTGTTTATTGTATATAGGTATTATTATATTATTAATTACTAGCGCGACTTCATCCGCGCGGACTTAGGTTCTTAAAATCCCGTAAGAACTCTTTTTTCTCCGAAGTTACGTTTGCACCATTGATCTGCATTCTGCACCATTAGCCTGTGTTACTCTTTGTCTAGATTTGTCAATAGATACGTTTCACCATTGTAATTGCGTCGTAGTTGAACGAAAAGTAACAAAAAAAGTGAGTGTGTGCAATTCACACACGGCAGAAGTGAAACTTCAGAAAAGTAGCCTACGAGAGAATGAGATAAATATACTTGTACTCTATCTCATTTTCTCGCAGGCCAAATCCTATTATGAATATGTTTGTCTCTTTTTAGTGTCGCTTTTTCGTGTCATCGAATTTTCAAATCACAACGATTCTAAAGAAGTTTCACTTCAACAAAATACACATTTGAATAAGGATAGTAGTTTATTTATTTTCATAAGTGTTTACATTAGTCGAAAATACGAAATAGGTTATACTTTAACCTGTGCCCTAGCTAAGTAGCACTTGTAACAGCGTGTTTTTCTTTTCTATTAATTTTAGGTACTGTTTGATGGCTGACAAACGTTGCAATCCGACTAACGTACCAACATAGAACGATGTTGATATTCTGACAGAAACCTAGCCGCACTTTGTTTTGTTTTGTTTTCTTTTCAATGTATTTTTTATGTCTTGTGTAGCAATAAAGAGTTTATCTATCTATCTATCTATCTAGCCGCAGGTGCAACAACAATAGCTGTAAAAGTTGACATTGCAATAGGATTTGAAATATAGGTGGAATCCAAGTGATCCAAGAGAAAACGATAGGCCTTAGCGTAAGATCTTCTTTGGATCACTAAGATACGAGTATATGTTTCAGGTATATTACTTTACTCTATGGATATAAGTATCACTGATTTTTCGTAATAGAGTCTGTTTTATTTAATCCCAATTTGTCGAAAGCTGGAAACTTGAAAAAACTGTTTATTTCATAATAACTGAGACTTAATATAGGTACAAAATTTACATTTCCTTCAAGCTGTGATCTTGGTTCATACTTACAGCAAATTACCTTAATAAAATTTTCCCATTCGTGATTCACATAAATTATCATTACATCTAGACCTTTCTTTGGCATTTCTAGGCTAACTTTTTTGTTTACGCTATCAATATCAATCAAGATTCGCTCAAGTCGTTATTTCTTTGAATACCTAGAGAACATCACAACATTGCCTCATTAGTATCAATTCCATTAGCAGGTAACTCGTAACTTATGAAATACACTATGTTATTTACTTACTACATAAAACAGCCTCACCTTTTTATTTGTTTAACATTTTCATCTGCTTGATTTCTTATGTTCGTTTCAGCATGCATGCAAATGCATACTCTTAGTATCTATAGAAATTTAAATAGTAACCAAAATTATAAACAAAGGAAATCTTTTTTTTTGTCCATCTATCTGTCACCCTCTAAATCTAAAAAAAAGGTTTCGTTTTGAGACGGTTAATAATAATAATATATTAATAATATGATTATTCTTTAATAAATCGCAAATCAAAGTTTAAAAAATTGACATGCTTGGCTATTGTTGTATCAAAAAACTCACATAATTTATTCCCGTAAGTACTGTTTTATCAACTAGTGGTTCAGATTCAACTGTAGTACATATACTATCCATCTATCTGAAACAAGATAAGCCAAAATCCATTAATTACTCGGTATCTCTCTCTACGACCCAAAAAACCGCATGCAATCCGCACCTGAAAGGCATATTGAAAAAAATCCCACCGAATACGTTCCACCGGATTACCCGGGCTTAGGTAGAGGAATGGAACAAAAAACGGTTATCCGGGCTTACTTTTGGCCTGTGGCTTGTGATATTAGTAAAGAACGAGCAAAAAGTAAGGGGATTTTCGTTCTAAGATCGGTTTTTCTAAAATTTACATACTGTGAGAACGAAAAATAGAGAGTCGGGCCAATTCGCTTTCCATGTAATGCATGTAATTACATGAAAAATGTCGAATTGCAAGAGACTTGCGAGCAAAGACAATGAGTCAAAGAAGAAGTCTAAAAAGATTTGTCAAATAAAATTTTACTTAGGTACATAAGTGTCTTTTCCCGGGGTGCAACCTACCTCCGTACGAAATTTCGTCGAAATCAGTTAAACTGATGGGCCGTGAAAGCGTAGCATTTAGATTGATTTTCACAGCTATAAAATTAGCATGGATTTCTATTAATAAATTTTATTTTAATTGACCGAGCGAAGCGATGGTCCTATAGGTCTACCAGAATCTGATGGCAAAAAATACACCTAAAAGTACCAGTATACGGTGTATACTTTTTGCCATCAGATTCTGGTAGACCTATACTTGAGTGGATTTGCACTTGTCCGTCCGTCCGTCCGTCCGTCCGTCCGTCCGTCTGTCAGAGCCTTATAACTTCTGAATTACTGAACGTAATTACTTCAATTTTAAATTTAATATGTAAACCGATGGCCTCCAGCCGAATATGGCTTAAAAAGTTATAAAAATCTTTATTTCAGGGGGGCTCTCATAGAAGCGAATGCGAAATAAAATATTTTTTATAGCGTTACATAGGGTTGCGGTATATCATTTTAAAGTTAACTAGGAATAGAGTCCAAAAATATATATTTTCTTAATTTTCCCCTAAAATTGACGAAATGGGGAGCTTTCTTAATGGAGATTTTCTAACGTCCAAAGTTGACCTCAGAACTCTCAATTTTCTGAAAGGCTGAGCCTGAATCAATTATTAATTAATTATTATGAATCAATTATTTGAAATATAGTACTTGAACAACAAATACTAAAATTAGATAAATATTATAAGGAAACGAAATTATTAAATTTTTAATGAGCTTCAGTATTTTTAACAGAACTTCACAATGATGTCAATAGATGGCGCTCTGTAAAAGTTTATTGGTTAGTGCTTACAAATAATTGACGTTAGCACCATCTTACGTGGAATAAAAAAATAGTCTACTGATAGTACTGATGTCTATTTTTATGAACGTAAAGATACGAGATAGTTAAAACTATCTTATGGATACCGCGAGGTCTCAGTTCGGGGCGATCCACTAAGTATGACTCGTGTTTTAGTCATACTTTCTTTTTCTGACTAACTTTTTCTTTGCTGCTCGTGAGTTTGATAAAAGATCTAAGGTAAGCCGAAGCATAAAATTACCAATGTTTTTGTATATAATATTATGTCGCGGCCAAATCGTAGTATAAAAAAAAGCGACGTTTTGCAATCTTGTGGCTCGTTGATCAGCCGGATGGTCGTTGCGATACATCCTGCAATACAAATTAATTAAGTTGCACTGCGAGTGATCTTACTATCGAAATAAATGGACTACACTAGAAAACTCCCTTCGTATATAACAAAACACTAGCGGTCTCTAGGGCAGACAAGACTGCGTGGATTCTGGCCCTGATTTTGGAGTTTGCAATAGGTATAGTGATTTAGCAATGATATTTATAATACGGCGGTTCATTTTACGCTGTTTTACGAACCGGCGGTATAGAAAGCCCAATACGGCCAGTTGCGAATTTTGGTTCAGCCGTATTACAATCTGACTGAACGTTAAACCACGTTAAACCGCTGTATCGCAAAACGGCGCCGTTTTTTACTACGGCTAGCCGTATTTTAATATAGCGGATACCGATACTACAATCCGGCTGCGACTTATTATATTTGAATAAAAATAAAACACCAAATAACGTTTTAGAATTTTTTTCCTTTATTTCTTTTCTCAATATTTTATTGAAAACCGACATCTCGACAGAAAGTCTTCGTTCAAACTATTTACATTTCATTAACTTTTAATAAACGTAATTAATTAAATTCTCTATAAAAGTGATATTTATAAGTCAAACAAAACAATTAGCTATTAACATAAAATTTTTGTTACATAGAAATTTAAATTTCTGTGTTAAAATTATTGCCTAACATTTTACTATGAAACAAAAAATGCTCCTACAAGGGTTTTTCATCTCTTTGTATAAATCTTAAAAAAATGAATCTTAAGTATTATTGAGGCGCCAGGCCAAGTTTCATTATTGTAACGACGCCAACACATTTCATTGTGTATTCCTTTTTAGGTAAGATAGGTGGTAATGGATGAAACATAGCTTTCGCGTTTTACGTACGTTATTAATAATGTGGTCCAATTTACGGATCCAACATGACTATTAATGATGCAATTTGACTGAGCACCTTTGCAAATATCCCAAAATAAAGGAAATATAGAAGAAGGGTTGAGTATTCAGTAGTCTATTAAGAAAAAGGCACCAACACATAGCTCTCGATAATAAAATTACAATACCAAGAGTGACGTAGATTTTCATCCAAGTATAATGATGTTTGTATCTTGCAATGTGCTTGGCAATCCTCTATTGCTGGTAGTATCATAAAAAGGATAGCATATCTTTTAGACCTGTTATTTTAGTTACCTATAGGTATATAATATTTAAATGAGTCTGCGTGTCTATAAGTTCTTAAAATATGGCAATACACGTGGATCTACGAATCTACCTATTTAAGTATTTTTGTTATGTGTACTGGCGCCTTATAAGTTAATAAAATTTAAACCCTTCAACTGAAAGCGTTATTTAAACTATACCTTAGAGAGGTTTAAAAAATTATTTGTTAAAAAATTGTTTCAAAATAATTATATTAAACGTTTGTTAAGCAAAGGCCTTAAATTAATCACGTGTCCTAATATTTGAAGACAAAAATATATCAAACAGTATAATACAAAACATTTACATTATTAACGACGTATATATACAAGTCTTCCATAACGGACAAATGGATATAATAAACTAATATTATTTTATTTTGCCCTAACATGCGATGCATTTTTAACGATAAAATAATCATCAACAGATAAATTATTATTGATGTTAAAAATTTAGATTATAATCTTTTTAACATCAACATGTCAGTGCCACGACACTAATTATTATTGGCCTGAGAGCTCTTAGTCAACTTCTTATAAGTATATCTTAACGTGTATGGTAAACACATATTAGCAGGAACAGAAAATTTTACCCATCGTGGACTACCTGGTATTGGACCATAATCAACAATCAAAAATAACTTGAAAGAGGTTGGTATGGTGATACATCCTAAGGGCTTTCAGGTCGAACCACTTTGGAATGAGGCGATTTTAAATGTCCAGTCAAATACTGATGAGATTTTATAAATGCATAACTACATCCCAACACATTAATGCTTTAGGATGACTTGTTTTATACAATACACATGTATATTCTAAGGTGATCGTCTACGAAAATGAAAAAAATTAGTATTAATTTACCAACGGTTAATTCATAAATGCATTATCACATTTTTTTGTTATCATGATTATACTACCTTCTCCTTGAACTGTACAAATGGATAAGGAAAAAAGAAATGAAACACAATCTAATAAATCATCTTTTTTCCATTATAACATATTCCTAATTCCTAAGGCCTCGCAGTACAGCGTTTTCTTCATACAAACGTAGAAGGATGATTGTTGCACTATTTGATATTGTTGTCTACGCCCAAAATTAAGCATGATATTTATCTTAACTTATGACGATATAAAACAGCAAAAATTATATTCATTTGGAAGTTATACGCCTCGAAAGATACTAATTTTAGAACTTAATTTATCGCAACATTGGGGTTTAAATATTTTGAGATTTTGATTAGGATTTTGGGAGTATAACTCCAATATTGCGTATAAATGTATCCATTTATTAGTTTTTATGTAAACACACTTGTCCCGAACGCCTGTTCAAGCCTTCCCTGTTCACTATCTTAAACGCGAGTGCACTATCATCTCATCCCATCGAAGCCACGTGCTTTTAGACGGAGAGCTGGCGACGAATTTCGGGAAGGTCCTTTTGGCAAGCTGAATTGACGAATATAAATTCGTCAATTGGCGAATCCAGTCCTGCCAGTCTGGTAGAGCGTTTGCGGTTATTTCGCTACCGCGCAGTATTTGCAAACAACATTTGCAAAAAAATAATCAAAAAAATATTTTAACTAATTCAAAAGAAAAATGTCAGACGTTTTTGTCGGTTATAAAGTATTACCAGACCTCTTCAAAAATATTAAATTTTAATCACGTATTTATTGAGTAATTTCAATAATACCTGCAAATCGCCAGGCAAATTTTGCGGTTTTAAAGAATTCCCAGACGTGAATAAATTTTCAAATGAGTACGACATACGAAATAACCGCAAACGCTCTACCAGAATGGCAGGACTCGATCCGCCAATTGACGAAGTTATATTTTTCACAATTTCACCTTGCCAAAAGGACCTTCCCGAAATTCGTTGCCAGCTCTTGGACCATTTGGCGATTTCTTTCGCGCTGTACTGCGTACTCTTGAAAACTGTTGTCGGTTAGTATAATTTTTGTAATAACTATACTAGTTACAATAGATCGTAATAAAATTGTTTTAAGTGGATTATAATAATATAATATAAATAGTTCTTAAATGACATTTTATAAGTCTCACAACCATTGTAAATTAATTAATTTTTAAATAAAACTTCCAATCATAATTCAAATAACATTTCAAAAACAAAACAATTTTCGTGTAACCTATATTATTTTACGTATAATAAACCCATATAAATCTAGATTATTCCTGGAATATCAATGGTATTTACAATTAATTTACAAACAAACCTTAACAATCTCCAATATTTCGTTCATCCTAACTATTTAGGTAATTAAAATTAGGTAAAGCAGTCTCGGCAATTTCAGACATTGTTAACGTTCTCTGAAAATTATAATCATGATTATTTGCATAAAAAGCAATAATTAGAATAAGTTGTGCCAGTAAAATATTATAAATAATATGAGGATTATTATAAGGAATTTTGCGAATTGTTATCAGATACATAGGTACATACATCAGTTTGTTACCGAAACTCAACTGATTCCTTTAATACATTACTTGAATATGGATATTACTAATGTCCCAACATGATTATCTCAGTATCAGCAGCGGACTGAGCGGATTTTTCAATATTCAATTTCAACTACTATAAAGTTAAGTTCGGCAGTGATCGTTTATGAGAATTTTGCCGTATACCTTCTCACTTGTGTCGTAACTGTTGTTCGCTTGACACTAAATTATAAAAGACATGATACTTATGAAACGATATTCTTATTATTGGCTACAACAATATTGATAGAAGGTTCTATCACAGAGATACTTAGGCCCACTTGCGTAACGTTTGATTTAAATGGCTCCTAAATAAAATTAGTTAAATGTATTTAATTTCCTAAATGCATTTAACTTAAATGTAATTAAGCACGCCTTGCACCACCACTTCATTTTGAATATTTAACTAAATACGTTTAACATGTCGGTAAAGCAGTACAGTACGTTTCGTTCTACGTATTTACGGCCCAGATGTGAGAGCTTGTATTATTCTTATGCATTTTAGAAGTTGTAAGCCAAAGATATATGCGTGAACTGAAC
Source organism: Erebia ligea (assembly GCA_917051295.2). Taxonomy (NCBI): domain Eukaryota; kingdom Metazoa; phylum Arthropoda; class Insecta; order Lepidoptera; family Nymphalidae; genus Erebia; species Erebia ligea. The sequence goes on from OU785236.1 coordinate 8,727,534, forward strand.
TTTATCAGTCAGAGTCAGTAGCATTTGGATACGGTTTTATTTGCGGCCTTTGGTTACTGGTCTGTGTTTGTTATTCTCAACTTGTGGTTCTCAAGTTATCTTGCGTTGTAAGCATAGAAGATATATCTTGCTCTGGTTATAAACTTCTTTTACTGGTCGGTATTTGTAAAAATTATGTCCGAAATAGGTGGTGTTTTACGCAAACGTGCCCGTAATTTCTCGCGGGAAGAACAAATGTTATTGTGTAGTGTCATGGAGCCCTATATTCACATTGTGGAGAATAAAAAGACGGATGACATTAAACAACATGTCAAACAAAGTACTTGGCTTAAAATAACCGAATTTTATAACGCCAACACAAAGAGTGTTCCTCGTACCACGGAAAATTTGCTAGCGTGTTATAGAAACGAAGAGAAATGAACATGATGAAGAAATCCATTTTGTGCTTACTAATATTCGTCAAAATCGTCTTTTACGTTTTACAGCGCATTAAATTTCTTTATTTATTATTATTTTATCTCAATTCATAACACAAATGACAGTAATGACAATTATCTTGTCTTTGATGATAACAGCTTAAATACGTTTAGCGCCACTAAATAGCCATTCTGGGATGTTTAAATTTGACAAGTCGCTAATTGCACTTAGCAAAAAAATTTACGTTGTGCAAGACGCTAATTGTATTTAACCGTTTAAATGCGTTTAAGATGTTTTTAAATACGATTTAAGGCTGTTACGCAAGCGGGCCTTAGTACTTAAAAACTAAGAGAACTATATGTAACAAACATCATCCTTGATGAAATTTAAAAAAACAATCGATGAGCACTTTTAATTCTTTATCAAGAACAATAATTTATATTGTCACGGGAATGTAATCAAAGAACCAGCAAAACAACACTTAAAATTGCACAAATTCACAGTGACGAAAATCACCGAAACGTTCACCTTAGTGTTACTTGAGCGTTATTTACAGGCCCTATAGCTGCGTAGTCTGTCAGAGGGGGGTGTCACGCGGTGGGTGCTGGTGCGGGTGCGAGTGTCCGTGCGCGTGCGCCTGGGGGTGCGCATGGGGGTGCGCACGGGGCAGCGTGCGGAGGTGTTGAAGCGGGATACAGCGGTCATTCGCTGCACCCGTGTTGCGGGGTAGAGTACAGGAGCCACCCGCAAACCCCGCCGGCGGCGGTATGCCCGGCGTTGACGTCTATACGGCGAAACATGTACATAATTAACACAAAAAATTCAAACAAAATGCTACACTATACACAAATACTACACGGATAAAAATATTTCATACAATCATAATATAATGAGGTATCCTCAACCTGTATCAAGTTATAATTAGTATTAGGTAGGAATTAAGTACGACGTATTTATGAATATTACTCATGGAATTAGGAAGTTATGGGTAAGTACTTCCTACTCCATGATATTACTGTCACATAATATAATTGATAGATTAATTCTTTATCATGTCTTTACTCTTAGATCTAAGATATATTATGTTACTGTTTGTATTGTTGCATTTTGTCAGCAACACATTACCATACTTGATTTTTTACTAGTGCTTATTTCTGATTTATCAACATAACTCTTTATTCTGTGAATAATTATCCAGATAAACTCCAAACGTAAGCTAGTAATTCGTGTGTAGCCATTACCATAACACAATTTGCATAAGATCCGACTATGCAAGCCAAATATTTTGCTAAAATTTGACTTAAGTTCCCATTCGCGCTACGTCCGGATTAAGAAACTTTGCAGAGAGAAATAATGTGACAGTTATTACGGTAATTATTAGGACCATTAATTAACTAGCAACAAGGGGAATTTGCCGGTATTTTTAATTTAAATGATAATATATTTGCATTTATAAATTTAAATAAATAAATCAGTTTTTTGTGTTACAAGCTACATAATATTTTGGTTTTTTGGTCTTTGAAGTAGAAGAACTAAAATTCACAACAAAAAACAATTGTACCTACTCAAACTGAGCCATGTGCTAGGTATTCGCAATTACCACTAAGACATTATTTATTAAGAAGAGATTTTTTTATACATATTTTTGAAGGAATTGCCCGAGATAAAAATGTTAGCAAAAATATAATTAACGTCATAACTCATAACTAATTAATTACTAGACTTAATGATTTTAAACTTGTGACAGCATTAAAACAAAACTAAATCAGTTTAGGCAGTATTGTGCAAGTCGGCATAAAACTAAAAAGTAAACTAAAATCTAAATGGAAAATTAGCAGAATTCATTTTTTTCGCTTACAGGATTGTCATGTATGGGAGGATGGGACGGCGGAGGCGCAGTCCTGAGCGGGCAGTAGCCGGGTATACTGCCTCGGACCCCGGCGATGCTTCCCCGCGGCGCCCTGTTATTCGGCGGTGATATTGTTGACACTTGCTGTTGCCTAAAATAGTCCACCTGCTGAAATACAAAGAATAATAATGATTGAGTTACTTTAAAAGAAACTACAATGTTTCAAATCGTTATGGGCTGAAAGGCAAAGAAATACTGTGCCTGTCGTTACGTAATGTACGCTTTAACCCGCTTGAAAGTGGCCTGGTGGGAGGCTTCGGCCGTGGCTAGTTACCACCCTACCAGCAAAGACGTGCTGCCAAGCGATTTAGCGTTCCAGTACGATGCCGTGCAGAAACCGAATAGGGGTATGGGTTTAATATAACTGCCATGCCCCTAACAGGTTAGCCCGCTACCATCTTAGACTGCAACATCACTTACCATCAGGTGAGATCGCTGTCAAAGGCTAACTTGTAGTGGATAAAAAAAAAAACAAAATATGCAAAGACTGGTGATGAACCACTTTATGAACAATTTAGTTTGCAGATGAAATAAATAATTTATTGGAGTATTTTTCAGATTCATTAAATTAGTGCCATGGAAAGGCCAAGAAATCTTACTAACTCTGGCAATTAGCCAAGAAAAAATGAATGGATTTTAGTCTACTTACTATAATTTTTGACAAAGGGAGCGTTAGATCAATCAATGGGTAGTACTTTATAGAGCAGTGAAAGGCGTGAAATGATGAAGCGAAAATATTATCATAAAATATTAAGAGTCATTTCAAGTCTACACCAATTTATATTCAATTATAGATAGAACATCCTCGAAAGTTAATTTAGAAAGGTCTTTTGATATTCTATCAGATTATTATCGAACGAGCAGCATAATGCCGACGACACCAGGTACTTCTAGGTTGTTTTTTTTTTTTCATATTGTAATTTTATCAACTTCGATTATTTCAAAAAGGTTATCCGAAACTTATTTACACAGTCTTTTACAAAATTGCACGTGATTAAGTGATCCAGAACTCCAAATTCAACCCCATCATCACCAAATTCAATACAACAGCTTGTATAGCGTAGTATCGTTTGTTGGCTTTGCTATGCGCCATTGTACAATTTCATATTTGTGTCGGACGCATGTTGTGCACGCTTCGGCGCAAATTGACGCAGAAGTCGATTTTTTGTTCAGATGACACACGCCTGTTTACTTATAATTGCGTACCGCGAAGGATATGCTATTTCTATAAAACAAACTAGCTGATGCCCGCGACTTCGTCCGCGTGGATTGAGGTTTTTCGGTTCCCGCGGAAACTCTTTAATATTCCGGGATAAAAAGTAGCCTATATGCTATTCCAGACTATAATCTATCTCTGTGCCAAATTTCACCCAGATCCGTTTAGCCGTTTGAGCGTGATTGAGTAACAAACATTCATACATCCATACATCCATCCAAACTTTCGCATTTATAATATTTATACTATATATTATATTTGATACCTGCAAGTGATCCGTATCGGACGGAATTATATCCGGGTTCCGATCATCACTTTCACTGTCATCTTTCTCTCGCAGCTTGTCTGGTGACGCTGGTTGTGAGGAGGGGCCTCCTGAACGCAGCTTGCGTTTGGTACACCTTTGACGCACAGCTACCATGAAGAGTACTAGCACCACCATGAAGACTCCACCGCCGCCTACCGCGGCAGACATCGCACCAGACATTTGAAATGCAGTTTTGGGTATATCTGGCAAATGATTATAAATGTTAAATATTGGCTCGGACAATGATTTTATGGTTTGTAATATAGAAGTGCTGAAGTTGAGGCAAACGTGACTAAATCCAGTTGAGCATACATCAGAGGAAAACCAGACGCGGGAAGCTGTCTTTTATAATAATGAGAATAAAAATATCTACATAAATAGACGTCGAAATAAAAAGATTTGCTTGCCTACTTATACCGACTACAAATTCTAAATAAAATAGCTTTGTTACTTCTCAGAAAAAAGGTTTGCAACATTATATTATTTGCACAAAATAATTGCTGTATATTTAATTCCGGGTTCGATCCCCGGCAGGGTTTGGAAATTTATAATTTCTGAATTTTCCCTGGTCTGGCCTGGTGGGAGGCTTCGGCCGTGGCTAGTTACCACCCTACCGGCAAAGACGTGCCGCCAAGCGATTTAGCGTTCCGGTACGATGCCGTGTAGAAACCGAATAGGGGTATGGGTTTAATATAACTGCCATGCCCCTAACAGGTTAGCCCGCTACCATCTTAGACTGCATCATCACTTACCATCAGGTGAGATCGCAGTCAAGGGCTAACTTGTAGTGGATAAAAAAAAAAAAAAAAAAAAAAAAAAATTTGATAACCTATTTCGCTCATATTAATGTTTATATTTACCTAAACTCTTATCATGGACGTGGTGTTTTTCGGGCGGCCGCAACGTGCTCGCCCTCAAAGGATACGGATCTCCTCTCCCCTTGGCGTTATACGCTAAGACGGCTGCAGCGTACGTGTGCCCTGGTATGAGACCGCCTGCCGTGAAACGTGGCACTGCGCTTGACACGTTCGCTACTATTTCCTGTTAATACAAAATGTTTGAACTTATTGAAGCCCTGATCGATTGTACGCTTTTATAATCTTGCATGACACTACATGGTATTATTGACAGTAATGGGCGATTTGACTCTTTGACTCGAGTCGTTTTTTTCTGCAGCCACCGCGCCTAAAAAATACCGTGCCATGCCATGCAAGTTTTAGAAACGTCCAGTAGCTAGTAATTTGCTCATGGTAAAGATTTGGATGGTATCTAGCTCATCGGACACTTGCAATGTTGAAGATTATACTGTTAACCGTTTGTAGGTACCTATTCCATAGAACTGTATGAAACATGACCCATGAAGCGTTCGTACATGTAATCTTCAATAGTCTTCCGTGTGTTATAAATGATATAGTTCTTTGGATTGCAAAATACAAGTCAAGTCAAGTTGAATTATGAGTAGCACATTTGTTGTCTTGACGAAGTCATAAAGTCGCAAGTGGCGTGGATGTGTTGTGGACACTGTATCTACATCATATTGTGATCATACGTTTATCTTCATAAGGTCATACTGCTCCACCGCTTCAAAAATCGAAAGTCTATAAAAGAATTGTCCCATGCGCTTCTGCATAAACTACGCTCACAGAAAATAATAAATTTCTAATTCCAATCTTGTCCCCAAGAAAATGTTCACGCTTAAATTGTTTAAGATACATTAAAGGTCAGTACAAGTTAACGAACCCTACCTAAGTTCAAAGATATTTAATCGGTATAACTATAATTGATTATTATTTATCAGTTATTTTCGTAACTTTCCATTTATTGGCGTGGGATGACAGAGTAAATATATTTGAATTGAATTGAATTGATTTGTTGGTTGCGCGGAAAATTAGTTCTCAGGGGAACGAAGCGGACAGCAACCCATGCGGAAGATAAAATATTATGACGTGATAATTAAACATCAACATCACATTACAATCTGTAGTGCTTGTTTCGGTTCGTGTGCCACTTGTGAGTCGTCTTGTTTTACGCGATCGGCTTATAAATGTTTTAATAGAAATAAAACAGATCTAACTCACTACTCACCTGTGTAACAATATCTCTGACTTCCAATAAAAACGATTGAGGCATGCCCCCGTTAAAGCCTTCTGAACATCGAACTCCGAACGACGTGAGAGACGCATTGACCACTGTGCAATTGTGTACTTGATCTGGGCGACCTAGGAATAAAAAACATTCACAATAGAAAAAAGAAATTATGGTATCAATAAAAAAGCGTCGCATATTTTATACAACAAAAGACGTTTCACAGGTTTTTTCCAGATAATTATTTCTCTTTTTTATAAAAATTTAAGGGAAAATAAATTCGAGTAAGTTCTTCCTAGACATATTTTCTTTAGAGAAAATCTGTCAATATTCCAATAAGCACTACATTAGGAGATGAGAATCTTGCAGAGTAGACACTTGGCAGCAGATCGCGCCATAAACGATAAATCATATAAGAATATGGCATACATAATAAGACGGTATACATTTAGACCTCGTTCATGTTGGAGTCTGTCTAGCGTACGCAATCCTCAAAATTTTAACAGCCAATAGTTATGTAAAGTAGACACCTGCGCCACCCGCGGTTTCGATGCACGGATTTCAGATTTATTTACTGGCTTTGCCATAACAAACAAACGTTTTGTGGGCTGCCCACTGATTTTTGCTTCTAGCTTGATTCCTAGTATCACATCATCATAAGTTTGGAAGTTGAACATGAGTTTTGTTCGAAACAGGCGTTCAATACATTTATTTTGTTACCACTACTAAAGTCATTTTGAGATCCAGCTTGCACTACTAAAATGAAAATAGCGCATGCTAAACAGATAAATACGTTGAGTTTGTATCGGATATGTCATACAAATAATCCAACATGAAAACTTATATCATGACGCACTTACTAAACTATTTTATTGTAGAAGTCGACAATAGTTTCGCTATAGCTGCAAATAGTCTCTGCACGATTTATATCTATTAGATAAAAGTAGACTAGCTAAAACTATTAAAACTCGAGAATCGACGCTCAATAATTATAGACGCTACTGTGAATGGGCCTTAATTTACGTTTATTTTGTTTTATTCAGGATAATTGGTTATTTGCTGTCGATAAAATGTAAAAACTTTTGAATTAACATTTCATCACAGCTCACGAATCTTATTTAAACTGAATAAATATTGAGTTCGTGAAATATTTTATTTAATGCATATTTTAAAACTTTGATATTTTTTTTTAACAACTTAACTTTGAATTTAACATTGCATTCCAAAAAAATCATCATGGTTTTATTATGAAAAACCGATAAGATAGGACAATATTGAAAATTGGGAAATTATAAAAAAAAATAACTTAATAACCGTCGAGCAATCGTTTTATTCGATGATAACTTAATCGTTAATGATGATGCAGTCTAATTTAGAAGGGGACAAGTACCAGTATTCATTATAATAATAATTATGAAACCTATAGTAAAGGGTTTATTATATTATTAGATGATGCCCGCGACTTCGTTCGCGTAAATTAAGGTTATTTGATTCCCGCGGGAACCCCTTAATTTTCCGGGATAAAAAGTAGCCTATGTCCTTCCCCGGGATATAACCTATCTCTATACCAGATTTCAGCAAAATCGGTTGAAAAGATGGGCCGGGAAAGCGTAGCAGACAGACATACAGACAGACAGACAGACAGACACACTTTCGCATTTATAATATTAGTATGGATTCTGTCCCTACACGGCACCGTTTCGGAGTACCGGACGCTTTATCGCTTGGCGGCAAGACTTAGCCGGCGGGCGATAAATAGCCTCATGTAAACATGAGGCGCAACGCCCACAGATTGAGTGGAGTAACAGTGAGTCGCCTTTTTTCTGTCAATTTAAACTCAGCTTATTTATTTTGACATATTATTCAGCTTAAAATGGTTATAATTATTAAAAGGTGTTCGCCCTAGCAATCTAGGAGCCAGCCAATTCTCGCCCATAATAATTATTATAATTGCGCATTAGCTACCCCTCGCCGGGTTGCGAATGCACCTCTATTCTACTCGACTTAACTCGCCGTTGCTCGTCACGCTTGGTCTGCGTTGGTCCTCAGTATTAATATGACAGAGGATATTGAATCTTGTTAATTTGAACTCAGAGGTAAACGCATTAAACACACGAAGAGGAACATTTGTGTATCATTAAAACGAAGAACCTGTCTAGTAGTAAGTAAAAGTTAAAGGTCACCTAGCTTTGTGTTGAGACAGATTTCGGCGTAATTGGTAAAATTTTATATGACATGTACATATTTCGAAATGTGAAGATTCTATCTCATTTTCCAAGAATACTCCACGAATAATATTATATTATAATTATTATAGAAATAATATTTAGATATTTTTTCTATGAAATATTGACTATTGGCTTATTAAGTTTAGTAAATAATTATTACTATAAGGGTTTGTGATGTATATTTGATAATGTATTTAAAGTAATCCTTACCAGCAGCAATAATGTGATAGACGCAGGGCACACGTTGTTTGCCAATTCGATTATGCGCCCAGCATAAAAGGGTTCCGTAGTCCATCTCAGTATGTGGCGTGTACGTCACAGTTGAACTCGTTCCCGATCTAGACACGTACGTGTTACTGACTTCGTTGTTATTAGCCGTATTGTTGAAAGTCCATCGGAACTGTGAGGAGAAATCAAATATGGCTATCTAAACTGTAGGGTAAAGACGAAAATATAAATTATACAGTGACTGAAGACAATCAGCTGCACACTATAGTTTGTGTTGAAGGTCTGGTGCATTGACTCTAAAAGCTTGTTTTAATTAGGCGATGTTTTACCAGTATGTAAGTTAGTAACATTTTACATCTCACAAATGCGCAAGTTTATATATTTGAGTGTCAAAAAATTTAACGTAAAAGTATAGTCCGACAAACTTCACTGACCCAGTGATAGCGTCGCTAGTATCTATGAAAAATAAAATAAAAACAAAAACTAAACAGTCATAAAAATTAGTTCCAATTTTGGCCACCGGGTCAGATAAGTTTGTGGGACCATACAATTGACCTCACATGCCTTGCGTTCTTTCTCTCATTCTCTCCTCTATATACCTACCAAGTTTGCCTGTAAAGTCTAGTGCCTAGTGCCTCTCGCCACTTCTACATGTAACTCGTACACAATAACAAGCATTAAGTCTCATTATCTCTCACTACATCTCGCTACATCACAGACGTGAAATTGAACCTTATTTTAATAGAAATGGATACTAGATTCTAGTATTATAATAATACTCTGGAGAAACGCCAGTCTCTATTCCTTTTGCAATGAAAGAAACTCAGCTACAGCGTTGTGTCTAGATGTTCCGCACAAATTCATAACACATTTATGAGTTGTGTAATATTAAGTTACTCAAGAAACAAAGGAAGTAGCTGATCACAGAGAGCATACAAAATTCACAATAGGTCGTAAAGAAGGTGGATTAATCTGGAATTACATATTACTAAATTAATACTTCTGTGCTAATATTCTAAATACGAAAGTTTAATATACAAACAGCATGTTTGTTTGACACCTTTTAACATCTCATCCACATAACCGATTTAAACAAAATTTGGTATAGCGATAGCTTGCCTAATGGAGACGGATTAAGGGTTCTTTTTTTGATACCGCAAAAAAAAACCCAAGAAATTAAGAAGAACTACAATCAACTCGAATCAAGTCGTGGACATCATATTAACCTAATGTGACACTAAGATATTTCCTAAAGGATGCTGTGCAGAGCTCGCTGTATTTTGAGATCCCTGCAGAATAAGTATTTACTCGTGTGCTTATTTACACACTTTAATACTAAATAAGTATACTTACGCTGACTTCAGGCGGATTTGCGTCGACGTGGCACGTTATATGAGCACGCTCCTGTTTTGCGACACCGTGCACTCTTTGTTGAGAGCTCCTGCATGTCGGGGCGTCTGCATAATGTTAGTTTTAAATTAACATACTTATTTATGAAGTACCTAAGTAATAAAATATCGTAAGTAAGTCTAAGAGACGTAATCAAATATCGTCAACATGAAACAAACCAAAATTATACTGAAATTAAAACATAAGATGGAAAGTATGATACATAATAATAAAAAACCATGAATAAAAATATATTTTTTGTACAATCGTAATCATTTTGATGACATAAAATAAGTTCAAAGACAAATTGGGTACAGGAGAAAAAGCTCTAGACTCATTTTCTTTGATTAAGTTTCGTATCTAGTAACATTTAAAAACTGATCTAAGTACGATAGTGATCAAAAATGTATTGAGAAATATTATTTATTGTGATAATATTAGGTAATACTTATAATAAATCAAATAAACGTATAGATAAATGATATAATAGGTGTACTTCAGCGTAATCACGTACCTACTTCATCAATACATACCTACTAAGATTTGTTTCCCGAGTGTGATCAAACTTTACCAATAAAAAACAACTTAGCGAACTAACACAAAACATCCAATGAGAACGGCTTGCTCTCTCCGTCGCCTTCAGCGTTGAATCCCACGCAAGTGTAGTTGCCAGCTGTCCGTCTGCCCACTCCTTGGAGTACGAGTGACTGGTTGCTGATGATGATGCCTTGACCCACGTTGTGATGAAGGGTTTTGCCCTGATAGGAAAAAAGTCAATTTTTAAATCTAAGTATAAAAGTGAAATACCACTCATTCACTGACTATGATTCTATCCTATGTTTCCTATGAAAGTTCTATGAAATTGTTTGAAGTCAGAGACTGGAAAATCGGAATCTGGGTTATTAGTTTTAAATAATAATATCCTGTTTGATCCATTTTATGAAAATCCACCCCAAAAGGGGTGAAATAAGGGTTGGAAGTTTACATAAAAGTTCTATGATTTTGAAGTATAGATATGAAAATCAGCATTTAGGTTATTAGTTTTAAATAATAAAAACCGGCATAAGCTATAAATATAAAGCCACTATAGATAGGCTTCTTGCAGCGGGAAAATTTCATAATCTCATAGGAAATCAGAAATTGTACTCGGAAGAAGTCACGGGCGACCTCAAGTACGAGTACCTATTACAGACATTAAAATCTATAATTCAAACTTTAAAAAAACGCAGCCAGCGTTTTGGGCACATTGCCTAATTGCAGCAATTACATGATATTTTTAAAGCTTAATTTTTAATTTAGTTTTAATACATGTTCATATTTAAGACTATTTTATTTCAGAAGCATTTTAGTAGGGTCCATGTATATACCAGACACGGCAGACTTGTATCGTGCACGCAGTGCTCGACGTAGCAACTTGTATACCTAACTTGTTTTTAGTTGGTTGGTCGGTATATTCACTTGTGACCGCGCAGGACGAAACCTTGTCTAGTTTAGAGTAGACGATCTGTTTTTCTAGCTTTCATTTTGTCGAACATATTTTGTATTTACATAATTCAAAACATTAAAAAGAGTCGAATTGGACCATATTTCTTGTTTAAATACAAAATAGTTGGTCGGCATATTCACTTGTGACGGCGCAGGGCGAAACCTTGCCTCGTTTAGAATGGGCGATCTGTTTTTCTAGCTTTCATTTTGTCGAACATATTTTGTATTTACATACTTTAAAACATTAAAAAGATTCGAATTGGACCATATTTCTTGTTTAAATACAAAATATATTTGTTCGAATTGGATTTTGGTATCATTATACGGTTCGAGCTTCCTCCCACCCCTGCTATCGCTTCGATATCCACTTAAACATCATAATAATTATACTTTTAATTTTCTCGAGAGTCTTGGTATATTGAATAGGTACGTAATAAAATAAAGACACCGAGATCAAAAGCGTTTTCATGGGGTTCATTATATCAGTACTTACGTTGTGCCTCCACTCGACTTTATAAACGTAGGGATGGGCTTTAATGATGCAATCAAAGTACACGTCCGTGCCTTCTCTGATATTGGTCGGGTCTAAATTAGTGCCCAGCCGCACCACGGTCTCTGGAACATCTGTCGAGGAAATTAGATTTTATCGGCATATTATAAATTGTTGTATCTACTCAATTTGTGTTGTAAATTGAGGTATATTACATAGATAAAAGTAAGGAGTCACTTTATTAGGTTCTCTGTTTAGTAGTCTCATTTAGAGTGTAGGTGAATGACAAAAAGGCTATTATCTAGTATCACTCATTTTCATCATTAGTGCAAAGGAAGCCTCACCTATTATGGAAGAGAGATGTCATGTCACTATTTGCCTTAAAACTACTTAACCGGATTTTAATGTGGACCGCATTTCATGACTTATAGGCATAACTTTAGATCAGGTTATAGACATAACTATTTTATAGCAGCATACATTTTTTAATTTCATTCAAAAAAGTGAGTTTCGAAAAGATAATATATGCGAGCAAGAATTAAGTATTTGTCAGACTTACATTGGATATCTAATATCCAGTCGTCTTCCAAAGCAGGTTCCGATGTCATCTGCGGATTCGAAGCACGACATGCGAGTTTGGCACCAGCATCATTTTTCGTTAGCTGTATGGAAACTGTTGATGTGGTCGTGTTCCCATCGGTTGATAGCTGTTGAAGTAAAATATTTAACTTTGTAAATTCTATTATAGTGTTTCTGACACTAGGGAAGTTTCTAAACTATTCTTAAATACATATCAAAAATTGCGGAACCGACAGGATTTGAACCTGCGTCTCTCTGGAAATCGCGCTCGGAATGCCTCGGTTCACTTACCGAAATTTGATATGTGCATCTATTTTAATCTGCGACTGTTTATGCCAGCTAGTAACGATATAAAAGATAAAAAATAAAATTAAAGAAACAAAAATAAAGAAAAATATTTAAGATATCACCATGGGTAGTACTATTCTCTGATCTATTTATTAAGTGACCATAAACATTAGTCTACGTCACAAAGTTTAGCTCAATCTACAACAAGGAATTTTCAAATCCGTTCTAAGCTTAATAACATGGGACTAGAAGTACTAACGTACAATTAGTTCTTAGTTCCACGATAAGAATATTAATTAATACATTTAACTTTTCATATTTAAAAAAAACGCACCACGCAATTTTTTTGGAAATCAGTTAAAAACTATCGATACCATCAAAATAAGTGACGTAACTGTTCCCACTATGCACCGCGCCATATTTTATTGCCTCATTTTAAAACAAATATTGAATATTCTGTTCTCACGAATCTAATTATTGTCTAATTTAAATCTAATACTTATATTTGATCTTATTTCCTATTCTCATAATATTACTTAAACCAACCAAAAGTTACTATGGGCCATCTGGAATCTCATCGGTTTTCATCAAAGGGCAGGCATGAACTGAGTCATAATGAAATGGCTTAAAATACTGGATTATAAATTACAAACCCTTTGTAAAGAGCAAATTTAATCCGCTTTCATTAATGCAAAGTTAATAAGCTCAATGAAGTAATTTAATGGTGTCGTTAAATTGTCGTCTAGCAAATTAGTCCGCTTTTGCCTTCAGATATTAAAATGGTCAAGTACAAACTATAGAGTCAACATGATTGCTTTCATCAGTAGCCCAAGCACAATCAGTAGGTATCTCTTGGATTCTTCATTGATAAAGCGCAGCGAAGATAAATCTTGCTGATGGTACTCGGGCTACTGACGTGAGAAATTCACGTACGTCACTACAAAGTAATAATGAGATGCAATAATATTAAACAATGTCCTTACTCAACACCAAACCACCATAAAACAAACTATTAAAACTGAATAAGCGGAAAGCGATATCCGATGCTTAATTTCCAATAAAGCATAATTGTGCGGAACTTGAATAGATAAAATCACCCAAATTTTCCATAGCGTGCACTCCTTACGACTTGTCCCTCCCTATAGCCGATTCGAGTATGCCCAAGGCGCTGCCAGTCCCATTCAATCTACATTTATTACTTCTACGTGCCCTTATTTTAAGTTGACTTCGCGATGTTGTTTCTCATGGTAATAAAGATTACGGTTTCCCCGATAAATTCAGTTGGCGCGAAATTAGCTGCGTCTTTGGGAAATTGATTAGGCATGACAACGGTCCTTTCATTACCGAGTTTGCGTGTAGATAGATAGATGTTTTGGTCTCATTTAATGGAAATTGAAATTGGTGATTGGACAGGGCTAATATTTGATGAATTCCATTACCTAATATCCAATATTTGCGCGCTCGTTAATCAAATTAATTAAGAAGCTTCTGAAAAGTTTTGTAGATTTATATCAATCAGTATCTACTCGTACTTAAGATATTAAAATTAAATTGATTGATTTTCAACAATTTTTTAAATACTAACAAAACTATAAATGAAATTGAATGACATTGCTTATTAGATTTTTATGTTGTAAGTACCTAATAACAAATTGACAACCTTTACAAAAAATACTATAATTTTTACAATAAGGCGCAATAACATATTTGCGCACCTACGATTATATGATACTAGATGATGCCCAAGACTTCGTCCGCGTGGACAAAGTTTTGTTGATTCCCGCAGGAACTCTAGTTTTCCGGGATAAAAAGTAGCCTATGTCACTCTCCAGGTCTGGTCTGTCTTCCCCGGGATACAACCTATCCTTATACCAAATTTCATCTAAATCGGTTAAACAGGCGGGCCATGAGAGCGTAACAGACATACAGACAGACAGACACACTTTCGCATATATAATATTAGTATAGAAGTATAGCTGATTACCCTCACCCACTTTTACCACTTTTAAAAATTGTTCTGATATTTGTAGATTTATTTTAATAATAGGTATAATAGGCTACGAATAATTTAGTTTTTAATATTAAATAACTGTTAATAGGCATTAGTTGTCTACCGTTTCTTTTGCGTTGTTTATTCTTTGCCCGTTCTTCCACCAGGTGATGGATGCGGGTGGCCGAGAGCCGGAACTTTGGCAAAGTAGGTCATATCTTCTACTCGCTGATAACGGTTGATTTGATCCCAGTATATGTACATTCAATGGTGGAACTGTAAAAACATCATTCTTTAGTTATAAGACCAAAGTACAAATAATATTTTTAGCATTGGCGATTAGAGATTTTGCGACAATTTTGATGTTGGCGGTTATTGTGTGATCATGACATCAAAATAGAGCGTTTTAGCGATGGTTTTGCTGCTGATCAAATTGTATACTCTAAGGCTGCTATATCACGTTTGGAGACTGGTATACCATATATCGTCGCTGTAGTTGGAAAAATGAATAATTACTCTTTTTGCGAAATCGACTTTATTGCATTTCCTGAAAGTCCAATTAAAGCCGCATCTTTCTGTATTTCTAATTTTTCTTAGCTAGTTTAAATTAAAAAGATAATATGAAATTAATCTCGCAAGGCGGCAAAGGTGGAAAAATAAATATTGAAAAATTGATAAAAAACTAGCGAATAGCGAAAGTTGAATAACTTATCAAATAATAAACAAGTTCTCTCATGCATCACTTCGAGAGCGAATAAAATGCATAAAGTTCGTTATTTAGTTTTCCCTCGACGCGTATATTCTTTACAGGGGCAATTCAGTTCGGAAAAATTAAACAAAGTCAGTTATTTAATTATTCATCCCATGATTGCAAAGATATACGTACTATAAAAAATGTATAAGCAATCCGGAAATAATTCCCAATAGCCAATTAATAATTCGTAGTTAACTAAAAAGTTGATTAATAAATGATTGGACTGCTTAAGAATGGTTTATAGAACTGTACGTGAATAATTAGGCTAAATCTTACAGGCATAGTAATTTTTTAGCATACCTATCTACATTGAAATAAGTTCAATCGTACTAGTTTTATAATTAAACCTTTCTCAGTTACTTAATTATATTTATAATTGATAGTTTTGATTTTAGTGAACGTTACTAATTAAGCTTAGTTCGTTTGAACTGATCTGATTTAAAATGTAAAATTTATAGAGGTAAAACTAAAGGAAAGTTGATAGCTGTTATAATTTCAATAGATAACTACTTAGTTTAAATTTTAATGGACGTGTGTACCTTTTTGATTTTGATGTCCTACTAATATAATAAGTCTATGCCTACTAGTAATAATTACCTATTATAAATGCGAAAGTTTGTGAGAGTGGA
The DNA here is from genome assembly GCA_917051295.2 of Erebia ligea. NCBI lineage: Eukaryota > Metazoa > Arthropoda > Insecta > Lepidoptera > Nymphalidae > Erebia > Erebia ligea. Next base: position 8,743,528 of record OU785236.1, read on the forward strand.
TGGATGAATGTTTGTTACACTTTCACGCAAAAACTACACGACGGATTTTGATAAAACTTCATGATGTAATAGCTTATACATCAGAATAGCACATAAACAATATTTTATCCCGGAAATTAAGAGAACTTCCGCGGGAATCAATCATCAGCTAGTCTTTAATCGTTGTGTTCTACAAACTGTGTAAATTGTTATTATTTTATGAATAGAGTCATTATTATAACAATTACTAGCTTCACTTACATAATCCTAGTTCGATTAAACCATTCCTTAGTTAATTCTTAGTTAATAATAATCTTTAAATACATAGTTTTGATTATACTGTACGTTACTCATAAATTATTAAGCTATTTGGTTTGAAAAGGCTGATCTCAATTGTTAACTGAAGAACAGTTGATAGTTATCATGTCAGTTGATACAAAGTTTTTGATAAGTTTAATTGTTATTTATTAAAAGTGAAATTTTGTTGAATTCATGAGTAGAGTTGATTAATAGATTGATAAGTGGTTTTATTTTTTTTATATTTAATTTTGTACGTCTGATAGAAGAATCTAAGTGTTTCAGTAGTTTTGTTGATTACTTTTTACAGTTCTAATAAAAATAAATGTTTATTTGTTGGTTTCCCTTTAAAAAACTTCCTATTTTTAGTTCCATGAATAGGATAGTCATAGTAAAATAAGTAAATAATAGGTCATTTAATCATTTCACTAAAGGGGAAAAATTAAATAAAGGTACTTATAACGTAAATTTTTCGAACTTCAACGAACGAACGAACGAACGACGAAACGAACGAATTGACGAAGAAGAACTAAATAACTAACATACACAAATAAATAACTGCATCAAATATTCAAAAGTTCGGCGAGGGAAAATTAAATAGTTGCTTTTTATTTTTTTTCTCACAAACAAATGAATAAAAATGTATGACAAGTAGATTCTAAAATAGATACAGCAACAATCTATAACATATAAAAACATGGACGGTTAAATTGTTTATGAAAAAAAAGTTATCCCCATTTTTAAAGCAAAAAAACAGTAAATCGCGTTTTACTCGCGATATTGGTTTTGTTAGTTATTCATTTTTCCAACTACAGCGACGATATTCATTAAAACGCGGAGTAAAACATCACGTCATAGCTTTTGTTAAGAGTTTCAGCATGGCTTATGGCTTCCAAATAAATCGCCAATCTCTGATGTCGAATTGATTGTGTGTGTTTTGACATGTTACATTACCGAATGGATTTCTCTCATGCTGTTTATCGTTGGTGTAAACTGTAAAAGATTCAAAGCTGCACCAACATATGTAGCAGCACAACAGTAACTGTAAGCATTTCTAACAAACAAACTTGTGAAATGTCGCTTTTAGTGTCTAGGGCCGGAACGGTTCGTAGTACTGCAGTTGATATTTAGGTCAGCTTGTACTCGTAGGTTAAAGTAACTTTCAAGTCTCTAAGTACATAGTTAGCTTTGCAAACAAACTCACTAGGTAACAGTCAAACAACATGACACTTGCATTACCTACTTTTAAAGGAAGTATTGCAGAAGGTAGGGGAAATATTTTTATACAGATTGTAATAGTAAGTGCTTGACAAAGTAGAAACGACGGATGAAAGAAAGCTCGGAGAAGTAGCCCGATGCGTTGGTCAGATAAAATCTACATAACACTTGATCGATGAAGCTATAAAAGGTGCGCAGAAATATCAATTTGAATAGAAAGGGGCACGACCGTATGTAATTGGGAAATCGATAGAGATAGACAGAGAGAAGAGGGGAAGATCCGCAAAAGGCGCTTAAACTACCAAATCTACAAGTCTGGATTTGAGAGGCCTGTACCCCTGCTAATGTCATCAGAATTTTATCAATGTTTTTCTACTGAATCTGTCACTCGCATTTTCAATATTAAAATAATAATTTGTGATAATTTATTTATACATTATTTATACACTTTACAGTTCTTACGGGTCGTCAGTTAAATGTATGTGATCGTAACAAAATTATTTTTTCATTCCACACAACCTCAAGTATGTAGATGTATTTCAGGAAACTTATTTCACGCATATCTTAACAAGAACAAATTTTACTTACAATTCATATCCAAAGTCAGTGTAGTTTCGATTGGATGTGCTCTCAAGTGATTTGAAGCGCGACACGTTAATGTTGCTCTAACATCAGTCCTTGTCAAAGGACCTACTCTTAGGACACCTCTCACTGTGTTCCCTTGAAGGGCTGTTGCTGGTGTGTCAACTTCTACTTCGTTTTTGAACCATTTAACCCAAGGACGTGGACGACCTAGATAGAAATAAATAACGATGAAAAACCATTAAAAATATTAGAAAACTTACCTATATATTATACCTCTGTCAAAAACATGATTTAATCTCCTTTTTTTGTCCACTACAAGTTAGCCCTTGACTGCAATCTCACCTGATGGTAAGTGATGATACAGTCTAAGATGGTAGCGGACTAACCTGTTAGGGGCATGGCAGTTATATTAAACCCATACCCCTATTCGGTTTCTACACGGCATCGTACCCGAACGCTAAATCGCTTGCCGGCACGTCTTTGCCGGTAGGGTGGTAACTAGCCACGACCGAAGCCTCCCACCAGGAAACAAGGACTCCTTCCTTACAAGACTAAAGGAACTAGTTAAATAGACATTCGGTGCACAACATCAGAACATGATAGTTCTTTGAGGCTTTAAAATAAAAAAACCGGCCAAGTGCGAGTCGGACTCGCGCACCGAGGGTTCCGTACAAACCTGTAGTAAGTTTTACGATTTATGACGTATTAAAAATAAAAATTACGTTTGTTGAATGGGAGCCCCCCTTTAATATTTACTTTATTGATATTTAATTATTTATTTTGAAAGGTAATATACAAGTTAATATTCCGTGAAAATTTGAACCGACTACCTGTTACCGTTTTTAATATTGAGCAAAAAAATACGAAAAAAACACGTTTATTGTATGGGGACCCCCCTTAATATATATATTTTTTAATTTTTAGTATTTGTTGTTATAGCGGCAACGGAAATACATCATTTGTGAAAATTTCAACTTTCTAGCTATCACGGTTTATGAGATACAGCCTGGAGACAGACAGACAGACAGACAGACAGACAGACAGACAGACAGACAGACAGACAGACAGCGGAGTCTTAGTAATAGGGTCCCGTTTTTACCCTTTGGGTACGGAACCCTAAAAACTGCATCAATAAAAAAAAAATCAAAAATGCTCTACATACATTAATTCATGAGTTATCACAGGAACAAATTATTTCTTTCCCTTACAATATCGTCGAGATTGGTTTTATGCCGATGGGATGCGAATTGGTAAATAAAAACATCATTACAAAATTATCTAGGATTCCGGCTGGTTCGTTTTGTTAGCATTTGGCTCGATACTTTAATTTTCTTATTTTTTATACAACAACACAGTTAATTAGGTCTCAATAAAATTGATCTGTGTTTTAATAAGTAATAATCTATTATCTAGTAATAACTATTATTAATTATCACTACAAATCATTACGTTTGTAAAAGCTTATAATATGAGCTTTGGGTTTCAGTACAGGCAAAATAAGAATTACGCATAGAGTTTAACTTACCTCCAGATACATCGCATTTCAACGTAAATGTATCTCCTTCAACGTAAGGTCCAACTATTGCTTGTTTTACATCTCCCTTATCGTCTGTGATGATCATTTTAGTTGGTGGTACTGTAAAAAAAAGATAGAGAAGATAAGAAAAAAAAAATCATACAGCTTTTAATCGTTCCTATTTTGTTCTTAGATATTGAATATTAAGGCGATTTTTAAGCGACATACGCGCTTCAACTTTATTAGACATAGTTTTTACAATGGAGCCTATTTCTACTCAATCTGGAAAGTTGCCATATTAGTTTGTGGAATATCCGGTTATAATTTAAAAAGAGATTTCAATAAAGCAATAAATGGAAGTAAAGGCTCATTTATTGACATAAAACACATTTGGGATGTATTTCTAAAACGCTGGTCAATGTTATAATAATAATTATGGTGGATGTTTTTGCACCCTTAACTACCTGCCAAGCATGTATATTTGATATTTCAATCGCACAAACTGTATAAGAAAATATGCATTTATTTCTCCGAAATTACTATATTATTAGTACTTTTCCATATTTATGTTACTTCGACAAAGCTGAAAATACCTTTAAATGCAACAAGATAAATTACCTAACAAGCGTTGTGCTCGTTATGAACTTTTTATCGTACGTTATCTCTAAGGTTTCCCTTGGGAGCAGCTTCCATTACAGTAACAAAGTATTTCACTCAAAGCTTTAAAAAGACATCACTTAAATTACTACTGGAAAAGTTTTTAGTTGCTTTTCATGCAAGTTTTATCGACGTGATGGTTCCATATCAGATTCTACTTAAAATACTTAGTGACCACTCTACGTAGAAAAAAAAGATATCTCCTTAGACTGTGGTGTGACCATAATGTTTTATATTTTGTTGTTGATGCACGTAATTTCTAACAAATCTTGTTTTGCGATGCACGATCTTTTGATTTTTTAAATGCAAGTTCAAGCAGTGATGGGCACTAGGTTGGAGCATGCCTGCTCAAATGAAGAAACTCGAGTTAAATTATATCTACGCAATGAATATGAATATGTATGAACAGAGAATTAGAGATAAAAAAACACGAAAACCCAAAATGACAAAGTTCTAGTTTTATCATAATTCTATATTTCAGTGCTATGCGTTCAGTATAAAAAAGATGATATTTGACGGCCAGAAAGGCCGTATAATTTCTTAAAAGAGCTTAACATAAATATTTGATAAGGTAAAGCAAGCGGCGCGACTGAGCCCAGCTTAAGGCTCAGTTAAAAGCACTCGCAGTAAATTTAAGTTTTTTTTTAATGTTTTAAATAGCTTGCCAAGGGTAATTCTGTAGAAAATTCTAGCTAAAAGTGTCGCCTGTTAGGTAGGTAGTCTAAGGAACCACTTGGCATAGCACCAACGATGAGAAGAAAGATAACTACACTGAGATAAAAACATGTCCACGAATTCATTTAGTTTTTGGTTCTTTTTAAACGCCTTTTCTTTGTATTAGCTCTGAAAAATTCATTTCTACACTAGCTGATACCTGAATTTTTGTATCTTAAATTTTAATTGTTTTTTTTTAATAACCGGTGATGGGTGGTTTGACGAAATAAGAGCACAGGATAATAAATATTCTATCTTTCACTTCCTGTCTATCTTCGGACCTTGTATTATGTCAAAAATGTAATCAAGATAGCAAATGATAGTAGGAAAAATATTAAATCTACTTTAAACTTAAACACAGGGTTAATACTTAGTCATTTTTTATAGATGGATATAGTGTTGAATTTTATAAGGGAAAGCAATAAAGTATTAAATAAAGATGCCAGATTCCATTGAATAGATCCTAAAAATATTATTTCGGTTTCAGATTGAATTGCGAAATAAGTACTACTCCAACAGAAAGCTCAAAATCTTATTCGAGGGAGCTGAGTGCACTTGTTTATAATATACATATGGGAGTATCTTAAAGTGCCTTTTTGGTCTCCATGTGTATGAATACGATAAGACTTGATATTTCACTTGGCTTCTGTTATTTAAAACGAGTTTCTTTTAAAAAAGGTTCGAGGGTGTGCTATTGAAAATGTTACATCGAAAAGTTGAAATGCCATCGGTGTTCACGATGAAAGTGGACCGGATTTCTATAAAAACGAGGTTACCCAAGTACTTATTTTCACAGTGGAGTGAAAAATAATTTCAAATATTGTGGCCGGGAATTCAAACACATTTCAAAAAAAATCATTCCAAACGATTTTGTTTGGAAATCTTCATTAAATTCATCTCATTCTCGTTCATCATATTTGTTGTCAGAAAATTTAGTTTCCTGACACGCCAATGGTTATTTTATCCTGTTACTACTTTTACCGAAATATTAACGTATAACAGCAGCCAATTTTTTCTTAAAGTCAAAGTCAAAGTCACTAATATAGGCATCACGTTATGTTACGTGATTAATAGTCAAAGTCACTCATATAGGCATCACGTTATGTTACGTGATTAATGCCGCTCATGAAAATTTACAGTGAATAATTCGGTAAATCAAAGTTTAACCGCGGAAGGAAGTTGGTCCCACGATTTTTAACAGCATGTACGGGCGTAAATCTCATTAGAAATATTAAATACTGAGACTAAGCAGCTTGTCGACGACTGAATAATAGCGGAAGCCGCAGAACCGACGTCCCAGTACCATAATTATTATCACATTACACGCTACAACAGCGGATTAATGTCAGGGTTTAACCTGTCAATAGCCTCTAGAATCTGAATCGCCGGCACTTTTTCGCAAAGCGGATTTACCGCAATCATGTTATTTTCACATCCGCTTCAGCATCATCCCCAAAAATAAGATAATTATCAAATAACCACGTATATTTTCAACTCTATTACGATCGCAAGAGGATACGATTTTTACTCACAACAATTTCTACTCAAATTACGATACCTATTGATTTTCTCCAACATGTTGCCGCCTCGCGTATATTTTAATTTAATTTGGATTCATCCATTTTTTTAATAAATTGGATCCGGGTTGAGGCCTTTTATAAAAACGTTATCTTTACATTCACAACGATTGTTAAAATTATGGTATTTTGATGAGCTTAAATCGGGATCTTAGTTACAACATTATTCAAAAATTTCTAACAGGCAATTCTTATTATTATTTTTAAACAATATAAAACTAGCTTATGCCCGCGACTTCGTTTACGTGGCATAAGGTTTTTAATTCCCAAGGGCACTCCTTAATTTTCCGGGATAAAAAGTAGCATATGACACACTCCAGGTACCCAACTATACCCACGCAAAAAATCAGTTATCTGTTCCGGCATGATTAAATACAAACCAACAAACCAATAAACAAACACACTTTCGCATTTATAATGTTATTATAGTTTGATAGCATAATGTTCTCAATTAATTGAGAAAAAAAAAAAAAAATACTTGGCCATTATTGCTTTTTAATAAATAAGATTTGAAGTACGTATAGAGGGCTATCAATTTTGGTATAGTGAACTTGTTTGGTAGATAAGCCTAGTCCGCTATACAATTCGCGCACGAGCTCCGAGGCATCGGGGTCTGAAGAAGCGACGGCTGTTTAGTAACAGCCATCGCCACCCCCGATCATCGCTCCATATCCAGCTCGCTCCCAGCAAGCTCGACACTAGTGTCGAGCTTGACGCGTGGAATTTTGCGATAGCAGTATTGTTTTGTACTTTAAACAACTCTAGGTCATTACTTTAACATTCCATAGGATTCCTAGGAGCTGGTATGGGCATGTAATGCGGAGGGAAGAAAGGCATATTACGAGAAGAATGATAGATATGCATGTGGAAGGAAAAAAGAGTAGAGGGAGACCAAAGAAAAGATGGATGGATTGTGTGAAAGTGGATATGCGTATAAAAGGGGTGAATGAGAGGTTGACGGATAACAGAAGTGAGTGGAAGAAGAAAACATGTTGTGCAGACCCCACATAGCGTGGGAAAAGGGCAAGAAGAAGAAGAAGGATTCCTAGGAGCTCGCGCGCGGACTATAGACGTCTAATCAATCATTCTATTCTCTCTCTTATCAATTTATTGCCGGCTCACTACTGAGCACGAGTCTCCTCTTGGAATGAGAAGGGTTCGGCCATAGTCTACCACGCCAGCCATGTGTGGATTGGCAGACTTCACACACCTCCGAGAACATTATGAAGAACTCTCGGGCGTGCAGGTTTCCTCACGATGTTTTCCTTCACAGTTTGAAACATGTGATATTTAATACCATCAATCATTTTAACAATCATTCTACTACCTGAAGATACAACATTTATCTTCATATATTTATATCTCAGACTTACCAATTACTGTTAAATTGACTCTAGAATTTCTTGTTTGAGCTTGCTTAAAATCCACTCTACATCTATATATTCCCTGATCAGATGCTCTAACTCTGTCCACACCGAGTTCTGCTGGTCTTTTGTCAGGCAGGAAGTAGGCTCTTGAGGCAAATACACTTTCGTCTGACCACCTTTCTGCTACACCAAAGTCTTTTTCTCTTGCGTCCACGCTGTTGACAAAATTATTAAATAAAAGTTAATTCCAAGCAATTCGACTTATTATGTATTTACTTAATATTACTTGAAATTTTAAATTTATATTATTATATTTCCTTCGAACCAATATTTCTTGTTTTCAACTCTGGTTGAACCCCTGCAGCAGCGAAACAGTCAAACAAACTGGATATCTGCCCGGCCCAGAGTCAGCCAACACCCGGCGCTTCTTGGATCAGATCTAGCAAACATTTCTCATGTGCTTCATAAACGGAACAGCCTAATCAAAAACCTGTAATTGTTATTTCTACGGAACGGGAGACGCTACATGACTTTAACGTATAATTTCTGCTTAAGATGCTCGTGTAAAATACCTAGCATTTTTATGAATGCTAGTTTTTTTTTTTAGATAGCGACCTCCAGTCTACTGACTTCCTCGTCACCTTTGAGGCATTAATAAATGGTTTCGCTTATTGTTATCGGACAATATAGAGTAGACGAGAAGACGAGATAACCACGAAACAAGAACAAGTTTGAATTGAACGTAGGTATTTGAATTGCTTCACTGAACTATCTATTAATAGGCAAAGTTGTTCCATATCTGCAAGTTATACAAGTTAAAAGTATCTCTTGCTGAGTAAAGCTGATTGCATAATATTAATATGAAATAAGCAAGGATCTAGCTAGCAATGTACGCGGATGATTCCAGCCATATTTGTTTTTCAGAATTTCAATTTTTCAATGATTATGTCAAAAAAATACCGCTGACTATTGAAAATACGGCTGACTCGACTCGGTGAATTGGTGATCGCATACTATTTGATTTTATCTACAGGATCATAACTGCTCTATCTTTCGGTACCGTAAGGTCAGAGGATATGTCTATCATGAATTTATATTGTGAATTATCTATAATTTATTAAAGTTAATTTTATTCAAAGCGCTTGTTTGTGCTAAATTATACTCGTATCGAATCTAGATCAAAACAACACAGACTAGAAATATCCTAGGAAAGTTGTTTGTTTTGTAAAAGCCTGTACAACAATAATAACGCCATGGGCGCAAAAAAAACATTTTGTAGTAAATAATAAGTTAAATCATAAAAAAATATTTTAAAAAACAAGCTTTTGTTATCTTGTACGCCATATTTAATTTAGTGTGACGTCATTTTATTTATCGTATTCTTCTCAGTATCATAAAAAATAAGTAGTGCACTATTTTTGGGAGTCCACCATATTGGATTTAGAATGACGTCACTTAGCTAACCATACATTGTCATCCAAACTAAACGTTTATGCAAAATTTCAGCTCAATTGGTTGAGGATAGCTGCTTTCAAATTCAGTTCCAAGATGTGGTCTAAGCGAACACACAAAATTGCTAGTAAAATAAAAGCTTGTAATAATAAAAAAAGCCTTCTATTTGAAAGATAATTAAATGGAACAAGATAAATGACATCGCGCGTTTCCTCGGCATACAAAATTCCAAGAACTTGTGACAAATTAAATCATGAGAAAATGTCACGCGTGGCAAAAAGGCGTAACGGTATGTAATTTAGAAATATATACCTATAAGGTATGAAATTTCATATTGAGGGACTTTAATAATCCTAAGCTGTGCGTACCTCCTATAGATAATTCATATTATCATCAAAGCGTAATGTTATAGAGTGGATTTTTTCTGATAGCACATCCCGTTTATAGCCACTGGACTAAATTTAAAAAATTCAGAATTCGCAAAATTTAGAAATCTTTACTATCTGATGTTTTAGTTCTTATCTAACACTTTATTTAATGAGTATATGAAATAATGATTATTTTTCATCAGACACGAGATGAGCCTCAATTTCAAAATCCATAATTTGAAAAAATCCACAATCGGCTTTCCACAATGAAAATGTGTAGCTTATTCATCTAAAAGAAGGTACTAAGAAAAGTGTTCAGAAATAAGCAGCAAGATAAGCAAGTAAGATAAACATCTCCACGGTATTTTTATCCGGAACCGCCTCCTGCCGGGTTGGGTAAATAATGCCAGATAAAACCCTTTTCTAGAATAATATCATGGTAAACGAGTGTTTTGTGTATTTGTGTTTCGTTACCTGTAAATAGGCGTGCCTAAATCTTCTCTATACCATAAAACCAACAGGACGGCGTCGTCCTCGTCTTGGGTGGCAATGTCGCAGGGAAGGTAAGCCGGCTCGCCAGCCACTGCGACCACTGCTGTCATCGGCACTGGAAAGAAGAATGGCTTGAATGAAGGATATTAAACTTTTCTGAAAAAATATTTTTATCTAAAAAAATGCTTTCCCACCACCACCACCACTACAGCCCATTAACGTCCCACTGCTGAGCACAGGCCTCCACTCTCATTGAGAGAGAGGGAATTAGATCTTAGACCCACCACGCTGCTCCAATGCGGGTTGGCAGGCTTTAACGACTATTATCATGTTAGTGATAATAACCGGGACCAAAGGCTTAACGTGCTCTCCGAGGCACGGGGGTGAAACACCACCAACTTCCTAACTCCGGGCTAGTACTGAGAATTTCTAGTCAGAAAAACCCAATACTTAATAATTATGGCCCGACCCGGGACTGCGGGACCTCGTCGGCCGCAGTCGAACATTACAACCACTAGACCAACGAGGCAGTTGCTTTAAAAAAAATGCTTTCACATGGACTCAAATGGACAGAATCATATTTTATTACTATTTATATACAATGCTTGTATAGTTTAGGCGGCTAGCCCAAATTGTATAATGCAGAGGCAGCAGCGAGGGGTTCTGGTAAACAAATATTTACGTCGTTGTACTATATAGGTTACATTAAGCTTGTCAGTTCCTAGCCAGTTGGCATTTTCATTAAATTAATATATGTACCTAGATGATTTTAAAAATTTAAAGAAAATATTGTAGGCCCTACGGATTGAAGCTGAACTGTGCTGGATCTTATTTTCTACTGAAATGTCTACAATCTAGCTTTTTGTGCACTAGGTATCCAAATTAGCTCAGAATATCCAAATTACTGAATACAGAGTTTTAAACAATATTTATCACGAGAGACATTTCGAATCGCATCATGAAAATTTAAGCATCCGAGCTCAATGCAACAGAAAAACAAGCGATCCGGATAAGTAAGGCGTCCGGTGACTCCGGATATCCGCTCCTTACTGTCCGGTTATTCGTGCTTCGCTATCCTGTTACCCAGGCAAAGATAAAACGAAAATATAGCTCCGGAACGCCGTGAAACTGTGATCATTTTAATTTATATACTGGACGATCTTCTTAATGGAAAATCGTTGTTGCTTTTTCATCGGGACAATCCATTATGTCAAGTCAATTACTTGTTCTGTACAATTTATTTTAGAAACAGCGAACTCGATTGTTTTAGAACGAACATTCAGTGAGTACGATACGAACATAGTAAAATAATCATATATTTTCTTACTTTGTTGAAAACGGATTGCGCTTGGCCGTCATGCCAAAATAGTGGGAGTGTGGTCTAAGATAAAATGTAATTTATGCCTGGGTGTTATCAGTAATAGTAAGTCCGTATCAGTAATAGTATGACCGTGAACAATGCTTATGATCTAAGTAATTTACTATTCGTCGTCGTCGTCTCAACCTATAGACGTCCACTGCTGGACGAAGGTCTTCTGCATGGATCGCCACAGGCACGGTATTGTGCCGCTTGTTTCCAGCGGCTCCCAGCTGCACGCTTGAGATCGTCCGTCCACCTAGTGGGGGGTCGTCTAACGCTGCGTTTCCCGGTGCGAGGCCGCCATTCGAGCACTTTGGGACCCCAACGCCTATCGGTCCTACGAACTATGTGCCCCGTCCATTGTCACTTGAGCTTGGCGACTCTTCGAGCTGTCGGTTACTCTGGTTCGCCTTCGCCTACGCCTACGCGAATTTACTATTAACATTTTGAAATATAGACCTAACTGTATTTTTTAAAGTTATTTACTCATTATAACATAACATGGCCTTTGGTTTATTGGTATTATCTATCGTCTTCTCATGCAAGCCATGATATTTACCTTCGAACTTCTTCAAACAAAACCAATGCATCACCCTTAATCATCATCAAAGGCGCTACATCATTTTGTGGGACTGTTTCTGTTACAAGCGATGTTTGCTAATTTTCAACTCGTTTAGTCAATCAGCTTTTTCTTTATAGTACCTTAATAATTATGGATGCGATTAAAATAATTAGGTATGTTTTTGTCGGCCGTTTCTCATATAAAGGTTGCACATATCGGTGGGGTCATTCAAGTATGGAATATTCTATTTGCACTCCGAACAGAAATCCGCTAGTAAGAATATTATCCAACAGCCAACATTCAAGGTAATTTGTAGAATCGAATAACAGTTTAGACGTAACGTGCATCCCCTGGCTATCGGTGGAGCAACACGATGCTACAGGAAATGCCATTAATTTCCGAATGTCGGCTAGACTCGGTATATCCTCGTAAGAGCTTGTTTATTTAGCGATACGGTTTTCACTTGTAATAGTAATTTGGTTGTTGAGATGTGTCAATGGAATCTGCCTCGTTGGTCTAGTGGTTAGCATGTTTGACTGCGGCCGACGAGGTCCCGGGTTCGAGTACCGGGTCGGGCCATAATTAAGTATTGGGGTTTTCCGATTAGAAATTCTCACTACTAGCCCGGAGTTAGGAAGTTGGCGGTGTTTCACCCCCGTACCTCGGAGAGCACGTTAAGCCGTCGGTCCCGGTTATTATCACTAACAATGATAATAGTCGTTAAAAAGCCTGCCAACCCGCATTGGAGCAGCGTGGTGGGTCTAAGCTCTAATTCCCTCTCTCCTATGAGAGCGGAGGCCTGTGCCCAGCAGTGGGACGTTAATGGGCTGTAGTGGTGGTGGGTTAGTTTTCAGGAATAGACAAATAATATGTTGGCGTCTTTTTGTTTTATATTTATACTTACTCAATGTTAAATACGTTAATGGAGAAAAGTATTAGCTTTGACTACCTGTCATATCAATGTAAAACATAAAGCCCCTGGGTCTGGAATTAAGAGTTTGCCACTAAAATATATTTTCAAAAATTATACCCAAGCGATGCTGTATTGCTAGTATTGTAATAAAATATTTATTAGATAGCAGTGATTTAAAAATTTGGCTCAAATAAAGTACCTACTGTTATAAAAGGCAATAAAAATCATTAGTGTTCTCTTCAATAATTATAGGTAGCCCATAGGTATGGCGTTTTTATTTATTATACTTTTATTTATTATACTTTATTGATAAAAATTCTGTCTGGCTGTGTTTGATAAAAATATGTTAATTAAATGAAAGCTGAAAATAAACAAAACGATGTAGCTGGATGGAATAAAAGTTCTATAATAATCAAATAAATATTATAAATGCGAAAGATTGGATGGATGTATGGATGTATGGATGTATGGATGTATGGATGTATGGATGTATGGATGTATGGATGTATGGATGTATGGATGTATGGATGTATGGATGTATGGATGTATAGATGTATGGATGTATGGATGTATGGATGTATGGATGTTTGTTACTCAATCACGCTCCAACGGCTGAACGGATCTGGATGAAATTTGGCACAGAGATAGATTATAGTCTGAAATAGCACATAGGCTATTTTTTATCCCGGAAAATTTAAGAGTTCCCGCGGGAACCGAACAACCTCAATCCACGCGGACGAAGTCGCGGGCATCAGCTAGTTTAGCATAATCCTAACAACGCTCGCAATAGTCATTCAAAGTTCCGATGCAGCTGCATAAATATTATGTTAATGGAGCTATTATCAGGCGGACCATTCGTCGTCAAACCAAATTGTTTAAAATTTATATTGTTATTATCCACAACTGAAGATCCAAGCCGGCAAAAAGTACCTAGTTATAATATAGTGAATCTTTTTTGATATTAAAATCATAGATAGCGGCGATAGCCAAAATGCAAATGAACCAATGTCTGTCAAAATTGAGATAATGTACTTTAGAACTTAGATATTTTAGGACTTAGTATAAAATATGCATTAGTATAGATAACATAGGGTTAAAATACGTAATGAAATATATATTTTTAATAATATGAACTACATATTGTTAAGTAGCATGTACCATACTAGATTTAGTCTGATCATCAATTCTATTTCTATTTTGATCATAGATACCATATTAGATGTAAGTTTCACCTGACAATCGAGCAAAACATCTACGATTGCATTCATCATAAGGCTCCAACAAGGCCTTTGATACGGTACACTAGGATGCTCTTTGGACTAATTTAAGGGCAATTGGTTTGTGTTCGAAGTTGTGAACGATATACGAGTCAGTTGCCTATACACAGGCGTTTCACACACAAGATCTCGTCAGAAATCCCGAGAGAAGTGTGCTTATAATATCAATTTCCAATTAAGTGCAAATATACCTGGTTCGGTAAACTTTCTTGGGTAAATTATCCGACGACTAGCGTACGGTTGTTCTCAATTTAAAGTTTGTCTACAATAGGCATCTTACTGAATACAAATTACAACAAGAAATTGCCTTAAGTTAAGCACATTAATTTAAGAATGCCTCATAATAATGTAGCTATATGTAATGTAAAAGAAAGTGTATTAAAAAAACAGCTCTGATTTTAGCATTTTGGGTGTAAATTAAACTTGTAGCCTAGAACTTTACCATTTTCCATTTTTTCTCTAGTAGACTCTAAAGTTGCAATTGTGCCAATTTTACGGCAAAATGTCTGAGAGCACTTACTAGCTTTTGGCTCTGCGATGAATTTTTCGTTTCAGGAGTGAAGGGTTTTCAGCGATGGATTGGAGGTTCTTTACATCCCGTTGTCATAGCTGAATCAAATAGCCGTGCTCTTTTCCAGACTTTTTCTGGTGACTTGTAAAACAATTATTATATACCTACCATACTAGATGATGACCGCGACTTGTTTTAAAAATTTTAGGGTTCAAATTAACTCTTTTATTTTCCGGGATGAGCATAATATGTCCTTCTCCGGGGTGCAAAATTTCGTCAAAATCTGTTGAAAAAATGGGCCGTGAAATCGTATCAGCCAGAAAGGATAGACAGACTGTTGACAGAAGGATGGTGACTCGCATTTACTACTACGAGTAGCATGGAATTAGTATAGTATAAGATGAGTGAAGCAGAGTTACAGTAAAATCTATATTTTTTTAAATTAGATGGCACACAATATTAGTAAAAACATAATAGTATTATTAACTTTTACAACC
This sequence comes from Erebia ligea, assembly GCA_917051295.2. NCBI lineage: Eukaryota > Metazoa > Arthropoda > Insecta > Lepidoptera > Nymphalidae > Erebia > Erebia ligea. Next base: position 8,758,870 of record OU785236.1, read on the forward strand.
ACTAGTGATTCACACAGATTTGTTCCCGTGGGAATTTAGAAAAATCCGACCTTATACCACAGAATAGGTAATAGTAGTAACTTATACCTCGTCTACATGATATTATAAGGAAACTTTTCGCAAAATTTCAATGTCCAGGTGTAAGGATTTGTATCAGGCGAAAATGAATCACTTATAAAGTGATTCAGAACTTTTCTTTTAATAATAATATGAGATTAAAATAAAATAATTCAGTTTACATACAGAAAATACATTCGCAAGCTGTGGCTCCCTAGATCTAAATCATCCACAACAATGTCGACGTAGCACCACCATGGTAATTATTGTGCCACGGCGTGCATAATTTCACCATATCAGCGACTTGCACGCGATATCCACAACGTAGGAACTGTGTCACCTTAGTAAATTATACCGGAAGATTGATGGGGACGAGAAATGTCTTATTTAGTTCAGCGCTGTTTGTTAGAAGCCACGTCTACACCAATAAAACTTTGCGTCGTAGTCGCTAAATTAATTGTCTCGAATGTGTCACGAACATTCAATATTTTGTAGTCAAAATAAGCGAAATAATGCTACAAAATAGTAAAATTTTATATTTCTTGGTCAAAGTATTTATGTCTGTTTTATACCTATTATTTTTATGTATTTATCAAATTAAATTTATTGGTGTCTTTCAATTCGCAAAATTAGTGTCTCGAGAATTTTCGTCATTGAATTTATTATACTTAAGCCACATGCAGCAAACACATTATTTGTATTTAGTACAATTTTGAAGAAGATTTTTGAAGAAGACCACTAGACCCGCAATGGTTGCAAGCGGGGTGTTTTTCAGTACTGAAAATACGAGCAGTAAGCACCACTTGTACTTTGTCTCGCGCTAAACGCGAGCTAGAGTACAAGTGGTACCATCTAGATGGCACAAAGTAAACTAAATTACATAAACGCAAACAACTACTTTAATTAAAAATACTAGCGGCCACTTTTTGATTGGCACTTTGGCAAATATATTATATTCCCCCATTTATAATTATTATACATTACAATTAGTTTTTGATCACGTACTCGATTCATGTAACAATCCTGCAGCGGGATCTCGGGCTATAAGACAATGATACAAAGGACAACCCCCAACAACGTGAATGCATTGACGTACTCTACACGCATTTTAATCTACACGATTAGTGATGTAATGCTTGAACAGAGGGCAGGTCAGCGCTGAACTCTAACGTCATCATCATCGCCCGAAGAGACCGAATCTGACACCATTGCATATTCAGCACCTACCTATCTATTAAAAATGCGTCTCCGGTAATATTTGTTGCAACAAAGGGTATATTTATGACTTCGTACAAAAGAACAATACGACCTTGTATGCCCTAAGGGAAATCCCCGTTCATCCCGTGCATATGCGATGTGATGTAAAGAACTTCATGTATAGGCAGCAAGAACCGTCGGCACTATAGAATATTCATATGCTTTTCTATATTATTCGAGGTAGGTAGTTTGATTTTGTGTTATTTATGGTACAGTTTACCTACTTGACCCGACTTCTCAGTGGTTACCGTTAAATATTATGTTTATGAAAGCTTTGATTTCACAGGAAAGAATGTATTCCATGTCCATTTCAAGAGTATTCTTGAAATAAGCTACTTCTGAAAGTTCATTAAGATGGGTGCAGGAACTACGCCGCCAAAAGATAATACACAGACAGATATTTTTGCACTTTGGTGTAGTTTATGTATGACCTCTGACCGAAATATTGGCAAAGAATGAATTCCGTATAACGCCTTTAGAGAGCGCTTCCAAAAATACATTTACAAAAATAATAATAAAAAAACCGGCCAAGTGCGAGTCGGACTCGCGCACCGAGGGTTCCGTACAAACCTGTAGTAAGTTTTACGATTTATGACGTATTAAAAATAAAAATTACGTTTGTTGTATGGGAGCCCCCCTTTAATATTTACTTTATTGATATTTAATTATTTATTTTGAAAAGTAATATACAAGTTAATATTCTGTGAAAATTTGAACCGTCTACCTGTTACCGTTTTTAATATTGAGCAAAAAAATACGAAAAAAACACGTTTATTGTATGGGGACCCTCCTTAATATGTATATTTTTTTAATTTTTAGTATTTGTTGTTATAGCGGCAACGGAAATACATCATTTGTGAAAATTTCAGCTTTCTAGCTATCACGGTTTATGAGATACAGCCTGGAGACAGACAGACAGACAGACAGCGGAGTCTTAGTAATAGGGTCCCGTTTTTACCCTTTGGGTACGGAACCCTAAAAACCGGCGGACTGCGTGTTGGTATACGCGCAGTGTTGCGTCGTTGCCCGTCACAATATGCGGACATTTTATAAGTTGGTCGCCCATTACTCGTTAACTTGTAAAGCCTACTTAGCTGAGATAGGTTTCCTTTTAACTTCGTTTTTTTCCTTTTAACTTCGTTATATTATATACTAGCGGATGCCCGCGACTTCATCTGCGTGGATCAGGGTTTTTTGGTTCCAGCGGGAACTCTTTAATTTTCCGGCATAAAAAGGAGCCTATGTGTTATTCCAGACTATAATCTATCTCTGTGCCAAATTTCATCCAGATCCGTTCAGTCGTTCTAGCGTGATTGAGTAACAAACATCCATCCATCCAAACTTTCGCATTTATAATATTAGTACTTATAGATTACTAGCTGATGCCCGCGACTTCGTCCGCGTGGATCGAGGTTTTTCGTTTCCCGCGGGAACTCCTTAATTTTCCGGGATAAAAAGTAGCCTATGTGTTATTCCAGACTATAATCTATCTCTGTGCCAAATTTCATCCAGATCCGTTCAGTAGTTACGACGTGAAAGCGGAACAAACATCCAAACAAACTCACTTTCCCATTTATAATATTAGTAAGGAAGTAAGGATAAGGATACCTATATACATAATTTTTAACATATCCAAAATCGACCGTTTAGTTGGCAGAGGGTAAGGGGGGACACTAATGACTTACAAAAATGAATTCATATTTCGCAAACGGGTCTCAGAGTCAAAAAATGGTTTATACTACACCCGCTCGGAAAGTACCCTCTTGCTTTTGTCAAAACGAGGTAGAAAGTACGTCATTGCTACAAACCAATTAAGCGGGAGGAAAAGATGTATGAAATTTCATTTCTAACGTGCTAAGCGGGGAGAAAACTGTATGAAAATCCATTTCTAACGCGCTGTTGTTTTTTAATTTTAAGTAAATATGGTATGGACGTTGAGAATTTGGATGTCTTACCTTAAGGAAATATAATATTAGAAGCAGCTTCACCATATTTGACATAGAAAAGTCAAATAATATGGTGAATGTCGATTGTCGACATCGACGTCGATTATCGATTTCGATAGTCGATATCGATATCCGATATTGATAGTCGATATCGATATCGATGTCGATTGTCGGTATCGATGTCGATTGTCGGTATCGATGTCGATTGTCGATATCGATGTCGATTGTCGATATCGATGTCGATTGTCGATATCGAAATCTATATTGAAATAATCCTCAAAATGTAGTCTAGTTGTGATAGTGAAGCTTCGAATAAAGCGACTCATATAGTTATGATAGAACGTCATTTTTTTTTTAATTTTTTGAAAACAATACATTAGAAATTAAAGCTAGCTAGCATAACCTAATTAAGGACTATTAACTATTATTAACTATTAACCTGAACCTTTTTTTTTTCTTTTTTTTTTTTTTTTTTTTTTTTTTTTTTTTCTTTTTTTTTTCTTATTTTTTTTTTTCTTTTTTTTTTTATGTTTCTGTATTTTGAATATGGGTTTGTAAAATTGCCTGAAATAAAAAATATTTATTTTATTTATTATTTTAAACCTTTGTAAGTTCGTTTAATCACTAATTATCGCTTATTTTCCTCGCAGGTGTAGTATAAAGCACTATGTATCACTCGGTAGAAAGTACGATTCCTACCTCGCGTGTATTGCGGCCCTTCGGCTACGCCTCGGGCCTCAAACTACACCCTCGATAGTAATCGGTCACTTTCTCCCCTCGGTGAACAATGTACTATTTCCCACACCCATAATATTTTTGACCAACCTATCGAACGGCTTCCGATACAGTGGGATAGAAAAGAAAAAAATCATCCTCACTTTACGTGTAGGAGAGGTACCACAGAGGTACCTACCCAAATTTTTTTCAAAATTTTTTTTACTACTTTGTCTGCGTGATTTATTTGTATACCTATGCCAAACCCCAGCTTTCTAGTATTAAGAGCCTCTAAATCGCGGGCGACAGACACACAGACGTTGGACGGGCATGGCAAAACTATAAACTCTAAAAACATAAAACATAGACATTATCTTCCAAAGTCACGCATGATAATAAAACTTGAATTATTATTATAGTTGGATTAGTAAATAGGTGCAGAAGAGACGACCTTTTATATCTTTGGGGAAATACCCGCTCGTCTCGCGTTTATGAGATATGACGTCTGTTGTATTCTCCTTATTACAGCAGCGAGTATTGTCGAGACTGTAGGAGTAAGTAAGAATTTATATTCTGTTCTTACATTTCACACTGACCAAACATGACCGCATTATGATAGATGATAAGTATGTATTATACATAATGTGAGCAGTCATTCAATACATAATGCATTAGATGATGCCCGTAGCTACGTCCTTGTGAATTTAGTTTTTTTAAAACCCCGATATCGCCATAGTCTATCAACCACAATAACTAATTTTTTTTAATGTTCTGCACTAAAATTTTCCTCTGACTAGATACTAGAGACCTTTTTAATGCGATTTTTGCTCACGATAGTTGTGAAATGGTAATAGACAATATTATGTATGTGGTTGGTGGTAAGAAATTTAATATTATGTGTGTGTGCAATAATATGTTTTTTTCCTATGGTTGTGTGTGTGACACGATGTTACACTTCGCTTCTCAGTAAATTAAATCAATCCGTTAATGATTTTTCAGAAAATAATTCTTGCCTTAAGAAGAGATTTTTGTCCACTCCTAGTTCCTACCCCAAGCCACTAATTATAACATTATTATAACATTATTGTATAACACTAATGTAGTAGAGTCTGTCAAGTACTGATACTGAAAGTAGATAATTTAACTTTTCTATTTACGGGCAACACTGGGGCCATACAAAATTCAAGAAAAACAAAAAAAACTAGTAAGTACATTTATTTAATATTTAGTTATGGGATACAACTTATTTTTTTATTGCGCGCCATTTTGCTCATCTCACATATACAAATCTATAAGATTTTAATGAATAACTAAGTAATAGTATGTAGCTTAAGTATAAAGGTAGGCATTCTCTGAGATCGGCCAGAATTTCATTTCAAATAGTATTAAATCGCGAGACCTCAACAGAAGATTTTCCGATCTCGATCCTTCCACGATTTCAGTGCTTTACTGCTTTGAATCAAAATGTATAATTTATTACACAAAAGCTACGTTTGCAATGCGACAATTTGTCTTAGAGGATTCTAAGTTAAAATAAAGTACTTACGTCAATATGTGCTTTGACAGAACGGAGACTGTATTAATATGGATAAATGGGGTTATGGTATTCTGGGTGTGTGAGGTTTATGTATGCAAGGTTCACTGTAGATGTTGGGTGATTCGAAGTTAAACACTCACACAGTTCAAACCAATTACTATATTATCAATTTCAATTTATATTATTATAAATAATAACAAAGTTTATTTACTACTCTAATATCACGATCACATAAAATAAAGTAGGAGGGTAGTTCGCGGGTCGTACGCGTTGTCAACAAGTATGTCTGACTGAACTCGCTCGCAGAACATATTTATATTATGTTTAATAATAATTATTTATTTTAGATTTTAAGTACAAGTTTATATGGTAAATTTAAGTAATAAGTTTTATATTAGTTTATGATTAAGTTTTAGTTTCAGTGCAGTATTAGGATCCTACGGGGTAAAATATTATAATATTTCTTCGTAAAACCTGGTTAAAATGTAGGGATCTGCAGTCGTGAATAAAAAAATATTGCCACTTAAATTTATTATTCTGATATTAAATACTCAGATATTATTTACAAATAATTAATGATCACAGTTGTATCGAATGCGCTGGATAGGTTTTTTACTTTATGCTCGCAAACAAAAATATACTTGGTGCACCAAGTATTTTTTTTTGTTAATAGGTACTTACATATAATGTTTACAAACTACAAAATTGTGTTCGTTTATGAAATAGTTTATTACTGAGGTTTAATATTTTATTTCTTGTGAAATATCTTTACAATTATGATAGGTAATAATAGTCGTAGTGTAACCGTGGCATCAACCGTTTGCGGTCCCTGGTTATTTGCATACATTTTAAAGGGTATTGATCCCTTAAATTCCCTATGACTCAATGCTTTTGCTGGAACCCTTTTCAATCTTATAAAGAGCCCCGCCCTATGCTGTTTTATCGTAAAATGGCCTTCTATAAATATATGTATTTTCTACCCTTTCGCTAAGGTTGTTTGGTATTCAATAGATATCGTAAAATACTATCTGGAAACCTTTCACCGTGTATTGCTTCGAATAAAAACATTCCTACCTACTATTGTAAAAGTTATTTTAAGGCTACATACAAAATAGGTATAAATTACTAAGAAATTTAAAATAAAGAGGGATAAAAGTCTCAGTCTATATTACAGGAAAGTGAATATTATGTAGCTGAGTTTCCACTAGTGTGGCAGCAAAAACTTAATCAAGGCGAAAGCATCCGATAGAGGCAGCGCGGCATCAAGGGTAATTTATCAAGAGCTTGTTGGTTAGCAGGTCCAATAAGAAACCTACTTAAACTGCTGTAATATTATAATACTAGCTCATGCCGGCGACTTCGTCCGCGTGGATTGAGGTTTCTGATTCCCGCGAGAACTTTTTTCCGGGATAAAAGTAGCCCATGTGTTATTCTAGACTATCATATAATCTATAGATCCGTTCAGGCATTCTGGCGTGCCGCATTATCGAGTAACAAACATCCATCCGTCCATCCATCCAAATATTTATAATAATAATAGGTTGCACAATGTAGACACTACGCAAATTCACGTGCAACGACGAGTAGTATACAATTAAAGCCTGGTCTACTTATAGAGTAGGCAAAATTACGAGAAATCAAGTTAAATAAGCTAATTAGGGCTGTCAAAGAATAATTTTCCAGATACAAGTGGGACAATCATCTTGAAAACTTCGAAACTTTTCATTAATAAAGTCTCTTACAATGAAGTTTCGTCTCAACTCTCAAGTTGAGCTAATTATACCAGTTCTGATGACAGCTCACACTCAATAAGCAGTAACTTAGCGTCAGAAAGTTGTACCGTGCCTACTTAGCGTTTATTAGGTATATTTCATGACTGTTTGAGTTGACAAATTACTGTCTTCCCGTGGCATAGCAACAGCTAGCTACTAACTATTTGTTTTAAATATCATTATTTGGTAAAATGTTTCTAAAATCAAAGATAGAGAGCCCAAATAATCAAATATCTACCAAATTATGCATATACTAGATGATGCCCGCGACTTCGTCCGCGTGGATTAAGGTTTTTGATTCCCTCAGGAACTCTTGAATTTTCCGGGATAAAAAGTAGCCTATGTCCTTCCCCGGGATATAACCTACCTCTATACCAAATTTCAGCTAAATCGGTTGAAAAGATGGGCCGGGAAAGCGTAGCAGACAGACAGACAGACAGACACACTTTCGCATTTATAATATTAGTATGGATTAGTATGGATTCCCCATATTAGCTTTTGACCAAGTTCTCGATTCATGTAACAATCTTGCAGCGAGATCTCGTACGATTAGCCGTGTTAGTTTTCCTTTTAACTTCATTATTTGATACTTCTGCCATGAAATTTTATGTTTGTTAGAAATGTTTAGCTTGCAGGGGGGAGGATCCCTGAATCAAAAAATAGTTTCCTATATTCTTCAACAACCTATCTAACGATTTCCCACATCAAGAGATAGACGAGAACAAAAAAACGTCCCCACTTAACGTGCACTTACTCGTACAATATAATATATTTTTTATCAACATTTTATTTTACCACTTTGTCGGCGTGATAAATGTGTATACCTGTGCCAAATACAGCTTTCTTGTAACTACTAACAGCCTCTGAGCAAAGTTGTCGACGGAGAAACGGACGGACGGACCTTTAAGGGTTCCTTGTTGATTACGGAACCCTTAAAACTTAAAATGTATATCCCCCAAATGTATTTAAACCCAGCCTTATTTTAATTGCACAGCAATTTTTGCACACTCGGAATTTTCAGATGCATAATTTTAGCACATACTCAAATTAAAAACAAATTTGGTTTTAATGAAAGGAAAAACAGAGCGCACTAGCAACAACTGCTAACCAATTAGGGTAAGTACATTCGTATCCAACTGGCTTAATTACATTTCTCTACATCCAAAACACGTGATAAACGTACCTTATTTCTTAAAAAAATCTACTTGGTATGTCTGGAAAGTGCTCATAATTATTAATAGCAGATCTACTTAGTAATATCACAACGTTAGTATTTATACTTCTATACTTATATTAAAAATGCGAAAGTTTAGACGGATGGATGTATGGATGGATAGATGTTTGTTACTCAATCACGCCATAACGGCTGAATGAATCTAGATGAAATTTGGCACAGAGATAGATTATAAAATATATATAAATTAATTATATATAGATTATAGTCTGAAATAGCACATAGGCTAATTAAGGAGTTCCCGCAGGAATTGAAAAAAACTTAGTCCACGCAGACAAAGTCGCAGGCATCATCTAGTTCAAAACAAGTCTTAAAAAATGAAATCTGTCCAACCGTCCATTTACATTGATCAGTTTTGGGTTTTTTTTGGGTAATAGCCACTTATTACCGGTCGGTGATAATGCAAACGGGCGCTGCCTACGCATCAGCTGCTCATGTATTATGCAAACCATTCACGAAGGCACGTCAGTTTGATAGATTTTACTTACCCTGTTTAAGATTAGGCGCAAACACGCCGATGTGGAAAGATCAGCTAGATTCAGCAACACTGAATTATGCTTTCATGTTTTTTTTATCAACTGCAAGTTAGCCCTTGACTGCGATCTCACCTGATCGTAAGTGATGATGCGGTCTAAGATGGTAGTGGGCTAACCTGTTAGGGGTATGGAAGTTATATTAAACCCATACTCCTAATCGGTTTCTACAGGATGGTAACTAACTACCGCCGCCGCCTCCCACCAGGCCAGACCAGAGAAAATTCAGAAAATATAAATTCTCTAAAAAGTAGCCTATGTCCTTCCCCGGGATACAATGTATCCCTGTACCGAATTTCATCAAAATCGGTTGAACATGGGTGGACCATGAAAGCATAGCAGACAGACAGACAGACGGACAGACAGTTATACACAATTTCGCATTTATAATATTAAGTATGGATTTAAAGTTCATCTTCAGTAAATAAAAGCTGCAATGCGTATGCTAGTATCAATTTAACTCTTTAAAGACAGAGAAAGATTATTTTTTAGGTACGCATTCTAAAGAAAACAACTATACCTATATTGCAAAAAACTTTGAATAGAACTTTTAATATAAACAGCTTTTTACAGTACTATCGTTATTCATAGATTTGAATAACGATCAGTCTTATTGAAGTTGTTGTCGCTGTGGAAACCAATCTCTTATTCATAAAATAGAATTGAGCTCTGGAACAGACATTTTCATCAAGCTAATAACATAATAGCTAGGAGGTTATAGCCTAGAGGTTGAGACGTTCGCCCTCTTCTTCGAGTGGTCGGGGGTACGATCCGCGGGCATCCATACTAATATTATAATCCTAAAGTGTGTCTGTCTGTCTGCTACGCTTTCACGACCCATCTTTTCAACCGACTTTGATGAAATTTGGTATAGGGATACATTGTATCCCGGGGAAGGACATAGGCTACTTTTTTGAGAATTTATAATTTCTGAATTTTCTCCGGTCGGTCTGGTGGGAGGCTTCGGCCGTAGCTAGTTACCACCCTGCCGGCAAAGAACATAGGCTACTTTTTATCCCGGAAAATAAAGGAGTTCCCGCGGGAATACAAAAACTTAATCAACGCGGACAACGTCGCGGGCATCATCTAGTTCCTAATATTTCTGATTTATGTGTGTTTTTGGCAATCAAATATGACTTGCGTTAACGGTGAGGGAAAACATCGTGAGGAAACGTGCATGACCGAGAGTTATCTGTAGCGTTATGAATGCTTTCAAAGGTAGGTTATGAAGTCTGCCTTCGCTATTTCGAGTCACAGCAAATCAGTTCGAAAATCAGCATCTGGCATCATGCATGCATTTGTATGTATAATGCTGGGCACACGGCTGAACTGTACACCCATCCTGGGTGGTGTCACAGACAAACCTATTGAAGTAAAAACTTCTTTAGCCGTGTTGAGCACTTTTTGGTAGGGGGTAAACTTTTTTTTTTTTTTTTTTATCCACTACAAGTTAGCCCTTGACTGCGATCTCACCTGATGGTAAGTGATGATGCAGTCTAAGATGGTAACGGGCTAACCTGTTAGGGGCATGGCAGTTATATTAAACCCATACCCCTATTCGGTTTCTACACGGCATCGTACCGGAACGCTAAATCGCTTAGCGGCACGTCTTTGCCGGTAGGGTGGTAACCAGCCACGGCCGAAGCCTCCCACCAGGATGCCCACTTGTGGATTTGCCTCACCGACATGCTCGCGAACAGCGACATGCTCGCGAACAGCGACATGCTCGCGAACACCGACATGCTCGCGTTGTTACGAAGACAAAAGGTCTTAAATGTCAATACTAGAAAATATAAAAATAAACTTGTAATGCCTGCTTCTAGGCTTAGTAAAACTAGCAATAATTCATTTGTTGGAAACAGTGTCCGCTTTTACAATAAGCTCCCAGAAGACATGTTGAAGATGTCTCTGAATAAGTTCAAAGTTAATGTAAAACGTAAACTAATTGAAAAATCCTATTACCATGTGAAATATTACATATATACCAAGGAAACTTGGCAATAATTTGCTCTAATGTCTCTGATAGTTCCTTAGTTAAGATGATTTGTGAGATGGTGATAATGAAAAAAAAAAAACCAGCCGAGTTTGTTGTGGGCTCTTTTCAGACCAGGGCGCGTTTGGAACCCTCGTAGCTTTAGTTTTAAGATACCGTAACAGATTATCACCATCATATTTTTATGTAACTGGACGTCAATAAGTGTAGTGTATCTACCTAAATAGAATAAATGTTTATGACTTTATGACTTTAAATATAAATATACTACATTCGTAATTAAACTTCAATGCCTCAGTGTTAAGGTGTATATTTTAATTATTTTAATTTTTTTTTATGAAAAAAAAATAAAATAAAAATAATTTAAAAATAAATATTTTAAATATTCGTTTTCACTTCTATAGGCAGTCCCTATCACTGCCAATTTTTTTGATGTACAACTGTATGTCAGATGTTTGTCTGTAACACCAATTTTGAATAAATGTTTTTTCTTACTTGGCCAGCGTGGTGGACTATGGCCAAACTATTCACAGTCTGAGAGGAGACTCGTGCTCAGCAGTCAAAATAGAAATTTGATTATTATGAATAGCACTAGAGCTGATGCTCGCGACTTCGTCCGCGAGGTGTTTTGGTTCCCGCAGGGACTCTTTAATTTTCCGGGATAAAAAGTAGCCTATGTGTTATTCCAGACTATAATCTATATTTGTGCCTTTCATCCCGATCCGTTCAGCCGTTCTGGCGTGATTGAGTAACAAATTCATCCATCCGTACATCCATCCATCCAAACTTTCGCATTAATAATATTTATTAGATAAAAAGTTTAGATAACATATTTTCTAAACATTTCATGTTCGCTCACTACTTTTTCGAATTATAGCTGAAGCTTTATAAATACTTCTAAGATCAAGTCAACTTATGCTTATTCAATGCTCTTATAAAGGTTCAAAAGTGTATCCCTAATGGATTTGGTTAGTGTCCCGGAATATGGATTCCAGGAAGGCACCGTTATAATACGACCGCTACAAAACATTCCGCCAATAAATCTATTTACATACAAGGGGCCCCATTATTACCATATTAACTTTCTCGATAAAAACTCCTCTTCCGCTTCCACATTTTTTCCTTCAAATTTCAACTTTTCGCCTATTTTCTCTTCACGAGTCGCATAAAGAATTGTAGATTGAAATTAGTATTGTTTTGTAGCTATTGATAAATATTATTTCATACAGTCGCCATTTAGGGTGATTGCCTGTCTCTGCCTACTCGCCTATGTAACAATAGATGTAACTATTTATAGTTAGTACCTAAGTTTTATCATTTATATTGTGGATTCATAACGTAATTATCGCGTTATGAATATAATAGCCCCAAATCGCAGTGACAGAGTATCATATAACCAAAATAGGTGGACATTAGCGCTTCGTAATGGGATTTCTTCCCGCCTTCTAGGTCGATAGATCAGCGTTTATTTGAGAGTATTATAAGCTCACCACATCAAACTTAATCCGCGCTTGCCTATTACTGTTTCATTGAATGGTCATGACCGCTATAGACATGACCGTAATCAATCTATAGTAGAACAAGTAAGTTAAGATACTTGATTCTAAATGTTATGATATAGTACGTGAGGCTGCCAACGTGACGCGAAAATATACTAGTGGTTCGCCCCGAACTGAGACCTCGCGGTTTCACAGAGCGCCATCTATTGACATCAGTGTGAAGTTCTGTTAAAAATATCATCATCATTAAAAATTAAATAATTTCGTTTCCTTATAATATTTATCTAATTTTAGTATTTGTTGTTCAAGTACAGGATATAATTCAAATAATTGATCAAGTTTCAGGCTTGAGAGTTCAGAAAATTGAGAGTTCTGAGGTCAACTTTGGACGTTAGAAAATCGCTACTTTGAAAGCCTCCCATTTCGTCAATTTTAGGGGAAAAATTAAAAAAAAAATATTTTTGGACTCTATTCTTAATTATCTTTAAAATGATATACTGCAACCCTATGTAACGCTATAAAAAATATTTTACTTCGCATTCGCTTCTATGAGAGCCCCCCTGAAATAAAGATTTTTAAAACTTTTTAAGCCATATTCGGCGGGAGGCCATCGATTTACATATTATATTTAAATTTGAAGTAATTACGTTCAGCAATTCAGAAGTTATAAGGTTCTGACAGACGGACAGACGGACGGACGGACGGACAAGTGCCAATTCACCCAAGTAGACTCAGAGACCTTCGCTTCGCTCGGTCAAAAATCCCTAAAAAAAAAAGAGTCGATGTAGTTGTTAATAAAATGTCTCGCAAAACTTTTTTGATCATTGAATATTTTACCGACAAGCATTATGTCTATGAAATTCAAGCCAGATTAAAATCATTGTTTAGCTGTAAAATTCCTATATTCCTGAAATTATTCTAGTAAAAAATTATGTAAAAAATTACGGCAAGATAGAAAGATAGCCTTGAAATTATTCTAAGTTAGTTTTTCTCATATGTAAAAACAGAGTCTACAAAAACAAATCATATTCCTAAACACGTCACTGCTATCATAACTGTTTACTTGTAAACAAAAACGACCAGCTTCGGCATTACGTATTCCGTGAGCCTCCTCCCATATTTCTTCATTGTCTTCAGTAAATCTGCCTTGATTCTTTGAACTGTATTCAAAGTTGTACGGTTTCATTACTTTTAAATGAATAATGTATCTTATTCAAATCTCCTATTATCACATGGGATTCACTTTATAGTTTAGACCATTTCAATTTTTTTTCTTCTTTGTATTCACCTGATTTCTAAATTTCTTACCTATGTATGGCCTAAAGTTTGGACCAAATTCAGACTGAAATGAAAGAGTGGTCAATTACTGTCTTGTTTCCTTGCTCTAGATTTCTTAACAACTTAACAACGGACTGATACTAATACGCTATCGTCGGTAGGAGATTTTACCATTGGCTGTATTGATGCCCGACAAAAATGTCATGTGAAAACATTGTTATTAACACTCGATGGAGTTCATGACCTTTCAGATACAGGGCAAATTATTTCACTATGTCTTCATGGAGAGTAATGCAGCATAAAAACAAAAAGAATGTCTCCCAGAAAAAAAATGAGAAATCGATTTATTTGATCATAACTTTGATTGCTAAAAATATTTTCTTTGAGTATCTTCGTATATTTCTATAACTATCATGCAGATACGTTACACAGAAAACCTTTATGAAATATTTAAATTTTCCTGACGCAGCAGTTATATTTGAGCTGTACGGTGATATGCTGATCAGATGGACAGAGAAACAAAAAGCAAACCTACTAGCTGTTAAATAAAATGGCGAACATACTTTTTATTTTTCAGATCGACTAAATTATCTACAAATCAAAACAAAACCTCGCGAGCACACGTATCGAGTACAATTTCACTGCAACTTTGCAGGAACGACACAGCTTATTTCCTTTCTTGTCAAACTTTGAAAATACTGAATTGAAGCAACAAGTATGATATATGTCCAAACTTGTAAAGTTTTGAAACTTATCCACGTGTCATGTAAACGAGACTGGATTTTTTTTTTCAGCTTTCTAAATGCTTAAAACGTGGTCATTTAATACTTACAATTAATACATTTAATGGATGTATAATGAATCCATGTCGATGCACAATACGTAATTGGTAGGTAAGTAAGGTTAGGTTATAATATCTATTCATTTAAAATTTATTCATCCATTAACATTCGCATTCCAATGAGCCTGGTAACTCTTGTTAGCTAAACATAAACTACTCTCGAATGTGGAGTGGTGTGCTAATTGAGGTAATTAGCGCACTTAATAACAACAAGCATACTCGCATGTTGAACTAGAAACTATTTATTAGATATTGTTACTTATTATAATATTCTAAGCACAAGTTCAATTCATAATACTATAATATTTTTGACCGAATTTCGGCCACGCCTGCCCATGTGCAATGAGATCAAGCATCTGCGTGGGAGATACTTTTATTATCACGGCCTTATTGAGACTTTATACCTATCAATGTAGTGCAATTCTCTATCGATGTCTATAATGAAATATCAGTCATTCGACGGAGAAGTGAAAGGATAAGAGGTATGTTTACATATTTTTATCCAAACAAAATATTTTAATCGCGTTTTTGGATGCGTCAATGGTTGACTTATACTTTAACTCGTTAATTATTTTCCGGGATAAAAAATAGCCTATGTCACTCTCCCACTCCTCAATTATTGTAATAAAATCACGTCGATCCGTTACTCCGTTGCAGCGTGATTGAAGGACAAACCAATAAACAAACACACTTTCGCATTTATAATATTAGTAATAAGCAACCCAGCACACAGTCATAATATTTACAGAAAATTGCATGCGCTTATCCAAAGTTTGAACCCGTAAGATCTTAGAATTTCGTTGAATTAATATCATCTTTCCTTACCTTTGGATAAGGAAGGACGATATTGAAAATCCTAAAACTCCGTAATACAAAGGTGGCATTTCCTTTGATCAATATGAAATTTAATATCAATGGCAATAAATTTAACAAGAATTCCACAAAGAGTCTTTCGAGCTAATAATTTCTCATTTCTTATTATTGTCAAATTACCGCAAACGATAAATATTATCCTGTTCTGTTTACAAGCCGGGATTTAAAGGATGGACAAGTAAATAAATAAGTATAACTTCCTACTCAGTACTCAGTTTAACAATTTTCTAAATTGAAAAATTAATTAGGTTAGATAATACATTAAATTCTGTATTCCAAGAGTAATTTTACTGTCGAATGAATCTGCTATTATCTGTACTTCTTAGAGAGCTCTCCTGACCGAATTTGTGTGGGAGGTAATAGTGTACACTTGTGCACTATTACCCCCTATAAACGTAGGTGCACACTCTATTCCTACGAGGAAGGACACAGGCTACTTTTTATCCCGGAAAATTAAAGAGTTCCCGCGGGAATCAAAAAACCTTAATCCACGCGGACGAAGTCGCGGGCATCATCTAGTTATTTATAAATCCGACATGACTGGAGAGAGATCAGAGACTGACGGCATTACGTGCAATCCAAGGCACGAAGGTGAAACACTAGCAAATTCCTCTTTTCGAACTAGTACCTACTAAGAGTTTCTTGCCAGAAAAAGAGTACACAAAATATATTGAAATGTGTATTACCGTTTGAGCAGTAATTATGCAACATACGCGCCTAAAAGCACAGGATCCTCAATAGTATCTTTCATGTACTAAGTCAAGTTGCACTCAATCATATTCCTTGAGTAATCGCTTCTATTTTTTATCATGCTGAAAATCTCTTGTAGCGATTTCCGCACTCCAATGTCTCGTGATGCATGGTTCCAGTTCAATTCAATTCTATTCATTTATTTGCAGAAACATGTTTCCAGCGGCTTTCTACATTCGTAAAATATCGTCTGTCCACCTACTCTAGAACCTTTACCAGTAACAACTATGCGCTTCCTATGGGGTCGCAAAGCAGCTCTCTGACGTGTCAAACTATTGATATTTCAGGTGCGCTAGCTGTTGAACTAGTATTTACTGCAGTCCTACGAATCTCCTCATTTCTGATTTGATCACGTACAAACTTAAAGCTTGTTCCACGCATAGAGTGAGTCTACCAGTAAACCCGTGAATGTTCTCTATCAAATTATTAGTCTTTCCACTAAAATGTTGAGATGAAGGTGAGGCTTAGTTTAGGCTGGAAACATAAGATTGTAAACAAAGACGCTGGGACGTTGAATAATACAAGTCATCCTACGTCCACATCTGTAATGGTATTACGCAAGGGACATGTTTGCGACGGATAAACAGACAAAAGTATTTATCATTCCCATGTTATGTTTATATGGGATAATGTTTCTGTGTTCTATAAAATAGATGAGTGATTGGCAATATTATAATAAGCAGAACTTTGTTGTTACAATCTTGATAAAGGTTCACACACATGAACACAATACTAATAATAAAATATAAATTAAGAGTAAATTAGTATAGAACAGAGAATAAAGTCGTATGGTACAGAGAAAAAAATATTTAATTGGAGTACTTAAAAAATGTTGTCTCTCTCTGCGTCGTATTCCTGAGGGTCGACTGAGGGTCGTGATCCCTTTCCATTAATAATGGCAGGAGTTTTCTTGGGATAATAATGCGGTGGGTTCCCACGTCCTTCCGCATACGACTCAACTAATAGTATTTAAACTCTTAGGTTTTTAACGATTATTATCAGATGTTGGTGATAATAACCGGGACCGACGGCTTAACGTGCTCTCCTAGGCACGGAGGAAACGAAAAGGCCAAATTCGAACCGCCAAATTCGGTCACCCATCCAGTTACCGACTTGGGTCAACGTTGTTTAACATTCGCAATCGACTGATATGCGTTGTCACAACTAGGCCACTCGTCCCTCAAATGTAAAAAAAAAATGTTGTAGAGACCTAGAATATAAAATGTGTGCAATAAAAGCATGAAACTTCTGTGCACAAGTAAATAAAATAAAGGGGCAAGGCGGTTGACTTGTGAAAAAATTTTTAGTAGGTACGCCCGCGCCATTGCTTGTAAAACTACGTTGGCGAATTCACGAGTCAAAGTGATTTTATGACAACTAAATAATTTAACACGTCCCAACTTTCCCGAGGACTACAAAGAAGCCGAAAATGTTAATACAAATTTGTCGAACTTGTTTCCTAGACAGTAGACACAGACATTGGATACTTTTCTTTCCAGATAAATATCTTAGTCCTACGTGAATGTTGAAGAATCGAGAACAGATAACACGCTTACAAAGCTACGGTCAACTGCTTGCCAAATAATACATTCAAAAAGTTACTCAGCCGAATCTGTTCATGAGAACCCCAATAATATAAATAACAATATTGAATACATTTTGTATAGCGGTCCTTGAATTGATAAACTCGTGACAAGGGTCTTTGTAGGAAGCCGTAATGCTAAGGAAGATGTCACTGAGCCTTGAAAATATTTCGAATTTACGTATTGGGGAAAAAGAGGCCATTTACTTAGATTATTACGAGTATTTGTCAAATTATACTCGTAGGTACCTACGATAGGTACATCTTGTTTTCCATAAATGACTTAAAAGGTAAGTAAATATGTAGTATACTCACTGAAATTCTTATAAGTAAGGAAAACAGTTTTCCTTAATCCAGACTTTCCATACTACTATTATTAATGCGAAAGTGTGTCTGTCCGACTGTCTGTCTGTCTACAACGCACTCCATCTTTTAAACCGATTTTGATGAAACTTGGTATAGAGGTAGGTTACATCCAGGAGAAGGACATAAACACATACTTTTTATCCCGGAAAATTAAGGAGTTCCCTCGGTAATAAAAAACTTATTCCACGCTGACGAAGTTACGGGCATCATCGTATCATACTAATATTATAAATGCGAAAGTGTGTTTGTTTGTTGGTTTGTCCTTCAATCACGCCGCAACGGAGCAACGGATTGACGTGATTTTTGGCAAGGGTATAGTTGAGTACCTGGATAGTGACATAGGCTACTTTTTATCCCGGAAAATTAAGGAGTTCCCGTGGGAATTAAATAAACCTTATTCCATGCGGACGAAGTCGCGGGCATCAGCTAGTCAAGTATAAAATAAAGATGTAAATGATCGTCGATATATCATATTATAGTTACGATATAATACGACGATCATTTACATTTTTATGTACACAGTCATGATAATGATACTGTGGGCTATTCATTGTATTATATCTCCCCTTTTATACAATGAAATCCATACTAATATTATAAATGCGAAAGTGTGTCTGTCTGTCTGTCTGCTACGCTTTCACGGCCCATCTTTTCAACCGATTTCGATGAAATTTGGCACAGGAATAGGTGGCAACCCGGGGAAGGACATCGGACATACATTATCCCGGAAAAGTAAGGAGTTTCCGCGGGAATCAAAAAAAACTTAATCTACGCGGACGAAGTCGCAGGCTTCATCTAGTTGCAAATAATTTCATGGGACTTTTCTTTAAAAATCCTTGTCATTTCAACTGATGTATTATGTCCACTGCTGGACTTATGTCCCTTGTAGAGATTGCCAAACACTCTACGGTTTTGTTATGTCTGAGAGTACTGATTCGATTCACTTCGACTTGCCATCAATATAACCGGAACTTCAGACCACGTGTTAACCTGCAACACTTTCGAAGACTGTCGCACGCTCTGAGCTGACCCTAATTAAGTGAGTATTTGACTCAAGTTAATTAGTGGCGTCTAATCCCTCTAATTTCCTTTAATCGGTTTACGTATGATTTAATGCTATTAATTTAGAATAAGTGATTGAGGAACATAATTGATGAGGCTTAGTAATAATTAAGCCTAGAAAGGTGATAGTTTAGATTAGAGAGATAGTAGATAAATCATAGGATTTATTTTATTGCCGACTAGCAGATGCCCGCGACTTCGTCCACGTGAAATGAGTTTTTTAAATTCCCACGGCAACTCCCTAATTTTTCTGGTTAATATATAGCTTATGACACTCACAAATAATGTGGCTTTCTATTGGTACCAGAATTTTCAAAATCGGTTCAGTAGATTCAGATATTACCTCCCTATAACGTCACAAACTCACAAACTTTATCTCTATCTCTCTCTCTCTCTCTCTATTATAGTACAGATGTGTAATTTAAGATTTTGGCCTAGGTAGAGTCATATGGACCTTTCTATTTTCAATTTAGGTACCTACCTAACGTTGAGCTGTTGGGACTTCAGGCCCTAGAGGCTTTTAACTAGGTACTTAGTTTAGGGCGACCCGAAAAGGCGGTGTTATCTCCTCACCCTAGAGTCAAAATTAACATACGTGGGGCGTTTGCTTGATGGTGTTTATGTATGACCCATTTTGGCACGCGGGACTTCATGCTAGACTTAGAGGATCGGATTACATCAAAGCTTCCTAGTCCCATGAACTCATCGTGCAGGGAGTCTCCCACTAAGACATCACTCGGGACTTTTATTATATGTCAATATAACCTAATTATTGTTCTGTATACCTAATATATCCTTATTTACTAAAATATATGAAATATACAAATCTGATATCTGGTTACCGTATTGTTGTCAGTCTAAGCAAATCTATTAGTAATGTAATTTCGTGCAGCTAGGCCTGTAATTGGGCGAGTGTTCGATTCGGGTCGATTAGTATCGTGTAATGCTACTGTACATTGATGATTTAATGCGATTAATTGAGCACTGGGATTCAGCTGCAATATGGATCCAGACATCATGGTATCTAATTTTGTTACAATATGTACATTATATATTGCGGAATTATTTGAGCGGAAAACATCACACCGGATTCCGCTCGAACGTGTCGATAAAAATATTAGGAGTGCGTCATATCTGTAAAAATGTATGTCTATGTAACGTTAATCACAATGCGGCAAAATATCAACTAATTGCGTCGACAACGTGTCTAACGTGGCACTTAAAAATGTCTAGTTACTTAAGGGCTGATTTTTCAATCGTCAGATAAAGTTTATCGGAGGAATAAATTTGACGTTTTGACAGGTTTTGTATTGAAAATCTGCCAAAACGTCAAATTTATTCCTCCGATAAAATTTATCTGACGATTGAAAAATTAGCCCTTAGTCTTAAATTTTATGGGACTTTTGTCTGCTCTTTACAAGTTCCAATACAAGGACTAGTGATGATGTTAAGTTGGCATTCTCAGTCCATAACGCCAAGCGTGAAACCGGACCGGAAAATACAGCGTTGGCACACCCATCACGAGATGGACGGCTGACATCAAGTGATTCGTATTTCGTAGGTAGCGTTGGATCCAGGCGTTGCAAGACAATGGCTGCATGTGATACAAGAGACCTAGATAATATAATGTCCAGAGTGGATTTCTAAATGTTGACAAAGACGACATCGACGACTACCAAGGGCTTGCAATTCATACTAAAATATTATATCATAAACTTTTGTGCATGACACAAATAAATACGAAAGGTTAAAGGTTGAAACCTTAGGAGGATTTTTTATTTATTTACCCAAATTGATACTATGCCTCTTCACAAAGCCAAAATTAAAAGACATTTCCAAATGATAAGGTCAAGTAAGCAGGCAAAGAATAAGTTGGATCCATTAGAAAAATGAGGCGCAATATTTTAGAGACCTGGAGTTTCAATAAAGGCGCTTCTTGTATGGATGATGACTTTAAGATCTTTGACATTATCTATCTGGATTGGGATTACTTTGGGATTATGTGAGGTATAACTATATTATTTTATCGCGAATGGACACTTGGAACTGGATGGAAGTAGATAATAAAATTCTAGTTATGAGTATACATTGGATTGAAGAAACCCGTTATTTTTATACTGTGTGAGCCATAATATTATCACAGTCAAAGGAGATACCAGTTGTACGAATATAATATATTTACGCTGTGATATTATTATGTGTCCATTGGCTTTCCCATGAAAAATAAAAGACACAAACAATATAACCTTTCGCTGATTTAATTTATTTCTAAGTAGTCCTTTTTAGGGTTCCGTACCAAAATGGTAAAATGGAATCCTTATGGTGCGACTTTCTCCGTCTGTCTGTCCGTCTGTCCGTCCGTCACACTCGATTATTTCAGTAACTACCGAAGCTATCGACATGAAATTTGGAATAGTTGTGTATATATTAAGTGCTCCAAAGACACTGGAATTAAAAAAAATTGGAAATTATTTTTGTTCTTATTTAAAAAGGGGGGGAAATCGGAGGGTTGAAATTTAAAAGTGAGATAACTGTACTGTGTGGGGTACCATATGAAAGGGTTTACTTTGTACATTCTAAAACAGATTTTTAATTATTTTTAGTCATGATAGTTTTTGATTTATACGTCATCGTAAAACTTACTACAGCTTTGTACGGAACCCTCGGTGCGCGAGTCCGACTCGCACTTGGCCGGTTTTTTATTATTTGTTAGATAAGATATCAGATTGGTAAGCTAGCAGAAGTCGGTTTTAAAGATATAGGAAATAAATTTTTGCCAAAGGCTAGGAAGTGTTCGGAAAAAGGCCCAAGTTAAATCGAGTTCGGAATTGCTGTGCCGGGTGCCGATAAGGCATATCTCGTGAATTTCTGGTTTTCTCTACTGTTTTTGAAGGAATGGATTTGGTTTAGTTGCAAAAGGATTTAGAGGGTGCTTTTCCGGCACATAAATCCGTTTGAAATTTGGGATTTGCGAAACACTGAGAGAAGGATATGAAATAAAGCTCGTTGAGGTTTTAAATCTGCAAAATGATTGAAAAAAGGCGTGGAAATATAGTATGCCAATAAAAATGTAAAATGGTATTATGTAAAATTTTGATCGATTAAAAGAAGTGAGATCTCCGATTTTTTAAACGTGCACCTTATCTGTCCGTCAGTCTTCTGTATTCAGAGCCATAATATAATTTAATATGGCTTTGAAATTAATAATTATTTATAATCATTACTGGTGAAAAGGATGGAATACTTATTTCAGAAGTTCAAGAAACATTATCCGAGTAGAGCCTCAAAATTATTCTAGGATATTGTATTTTTAACCCAAAAATAAATAATAAAAGAATTTTTGGTAAGTACTTACAACCTTACTATCTTCGGACATGTCTACTAAATGTGTAACAATCCTTACGTCCCAGATAAAAGGGGAGGAAAAAAACATTCTTCTTAGTTATTTATTAGGAATGTATTGAGGATAACATCTATTCCCTCTTTCAATTGTCGGAGTTAGTCCTAAATCCAAATGTAGGTAACTATTTCTGAACGTGTAGTAATAAATCATATTATGAAATGATGTTTTTTATTCGTTTATGTAAAAAGCGTATATTATTTGTTCACTGAATTTTGTTCATGATTCGTTCATAAGGATGGTATTTTATGTAACCTAAGTGAAACTTTTTAATAAATAAAAGCGTGTCCTATCGATCAATGCCGTGTAAAAATCGATAAGCGTTAAACAGGTCTTTAGACAAAGCATATCTATAGATTGTGTTAGACTTAGATGTGGGTACAATTGTTAACTTGTACAACCAGTGTCATTTGAATCAAAAACGTATCTGAAACCAATCCACTCGCTATCCGTTGAATTTTTGAGGCTTTAAAAACCCTCTTACATTAATTTACTATATACGTCAGTCCCTTTATACGGATTTTAAAAATTTAAATTTAAGTTTTAATCTCACCAACAGAATTAATCGACGAAAATACAAATAATAATTGATCAAGCATATATCAGAACGTTATCGTAGGGTTCCGTATTCATGCTGTAGATTGTAGAACTATATCTTGGCATTATTTTTAATTATTTTAGGAATACGTAAGGAGGTACGTCTTTTTTACCACAAACTGTCTAAAAACGCTGTTCTTTCCGCTTTCGAGGAGGTAACCGGTATTTTTTTTAAAATTTTATATGCTTCTGTGTAGCGCGGTAAGTGCAGTAGTTCTTGTGCAAGTTCTCTTACCTAAAGTTGATTTTTTAAAATAGCTGTGATTCTCTAAAAGGACAAATAGACTCGACGAAACTCTGAGGATTTCCTGTTTTACCTACTACGGTACATTTTCGAAAAATTATAATATTTGGATTATTATGGACGCCCTTATTAATAGCATCGAAGCTGAATTTATGGGTTGGTAGCCACTAGGCACGAGGCACAACTTAAGCCTATGAAAATCTATGGCACGGTCGGCAGTTAAAACCGACTGACGACGAAACCATGAAACGGAACGGTCGAAGATTATGGCCACATGATACTACGGCTTGCTGGTGTGTAGTTTATAGAATAATAAAGCGGTAACATTAAAGTCGTTAGTTCAGTTAACTGGATACAATCAAAATCTTCACAACCTTAAGTATCTACCAATCCAAGATTTATTAGTTTTCCATTTAAACAACGAATTTACTAGCCAACCATAAAAAAGATACAGCCTAAGTAGAGTACGGGTTTGGAACGTAATGAAACCCGATAAAAATCCATGCGTGTTGAAATCAAATTTTAGTACCTGTCTATAAGTAAAATCCATACTAATATTATAAATGCGAAGGTGTGTCTGTCTCTCTCTCTGCTACGCTTTCACGGTCCAACTACTCAACCGATTTTGATGAAATTTGGTACAGAGATCGGTTACATCCCGGGGAAGGACATAGGCTATTATATCGCGGAAAATTGAAGACTTCCCGCGGGAATCAAAAAACATCAATCCACGAGGACGAAGTCGCGGGCATCATCTAGTGACAAATAAATAAAACTCAACTCTGATTTAAAATGTAAGTATGTTTACCCCTAAAAAGTTTCTGGCTGATAATGCATCTTCTCAATATCAAAACTGAAAATTTATTATTATGAAATTAGAGTAACACATAAACTCTGTTAACAATGAGAAATGGATTAAATTTTCTGATAGATGGGGTACGGTGCATACTTGCCATTATAAATAATAGCATCATTATATTATGTAATAACCACGAAAGCAAAAGACTACCAACAAATCATACCGCAACCAGATCAGCTGCGGTCGCCATAACCATTTCTCATAAAGGCGATTATCGGATGCCGCATCCAAATAATTCGCACACAATCAACATGAAATATCTCTATTCCGCACACACGAAACCCATCCATCTAACATCGGTACACCGTGACCGTTCCCTATATTTATTGCTGCGTACAAAATCCGGGAAGCGGTCAGCTTGATCGATGGTATTATGTAGATTTTGTATCGCAAGTATATTATGGGCTTTTGCGCATATCTTGTTATTGAATTTGTAAAGAGAGAACAAAGTGTGTTAGAAGTTTATTTTTAACAGGTACATTACATATAAAGTTGATGTGTGCCCCCGGCTCACTAAAACACACTCTAAGTATTAAATGATGCCCGCGACTTCGTCCGCGTGGTTTATATTTTTTGATTCCCGCGGGAACTCCTTGATTTTTCGGGATAAAAAGTAGCCTATGTTGAGGTGGTCACCCTATTTTGCCATGGGCGTCCTAACAAAACTTTTAAAATAAATATTACAACACTCATAAAATTTCGTCAGGATTTAAAGCGATGCTTTTAATTTTTTTACTAGAAATACGAGAGCTTAAGAAATTCGTAAAAGATAAGCTAAGGGTAAAATTCTTCGAAAGTAAGGCAATAAACTATAGAATTTCACGCAGCGGAACTCGTAAAGCTTTCTAAATTATTACGTTAAAACAAAGCTCTACAATCTGACAAGCACTTTGAAATGCGATCATAAAGTCGAGACCTTTTTCTACACCAAATCACCAAAGTGTCGAGAAACAATGATAGCAGATGTTAAAGTACCAAAACAAAAAAAAATCACGTCTTGAGAAAAATATTAAGATGCAACGCAAAACTGTGGGAAAGAGGTGTGGCAGTTTTATTTTGATGCCTGATTGGACAAACCCGAATAAGGTCTATTTTAGGGCCAATGAATTACGTCGAATGGTTTACTTGGGCGTGCAATTTAAATTTCAGAATTATGGCGGGGAGAGGGGGACCCGAGCGCAACGGAGCATGGAGACGGACAGAAGCACAAGCCTTCAAACGCGGAGGTCAATCGCGGATTAAATCGCGGACATCCAATCGCAGGGGTTTCAATCACGCGCAGTCTTCATTAAATATCCAATAATTCCTCGATTCGGGCTTTCGAGAAGTCGTTTAATATAAGTATTTTCCGGGTCTGTTACTAAAAATTGTACTAAAGAGTGAATGCGTATATGTAATTTGTAGAGTCAAATGACCTGTCTCCGATTAAATACCATTTTAAGAAATAAAGTGTACAGTGAGGAGAGTCTTCGATAAATTTGGTAACGTACTCTATTTGATTTAATTATATTTAAAACAATTTCACAGTCCTACATAATATCATACAGATAAATCTAGGATATAAATTGGCTAAAACGAGATAAGGTGCATCCAGACACAGCATTAGATACCTTTTATTATATGAATGGAGTTGAAAGGGGAGACTCCAGGACAAGTACGAAGTGGGTATACACGAGTCTCTTCATTATATCAATTACCATATGTCCGTTTCTCCTGACATATAGACTCATTTGTAAGTTCCGCAAATAATGGAATCGTAGTCACAACCCAGAGGCGACTAGAGCCACGAGTGTCTGATACAACCATACTTCGATCCTATCTCAAATAGAATTTGTTTAATAAAGTAATAGATATTGTATGACTGTGAAATCGTTTCGATCCACTCACTTGTATAACTTAACCTGATAACGAGTGTGTGTCTTTTCCTTATAACGTGTGTCTTACCCTATGTTTTTTGTATTTCATCACCGTTATAAATATGAAAATAATAATAACATAAAACATGTGTGTTAATCATTAAGAACTATCTAGAATAGACAGCCGACGGGTTTTTTAGCTTGGATATACCGTTTTTCCCGTCGTTAGCATGGCTTTAGGAACGGGATATCCAGCTGGGCTTCTAAATGTCATCCCATTAGAAGCTCAGTTTAATTAATCGAACAGTTTCTTTTTTTAATTTCACTCTATCTGTCGGAGTAATAGAATTAATGGTTTACTTGAATAAAAGAATTACTTTGAACCATAACTATACTCTTTCATTCCTATCATTAAATATATTTCCTAGAGCTTTTAATAATGGAGATACGAGTTAAATTGCACCTCATCAGTCTTAATACAACCTCACAATGTCTATTGTTTCAAGATAACTATTGTGTTATTTCAACTTGAAATCCTCCGCTATTAAACCCTCTCATATCACCTTATTTAGATCACGATTCTCTCATCAAAAGATAAAATAGGCAGGTTATTTATTACAGCATTAATTCATATTAATAGCACAAGTTTGATAGTAAATTTAGGTAATAATAGTTTTACTGGAGCACCTAGGTTCTTTCGATTAGAGCCTAGAATATAGAAAAGTCAAATGCATTGCAGTCTAAATAGAATTGACTTAAGGTTGATTAGTTAATGAACCGATTAGAGCCAGAATATAGAGAAGTCAAATGCACCGCAATCTAAATAGATTTGACTTAAGGTTGACTAGCTAATGAATTGATTAGAATAAAATTATATCAATACAGTTTTGAATTAAGTGAGTAAGATCACAAACTATCGCCATACTTCTATTGTATTGTTCGAGCCGACGGAGCCTAACAAAGGCCTTTGCAGAACGGGAGACCGCCGAGACGCAGGTAGGCAATTATGTGTCCTTTATTTTACGTAGGAAATAGATTTGAGTCTTAAGGAGCAATGAAGTATATTGTTGGAAAATGAGACAACAAAGGTTGATTGGGAATTAAGATTTTTTTAGAGCTCATAGCTTATAAGCTAGACTAAGCTCCTTGAATGGTACACGGTTGCCTGGTGGCGTATCGGCGGCAATGACTCAGCACACCTATACACGCCATGTCTTTGCAAATCAACCCCCGACCTTTGATTTGGCCAAATCAAATACCTAACAAATTTAAACAAATATAATTATAAATCCATGGTTACGGGGCGAGCTTCGGCTCAATTAAAGTACCAGCCATTTAATGCCATTTGGTGATCGGGAATAATATCGCTTCTCAGCGCAAAAGGGGGTTGAAGAGCAGCCCCAATAACAATGCTAAAAGGCTGGAATACCAGCGTAGGGAGTCCCCGTGCTTAATGAGACATTGGTCGGTTACGATGACCTTAAAGGAGGTAAATACATGCATCAACTGACCTTTCACTCTAGCCAGAACGTTAAGTTTAATCCTTCATTCTATCTAGCTTTCCTCCTTGGAACCTTACCGAGAGAGTGAATAAGCAAATAACGTAACTTATTGATGTAAAACTCACAAGTAAAACCGCGGAAATCTGGTAGATTGATTGAGATGTCTGCATGTCCACCCAACGAAATGTACCAGCCATTTACTTGGCAACTCATATGATAACAGATGTCTCCGGATGCCTAAGTGTCTCTATTTCCGACTCTATATTTCCTAAAAATTCCTTCAGTATAATTAATTACAAATCACGAGCCAAGACGATCACGTACGGTGCCACCACAGAATTTTGGTGCCGTGACCAGGATATAATCCTGGATCACTACGAGAAACTTGTTTAGTACCATAGGACTAGGATATAATCCCGAAAAATTTTGAGAACCTGGGAATTTTGATGCCGGAGTGACCAGAGGTCTATGTACGTATTCGAAAATAACGATATGACTAGATCTATATTAACAAAAAAAAAAAAAAAATTATAACACAACGTAGGAATAGTAATTAAGTATATGTGAAGGAATCGTGATTAGGTATATGAGACGGAGTTTAACAAAAAAAAAAAAAAAAATATATATTTATATAATAATAAACAATAAAACAGGATAAAGAAAAGGTTAAGACACACACTGTGCATGTTATTATTATGTTGTACATTTATTTTATGTATAGGAGAAGCCGAGCAGAAATAAGCAGTATGTTTTATAAATGTACAATTTACAGGGATCCCAAGGAGGAGTTTTGCAGAGAACGAGATATCACTGTGCTTATTTCTTGGAAATACATATTTACTTTGAACCCTAAAAATTTTATATAATCGGAGCGCATTCCCAAGTATAGATAACATCTGCTATCATTATTGCATTGTTTCATAAAATTTCCTCGACGTTTTACGAAGGTGTAATAAATAAGTAAATTAGCGTTTTAGCGTAATTTGGGCGGTGAATAGTTAAACGACGATAAGGAGATTTAGATAAGATGCCGACGGGTAAAAAGGGACGTAAGACAAAGCAGGTAGTAGCGGACCGGTCGGGCGTTAGCGTAGTAGAAGCGAGTGAGCAAACGGGAACCTTAAGTAACCCGGCGTTAGAGTTGATTTTACAAAAAATCAGCGAATTCGAGGGGAAGTTACAGCAATTGAGTTCGAAAGTGAACCCAGTACCGAATGAAAGCGCGAGTGTTACGTCACACGAGTCAGTTGGGTTAGTGAGTAATGAAAGTAACAGTGGTAGGCAGGAAGCTAGTCTTGTATCCACGAGTTCTAGTGTAGCATCTTCCGAGACTCGGAACATTTATGTGGTGCAGCCATCGGTTAGCAAACCAAATTTTGATGGAAAACCATTCACAAATCCAATTTCATTTTTAAAACGGTTAAAGAAGTATATTAGGGCAGTAAATGGGTTTGATCGCGAGATTGACATAGCACTAGGGTGCATTACGGGACATGCTCGTCAGGTTATGGAGTTGTATTCGAAAGATTGGACTACTTTCGCCGATTTTGAAGTCGATTTTAGGCGCACTTATTGGACTGAACAGATCCAGGAGTCTGTGCGATATAGATTGATTAATGCGGTATATACGAACAATTCGGGAATGACTATGTCTGAACATTTTGCCGAACAGGTAGAATCAATGCAGTCACTGACTATTGCGTTTAGCGAGCGAGATTTAGTAAATGCTATTATGCGACACTATGCGGTAGATATACAGCGTCTATGGTTTACTAGGACTGAGGAAGTTAGTATCATGAGCGGGGCGAGGTTCTTGAGAAGTATAGAGCAAAATATTGTTGAAAAACCGAAGGGAGTTGCGAGAGAGGTAGTAGGGGGTAATTTCAGAGGTAGACGGTATAACGGGTCACCGTTGGAACGACCTATGGTTGCAACGATTTTCAAAAATAGGTGGAGTACTAGAGGAAATACGACTAGAGGAAGAGGTTATCGTCAGAATAGGTCAGGTTATAAGGCTAGTTTTAACAGGTCTACATTATCTGAAACTGAACGAGTCAGACCGGCTATTACGTTTGTAAAGGAGGGCGAAAGCTCTAATTTGTCGAAAAATGTGGGGGAGGGACAATCAAAAAACTAGAGGTCCCCACACAAACGAGGTCAAATAAGTTAATTTTGTGTAGAACGGGGAATGTAGAGATCTCAGAGGGCGAACGGGCAGGCGTAGCTTATAACATCCTAGTTAGAAACGGATGGAAACCAGGACAAAGTCTAGGGGTCAACGGAAAGGGGCTAAAACGAACATTGAAAGGTAGCGTAGATAGTGACGATTATAGCTGTCAAGCAGAAATCAGTGGCATAGGAATCTTAT
This sequence comes from Erebia ligea, assembly GCA_917051295.2. NCBI lineage: Eukaryota > Metazoa > Arthropoda > Insecta > Lepidoptera > Nymphalidae > Erebia > Erebia ligea. The sequence continues at coordinate 8,788,990 of OU785236.1, forward strand.
TGGAAAACCAGTTTAGCAACGTAGTGGAATGTAATGAGATGGAAATTGAGTGTGAATCTTGTACGAAAAGAGGGTTAAGCGTATATACGATGGTCCATGAACTGGATGGGTCGATTGACGAAGGTATTGATTATTCTCTACCTAAGTTACCTGAAGTATGTGTATGGTTGTACGGGAGAAGTATGAATGCACTTATCGATACGGGAAGTCAGATTAGCGGGATAACTAAAGAATTGTACGATTCTATTCTAAGTGGAAACATATCTCTACCTGAAATCGCTATTCCAGCTATTCAAATACAGGGTGCATTCGGATCGCGAAGCGAAAGCACGAATCGGTTGGTGTTAATAGAGTTCCAATTAGGCAGTACGTTAATTGAAGCACCTGTATTAATTATGCGACGTTTACCTAGGTCATTAATATTAGGATATGATTGGTTAGAACGAGTAAAAGGAGTAGTAAATTGTGGAAGTGAACGGACATTAACAATCGAACATTTGGGAGTCAAGTCTTGCGTTAGACTCAATTCAGATTGTAATATCGAAAGGTTAGGAGGAGAGGCGAATGCTGCCACGATTAATTTGATATTAAATCAAAATACTAGGTCAGAAGGGCATAGCGTATCAATAGAAGAATCGAACGGGAAAAATTCTAAAGGATTTCACTTAGGCGATTCAAACTTAAGTAGTGAACAAAGGGAGCTGTTACTGCCTGTGTTAGAGAAGCATTGTAAGGTATTTACGGACGAGTTAGGTTTGACTAGCAGTTACGAGCACGTTATTGAATTAATAGACGAAGTTCCTTTTGTGAAGCATAGCTATCCAGTACCCTTAGCATATAGAGAACAGGTTAAGGAGGAATTAGAGGAGCTAGAGAGGTTAGGCGTAATAAAACAGGAGGCGACTCCGTATTGCAGCCCTCTCACGTTCACTAAGAAACGAGATGGATCAATAAGACTCTTATTAGACGCGCGCGAACTTAAAAAGAAAATTGTAGGAGATGCAGGGTCACCACCACTCACGTCTGAAATTTTACAATCCTTTCATGGAGTGAATTATATCAGTTTAATTGATTTGAATAATGCATATTTTCAAATACCTTTGCATCGGGATTCTAGGAAGTGTATAGGGTTCTCTTTTATGGGAAGAACCTATACTTACCGCGTATTGCCTCAAGGTTTAAAGACATCTGTGGCAGGTTTCTCTAGAGCAATGGATTCAATATTAAAAGGAGTGCGTGAGTTTTGCGTGAACTATTTAGATGACATTGTCATATTTACCACAGGGGATATAAAGTTACATCTAGAACATTTAGATCGAGTACTTGACAGTCTGGAGACCGCAGGTTTAACAGGTAGAATAGGAAAGTGTCGGTTTTTATGCGTAGAGGTGAAATTGCTAGGACACATAGTAAATACAAGCGGGGTGCGTATGGATCCTGAGCGGGTAAAAGCCATATTAGATTTTCCCATACCTCGAACAATAAAACAATTACGAGGATTTCTGGGATTAATAAATTATTTCAGAAGGTTTGTTTCGAAGTATAGCGAAGAAGTTAGGCCACTCTGCGACCTATTAAAACAAAATACCAAATGGTCATGGACTCAGGTAGTAAACGATTGTTTTGAGAGGGTCAAGAAATTATTTCTAGACACAATACTGCTTATGCATCCTAACCCAAAGGAGACCTATTACTTACAAACCGATAGCAGTAATCTAGGAGTTTCTGGGTATGTTTATCAATTGGACGATGTAGGTGAAGAACAGATAATAGGATTTTGTAGTAAGGCGTTGACAGAAACGGAGCGTAAATGGACGGTCACAGAACAAGAATTGTGGGCTATCATTTTTAGTTTGTCGAAGTTTGAAACGTATTTGAGGGGAGCACGTTTAGTGATTAGGACCGATCATAAGAGTTTGATATTTTTACAAACATGTAAATTGTTGAGCGCACGAATGATACGTTGGGTGCATTACATAGGTCGGTTCGACTATACAGTCGAGCATGTAAAAGGGAAATTAAATACAGTAGCGGATGTATTATCCAGACATATAAAAGGTACAACTGATGTATTGACTAATAAGACTACGGGGCCTGAGATGAATTTATTCAAAGCATCGTTAGGACGGGTAGTACAGGCGAGATGGAAGGAGATAGGTAGCTACCAAGAGCGTGACAGGGTCGCTAGTGAGATAATTAGACGTATGAAAATAACAGGCACGTCTGAATCAAGATATTATATACTTAAGGAGGGTGTTCTTTACAAGACAGACGGGAGGAAGGATACTTTGAGATTATATGTCCCCGAGGACTTACAAAGAGATTTGATTGTTAGCATTCATGAGGAAATAGGTCATTTCGGACGTTACAAGGTATATGCTATGATGAAACGTCGGTACTATTTCTCGAATATGTCTCGCGTGATAAATCGTATTGTAAGAGCTTGCGAAATATGTCAAAAATCAAAGCACGCGTTAGAAACACACACAGGGCAAATTAAAACCGTGATAGCGAAAGAAATAGGAGAACGGGTTTTTTGTGATATTTATGGACCTTTACCTGCGGGACGATTTGGATACAGATATATATTTGTGATACAGGACGCTTACAGTAAGCTAATCAGGTTATATCCACTACGCGAAGCAAGTGGAAAAGCCTCGTTAACATGTATAAAAAAGTTTCATAGTCAAATTGTAGTTAAGACCTTATGTTCGGATAGAGGTGCGAACTTCACGTCAAAGATTTTCGAGTCGGGTGTACATCGATTAGGTATCGAGTTGACACACACATCTGTTAGGAATCCGCGACCAAATTCAACAGAGAGAGTTAATAAGGAATTAGGGAGGTTATTCAGAACATATTGCGACAAATCTCATCGATCTTGGGTGGATTTATTACCGGACATAGAGGATTGTTACAATCAGGTAGTACATACTACGACAGGCTATACTCCAAATGAGATAGTATGTGGAAGGCGGACCTTGCTATCGACTGATTTCGACAAGAGCGTAGTGAACGGAAACGGTTTACAACAGGAGACGTTAGATCAAATTAGACAGCGGGCACAGCAAAACATAATTAAGGCAGCGGAAAGTAGAGAGTCTTATTATAATAAGAATCATAAGTTAGTGCAGTTCGAGATAGGAAATTTAGTAAAGCTCAAGACTTTTTCGAAATCAGATGCCGACAAGAAGTTAACAAGGAAATTCATGCGTTTATATGAGGGACCTTACGTAATAGGAGCGGTTCCGTATAATAACGTATATACATTGATTGACGCTCGTACTAACAAAGCTAAGGGTAATTACAATGCGATCCATCTGTTTCGTTATTATGGAGATATTTAAGAGAGTAGGTTTCCACTAGGGATTAGTGTAAACAAAGGGAAATGAATGAAGTTACCGATATCTTCATGAACAATAGAGAGGTCAGTTTAAACGAGTAAAGAGGAATTTGAGTTAAATAGGTTATTACGATGTTTGGAATATAATAGATGAGCGGGAAGGACTTAGAGCTAGCGGTAAAGTACAGAGGGGAAATAGATTTTCAAACGACTAGTAAAAATATGTAGATATTTATGGGACTAGGTGTATCAAAAATCTATTTGGGGGAGTGTGAGGTGGTCACCCTATTTTGCCATGGGCGTCCTAACAAAACTTTTAAAATAAATATTACAACACTCATAAAATTTCGTCAGGATTTAAAGCGATGCTTTTAATTTTTTTACTAGAAATACGAGAGCTTAAGAAATTCGTAAAAGATAAGCTAAGGGTAAAATTCTTCGAAAGTAAGGCAATAAACTATAGAATTTCACGCAGCGGAACTCGTAAAGCTTTCTAAATTATTACGTTAAAACAAAGCTCTACAATCTGACAAGCACTTTGAAATGCGATCATAAAGTCGAGACCTTTTTCTACACCAAATCACCAAAGTGTCGAGAAACAATGATAGCAGATGTTAAAGTACCAAAACAAAAAAAAATCACGTCTTGAGAAAAATATTAAGATGCAACGCAAAACTGTGGGAAAGAGGTGTGGCAGTTTTATTTTGATGCCTGATTGGACAAACCCGAATAAGGTCTATTTTAGGGCCAATGAATTACGTCGAATGGTTTACTTGGGCGTGCAATTTAAATTTCAGAATTATGGCGGGGAGAGGGGGACCCGAGCGCAACGGAGCATGGAGACGGACAGAAGCACAAGCCTTCAAACGCGGAGGTCAATCGCGGATTAAATCGCGGACATCCAATCGCAGGGGTTTCAATCACGCGCAGTCTTCATTAAATATCCAATAATTCCTCGATTCGGGCTTTCGAGAAGTCGTTTAATATAAGTATTTTCCGGGTCTGTTACTAAAAATTGTACTAAAGAGTGAATGCGTATATGTAATTTGTAGAGTCAAATGACCTGTCTCCGATTAAATACCATTTTAAGAAATAAAGTGTACAGTGAGGAGAGTCTTCGATAAATTTGGTAACGTACTCTATTTGATTTAATTATATTTAAAACAATTTCACAGTCCTACATAATATCATACAGATACATCTAGGATATAAATTGGCTAAAACGAGATAAGGTGCATCCAGACACAGCATTAGATACCTTTTATTATATGAATGGAGTTGAAAGGGGAGACTCCAGGACAAGTACGAAGTGGGTATACACGAGTCTCTTCATTATATCAATTACCATATGTCCGTTTCTCCTGACATATAGACTCATTTGTAAGTTCCGCAAATAATGGAATCGTAGTCACAACCCAGAGGCGACTAGAGCCACGAGTGTCTGATACAACCATACTTCGATCCTATCTCAAATAGAATTTGTTTAATAAAGTAATAGATATTGTATGACTGTGAAATCGTTTCGATCCACTCACTTGTATAACTTAACCTGATAACGAGTGTGTGTCTTTTCCTTATAACGTGTGTCTTACCCTATGTTTTTTGTATTTCATCACCGTTATAAATATGAAAATAATAATAACATAAAACATGTGTGTTAATCATTAAGAACTATCTAGAATAGACAGCCGACGGGTTTTTTAGCTTGGATATACCGTTTTTCCCGTCGTTAGCATGGCTTTAGGAACGGGATATCCAGCTGGGCTTCTAAATGTCATCCCATTAGAAGCTCAGTTTAATTAATCGAACAGTTTCTTTTTTTAATTTCACTCTATCTGTCGGAGTAATAGAATTAATGGTTTACTTGAATAAAAGAATTACTTTGAACCATAACTATACTCTTTCATTCCTATCATTAAATATATTTCCTAGAGCTTTTAATAATGGAGATACGAGTTAAATTGCACCTCATCAGTCTTAATACAACCTCACAATGTCTATTGTTTCAAGATAACTATTGTGTTATTTCAACTTGAAATCCTCCGCTATTAAACCCTCTCATATCACCTTATTTAGATCACGATTCTCTCATCAAAAGATAAAATAGGCAGGTTATTTATTACAGCATTAATTCATATTAATAGCACAAGTTTGATAGTAAATTTAGGTAATAATAGTTTTACTGGAGCACCTAGGTTCTTTCGATTAGAGCCTAGAATATAGAAAAGTCAAATGCATTGCAGTCTAAATAGAATTGACTTAAGGTTGATTAGTTAATGAACCGATTAGAGCCAGAATATAGAGAAGTCAAATGCACCGCAATCTAAATAGATTTGACTTAAGGTTGACTAGCTAATGAATTGATTAGAATAAAATTATATCAATACAGTTTTGAATTAAGTGAGTAAGATCACAAACTATCGCCATACTTCTATTGTATTGTTCGAGCCGACGGAGCCTAACAAAGGCCTTTGCAGAACGGGAGACCGCCGAGACGCAGGTAGGCAATTATGTGTCCTTTATTTTACGTAGGAAATAGATTTGAGTCTTAAGGAGCAATGAAGTATATTGTTGGAAAATGAGACAACAAAGGTTGATTGGGAATTAAGATTTTTTTAGAGCTCATAGCTTATAAGCTAGACTAAGCTCCTTGAATGGTACACGGTTGCCTGGTGGCGTATCGGCGGCAATGACTCAGCACACCTATACACGCCATGTCTTTGCAAATCAACCCCCGACCTTTGATTTGGCCAAATCAAATACCTAACAAATTTAAACAAATATAATTATAAATCCATGGTTACGGGGCGAGCTTCGGCTCAATTAAAGTACCAGCCATTTAATGCCATTTGGTGATCGGGAATAATATCGCTTCTCAGCGCAAAAGGGGGTTGAAGAGCAGCCCCAATAACAATGCTAAAAGGCTGGAATACCAGCGTAGGGAGTCCCCGTGCTTAATGAGACATTGGTCGGTTACGATGACCTTAAAGGAGGTAAATACATGCATCAACTGACCTTTCACTCTAGCCAGAACGTTAAGTTTAATCCTTCATTCTATCTAGCTTTCCTCCTTGGAACCTTACCGAGAGAGTGAATAAGCAAATAACGTAACTTATTGATGTAAAACTCACAAGTAAAACCGCGGAAATCTGGTAGATTGATTGAGATGTCTGCATGTCCACCCAACGAAATGTACCAGCCATTTACTTGGCAACTCATATGATAACAGATGTCTCCGGATGCCTAAGTGTCTCTATTTCCGACTCTATATTTCCTAAAAATTCCTTCAGTATAATTAATTACAAATCACGAGCCAAGACGATCACGTACGGTGCCACCACAATGTCCTTCCCCGGGATACAACCTATCCCTGTACTAAATTTCATCAACATCGGTTGAACGGTTGAGCCGTAAAAGCGTAGCAGACAGACAGACAGACAGACACACTTTCGCATTTATAATATTATTATGGATTATGGATATTATGGAATTATGGATATTATGGATATTATGGATTATGGATACCTAGTAATATACCTAGTATTTTAATTTGCTACTTCCATTACTAAAATGATAATTATTAATTGCTACAAATATTCTTTGCAATTCACGACAGAAGTAACGTTCAAACGTCTTTCAACTCCGTATAAAGAAGTTTTACTCCAAAAATTACAGCGAGAATTTAAACAAGAAATGTTCGCCGTAAATCTGCTTCATCTCATCCCCTTTGTTATATTTGCATTCACAAGACTCGATGCTACTTACTAGATAAAAGAGAATCTAGGTGAAAGGGATATGCACATGCTAGCCCGGGGAAAAACTCCCGGTAACGCCATTCATTAAACAATCCGCAAGGGAAGGATATAACAAGTTACGACCCCTGCCCCATTTAATGAGGTCTTTGCTTCTTTGAAAGATTAAATGGCTTAACACACTTAGCTTATGAGTAAGGTATTTTCTTGTACGAGTATTATACAGTTGTACTATAACCTCTGATCACAGCTTTTATGTGTGTTATAGTACGTGTACTATTACTTAATCTGTGGTTATATCTACTTTAATGAAAATTGCCAGTCTTCTAGTGGAGGCTAAGCTTCTCTGCCACAATCATTATACCTGTTTGACTGCATTTATTTTAGATAGTAAAAAGTACCTATAATAAGTTATTATCAATTACTATATCAGTGGTTTAGGAGAGTAGGTACGTACTAAAGTTTGGTTTGATTCTTCAAATCTTAATTTTTACTTGTTTAAAGAATCAATGTTATGTAAAAAATGCAAAAAATACAGAAAATGCAAAAATAAATATTAAATTATAATTTAAATTATCTAAAAACAGAGTAACGAATTTGGTTTGTCCTATTTAGTTATATAACATTTAGGTACATTATTTTTTCTGATCGATGTTTATAGCTAATTTACTGTTAAATGGGACTTATTGTCACCTTTCTATACATAAAAGGAAACCCTAAGAATCTGTTCTCCGGCGAGTAAAGCTTCGTTTTCTAGGTCAACGTACCTACTTGCAGGGTGAACGTGTACAAATATACACACATACCACCCCTATGTAGTGTCATATACGGTTTTTGTTCTCGTTTCGAGTAGGGATTATCGTGGTATGAGATCTAGACAGAAAATGGAAATTTATAGCTTACTCGAAGGTATCAGATCACAGGAGTCACTTTGTTCAGCTTTTATTTAAGTATTTTCTTGATATTTCTTTATTTAACTTGCTTTGGTCAATGACTTGGTCTCTTGTATTAAACTTTAGAAACCCATTGTTTTCTCGAGATAAAGTACGTCCAGTATTTGGGCCCAAGTTAAATAATTATATTATGCACGTTGAGGAAAAATTGATTAAATTTTTGATCCCTAAAATGATATGCGACCTTTTCCTACAAAGCAGATAATACATAACTACTTACACATTCAAACGAAATACCTATGGATATAAATTCTTATTATTATTATTATAAAAGACTAGATGATTCCCGCGACTTCGTCGGCGTGGATTAAGATTTTTTAATTCCCGCGGGAACTCTTTAATTTTCCGGGACAAAAAGTAGCCTGTGTCCTTCCCCGGTACTCCTGTACCAAATTTCATCAAAATCGGTTGAACAGGTGGGCCGTGAAAGCGTAGCTGACAGACAGACAGACAGACGGACAGACAGACAGACAGACACACTTTCGCATTTATAATATTAGTATGGATTATTGAATCACACCTTGCGTTGATAGGTAGTAAAAGTAATTTAATTCAACAACTAACTTATTAATTTTCTTTCACTTATGCTACAGGATTGCGCTCGACCAATTCGGTCGGCATAATAATGTCTACCTTTTTCATAATATTGTAAATTGAAATATGAGTATTACAAAAAGCATCATTATATTATGTACACTGGCAGACTAATTAAAAAAAAGGGAAATATCAAAACACTCGTCCCTTTCCCGTGGTAGTCTCACTTTTTGGGTCAACGTGCTCTGGGTGAGCGTGTAAAAATATACATACTCATACAATGTACATCCCTCTGTCGTGTAGTGTCATTCAAGGCTTTTGTTTCGGCTGCGAGCAGGGATTATCGCGGTACACCATCTAGGCAGAGACTGGATATTTATGGCTGAATCATATCAGATCACGGTGGCAAATTTACTTTGTAGATGGAATAAATTTTCAATGGAAATACATAATTCTTTAGAAGGGTCATAATTTGTCTGGAGTACACGTTTAATTAAAACCACAGAACATTTAATAAGAGGTTAGAAAGGCGATGTGGGCGGGTCACGCGCGCCACTATGTTGAGCGAACGATCATCTATGGTTCAAACGTACCAAAAGCACACCTCAGTCGGCCGCGGACTGTCTTGGGAAGTTTTACGCGCAAAAAAGTGTTTATAATGCCTTCTTGCGCGGTAATAACCTGCAGAGCTAGAAGCCAAAATGTCAATGTGACTAATGGCAAGATATCTTTTCATCGGTAAGTACATTAAACCTTGATTTTAAATGATTTAATTGAAAATACTAAAGACATTATGTTTTCCTTCACTAGTGTGACTGGATCGCAAATTTGTATGTACATCGCTGGTGCGAACAACGCGCTCCAACAGAGTCATGTACGCGAGCGGCAATGTAAAGCGTAGTGCGTATGAACGATCAACTCTACTTGTTACGTGGTATTACCCAATAAGAGTAACTTGTCGATAGGGCTGAGTAGCATATTTCCACCGTATCGATAAATAGTTTATTTGTTTCTGAGTTTATTATTATGAACTTTTAATGATAGTTACAGATTTAGATTTTAATCATAAATGTTTGAAATATTGTTATAGTATTTTGTGTTTGTTGGTTTTGTTGTATAGTGTGTTTTAAATATTGTTGATGTATTCAAATAAAAACCATTTGTAAACCATAGTTGTTTTTTTATTTTATTTATTTCTTACTAGCTGATGCCCGCGACTTCGTCCGCGTGGATTGAGGTTTTTCGGTTCCCGCGGGAACTCTTTAATTTTCCGGGATAAAAAGTAGCCTATGTGCTATTCCAGACTAAAATCTATCTCTGTGCCAAATTTCATCCAGATCCGTTCATCCGTTGGAGCGTGATTGAGTAACAAACATACATCCATACATCCATCCATCCAAACTTTCGCATTTATAATATTTATTTGATAAAGAAACGGTAGTTATAAGCAAAAGAAATATCATTATGTCTCCATACATTTTTTAATCTATACTTATAATAAAACTGTAACAGGTCCAATTCTGTACATTGAAGATATTTTGAAAAATTTTTTTTGAGGTTACTGTCTGTCTGTCTGTCTGTATCTTGGCCGCGCATCACGCCGAAACTACTGAATGAATTCAAACTTGGCACGATTTGAGCCCATACTACGAGGTAGGACATAGGGTACTTTTTATCCCGAAATTCTACCCCCGAAGGGGTGAAATAGGGGTTGAAAGTTTGTATGAAAGTCCTTAATTTCTCAAGTTATAGCCATGAAACTTGGTATATGAGCTGCGGGTTGAAAATGAAAACATATGTGTTTCACAGTTTTTCAAAATTCCACTCCCGAAGGGGTGAAATAGGAATTTGAGAGTTTGTATGAAAATCCTTAATTTCTCAAGTTATAGCCATGAAACAGCATTTGGGCTTTCGTTAAAATATGAAGAAGTACGTGTTTCACCATTATAGGGGGATTATACCGTGGGATAGTAATATAGGATACTTTTTATCCTGGAAAATTAACTGAAAAACTTATTCCACGCGGACAAAGTCGCGGGCATCAGCTATAAAGAATATACATACATACATTTTATCGCGGAAAATTAATGAGTTCCCGCGGCAATCGAAAAAACTTAGTCCAAGCGGACGAAGTCGCGGGCATCAGCTAGTTTAAAATAAAATAGTAAAATCTACAGACATAGAGTCCAACTTAAGTTAACAATATGAATATTGACATGCTGTCAACCGTACGAAAAATAAACATCGATAAAAAATATTTTAGTCAATCCCTAGCGTATGTTGCTGTTTTACACGACAACACGCGCAAGTTTAAAGTTTCACTAGTGTGCGTAGCTTCGCCAATCGCAGCGCTTTTTTCTGCCTCACGCACACATAGGAACTCTCGTGTGTATTCGTTTAGATTAGTAGTAGTGAAGAATGGTGGGATCAAAACGGCGACAGCGGTTTCCGTACAAAATTTGCACTAGGGCCTTTCTAACCTCTTATTAAATGTTCTGTGAATTAAAACGCCAGATTATTTACGCCACACATCATATTATTATGCGGAAAACAGTATCAAAACTTGTCTTTGGATAAACGCGGCGAGCATAGGTTATTATGACATAATATTTCGAGAAAATTTGATTATTTACAATATTAATAAGTTGAGATTCTGAACTTATCTGAATTTTTGACGACCTTCCTGGCGCGGAGGTCCCGGGTTCATAATTTGAATTTCCGGAATTTATATTTTCTGAATTCTCCCTGGTCTGGCATCGTGGAAGGCTTCGGCCGTGGCTAGTTACCACCCTACAGTCAAAGACGTGCCGCCAAGCGATTTAACGTTCAGGTACGATATCGTGCAGAAACCGATTAGGGGTATGAGTTTAATATAACTAACTGCCATGCCCCTAACAGGTTAGCCCGCTACCATCTTTGTCAAGGACTGACTCAGACTTAGTGAGATCGCAGTCAAGGGCTAGCCACTTATCTTCTAGCCAGCCAGTCTTTCTAGCCAGTCATAGTGAAAACATTAGCGCGAAAACTGCATAATTATGTATATCATTACGAGCAGCGGCATATTGTATTGCCGTACGATACGATGCAATCCGCTAGGTATGAAGAAGCTGACTCTATAGTGTCCGTTGCCCTTTAATTTTACTGTAAAATTCTACTAGCAAACAATGTTGAGTGCCCATGTTAAGTAAAGCGTGTAATTACAACGTTCTCTTATATCCAATTAATATATTTTAAGCCACTGTCTTGAACAGCCACTACCTAGTTAAAGTTTTATTCAAAAACATAAAATGCAATAGCTGCATAAAAGAGTTTCTAACAAGACTGGAAATAAAAGTAATTTAAAAATATTCTGTTTCAAAGTCTGCGAATGCTCAGCGTAATAAAAAATTTTCTACCGACCTTCCGCCCTCGGTTTCCAGCCTTTCCGGATATTTATTTATGCGTCTGACGGGCGTCCTGTTTAGGCGTTGGTGTTTACAAGAACTTCATATTATAAGTTACTGATGATGCCCGCGACTTTGTCCGCGTGGATTAAGTTTTTTCAATTCCCGTGGGATCTTCTGATTTTCCGAGATAAAAAGTATCCCTGTACCCAATTTCATCAAAATCGGGTGAACAGGTGGGCCGTGAAAGCGTAGCAGACAAACAGACAGACACACTTTATAATATGTATGTATAATTATTATATTTATTTTTATTATAATATATTATGTATGGAAGTATGAATTTTAGTTCAAGGCACATTGCGGTAGAATAAAGCGGAATAACTGTCTCCACTCCATAGTGGTTATTAACACTAATCACTTAAACATTCTAAAAAATAAAAATCATCACATAAATACAAGTTAAGTGTAGTGATTACTTATTTACCATCGACTCTTTGCCGATATTTTAGGCTTGTGCCTGGCTTTGCCAAACGTGCAGGTACTCACGTAACTAAGAAATTAACCTTGCACTTATGTAATTTGTAAAGAAACGCGTGTTCCCTTCCGAGATTCTTTAATATTTGTGTGTTGATGAGGAGTTAAAATTTGCTTGTCTTAAACATTAAACAAAAAAATGATTTTTGAAATATTATATACATAAAATTTTCCACGGTTCAACTTCAAGGTCCAACTTCCGTTATGCCCGTATCTGTGAAACAATTCCAATTGAGATTCGAGTTTCGATTTGCCACAAAACAATTTATTGGCGTCGGAATTGGGAAAACGTGAATAAATTGGCCCGAGGAACCTTGGCCGGGCGATTGCGTCCGAACTATTCGAGAACTTTCTGAAAGCCTTTTAGTTTTACCTTTGTTCCTACTTATAGTTAGTAGGTACTGGAGTATAATGTCTGATTTGTATTTATTACCTCTTTATAATGTCTGTTCAAACTAGCACTAAGTATTTTCCTGTTCCTTGATCGTATCCTATGTCCTAGTTAAATACCTCTATACAGTACCTACCTTTTCTATTTTCCAAAAGGAAAACATCAGGTTTGAAGTGCTGAAAACCAAAATTCTTTCAATACTGTACCATCATGAGTATGAAACGAGCAAGTACGAATTTATAATATAGAAATCGGTTAAACTGAAGTAGTTAAGTAGGTATACATATGAAATTCTTAGCAATACCAATCTATATCTATATCTATATATATAAAAGAAAGTCGTGTTAGTTAAACTATTTATAACTCAAGAACAGCTGAACCGATTTGGTTGAAAATTTGTGGGGAAGTAGCTTAGAAGCAGGAGACGGACATAGGATACTTTTATCCCGGAAAATTAAGGAGTTCCCGCGGAAATCAAAAAAAACTTAAACCACGCGACTTAGTCGCGTGGTTTAAGTTTACAAAGTAGACAGTCCTTATTGCTTCCAATCATTGACTATGCAGATATCTGCTATACCGACCTCACTGAAGAGCTACTGAACAAACTGGACCGCCTGCTCAACCTATGCATTCGGTATGTATACGGTTTGCGTAAGTTTGACCACATTTCTAATTTCCGTTCAAGACTTGGGTGGCTCAACATTCGCTTTCGCCGAGATGCGCACGTTCTTGCTGCTCTTTATGGTATTCATGGCTCTTTATGGCTTCATGATCCAAGTTCTCCTGAGTACCTGCAAGAACGCTTTAAGTACCATGGCTCCGCTGGACGTGTTCAACGTTCCTCAAACGTAGATATGCTTGCCTATCCGCATCACAAATCCAGACTATATTCGGATTCCTTTACAGTTACTGCAATCAGGTTATGGAACGCCCTGCCTCAGAAAGTACGTCAAGCACCGTCTCTAAACGTTTTTAAGCGTCGAGTACACGAACACTTTCAAAAATGTCAGAATCCCTCCACATAATCACATTCATATTTATCTATTTAACTTGTGTATATATTATATTTACAAATGTATTTTATACTATATATCTATTTATATTACTATATTACTTACTTTAATTTATATTATATTATATTAAGTATATATTTTTGTATATTACATATTTTTACTCAAATTCTTTATATAAGCCAAATTTACTGCATTGTATAATATTATCATACCTTCTTCACTTTATTACCTACTATCTAAATATGTTTCTTCTTTCCCCAATTTTTCTCTTTAAATTGTACGCACTGTTTTCAACCCTGTCCCCACTACCAAAGGTTAACTGGAAGAGAATACCTCTAGGTATTAAGTTCGCCTTTGTGCATTGTATTAATATGTGCAATAAAGAATTTAAAACAAAAAACAAACAAACACTCGGACGAAGTCGCGGGCATCAGCTAGTAATATATGAAGTTTAGTAAAATTGTGAAGGATAACATACCGAATCCAAACATTCATTTCTATCATTTTCTTTCTAAAAGAAAATGTCTACTAAGGCATTCGTCGCCTTAAAGCAAGACATTTCAGATGAGATTTAGCTTATAAAATACAAGATACTTTTAGCTGAAATTTCGTTGAATGGAATTCTAAAGTACTGCCCCGGTTAAAATGGTGAGGTTATACGGCTAAGTGCAAATTTGAATTTAAAGTCTTTGAACAGGATCCTTTGCCCGCATTTGACTCGACTGCGTATTGACATAGGAATTAGACCATTTTGGTACGACTGAAACTTGTTCTATTTATGTAGTGTTTGCTGCAGTAGGTTGGTTAAGTTCTACTTGTCTCTACATGTCGTCGGATTCCTTGTTATTGAGGTCCGTGACCATTCCATTCGCTTATGTATATGTCACAAGGAATGTATGAAAACTGAAAAAATGTAATACACAATGACGAGCCACAGAACCAATTTAGAAAATGTGTAACATTTCGATTCCCTAAAAAATATTTGTTCGCAGTACGTTTAGTTGCAAACGTTACAATAAAACTTATAGCTAGCTAGCCTAATTCATAGGCCTAATCTTATAAACACTGGCAAATCATGCCAGTGTTTTAGTGTCAATGGTTCAAGATCTCGCGACGATCAGACCTTCGATATTATTAAAGCTGATACCTTCCAAAGCAACCGCGATTAAAACTTTATAGTCGGGGATCGTTTATACCTCTATTAGAGACAAACCTACATAGGAAAACTATAATAACGAAGGTCTGATCGTCGCGGGATCTTGCTCTCCAAGAATGCTGGCTGCATTTCCATGCTAAAAAGCCAGCCTGATCTTTGCGCAAAAAATTTATGTCAATCAGTCTTCTCCTTACATATTATACAGTACACGTTAGTTATATGCAAAATCTACATAGGAGGTGGTTCCCGGAAATTCATTCACAACGTAATGGCCGTGATGGTATAAGCTGCCGTGATTTATCGTAGGAATATGAAACTCGAGTAGGCCCTTTGTGGTTTTAACACGTATCGACCCATTTTAATAATGGCGGCAATAATTCATGTATTCTGCTTAGCGATTGTATATGAGATATCTATTAAACTGGGAATACAATTTGGTTGACTTATGAGCAAAAAGAGAATGGATATGATTTATTTGGCAATCGTGGTTTATGGTAAAGTAGCTGATGCCCGCGACTACGTCTGCGTGGAATAAGTTTTTGATTCCCACGGGAACTCCTTAATTTTCCGGGATAAAAAGTATCCTATGTCACTTTCCAGGTCCTCAACTATACCCATGCAAAAAATCACGTCAATCCGTTGCTTTGTTGCAGCGTGATTGAAGAACAAACCAATAAACCAACAAACCAACAAACAAACACACTTTCGCATTTATAATATTAGTATGACAGATACTAGCGACTCTGTCACCGGTTCAGATAAGTTTGTGGGACTATACATAAATTGACCAGTGCCACAAGTAGGTATAACTTGGCGCGGCTGTGCTCCACTGAATGTACTTTTTACACGACTGCCCAAAAAAGGACTGAATTATTTTCAGGTCCTTTATGAATGTATGTGAGTTTCCTTATTCCAATAAGTATAACTTTTATTTAAAATGTCCGAACATATTTGGATGTATGGTGTATCGTTAGAATCCTTGCGTCCTCCCGAGTGAATCTGACTATAATAGTTTTGGAAAAAAAGAATTAATATAGCAGGGAAGCCGTGTTTTTAATTTTTTATCACAACAATATAGTATTTACCGTCTAGAAATTTGTCAACCCACCAAGCTTAGTATCCTAGTCCATCATTTAAAACTCTCTTTTTGTTCTTGTTTGCAGAAAAAGATGAACTAAGTATCAAATCCCGTGCTGTCTAGTGTTACTTTCACCTATCTCGCCATTCTTACAGCAATTTTTTTTAGTTAAGAGCAAATTGGTTTCGATTGAAAAAATGGCTATTCTTTATTCAAAGTTCAGCGTCGCAATTCATTTCTGATTCATTGGTTTCTTTTACAAGCGAACGTGAAACAGATGCTCCAGAGTAGGTAGTTCTATTCCCTTGTACTCGTATAAGCTATTTCATTGAAAATAAAATGAATAGAATTTCTCGAAATGCTACGTAAACATTCTCCATCTTCGAACGAGCAAAGAAATTCTTAAAATAATAGCCTGTTAGTGGAATCCCACTCCTGAGAGAACAAGATTTAAAAAACAATAATACATTATTTTCGTAACGTCGTATTTTGTCCAAAAATATCTAATTATAATGAGAGAACGTTTCCTTAAGTTATCGACCATGTAACCTTACATGGTCGATGCCTTAAGTTTTTAGCGCGCAAATTACTGTTCTACATAGGTAGTAAGGTAAGTCAGTTTACGTTTCGTAACGTTCAAAAAGTTTAGTGTATATAATTATTGCATTCATGCTGTATTCATAACCACTGAGTTTTCATAACAGATGGTGACGACAACTTATCTGCCCCGGTGGCCAAAATTGGAACTAATTTTTATACCTGTTTAGTATTTGTTTTTATTTTATTTTTCAATACACTTGCTCGAAAAATGCACTTACAGAAGCAGTAAACAGGGCTTGTAAGTTAAATTTACTGCCCTCATGCGGTAAATTTGCAGAATTTACTGCTCTCATGCAGTAAATTTGCAGTTTTTTTTTTAATTTTTGTAAGTCTACTTCACTTCTAAATAAAAAGTTTTCTTGCAAGAAGGTTCTTAATGATGTTGACTTTGTAAGTAAAAAAACCTAAAAAATAATAACATTTAAATGTAGATTGATGAAATCAATTCATAAAATTAAAAATTGTATTTAATATAGTTAATTAAAATTATTTTAAGTTTTATAAATCAAAAATGTAAAGGCTGAATAGTCCAGGCTGGGTGTTAAGAGCTAGAACCTGGAGCCATGAAGCCAATAAAAAAACGCAATTACAACAAGGCGCCGTAGTCTATACTAAATCTTTAATCTGTGCGTGCTATTTTTAAAAGTTTCATTGGGTTTTCTTGTAAATTATTAATAAATACAAATGGTATAAGTGATGTGTGATCATAAAATTAAATCAACAATTACGTATTTTAGCTGTGAGAAAAAAAACGCACTTGTAATAGCCGCCAAAAATCTCGACTAAGTATGGGCATGAAAAGCCATAGTACCTAGTGAGTACCTAGTACCTACCTTCTCGACTTTTATTTTCAAGTTTTCTCACAAATGTATCGAAAAATATCGTGTGGTCAGCCCTCGACTGGTGTCATCGGGCTGACATTAGTCAACTCGTATGTAAAAACCTAATTACCGCCCTTATATCACAATAGTAGTTTGTGATATAAGGGCGGTAAATAGGTTTTTACATACGAGTTGACTGGAGTCATCGGGCTGACCATAGTCACGAGTTTGTTAAAATCTTAACGTCCGTGTATCACACGATATTTTTCAATACATTTGTGAGAAAACTTGAAAATAAAACTCGAGTAGGTACAAGGTACTCACTAGAAAATGGTTTCTCACGCCCGTACTCATTTCGAGATTTTTGGCGGCTATTAATAGCGCGATTTTTTTCTCACATCTAAAATACCTAATTGTTGATTTAATTTTATTATTCCACAACACTTAAACCACTTATATTATTTAATAATTTATAAGAAAAACTCAATGAAACTTTTAAAAATAGCGCGCATTAAAGATTTAGTAGGTATCTACGGCGCGTTGTTGTAATGGCTTTTTTTTTACTTGGCTTCATGGCTCTAGGTTCTAGCTCTTAACTTCCAACCTGGACTATTGAGCCTTTACTTTTTTGATTAAATAAAACTTAAAACAATTTTATTTAATTATATTAAATACAGTTTTTTATTTCATGAATTGATTTCATCATCTACATCTAAAATATGTTATTATTTTTTAGGGTTTTTTACTTACAAAGTCAATATCATTATGAGCCTTCTTGCAAGAAAACTTTTTTATTAGAAGTGAAGTATACTTAAAAAAAAATTAAAAAAAACTGCAAATTTACCGCACGAGGGTAGTAAATTTAACTTACAAGCCCTGTTTACTGCCTCTGTAAGTGCATTTTTCGATCAAGTGTATTGAAAACTACTATTTCATAGATACTAGTGACGCTGTCACCGTGTCAGATAAGTTGAGTCTAGTTTGGCCCTTGAAAAGCTAGGACGGAAGCACACAATCCGAAAAGTCTGTGTCATGCACAGAGTCAATAGCATGCCTTTAACCTGTGGTCCTAGTTGAGTAAAGAAAGACGCGACGCAAAGTGACGCGATCCAACCATCCAACTCCATATAAAATGAGAAACTCATCTACGCTACAACGTAGGCCTACGCGTGAAGGGTGAGGTTATACTGTTTTCAGGGACTGAAAAACAGATTCATAAAGGTTGTAGAAATATAAGTGTTACAGAATGAAAGTGTAATAGAATCGAAGCTGTAACCCTTTTGAATGTGTTTTTAATAATTCTTTTAACCCGAAACACTTATATTTCTGTAACAGAAACGAATCTGTACCAGAAATGAAAGTGTTTTAAAGTGTAAGCGAAATAGCGACGTTGCCAAATTTACTGTTGACGCGTATTCAAATTTGAACCTAAGGTGAAAGCACCGATGGTTGCAATTGTTTTAAGAAAACCATGGCCAATGTTTGTAAAGCCAATGTTTGTCATTGTATGTAAAGTCTAATGAAGTGAGAAGACCGCGTTGTCACACCGTGCAGTTTGTTAGGGCATGTACCGATTAGGGTTACAGATAAAAACACTTATTAACAGAAATAAACGGATACACATTGATTGGGTTACAGTATTGTTTCTGTTTCTGTTATAAGTGTTTCTGTTTTATTACAGTTTCAAAAAACAGTATTTAAACCCCTTATTTCGGTTACTGTTTCAGTCCTCAACTGTTTTTTTAAAGTCACGTCGCATTGCCTTGGAGTGTACATTACGCTGCCGGTAGATACAGGTTTTTATTAGTATCTAACATTTCATAAAGAGTCCAAATCCCGTACTTAGCCGAATATTAATCCTAAAGTTCTGTCATTATATTGTGATTAACGGAAAAGGGTCACAAACCCCAGCGATGAGGAATACGACGTGCAGAGTATGGTGGATTTATAAAAATAAATGAAACTGGATCGGTTTAATTTAGCTGGAATGTTTTTGCTAGCAAAATACAAAATATAGAACAAAATTTTGATTTGGACGCTGTATACCTCCTCGTATATTTACCCAAACGTAGCTTTTCAATTATTTTTATATAGGATCTCACTATGGCCCTTATAACGGGGGTTTCATTGTCCCTCAGGATGATGCCCGGGCAAGGGTATTATAGCGTAGTTGACTATTTTGATATTTATAATATGAGTATATTGGCCGGTTCTGTAGAAATGAGTGTTTTATTTTAAGTGTAATATGTAGTTATTAGCAAGTTATTAGGGTAAGTATTGGGTATCCATCACGATTCGATGTCCCGGTGCCATAATGTGGATGGCAGAAAGTGGCTGGATGAATAACGAAAGGCCTAAGTTTAACTGTAGACATCCTCAGTCTGACAATGCAATCATTGGGTTTAAATAATGGTAAATTAATAAATTTGGCGAACGGTAAGAGAGTTGTGTCCTTCGTTCCATAGAGTGTGCTGGTAAAATCAACCCAATTCGGTAACTTGAGAGATGACAAATTCGGATCACCAAATTTGTCATCTTTGGTGGTCTGAACTTGGTAGCTCTGTGCCTCAAATAGTAAGGAACCTAAATAATATCTTAACTTAGATATTATACCGATCAATGTATAAGTGGATACCTATTCATTTTAAAGTTCTTAAAATATTAATTGTGGTGACAATTATTTTGTGAGAAAAAGACACGTGGATCATTAGAAAGGCAGGGCCGAAATGAACCTATCCAATAGAACAGTAATTAGATAGTACTTTTAATGTTATAAATTTTATATTTGAATTATTTTGGCAGATAATTTATTTACCAATTTCCATAATGGAGGTTCTCAATTCAGCGCGTATTTTTTTCATTTCGAAACCGAATTACTATAAAATTGGCTTAGAAATACAAGTTTATGGGGAACTCTATATGCCAAGGCATACTTACTGACATACGGATCCGAGTGGAGGCAAGGCGCCTAATTTGATAACAACTCAAATTTAGCGTTAGGTAATATCTTTGATTTTCTGTTGGAAAATGGTATTATGAAAACAGTGTTCACATCAGGATCGTCAAGCAGACTCATCTACACTAGATAATTTGACGACCTCCCTGGAGCAGTGTTGAGCGCTGTTGTCTTAACGTGCGGAGGTCCCGGGTTAGATCCCCGGCAGGGTCAATTTGGGAATTTATAATTTGTGAATTTTCCCTGGTCTGGCCTGGTGGGAAGGCTTTGGCCGTGGCTAGTTACCACTTACCACCCTACCGGAAAAGACGTGCCGCCAAGCGATTTAACGTTCCGGTACCGATGCCGTGTAGAAATCGAATATAGCTACCATGCCCCTAACAGGTTAGCCCGCTACCATCTTAGACTGCATCATTACTTACCATCAGGTGAGATCGCAACTTGTAGTAATTTTTTTTTAAAAATGCCCGCCACTTTGTCCTCGTCGATAAAAAGTAGCCTTTGTCCTTCCCCGGGATGCATCTAATTTCTGTACCAAATTTCTTCAAAATCGTTTAAGAAGATGGGCCGTGAAAGCGTAGCAAACAGACGTGAAATTAGGTTGTTCTCACTATCCTCTAATATTCCGGGAAACTGTGTATTATACAGGAGTGCGTTTAACGATGGCATACATATTTATGTGGCATATAAATATTTACTAAGGCTGGATCGATGATTATGATATTGAATAACCAAGTTTTTTGATTAGGATCCTATCGTTCAGACTATTTTATCTACGCGTTTTCCGCATGTAACAATATCTAATGAATTGGTTCAAGAAGTGAACATGATTAAACTTACGTTTATATATCGATATAAGCTCTGATAATCGATGAGATCGAAATCTGTGATTGATTTTGAAATCTTTCAGTGTTTAGTCAAGCACTACTTTGTGCGACGACGAGTACTTAGATTGAAATGATTACGGTTCAAGTTCAGCCCCCCGATTGTGTAAGGAAATCGTAATCGTAATCGGTTGTTAAACGGATAATCCGGCCTGTTTAAGGAGTTCAGAGATGCCTGCAAGTCAAAAAGTATGTATGAACTCCTATAACAGTTCGTGTAATTCGTTTTAAACCGTCAAAATATGATTTGGTACGATTTGCTTAGACAATTGGGCCTCAGATTCAAGACTCTAGATTGCACCAAGAAAATATAAGTTTACCATGCACGATATCAATAAATAATATTACTACTAGTGGGCCCGGCAGACGTTGTCCTGCCTTGAAGCTAGAACCCGATTGCAGCGCCCCCTATCGGGTCCAATTGTAAATATAAACCACCCCTGGACCCACACAAACACACTCAAAAAATTCCATCTAAATCGGCCCAGCCGTTCTAGAGTTTTAGCGAGACAAACGAACAGCAATTGATTTTTATATTTTTATATATATATAGCTGCTCGTGCTGACTGACTGACTCATTGATCACCTCTCCTGTAAAATTTTGTATGAACATTTTTTTTTTCACTCATCGTTTCGTATAGAAGGCAAAAATTCATTCGGAGGAAAAATACGGAGAGAGCTGATGATTGAGGATTTCGAAGACGGATGAAGAGCACCGGCCAGGGTATCGAAGATAGGTGGGGGGTGCTCGACCAAATGTCACTCGAAACTTCATCCAATTGACAGTGAGTTGAAAAAAATTTCAAAATGGCGGATTTAAGATGGCCGCCATACAAATTTCATCGGCGTCTATCTCGGAGAGTATAAAAGATGGAAGAGTGGTTTCTTGGCAAAAGATGATGAGGACATGAGGGTCTACCTGATGAACAGGAAAAAAATTCAAGATGGCGGAATTTATTTTTTCATAGAAAAACTACGCAAGATTACGGTTTCTTTTCAAGATTTGTTTTTATGGAAGAATTCTCATTTTGACGAATGGTTCGGAGAAAAAAATAATGGAGAGAGATGATGATCGAAGGTTCGGATGATGGGTGAGGAGCACGGTCAGGGTATTAAAGATAGGTAGGGGCTGCTCAAACAAAAAATACTCGAAACTTCATACAATTGGCAGTGAGCTGAAAAAAAAATCCAAAATGGCGGATTCAAGATGGCGGCTATCTCAGACAGTATTTAAAAGATGGAAGAGTGGTTTTTGGGTAGAAAATTATCAGGGCCTGAAAGTCTACTTGATGAGCAGAAATGCATGATTTTGATATGGTTTTTTTACAAGATTTGTTCTTCATGGAAGAATTATTGTCGGTTTGCCATTAGGAAAGCCAAGTTGCCGAAGTTAGATGGCACCCAAAGGTATTGATACAAGGGGGTGAGGGGGGGGGGGGGGGGCTTTGTTTAATGTTTTTCCTTTATGAGAATGAATTTTCTTTTTTACCCATACCCCTATTCGATTTCTACACGGCATCGTACCGGAACGCTAAGTCACTTGGCGGCACGTCTTTGCCGGCAGGGTGGTAACTAGCCATGGCCGAAGCCTCCCACCAGGCCAGACCAGGGAAATTATAAATTTTCCAAACCTTGCCGGGGATCGAACCCGGAACCTCCGCACGTTAATTCAACAGCGCTCAACACTGCGCCACGGAGGTCGTCAAACACGTAGACAGTAAACCAGGATAGTAGGACAGCGAGTAAGTAGACAGTGGATCACAGTGGGCCACGCGGTCCACTACGCGGTCCGCTAGCGGGCCGCGCACCCACGCGCCATACTAGTTAATATATATATAGCTGCTCGTGCTGATTCACTGATTGATCACCTCTCCTGTAAAATTTTGTATGAACTTTTTTTTTTTCACTCATCGTTTCGTATAGAAGACAAAAATTCATTAAGAGGAAAAATACAGAGAGAGCTGATGATTGAGGATTTCGAAGACGGATGAAGAGCACCAGCCAGGGTATCGAAGATAGGTGGGGGGTGCTCGACCAAATGTCACTCGAAACTTCATCCAATTGACAGTGAGCTGAAAAAAAATTCAAAATGGCGGATTTAAGATGGCCGCCATACAAACTTCGACAGTGTCTATCCCGGAGAGTATAAAAGATGGAAGAGCGGTTTCTTGGCAAAAGATGATCAGGACATGAGGGTCTACTTGATGAACAGGAAAAAAATTCAAGATGGCGGAATTTATTTTTCCATAGAAAAGGGTATTGAAGATAGGTGGGGGGTGCTCGACCAAATGTCACTCGAAACTTCATCCAATTGACAGTGAGCTGAAAAAAAATTCAAAATGGCGGATTTAAGATGGCCGCCATACAAATTTCGTCGGTGTCTATCTCGGAGAGTATAAAAGATGGAAGAGTGGTTTCTTGGCAAAAGATGATCGGGACATGAAGGTCTACTTGATGAACAGGAAAAAAATTCAAGATGGCGGAATTTATTTTTCCATAGAAAATATATGGCGGATATATTATATCCTTTTCAAAATTTGTTTTAATGGAAGAATTCTCATTTTGACGAATGGTTCGGAGAATTAATATGGAGAGAGATGATGATCGAAGGTTCGGATGATGTGTGAGGAGCACGGTCAGGGTATTAAAGATAGGTAGGGGCTGCTCAATCAAAAAATACTCGAAACTTCATACAATTGGCAGTGAGCTGAAAAAAAATCCAAAACGGCGGATTCAACATGGCGGCTATCTCAGACAGTATTTAAAAGATGGAAGAGTGGTTTTTGGGTAGCAAATTATCAGGGCCTGAAAGTCTACTTGATGAGCAGAAATGCATGATTTTGATATGGTTTTTTACAAGATTTGTTCTTTATGGAAGAATTATTGTCAGTTTGCCATTAGGAAAGCCAAGTTGCCGAAGTTCGATGGCACCCAAAGGTATATGGGTGAGGGGGGGGGAGGGAATGTGGGGCGGGGGGGTTATTGTTTGTCTTTGTTTTATGTTTTTTCCTTTATGAGAATTTTGTCGGACGCTTGGCGTGCTGACGCTTCCACTGTGCTCACTAGCATAGCAGTGTTGTTCAGTTTTTTTTTTATCCACTACAAGTTAGCCCCTGACTGCGATCTCACCTGATGGTAAGTGATGATGCAGTCTAAGATGGTAGCGGGCTAACCTGTTAGGGGCATGGTAGTTTTATTAAACGCATACCCCTAATCGGTTTCTACACGGCATCGTACCGGAACGCTAAATCGCGGCACTTCTTTGCCGGTAAGGTGGTAACTAGCCATGGCCGAAGCCTCCCACCAGGCCAGACCAGGGAAATTCAGAAATTATACATTTTCCAAACCCTGCCGGGGATCGACCCCGGGACCTCCGCACGTTAATTCAACAGCGCTCAACACTGCGCCACGGAGGTCGTCAAACACGTAGACAGTAAACCAGGATAGTAGGACAGCGAGTAAGTAGACAGTGGATCACACTGGGCCACGCAATCCACTACGCGGTCCGCTAGCGGGCCGCGCACCCACGCGCCATACTAGTATATATATATAGCTGCTCGTGCTGACTGACTGACTCATTGATCACCTCTCCTGTAAAATTTTGTATGAAAATATTTTTTTTCACTCATCTTTTCGTATAGAAGGCAAAAATTCATTAAGAGGAAAAATACGGAGAGAGCTGATGATTGAGGATTTCGAAGACGGATGAAGAGCACCAGCCAGGGTATCGAAGATAGGTGGGGGGTGCTCGACCAAATGTCACTCGAAACTTCATCCAATTGACAGTGAGCTGAAAAAAAATTCAAAATGGCGGAATTAAGATGGCCGCCATACAAATTTCGTCGGTGTCTATCTCGGAGAGTATAAAAGATGGAAGAGTGGTTTCTTGGCAAAAGATAATCAGGACATGAAGGGCTATTTGATGAACAGGAAAAAAATTCAAGATGGCGGAATTTATTTTTTCATAGAAAAGGGTATTGAAGATAGGTGGGGGGTGCTCGACCAAATGTCACTCGAAACTTCGTCCAATTGACAGTGAGCTGAAAAAAAAATCAAAATGGCGGATTTAAGATGGCCGCCATACAAATTTCGTCGATGTCTATCTCGGAGAGTATCAGAGATGGAAGAGTGGTTTCTTGGCAAAAGATGATCAGGACATGAAGGTCTACTTGATGAACAGGAAAAAAATTCAAGATGGCGGAATTTATTTTTTCATAGAAAAGTGTAGAACTATGCAAGACTACGGTTCCTTTTCAAGATTTGTTTTTATGGAAGAATTCTCATTTTGACGAATGGTTCGGAGAAAAAATATGGAGAGAGATGATGATCGAAGGTTCGAATGATGGGTGAGGAGCACACTCAGGGTATTAAAGATAGGTACCTACTTAGGGGCTGCTCAAACAAAAAGGGAGGGGCGGGGGGTTGGTGGTCTTTGTTTTATGTTTTTCCTTTATGAGAATTTTCTTTTACGTCGGACGCTTGGCCTGCTGGCGCTTCCACTGTGCTCACTAGCATAGCAGTGTGTTGTTCAGATCAGAACACGTAGACAGTAAACCAGCTGCCCGATTATGTAAGAATTGTCGATCAAATCGTAAAAGTTCGGCGTCAAAGTAAAATAAACCATAACAGCATTGAATTAGAGCTCAATTTCGTGTTTCGAAATTGAGCTCTAATTTCATGCTGTTATGGTTTATTTTACTTTGACGCTGAACTTTGACGATTTGATCGGCCATTCTTACATAATCGGGGGGCAGGATAGTAGGACAGCGAGTAAGTAGACAGTGGATCACAGTGGGTCACGCGGTCCACCACGCGGTCCGCTAGCGGGCCGCGCACCCACGCGCCATACTAGTTAATATATATATAGCTGCTCGTGCTGACTGACTGACTCATTGATCACCTCTCCTGTAAAATTTTGTATGAAAATATTTTTTTTCACTCATCGTTTCGTATAGAAGGCAAAAATTCATTAAGAGGAAAAATACGGAGAGAGCTGATGATTGAGGATTTCGAAGTCGGATGAAGAGCACCAGCCAGGGTATCGAAGATAGGTGGGGGGTGCTCGACCAAATGTCATTCGAAACCTCATCCAATTGGCGGTAGTTGAAAAAAAAATTCAAAATGGCGGATTTAAGATGGCCGCCATACAAATTTCGACGGTGTCTATCTCGGAGAGTATAAAAGATGGAAGAGTGGTTTCTTGGCAAAAGATGATCAGGACATGAGGGTCTACTTGATGAACAGGAAAAAAATTCAAGATGGCGGAATTTATTTTTCCATAGAAAAGGGTATTGAAGATAGGGCGGGGGTGCTCGACCAAATGTCACTCGAAACTTCATCCAATTGACAGTGAGCTGAAAAAAAATTCAAAATGGCGGATTTAAGATGGCCGTCATACAAATTTCGTCGCTGTCTATCTCGGAGAGTATAAAAGATGGAAGAGTGGTTTCTTGGCAAAAGATGATCAGGACATGAAGATCTACTTGATGAACAGGAAAAAAATTCAAGATGGCGGAATTTATTTTTCCATAGAAAATTTAGGTATGGCGAATATTGAAGAGGCTACATGTGTAGAACTTTTGCAAGACTACGGTCCCTTTTCAAGATTTGTTTTTATGGAAGAAATCTCATTTTGACGAATGGTTCGGAGAAAAAAATATGGAGAGAGATGATGATCGAAGGTTCGGATGATGGGTGAGGAGCACGGTCAGGGTGTTAAAGATAGGTACCTACTTAGGGGCTGCTCAAACAAAAAGGGAGGGGCGGGGGGTTAGTGGTCTTTGTTTTATGTTTTTCCTTTATGAGAATTTTCTTTTACGTCGGACGCTTGGCGTGCTGGCGCTTCCACTGTGCTCACTAGCATAGCAGTGTGTTGTTCAGATCAGAACACGTAGACAGTAAACCAGCTGCCCGATTATGTAAGAATTGTCGATGAAATCGTAAAAGTTCGGCGTCAAAGTAAAATAAACCATAACAACATTGAATTAGAGCTCAATTTCGTGTTTCGAAATTGAGCTCTAATTTAATGCTGTTGTGGTTTATTTTACTTTGACGCCGAACTTTGACGATTTGATCGGCCATTCTTACATAATCGGGGGCAGGATAGTAGGACAGCGAGTAAGTAGACAGTGGACCACGCGGTCCACTACGCGGTCCGCTGCAGCGGGCCGCGCAACCACGCGCCATACTAGTATATATATATATATAGAAGGTTACAATATTTTTCTCTCTCTCTGTTTTCTTGTCTCATGTCTTTGACTTGACCTCACATTTCCAAACTTCCGAATTTACAGAGGTGGACTTCTTGATATTTTCATTGCTAGTTCGTTTATATTTGTTTAAGAGTGTGACAGGCACAGCTACGTGATCTTTCGTCAAGAAAATATATTCCGACATCGCCTATCACTCGACAAAATAAACATAAAATCCCAAAGAAAACATGAACATCATGTACCAGTCGTCTTATAAGGATTTCATATGCCATCACTCAACCTCATTTTCCTCTGCAAAAGATGCGGTACACATGGAATTCTTTAGTACATTCAACTTATTATAGTCTTTATGATTACTACCAAACAAACCATATTCCCTTACACACCTGTCAAGGGTCCATTGTTCTTTGCAAAATACAAAAGCGCTTTCACAATATTATGACCCTTAAATGCAGAACCTTAAGCCTTATACACCTCTGAGGAATTCTGTTCAACCGATTTCCAACAGAACAACCGATTTCAAACCCCTCCGAGTCAAGGGAATTTTTCATATGGAAAATAAGCAGATAGCGTATTCCTGTGATGGAACGCAACTAATTTTAATATTACACAAATAGTTGGTCTATTTCTGTTAACCTTAATAAAACATCATAGGACAAAAACTTTTAGGACAAAAACATCTTTTGGGAATAAAAAAAATTGTGCGTGTCAGTTTCGACGCACGACTGGAGTTTACTCTGTACGAACGATTATAAAATACTAGCTGATGCCCGCGACTTCATCCACGTGGTTTAAGTTTTTTTGATTCCCGCGGGAACTCCTTAATTTTCCGGGATATAAAAAGTAGCTTATGTCGCTCTCCAGGTCCTAGACTATACCCGTGCCAAAAATCACGTCGATCCGTTGCTCCGTTGGGGCGTGATTGAAGGACAAACCAACAAACAAACACACTTTCGCATTTCTTAAATTAGTATGATAATATAGATTAGTAAATGAGGGTAAATGAACGCATTTTTTATATTACTGAAAGCATGCTTGATACATTTATTTATATTAGTTATATAATTTATATTCATCAAAATAGATTACATAGTCATGGAAACATAGACAAGTGTGTACCATGGAAACATAAAGTAAATAACGTAACGGAGAAAGTTTGATTTTACTCCCTATAAATTTTCATACCCTGGGCTTATGTATGAAAATCGATTCTCAAGGAGGTAAACTTCAATAATTTTGACTTAATTTATTCTCATATAGAAAAGTATTTAGCCATTTGAAGCAATTAGAGCTTTTTCCCAAACCAAGAGTACATAAGATAACGTTACTTCAGCAACTAACGCGACAACGTGACTTGATACGACGCGAAGTGACAGTACCAAATAGCAGCTGAAAGAGTCGTGCCGCACAAGAGAATAAGTTATTTTCTATCACGATAGTTCTGTAAAATCTGTCAAATTAAAAAAATGTTGCACGCATAAAAACCATAGAAATAGGAAGTCTAGTCGTAATTCCCTTTGTAATTCCTAATTCCATGATAAAAACGTAGCGTACGAATTAGATTCCAAAGACAGCTGAGATAGATCTTCCCTTTGTCAAACCCATCATAACATACAACCTTTATCTGCAGAGAAAATTCCATTCCTTGTTTTCCATTGTTTACCTGCCCGAAGGTATTTGTAAAATATTTTTTACATAGGATAGGATAGGATAGGATTATTTTTATTTGCCCTTTGGAGCTAATACCGGAAAGTCTGTATGTAAACGAAAAATTAATCTTGTTCCTAATAAGCAAAAATAAACACAATACTCAGCAATTTGATCTAACTTTTTTTGAAATCAAGTTGCTACTAGTGCCTTCTGGTTGCATCGTCGGATTCACGGATATGCTGGTAACTAACTGGTGTGATACTGCCGCGTGTCGTATCGGGTCGCGGTGTCGTGTTTGTCGCTCACGTAGGACTGTAGGACAACGGGTAAGCTGGGTGGTTATTCCCTTAAATGCCCTCTACCAGCGGTCATCAAAAGTTTACTTGATAATATGAATATTATATTGGATATGAATATTTTAAGTAGTGTAAGTTCAACACGAATTTTAATAAAAAAGTGTAGCACAGTTTTATGTGAAAAGGAACGGTTATTTTAAATAGCTCTCGAATGGAGGTTGTATTCAGTATACGCTTTTGTAAGGGATTTATTTCGGGAAAAAAACTAGGCTCACATTTAGAGTAATAGCTTTATAGAGCTTTAAATTTCAAAAGTTAGATATAAAGGTGTAGAGAATTCAATGAAAATATTATGCATTTCGAAAGTGATAGCTCAGTGTGAGGTAAGTTAGTTTTTATTATTTGTGTTAGGGATATTTTGATGTTTAGTGCTTAGCTATTATACATAGTAAAACCTAACACAAAACACAAGAGAATAAATATAATATTATGTCTGAAATGTTAAGTCAGAACTTATATCTTATTCAATCAGTATTCAATGCGATCACTATTATATACTTGTTGGACATTTGACATGTTTTTGACAAGTTCTGGCGAAAACTAGTATGTTACTTATTCGATCGCGACATCAAAGATCGCGACAAAGTTATCTACCATTTATTATAGGGCATTGATGGAGCGCCAGCTGTCAAGCGCTTGACAGTATAATAGAAATCGTAATTAACGTTGTCGCTATCAAATGAGATGAAAATCTCCCACTAGGCACTCTGTACAGCTAGTACAGCTGCACTTAGTGTAAGCCACAAGTAAACTAGGAGTAGCGGGGTAAGTGGCAACATATAAATAAACCCAAATACATGTAAAATACGGAAGAGAAAAGTGACTAAACAAATCATAAAATATTTATTAATTACAACTAGGAAATAAACAAACTATAAATGAAATCTAAATTAAAACTAATATTACAAACACTATGAAATTAAAACTAAGTAAAATAAATTAAATTAAATCTAAAACCTCACCGAGACCACCGCAGCGAGGCATTGTACCCAAGATGCTGGCAGCATTACCCCTTTGGATGGCCAAACTAATTCTTTGACCAAGGTAGCTGCCAGCTCTCGGGTCCCCGGTTGACTCGATAACCCTTTTAGAAATTTCCTCAAAAAGAGCTCGAGCCCCCGGGCCCCACGGCCCCAAGGTCTCCACACCAAAAGGCACGAATATGAAGCTCGAATCGAGGTTTTCATATTTGCGCCTCTTGGCCTGTTCGGCGCTGATGGCCGCTGCACCCGCCGTAGAGGAGGTCGCCTGAATGTGGGATGCAGCTAAAGTGTCTGCACACGTTGCATCCCAAACAAGCGACCTGCCCATCTTCCAAGGTATGAGCGTGTATGACGCATCAGGTCTCTTGCCATCGCTACGCGCCAAACCAATAGGTTCCAGTATAGCTGGCACATGGGCGGTGGCAAGGGACCTCCGGATGACGTCATTAATGGAACTATGACGGGAGAAGCGACCAGCGCTTCTCGAACAGGATAGCCCATGGTGGCCGAAGGCGTCAACACAGTCACCGCAGTGGCAACGGTGAGGCTGGTTTATTGTGGCGCCAAGTCTAAGACCAATTAAAACAGAGAGTGTGGTATGGTCCAACATAGTGCCCAGGTTGGCCGAGGGAAGAGCATGTAGCCAGTAGCCAGACTCTTTTGCAGAGACAGCGAGAAGACGAGCACGGTCTTTTTTAGAATTTGTCTCAGCTAATAAAGTGTCAAAAGTTTTTTTGCAAAGAATGTCGTCCCACTGTCTCTGGGAAGAAAGAGAAACCGGCACTTGGCTGGGACTAAGTATGGACCATTCATTTCTTGCCTCTGCTAAGCAAGACACCTCCATGGATCCTAAAGAATTGGATATAATCTTGCCATAGAGAGTGTGTGTACTGTAAACAGAGGAAAGAAATGCTGGCAACGAAACACAAGAAATTTTGCGAATTCCCAGACCACCATACCTGATTGGAAGAGAAGCCTGGGACCATCCTTGATTACTTATTGGACAATTTAAAATATTAGTGAGAATATTTTTAACAAAAGCATCCAAATTGTCCAATAAAGTATTAAATTTCCAAAGTGGAGAACATCTTAAATAATAAGTAAATTTTGGAACAAATAAACAAAACCGCAATATTGTAAGAGCCATATGTGGATTAATTTCAAACAGGCGGTGGGAGTTATTACTAAATTTTGAAATAGTATTTTCAACAAACTGAGGAACTGATGCTTCTAGTACAGGAGCCCCTAGGAGATGAAGTGACTCATCATTTAATATTTTAATACCAGGAGCCAAACTTTTGAATTGCTCTAAAATATCTAATTTATAAACAGCCGAAAACGAATTTGGAACATATATTTCGCATTTATCAAAGTTAAGTTCTAGGCCAATAGATGCAAATTTTGATATAATACTGCTTAGATCGTCCAAAACTGTGTTCACTTCGCCACCTAAGGTCCCATCATCTAAATACCAAACATTAAATTTTGAATTTAGCGTCGAAATGATAGGATGGATAGCCAAACTAAAAACTGCGGGTCCAAGTGGATCTCCTTGCTGACAGCCCACAGCGGAGCTCAGTAAATTTTTTTTATAAACAAGTTTGGATGGATTCCGGTAGCACTGCGCTAAATATGGATACAGCTGTGGATAATTATTTTTTACTTCTGAGAGGAGGACACCACGATCTATTGAGTTAAAAGCATTCTTGACATCAATTTTAAGGAGTACCTTCTCCCGGGAACTAAGAAGGAACGTGCGAGCCGCATGAACAGCTGCCTCACATCCCCCCTTAACTCCAAAACCTAATTGTACAGGGACAAATGTAGATGAAATTAAAGGTAATATTTTTTTACAGCAAATTTTTGAAACGACGCGCCGAATCGTCGAACCCACTGCTATGGGACGTATACCACCATCCTTTTTTTTTAGGGCACATAGATTGGCACCATATAAAGTTTCAACTATTTCTTGAGGTACTCGTCCAGATAGCATCAGGTTCACCAGATCAGTGATGGCTTTGAGGAGTGTTCCGTCTGCGTCGATATTGGGACCACAAACCAAATCTTTGAAGTGTTGTGGGGACAAACCATCGAGCCCTGCAGCCGAACCACTCCTGAAAGCCAACAGAGCTCCCAGCACGTCGTTTGTAGTGGCCTGAAAAACCAAATCGTCACTGCTCGGTGCGTCCGGAAAAGAAGAATTATGAGATGGGGATGGATGTTTGGAACGCAGTGCTTCCAGAGTCTCCGCCGTGTCAGGGGCAACAGTGTCACTAGAAAATAAAATCCGAGCCGCTCCCTTAAGATCACCATCACCTATTTTATTTTCAATTAATTTGTTTAAAGTAACACTGCGTTTTAAGGGAGGATGGGAAGGGGAAGGAAAGTTGCTGTAATTGTTGTCATTATTAGTGCAGTTATTTTTTATTTTTTGTGTAAGGGAGAGGCTCTGACCTTTGTCAACGTGTAGCGTACGGTACGCGAACGTGAGCAAGAGTTCCCAGCTATGGTAGGAGTTATGACATAAAACATTTTGTATGGATTTTTTAAGAGATGAGCAAACTGAATGACGTGAACCTCGTGGAATGCGTCTGATTACAGGGATTGAGTTTTTAAATGTGCTTAAAGATTCCCATAGGGGGGCAGCAGGTGAGTTGATTGGAATAGAGGAGAATGAAATGGGTGGTACCGATGATGGATCTAAGGTTTTATGTACTTTTCCTACATGTATTTTCAGGCCTTTGTGATTTTTGAAGAAACGAGGGTTGGAACACTGCTCACGGCGAAAGCTATCTTGTGACATGTCACCCCGACTGTCTCATCCTGGCACAGTAGCTTGGCGCCACAACAAAAAAAAAAAAAAAAAAAAAAAAAAAAAAAAAAAAAAAAAAAAAAAAAAAAAAAAAAAAAAAAAACATATCACAAAAAAACACTTGCAAACTTGAAACAAGGACTATTTTCTCTGAGGGTTGTTTTATAATATTTAAAATCCGCACTGGACACAATCCGATAAATAAGGAGTAAGGGTCGTTTAAGTAGAATGAGCTCAGACAACTCCTTAACCTTTTTAAACTTCACAAACTGTTCATAAAGGATTCCTCCAAATATACAAATGCGGTTATACCATATGACCAGCACTATTCACAGGAATCCTGAGGAATCGCAGTCACCAGGGATTGTTATGCTGTTTATCTATATGCAATCAACTTCAGAATTATCAATTCGGGTATAAAACTGGCTTCCCATATGCACAGGGAATCCTTTCCAGGGATTAGTTTGTGGGCCAGGAACTTTGTTTGTTAATATCATTATTTCCTGTATTATTTCACCATAGTTTATTTAGTGCACGAATACAACCTTGTAACTTTACCAAATAGTGATTTATTTACTTATTTTTAATATTTTGTAATATTAGTTTTAAAGTGACTAAACTGTCTTACTGGAAAAAAAGTTCTTACCGCGTACCAAGCTCTTCAAAAGAATCCGACACCAAAGCAATACTCTGAAATTATGCCTTTGACTACTACTATACCTTTTTCCAAAATGAAGCAAAAACCGTAATCATAGAAATGTCTAATTACAGACACGTGTATCATATCGTTTGTCATCCGTAATCCAGAGTACGCCGCACCTGTGCTCGCCCTAGCTCAAATTTTCCTCTAAAGCTGGGGCTACATTAAGCACTATTTTATATGTGCCTCTCCTTGTTATTTGAAAAATATGTAATTTTAGTGAAAAGCTACTTTTTATTTAATTTAGCAGTTAATGTATCAGGTAGACTAGATATTATTTTTTGTGAAAGCTGTGCTTACTCCGAGTGATAACTGGTTTAATATTAATAGTTTGACGTTTTTTTCATTGTTGTCAAAATTATGACACTGAGTGAGTTTCCTACGGAATAGGATAAAAATACGGAAATCTGATATGAGCCTAACAAATAAATTAGAAATAAGTACTCGTAGGTGCTCTTGATGTTAGTAAAATTCCGAGCTGGCAAGTGCTCACATTGGGAAAATTAAAAAGATAAGAGATTTCACAATCGCAAACATGTAAACCATCTCTTATATCCGTGCGTTGACTCGTTAAGGGGGATGTTTGCAATTTATAACTGACTGAGTATCTCCCGTGGCAGCTTTCAAACTTTGAAATTTCCTCATGTGTGGAATCAGATGGTTTTACTGTGAAAAATATGACTTTGATTTAGTTCAAATGTTGCTGCTTTTGGATAGATTGTCAGAAGTCATTGCACTTACACCTTTTGTCACAACACCATGTAGACTTTGTTCGTGATTTAAATTAAAATTAGAACTACTTACTACCATTATTTGTAATAGCGTGACACTATTCAGTTGCCGCAGTTTGATACAGAAAATCTTCTTTTGGAAAAATACAATTTTTATCTGTTCCTTTAATCCTTGTTTGTTAAGATGATTGTAACTAATGGTTATAACTAAAATAATTCTACATGCCACACTATTTAACATAAAATATTAACATTTTGACAATCAAACCAGATATTTCATTCTTATCAATTCGTATCTGAGTTTGGGATCTCTCGATTCGTTCGCAACTCAATTTCAACAACAAACAATTTCAACATATAAAGGACAAACGATTCATGGGCATTAGCGACGCGCTCCATCGAGCAAACAGTTCAATTGCTCGAAACGAAGATACACATTCAACTCCAGTCCTATCCTTTAGTTTGAGAAACTCGTTACTTTTTTCAGTATAATTCAAACAGTTATATACTCGTAAGTATAATATAAGTTCTGCTTTCTTCGGAAAGCGTGAATATTTCGAAAGAAATCGAATATTTTGAAGGGTTGAGATATGTACTATAATTATTGTATTGTGGTTCCAAATAAACGCTTTTTCTTTCTTAATTAGTTTGTGTCACTGTTTTCAGCAACTCACTCTACACTAGTAAGTTGCTACGTATCTGTATATTGAGAGAAGAAAACTTGCCCACTTCAATGGAACGTCATAATTTTCTCGGATAAGCATTGTTTTTAAAAAGAGGTATCTTTTTATTTCACACACCGTTAACTTCGAACAAGGGTGGCTGGTATAATTGATAATATTAAAGCGCAAGTATCAAAACATGTTTAGATAATTTTGTTGCTGTAGGTACGCTTTATATTGACAGAATAATACGAGTAAAGCTCATAATAGGTATGTCTATGGTTAAATTATGTGTGGATTGATAACATATCCAGATATTCAAAGATATAGCAAAAGATTATTTCTGTGTTTTTTTAGATTATACGTAAGTCTCTTAAAGCTAGTTTTATAATAAATTCATAACTCTAGCTTCCAGCAGAGATCTTGTGCAAGCGGTGAAAGGAAACGGAAGCTTTGTGTATACCAGACCATATTTTTAAGTGAAAATATCTGAGCGTAGAAGGGATAATACCGTTTGAAGTAACTTCAGCAGTATTTCACCATTAAACTCAACGTGATAATTATTGTTATGAGAATTTTTTTTTATAATGTTGATAATAGTACAGAAAATGCAGGTTAGGCATATTAATAAATCGTAATAAATCGTAGGTGTGGTGTAGATAGACTAAGGGTACTCAAAGAGCGATATCACCAGGGGGATTGATTGATGCGTAATAAATCATATTCCCACCACCACCACCACCACCACTACAGCCCATCAACATCCCACTGCTGGGCACAGGCTTCCACTCTCATAGGAGAGAGGGAATTAGAGCTTGGACCCACCACGCTGCTTCAATGCGGGTTGGCGAGCTTTGACGACTATTAACATGTTAACTTGATAATAACCGGAACCGACGGCTTAACGTACTCTCCGAGGCACGGGGATGAACCACCACTAACTTCCAAACTCCGGGCTAGTACTGAGTATTTCTAGTCATAAAAAAACAGTACTCAATAATTATGGCCCGACCCGGGACCTCGTCGGCCGCAGTCGAACATGCTGACGACTAGACCAACGAGGCAGCTATTTCACAAGTAATCAAAAAATAAACAATGATTACAAATTGTTAATAAATTTTTGTACCTTTCGAATAATTGCCTCGGTATACCTATTTTATGATTTAAAGTTTAAGGTAAAATAAATTGGTCCCCTTCACAAAAATGGCTCCTACTGTAAGTAGAATAATTAAGACTGATGTAATGCAAGTAGGTATGTTAGGCAAGTAATTAGCCCTTTAGATCAAATGCCATGAAAGTAGTAGCAGCGAGTTTATTTTATAATAATTATTGACCAAATATCTATATATAAATATTAGTTTTTGCATTTTAACATTTTTATTTATAATCCAAAAAGCCATTTAGCATCATACGTCTACGTCATTCGGCGATAAACAAAAATGTGTTTAATCGGCCTCTGACACTCGCGAAACGATTTGATAAAAAATACACGAATAATAAAAAAGAAAAAATTGATAGCCCTCCATCGCACGCGTAGGGTTGTCAAGCATGATATCGATCGCGCAGTTTTGTTTTATGCCACAGATGTAGTAAACAGATACCGCGCTCGGAACATGGAAGTGCGGCCAAAATTTATTCGAGTGTGCGTGACAGCACTGTCTGAACACATGCATCAGTGTGCGTGAAATGTTGCCAGATTAATGAAAAAGTGCCAAATTAATGAAAGAAAATCTATTTGTTGGTTCTTTCCTTAGGCCTTCGATTTCAACGACATATGGTAGGAGAATAGCTTGTATCCTGGAAAAGGACATGCGCATATTACTGTGGTGGTACGCTGGCTACTTTGGAGCTACGCTGAGTACTTTGGCGGTACGACGAATACTTCCAAGATATGCCAGTTAAATTGGTGGTACGTAGACTACTTTAGAGGTAGGCCGACTACTTTAGAGGTACGCCGACTACTTTAGAGGTACGCAGACTACTTTTAAGGTACGCCAGCTACTTTAGCGGTACGCAGACTACTTTGGTGTTACGTAGGCTACTTTTAAGGTACGCCAGCTACTTTAGAGGTACGCAGGCTACTTTGGAGGTACGTAGGCTACTTTGGTGGTACGCAGGCTACTTTTAAGGTACGCCAGCTACTTTAGAGGTACGCCGGCTACTTTAGAGGTACGCAGGCTACTTTTAAGGTACGTAGGCTACTTTTAAGGTACGCCAGCTACTTTCGAGGTACGTACGCTACTTTGGTGGTACGTAGGCTACTTTTAAAGTACGCCAGCTACTTTAGAGGTACGTACGTACCTCGTACAGCTCTTCGTACCTCGAAAGTAGCTGGCGTACCTTAAAAGTAGCCTACATACCTTAAAAGTAGCCTGCGTACCTCTAAAACAGCCGGCGTACCTCTAAAGTAGCTGGCGTACCTTAAAAGTAGCCTGCGTACCACCAAAGTAGCCTACGTACCTCCAAAGTAGCTGGCGTACCTTAAAAGTACCCTACGTACCACCAAAGTAGCCTGCGTACCTCTAAAGTAGCCGGCGTACCTCTAAAGTAGCTGGCGTACCTTAAAAGTAGCCTGCGTACCTCTAAAGTAGCCGGCGTACCTCTGAAGTAGCTGGCGTACCTTAAAAGTAGCCTGCGTACCACCAAAGTAGCCTACGTACCTCCAAAGTAGCTGGCGTACCTTAAAAGTACCCTACGTACCACCAAAGTAGCCTGCGTACCTCTAAAGTAGCTGGCGTACCTTAAAAGTAGCCTGCGTACCACCAAAGTAGCCTACGTACCTCCAAAGTAGCTGGCGTACCTTAAAAGTACCCTACGTAGGTACCACCAAAGTAGCCTGCGTACCTCTAAAGTAGCTGGCGTACCTTAAAAGTAGCCTACGTACCTTAAAAGTAGCCTGCGTACCACCAAAGTAGCCTACGTACCTCCAAAGTAGTTGGCGTACCTTAAAAGTACCCTACGTACCACCTAAAAGTAGCCTGCGTACCTCGAAAGTAGCTGGCATACCTTAAAAGTAGCCTGCGTACCACCAAAGTACCCTACGTACCACCAGAGTAGCCTGCGTACCTCGAAAGTAGCTGGCGTACCTTAAAAGTAGCCTACGTACCACCAAAGTAGCCTGCGTACCATCTGCGTACCAAGCAGCTGGCGTACCTATAAATTAATCGGCGTACTTCGAAATAAGCCGGCAGCGTAGCAGTTTCACAAAAAAAAAAACTATCTACTAACAGCCCATTTACACCTTTAATTTAAGGGAAAAATTTCAACGTAAATTAGCAACACTGATAGATATCGTTGAGGTTTTGTGTTTCAAGTCATCAGCAATTATTTCTCATGGAAAAAAAATCTAACAGAATGGAAATATAAATTTTTGCCAATGAAACGAAACATCATCTTCCTTTTTTAATTTTTGGTAACAATTTTGACAGTGTTTCAAGACACAAGACGGCATTATTTTGAGAAACTTGTCTACACACACGTCACGTCAAAACTTCTCGACGCCTCGCATCCAACTAACTGAGAATTGTATTTGCTTTTCGTTTTGTATTCGCTTTGTTGGCGCGTCTGCCGTGTTCCGAGCGCGGTATCTGGTACTACATCTGTGTTTTATGCCGCCTCGTTTTATATTTGCTGAATACTTAGTATTTATAAAATAAAATACCGTCTGTGTGCTTCGGAAAGCATGTTGGATGATACGAGTATGCTGTTGTAGATCACGTTTGAATATTAATATTATTGTTACAGAGATTATGATGTTCTAGGTACATTATAATTTATAACACATGTACAAAGTAATTTTTTGTCTAATCTACTTGTATATTTACACAACGATTTTGCAAATGAAAAAACGTGTTTATTTTTGTACATTTCAAAGGCTAAGTAAACCGCTGTCACATTTTTCAAGAAATCCTTGAGATGGATAGAATTTTTTTTTCCCCTGGAAAGTCACGCAGACATAGTCGCTCGCAAAAACTAGTAAACTGACATATTGTTCTAAACTGTGTATTATATAAACGTAGCTCTTGGGAGTTATTCATATTTCTAAAGAAGGCACTAAGTGGATTCTTGGTTACAGGTCTTTATTGATTTAATACTATCAAACGTAGGTTGCTTTCCCACAAAGACGTAATGGAATTATTTTCTTAGCACTTCGCCTCGTAAAAGGAAGAAGGGAACATAAATAAAAAATAATGTTCTCACTCGTTATAGGATATGCTCACGTCGTAAATCAGTTGCTTTGTAACTAAGTAAATGTTGACAGCCCTTTTTAAATTAGGGTTGGCGCTCTGTGATAAAATAGAATAATTATTACAATAAACGTATTCCACGTTCCTACATACCTACTTTGTACGATAGTTTAGAAGTTTTGGTATAAGAAGTTTTCTTCATTGCTACGAGACATACGACCCTTTCCTTCGAATTGAATGAAAATGATTATAAGTAACATTATTTCTGAATTTTGAAATAAAATTGCAATGGTTTGTCTAAAGGATGATCATTTTGGCAGATGCCATTTGCATAGTATTGATGCAGTCTGTCTCACTCTTGTCCTTTACAATTGCTATACACCTCTCATCTGTCCTAAATTCCAAAATTATCATCCTAAATTATTAGACAAACCATAGCAATGTATTTTTTACAGGATTTTATATCCCATCAGTTAGAAAAAAACCCCATAGAGCATAAATACAATTAGGGCGAAAACACTGTCGACAAGACAGAACAGGGCAGCTAAACGTCGACGAGCGTACTTACCTTCGCGTTCGTTATGGTGATGCACATATCTGCACGACATAACGAAACGTGTTTCCCATAGAACGAAGGCATTTTGCGCGGACATTTTGTACAGTACTGTTCTTCGTTTCAGTGCGTTTTCTGCCTTAGCGATTGATATGGGTACCAAATTAGTTACCGGAACATGTCTCTGCGGTGCCATATTACCATTCTCTACAAAATTATGGCAGCTCTATATTGCCTCTGGCTACCCCATACACAATCAATTAATTATATTGTATGGAGTTATAGTCTTATGAAGTAAGTAAACTAAAGTTAGAGAGCTCGTTAGAGTGGCTCTGGTGTAAATTTGTTGGATCAATACATCTTTGTATAAACGTTTATTGGATGGAAGGCTTCGGGAGAGAATATTACCAAACGCAAAGGATCACAATTAAACGATCTAAGAATACGACTGCCACTTTCAAATTTTCAATTATTGTTATGATACTTTTGATATATTATTTATTCTCGCCTATATTTTGAGTGCTTCACATGCTGATGCTGGATGAACCTAGCTGGTTGCCATGGCCACGTCCCGGGGGAACCTCGCGAGTTTTACGCCGATTGGATTGTCCCGGCACGGAGAAACAAACGTGATTCAATTCCTGGCTTATTTCATGGAATTCTTTCAGTGCGGAACGCGAAATAAGATAGACCGATGAAAAAATGTTAGTATGTTTCATTTTAAATAAA
This sequence comes from Erebia ligea, assembly GCA_917051295.2. Taxonomy (NCBI): domain Eukaryota; kingdom Metazoa; phylum Arthropoda; class Insecta; order Lepidoptera; family Nymphalidae; genus Erebia; species Erebia ligea. The sequence goes on from OU785236.1 coordinate 8,829,966, forward strand.
TTTAATGCACAAACTTATCTGAACTGGTGACAGTGTCGGTAGTAAATATTAAAAATAAAAAAATAAAAGATACGCGCCGAATTGAGAACCTCCTCCTTTTTTGGAAGTCGGTCAAAAATAAAATCCAAACAGGCATAAAAGTTAGTTCCAATTTTGGCCAGTTAAGTACCGACCGACCGATATAAAGTATTCATATTTTGTTCTATGTTGGCGTTATCTATCGATTCCTAAAACTATGAGCTCTACCAGTTGCCACTTCAGCTTTGCACCTGCACTAGCTTAAGATGTGTCGTATATATATAGATCTTCTAAAACAGATCTCGTTATTTTTGATATAATCGGAGAGATACCCCTAAAATTATGCTTTCTCTTAACTTTTATTATCAGACTTACTTCACATAATATTACGTTTGTTGTTTACGACCATCTTATACCCATCATACTCGTATTATCACAATATCACCTACCGAAAAAATTCAGTCGGATAAAACACGGTGAAATTAGACACGGACGTTGAATTGGTATTTTAAGGCCCCCCGCTACTCCAGCCGAAATTTCATTTTGAGAGACGGGTAACAGGTATCTCACTCCAACGTCTGTTACCTGCTGCGAATGGCCACAGTATAGAATAATAATAAAACGCACCGCTTTTGCATAAATTCTTAACTTCGTAGTTAGTTCCATTCAAGTTTGCTCTGTTAGTTTGCGCGAACTTAATAATTATGTTTATTAATCTTAATACCTTATGTACGATATCGATTACCTTAAATCTATAATCATACTATAATCCTAACCTAACCTAAAATGAATATAAGTTTGATAAAAATATATCCATACTAATATTATAAAAAGAAAGTGTGTCTGTCTGTCTGCCTGCTACGCTTTCCCGGCCTATCTTATCAACCGATTTTGCTGAAATTTGGTATAGAGGTAGGATATATCCCGGGAAAGGACATAGGCATAGGCATACTTTTAATCCTGGAAAATTAAGGAGTTCCCGCGGGAATCAAAAAATCTTGATCTACACGGACGAAGTCGCGGGCATCAGTTAGTTACCTATATATTTCTTATTAAAGTAATATTCATAGTAAGTAGTATATCATTATACTTTTTTTTCATTCATTTAATACAAGTAAACAAACTGTGATCTTAGTTGTTAGTAGGTGTAGTCTAAGATTGAAACAAATTTTCTTATTGAATTCTACGCGGTATCAACTCAGTACGCTAAATTGAAAAAGTAAAAATAAAATGAAAATATAATATGTACTAGAATTAGCATCGTATTAAATAATCATTACTTTCCAAGCATTCTAAATTTTTTATTCTTACCATGAGTATCTCGTTTAGTTCGTATAAGAAGGTATGAAAATATATAACCTTCAATCAAATGAAAAAATATAACAAAAATAATGTTGATACAATTCAATTTATACTTTAAAGTTAACTAAATAAGGTAAATTTTAAAACAAATATTTTACAACAGTAACTAATTCTTTGAGTGCGAGGCGAGCTAAAGGCGAGTCATAAAGCTTATGTTGTATTGTTTCTATTGTATTGTATTGTTTGTATTTCTGGCGAACAGAACAAGTTTTTATAACACAACTGCTAACTGTCATCCCAATAGCATTTGGATACATGATAGTACTACTTATTATGTTTCATTATAATTTGTATGTCATAGGAAAGTGTGACAGCTGATATTTACTTGTATCCTATTGATACTTTATCAAGTGCAAGGTGCTAGAAACCCAATAAAAACGACTAGATAAGGAATTATTATATCTTTTATTATTTTTAACACATATTTCACAAAGTAGGTATAAACAAATAACAACATTTATATAATAAAATAAAGAACGGATTGACGTGATTTTTGGCACGAAAATTAAGGAGTTCCCACGGGAACCAAAAAACCTCAATCCACGCGGACGAAGTCACGGGCATCAGCTAGTTTCAGAATAAATACTAAAAATAAATACTACTAAATAGAATAAATACTAAATAAATGATTTATAGGAACACTAAATTAGATATAAATTAAATATAAATATACCTAAAGTAACATTAAAATATCAAATAAATTAATCGAAAAGTCATGTAAACCCACATTTAGAATAAAGCCAGACAAAGAAATACTTAATAAATACAGATTTTTATGAGAATACTAAATTCGAAAAATACATAACATGAAATAAAAATATTATGTAACATTGAAATATCTAAATAAAAATAAAATAAAATCTAAAATATCGAGATAAAAATATAATATTAGTATGGATGTTGTACTATCAAGTCCCGTAAAGGCATATTTCGTGACTGACGTGGGTCTAAAAGCTCGGGAAGTATTGCCCCAAAATAGAATTCTCTTAGCTTGGGCACCATTAGTTTCTCCCATAGCTTTTTATCCGTTTTTATAGTCTCGACTTTCATAGGTCTTTCCGGTCCAAGCCAAATGCCAAGAAGACATTCCTTTCTTTTAGATATATTAAGCTGGCCTTGTATTTGGTAGTACCAACTGTGTTTCTTATTTACGATTAACTCGCCGTTCATGAATTTGTAGAAAGTTATTTTGCGTTTTTTCACTGCATCTTCAAATGAAATATTATAGGCCGAGAAAGGACACTTAATTTCGACGATTTTGTCATTATCAATTACGCCATCTGGTGTAGCACCTAAAAATGGATTTTCTTTCTCAATGAATAACCCACAACGCTTAATTTTAATGCATTGTTGCTCTTCTAGTTGTGCTACAGCTAATCTTTCATTTTCTTTCCCATGCCTTATTGATGGAACCATAGAAATATCTTTGCTGTATAGTAGCTGTTTTACTAAGCCGGCAGCTTTTGTGGTGACCCTTCTATTGATAACCTTAGCGAAATTGGAAGCAGTTAAAAGGTTCCTTCTGGTTTCAAGCCATTCAGACGAATCACTTTGGTGAACTGTTTCTTGTTCTATTTTATTTATTTCATAGTCGCTTTTTTTTAGCTTCTCCAAAAAAGATTTCTTAACCCTCTCAAAATCTTCAACCGACAAATCGGGTTTCTGACAATTACTGCCGTAGTCCTTATGACTTATTTCTTCAAAATGTAGTCTTTTACGTGTGATCTTCGCATTTCCTTTGCGTTTGAAGTTACATTTTATTTTTGACAATTCTTTTTTTTTAATAAGTGTTTGTGGGCTTTTTTTTAATAATTGTTTTTGTATAGAATATAGTGGTGTTCTATTGTTAAAAGTAACAACGGCAGCATCACATCTTGTTTTGTATGAATTTTTTAAACTAAAGTTAATGCGTTTACCGCCTATGCACTTAGCTATAATAGAGTTAAATGTTTCACAAGTATTACTATCAAAATCTTCAATGAGGCTCCTAGAATGAGCAGCAATTTGATGAATAATTCTAATATCAATTAATATTAAATTAAGAATAATGATTACAATATAGACTACGGTCCTCATAAATATTGTAAATATTATTTATATCCTTTATTATGTTATTGTATTTAACCATACAGACATATTTTATGAAATTGTTATTTTAATTGTCATTTTTGTAATGTGATTGCAGTTAAGGAATTTTGCATGTTGTGTTTGCTTTTATACGATTTTTACATATTGTGAATGTAATGTATCTTGCATGTACCTACCTATACTAAATATTGGATGTAAAAAATCGCTAGTAAACCTTAAATAAAAAAATAAAAAATAAAAATAAATAATAAAATGTAATCTATTTTCTAAAGCAGTGCCCCTCAATTTCAACGTTAAATTTTCGCTACATTTTTTACTCTCACAATAAAAAGAAACGCACTTGTCATGATCTCCAAATGCATGGTAATAGGAGTTGATAATTACATCATATAAACCACTAATTTTTTTTGTATGCTCAATATTCTTATTTTTTAAATGCTTTATTGCTGAACAGATAACTTTTCTAATTGCTAATATTCTTCCAGTCGTGATCAATTTTCTGTCTTTAAGACTAAATTTGGTATCTTTAGTGACAGCTTGCATCTTATTGCACATGTTTCGCAAAAGATGATTCCGGCACTCGATTTTTTCCACAGTATAATTTGTATACGGCCTTGCTTGAATGATTTTATTATATGTGGAAGAATCACCATCAGCAATCATTCTGCCGTAAATTAAGCCATACATAGCAATTGACTGTTTGAATCCTTCTACTAATATATCTGATTCCATCGAAGTTGATGAGCCACTAAAATTTTTAAAGCACTTATGGTCCTTAGCTTCAATTTTCTTGTTTTCAGCACGTGCACAAACCACGCAATATTTATTTTTTACACCTAAATATAACACTTTTCCCGATCGTTTCCCTATAATAGCAGCTGCCCCTGACAATGCCGAATAGTTTGTTTTATAAGACCGCTTTGACCAACATCCATCAGTAACAACGTCTATGACAGGTATGCCATCTTCTGTTACGCGATCTTCATTGATTGCACATTGCCATTCAAATTTTGCAGCAGCTTCCATTTCGTCTGTTGATAGCTTATACCACTCTTCACTTATATTTTGACTAATTTTTCCAAAAAGTTTTCTTGATAAAAAAGCAATATTTAGTGAGGAAAAAATTTCCTCTAACTGTGAAAATCCGACACCAGTAGTTATAGCAGCCGATAATAATGATTCGTTCAAATTGACGTAACTATCTGGACTTGGATCTGTTGTGTTAGAAAATAAATCCTGGTTACACATATTGCATTTAAACTTTAAAATAGAATTTAGACCTTTTCTTTGTTCGCCTACGATTTCAAGGTTATGAATTCCACAGTCAAAAGCTTTATTGTGTTGTGCAATACTTTTTAAGTTTTCAAAGAAGTACTTCAGGTCACATATCCTTCGTTCATGTAATTCAAGGCCGGAAGTATTATTCGCGTCTTCATATCTATAATTTAATTTTATTAATAAACATTTTTTAGCATCTCAAAAATGAATACTGATAATATAAATGACGAAATTTATTATTCTTTTTAGTAATTGTTGTTAGTAGTTAAATTCAAAAATACCTTTGATCTGGTGATTTTTTGACCAAAGGAACGATTTCCATTTCAACATTGGTTAAAAGTGTCAGTACCGGCTCTCTAAAATAAAATAAAAAATCGTTATATGATAAAATACATGGTCAATGTAGTATTTACTAATTGCTATATTTACAAGTAGGTATTATTTTTGCTATTTTGTACTCGCTTTCCATGTGATTTGAACATTTCATGGAGACATGCGAGAATTAAAGTAATCAAGAATATAATTTGAAATACGATACCTACGGCAAAATTAAGAGATCCAATTCTTAATTTGATTGTTTTACACCTATACTGAAAGTTTCGTACTTATAGGCCGAGCCATTTAAGAGAAAAAGCCTTTTTGCTCTTTTATTCTTCATGACTTTGGAATTTTTTTCTATCGAGAAAATTTCGTCCAATCATGTTTTCAACTGATCCAAGACTTTAAAATATAATGAATTATAGTATATATTAATTTCAAATTTTTCGATCCACGCGTTTCATACTTATATCGATTTTAGAATCGACGAAAACGGAGAACGCGGCGTTAACATAGCCTAGTACAAAAACGGATAAAATTTTTTTTGGTTTATCACAATCGGTGACAGACAAAACATGATTTCAAAAATCAGCAGTTTCCTAGATAACAGGATTCTCTTTTTCTTTAGGACTATTTTACTTTACTTTTCTTTACTTTTTTTTCTAGTATTGATTTTCTACTTATTATATTATGCACTAAGCGGAGATTTTTTTTCATTTTTCAGACTAAGACTAAGAGTTTTAGCCATACACTTTTTGGATTAAAATTATGATTTTTCTAGTACTCGTAACTTTAGTGCGAGGAAACGTTATGAACGTAGTTTTTAGAGTCAGTAATAAACTCCAGCTCGTGTCCCGAACGACAGTCACTTAAGCACGGAGGGTTTTAATAAAAGTCTTTGAACATAATCTTTTCCTTATTTTCTACAATAGGTCATTTGATGAAAAATATTCGAGGGCCATAAATACTTTTTGATCAAGCTTTTGATCTTCGTATAATATTATGATTTTTTAGACTGGTATCGTTATCTACCTATTTTACTGGTGTAAAGCGATTACTTAGACTTTTTTTATCTGGTTATGGTTCTAAAAGTCGCTTTAAATCGAGATACTAACTTAAAACTGTGTTTTTATGGGTATTTATTAGAACTTACGCTATTACAACGCCTCGAGCTCAGAAGTCAGATATAAAAAAGATGTTTTACAGTTGATTTGAGCGAAAATCGACCTATTACGTCATTTGTCCCCTTAAGAACCTTTCAGAGGCCTCGAAATGGAACAAAAATATTTTTGTTAGTTTTTCTTCGGATGTCGCCTCCCTCTGAAATTTGATTCCGAGACGGCAACAGAATATAGAATTACTTTCAGAAAACGAACTGTTCGTGTAGAGAGAAAAATGGTTTTAAAATTAAGGTACGATGTTCGATATTATTATTATAATATACGTACATTCAAGTTTCTTATTTTCTCCCATCACAGTGCATATTATAGTATGGTCTTTTAAGTAGTGCCAACCTGCTCTATCTCCGACTTTGCATCAAATCTATGCGGATAGTAAAAAAATTCGTTTTACATCCCTACAAGAAATTCCAAACGTAGCCCTCAAACGATACAAAACTACTTTGCACCTTTTAGTGGCAATTAAGTGAATGTACACGTACTGGATTTACAGCGAAGCAAAGTCGTGTGTCTTTGTTATTAAATTAAATTTTAGATTGAATTTTACTTTTCATTCCGTTGCCAATGGAGTGTAAAGAAAAGTCGTAAACAGTCAGTGTTTCCTTTTTATTTTTGTGTATTTTTTATTTAAGAGCATAGCGAAATCTATTTGGTGAAAAAGTATTTAATTCAGACCAAACTGTTGTCGGTAGGTTACCTAGTAGTATAAAAATCGGAAATCCCAATAAAAGCTGAACCTCAAAAATTCGATTGCAGTTTTCCGGAATAAATCTCGTTACAAAAGCTATCACTCAGAATACACTCTCTATTCAGCTATTCGAAAGCCGTTTCGTGTGACATAAAAATACGCCCAACACTTTTTCAGACACCTACTTTTTCAAAGTAACACACAATAATACTTAGGTATTATATAACTTAACCCAGTTCTCGTAAAGATATTCAAAATCAGCTTTACGGAATTCTTTAGAAAACAATTGTAGATTATTTCTAATATGGAAAAATAGTAGGTTCAATTTGCTGTACAAAATACAAAAACTTAAAATTGTAAGTAATACAAGACATATACTTACAAAAGCTATGAAATCCGATCAGAAAAACGTAATACTAAGACACAAAAAAAATTAACCGTGTATGGTAATTAGGCTGCTCTCGAAAATGGTTGTATAATTTTATTAATATTTTATGCAGCCTTTTCCCCCTACTGCTCCTCTCTCTAACACAACGAATTTACAGTAAGTGTTCAAAATTAGCATAATTTACATTATTTTCATTTAAAGCGGAAATATTTTGAACAGCGGAAGTTCCCCAATTAAGTGTGAAACGAATCAGATCATCAAATCTTCACAGGGCCTTGAATGAGGTCATCGATTTTATATAATCTAAGAGACAAGATTCTGTGTGATAGGTATCAGTGGAAAATCCGCATTACCTTAATTCTACGATTGTGTACTTTCAAATCGGGCTTAAATACGCATTTTTTAGCTATTGCGTTACCAACCGCGATCGTATATTGTGTTAGCGTTGCGTATTGGTTGTTGAACAAACAATAGGGATGATGACAACTCAATCGAATCAGCAACTCTTTAACAAACTTAAAAAAGGCAATGGAAGTTGTATGAAATTCACAGTTGTGACGTCATAAAATTTCAACGCACTTTTTTTCTTTAATCTATATTTTAAAATGGTTATCAAACTTAAAACTAACTGAGGATGTGAATTTTAGGTCTTTTGGAAGACCCTCTATTTAATAATCAGTTAGAAATAATTTATAGCGTTACATAGTTTATTTTTGATATAGGCATCATCCGTATGGGGTATATAAACGGTTGGTTTTCTTCAGTACTTAACAATTTAAAACTTCTGCTATACAGCTCATTGGCCTTTGTCTGCTGCTCTGGTTCTTCTACTAGAAATTTTTAATGCAACCTTGAGGGGACGAATAGGACAAACTATGTTCTGTGAAACTCTTACAAGATACGTATGTTCAAATCTGGTTCAAGTGTGTATGTTTCAGTTGAATAGACGAAATTGTAACAAAACCTCCAAAAAAAGAATAACGAAAATTCTTTTTAGCATTAGGTACTTATTTGCACCCTAAATTCACAATAGCAAGCCCACCACTACCAACGTAAACACAATCAAATAATTCAATAACATTTTTTCTATTAACATTCCATACGAGAAGTAGAAATAGAAATAGTAATATTTGAAACACAAAAGTGTAACTGATATCGCGTTTGGTAGTCACGCTATACTCGCATCATAGTAATACATGGAGCTACGCGTTTTGGCAATATTCGGCAGCTGTAGATCGTATAACGATTACGATTTATATCTATTGTAATGGCAGAACGCTTGCCATTAATGTAAAACTAACTGATGCCCGCGACTTGGTCTGGGTGTATTTCGATTTTTCTAAATCCCGTGGAAACTTGAATTTTCATTGAGATTCTCAGGAAACTCTTTCTTTCTCTGAAAATCTAGTTTTTCTGACTAGAATTTCTCAGTACTAGCACAGAATAGGGAAAAGTATGGTACTAACCTGGAGTTAGGAAGTTGGCGGTGCCGACCCCCGTGCCTCGGAGAGCACGTTAAGCCGTCAATCCCGATTATTATCACTAACATGATAATAGTCGTTAAAGCCCGTCAACCAGTATTTGAGCAGCGTGATGGTTCTAAGCTCTATTTTCCTTTGCCCAGCAGTGGGACGTTAATTGGCTGTAGTGGTACTGGTAAAGTAAGTAATTTCTTTACTTAACAAACAATATGCTATATCTAACTATAGGAACGATACAAACATAATCACCCTTCTCACCTCATTTGAATAGCGTCGTAAAAGATCTATCTATACGATTAGATAATTTGGGATGGAAATATATGATGAGAAGCCCTGCTTTTATGTATTGGAAACGGAGACAGATTTTTATTATCATTACATACAACAAACTTATGGGTTTTCACAATCATGAAACTACTATAATAATTTCTTGTAAATATTTTGAGGCACCATTTTAGAGTTCCTCTGCAGTAAAAGAATGACTTATGCCGTTCGTCGCGCCTATTTACAAAGCCGTTCTAATATTATAAAAATATGAAAGTATGTTCGTATATCTGTGTCTATTAGTCTGTCTGTCTTTTAGTTTGTCATCTGCTAAACTGGTTTTGGCTACATTTGGTACAGAGATGGGTTGCATCCCGGAGAAGTACTTAGGTAGACTATCCTGGTTAGGTAGGTGTTATCCTGGAAAATCAAAGACCTACTACGGGATTTTTCAAGAACCAAGAATTAAACTACGCGGACAAAATCGCGGGAATTATCTAGTGACAATATAAAATTGAAGCTCTAGATTACGTACACAATACGGTCTCATAATTACGTTAGCTCATAAATCCGGCGCTCTTTAATTAACCCCTGTGTGCTCGAAGTTAATCAAAGCCGTGTTGATTTAAATAGTTCTCAGTTTGTATCTATGCATTCCTCTCTTAATTTAGTTGGATCCATGAATATTCATAAAGTTACAGACAATCGTTGCTACAGGGTTTGGCAAATGCTTTTTTTAATCAAGCTTGAACGGGTAAAACGGATTAAAGTTTATTACAAGCTTTTATTTAACTTGCAATATTTGTGGGTTTGTTTAGGTAATCTTCCAACTGAATTTCAAAACCCCAACCCACTGAGCTGAAATTTTGCATAGGTACACGTTTAGTTTAGATGAGCATGGTCAGTCGTCACTCTAAATCATTCATTGAATGGACGTAATTCTAAATCTAATATGGCGGACTCCCAAAGATGGCAGACTAGTTATTTTATAAGCACCCCATGATAATATTATGGGTAACAATGAAAAGGGTTTTCTGAGAAAATACGAACGGTAAAATGACATCGCCCTAAATTCATGCTGGACGATAAGAGCTTGTTTTAAAAAATAACTTCAAATGATTTAAAACTTATTTTGAATTGTAAAGTCGCTTGCATTCTGTTTAAATTTTAAAAAGATGGAAATAATTTCTGTTTTGATGTGTTTAGTTAACTAACCTACAGGGCAAAGTACCTACAAAAGGCAGGTACAGTACGTAGGCAACTGGAAAAAATATAATAGGTACAATCCAAATCTAATAACAGTTGAAAACATTTCGAAAATTCCAAAACGATTAAACTAACTACAAAAATACCTATCGTCTGAACTCCAAACATCAATAAAACGGCAATTAGGCAATCCATTAAACATGATATAAAAAACCGGAACCGTCACAGAGAGAAAATTATCGCTCAAAATACAAACAAACTTTTTTAATTATACAAAATGTCCGCCATGGAGAATTGGCGCCGAAGAAACTTTTGTAACTAAGTCCCGATTTTGTTTTTAATTATGAAAGCCGGACGGATTAATTATTAAAAATTTCACTTGTTACAGTTGGTAAGTACATTATTTATCCGTTGGTTGTATTATGGAAATTCTTTCGACAGGTAGAAAAGTTTGTCCTACATATTATTTTGCTGCTTTGTTTTCGTTGTAGCTTAGTCAGTTTCGTCCGTAGATACTATGAGGAATTTTGGTCAAGTTGAACTTTTAATAGTTTTAATTAGTTTAATCGACCCAATGATTTTTGCGTAATGCACATAATACTGACAATTGAAACTTCACAGTATTTAAAGTGTGATTTCATAATCCCACTAATGGTGATGAATTTTACTCGTACGCTCTAATATTTTTGTTTTTTCGCTTGCCATAGATAAATTTGTACAACTGCCCTATTTTTCAAGATCAAAATAATTCTAACTATCATTGGCTACAAATTAATTTATCAATCATTTCATACCGATTCAAACGAAAAAACTCAGAATTAAGTACTGTATATTCAAGTACTCTAATACTTACATTTTTCTGTCAATGAAAATTGAACACATTTGAAAATTTGATCTATTTTACCTGTAAACTGTAGTTTGAAATTAATAAAGTATAATTTCTAACAGAGACGCAAACATATAAATACAGCCATCATGGGATGCCAGTTCATCTAACAATCTAAAGTAGGTATAGTTATTTCATGCAAGTCGTGCCACTGAAAGTGCCATATGAATAAGTAAATACGTACCTACACATTCAACGTGATAAGCTCAGACTTAATAAGATATGGACCAATAGAGGTTTATTTTTGCTAGTGCAAAGGAATAAAGGCCAGTAGTAATATTTCTTACTAGCTGATGCCCGCGACTTCGTCCGCGTGGTTTGGCGGGACCCTCGAACCCGATTGCAGCGCCCCCTACCGGGTCCAATTGTGAATATAAACCATCCCGGGGTCCAGACAAACCCACCAAAAAAAGAATTAGCGAAATTGGTCCAGCGTGTCCCGCCCTGAACCTCGAACCCGATTGCAGCGCCCCCTACCGGGTCCAATTGTGAATATAAACCATCCCGGCGTCCAGACAAACCCAAAAAAAAAAGAATTAGCGAAATTGGTCCAGCCGTTCACGCGTGATGCCGTGGCCAAGGGAAATAGGGGTTCATTTTTATATTATACCCCTATTTCAACCCTTTGGGGGTGGAATTACGAAAAACTGTGAAATACGTACGTCTTCATTTTTAACCCGCAGCTTATATACCAAGTTTCATCGATATAATTTGAGAAATGACGGACTTTCATACAAACTTTCAACCCCTATTTCACCCCTTTGGGGGTAGAATTTCGAGATAAAAAGTATCCTATGTCCTACCTCGTAGTATGGGCTCAAATCGTGCCAAGTTTCGTTTGAATTCATTCAGTAGTTTCGGCGTGATGCGCGGCCAAGATACAGACAGACAGACAGACAGACAGACAGACAGACAGACAGACAGACAAAAATGAAAAAAATTACAGATTTGGCTTCAGTATCGAATAATGAGTGCCCTCCAAAAAAAATTTTCAAAATATCTTCAATGTACAGAATTGGACCTGTTACAGTTTTATTATAAGTATAGATGATCATCTAGCTGATGCCCTCGACTTCGTCCGCGTGGTTTAAGTTTTTTTTATTCCAGCAAGAATTCCTTTATATTCCGGGATAAAAAATAGCCTATGTCACTCTCCAGGTCCTCGACTATCTTCTTCTCTTCTCGCGTCGTTTCTTCAACGTTTAAGGATCGTGGCTTCCTCGAGATATTACAGCCTTCACGGTGTTACGCCATCTCTCCCGAGGCCGTGCGAAAGCCTTCAACTATACCCATGCCAAAAATCACGTCGATCCGTTGCTCTGTTGCGGCGTGATTGAAGGACAAACCAACGAACCAACAAACAAAATACACTTTCACATTTATAATATTAGTATGATTAAGTAATTAGTTTAGCTGTAAAGTGTATTAGTTCATTTGATTGTAGATACAAGAAAAAATTAACATACAAGAAGGAGACTTTATCCGCTTGGCAATTATTTTTTTATTTAAACTTTGCTACTGTATCTAAGCCATATTATTCCATAAAATCAACATAGCTAATTAGAATGACCCTGATCTTTTTCCCAGCACTTTACACAATAACCGGAAAACCCATTTGTTAAAAAATAATAGACATTAATTTGATACTTGCAAGACTTAATTAATCATAAAGGTTGAAAAAGATAATACGATTGTAAGGTCCGTTTTAATAAGCACATTTTAAATATTTAATTAAAATTTCTAACAACCTTTTTACGACTGGACAAGGAGTTTTGGCTCGTTGATGTGAAGGGCCTGACATTTTATTACCCAACTCCAACTCGAGTAGGTACATGTTAAACAAACTCGGTTCAAATCTTTGTGTTTAATTTAAATTCTATGACATAGCTAATATTTTAATTATATTATAATAATATTATTTTTATTATATTATTATCATTATTATTTATTTTTTAATTATTATTATCGTTATATATCTTACTCTCACGCCCGCATACAAAATAAATACATTATATGACCAAAAGAGTTATAATAAACTTACGTAAATAAATATAAATGAATAAACTTACACACACAAATACACAAATAAATTGTTGCAGCGGGCGGAGGATTACGCCCCGGCAGGGGAGACCAGACGGCCGGGGGTCAGGGGGGCAGGTTGAGAAACCGGCGGACTATCCTAGCCGAGTCTAGCAATACCGCTTTCTTCATCCTGGCTGCGAGCGAACTGCCACGGAACCCCAGCCGCCTCAGATGGTGAGCGAGGCTGACTGGGATTAACCCATTCGCAGATATAACGATTGGGATGGTTTCAGTGGACTCCACATGCCACATGGCGGAAACCTCGTGAGCCAGATCGAGATACTTTCGTTTTTTCTCCGTCTCAGCTCTCACAAGGTTCTCGTTATATGAAATGGTGATGTCCACCAAAAACACCCGCGACTGTGCCCGGTCCAACAGCATCAGCAGGTTTAATTATTTTTTTATTTTTTATTATATTATTATATGTAATTATAATAATATGGTCAACATCTGCATTTATAGTCAGTACGGCTACCTTTTCATAAATGCGAAAGTGTGTTTATTTGTTGGTTCATTGGCTTGTTGCTTTGTCCTTCAATGGAGTCACGGATCGACGTGATATTTAGCATGGGTATAGTTGAGGACCTGGAGAATGACATAGGCTACTTTTTATCCCAGAAAATTAAGGAGTTCCCGTGGGAATCAAAAAAAACTTAAACCACGCGGACGAAGACGCGGGCATCAGCTAGTCTAATTATAAGTTTCATTGTTATAAAATAATCTAATGCTTATAATATTACGAAAATATTAACCGCACGCAATCTTAGTTGTTACTCGTAGTTTTCCCTGACGACCGTTATCCTAATCAGCCCTAAATTTTAGTTTAATCGTCTATCCGCCATAATCCCGGACAGACATTAATACCCCACTATCGAGATCCATTCTGGCGTACCTTAATCACCCAAGAGAATAACATAATTATCTTGTTTCGTGTATTATTTAATAAATAAATAAATAAATAAATAAGCCTTTTATTACTGAACGTACAAATTGTTACAGAATATAATTTATAGTCAGAGAATACAGGTATCAACTTATTTATGTAGTGCTAACAATACATACCTATAATATGCCTTAAAATTAGTTACTTCATTCTGTTTTTCAAAATCTTATTAAAGGACATAATAGATGCTTATAAATTACTTATAACAAAGTTTTTTTTGTTTTTACATTGATTGTTACTTTTTAGGGTTCCGTAGCCAAATTTGGCAAAAACGGAACCCTTATAGATTCGTCATGTCTGTCTGTCTGTGTGTCCGTCCGTATGTCACAGTCACTTTTTTCCGAAACTATAAGAACTATACTGTTGAAACTTGGTAAGTAGATGTATTCTGTGAACCGCATTAATATTTTCACACGAAACTAGAAAAAAAACAATAAATTATGGGGGTCCCCATACTTAGAACTGAAACTCAAAAAAATTTTTTTCATCAAACCCATACGTGTGGGGTGTATCTATGGATAGGTCTTCAAAAATGATATTGAGGTTTCTAATATCATTTTTTTCTAAACTGAATAGTTTGCACGAGAGACACTTCCAAAGTGGTAAAATGTGTGTCCCCCCCCCCCTGTAACTTCTAAAATAAGAGAATGATAAAACTAAAAAAATATATGATGTACATTATCATGCAAACTTCCACCGAAAATTGGTTTGAACGAGATCTAGTAAGTAGTTTTTTTTTTAATAATTTAAAACTTACTACAGGTTTGTACGGAACCCTCGGTGCGCGAGTCCGACTCGCACTTGGCCGGTTTTTTGGTATAGTTAGCATAAGTAATAACATGTATTATTTAATAAATCAAAAATATGCGTAGTATAATATTTATGTTACAAGTGCAGCATGTTGCAAATTTCACTTGAGCGCAAACTTTAACATCTGAGCATAGCGAGGGTGTTTAATAGCGCCGAGAGTTTCTAATTTTCAATGCTCACGTGTTTCATCCAACGTTTTCAATACAATTGTGAGTATAAACACTTACAAAAATTAAAAAATGCATTTTCCATACTAACAAACAAAATTTTCTATATTACAAGCGCGCGCGATTTTAAAATAATACCACTGAGGGGTTCATACTTAGTCATGTTATGTATTGTAGTAAAGTTATTATATCAAAAGAGGTAAACATTTTTACTAAGATATGGGCTCTTAGTGAATATGAATTAATTATAATCAATATATTTCAACCCTGACATAATTAATTTTCTTTGTAAAACCAGCAACCCTTGTAGTACAGTCATGTTTTTTTTTTGCTTTGCATTGAGCGTGATTGTCGTCAAGCGCAAGCCTATTCTGCAATAAAAATAACCTATTTCAAGTTTCTGTATCAGTAATAAATAATCAGAGACCAATTTCTGCTTTTCAGATTTTAAATGACTCTTGCAGAAATTAATTATTATAAATGCGAAAGTTTGGATGGATGTTTGTTACTCGGCTGAACGGATCTGGATGAAATTTGGCACAGAGATAGATTATAGTCTGGAATAACACATAGGCTACTTTTTATCCCGGAAAACTAAGGAGTTCCCGCGGAAACCAAAAAACTTTAATCCACGCGGACGAAGTCGCGGGCATCAGCTAGTTTAAAAATAATTAAGTAAGTAATACTATGTTAAAAAGTATTATGTTAAATAGTTGGTTGCTAAAACAATAACCTATGTACATTATTTTCAGGTATAATTATAAAATCCCATTATCATTTTAATTAATGACCAAATATTGTATAACATGACCCTTTATGATGATGGTGTTTAGCAACGTTTATGAGGTTAGCGGATAAACCTATGAAGCGGCTTACTACGTAAAAGTATTAATTTGTATAAAGTTGTATTAATCGTATTTTGAAAATTTTTGAGTGCCTATGTGACAAAGAAGGATCTATAGAAATTTAATTCGCTATAATCCGCCACAGTAGGTAAATCTATGTGGTACAGTGTGTATCTTGCACTTGTAGCTTGCGATATTGACCACACCACACAAATCTTCCAAATTATTCTCAACGTACGTTTCGCTCTATGCCTATGTGATGTTTAGAAACACTATTCAACTTGCCAATTTACTAAATACTTCGCTCTTACTACTTATCAGTAAGTAATCAACCTGTAAAAAAATGTGTAAATTTTTTATTAAATTAATTGGTCCCTTTCAATCTAGATGATTAATCAGATAAGACGCTTCAGAGTGATTTACGCAAAGCCCAGAAGAGGCTATGCGATAGGCAATTTTCAATACTATTAAACAAACGGAGCATATTTTTCTATGATAGTGCTCCGTCCGGGCGGGCCCTTTCCACTCATTATAATTATTCCAACCGAGAGTAAGAGTCCAAGCGTAACGTACTATGTCGCTTATCATTAATCTTGTTAGTTAGAATAACGACCGAACTTCTAGTATAATTCAAGTACCTAACTGTACAGAACTCCTTGTATAATTCAGGTTAGCCCGCTACCATCTTAGACTGCATCGTCACATAACACCAGGTGAGATCGCAGTCAAGGGCTAACCTGTAGTGGAAAAAAAGTACCTAACTGTCGCTGATAACGGACGGTCCTACGACTAGCGGTAGGTACTTACTTTGTCTGCCGTTGATCTAATAAAAGTTATTTACCCACCCAGGACATTCAATAAATTTCAAAAGGGACTCACTGACTTATTCAATTTGTCTCTAGTAGCCTTTATGTAGCTAAAGCTAAAACAGACAATTTATTTCGAAATAAAGTCAAACCGTTTCAGCCTTTGTAAGTGCAAAGTATATAATTTAAAAGTTAAAAAAAAAAGTTTATTAAGCGTTGACAAGTTGCCTATGGCTGCGATCTCACCTGTTATAGTTTGTGCCAATCAAATAGTCGTCTCTGAGCTGAGGTGCGAGTGCTTGTTTGGGCACCTCTCAATACAAACTGTCGAAGTCAACGTACATATAAATCCCGTAAGTTGACCCAAAATGGCGGTCATCTGCGCAGGTACATTGTACTACAGGGCCGAGCGGAACATGCGCGGGGAGCGAGGGGCGGAGTGCGAAGGCGTGGAGCTATGGTAACGCGCGGCCCTTTTCGGCGCACCTCATACCGCACTTTGTTTGACACCAGAAATGTGTTACTCCGCATAGTTCAACTTACGCGGCGGCTATTATACAATGCGCGAAAATATGCTGTCAGACGCGACTAAATGATTGGCGCCAGCTATAGTAAATGATCATGCAGTCTTGTTGGAAGCGGGCTAACCATAAACCGTTTACCTCTCATAGGTTTCTACATGGTATAGGACCGGAAATCTGAATAGCTTTTCGGCAAGGCTTTGTCACTATTGGTTGTATAAGTAGCTACGGCTGAAGCTTCCCACCCGGAAATAAATTGTTTGCGATTGTACAAAATGTAGGGTTAGAATGTTTTTTTACTGCTAGCAATTTTAAGTAAATAAGTATAAACCGAGTCAGTTTATCCATGTTAAAATAGACCCATTTAGACGGTTCCAACGTTCCTTAACCGAGCCTAATTCGAGGGGTGATTTATCTTAATGGCGATAGTAGTAACGTTATAATACCCCTAAACACGAATGTCTGTTTGCAGCAAACATAGTAATTAATGCAAAGTAAAGGCGCTATGCTATAATTCTGTGTTATCTATACTTCTATACTAATATTATAAATGCGAAAGTTTAGATGGATGGATGTATGGTTGGATGTTTGTTACTGCCAGATGAACGGATCTGGATGAAATTTGGCACAGAAATAGATTATAGTCTGGAATAACACATAGGCTACTTTTTCCCGGAAAATTAAAGAATCGAAAAACCTCAATCCACGCGAATGAAGTCACGGGAATCAGCTATTAAATGAATATTTTTTTTATGAATATTTTAAGGTTTTTTTATATCCCACTAGCTGATGCCCGCGACTTCGTCCGCGTGGTTGAGGTTTTTTTGATTCCCGCGGGAACTTCTTCATTTTCCGGGATAAAAAGTAGCCTATGTGCTATTCCAGACTATAATCTATCTCTGTGCCAAATTTCATCCAGATCCGTTCATCCGTTGGAGCGTGATTGAGTAACAAACATACATCCATACATACATACATCCATCCATCCAAACTTTCGCATTTATAATATTTATATGGATTGGCACTTGTTGCTTTTCAGTGTAGACAGTTATATTCATTTCTTATGAAATCCAAAGAAATCCTCAGGGTATGCGCTCTACTACCGCGGTTGATCGCGTCAAAACGCAAAGAAATAAGCACGAAATAGTTCAAATTAAAATGTACATCAAACGGGACACGAACGAGCCCGAGTGGACTATTCAAACGCAGCATCAAATGTAAATGACGTCATAAATTACTGCAAGCACTTGTGAAGAGGAATATTTAACTTTAATTAAAGCCCCGCAAGTCGAGTGTTAGTCGCATGTTTGATTTAATTAAAAAATTAAAACCGAATGGTTAATTTTAACGTATCGCGTGCTCCGACTGTAAATTCTTAACGCCGATTGAGCAGTTAAATTTATCATCGTTGAGGATCTGCAATGCTGTAAATTACCGTATTGAAACACAAAATTAGAATTCGCCTGGTGGGAGGCTTCGGCCGTGGCTAGTTACCACCCTACTGGCAAAGAAATGCCGCCAAACGATTTAGCGTTCCGGTACGATGCCGTATAGAAACCCATTATAGGGCTATGGGTTTAATATAACTGCCATGCCCCTAACAGGTTAGCCTACTACTATCTTAGACTGCATCATCACTTACCATCAGGTGAGATAGCAGTCAAGGGCTAACTTGTAGTAGATATAAAAAAAAGATAATACAAATTTATATCTAATTTTGCATCTGGGCTAATTTTATAGTGTATTTTAAATAATCAAGTTTAATATCGGTGTCTATTATTTGAACAGACACTTAAGGGCCCGATTAGCAGGTCCTCGAAATTTAGCAGGTACTAGTAAGTGGAGAGGGAGAATTTCCATCGTATAAGGAAACCTGCATGCCTAAGAGTTCTCCATAATGTTGTCAAAGGTGTGTGAAGCCTGCCACACTTGGCTAGCGTGGTGGACGATAGCGAAGCTCTTTTCATTATGAGAGAGACTCGTGAGCCGGCACTGGGTAGAAATGGTGAATGATGATGATTTTGCTTTTCTATTATTTTGTATACTAGCTGATGCCCGCGACTTCGTCCGCGTGGATTGAGGTTTTTCGGTTCTTTAATTTTCCGGGAAAAAGTAGCCTATGTGTTATTCCAGACTATAATCTATCTCTGTGCCAAATTTCATCCAGATCCGTTCAGCCGTTGGAGCGTGATTGAGTAACAAACATCCTTACATCCATACATCCACACATCCATACATCCATACATCCATCCAAACTTTCGCATTTATAATATTTATTTGATATTTGATGTGAAAGTGAGTCTGTCTGACTGCTACGTTTTCACGGCCCATCTGTTCAACCGATTTTGATGAAATTTGGTATGGGGATTGTTTGTATCCCGGGGAAGGACACAGGCTACTTTTTATCCCGGAAAATGAAAGAGTTCCCTTGAGAATAAAAAAAAAACTTAATCCACGCGGATGAAGTCGCGCACATCATCTAGTTGGATATAACTGTGAATTTTTGTTCCAATTACTTATTCTTTATTCAGATATGAGCAAATATTTTAACTAGCTGATGCCCGCGACTTCGTCCGCGTATGGATTGAGGTTTATTGGTTTCCGCGGGAACTCTTTGATTTTCCGGGATAAAAAGCCTAGAAAAAGCATAGATTAATATTCCAGACTGTTATCTATCTCTGTGCCAAAGGAGACGGTCCAGATTTGTATGGAGCGTCGGTCCGGTCCTTTTACAAGTAGAGAAATGAAAGAAAAAAAACCGGCCAAGTGCGAGTCGGACTCGCGCACCGAGGGTTCCGTACAAACCTGTAGTAAGTTTTAAATTATTAAAAAAAAAACTACTTACTAGATCTCGTTCAAACCAATTCTCGGTGGAAGTTTGCATGGTAATGTACATCATATATCCATACGTATGGGTTTGATGAAAAAAAAATTTTTGAGTTTCAGTTCTAAGTATGGGGACCCCCAAAATTTATTGTTTTTTTTTCTATTTTTGTGGGAAAATCTTAATGCGGTTCACAGAATACATCTACTCACCAAGTTTCAACAGTATAGTTCTTATAGTTTCGGAAAAAAGTGGCTGTGACATACGGACGGACAGACAGACAGACAGACAGACAGATAGACAGACAGACAGACAGACAGACATGACGAATCTATAAGGGTTCCGTTTTTGCCAAATTTGGCTACGGAACCCTAAAAATACTATACCAGTTTTGATCGTTCAAATCTACGAATTCATCGTAATTTCAGTGGTGTAATAATAAAAATCTTTCCACGATAAGCAACACTAAACAGGAGCGGGCAACAATGGCTCATTCATATTTTTTGACGTTTTATTAACATCCATCTATCCATCCATCCAAATTTTCGCATTTATAATATTGGTATAAAGTAGGTACGTACTCGTAGCATACAAAAAATAATTATTTTAATATTCTTTCTTTTAACAATTCTAGTAAACAAAAGCAAATACCTAAGTAATATTATCACAGTTGTTGTTCAGTTAGGTGGATTTCATATTTTCAAATTACACTGTTGGATAAACTTTCAAATAAAATTCCAAACTAAAGTTTTATTTGCTTAATTCTACTTGAAATCTAATTTTAAATCTATTAGGGGTTAAACTAACTCAGCTTTACTATGAAAATTAGATTAGTTCACGAAAGAAGTCATAAAAGTATACCGCTTAAAAGTTTATTGAAAAAGGTAAGAAGATTCTGAGTGACTTGCACGAACTTTGGAATTATTTAACGTTGAAGAGTTTTATTTTTGGACACCGTAGTCTTAGCTATTTTCAGAGTTGCGAATTTTTACCTCGTTTAGCCCAGCGTAGCAGAGAAAAGCAGTAAGTTTGTTATAAAGTTAACAAACGGGATTCAAAGTGAATTTCTTGTACATAAGTATTTATTTTTTACCGATGTTTAGTCTAAATAAATATTCTCGATACGCTATTTACTGATTCGATACAGATTCTTTATATTATAACGATTTTGTCACAAATTGCGTGCTTCCAGAATTGCGCGAGATCGAGGCGGACGATCATCCATAATCATATTATAATAATTGTTGTACCTTTAATCGGCATTACAGATAAAAAAACCGATATGAGTGTTTCCTTTTAATAATACATAGATTTTGTTTCCCCAATGCCGCGTGCTCCCGTTATTAGTGAAAAATTCGTGAATTTTATTTAAATCATAATATTATTCTGCTGAACTTATTCATCTTTCCTCCGCTCCGCTTCAGTGGAACACAAACCCTAAATTCAAGTTTGATAGCAGTGTAGTCACATAGCAGCTGATATATAGCATTGAATAACGTCACTGAAACTTTGGCAACTGTAACAACAAGATGGTTTCCTACAGAGCTTCAGGGAATATTCAACCGTCACTTCACTGCAACGTTACTAATTACTAATTACTATGCTTGGGATAATAGGCGAGATCATGGTCTAACTTGTTTGCTTTTTAGGGTTCCGTAGCCAAATTTGGCAAAAACGGAACCCTTATAGATTCGTCATTTCTGTCTGTCTGTCTGTCTGTGTGTCCGTCCGTATGTCACAGCCACTTTTTTCCGAAACTATAAGAACTATACTGTTGAAACTTGGTAAGTAGATGTATTCTGTAAACCGCATTAAGATTTTCACACAAAACTAGAAAAAAAACAATAAATTTTGGGGGTCCCCATACTTAGAACTGAAACTCAAAAATATTTTTTTTCATCAAACCCATGCGTATGGATAGGTCTTCAACAATGATATTGAGGTTTCTAAAATCATTTTTTTCTAAACTGAATAGTTTGCCCGAGAGATACTTCCAAAGTGGTAAAATGTGTGTCCCCCCCCCCCCCCCTGTAACTTCTAAAATAAGAGAATGATAAAACTAAAATAAATATATGATGTACACATTACCATGCAAACTTCCAACGAAAATTGGTTTGAACGAGATCTAGTAAGTAGTTTTTTTTTAATAATTTAAAACTTACTACAGGTTTGTACGGAACCCTCGGTGCGCGAGTCCGACTCGCACTTGGCCGGTTTTTTACAAAGCTTGTAAACAAGCTTACCTAAAGGTAAAGAAAACTGTTTCGGTTATCGAAACACATAGTAACATTCGGCAATTAATACTTTTTCTAATTTTTGGTTGTGTACTAGCTGATGCCCACTTCGTCTGGGCCTATATCACTCTCCAGGTCCTTAAATGAATTCATTAATGTTGTCCATTGCTTTATTGCAGCGTGATTGAAGGACAAACAAACACACTTTCGCCTTCATAATATTACCATGATAGTAACTACACCAAAAAATAATACTGTGTTCTTTTCCTTGCGTCTATAGGGCGTATTGAGAGATTCAACCAACATTTTCTTATCTGGTGTGTCTTACTTAAAGACCCGCCTCATTCAACTTAGCTATAAATACTATCTTATTTCAAAGGAGTCTCAAAATAGACTATCTTGCGTCAAAGGAATTTCAATCAAAGGATATCGAAATGCAGTCAATGGCCAGGACTCAAGATTGTGACAGAACTAGGGGTATGAATTAATTATAACTTGCCATGCCCCTAACAGGTTAGCCCACTACCATCTTAGACTGCATCATCACTTACCAACAGGTGAGATCACAGTCAAGGGCTAATTTGTAGTGGATAAGAAAAAAGAATGGATTCAGATTTTAGAAAAGTTTTTCTGCAGGTCATTAACGCACTACGTAAATCGTCATTCTATGGCATAAAACAAATTCGATCCATCTCTGTGATAATACTTAAAAGTTCTAGTAGGTACCTACATTGGTTTTTCAACAAAATCTTATGAGTTAGATACGCATTGGCTTGGCAGCATATTCTATGAGTATAGCTCACTAGTACAAGGCGTGCCAAATAAACTATGTGTAGTTGCAAATGCAAACAGGGCGAATGAGATAATATTATCCTGCACGCTACAAGGTCTTAGTCTATTATAAAACTACTAGCTAATGCTCGCGACTTCGTCCATCTATCCATCCATCTATCCATCCATCTAAACTTTCGCATTTATAATATTAGCATAGGAGTATAGATTCACGATTGTAGGTACAATTATAACGTTAATTTATGAAGACTATAGGATCTGTTACAATATTTTTTACAAAACAAGTAAAACAGCCATTTTTACTGACTGGGTACTAAGACAACATGAATCGAAGAGTTTTCAATCAAAAAGTACCGTGTCGCATAAGATCACAGCAAAACAAAGAATAGGTTAAAAAAGAGAACGGGGACGTGGCCTGGGGGAGTTAATTTGTCCCTTTCACGTCATGTTCCGCCAGACTCTTCATTAAACGCTTGTACAAATTGGAAGCATAATGTAGCGCTGGAGCAGAGGGGGGTGATAAAAGTTTGACGCCATTGATGTTTGTCTTAAAACAAAGGAAAGTACAGTGAGGGTGGGAAAAAAAGTGCAGTAAACCGCTATAGTCTGTTTATTATGATCTAAACATATTTGGAAGGTTTACAGATTTCGAATAGTCTGTTTATTATGTATCTAAGGATGTATAGAAACATATTTGGAAGGTTTACAGATTTCGATATAACTTTCGATAGATTATGAACATAAGAATTGTGCTATATGTTTGACGTAATAAGCCTTTTTACGAAACGTAACAAGTGAATATAACTCAAAGAGTTAAAAAATACGACTGCCATAGATATATGATATTTTTTTGTGAATCACTTGATATTGAAATGTAGTCTTATATATTTTTGGAATCTACTCATCATTTTCTTGATGATGACAATAATATAGTTAATCTCATTTTGGAAAAAAAAAACAACTTTAGTCTTTGATGCGGGACAATCAATTTCTATCATTTTTTTTTTTAAAACCCTATAATTTTTTTTAAATTTTACTAGCCTATGTCACCCGGAATAAGCTAAGGATTCTAACGATACCTCATTCATCAAAATCCGTTCAGGCGTATAGAAGTTATGGTGGAATATACAAAGTCACATACATACATACATACATGAACCCTGAAAACAATATACTCCTTTTTTCAGGCAGTCGTATAATAAAGAAAGAAGAATGTAAACCGTGTCATGAAATTCTTTGTCTAGCGGAATACTGCCACACGACAAAATATGACTCACATCTATATATATAAAATTCAAAGTCCTGACTGACTGACTTATATATCAACGGACAGCCCAAACCGCTGGTCCTAGAGACATGAAATTTGAAAGGTGTATTCTTTGTGAAGAGTAGGTATCCACTAAGAATGGATTTTTCGAAATTCCACCCCCAAAGGGGTAAAATAGGGGTTGAAAGTTTGTATGAAAGTCCGTCATTTTTCAAGTTATATTCATGAAACTTGGTATTTGAGTTATCGGTTTAAAATGAAGAAATACGTGTATCGCCATTTTTGAAAATTCTACCCCCATAGGGCTGAAACAGGGGTTGAAAGTTTGTAGGAAAGTCCGTCATTTTTCAAGCTGTAGCCATGAAACTTCGTGTTTGGGATTTCGGTCTGAAATGAAAAAATATGTGATTCACAGTTTTTGAAAATTCTATCCCAAAGGACGTCAAATAGAGAGTTTATCCTTTAATCACGCCGAAATAGAGCAACGGATCAACGTGATTTTTTGCATGGGTATACTTAGTTGAGGACTTGGAGTGTGACATAGGCTTCTTTTTATCCCGGAAAATTCAGGAATGCCTGTGGGAATTAAAAAAACTTATGCCACGCGAACGAAGTCGCGAGCATCCTCTAGTATTATTATACAACGCTGGCGTTTCACGCGCATTCTCTGTCCTATCTTGCCCCTAGTATGATCGCCTTTAGGCTCTTTCCGCACTGCATCCAATAAAGCCCCAATAAAACGAAAACTTTACAAAAGCTAATGGGAAAAAGCTACTTGGAAACATAATAAGTTCCTTGCAAACTTCCACATCGCACTCACTCTCTATTGCATGTTAAAGTTAGAGAATAAACAAAATATGTAATTTTCAAGATGGTGGTTCTGTAGATTAAAGCAAACCGACGTTTCGCGCCAACAAGCCGGAAATTAAACAGTCTCAAGTACCTCCCCATCTTACGACATCCTTCAGGTTCAGACCGGACTGAATTTGCTGAAATTAATAAAAATATTCAATATTTTATATTCACAAGCTTGTTTGCTGTATATCTACAATATTTATTGTTAAGTATAAAAATAAACTAGCCGACTAAATACATAGATGACATAAATTTAAGAATTTAGCATATTATTATAATTTTGTAATTGAAAATAACTATTAAGTTAGAACAGATAATAATGAAATATCTATAGGAACTTGATGATACTCGCGATTTTGCCAATAGGTTTCAAAATTCCAGCGGGAACTTCTTATTTTATGAAATACAAAGTAACTAGCTTATATCCGCCCTCAGGATGCAAGGTACTTACCACTGTCCAAAATTTGTCAAAAATCGGTCGGGTCGTCAAAAGGTGGCAGACAGTCATTTCCGCATATTTTATGAGAATGGCTTTTTTAAAATCGTATTTATTAACATTTTAATAGGGATTGTGTTTTCAAAAATACTGTAGTATGCGCTTAATCAGGAAGTTCTAGGTATAGCGCATTTCCAAGTGTACTTATACTATAATATTTTCCAAAACAATTCATCGAATTGTGAAAAAGTTACTGCAATAATATATCATTCAACAAAAAAATAACAAATCACCCGGCCGTTAATTCTACGTAAAGAGGAAAATAAAGGCTCCGACACAGAAAAGAAACACTTCATTGCTTGCACTATCATAATAATATTATAAATGCGAAAGTGTGTTTGTTTGTTGGTTTGTCCTTCAAACACGCCGCAACAGAGCAACGGATCGAAGGGATTTTTAGCATGGATGTAGTTGAGGACTCGGAGAGTGACATAAGCCATTTTTATGACGGAAAATTCCGATCACACTGTCAGTAAATATTGATGTAAAACTCTCAGTCCTTTGATTTCACCATAGATACTCGTAATACAGTTCACCATTCCGAGTAATCATATTCAACTAACTATTAAAAAATGGAAATCCGTTCAAGAGACCTATTAATCCAGCAGTTGATATTACGACAATGATGGCAGATATGTTTTATCTTTATATTACTGCCACCTCTTTCAATTAGTTTATAATGTTATTATACTCTTTGATACCGCGGTACTAACCTAGTTTTTCGAGGTTACTTTCAATGTGCTGTTTATAATACTTATTGATAATTTTTATTTAGCGCAGCGCAGCAAAAACGCCACGCCGCGGCCGTGTCATTCAGTGTATCATCACCTTAAATATAAGTCGTTACGGAAAAAACGAGTTAACGAAAATGGAGGCTAAGTTAAAAATAATGGTTTCCATTACGAACCTCTGAAGGGCGGCATCAAAATGTGTTGTTTGTTAATGTTGCCAATCGGAAGTCTCTTATCAATTACTAAGAATCACCACCACCACCACCACTACCGTCCCACTGCTGGGCACAGGCCTCCACTCTCATAGGAGAGAGGGAATTAGAGCTTAGACCCACCACGCTGCTCCAATGCGGGTTGGCGGGCTTTAACGACAATTGTCATGTTAGTGATAATAACCGGGACCGACGGCTTAACTTGCTCTCCGAGGCTTAAATAAATGAATAAATAAATAATTCATTTATTCCCAAAAAAAAATATCAAAAGAATTACATAAAAGATAAATACATATTCCTAAAATGTTTACAATCTTTGTAATGAACTATTTGCTTAGATTAGAAACAAATAATATCCCTTAGAACCTTAATTATATAATGCAATGCAGTACGATGGATAAGGTGAACAATAAAGTTTTTGAGGTCAGAGGGAGTGCTTTAGCACCCTTACTAGGAAAACCTGTGTTACGGGCGCCGTAGCCAACATCATGGGGGTGAAACACCGCCAACTACCTTCGAACTAAGAATCAACTGAGAATATGTTACAAGGTACCGATTAAAAAAAAACTATAGACTTGGTGAGTAAACACACTACGGACAAAAAGATTGTATGGCGAATAAATATCCCGTGCGCGCACTTTTATATGGGTGCACAAACTATCACGACAGGACAAAGTCTTCCCCATAAGACGCGGGCGTTTCGCGTGGAAGTCTGCATGTCCACTTTATTCATCCACTACTCAATATAAAAACATTATTCTGCATCTAGGTATTTGTTTAAAGTATGAATTCAGACTAATTTATTTCTTATAACATAGCTGATAGCTGATCCGAGTATATAGCTTACAATATCCTCGAGACGGACATCTATTTTTTTTAAATCAAAGCACACGCGGACGTATTCGCGCCCCCCATCATCTAGTTTCAAGTCAAATTTCACTGCAATAAATTTTGACAACCCACAGCTTATTGCATAATACCCATAGCGTTTGCATATCATAATTACTAATATTTTATCCTCACAGTGGATATTTCAAGCTGTATTCTAATTTTGTGCTAGAAGATTAATCTTTGTACAAAAAATTCTGCCAGCTAGGAGATCAGTTCTCTTATTTTGCCCCAATCGCCCCATAGTATTGCTTTGTCTTAGAGATATCTCCGTCAGATGACTATCTCTAGTAGGCTATCCCAGTATAGATAACTAGATGAAGACCACGACTTCGTCCACGTGGATTAAGAATTTTTTGTTTCCCGCGGGAACTCTTTAATTTTCCGGGATAAAAGGTAGCCTATGTCCTTCCCCGTTGGACGGGGGGGTGTGGGCGGAGTTGAGGCCACGGTATGAGTTTATGAATAATAGCATGGCTTCATCTCTATTTCCAGCACCCTTCTGGAGCTGGACTTGGCGAATGACCTAGGGGGGAGTGCAGGTCACCTGGATCCCCTAGGTAAGGCGGTCGGTCATCCTTCACGTGGTTGCTGCCTGTTATTGATCTGATTCCTTCTGAAACAGATGTAACTGAAACCTACCGCCGTTTTGCTGAGGAGTAAACCTCTAAAAATCCCTAATCCAAGGTGTCATACGCACCGTGCCGATGGATGCGTGGCTGGGAGGGTGCTCAGTCTCAAACGGTTGTCTCCTCGAAACCGGGGCGAATCGAGGCAGTATCTGCCCTTCAGGCGGCATGCGGGGCTCTGTCGTCTGCGACGTCTATATTTCCCTAGCTACTCGTGGGAACTGCATGGAGAATATAAACATACAGTCGTTTCAAGCCACCCCGGGTGGCAACTCACAGGAGCAGCAGAGGATCTCGGAGGACTCTGTTACGCCTGACTTTGCTCAGGTGCCGCGGAGGAACTCGGACTCTGCGGAACCGGTAGCTTCACAGACCGAGCAGAGGAACTTGGTGGACTCCGCTCAGCCTGACATCGATATGGCCGGTGTGGACCAGGACGCTGGGGGCGATGTCGCCTCGGGCACGCCTGAGAATACTCCGGCTCCATCACTATCAGCCAAATCGCTTAGGCATAGCGACGCTTTCAGAAATCTGAGCGGCGCGGGGCGTAGGCGATTTTGGAAACTAGTTGACGAAGGGCACTCCATGGAGGAAGCCCTTTGTATTGTCAGCCAACAGGTTAAGGGCCCTCCACCCTCTCAGAAGCCGACCAGTAACCTGAAAAGGGGCAGGTCGGAGGAGGAATCTCCAAAGGAGCAGCCCAAAAAGGCTACAAAAACGTCCTCAACGCCGGAGGGGAGGGAAGCTCCAACCCCCAGCTACAGAGACGTCACTAGCTCCGTCAAGGTGGGGATCAAGCATTCCGAACGGATGACGGAGGCACAAATGAACTTGGTCCATGCGTCCATCAGTAAGGCGATATGCGAGGAGGGGCGTAAACGCCAGCACGCCAAGACTGGACGTGGGCCAAGCTTCACTTCCATCTCTCACAGGCCAGGATGGCTGCTCATCACCTGCGACAACCAGGAGAGCAAGGACTGGCTTGTGAAGATAATCGAGGGTTGCAAACCCTGGCCGGAGGCTCGGCTCTCTATTCTCCACGAACATGAGTTACCGAGACCGTGGACTGCATCGGTGATAATTCCCTCGCTGGAAGCGGGAAATGCCACCGATGCAATGTTCATGATCTCGTATCAGAACGTGGAGCTGAGTGCTGAGCACTGGAGGGTTGTCAGCGAGACGAAGGTCGATTCGGGCACTCTAGCAGTGTACGGCATCGACGAAGAGTCCGCTGGCATCCTCCGGGCCAACAACCTTAGAGCCAATCTAGGCTGTAGGAAGTTGGAGTTCCGGCTCAGAGGTGAGCAACCATCGTCCCAGACAGGGGCTAGCGCGGCTGTGCCGGCGGGCCCCGGCGCTACCACCCCTGGGCCGAGCGGTCTGGGGAGGAAACCGCGGGGACGCATGGCGGACCGTGTGGGATCCAACCCGCGTCCAAGTGGTTCAGGCGGCGGGAGGACGGGGCCTGCATCTGCGGGCCCTAGCTCCACAACTACCGCGCCTGGACCCAGTGGCTTGGGAAGGAACCCGCCGGGGCGCTTTGCGAACGGCGCGAAATCCAACCCCGGACCGAGCGGAACGGGTGGTGGGACCGCTGGGCCTGCGGGCGCGGCTGTCGGCCCCAGAAAGGGCAAAAAGAAGAAGAAGATGAGGGGCAGGGAATCGGGGGAAACTCCAACCGAGCGAGGACATACAGGGACTCAACCGGATGGAGGTAGTACTCGGACCCAACCCTTCATCAAAAGAGCCAAGTAATGGCCTCTTCGGGCACCCCCGTGAGGTTCCTGCAAGCCAACCTCCATCACGCGACTGCATCGTCTGCTGTCTTGGAGCGTTGCCTTGTTGAGGGCAGAGCAGACATCGCCCTAGTACAGGAACCCTGGGTGTCAAAGTCCAATATTCTGGGCCTGAACGCTGGGGGTAAGTTATTATCGCACACCAACGGAAGCAGGCCCAGAGCCTGCATTGTTTTCAACAAAAATATTAACTTTCTGCCTGTTCCAGAACTATGCACTGATGACCTGGTAGCGGCCTACGTCGATCTCAAGGGGTGGGAGGGCAGGAGAATCATTGTCTGCTCAGCCTACCTACCCGGTGAGATAAGAAACCCCGCAGCTGAACTGTTTCCGGCGGTAGAATACGCCCGGAGGCACAACGCGGAGCTCCTAGTGGGCGTTGACGCAAATGCCCACCACGAGAACTGGGGAAGCAGCGACACCAACGAGAGGGGTGAGTATCTTTATGATTTCCTCCTCGCAAACTGCTTCCAGCTCCTGAACAGAGGTTGCACCCCAACCTTTGTTACAAGAGCTAGGCAAGAAGTTCTAGACATCACTTTCGCAACCTATGGCCTTGCTAGGAAGATATTGGACTGGAAGGTCAGTGCGGAAGCCTCTCTGTCAGACCACAGGCATATTTGCTTTGGACTGGCAACAGCCCCCCATATAGAAACTATCACTTTTAGGGATCCAAGGTGCACCTCCTGGGTGGACTATCACAGTAACCTGGAGACTAACTTGGGACATGTCCCTAAAAGCATTAAAACGCCAGAATGTCTTGATGCGGCGGTGACGGCTGTCTCCGAAGGAATGATTAAGGCCTTCGAGGACAGCTGTCCCCTAAAAGTCAGGACGACGCGACGAGGCGTAAGACGCCGTGGTGGAGCTCAAAGTTAAAGCGACTCCGCGACAAAACACGGAAGCTCTTCAACAGGGCCAAAAGAACCAAAGAATGGGAGATTTATAGGAAGGCCCTGACGGAATACAGCAAAGAAATCAGAAGAGCCAAAAGGGCATCATGGAGGAGATTCTGCGAGGAAATTGATAGTTTACCTCAAGGAGCTAGACTCCATAAAATGCTCGCTAAGGCCAACACTAATCCTCTGGGACTCTTAAAAAAACCAGATGGATCGTTCACTTCTGACGAGAAGGAAACCCTAGAGTTATTAGCCAAAACGCACTTCCCAGGGGCTGTTCCTTTGGTAGACAGGAACGCTCTGGCGGGTACTCACAGCAGACCTCGAACAGAGGACTGGAGGAGGGCTGCCATTGTGTTCAGACCTGGTGCTGTGAGGTGGGCTATCAACTCCTTCAACGCCAACAAATCCAGTGGGATGGATGGCATCACACCTCTTCTCCTGCAGAAAGGTGTGGACCTGCTAATCCCACTCCTGGTCAAGATCTTCAGGGCAAGTTACGCCTGGGGATATATACCAGACTCATGGACTAATGTAAAAGTCATTTTCATACCGAAAGCGGGAAAGAAGGACTATGAACTGCCAAAGTCCTTTAGACCCATAAGCCTTTCCTCATTTCTATTAAAAACAATGGAGAAGGTGCTCGACAGGTATCTAAGGGATGCGCTTCTCATTGAGAGGACCATTCATCACACCCAGCATGCCTATTGCAAAGGGCGGTCTACGGAAACTGCCCTGCTCAGCCTTGTTGACAAGATTGAAAAGGCTCTGGAGGACAAAGAAATCGCTCTGGCGGCCTTCCTAGACATTGAAGGCGCATTTGATAATACTCCAATCCGCACGTTGGTGGGCGGGCTGGCCAACAAACAGGCCGACACGACTACCATCAGATGGGTGGAGGCAATGCTCTCAAATCGCATAGCCAAGCTTGAGCTAAACAACGTCTCTGCGGAGGTGCTCACGACGAGGGGATGCCCACAGGGGGGTGTGTTATCGCCTCTGCTGTGGACTCTTGCTGTGGACCAGCTTCTGCAGAAGATGGCTGAACTTCGTATTGACACTCAGGGATATGCCGACGACCTGGTAGTCACGGTGCGAGGGTGCTGCCAAAGCATGATCTCGCACCTTATACAGAGGGCACTCTACATCATCAACAAATGGTGTAGAGATAACGAGCTCACTGTGAATGCGGAGAAAACAGTTATAGTACCATTCACTAGGAGGCACAAACTCGACAAACTCGAGCCGCCTAAGCTGAACAATAAAAGTATACCGTTCTCAACAGAGGTTAAGTATCTGGGAATAACTTTGGACCAGAAACTAACCTGGAACGCGCATGTTGACGGTGTACTCAAAAAAGCCAAAATGGCGCTAGGAATCTGTGGTCGTTTGGCAGGGGCCAGATGGGGACTAAAACCAAAAGTCACCTTCTGGCTCTACACAGCAGTGGTGAGGCCAATGGTATCCTACGCCTCAGCAGTCTGGTGTGGCAAAACGACACAGATCACCACCCAGAATAAGCTTGGCAGTCTACAAAGAACGGCCTGCCTGCTTATTACTGGAGCTATGAACACATCACCAGGAGCAGCCCTGGAAGCTCTTCTCAATTTACCTCCTCTCCACATATTTCTGAGGAAGGAGGCGAGAATGAGTATGTACAGGATCACCTGCCAAAGGGAGGCAAACTGGAGCTCCGAGGCACTGAGGGACTTTCATAACTCGTTGCTTGGGATCCCGGTTTTGGGAATGCCATCTGACATGATGGTCCCAAAACATTACTTCCATAGGCCCTATAAGGTGGAAATTCCGGATAGAGATGACTGGATAAATAACAGAATCACTTGGTCATCGGGCAGCCTCAAATGGTACACCGATGGTTCGAAGTCGGGCAAGGACGTAGGATGTGGAATCTTTGGAGAGAAACCACGGGTTAAGATTTATCGTAATCTGGGTGTCCATTCCTCCATATTCCAAGCGGAGGTTTACGCCATTATAATTTGTGCGGAAACTATCCTGCAGAAGAACTACGCCAACAAAATAATTTACATTCACTCAGACAGCCAAGCAGCTCTATCAGCCCTGTCATCAGAGGTAATCACCTCAAGACTGGTTGACTGCTGCAGGGACACACTAAACACCCTGGCCCGCTGTAACAGGGTGATTCTTCGCTGGGTACCTGGGCATATGGGAATAGTCGGCAATGAGAATGCCGACATTCTGGCTAAAACGGGCGCCAAGGACAGGCAGATTGGACCAGAACCGGTCTGCGGCATACCTAAAAGCCTGGTGCAGCTCACCCTGCTTACCTACTGCTTTTATGAAACACTCACTCGTTGGAGAAACCTAAGTGGTCTAAACCACTCGAAGGCGCTGGTTAAAACCTTCAACAAGAAGGCCGCCTCCGAGGCGCTAGCGCTCAGCAGGAAAAACTTACGCATTATAGCGCGGGCTCTAACAGGTCACTGTGGTCTGAACAGACACATGTTTAACCTTAAGCTTAGGGACACGGATATCTGCAGATTATGCCAGGAATCCACTGAGACTCCGCTGCATATCATCTGCCAATGTCCTGCTTTAATGCACAAACGAAGTATCCATCTGGGCCAACATATTATTGACCTAAAGGACGCTTCCCGTATTCCAGTCAAGAAAACGCTGCTATTCCTGGCGGATACAAGTATTGGCGAGGAAATTTGAAGTAGAGGTGATCACAATAGATCGGAGACGGTCGCAGTGATACAGGTCGCACGGAACTGGAGCCTCGACAACAAGAAGAAGAAGAAGATGTCCTTCCCCGGGATACAACCTACCCTTGTACCAAATTTCATCAAAATCGGTAGAACAGATGGGCCGTGAAAGCATAGCAGATAGACACACTTTCACATTTATAATATTAGTATGGATAGTATGGATATGGATTTGCATATTTTTAGTAAGAGCGTATATTATACCACTTAAAATTTACGACTATGATTTATGAAGCACTTTTATAAATTACTTTTGAACGTGGCTATGTAAAATGTTAGCCGTGTTGTTATAAACATTAATGAAGCCAACGCGTTATTCAAGCGAAATGTTAGCTAACATTATGTGCCTAGGTTGTAAACGCCTCGTTTGGCGTATTATTTAGGTCTTTACTGTAGTACCGTAGGGATTCCATATACCTAAAAGCTCAATTATGATGGATATTAATAGTAGATTAGTAGCCAAGGGTTGTAAGGCATCAATTGCAGCCCGAGATATTTAGGCGCACGAGCGCAGGGAGGGCGCCTATAGTTCGAGGGTGCAATTGATGCTTACACCCGAGCTAACTACCCTTATTATTATTATTATTATTATCACCCTTATTACCCCCAAATGGAGCTTGTAGGTGACCAATTAGCGCTCGAGGGTAATAATGTAGAGCTAGAAAAGCCCTAGGGCGGTAAGTAATTAAAAAAAAAACTCTTCACTCTTTCAAAAAGTTCGCGTACATCTAACCATCATACTTTTTTTAATTACTTACCGCCCTAGGGCTTTTCTAGCTACATTATTACCCTAGAGCGCTAATTGGTCACCTACAAGCTCCATTTGGGGGTAATAAGGACCTACTTACCGAATATGAGAGATGTAAAATATTTTTCATGGAGCGTACTTTAAGAACTCTATTGTTTTTCAATAATGAATAATGATAATAGTGATCATAAAATCTTAGTGTAAAGCCCAAAACACACAGGGAGCGGGCGCGGGTCGGGCGCGGGCCGGGTCGGGTGTCAGGCGGGTTGAATTCACTTTTGCGTTTCCTCTGATGTGGATAGGAAGTACGTGAATTTTTTTCTGGCTTACAGACGTTGACTAATGACTCTTTAAGGGTCAAAAAGCCTTTTTTATTCCAGTAACCGGTATAATATTGCCTTCGCTTATTTTTTTTGTATATTTTTATTTATTACAATTTGTTCATGGTTTAAGTATGATTTTAGGATGAGAAATTTTATTTAATATATTTAACAAGTTTACCAACATACTCGTAGGTAACATGAAGCTATTTATATCCTGTCTCTTTTCTAGGCTATTTAGCTCCTAAATCAGCATTATCTGAACAAGTTAGGATACTAGTATAGCGATGTAGTCTAATCCTATCGGTATACACTAGACTTTTCTGCGAAGTTGCGACCAGACCTGGCTGTGATATTCTACATACTCTACGATATTCTATGATGTAACAGATCATAAAGACCTTTGGGTTTACTACTATCGCTCAAAGCAAAATTATGTTATAATTGCAGTTTGACTTACTTTGGCGTCCTTAAAATCCATATTCATACTAATATTATAAATGCGAAAATGTGTCTGTCTGTCTGCTACGCTTTCACGGCCCATCTGTTCTACCGATTTGGATGAAATTCGGTGTAAAGGTAGGTTACACCCGGGGAAGGACATAGGCTAATTTTCTATTCCGAAAAATTAAAGAGTTCTCGCGGGAACTAAAAAACCGACGAAGTTGCAGGCATCATCTGGTGAGAATATACATCTGAAACAAGAGCTTCAGCAATATTAAAATAATACTGCTTTAAGGAATGTTAGTAAGCCCCTGTCAAATTAGATTTATGTTTGGTGATTTGTTTGTAACCAAAGAGAATTCCAACTTACTACTATTACCTATTCTGTGTTCCAACTCAAAAGGCTAATTTCCACAGGTATGTACATAAACATGTGCATTGGATCGATTATCATAAAGAGCGTTTAAAATAACATTCAAAGCATTTCATTCAGACTGCATTGAGCTTACAAAAGCTTTGTTCTCAATGCCTTTGTCTCCCATCATTCGCACAATAGATAGAGAAAAATTGCCTTCTACGACCGTTATCAATTTATTCTATAATGGCCTGAGGACATATTTATTTTTCTTCTATTATATCGTTGTAATTATACCATTTACATTTCCACTCGATGTCAGAAAAGTTCTGTATATAAATTGGTGTTTTAGGGTATTTTTATCTAAATTCCATAGAAACCGTGATCATTTTTGTCGTACCACCACCACCACCACCACCACCACTACAGCCCATTAACGTCCCACTGCTGGGCACAGGCCTCCACTCTCATAGGAGAGTGAGAATTAGAGCTTGGACCCACCACGCTGCTCCAATGCGGGTTGGCAGGCTTTAACGACTATTATCATGTTAGTGATAATAACCGGGACCGACGGCTTAACGTGCTCTCCGAGGCACGGGGGTGAAACACCATCAATTTCCTAACTCCGGGCTAGTACTGAGAATTTCTAGACAGAAAAACCCAATACTTAATTATGGCCCGACCCGGGACTCGAACCCGGGACCTTTGTCGTACACAATCTCTTAGCTAAACTTATGACATCTCTTATCCCTTTCATAATACTCCCTGTCGAACGTTACAAGATTTTGACACGACTTAGTTTAATTTTGAAATTGTGTACCACAGAATTAGCCCTTGGACGAATAACCTAGCCTAACAAGTTGCCTTCATCATCTTTAGTTCCTTTCTCAAATAGACGCTCTTATGCTCGACGCACATTAGCTAATACTTATAACTAAAAGAAGCAGAAGCTGCTCTACGGCAATTTTAAAATGCCACTAAAGCTTCCGAGCATTTTTTAAAACAAAGCTGCTTAAAATCAGCTGTTTATGAAAAAAGCGATTCCTAGTATACTGTATAGCCAATGGGCATTTCAGCTTGAGACTAGAATTTTAGTATTCCAGCTTAAAATTAGCAAGAATGGATTTTTTTAGAACGAAAGACACTAACTAATACTGTAAACTATTATACATGGTTGACCTACATAGGATCTCAGTATTATGCGTAGGTACAAGTATTTAAACTAATATTATGTTAGAGCTTTTATAACACAAAAGATAAAAGTCATAAATCACGCTGAAAAACGTTACTGACCATAATTTTATCATGACAAATCATGTAATTTCCACAAAAAATCACAAAAAACTCAAATCGCTGGACTAAACTTATAACTACGGGCTAAGCTAATCACGCGATGCACAAAATGTTTCGTGTCCACTTCTCTGCCACCGAGTACAGGGAATGGGCGTTGCCCTCCCTATTAAATACCTACTATACTAATTTTAAAACAGTTAAATCCTATACCTCTTTGAAAAAACTCGGTATACCGCTTTATCACAAGTGCCCGGGTAGCAAATCACCCTCTTTATTTTATCCACTACAAGTTAGCCCTTGACTCGACGACGACTTGACTTGATACGACGCGACGCGACGCGACAATATTATCGAACCGTTGCTGACCCTTCACGTTTGCCTACGTTTCTTTATAACAAAGTTTTGTAAAATGCAAACTAATCTAAAAATCCAATTACAATGTAAATGATAAAAATACACAGGAAAGAATTGTTCCAGCGGCTGATGCCCGCGACTTCGTCCGCGTGGATTGAGGTTTTTCGGTTCCCGCTGGAAATCTTTAATTTTCCGGGATAAAAAGTAGCCTATGTGCTATTCCAGACTATAATCTATCGCTGTGCCAAATTTCATCCAGATCCCTTCAGCTGTTGGAGCGTGATTGAGTAACAAACATCCACACATCCATTTAAACTTTTGCATTTAAAATATTTATTTGATAAATATAGTTCTAAAAAATTTACGATGTTTGTGTGCTCTCCTCAGACCATGGCGCGTTCGGAACCCTCGTAGCTTTAATTTTAAGATGTCGTAACTGATTACCGCCATCATGCTAGGGATCGAAGCCAGGACCTCTCGCTTATAAGATAACAAAGCTCACCTCTGCGCCAGGGAGGTCATCAAAATCCAGTGATTTGAGTTTTGATATAAATCAAAAAAATAAATATTCACATCTTTATTTATTTATTTGAGTCATAATTGCTTAATGTGTGCAATATAAAACACTGTAAAATCTATTCGTGTTCACTCGACTTAATGGAACAAGTATTTAAATGTTAGTATTTGCATAAAATTGAATGAAGGAAAATTGTTTGCCTTATTCGCGTTGTTTATATCAAATGAAAATTTCGCCTCTTTGATATTATAATTTAGCGCTTTCATTTCTTTTTATTATAATTCCGGTGTAGGGCATTGTAAATTTATCTTGATGATGAAAAGCAAGTCAAATTACGAATTCTTCTTTAAAATTTGTGTCGCAGGGAAAAGAAAATGAATGGAATGTTTTTTTAAACTAAATTGTGAACCTTGGAGCCCCAAGGCTGAAGGCATCAGTGGCGTGCACAGGTTTTGAAGCTGGGTAGGCATTGGTTCGTTAGAATATATGTTTACTGACAGTCTTGGTAAAAACTGCCAGGAAGGTTGTCACTTGGCTTGGTGCATCTATGAATCCCATATAAATAAACAGAATCTATGTATGCCACTTAAATAGAAAATTGATTTGGAATATATTTTATTCATTGATTCAAGCAAATACCAGTGGCTATCATAATGAACCCACAACGTGCGTGTCAACTATCGGAACTATCATCTTGGATCTCGTGGCTAATAACCATAATTGTACAAAATCCCTCGATAACTACCGATGATAAAACATAATGTAATGTACTTTACGATTTTACCTTTGTGAGCGCAAACGGTTAATTTTGAACCGGGGTTATTAAATAACGTTATCATGCTAATTTATTTTTCCCGCTTCCGTCGTCTGAAATTACTTATTTAACCGGACATTTTCTATTATTCTCGTTGATTATATTATTGTGTGTACTGTGTAGCTTACTATATGTAGTTTGTACAGTCTAGACTCTAGATTATAGGAAGAGAAACAAATCTAAAGAAACCTCCTTAGCGATACGCATAAGATTTCCAGGCGCTTTAGATGTTTTAAGTTTTTCACTCGCATTGACGATTTAATCATAAGTTCGCAGTAATATAACGTCTTATTTCTAGTCAAGGAAAACTGTACTTTACCGTCTTAACATTTTTAATAACAATAAGTATCTTACTCACACACATTTACATCACTTTTACTAAACATTAAAGTAATTTAGATCCAATTCAACTAAATAGGACCCTTGTAAGTACAAGATTACATATAACAGAATTCATAACATAGTATTGATGAATAAAATATCCAAACCTTTCGTTCATGGTGCTTATTGGATGCGGTTTAGATGTAGCGGATAGAAAGTCATGAAGCGGCGCGGGGTGCCCGTATATTATAACCTACCAAGGTTATAATAATACTAGCTGATGCTCGCGACTTCGTCCGCGTGAATTGAAGTTTTTTTGTTCCCGTGGGAACTCTTTAATTTTCCGTGATAAAAACTAGCCTACGTATGTGTTTGTCCAAACTCTGTGCAGAGATAATCTATCTCTGTGCTAAATTTCATCCAGATCCGTTTAGTCGTTCAGGCGTAATTGAGTAACAAACATTCATCCATCCATCCTGCATTCATCCATACATCAATTCATCCAAACTTTCGCATTTATAATATCAGTATAGATAATTGCGTCGCCCCCGAACTAGGGCTCTAGTGCAGCTCTGTACAGCGAACGGCGAGGCCTGTTTTGCACATATGTTTTTACCGCTCATGGTGCCGCGGGCAGCTGCGAAAAGTTTGTCGATAAGCCGCAGGCATGGCATAATTACCCGACTGCGGAACGCACAGGGTTATATTGTGTTCATCAATCTGTAAATGATATTAATCACTAGAGTGATATCTTATGAGTTATCCCTATCTTATGAGTGACATTTAACTACTAAGAATTTCGTCTCCAAGATTAAAGGTCGAAGTCAAAGACGAGCTTAATCATAATCCAAGTTGTAATGTGTAAACTTTTAACGTTCGAGAACAAAAGAAAATTAGGGATGTAGCGAACATTATCGCGGTTGTATACAAATAAGATAACGATCCATATAATATAATATTTCGATTCATATAATCGAATTTTCAGTCTACTAATTTCTTATAAATTAAAGAACATACTTTATTACATATTGAACATTCCAATTTAGAAAAAAGCCTTAATTTGGGGGTACGTATACAAAATTAATTGTTTAAAAAACTGATATTTCCACTATCGAAGTTTGTAAAATTATTAATCTAAGTCTCAATTTACTAATATTATATTCTAAGCTGGATGAAAGCCTAGAGAGCAAGGAGAATTGTGGGTGAAATCTCCAACAAATTACTCTTTGATCTTTGAAGAGTCTCTGAAGGGGAAATTGTACTGTAATTATACCAATTATCCTACAAATAGTTTTAGTTTGAAAAGGACCATGATTCAAGCACTTAATCTTTGACCATTTGTTATAAATCTAAGTGTCTTCGACTTAGCTAATTTTAATGGAGGTCGAAGTATCGATGTCAAACCAATTAGACCTTGATAGTTACGGTTAAACTCTAATAAAATTTTGTCTGTAATCATATTTTGGTGTATGGCGGCTGAATGGTTCTTTTTATATAAAATAGATTTACCTTTCAAAACTATTTCTAAATAATTCTAAAATAGGACGTTGAGAATTAATTGAAAGTTTGCAATGGCCTTGATTCAAAGTTGGTTTTCTGAAGTGGGTTCGGAAACATCCTTTTTTACATCCATATTTAAATTAATTTTAATAAAAAAATTACAGATAAATTATGTACACCGACAGAATTTAACAACAGGTAAATACAGATTGTGAAATAAAAAGTAATTAGTAATTGAGGTATCTTAAAAATAAAGCTACGAGAGTTCTAAATGCGCCTGTCTGAAGGATCCATATATGCCGCCGCGTCGCCGTTTCAGTCGGCGGGTTAAACCCGGCACTTGCCGGCGCCATGTGTGGATCCACCGTGAGAAGAGCCCAGCCCACCTTTAATGTTTTAAACCCTTCCTATCTTTCTCTACATTGCATTCTAAATTGAACACCTCTTTTCAATGATCATATTATTATGGCGCTGCAGCTTTTTTGGAAATTAAACGACTAGAGCGTACCTACTCGTATGTTGACAATTAAAGCGTGGGGGTTCCAGTGTAGGGGGCATAATACCATCGCTAAAAGCCGTATTGTTTTAATGTTGTTGACGTACGTGTTAGACTTATAATCCGTATTTTGGGGTGTCAAGGTAAGAGTACGTGTCTTCATTTTCTCCCTAGCGCTAAGGTTGTCTGGAAGAGATCGGTACTTAACGATAAAACCGCCTTATTGTACCTTCTTTTTTGTTTTTGAGGTGTACAATAAATAATATATACATATATAGATACGTGTCATAAAACTGTAATTTTGAAATAATACTGCTTTAAGCGATGGTAGTTGCACCCCTCGATCCTGAACTTCTATGCCTTAATATGAATCTATAACAGACTGATAACTGAAATAAGCCATTACAGCTGCTTCAATTTACAAACTCAATTTTCTGATCACGTCCTCAACATAAATTCAAAGCAGTTAGTTTCTTTGACGTGCTCTATCGTGTAACGAATACACTTTGCCACTCGTTTACGTCATAATGAGATTTGCATAATTATCTCAACGTTCAACTCGGTCCAATGCACAAACCTATTTAACCCGTTAGTTAGGAATATAATCAGACTTTGAAGTTAGGAACGTAGGATAAAGCAGCTTAACGAATGAGGTAGTTACTCGTATAAAGCTACTTCGATAAGCATTTGTTTAATTATCGGTGGAAAGAGATAGTTGGTTTTGAGTAACAAATTATTTAAAGATCGTATAAGAGTGGAAAACGGTTTTGCTGTAATAAGCATAAGCAAGTACTTAGCCCCAAATCCATACTAATGTTATAAATGCAATAGAGTGTCGGTCTGTCTGTCTGCTACGCTTTCATGGCCCATCTTTTCAACCGATTTTCTGAAATTTGGTACAGAGGTAGGTTAAATCCCTGAGAAGAGCATAGGACATTTCCTTCCGGAAAATTAACGAGCTCCCCTTGGAATCAAAAAATTTTAATCATCTAGTGTGTGCATAATTTAATTGAGTAAAAGACTGGTCCTATTTAATAAAATAAATTGTCCTACCTCATCGTCGTAACCGCCAAATGTCCACTGCCGGACATACTCGTAGCTGCGCTTTCCAGTACAGGGGTCGCCATTCCAATACCTTTTTACTCCATAGTCTGTTGGTTCATAGAACTATTTGCCCCGCCCATAGCCACTTCAGCTTTTCCAATCGATAAGCTATACCTTAGTTACTTTAGTTCTTCTACGGACCTCCTCATTTCTGTCCTACAATAGTTATAGTTATTAGTTCCAAACATTGTAGTGTTTCACTACAAAGGAATCTCATTTCCTCAAGGCAAATAGCGTGTTCAATATTATTATGCATAAATTAAGCGTTACTTCGGAACATGTGCTCGCGAGGCGTGCAACTTTGATTTGTTCAAACATTTGTTTGCTCTTTGTTTTCTCTTGATGATTCAGCGTAGAGTTCGCTCCGAGCGATCTTTGTTAACGTGGAGTGATTGCTGTTCTTTCCAATTTCACCGGCTAAATTACTTTTCTTTAGGTAAAAAAACGGAATAATTTGTTTTGATTTGATTTGATTAGAAACAGTAGGTACCTTTTCTTATTTTTGATACGTGTCCGCTTTAGACACCTGAACTTTGGCAGATGACTAAGTAATGTTAATAGACTTTCATGCTTTTAAACTCGGCTGAGACACTACTAAGTCGGACATCCATTGGTTGAAACGAACGAAAACAGCTATTTTTTTTATCCTCTACAGTTAGCCCGTGACTGCGATCTCACCTGATGGTAAGACATGATGCAGTCTAGTATGGTGGTCGGGCTAACCTGTTAAGGGCATGGCAGTTATATTAAACCCATACCCCTATTCAGTTTCTACACGGCATCGTACCGAACGCTAAATTGCTTGGCGGCACGTCTTTGCCGATAGGATAGTAACTAGCCAGGCCAATTTCGTGTATCTATTGTCATACGTTTTAGGTATCGTACATACCTAAACGTATAAGAATGGGTACACGAAATTGAGCTCTAATTCAATGCAGTTATGGTTTATTTTACTTTGACGCCGAACTTTAACGTTTTGATCGGCCATTCTTACATAATCGGGGGGCTGACCAGCGAAAATTCAGAAATTCTAAATTCATAAGTAGATAATGCCGGGGATCGAACCCGAGATATTAATGTGTTGTTGTTAAATTGTTACCAATTTCTGCGAGATTTACCAAGTAAATGTTTCACTTACAACGATGACACAGAGCTGGCTTCTGCAAGCTACCTATATACGAGTATGCTAGTGAACACGTGGTCTAACAATAAATAGATTTTAGCCGAAAATCTAATAAAATAAAGTGATCTACCGCATTGAATATTTCAAGTCAAGCACTGGTCAGCCATAATAATGAGCTAATGAATATGCGACCGGCAGTTCCGCTGAAAGCCCGGGCGTACTTCGTAGTTGCTCTATGTATTTATTACTGCGACCTTTGAGTAGGTATCTTGAAGACTTTTCTGGGATATTAACATCGTTAGATATTGAGGCCAATTCTGTTGTAACGAGAGCTCTATTAAAATTGCTATCCCTCTCATAATACTCCCTGCGGAAAGGGCCAGCGTTAGATTCAGAGCTGTCATTTTAGTATAGTTTAGATATTGTGTACCTACTACAGAATTGGCCTAAATGTATCTACGTCTATTTTTTCTTTGTCTCTAAACTTGAAAAAAAAACGTCGGCATTAGAGGAGAACGACGTTTTATCCTGTCCGCAAAGCAATTTCTTTTTCGCCTTAGTGTGTAAGTACAAAAAAATATACTTACTTACACACCCAAGCGAATGTTTCAAGAAATGCAATCTGTTTCTTTATACCACGAAAAGTGACGATCTAATAATATTGTCGACCAAAATATCACAGATGAAATTATATTTATCAAATTCCCACTAATATTTACAAAAGTCTGTACGTGTCTGTTTGTTGGTCTATCCTTTAATCACGCCGCGATGGAGCGACAGATCGACATGATTAATCCATATAAATATTATAAATGCGAAAGTTTGGATGGATGGATGTATGTATGTATGGATGTATGTTTG
Source organism: Erebia ligea (assembly GCA_917051295.2). NCBI lineage: Eukaryota > Metazoa > Arthropoda > Insecta > Lepidoptera > Nymphalidae > Erebia > Erebia ligea. Next base: position 8,873,915 of record OU785236.1, read on the forward strand.
TTACTCAATCACGCTCCAACGGATGAACGGATCTGGATGAAATTTGGCACAGAGATAGATTATAGTCTGGAATAGCACATAGGCTACTTTTTATCCCGGAAAATTAAGAAGTTCCCGCGGGAATCAAAAAAACCTCAACCACGCGGACGAAGTCGCGGGCATCAGCTAGTATGCATATATAGTATACTTATTCAAAGACTTGGAGACTGGTATAGGCTAATTTTTATCCCGGAAAACCAAAGCAATTTTTAGGGAATTCGCGGGTATCATCTAATACACTTAAGGTACCTGGTTTCAGGATGAAATTATAAACTCTCTTACGTTCCCTTAATACACTTTCAAGCAATTTGGATGTTTGCTAGGACTGAAAATCTAATAAACAAAGTAGTCTACCGCATTGAGTATTTCGAGCTGAGAGTAGGTCAGCAATATTAATGAACTAATGAATATGCGACGGGGGGTTCGTTGGAAATCCTGAGCGTGAATGCGAGTTGCTTTGAGCATTTATTATTGAGCCCTTTTGCTATTACGTGTTTTGAACATTTGATTATACGAGGATAATAAGGTGTAAGGGGCCGACTTAAAGCTCATTATATATAAGGATGATGCCTATGTCAAAAATAAATTATTTCTTACTGATTATTAAATAGAGGTTCTTCCAAAAGACCTAAAATTAACATCTCCTGATAGTTTCAAGTTTGATATTCATTTTAGACTATCAATTAAACTTAAAGTATGTTGAAATTTGATGACGCCACAACTAAGTATGTATATTACAAACTTCCATTCTAGAAGCGCGTTTTTAAGTTTGATAAAGAGTTGCTAATTTGATTAAGTTGTCATCGTCCCTATTTGGGGACTCCCTTTATTTGGAATAACGGGTAGATAGTGAAATGTCTAAGATTTAGTCGATTCATAATCTTTTAACACTCAACAAAATTCACTAGTTATCTCCCCACTTTATATGAAGTATCTGACAAAATTATTCTAAAACTAATATAGCATCTACTTTAGGGCTGTTTAAGAAATAGCGCGTATAACAAATTAAAAACCTTTAAAAGTGGAAAAGTCTGAAAAGTTATGCAAGTTAAATTGTCAGTTTTTTGTTAGATTTCCGGCGATTTGAGTTTTTGATAAAGCCCAACTCTTTACATAAACAATTACGCTGCGGATGTCGAAATAACTAGCCTTAAGTAAAAATATACCTACGTAGGGCGTTCCACTCAGCCTTCCTTGGCTTCCGTCGAAACAAACTATCAATCACGTCTAAATAGCATGCAAAAATCCAGTCGCTATGAAGTCGTTTGGGGCATAAATAATTTGTGTTACCAAACTTTTTCAGCACGCAAGTCTGTTAACGATTCGAGTCTTGATAAAGCCTAACCCTTCACATAAACGTTTACGCTGCGGACGCAGAGACAACAAAATTATACCGGCTTTAAGTAAATGCCTAAACAGGCGTTCCAGACGGCATACCGCCCCGAGCGGCGCTTAACGCTTACCCAGGATTCGCTCATTTTACTTTCATAAGGCATAAAACGTCACGCTTATGGAACTTTTAACGTAGCCTCATAAATTGTTTTGAACTTCACGCTCTCTAATTAAATACACACATTTGCATTGTACTATATTCAACCGATGTTGTTATAAAGTTTCGCTCGCAAGGAAGCGCCTTAAGCATAAATTATTCGAAAATGTTTTAATTCCTAGAACGTTACGTAAGTTATTCTTTTGCGGTGCTTTTTAAATTTTAAATGAGTACTAAAACGATTTTAAATATTATGCTTTGTTTTTATGATAAAGTGTGTTGTCTTTGTTGAAATTTATCATTTCATAAAAGACTGTCTGTATTGCAAAGGAGTAAAAAATAACTTTATGAAATACATAATAGATATTATCATAATTGCAAAGACATCCTATTTATAATAACTTAAATTGTATATTTCTCGTTGAAATTTTTATAAATGATATTATGATATCGATAATCGTATCTAGAAAAGGACTTGGTAATTTTCACATTTATAATCTAACTAGATGATGCCCGCAACTTCGTCCGCGTGGATTGATATTTTTTGATTTCCGCGGGATTTTCCGGGATAAAAAGTAGCATATGTCCTTCCCCGGGATGTAACCTATCCCTGTACCAAATTTCGTCAAAATCGGTTGAGTAGTAGGATCGTGAAAGCGTAGCAGACAGACAGACAGACAAACAGACACACTTTTGCATTTATAATATTAGTATGGATTTTCCTTAGCTTATTCAACAAATCGTAGAAACCTTCTAGGAGAATCACGTAAGCGACGCACTTTATCCGGTGCTTTAGTGGTTCTTGAATTTGGTTATTCACTCCTATCACGATTTCACCGTTTATTTGCGGTTTGTATAGCAATTCCGTATGGTTCATGACTATTATCGCGTCTCTTACGCGTTACAGAGAGAAGCTACTCATTTATTGTTTGAGTAAGGTGAAGAAAAATAGTTAAAAAGGGTCGAAAAATTTAGTACCGTAAAGTAACCGTTTATACAAACATTTCAGTTTATAAATAAACTTTTACCTAATTGATAGGCGATAGTAATAACACAGTACGAATACAAGCCTTGAGAATCAAACTCCAGCCCGATTTAACGATGACCTCAAATAGTAGCTGCAAGCGATTTGACGAGAAAAGCGGAATTCGTGCTTAGTGGCGTGTTCTCAAATACAGCTAAGTCCGACGGTGGCTGTATGAAAGAAAGAAAGAAGAAAATATATTAATTTAATGATGTTGTCACAAACAAACAATCATTTAACATACTATTGCACCTAATAATATGCTTGTCCGTGACACCACCCAGAATAGGTGTACAGCTCAGCCTTTTTGCCCTACATCAAAACTTGCATTTGCACGTTTTGTGCAGGGCGCTAATTTTCAGCTGTGACCCAGGTGATGTCACATCCAATTGAATGAATATAACTAACCGACAAACAATAATAACTTACCTATATTCCACTATACTATACATCTAAATCTAGCAAAGTGCAATTACAGCATGCAGACATCTGTGAAATGATGAATACTAAAATAGGAATAAGACTACGAGTATATACAGAAAAAGCAACTTGCAAAGCTCTAGTAATGCAATGCATTGGAACTCCATATTATATTATGTGGCCAATTAAGTTACAGGCGACGTTGAGTTATAGTCCTTACATAATGCTCGAGAAAAGAAAACCGGAATACGCCCGGATTTATGCGAATTGTAAGCTTGAGGCTCGGAAACGATTTGCTACGCATTTTATACGACTTTGTGATCCCATTTCTTTTATAAAAATTTCTTTGGTTCTATCTCATCTTTAATAAGTTCACAAAGGCTTTTTTAAACATCTAGGGCCGCTTGCACATGGACATTTAAACTGATTTAGTTAAATTTTGTAATGTTGTCCTTTTTTGACAAATGCATATTGTAGTTGCCAAAAAGTGACTACAATAACTTTAACTAAATCAATTTAAGAGTCCTTGTGCAAGTGGGCCTTAGTTAAGTAATTTGACCGTTACTTTTAAACTTCAACTCCAATCCGATTCGAATTTTGGCCTAATTTCAGCGATTTTGACAGCGTATCACTATACTGATCCTCGACCTATAGGTATCGTTCAGTTACTTTCCACAACTTCTCTCAAAGGAAATCCGAGGCCTGATTTTCTAAAAAAATCGTTATCATATTTTAATTGAGATCTCAAAACCTAAATTATTATCATTAGGGAGTTCAAGCCTACATGGTGTTCGATTTGTAAGCATCTTCCTTACCTAACCTCCTTATTAACCTTTTGACAAACGTTACTGAATACGATTTTCTAACACAGTCGCACTACAGTTCAGAATGGTCTTCCGGTAGGTAGGTACTCCATGTTTACGCGTTCTCTATTCCTATAGACAAATATAATTTCAGGCTGATGCCTAAAAGGCATACGATTATAAAAATATAAGCTTATCATATTTTTGAATTAATAACCTTGATACATTGTATTATCAGCATTGTGCAAAACAAGCGAACAAAATGTTATTTCAATTCATTTTATAGTTAATATGAGTCCAATTAATTAATTAGCAAATAATTCTAGTTAGTGAACAAATAGTTCCAAGTATTTTTATTTATTCAATCGATGTTAAATTTCAATGGACGATTGAAAAACTTTGTATGAAAAAATATAAAAATATGAAAACCCGTGAGATAGAAAAATAGAAAATCAGTGAGTGAATGCCGATGCATATTAATATTTTTTTACTGCACTGGAATATATACTTTAATTAAATTTTAATATTTTAGTTTTTTTTTTTTTTTTTTTTAAATGTATAGGCCAGCGCTTGGCTGCAATCAGACTTGCTTGCATTATTGCTTGATTAGTATTGGAAAATTGTAGGAAAGTATTAGAAAATTAGATAACGGAAATGCAGGGCAAAAAAATATGGAAATATCATCCAGAAAATTCAGCATTTGGAAATTAATTAGTTAATCAGTATTTTTTCAGATTTATATTTGAAGTACCATTCGTTAAATTTTGGTTTAAGTGTATAGATTTTTGTTTTTTTTTCTGTCATATCAAAAATATTCATAATATATTGGGGGGCCGTGAATTGCCTATGAAAGTAATGGGATACCGTAGTAGGCTTGATAAGTATAATACCCGACACCAGAACGTTAAGTCGTTTAGCGGCACGTCTATGCTTTTATCGTAGTTACAAGAAGTTATTAGTTGGCCGTAGATTGCTACTGTTGTTTTTATCTAGATGATGCCCGCGACTTGGTCCGCGTGTATTGAAGTTTTTTCTTCTTTTTAGGGTTCCGTACCAAAATGGTAAAAATGGAACCCTTATGGTGCGACTTTCTCCGTCCGTCCGTCCGTCCGTCCGTCCGTCTGACACAGTCTATTATTTCAGTAACTATTAAAGCTATCAACATGAAATTTGGAATAGTTGTGTATAATAGTGGCCTAACATCATTAAAATAAAAAAAAATCGAAAATTATTTTTAGTTTAATTAAAAAAGGGGGAAAATCGGGGGTTTGAAATTTCAAAGTATGATAACTATACTGAGTGGGATATCATATGAAAGGGCTATACTTCTACATTCTAAAACAGATTTTTATTTATTGGCATAATAGTTTTTGATTTATCGGGAAAAATGTCGAAAAAAATACCGTTCCCCCCCCTTATCTCCGAAGTTTACCAATTGAAAAATCTGAAATAATCTGTCAATAGAAGCTTATGTATATTTTACAGAAAAAATAAAACTAACGCTCTTTTAAACGCTGTTTTTTTTATATTAACAATAAACCTCTACAAACAAAGTTAGTTTTGCGGTTCATTAAATTCATTAATCGTAAAGCTTACTACAGGTTTGTACGGAACCCTCGGTGCGCGAGTCCGACTCGCACTTGGCCGGTTTTATTTAATTTAATTTTATTTTTTAAGGCTAGCGCTTGGCTGCAATTAGACTTGCTTGCAAGTGGTGATGTAGCATAAGGTGGAGCGCGCTTGCCTATATATAATAGGAATCGAGGCAATCAATCGAATATTTATTATGGAATTAAACGCAAGGCGAAAATAAACGATTTTTCCATTTATCATCATAAAAGAGTTTTAAACTCTGTTAAGTTAAAGCAACAATAACTTTGTAACTTGTCTAATTCCATTAAATCCCACGCTATGACACGACCAAAATAGCCAACAGACTGCGTAACGACTTGGTTTCAAATTTAATCAGCGTACCGACTTTGATAAACGCTTTATCGGCGTGTCTGTGAAAACGGGATAATTGTGAGAGGACCACAACGAATATAAGAATGATAATTGCTAAACAAATTTTTTTTCACTGGGCATTTTAACTTTTTTGGGATGTTAAAACCTATGCTTGAGATTTTGATACCCAATTTAAATAAAATCGTAACGTTGGATTCTTTGAATGTCCTAAAAATCTACTAAGTAATACAAAAACGTTTCAATGTAAAGCGGACGGTGGCAAATCGATTCGTCATCCCAAGATGTTGACCGGTTTAATTAATTCAGAATTTATTGTCTAAAGGGTTCAACCGTTTTATATTTACTTTTGTCGGGATCTCGTATTTCTTTTCGGATTGTTGGAAATTAGTTCTCCCCATCACCCGTTTGTTTTCCGCTTTGTTCAAATCGTGGATTTAGGCAGTCAAATATTTTAATCTTATCATTATTGATGTAACTAATTTATTAGGGTTTCGGTTAGGTTATAAACCCAACAAAAAATTCACACATTATCTCTAAACACAAATAACAGCATCCTTTTTATTGCTTTAACTTCTTTACTATATAAATAGTAATAGGATAATAATTAGTATAGTATAGCCTTTACTATACTATACTATTATCTTTACCTGAGGGAAGGGACATAACTAAATTTAGTCATATCAATATAGTTTAGTTCAGAGATCAGGTATAACAAAATTGGCCACTTTGTCGGCTTTTATTAGTTCAAAATTTGTGCAAGCAAAATTAGTGCGACAAAACTTACTACGGCTTTCTCGCGGACTTTACATCGACAAAGAGTTGCCGCCTTTGCCGTTCGAGAGGAAAAATATAAAGTAACTCAGTCACTTATAATAATAAGGCCCGCTTGCAGAAACGCCGTTAGCTGCTACTTTGACCGAATTGGTATAAAACTTCCGTCAAAATTTCAAATTTATTCGGGGTTTAACGTAACCCGGCGTGTCTGCAAGCGGGCCTAAGCGCATTATCAAACAAGTCGTTGCTGTTTTGATTCCATAAAAACGAACAAAGGGAGTTTTTAAGTAATAAAATACCTACAATTTTCATTTCACCAAAAAAAGAACCTAAAAATGAGCAAGGAAAATGTAAATTTTTGGCGTAATTAACAAAGTTTCGTTGCGACTCGTAAATATGTTCACTAAAGTTCAAAACTTTTTAACCAATTTTGTAACAAGATGACTTTAATCTCTCTTGGGTATACCAGACAAAATTAGGTACTTATCATACGTAAGGTTAATAACGAAACTCATCTAATACTTACTTTTTTTACGACTTTTTGATAGGAATTAAAGCAACGGACCGCAAACGCTGGAAAAGCCGATGTGCACCGAAATCGGCATTCTCGTTGCGTGTATGTTTTTGTTTTCCTACAAAGTCTTATTAAAGGCTTAATTTTTATAAAAAATATAACGATTATATAAAAATATAAAAATTATAAAAATTATGCAACGTGACTTAATAGGTAAAATGTTATGTAAACTACTGAAAAAATACTCATATTCTGTCATTTTATGTATCTGAAATGTATTGTTTGGGAATAAATGGCTTTTTTTTTTTTTTTACAAAGGCTTTGCTGAAATTTTTAACCTTCTTTTTAATTTTTTTTTTAATTTCAACAAATCATCAAAATAAACGAATAAAATATCTGCTGAAATCGAGCATAAGTTGATTCACGAAACTTTTTAGCAATGTCTTTACCTATCTATATTAGAACAAAGCGTCCGTACAAATGCGGTCGTTCTCAATTTTATTGCGGCACTAAAATCTATCCAATCTTGTACAGCTTCCTCGATATCACTTGTCGATAGCTATGTGTTGAATATGTCACCATATCATTCCAAACATAATAATATAATTAAGACATTTAAAAAAATATATCAAACAGCTTTATTTCTTAACCATTTCTAATTTTGAAGAAAGTGCTATTTTAGGCCACTCTCCTACTCCTTGATATTTATTTTATTTTAAAAGAAGCAAATTCAAAGTCACTGTTAAGACAATTCTTACTTAGACAAGTGTACTTTGATGAGGAGACAGACCGCTTACCGGCACGCACAATGATTAGAACAACCTCTATCTCGATATCTCGGCGACCTCAAAGTTTGTATCAAGAAGGTGAAAAGCCATAATATATTGTAGCGCTTGCGTAAAGGCTGGTGTCCAGCTGCAGTATACGAAAGTAACGTAGTACGTAAGTACGTAAGTACGTATTGACGAGGTTGGCTCGTGTATATGAGTAAAGTTGAACAAAAGGAGAGAAAAAACTAAATCCAAGAATAGTTAGGCGTACGTCTGTATATAAATAAGCGAACGTTGCTTAAGATTGCGATCACCTTAAGTAAAAGCCAATACACACACTATTTTAAAAACATTCGTTCAGTAACAAATGTGGTCGTTTTCAATTTTTATTACGGTACTAAAATCCATCCAATCTCGTACAACTTGTACTCTACACCGCTTGTCGATAGCTAAGTGTTGCGATGTTCTTTTTATTATCCTATTACTAGGATATAAGTTGCAGCGCTACAGCTACTACTTATTTCATGAATGTAGTGCGGTTTATATTTATGATCAATCTCAGTTTCAGTTTCTACAAAATAAGCTGCAAGTTACACATCTGAGGCACACCATATCTCAAACATAAATATTTGAGATGGTCTCATACGAGAGTTTGTATAAATTCGGAGTATCTTGGGGACGATAAATTTTTGAGTGGGGGGATTCACTCAAACTTGCATAGAGTACTACGTACGCGTAGATGTATGCGTAGACTTTGCGTAGTGTCGGCGTAGATCACCGAAGGCTGATCCGAAGGTATATAAAAATATTATAAAATATATATAAAATTATATTATAAAATATATTATAAAAACATAACAATATTTGACCGAGCAAAGCGAAGGTCTCTGAGTCTACTTGAGTGAATTTACACTTGTCCGTCCGTCCGTCTGTCAGAGCCTTATAACATCTGAATTACTGAACGAAATTACTTCAAATTTAAATATAATATGTAAACCGATGGCCTTCAGCCATAAATATTATAAGGAAACGATATTATTTAATTTTTAATGAGCTTCAGTATTTTTAACAGAACTTCACAATGATGTCAATCGATGGCGCTCTGTAAAAGTTTATGGATACCGCGAAGTCTCAGTTCGGGGCAAACCACTAGTATTTTTGAAGTGAAAACTTCTTTAGCCGCGTTGAGCACTTTTTGGTAGGGGGTAAACTTGTGGATTCGCGTCACCGACATGCGACATGTGCTCCGCGCCGACATGCTCTTGTTGTTACGAAAACATTTTTAAGGTCTTAAATATTAATATACTACATTCGTATTTAAACTTTAATGCCTTAGTTTTAAGTTTTATATTTTAAACTAGCTGATGCCCGCGACTTCGTCCGCGTGGTTTGGCGGGACCCTCGAACCCGATTGCAGCGCCCCCTACCGGGTCCAATTGTGAATATAAACCATCCCGGGGTCCAGACAAACCCAACAAAAAAAGAATTAGCGAAATTGGTCCAGCCGTGTCCCGCCCTGAACCTCGAACCCGATTGCAGCGCCCCCTACCGGGTCCAATTGTGAATATAAACCATCCCGGCGTCCAGACAAACCCAAAAAAAAAGAATTAGCGAAATTGGTCCAGCCGTTCACGCGTGATGCCGTGGCCAAGGGAAATAGGGATTCATTTTTATATTATACCCCTATTTCAACCCTTTGGGGGTGGAATTACGAAAAACTGTGAAATACGTACGTCTTCATTTTCAACCCGCAGCTCATATACCAAGTTTCATCGATATAATTTGAGAAATGACGGACTTTCATACAAACTTTCAACCCCAATTTCACCCCTTTGGGGATAGAATTTCGGGATAAAAAGTATCCTATGTCCTAGCTCGTAGTATGGGCTCAAATCGTGCCAAGTTTCGTTTGAATTCATTCAGTAGTTTCGGCGTGATGCGCGGCCAAGATACAGACAGACAGACAGACAGACAGACAGACAGACAGACAAAAATGAAAAAAATTACAGATTTGGCTTCAGTATCGAATTATGAGTGCCCTCCAAAAAAAATTTTCAAAATATCTTCAATGTACAGAATTGGACCTGTTACAGTTTTATTATAAGTATAGATATAGATAGGGTAAAACCGGGTAGATGCCGCAGCAGGATAGATGCCTCATATTCTAAAAACCTAACTTCCCGAACTCGCGACTAAGAAATAATTGTATAAGTAGGAGCCGTAGTCACCCCGTACCTGAGTTACCCACATACAGTCGTGCGGTAAGGATGCGTTTCGCTCGTGCGCGTAATTATCTCCGCGGCGAAATTTCCGAACACGTCAAAGATTTAAAGGTTAGTATTTTGCGTTGTATAACTTTATAATTAGTAATAAATTACAATAGATAACAATTAAAAGATTAAAAAAAATACAAAATGTTTTTCATTATTATGACCCATGTTTCTTGGATTTCTATTTAACATTTGATTTGTTTTTCGTTTACACGGTATAAAGGGCATCTATCCTTCTCAGTTTTTTCATTTCAACTATCCATACAGGTAGGCATCTATCCTCAAAAAAAATGTTCCATGAAAAGCTAATTTCTGCAAAATCTGTATTTGATAAGTTAAAAAATAATAATAATAATTCAACATAAAGGATTGAGCTAGTTACATTAATAGATTTTATATGTATAAAATTAATATTTTTAAAGTTAGGTGGCTATTTCAAAAAGTATCCCGGTTTTACCCTATTCGTTTTCACTTCTATCGGCAGTCCCTATGACTGCCAAATTTTTTTGTATGAAAGTGTGTGCGCAATAAAATAAAACTAATAGCGATGAGAATTTAGATACTGATAACTTGAACTAATAGACCACATCTTACCTACCTGAAACTACAAATAAAACAATTTACTTTACATCATATCTATTAACTTGTTAATAAACCAATCAATAAAACAAAATTGCTAATAAAGAAATAACCAAAGCATGACGTGAGAAAAAGTGTTAAATTAATTGTTAAGTATAAAAGTTGGTACGTTTACATACCGAATGTAACTAATGGATAGGGTAGCGCCTCGGATCATTAATCTTGGCCGATGGTAAGTGCGTTCGGTATCCGTCAGCCCCTATTAAACTTTCTTCGCTTGGGGAGAGTGCGAAAAATTTGGACCAAGCCCCAACTGCAAATTCAATTAACGAATTTGCCAATGCTCTGAGATTGTGTTCAAAACATTTATTATATCAATGCATCATCTCATTTTCCTCATTAAAAGAAATATGCCACGTTTATTTTTAATACGGAGAGTTACTTAGAATTGATTTTTGTGCTGTAACTAACAAGGTAAATGTGTCAAAAATGCAACCATTGTCACGTACAAGTTCATCGTAGAAATTATAAAATAATGCAATAATACACTACTGTTTATCAAAATAAAATACCGTGAAGATTATTATTTAAAAGACTCATCTTCAGTCGCCTTTATTCATTTCATTCATCATTTGAGTCCAGGATTACCTTTGTATAATAATATTTCATAAAAAAAAAGTTTGCTATGTTCAGTAGTCTTATTTACCCGTTGAACTGATTTTGATTATAACTATACATAATATCCGGATAAACTCACGTATTCTGTCGTGTTCTCACGTGATTTTGATTAATTTTGTGCAGAAATAACTTTCATTCCGGGTCAGCCACAGATTTTTATTTATTATTTATTGAGGCCCAAACAGTTTACAAAATACTTAAAATTAAAATAGCATACAAAACACATACACCAGCGAAGAAGCCACAGAAAATAAACAGTACAGGCAGCAAAAACAAACTTCACTAACAAACGTCTAATAAAGATAAAGTACCTACTAGAAACTTACAATTAACAGATTAACATCGAGACGATTTTACATATTTTTTATTCGGGAGAAAAGTTTTTTTTAATTCTGAAGGGTTATGTTATTCAGATCAGTATCAGAGAATTTTTTTATCCCAGAAGATTGAAAAAAGTCCTACGGGATTTTTAAAAACCTCAATCAACGCGGATGTGATAATAATTTGTTATGCATATCAGTAATCTGTTCTCAGTGCCAATTAAAATTATTATTGCAAACTACAAATTCTCCAAGTTCACAATATCGCATTCGGTCCTTGTGTTGTGGTGAAGCTAATATCCCGCCTGGATTAGATTAGCAACATAGTACCGTCCATTACACACAAATAGCTATAGCTATTTATTGTAGATGCTCTGTGAATAATTATGTGAAGTAACTTATCAAGTACCTGCAAACTAATTTTTAATGCTAATAAATATTATGCTTGATGACAATCATGCAAGATGGGACGCAATAATGAGGTCTTGTTATGAAATTCATTATATGGTACTCATGTTATACCAAATAATATTCAATACTATTAATACTACCTTTCTTGTACGCTTTAGGAAAGCGGAAGTATAGTTAGTTATGTCACTCTATCTGAGCACTTAGTTTTATTTTGTAATCCGCAACATTATACAGTGTCTCCAGGCTATGTACTTCATTCGAATAACTTTATTCGACTAATGTAAACTTTCTTTAACACCATGTTACTTTGGTGCTGCACGTGTCTATAGTTGGCAGTAATTACTCAAATTCAGATCGTTTCTACTCTCTCTCTCGAAAATGAAATGAAAAAAAAAACGAACCATTCTTGTTTATAGTTTATTTCATAAAACGCTATTGACACTCGTAATGTTGGCGCTATCTAGAGTCACGTTACTTTTATCCTAGATTTCATACATTAAATTCACTTTAAAAGTGTAATTTTCCGCCTCATTTTTGAAATATAAAATATATCCCCATGTCATTAGGTGAAAGGCATCGCTTTGTAGGTCAAAAGTACCTCAACGAGTTGACCTAAAAACTGCACCGAGTGAATAAAAAGTCTGTCGACATTCGAGTTGCCATAAGGCTTTTGAGCGAAAAAGGAACTATTTTCAGCTGATTTTTAGCTGTGGATTTTTAGGCCCATTTTGGCATTTTCTAGTTGAGTGGGAATGTAAGGAAGTAGTTAAAGATGTTCTGAACAACTTAACTTGGAAATCCAAACTTAATATTATAAATTCGTACGTATGTCCTGTCTGTTGTCTATTTATCTGCCTATCTGTTTGTTAACATGGACCATCAGTTTAACCGATTTGGACAGTTTGGTAAAGCTTTTGCGTCGGGGAGACATACAGACTATTATTTATACGGGAAAATCAAGGAGTTCCCAAGGGATTTTTAAAAACTTAAATGCAGTAAGTAATATTTTTAAGAAGGTACCTAAGTAGATACTCAGAAATTTAAGGTAAGTATAAGTAGGTTGTTACTTAGATTCCTTATTTAGATGCTTTTATTACGAGCACACCTATCTATTTTCCGCTTTTGCAACGCTTTGTCGATGCTGTAATAGTATATTGTGATACAAGGGTGGAAAGTAGGTTATTGCAAACGAGCTGTCATTAATAAGCCCGAGCCGAAGGTGAGGGTTTTTAATGTCACGAGTTTGCAATAACCTTCACACCCGTGTATCACACGACGTTTTTCAATACAGTTGTGGGAAATAGTAATAAACAAATCAAAGAATTACAAGTTTATTTCAACATACATACGTACTTACATGGTAATTAATTCTGAAAATTGAGATTTTTAACATGGAATAACTTGACCACAATGTAGATGGTTTATATTTTCCACTCAATTCATGAAAATAAGCTAACAAAACATTTTTTGAGAATGACTTAGTTTTTTTTTGTTTTTTCCATGAAATAAAATTATTGTAAGCCGTCATATATCTTTCTCGAGATTTTGGGGGCAAAATTCCATCTTGCGCAGTTTTCGCCTCAGATAAAATATCTGGTGGAGTTAATTCCATTTCATCATTAGTACTAGAACTCATAATAACAAAAATATAATCAATTTATCACATAAAAAATAAAAAAATTCAGCAAATGGCGCGTATTTACACCTGGACATATTTTTTTTTTCAACGAAACTAGGCTACGGGTTCGTACCTACGCTTATACAGCCTATTCGATTTTTGTCAAATGTTAAATAATTTTTAATAATGTAAAATAATTAAATTAAAACTGGTAATTAAATATAATCAACAACCATTTAAAAGAATTTTGGAAATTCAATGCTAAAACGTACGGATTCATTCATTTTTCCTCGTAAAAAGCCTATCCGATTATATTCTATGTATGAAAACTCCTTGCTACTAAACTTTTTTAATTGACTTGGAAAATTTAAAAATAAACTGCAAAAGTAAGTGTCGAGCTTGTAAAAGTAAGTCACGACCGTGTAAAAGTAAGATGCCTATGCGAAAGATTCAATTTTCGAATCATAACTACAGCCTCTGAAAGTGCGCCATGTTTGACAACTGTATTGAAAAGTATTTTTCAACATTTACAAGCTCGACACTTACTTTTTCAGTTTAGTTTTAAATTTTCCAAGTCAATTAAAAAAGTTTAGTAGCAAGGAGTTTTCGTACATAGAATATAATCGGATAGGCTTTTTACGAGGAAAAATGAATGAATCCGTACGTTTTAGCATTGAATTTCCAAAATTCTTTTAAATGGTTGTCGATTATATTTAATTACCAGTTTTAATTTAATTATTTTCAACATTTGACAAAAATCGAATAGGCTGTATACGCGTAGGTACGAACCCGTAGCCTAGTTTCGTTGAAAAAAAAAAATATGTCTAGGTGTAAATACGCGCCATTTGCTGAAATTTTTTATTTTTTATGTGATAAATTGATTATATTTTTGTTAATATGAGTTCTAGTACTTATGATGAAATGGAATTGACTCCACCAGATATTTTATCTGAGGCGAAAACTGCGCAAGATGGAATTTTGCCCCCAAAATCTCGAGAAAGATATATGACGGCTTACAATAATTTTATTTCATGGAAAAAACATAAAAAAACTAAGTAAGTCATTCTCAGAAAATGTTTTGTTAGCTTATTTTCATGAATTGAGTGGAAAATATAAACCATCTACATTGTGGTCAAGTTATTCCATGTTAAAAATCTCAATTTTCAGAATTAATTACCATGTAAGTACGTATGTATGTTGAAATAAACTTGTAATTCTTTGATATGTTTATTACTATTTCCCACAACTGTATTGAAAAACGTCGTGTGATACACGGGTGTGAAGGTTATTGCAAACTCATGACATTAAAAACCCTCACCTTCGGCTCGGGCTTATTAATGACAGCTCGTTTGCAATAACCTACTTTCCACCCTTGTATCACAATATACTATTTGAAAATACTGCACGAATACTTTTTCAGATTAATTGTGCTTGGGCTGTACGAATATTTATTACTTTTCTAACTTTGAAGTACTCGTATGATAAAATAATATGAAAAGCAGAGAGCTCTTAGTGTATAATTAAACATTTTTTAGTTCTATACAATAACATGATGACCTTTCAAGTTAAAATAAATAAGTGCTAAGAACCCTTCGTTCTTTCATATCAAAGTCAAAAGCTACACGAATAGAAAGTAATTAGGTTTTTTTTTCATTATCTTAAAAAGTGCGCGCTTGTTTTGTGATTAATTTAATTTAGAGCTATTGTGATTATAAATTTATCCCATTGCAGACGGATAAAAATTCTATATTCACGTTTATTTTATTTTATTTCGCTGTTTGAATATACATTTAAAGACAAATACATAATATGGGTATTGTACATTGGGATAACAAATTTGTTGAACGGCATTACGTAACTTGATGGATCCGCGGGTAAGGTCACGTCCGAAATTGGGAACTTTATACTGAATTTCCCAAAATAGCTGAAGAGCAATTATACTTCCTACTGTATTGTTTCCGGACAATTTGGTTTTCCGGGTCATTACCAATAAGTTTCGTAACAGAATAGCTGGGCAACAAAATTTCTTCTACAGTGCTTGCGTACGTATTTTAGGCGTATGTTTATTTCTACGAAGCGTCTTTCTTAGCAGTTAAATCCCATTTCAGTATTGTTAAAAAGTATTTTTCCTGACTGTTCTCAAGAATATTCTTAATACGTAATAGCTGAAACTGACTGACTGGCATTCCAAAGTACCTACAGCTCAAACTGTGGGGACTAGAAACTTACATATTAAATCCTACATATTAAATCTATAGGTTTTCTTAACCTATAGTTCACACTAAGTTATAATACTACTTTTCGACTTTAAAATCTTGTAAAAAAACAGGACTAATGCCATACTTATTTTGACGACCGCCGTGGTGCACTGTTGAGTGCTGTTGCCATAACGTGCGGAGGTCCCGGGTTCGATCCCCGGCAGGGTTTGGAAATTTATAATTTCTTAATTTTCCCTGCTCTGGCCTGGTGGAAGGCTTCGGCCGCGGCTAGCCACCCTACCGGTAAAGACATGCCGTCAAGCGATTTAGCGTTCCGGTACGATGCCGTGTAGAAACCGAATAGGGGTATGGGTTTAATATAAATGCCATGCCCCTAACAAGTTAGCCCGCTTCCATCTTAGACTGCATCATCACTTACCATCAGGTGAGATCGCAGTCAAGGCCTAACTTGTAGTGGATAAAAAAAACTTATTTTGTAAGAGTTTCAACCATAATAACATATTTTTGTCTCTCTCCTCGTGTAAGCAAAATCTAGTAAAGCTTATGAAATTAATCCGGTCAAATGCGAGTCGGACTCGCACATGAAGGATTTCGTACCATCGTAAAAAATTTAACACTACACTACTTGAGATGTACTTTTTGAATACAAGTAATCATACTTTTTTTAGCTATAATTACTTTATTTTTTTTTCATTATTTGTAGTTATATCAGCCATAGCATAACTCACCCTTTGAAAATTACACGTGTCGACGTTTCAAGAGATACAGCAAAAAAACGTCGAAATAATCACGTTTCTTGTACTGGGCCTCCATCCTTTATTTTTATTGTTAATTTAATTTTTATCAAACATAGGAAGTATTCCCGCACTAACTCCAAACTATTTGTAAGAATTAAGTGTAGATTGAGTGAACTTTCACATTTTCATCTAGACATTGAAGAATGGTTGAGGGGGAAGTGAGAGAAAAATGACTGGATCTTTATATTCTCATGCTAATGTCTGGTTGCAAGCTTTTAGCGCCAATATTAACGTCAGATGTATGTTATCAGAATACTAGAAGAGTGGCAGCAATGTTTCCAATCGAATAAAGTAGGAAATCGAATAAAGTCGAATTGTGGGATAAAACTTGCTACTTTTCTAAAAAAAAAGAAAATAATGTATTTTCTCTCGGTAGATGCTGATTACAGGAACTGATGGTTTGAATGTTATTGAAATTGATAGTGATATATACTGAAGGTCCAAAAATAATACTGCGTTGCGACGTCGTATCATCAAATTTTTTAACTTTACAATAATTGTGCATTGTAGGAAGGTTAAATTTGAGTCTCATCTACTGTTGGACTGAAACGTATGCTGAAAGTACTGCAGAAGATATTTTGTGTGGTGTGGTGTTGCGGCGGTTGTTTAGAAGCCAGTCTAGTTTACCACATAGATTTTATCTTATTTTATTTTTATTTATTTACATCTAATCAGAACGGCGATGCCACGTACACTAACTAGATGGTTATTATTAAATTATTAACTATGTAATACAAACATAAAAATACAGAGAAGAAGTAGAGCATATTACTTAGTATAGCTATTAACAAAATTGTGATTCTGAGAACATTTAATAAACAAGGTTATTCAATGTTCTCAGAGTACCTTAGCAATTCAAGAACCAAGGTTGTCCACTTGTCATTGAATGGATCATTATTGTCCAAGAGCGCGTTGAATGACGCCAATGAACGCGGTATATAGGTGCCATAGTTCAGGCAACATTGCGACAATATAGGACCACTAACAACTTATTCCTCCGTGGGCGAAGATTACTAATTTTTGGGGCCCCTATGCGACACAGTTAGGCATGAAGATCTGGAGCATCGACGTCTCCTCACATTTGTTACAGATTTGCTTAGATTTATTATTTATTTATTATTTAGATTATAGATTTGTCTGATAAAGCGGATTATAGCGAATTCTTGTTACTTGACTTATTTAAATTCAATGAATTTGCCTGGTTCTTTATAACATGCTCCTTTACAATACTTGAACGTTTATTTTGCATACATGTTAAACACACAAAGTAACATGCTATTTATAAGTGGCTTTGGTAACTCACATTTTCGTAGGACGTTGATGAATGACTGGATGGAAGCGTGAGAAAAATGGCGCAACCATACATTGTCATGTTAATGCCGCGTAAATGTAAGCTGTGCTTATAGATTATGTACTGTAGACTGTATCTGAGATCGGATTATGTGGACAATGTGAATGGTTCTCTCATTTTTCACCAGATAATGTTATATTATGTAATACAACTTTATTTGCATAACAACTCCAAACAATCTAATTTTTATGTAACATATAATAAATTATTTACGTAGTGCGTATACTATTAAGGCAAGAACTATATTGCGTTACATTATAATATTATATTATTTTGTATCACTCATTACGTTCAATAACAATTGAAAAGTCGAATGATCTTACCATCAAATGCGAGATTATCTTAAATTAGTAAAATAATATGACCTTCTTGCTACGCTTTCGCCTCGAGGTCTCATCTGAAGTCTAGAAATTCTATATATTATTATAATATATGAATTGTTCCAACGGCTAATTATAGTTATAAATCTAATTAAGTCATTTACGGTATTGTAAGATGGTGATACTAAAAAAAAACCTGTCTGAGTTTGTTGTGGGCTCTTCTGAGACCAGGGCGCGTTTGGAACCCTCGTAGCTTTAGTTTTAAGATATCGTAACTGATTATCACCATCATAAGTAACTGGACGTCAATAAGTGTACAGTATACATAAGTTAAATAAATATACTTTGACTTATACTTTTTGACTTTTGACTTTTTATATATATATATATAGATATAGGTACGTTATATGAAGATTCTATAACCAAATAAAATATAAGTAACTGAAAAATATTTATTTAGCCGACAAATAAATTCATAAAATCCGAATACCTACTTACACGTATTATATACCTTACCTTAGTCTATACCTCAGATACCTTCTGTCATTTTGTATATTTTAAATGGTAAAGGAAATTATGTAATATCTATAAAATAAATAAATAGATAACACACTCGGCCGAAAGTGCCACTGGAGTCCAATTATTTTAAAATTATTGTATGCCAACGGGCGAGTAAGTAGGTATAATATTCTCCAGAGGTATCAATAATTAAACTTGCCTTCATTTCGCATAATATTATACTCAATTAATATGCTTACGTTTCACAGTTCATCGGCAAGTTCTTATCATAATAATATGTACCTGTAACAATAAAAATACATTAATATGACTACGGGGAAAATAGCGGTATTTTTATTTAAACTTAAATTATTTTGTAACCCTGAGTATACCGTTTTTTTTTTCAAAACCAGGCGAGCAATCGTTTCTAGGAATAAAATAATGAAGTAAAATTCAACAGCTTCGCCTCTATATAACTAAGCAAGTGCTAATAAAATAAAACACAATTTACTATCGAAACTTATGTCCCTAAATTGATTTCTAAGAAACGGATTCTTAAATCGAATTTAATATTAAAAATCCGCATGGGTAAAAACCGTTTGCGTAAAAATCCGAAAATACCTATGTCTAGTACGAAGCGAATCAATTTCTCGCGTTTATGTTTCAAAAGAATTAGAAAAAAGCATGCTACACATTAGGTACCGTCATTTCCATCAGATGAATGTCTGATTGTCGCTATTATGCGTCAACCATTATTATATACGCATACAAAGTAATTATTATCTATATATTATTTATATTAAATTATTTGCATAATAAATCTAACGTGATTCAACATAGAATTAGTACAATAATACAAATTCCCGACAACTATAACACTAATTAATAATACAATTATTATGTAGAGCGTTGTCTCGCTAAGACAAATCACAACGCTTTGACTAATCCACAAAGTGTTATGCTCCAGTAATATTAATTAAATTTACACAAACAAACAGTGTTAGGTTATCAAATAATAATATATAACTCAAGCTCTCACGGCATCAATTTCATCGCCCCTAACTTTCACCAGCTAATAGGTAATTGAGAAAGGGTGAGGTTTAGGTGAAATATTATGACACTATTGTTACCAAATTTTGGTAATATAAAGGAAACCTTAATTTTCGGAGCTTCTATAAGGAATTGTACCTATTATAATCCTTACTATTCTAATTTTCAAAGAATTGAAATGATAAATTAATCACAAATTTTCGACAAACCCGGAAGCAGTTTAGCCGTGAAAACATTCGTATAATATTACTAGCTGATGCCCGCGACTTCGTCCGCGTGGACTAAGTTTTTTCTATTCCTGCGGGAACTCATTAATTTTCCGGGATAAAAAGTAGCCGATGTATGTATGTATGTATATTCTTTATATTCGTCCGCGTGGAATAAGTTTTTCAGTTAATTTTCCAGGATAAAAAGTAGTCTATATTACTATCCCACGGTATAATCCCCCTATAATGGTGAAACACGTACTTCTTCATATTTTAACGAAAGCCCAAATGCTGTTTCATGGTTATAACTTGAGAAATTAAGGATTTTCATACAAACTCTCAACCCCTATTTCACCCCTTCGGGGGTGGAATTTTGAAAAACTGTGAAACATATATGTTTTCATTTTTAACCCGCAGCTCATATATCAAGTTTCATGGCTGTAACTTGAGAAATTAAGGACTTTCATACAAACTTTCGACCCCTATTTCACCCCTTCGGGGATAGAATTTCGGGATAAAAAGTATCCTTTGTCCTACCTCGTAGTATGGGCCCAAATCGTGCCAAGTTTCGTTTGAATTCATTCAGTAGTTTCGGCGTGATGCGCGGCCAAGATACAGACAGACAGACAGACAGACTGCAGACAGACAGACAGACAGACAGACAAAAATGAAAAAAATTACAGATTTGGCTTCAGTATCGAATAATGAGTGCCCTCCAAAAAAAATTTTCAAAATATCTTCAATGTACAGAATTGGACCTGTTACAGTTTTAATATAAGTATAGATAGATATGAAAAATACAGAAGACACTTTTGAATACATACTAATATTATTAATGCGAAAGTATGTCTGTCTGTCCGTATGTCGATCTGCTACGCTTTCACGGCCCATCTGTTCATCTGATTTTGATGAAATTTGGTACAGAGGTACGTACCAAATTTTACCTATAAGCATAACAACGAGCTTTCTGCCACAGATTTACAAATTTGTTATTCAAAATAGCTATTCGATAGTTCAGTGCACCTACCTACACAGAGTCAGCTATATATCCTTCTCAGCGCCGCTAACACCAGCTGTCTAGATAATTCCAGTCAGGCGATGGCTATTCTAACGGTTAACTGGCTTATCTAAGCTTGCAAAATAAATTAAAACAGTATTTCCGTATACCTAGAGTGTCAAAGCAGCTATTATAATATACATGACGTGTTTTTTTGTCAACTAGCTTCCTGATTAGGATTATTAATAATTTATCCCATAAGGAAGAAAATGGCAAACTTGTCATGCAGGGTCAGCTACTGTTTGATACTGTCGTGTCGCGTCGTATTGTGTCGCGGGGTCGCGTTTGTCGCTCACGTAGGACAACGGGTTAGCTACAGTAATATTTCAAGCCATAATCACTAGTAGAAACATCGAGGTTGTAATATTTTTCTACCTCGATGTGGCCATGAGCTACGCGAAGTCGCTTCAATTGCTCATTATTGTATATATTATTTCTGTTAATGTTGTTTTTAGTTTATTAGATACATACTTAGAATAAAAATTACTATAATATGTAAAATTCATCCATTGTGACTATGTTCATCAATGATGATCTCTGCCAAAGAAACATGATGCTGCTTATCTTAAAGCAGTTTTATGGCAACCTCGCACTGAAAAACCAGCAAAGCGTATGAAAAGGCTTGCAAGCGACCTATAGCTAGTAGAGGACAATGGTCTATGGGTTGAGATTCTAACAAAAATAAAGGAATGTGTCTACCCAAATGTACACAGCTTGAGCAGATTTAAATATTAGACATGCAAAGAAGACAATAATAATCCAACGTGATTAGTTTATGGTAAAACGCATGTTTTAAGGCCGCAGGAAACCAGCCCACACCTCAAATATAGTATTTGTTTTCCGTCGCCCCCATTCTGCTCTACCATTAAGTTGTATTAAAGGACACGCTCCTTTGATATACAAAAAGCTTCTTCGAAATGAGAGACTACAGTATCGTTCAACGTTAGTGATTTATGTATTTGATTTCAATACATATTATTATAGCTTTGGTTTTAAAAGTTTTTTTTGTATTTTGTCATTAGGTATAATATGAAATAGATTGACCACTTACTTTCCTTTCTAGTTTGGATAGTGTACCTGGTATAAAACGTTGACCTAAATAACTAAAAGATAATGTTTACTAAAAAGTTCAAAACTTACCACTAAGTTACCTATTTACGAGTACGTGCGGAAGAAATAAAAAATTTAATAATTAAGTTTTAAAAAGAGTTGTTGGGAGTAAAAAATAAAATACAATACAGAACTAAGTAGTTAGTGATACAGATTGTATTTTTGTCAAGACTAAATAGTCCTTTAAGTCTTTAAGCGTTCCGGTACGATGCCGTGTAGAAACCGAATAGGGGTATGGGTTTCACATCAAAACTCAACCAAATTCTGAGAAGAACAGGCAAGAAACACAGTACAGAAAGACAGAAAGACAGTTCTCTTTTTTTAGAAGTCAAATAATTGTCTTATAAAAGCGTAATTTAAAGCCTTTCCCTAGTCCGAAGTACAAATAGCTTGAATAATATATTATGTGTAACGGAAAGCAATCTCTACTTGCAGTTAATCGCCGTTCGACTGTAACAGCAAGAAATTCGTACACTCATAAATCACGGCTTCCAACTATTGTAAACTAATCTACTTTCCAGTAATTTCTCAAAGCTCCAGCTTAGTTCGCCGTTCTAAGTTACATTGATATATTTATCAAAGGTAGGTCACCTAGTTTAATAATAATATTTTCTGACTCATTAGGAAAATACGGCAGGTTCAATTGAAATTATAATTATATTAATTTGGCAGTAGGGTGCGAAACGCCGAAGCTACGGCCGAAGCTTCCCACCCGACCAGACCTGAGAAAATTCAAAAATTATAAATCCGCAAATAGACCCTGCCGGGGATCAACACCCTCCCACACAACTGGGCCAGTGAGTTCTTCGCTATTGATAAATGATAGAAGTACCTAGTAATAGTAGCTACATTAAAAGAACAGAAAATCTCACAATTTATAGCGTTCATGTTTTAAAATTTTGGAATACTCCTAAGCCACGAATCAGGGGGCGATTGCCAAGAAAACCTGACCAGTCGGCAAACGGCACCGGTCGCACATCCGGACTTCGTCAGTCGGTGGACGTCGGAAACACGCCAGCGGATGCCCGATGCCGGTAACGGCCGATTTGAAACATCTTGTTCCGTTTTCAAATTTTCTAGTGTTCTTTCATAATATACTGGAACAGTTCAAAGAGTTTTGCAGTTGTTTCTCGGATTTAGAACTGCAGGCCGAGTTGAAGTTTTTTACGTACCTATTCATTATTGTGAAAACGTTAACTACCATTTATTGGAATTGATGGAGCGCCAGCCTGTTCAGCGCTTGACAATTCCGTACAAATCGTAGTTTATGCTGTCGCGATCGAATGTAAAGAAAATCTCCCACTAGGCACTGTGATTTTACAGGACTTGAATTCAAAAGTGGATTTACACTATTAATTGAATATCGCAGCCCATTTAAAAAAAACATGATAATTTCTATGAAATTTTTTCTATTTAAATCTTAAGATAAGCTTTATCTGATATTATTATTATAGTTTATTAGTAGAATCTGTTCTGTGCTCTCTTGAGACATTCTTTAATTATAATAGGTATTACTAGCTGACCCGCTTTACTAGCTGAAAATCCCTTGGTAATGGAATTATCAAAATTCCTAGGCATTGCCTACGTCACAAAAGGAACCTAGTGTACTGTAGGTAATGGTAAAATTTCAAGTTCCTTAACCCATTGGCTTAGGTAGTTTGTTAACAATCAGTCTGTCAGTCAGTCAGGACAATATTTAGAATAGTTTTTAGATTTTGCATTGACAAACAAACTCAAACGTACTCGCGTCCAATTTGTGCTCGCTGCAGGGTCATTATATTTGGTTAATTAGGCTTGATGATGACATGAATGACATTTGAACAGCATTTGAATGAAATTTTGCCCTCAATTTGAGTGGCGCGTAATTAATTGGGTACTTACATACGCAGTATATAAGCGCAGTTAAGCGACACAAAACTATTTTTATGTTGACAAGTAAGACTTTGATTGCTATTTCACATGTTGGTATGTGAAGATGCAATCAAAGATTGAAGTCGACTTGGAAAATTTGGAGATTTGCTTATGTTATTCTTCGAGAGTTTTCCATTAACGACATTACGATGGAATTTACTGTAATCATGTCAAATATAGAGCGGCGGTGAGACAAAGATAAGTAAACTAGCCTAGATCTAGTCTAGTATATTACTATCAAAATAACAATACTTATATTTACACGGTATTTAGAAAACGTACTTCAAACGAATTCCTTCGTACGTGTAAGTGGAATGTTAATTATCATTACGTAGGTTGTAAACTCTACCTACCTACCTTGTACCTTACTTTAGTACCTTGTTGTTTAATAATGAAAAGATGAAAGAGGCAAGCAGTAGAATCTAAGCAGTCTGGGCAATAAATATGGTTTTAATAAAAACTTTCGTAAAACAGAAAAGGAATTTAAGGAAAACCGTTCCGGTTATAAATCTCACAGCAGAAGTTTGTAGATATTAAAAAAATAACACAAGAAAACAAATAAAGGGAGAAATAAAAAGTAATTCCTTAGAAGTCAAAGCATCAATTTTAATTAAAACAAACAAAACATCTTAATATTTTCAAACTTTATAACTAAAGGAGAAGTGAAAATAACTTACAAACTTTCTCCTTATGGAAAATTTGCTGCGGATGAACCGACTCTTTTGTGCATTTGAATTTGTACCACAACCTTTCGTATATAAAGGTGACAATCGCATACTTGTTTGTTGAGATGTTTGGTGATTGGGTGACTTAATTATTATAAAATATACAGCAGTCTTATCTTGTTTCAGTGTTTTATTGTAATTAACAGGAAAGTAGCTAGGCACGTAAGTAAAAACAAAAACGTGCCTTAGGTGACCTTAATTATCCAAATATCTCAAACTCCAATTTGTTTCCAAACAAAATATGTATAAATTAACAACTTTGAGCTACTATCATATCCAGATGCTATTGGGATGACAGTTAGCATTCTATCCATTTCTTTCGAGTGACTGTAATCCTAAGAGGAAAAGAGATAAATCATTTTTTTATTATTATCCTAATGGCATCTGGATTGGGTTTATAATATTATATTATACTAGCTGATGCCCGCGACTTCGTCCGCGTGGATTGAGGTTTTTCGGTTCCCGCGGGAACTCTTTAATTTTCCGGGATAAAAAGTAGCCTATGTGCTATTCCAGACTATAATCTATCTCTGTGCCAAATTTCATCCAGATCCGTTCATCCGTTGGAGCGTGATTGAGTAACAAACATACATCCATACATCCATCCATCCAAACTTTCGCATTTATAATATTTATTTGATATTTGATTATTTGATTCTTCGTGAAAGCTGTAGCATTTTAGTATTTAGGAAAAATCTTGAAATACGTCTTTTTTTTTCAGAAGAAATACATCAATTAATTGCTTATCTGAAAGAAAAGTTAGGTAATCAAAAGGTAAATCACTCACTTTATACTATTTCAGTATATTAGCATGTTCAGAATATTTATTCGAATATTATCATAGTTTATAAAAATATCTTTCTATGATATAATATATCTTACTTAAGAATGAATTGGCTCTTTATCTTTCCATATACTTGCGTCCCATTCATCAGCCCCGTAACACATGTCGGGCCTCCGACCTTCTTAATTAATTAATTTCGTTATTCGCTGCCAAAAATATTAAAATGTAATACGTATTACGTGTATTTCGGAACAAGACGCATGGAAAATCTCTACTTTATTGTTAATTTTGATATTAATTTTTTTGTTATTGTTTAAGATTTTTTTTTGATTTTTTTTTTAATTTTCAACTAGCTAATGCCCGCGACTTCATCCGCGTGGATTGAGGTTTTTTGGTTCCCGCCGGAACTCTTTAATTTTACGGTATAAAAAGTAACCTGTGTTGTTCCAGACTATAATATATCTCTGTGCCAAATTTCATTCAGATCCGTTCTGGCTTAATTGCGTAACAAACATCCATTTTAGGTTTTCTGGTTCCCGCGGGAACTCTTAATTTTTTTTTATATAAACCTTGTCCTGACTATAACGAACACAAAAAAAAAGAATTACTTACCCAATTTGGTGCAGTCGTTCGGAAGTTATGCGCTTAGCAACATTCATTTTTATTTATATAATAATTTCATATTTTATATTTATATAGATAAGTGTACAACTTGTACCTACTTGGAATAAAAACTTTGACTTTGACTTATAGTTAAAAGTTCGTTATGAAGGCTGTTGGCGGTATTGCAATTCAAATGAAGCCTCATAAAACTTTAGGTTTTCCTAAAATTTTCGCCTATTAGGTATATATTGGTTCGTTGTCTTATCGTTCTAGTACTATCTATACTAATATTATAAATGTAAGAGTTTGGATGGATAGATGGATAGATGTTTGTTTCTCAATTACGCCAGAACGGCTAAACGGATCTGGATGAAATTTGCCACAGAGATAGATTATAGTCTGAAATAACAGGTTACTTTTATCCCGGAAAATTAAAGAGTTCCCGCGGCAACCAAAAAACCTTAATCCATGCGGACAAAGTCGCGGGCATCAGCTACTAATATTATTAAATGAGGATAACTTAGGTACCTTCAAGGCAAGAGTGAATAGGCATCTTCTAGGCAAGCGCGCTCCAACCTAGACCTCATCATTGCTTTGCACTAAGCATGATTGTCGTCAAGCGCAAGCCTATCTCACAATAAAAAAAAAAAATCAAAATTTCTAGTTCCTGTCTAAAACAATTAGAGGCGTAGTCATTTCGTAGTCTAGTGCCTCGCACGTCTTTGTTTTCACAAGCTTTTAATGTTTCCAACCGATGTGTTACAGTTGGTTATCTCTGGAATGCTTGCCTGATATTTTATGTTGACTTGCACTTAATTATTTATTTATTCTATTTATTTATTGTTTAATTTATTCCACTACAAGTAAGCCCTTGACTGCGATCTCACCTGATGGTAAGCGATGATGCAGTCTAAGATGGTAGCGGGCTAACCTGTTAGGGGGATAGCAGTTATAATATTAAACCCCATACCCCTAGTCGGTTTTTACACGGCATCGTACTGGAACGCTAAATCGCTTGGCGGCACGTCTTTGCCGGTAGGTTGGTAACTATAGCCACAGCCGAAGCTCCCACCAGACCAAACCAGAGAAAATTTAAAATTATAAATTCCTAAATTGACCCTGCCGGGAATCGAACCCGGAACCTTACACGTTAGGAGCGCTCAACACTGTGCCAGGGAGGTTGTCAAAATTTATTATAGTAAATATTATCTATTGTGATAGAATTACATACTAGTGGTCTACGATCTTTAGTCTACGGGTACGGAGTTCGATGAATAGTGTTTTGTAAGTTCCGCTGATTTGTAGCAGCATGCTTTTACCGTTCAACTAGCGAAGTTTTTACGACATTTCTTAACCCACACATTTCATCAAAATTTTTATTGTAAGCCAATTTAAATCTGAAAATTTGTTTGTTACAACATAATATTAAATGTGTGATACACTTGTACAATAATTAAAATAATAATATAAAATTTAATTTAATCAATAACAATTTTATTATGATACTGACACAGAAATTCTCTTAAGAACATATTATACCTCCTCTCATTCATCATTCTGCTAAGCTTTCAAGCAACATAGTACTCAACATGATACAATTCTATATTATACAAAACTCTATATAACCTTATGCGGTAATGTACTGCAAAAACAAAACAAAAATACATTGCGGGTCGCCTGCTGCATCCCTATTCAATGCATCTGTCAATACAAAGCCGACGCGCTCGGGTATTGAAATGTGGTTTATTTGTTGATGCAAAGACTGATATACATTTTTGTATTATTTGTGGATGCAAATAGTTTTGAATAACAGATAAGTAAGTATCTGTTTTATCAAATGCGTCACATTCAATGTGACACTTTTTAATTACATCTGATTATTGTGCATTTATGTAATTTCCCTTACTTTTAAAAGTTTGTAACCAAACTGTGACATGCCATTTTAAAGGTCATAATAATAGCTTCATTTTATTGTACGACACCAACAATGGGACTAGTGCAGAGAAAGAACTAGGAATCATTTAATTTTATAACCTATATGTCCGACAAACTTATCTGACCCGAAGCCATATTATGTAAAACCTGCATCAATCACTGTTACAATCTCAATTGTTGTGATTGGGTTAAAGACGGTATTCTTGCTGCGACAATGGATTTTGGCCAATAGTGGAAGAATATTAACCAATCAGAGGTGATTGCGATCTTTACACTGTAGCTGTCATTTTTAGACAATCGCCCTACCGGTGACAGCGTCACTAGTACATGTATGAAAAATAAAATAAAAACTAAACAGACATAAAAATTAGTTCCAATTTTGGCCACCGGTCAGACAAGTTTGTACTTTATAACACCCTGACGAAATATAGCTCATATACAAACTACTGCTCCCTTTGGTAACTCTAAGGTATTCGAAATTCTGGAATTTTCATTATTCAGTCTATTACTTTACTCTGTACACTTTGCAGATATATAGGGTAAAGCTTAAATAATTTAATAATAATAAGGATGCGCTGTAAAATATCGCAGTGTAGTCCAATTTAACTGTTAATTAATCTAGTCCGTTCGGACGTTGGGAAATTAGGTTGTCATCCAGTGTAAAACAAATGCTTTTTACATCTCTCATATTCGGTAAGTAGGTCCTTATTACCCCCAAATGGAGCTTGTAGGTGACCAATTAGCGCTCTAGGGTAATAATGTAGCTAGAAAAGCCCTAGGGCGGTAAGTAATTAAAAAAAGTATGATGTTTAGATGTACGCGAACTTTTTGAAAGAGTGAAGAGTTTTTTTTTAATTACTTACCGCCCTAGGGCTTTTCTAGCTACATTATTACCCTCGAGCGCTAATTGGTCACCTACAAGCTCCATTTGGGGGTAATAAGGACCTACTTACCTCACAATCGAGATGTAAAGCAGAGTAGTTAGCTCGGGTGTAAGCATCAATTGCACCCTCGAACTATAGGCGCCCTCCCTGCGCTCGTGCGCCTAAAATCTCGGGCTGCAATTGATGCCTTACAGCCCTTGGCTACTAATCTACTATTATTGTTATCTAAGGACTTTGAAATATGAAATCTGCAAATTAGATATTTCGCATTTATTACAAATGTGAATGATATTTATTATGTTAGCCCTTCTTTGTTTTGCTGGACGCTATTAAACGTGTTGTAGATAGCAACGCTATAAAGCTTATTATGGATTTCATTTTAAAACCACAGATTAACACAAAGAGTAAAAAAGTATCTTGAAGTTTTGCTTTCCTTTTTTCGTAAGTTCAATATACTAAGACAAGCAAATTTCATATCTATAATAAGCCTATATCAAGTATCAAAGAAGCTTCTCTTTACAGTTAAAAATAACCAACTTATTACTTATATCTATCTTTAAATTATTAACAAAGTAAATAGGTAAAGGTTAAATATTTCGAAACAGAAACAATTAGCGTCTGATGGAATAAAAAATCTATGAATTTATTCCATTCGTTTTCATTCAATCTTCCAATTCAAAATAAAATAAAGGGATTCTATGTTTAACATCAAACGGGTTTTCGTTCGAGTCAATACTGTTTCGGACTTTGTCGTACAAATTGTGCAATTTGTTCGATTTTTGTAAGCTACGACGATGTACAACTTATTGCAGCACTTGACAGGGGGGTACTACCATCGTTAGCAGTATTATTTCAAAATGACAGTTTACTATCACGTACCTTGACGTACATAAAATAAGGATTATAACTCTAAAACACGAACGTCAACAATATTAAAACAATATGGCTTAAAGCGATAGTAGTATGGCCCCAGTTCGTAAATTCCTAGTCCCTGAAATAAATCCACTGCTACATCGGATGGATAATTTTGACAAATTGAACGTTTCTAGAAATTGCAAACGTATTTTTAAAAACATATTTTTTTTTCTTTTTAACAAGCTTCAATGGATGACTTTCTGAACTTCGATAAAACCTGTAAGTACCTATCGTTATAAAATTCCATCAACATTTGAAGATTGCATACTTTTTATTTCATTAACAATCAATGTAATAATAATGTTTCGTCAGGAATGCCAGCAGTACAGTTCACTTTCGTCATGAACTTTAAGTTTTAATACATATTAAATTTGTTCAGTCATTTACTAACTTTAGCAAAACAAATTGTCATTTTAGCGCAAATTTCAAATAAAAATAGTTACTAGAATATGCAAAATTTTACCGGACAGACATAGTCGCTCCATAAGTGTTGCAAGCCTACCATTTAGGTACGCAACCCTTATAGTGATATTTAAATCGAGATCAAATTTTTCTTAAATCTGTTGCAACCCACCCCGAGCATGAGAGGATTGATCGTCCCAATTATCATTTAAATTATTCGTCTCTCTTTGTGTCGTATTCCTCATTACTGAGTGTCGTGACTCCTTTCCATTAATCACATAATGGTAGGAGTTTTCTTGGGATAATAATGCGGTGGGTTCCCACGTCCTTCCGCATACGACTCGACTCTTAGTCTTATAGGTTTTTGTAACGATTATTTTCAGAGTTAGTGATAATAACCGGGACCGACGCCTTAACGTGCTCTCCGAGGCATGGAGGAAACGAAAAGGCCAAATTTGAACCTCCAAATTCGGTCACCCATCCAGTTTTTGACTTGGGTCAACGTTGCTTAACAATCGCAATCGACTGATATGCGTTGTCACAACTGGGCCACTCGACCCTCGTAAGAGTTTATACTCTTACGAGGGACGAGTGGCCCAGTATATATTATTATATACTTAATAATATTATTTTCGTAACTAAATAATGAAAATGAGCCATTGTAATTAAACAATCATCTGTGTAATCATAAATTAAGAAATAATTAATTGACGCCATACACAGAGATTTGCTTTTATACAAGACTTTGAAATTTAAATTGAATATTGGATTAGAATATCTGCTCTGTTCCAGTAAATGAAATTCATGGAAGCTCAAAGGAATAGGTTACGAAAGCTAAAGAGAATTCTAATAAATCTAAATTACGAAAATAATTTATCAAAGTCGATTAAAGCGTGTGTTATCTGCTGTATAAAGCTTAGACAGATATCAAAGAAACGATCAAAAAATCAACCAAGCGATCCCTTTTGCCTGTTTATGGTTTTAAAAACGAATAAAGTGTTCTCTTGAGGCCCTGGTCATAGTGTATTTATAACAGTTCTGCTCAAGTTTACTAACGTGAACTATGCGTTAAGGTTTATCGTTAAGTACGGATGTCAAATGTTGTAATAATATTTTGATATTTGGTATTAAAACTAGGGCCACCAGAGATACATACATCTGACAGAATATGGAGTTGTTAAATCACTACAGTAATTTTAATTCCACTGAATGAAAGATGTGCCCCCAAATTACGAAGGTTAACTTGAACTATTCAGGCTTCAGTTAAGCGAAATATACTTTATCCTTGTCATGAAATCGAATGCAGTTAAGAGGTACGGTACCTAGAAGGAGTAAGAAGGAAAAAAATTAAAGCGAGCTGTACATGGCATCACTGTCTGCAATGGTTCTCGAGAGTGGCAACACTAGTCTAGGATAGATCACTGTGTAAGATAGCGGCGCATCCATGTTCGTCAGTGTTTGTGTGAATGGCTAAATAAAAGTATAATTATATGGTTAACCAGTATTTTCCTTTTAATACTAGGTAGTGTTGAAAATTTTACAGTACCAACCAAATACCTGAAAAGCATAGTTACATTTCTTTACGAGTATTCAACCAAATCCAAGACTATCATTTCTTATGGCGCATTGAACAAGACATTGATTATTGCATTTTAAAATAACTTAAAACCGGGAAGAAAGAAAATTGAATTCATTTTGATCGATACTAAAACAAACTCGAGAGCCATCTCAGCACGATTCGTCAATTTCGCAGTCCATCTCGGATTCGAGTTTTGAATTGCTTTTCGCACGGAATTGTACGATACGCCTGAGTGAAGGGGCTTTCAGAGGACTTTTTTCGAATATCAGCTCAGCTATGTCTCGCATGATGGACATTGCGTGTAGCTGCACGTACGAGTTACTAGTATACTGTATACTATACCTTGTACTTACCTATATACGGGGAAAAAATGAATTGAAAGGACTTACTTGCCAACTTTTAACTACTAGCCTTTCCAATTTGGATCAATTTTCGCAACGATGGTAAATACTAGGTTATATACAAGGCCTTAATTTATTTTTACGTTCAGCTATCTTTTGTGTTTACGTGTGTTTGTTTCGATGTTTGACAAATGTTTGATTATACTCGGTTGCTTTGGTACCTATCATACACGGCAAAGCATCATACACGAATCCTAAGATGTGAAAGCCGACAGACATGGCAATAGGCGCATTATTCGCACTGATTTAAATTATATCGCCTCAGATGAGTCGTGCCCATACAGTACTGAGTACATATACATTAGCAGAAGTTGAATTAGCTTCAATCTCTGCTGAAGTCATAAGAATTTTAGCAATATGGTGACCACCCTTTTCAATTATTGAAGGAAATGTAAATCGGTCAAGAAATCTTGGAAATATCGGTTTAAATGGAAGAAAAACAAAATATACGCGCTGAATTGAGAACCTACTCCTTGGAAGTCGGACCCTTGTGATCCTTACGGGATACATTTCGATATATGATGAAAATGAAAATGAAAATGAAAATGAAATTTATTGGTAAAAATATTCGTCGTTTCACAATTTTTGTCGGGAACCCTGAAGTAAGTTTGAAAAAACCTGTATCTCGGGGTCCCCGCTCTTCCTCCTCGGGATAACAATAATATTTTTATAATTAAAAAACAGCAGTCAGTACAAATTAGAAAAGATCTTTATATGGCAACAAATAATATTTTTAACAATCAAAGGTTAATTTTAAAATTAATAAAAATACAAAGTTAGCATGCATTGTTCTGTACGAGTGATTATGTGTGTGTGTGTGGTGTGTTTATGTGAATGTGTGTGCGTGTATGTGTTTGTGTGTTTGGGTCGAGTAGTAACTATGTAATATATAATTTATCTCAGTACAAAATTAAATATAAATTTGTGATTTTAGAAGATTTTCGGTATCTTCCTAGTAGTAATAGTAGGATAATTGGGTATTACAACTAGCCAAATCAGATACTTTTTTTCAAACTTCAAAACGTGCGCCTAGTATAGAATTTTCTATGAAATACTGAATTGTGATGTCATCAAAAGTCAACGCTCTTTTTTACTATAATCGATAATAATTAAAAATGGTTTTCATACACAAAATTAACAGGAGACGTAGATATAACCTCTTTTTGTAGGTCCTCTATTAATTTAAATATTATAAAAATTTAATCAGAAATTTAATAAGAATTTATTTGTCTAGTTGTCAAATACCCAATTATTATGGTTCTATTATTTTGATTAATAAATTCGTGGTATAAAATTTAGGTATCATCTATTCTCAGCATCATCGATACGCTCGAGAGCGATGCCACATCGGTCGCATTGCTTTTCAATCAATTCCGGGGCAATAGGACGTCGCAAAAACCATCCCAGTTTCTTATTCACATCTACGGGCTGAGCTCTTTCCTTTATTTTCCCCGTACCTATTATTTTCCACGTAAACATAGTACATACATAGTACGTACTATGTTTCCCAAACATACGAGCCTGTCTCAATAATTAATGTATACTCTGAGAACATCAAAAAGAAGTTGGTAAATATGCTTGATTGATCTCGCTTTTCTCATCGTTTAGTCACATTTTTGAAAGTGAGATGCAAATTAATATTTTTTTTATCATATTATGACGAGAATTTGAGTCCCCTATTATTTTATTTATTCTTGTTCATGAGATACTACTATTTCTATCATTTTACATTATTTTGTAAAAATATTTTGGTTTATATAACTTTGATACCTAAGTATTTTGAACAAGATAATTTATATTTATCCCGGAAAATTAAAGAGTTCCAGTAGTAATTAATATATTACAAACACAAAGTCTCGACATAGAACTCCACTGTATTATCTATATATATAAAATTCAAAGTCCTGACTGACTGACTTATATATCAACGCACAGCCTAAACCACTGGGCCTAGAAACTTGAAATTTTGACAGTAGGTTCCTTTTGTGACGTAGGCGCTCACTAAGGAAGGATTTTTCAAAATTCCACCCTTAAGGGGGTGAAATAGAGAGTGAAAGTTTGTATGAAAGTCCGCCATTTCTCAAGTTATATCCATGAAACTTGGTATATGAGCTACCGGTTAAAAATTAAAAAATTCGTGTCACAGTTTTTGAAAATTCTACCCCCAAAGGGCTGAAATAGGGGAGTAAAGTTTGTAAAAAAGTCCTTAATTTTACAAGATATTTTTCAAGTTATTTTGGCTTTCGGTAAAAAATAAAGAAGCACGTGTGTCAAAATATATAAAAATTTCACCCTCAAAAGGGTTAAATAGGGGTTGAAAATTTGAATGAAAGTCCGTCATTTTTAAAGTTATAGCCCTGAAACTGGGTTATTTTTGCTTCCGATTTAAAATTATGAAATACAAATTCCACAGTTTTGAAATTTCTATCCCCAAGGACGTTAAATAGAGAGTTTGTCCTTCGATCACGCCGCAACAGAGCAACGGATCGATGTGATTTTTTGCATGGGTAGGTATAGTTGAGGATCTGGAGAGTGACATAGGCTTCTTTTTATCCCGGAAATTAAGGAGTAGGTACCTGTGGGAATTAAAAACTTATGCCAAGCGAACGAAGTCGCGGGCGTCCTCTAGTTATAGCATAATCCAAATTTTATTTGAAACATATCTGCCGTTGTTTCCCCATGGCCCCAAAATATCAATCCATATCATATGCGAGCTGTCACAGTCTTAATCCTAGATTGATGGCTTCAGTATACCTACCGACAAAAGTGCAGCTGCTATCCGATCAATTTCTGGATTGGCATCATTGGCATATTAAATCATCAACATCAAAACCTCAATTTTAACCTAATAAATTGTCCTGCTGCTATTTATATCACTCCGTGTAAAAAATCTTGAGATTTGTAATAGATGGGTAATAGTTTTTAATTTTTTTGTCATCCATCATACATCAATTAAATTATGTAATGAACTTCTGTTACCTCATATGATCGTTCATAAAACGAAAAGTTTCAAGTGATTTTATTTTGTAACTGTATTTTACATTGAATGACAGTAGAATTTCACCTCGATTTATGATATTGTGGTTTAAAGGCCCAGCTGCTATTTTATACTTCTTTTTACCCAGAATCGATTCGGTCATATGAAAGGTATTTAATTTTTAAACTTATCTTGATAAAATTACTTTACATTGTTTTTCACAGCTGGACATAAAACCTTGTTTATCCAAACCATCATTTTTACTGTTGACCAAGATGGATGCCTAAAGAGCGGCTGCTATCTGATTAATATCTTAATTGCCGTCTAATAAATCATCAATATCAAAGGCACAGTTTATCTTGATGAATCGGCCAACGCCTGTTAAAATCAATCGATGTCCAAGAAAACTCTTTGGATCCGTGATGAATGGTAAAAAGTTTTCCATTATTTTTTTCGTCGCATTATTTCCAACTTCGATTCTATTGGCTGATTTTCAATACCTTAATTCGTCTTTTTCAACTGTAAAACTGTTTGGATTCAAACTTGAGTGTCAGATTAACGGTTTACAAATGCTTTGTTATGAAAGCCGAACATCAGAAACTTGAAGATGAATAATTGTTATTTGCGGCATATAGACAGACTTAAATCTCTAATAGAAGTTAGTAGAAGTTATTAGTAATAGTAATTAGTTAGAAAA
This sequence comes from Erebia ligea, assembly GCA_917051295.2. Lineage (NCBI taxonomy): Eukaryota > Metazoa > Arthropoda > Insecta > Lepidoptera > Nymphalidae > Erebia > Erebia ligea. The sequence goes on from OU785236.1 coordinate 8,910,010, forward strand.
TAATGAATTATTTTAAAAATATTCTGGGAATATCTCGAGTTCTTAAATCAATCACAAGCCAATCCTTCTTAAACGCTTATACGGTTGTGCACGTGCGATAAATAATTATAGTCCTATATAAAAAAAATATTGCTTGATTAGAATGACAGCTGTCAAAGTACACTAACTACAGCCGAGAAAGAAGCATTAATCAGCTTTAATTATATTCAAGCTATATTTTAAGGACATAAAATATTATGTCCTAATCATAATCATAAAATATTATGTCCTACCCTAAAATTGCTATGAAAAGATCAAAGCTGGTGTCTTCAATACATAAGAATATTTTAAGGCATTGATGGCAATATTAACAGACCTCAGACGTTAATATTAAACGTTAAAATATTAATAAAAGTATTTGTATAGAAAACGTGTGTAAGTTGCTACCGAATTACGTTAATTTATTCTAATTGTAAGTATCCTTATCGCGACTATACATTACATAAAGTAGAGCTGGCTGGTGGACGTGACTATTTTGGTACTAAGTAGAAATTATCATTAAAATGAAGTCGCTTGACATAACGCTAAAAAGTTTAGGTTAAAAATAGTGCAATTTTTTATGATATATTAAGCAGCTTAATATCTATTATTCTTTTTCAATGTTCCCTACGAAATACCATTTTTTTAAATAATACTCGTAACAAAATTCGCAACAATACTACTCTTTCCCATTCAAGTGTTTTATAGCTTTCCGAAAAAAGAATAATTACCTAAATGTCACATAAGTTGTTAAATAGAGTCGGTTAGGTTAAACATAATTACATTTCCAAATCCAATACTTACTGGTACAATACTATCAAATCAAGCCAAAAATAAAGCCTTCTCACTTCTGCGGACTTCATTAAAAAAACAGCATTCATTATTGTTATCGAAAGTAAATAGTTAAAGCCTACTATAAAATCCGATTAGTGATATTTTGCTGGCGTATGGTAACCACAAATTCATCCAACAACAAAAACTATGATAAATTAGCTGATGCCCGCGACTTCGTCCGCGTGGATTGGTTTTTTGATTCCCGCAGGAACTCTTTAATTTTCGGGGTAAAAAGTAGCCTAAGTATGTGCTATTGCAGACTATAATCTATCTCTGTGCCAAATTTCATCTAGATCCGTTCAGCTGTTCGGGCGTGATTGAGTAACAAACATCCATCCAAATATCCGCCCATTCATCCATCCAAACTTTTGCATTTTTAATATTAGTATTAGTACATAATATATAGATATAAATTATTGTGGTATGACATTTTTCACGTGTGCCATCCCAGGCTGCGACTGCATCGCGTTCTTGACCGTAGTTGCTTTAATTTGCATGTGTGCAAAGCCTCCAAGACAATAATTTAGCTCCATTCAGGCGAATCACGTTCCATGTGGGCAGCACTAATTACCTCACTTGACGCTGATTATTGTCTCCGATTCGCTGATTGGATGCCCGTGATTGACTATTTATGCGATGTAATTGCGCTTGAAATGACGTGAGGGACGTATTTTCTAGTGATTAAAGAATATTTGTATAGAAACTCGTGAATACAGGCGAATTTTTGTCACGATACCTACTTGTAAATACCAACTACTATTATTATATCGTTTATAGTAGCTTATTTTTTCCTGTAAAATAATAGCTACGGCCAGGCCTTGTTACCGTTCATCTGGAAAACCCAAGTAGCCAAACGTAAAAATAGGAAAAATCCAAAAAGGAAGTTACTTAAAAGTTTGAACTAAACTGCCAATATGCACAAACTTCTTTAAACCTCACACTACTATCATGGACTGCATAGCTTCAGCCACCAAAAGTCTAGATAGCTCGCTTGCTGCAAAAAAAAATGGTAGAGACGATTAGAATGCCTTTCTAGCGTGGATGGTTCTTGCCACGTATCTTCAAGGCAAGAGTAAATAGCCATCTATCTACTAGGCAAGCGCACTCCAATCTAGACCTTAATAATAACATCCGTTATGCCACTTTTACATACGACCGCACCACCCTATGCGATACAATAAAAAAGTGAGGTATCACAGCTATTTACTGTGAAAAATAGTTGTAAAAATAGGCAAATTATCATCACATTAATAATATTATCATAATTATTAAATTCGCAACAATGTATATTCTTCCTAAAATTAAAAGGACGGGTTTACATTTTTACAGCATTTAAAAAGCTCATACATTGTTCGGCGTATAAATAAAGAAATTTCTATAAAAGATCAGAACTATCCCTCACAATGAGCGACTCAATAACAATCAGCAGCTCACTCGGTCTGATTTGTGAAGAGATTCATTAGTGCCTACCCACATAGACTCGGTCAGGGAGAGAGCTTAATTAGGTACCTACTGGCATTGGTTTAATTTAACTTGCTTCCCGTTTTACAGATATGAAATTTCTGTTTCTGCAATGGCCAATGACCTGTAATATTTTTAACCAGCTTTTGCCCGCGACTTCGTCTGCGTGAACTACACAAATTTCAAACCCCTATTATACCCCGTCAGGGGTTGTATTTTCAAAACTCCTTTTTTAGCGGATGCCTACGTCATAACAGCTCGTATCTCTATGCCAAATTTCAGCCCGATTGGTCCAGTGGTTTGAGCTGTGCGTTGATACATCAGTCAGTCATTCACCTTTCCTTTTGTATACTTTTAACTATATTACGATTTGGTATACAATTGGTTTCTATTGACAAAATTTATAGGAATCGAATACAATAGAGTCTGGTTTCGAATACAAACCCCAGTTTAATATTATTTAGCCATTGAAAGATCGGCCCTGTATTTAAGTCGACTATTTGTTTTACCTTTGGAAACTGGTAAGTAAACACTAGTTTTTTGGGTCTGCATTTAGCAGTTTACTATCCCTTCGCACCTTCAAGGTATCTTAAGCCTTCCAAATTTTTTTTTAAATATTACAATCTGGTAATATGAATATAAATGAACTTTTACTTCTTTAATTTAATAAATAAACTATTTCTAACTTTTAATTGGTGGATGTCTTGCACCGGAAATCAGAAGTCAGTCACTCCGGGTAATTCCTTGTTGCTGGTCCAATCAGCTAACAGCTAAGCAAACCGACCAATCGGAACTTTCTGAGGAGAGATTGATTAGATAATGTATATTATTGTTGATTATGTTAGTAACGTCTCATACGATGAAAGCCCTCATTCACAACAATAAGTAACAAGATAATAATCCTAGTAAAATATCAATATTCCATTCTATTCCTACATGACCTATTTGGCGGGGTCGTTCCTAGAAAGATCATAACCGTCGTAACAAACGATCTCTCTCCCAGAAAATATCATTTTTCTGAATTAAACCAACGAGATGACGAGTTTTTGTGTCGTTGAACAGAGGTCTGAATGTGTCCATGAGTTTTTTTATCGGCGACGCGGGACGCATAAAATGTTAAAGGAAAATGTATTGCTAACCTCCGACTTGACTATCCATCGGACAAAAATGTGGGAAAGAAAATTTTGTGACCTTCTGTGATGCTAGTACATGGTCAGGTTTGCTCTTACAGTTCTCAAAACAATCAGTGCGATGAGATCTTTCCCGTTGTATTAGCAAAGCTATATCGACGAGTAAGGTAAAAGCATTAATTATGCTGTATGTTTTCTCTCCTAAATAAGCATCGAAAAAATATTTTTAATCTACATAAAATCTGCGAATTAATTTTATGCTCTAGCGACAGACTGTTTGATAAAAATCTATGATACTGCATTGCATCACTTTTTACTCGTCTATCCTTTTCAATATTCACGCGATTCATTGAACTAGAAAATGTTTCTAAAAAAACATCGATGATTTTACAAGAATAAACTGCCTACATGATACCCGTGACTTCGTCTGACTGGTATAGGTATCAAAAATCCCGGTTGAATTCTCTTGAATGAATCTTTGATTTCCCTAGATACTGCACCTATCTCACTCTACCCAGGCCTTCAACTATAGCCATCCGAACAATCACGTCGATCCGTTGCTCTGTAGCAGCCTGGTTGCAGGACAAACCAACAAACAAACACTTACCCATTATACACATAATACTAAGTACGAATCCCATACAGCATATTATAGTTACATGTGCGTACATAAATAAACTTTTAAAAGTTTCTGTTGATTAAATTTGTGTTTCTTCTATAAAATGCAACTTTTAAGTAAACATCATTATTTTAAGCAATTATGAAGTTGTGAGCATTATCCTTGCAGTATCGAAACGATTAAAAAATATGTTTAAAATAAAAATAAAAAAGCGGTCTACAGGCAAGTGTTACCGTATTTTACTCGTATTCAATAGAGAATAAAGAATGGAACATAAAATCGCGATCTAACATCACCTCACTAAACGTCGTATTTCCGGACAATAAACTAGAAAGCTATTAATGTTTATAGAGTCGTTCGTTGACCGAAGCATAAGACCCACAGGAGCTTTTTACAAAATAATGCAATATAAAGACCAGGTTAAAAAGTAAAGTGGTTTTCTAAGTCTATAAGCAACAACATGTATATATATGGTATGCTTTGAATGGTGGCCTTATGTAGTATGCGGCACTCAATATTATGCCGAGAGTCGAGACAGCATGGTGTAGTATTAATGGAAAATTACGGAAGCTTAGTCTGCTGACGATTCTTGCTGCACTTAAAATGTGGAATCAAGAATGCAGCCTTGAGGAACGGTTCAATGGCGCAATGTGTTTTTCTGACATATACTAAACGAATTCGTCTGGCTTATACTATCTGAAACGGCCTTTGTAGAAAACCCCCAAATTGCCGACTAACAAGCCACAAAGAAAATATTCATAAATAAATTCGCAAGCATTGTAAAAAGTATGCTAAGCTTTTCGCGTTCGACCTTGATTCTTAATGATGAACAAAAAAAGAATTTAAAAACTAAAAATGAAGTTGTTTCTTTACTTTGTATAATATACGAGTATGTTACTATAATTCTGTATAATTTGGTGTACTTACCAGTTTATTTTAGTAGCTATAAACAGAATCTCCAAGTAATGAATGAAAATATAGAAACTCAATCAGCCTTTTAATTAAAGTCTCAAGTTAACAACTTAAAATTTCGTAGCGATGAAAGATAAATAGTCAATATTATTACGTTCTCTGCATTTCGAGGTCCTCCGTGCTCGCTCGCAGAGCTGGCCGCGGGCCAAGCTCATCTTCCTTCTAAAAGGTGCTTAGCAACGCCAATATATCAGAAATGGGAAAAATTAAACGATGTTAAAAGAAAAATACAGCGCAATAATTATCACGATAACGACGTTATTTGATTAATTAATTAGATTCCGTGATCTAGTTTCTGTACAAAATTCAGGGGCCGTCAAAGAATATGAAATTAATGCCTATAATAGTCTTCTTCATCCGTACCGATAGACGTCTACAATGTAGAAAATAAATCCGTTGGCTAGTGTGGCTCATTTTATGTCACTTGTTCGCTTAGTCATTAGTGGGAGGGGTATTCATCGTCATCGTCATCGTCTTTTCGCCGGTTTACTACTGAGCATCAGTCTTCACAATGAAAAGAGTAGGGGTCTACTAACATTAATTTACGGTGCGAGTGGGCCACGTGCAGCGATCTTTTATGTATAACTAAACTGGTCTGTGACCATGTGTTTATTGATCCTCTGAGCTAAGTTATCTGAGGTATGTAGTATGTACCTTGCCCAATGCCATTCAGATTCTTATGAATCGTCGTTGCTACTATATGTGACTACTATACCTAGTTCTTTTGTTGATTTGAATATTTCAGTTCTGTCCACGAACATGGAGTTATAATAACTTATTATTATTATTGTTTTGAATAAGTGTTCCGACTAGCTAAACATCAAATCTTTGTATTCTGGGCAGATACGAGTATTTTTCAGTTTCTGTTCATTAGTTACTAGCCTTGCCTTATCTTCTTGACTAAGAAATGATATTTCCTAAATTGGCTTCGATTTGGTTATTCAAGCATTAAGCTTAGCAAGTGCTCAGCTATCTAACGCTTCGGGGCTGGCTGAGTTAACCACCAATTAGGGATGGAAATACCAGTCGAAGCTCTTCCAGTTAACGTATTCCAATAGTAAGGCTTAAACAGACCCAAATTGCCCCGGATGCAAATGCACGCGTGCGTAAGCATGTACAGTCGCGGTCTTAAAATGTTTATCAGTTTTCAAATTAGATTCATTATAACACTGCATGCAGTAAGGTACGTAAAAGTGTCGTTATCAAGAATATTAAAAAAGGTTTCCTACATCAGTTATCCTATCTTGTAGCTACGTACCTACTACAGTGACCGATACAATCTTACTAATATCACAGAATAGGTAATAGTAGCTAATATTATAAATGCGAAAGTGTGTTTGTTTGCTGGTTTATTGGTTTGTTGGTTTGTCCTTCAATCACGCCGCAACGGAGCAACGGATCGACGTGATTTTTGGTATGGGTATAGTTAAAGATTTGGAGTGGAGTGATAGGCTACTTTTTATCCCGGAAAATTAAGGAGTTCCCGCGATGAATCAAAAAACTTAAACCACGCGGGCGAAGTCGCGGGCATCAGCTAGTATGTTAAATGATTAATCTATTACGTATGCCTGGTCAAATCACGTCATATGGTGGATCTTTTGACACCGATTTGTGCATGCGATGATGAACCGATTGTATAATCTGTGAAAAAAAACTGTATGAAGGAAGTCGCGCAGCAAAACGCAACGGAACCGACTTCCACGTGCGCTTTGCAATATGAACGCCTTCATGCAGCCTCATATTGCAACTTATAAAAGCCGCCAAAAAATACTTTCCTCAAGGTATTCTCAAGCGCTGAGATCTCTGCATACAACATCAAACAATGTTGCAAGGTGATGAACCAAGCATACTTTTCGAATACATAAAACGCAATTAAGCTCGCAGCACACTATAAGTACGCCATAGAAACAGGCCACTCTAAGATTCGCCTTCATTAACTCAGCGCTTATTTAAGAGAACACCGGTGACCTACTTTCTTTGTGTGTGGTGCAAGGTTTAAACTTGACGCGATTTTCTTAGATTTTTTATAGGAACAGATAATATCAAATTTCTATAAAATATGAGTCTGCTCCGTATTACGGTATTACGGACCAGGAAAATTATACACGTGGAATGGTGAAAGGAATGCTAATTTTGTAAAGGAATGTTTAAGTATTACTAAGAGGGAGGAATACATATTTTAATATAAGTGTAATGTTTAATAAACTAAACGGAGACTGGTCAATATTATGGTCTTTATGATGTCACGGTGTTTTCCCACAAAAAATACATAATATAAATTACCAATATTTTTGGAATGTCGCAGGTGAGAAGTGCCTATCGCCATTATGAATTGTAGAACTTTTATTCTCTGTAGGTACGTAGGTACAGGAGCAAGCACAATAAAAAAGAAAATTGGGAACATCACAAGATATTTAGGTAAGTAGGTACTTACGTACAGAAGGCTAAGATACGTTTGTTTTATTAATTTCATAATTTTTAACAATTTTTCGTGAAGCTTCTGTGTGTTAGACCTGTAACCCCGCTTAAGCTTGAACCAGGTTTATTCCGTAGAATAAAGGAGAAGAATATATCGCTACATCTTGTATCATACGCCTGTTTCTATCATGTGTTGTTTGCAACGTGAAACTTTCTGTAGACACTGACGTGTGGTCGTACGCGGTCGCCGACCCAGCCCTATTTGAGCTAGTCTTTTCATCCCCATCTGAAAAAACTGGCTAGTTTTTCAATTTACGCTGATGAAAAAATTAAAAGATAGGTGAGGTATTGTAATTGTGCCATGCCCGTGTCTTTGCTAGTGTGGATTTAGGTTTTTAAAATCTTGTGAGATTAACGCTGATGAAAAAATTAAAAGATAGGTGGAGGTATTGTAATTGTGCCATGCCCGCGTCTTTGCTAGTGTGGATTTAGGTTTTTAAAATTGACTTTCGTAAAAATCGGTAAAGCAGCGCCGTGAAAACCTAACAGACAGATAGATACACAACTTTTACATTTATAACATTACTAGGGTTATGGCGACCTCCATGACGCAGCTATAATTGACGCAAGGTTTTTGAAAGTGAGAGACGAGAGTCGATTCCTATTTTGTTTACCAAGAAAAATATAGGGTTCCTTTGGGATAGGGGATGACGGTTTTGGTAAATTTTACTCCATAAGTCGGTCAAAACGAAACCGATATTTATAATTCTTTTACCTTTTTAAAGGTTACACAATCAAGTAATTATTATGAGACCATACTAAATTCATTAAGAAGTAGTAACGTCTCCGTACTTATAATATACTAGATGATGCCCGCACATAATATACACATACACTTCCGCATTTATAATATATGGAAATACCCGTGCGATGCCGGGGCGGGTTAGCTTGTACAGATAGAAGGTAGGATAGGTACAAGATAGAAGCACAAGATACAAGTCACTACATAAGCTTCTATCCTATCCTATCTTCTATATTAATTTACCAATAAGTTATTGACTATTTCTTTGTTAGATACTAATATAAACCTAATAAAGACATTAGATAATTAAGTACTTATTGAAGGCACCAGGTGAATCGTATTGAACCAATGTTGATTTAACGCTACAACTACCACACCGTTCAGGCAGTACTAACTGTATATTCTGTGGTTCAGGCAATTTCGTTCCAAAAATACCTACATGTTATGTGGTTAGATCCAACGATATGAATCATTTTACGCGAGGAAGATGAAACAGTCCATTAAAAGTTGAATATTAATAAGCCGCTTAAAGGCTATGAAAGCGTTGCAAAAATAAAATATTAACAAAGGCGTTCATAAATATATTCACGTACCTACTTCGTTTTTCCCATTCCACGTTTCGAGCGATACGGTTTTATATTTCTAAAGATAACCGCATTATTTCCACTTGTTTGTCCATGTATTGTTACAAACAAGGGGCTTCCGTTTCCCATATAACTTTCCTTTACGCTTCCAATACGGTTGCGAGTGATTTTTGTTTGAGCTTGGACTAATTTTATCTTGCATGTTTGTGAAATATTCAATACTACTTTTATATCGCAAAATATATTTATTAGCAGTGGTTCTAAAGAAAAATTATTAACTAGTACTATTTACTAATTAGTTACTATTAGTATCTAGATAATATGCGCCACTTCGTGGTATTCAGGTATAAAAGTTTTTACCAAAATACGAGTAAGACCTTCTTATACCTACGTAAGAGATACGAATTTCGATAAATGATTTGATTTGTCTATTGTATTTTTTAAAATTCTGGTGGGAACTTTTTGAACATCCAGGATAAAAAATATCCTATGCCCAACTCTAGGGAGCGAACTGTCCTGGTGCCTTTCAGAAATAGTAGCAGAATGGCATATAGGTGGACAGACAGACACAATTTATCATATTAATCATGGAACCATAAAACTGTCGGGCACCTATTGGCTTTCACAGATTACTTTTCTAAATCATACCATCACATAATAATAACTTCGTCTATCGCAAACGCATAAAATATGGTTTGGTCGGAATACAAAATTTACGCTCGTATGTTATTGGCCGCGTCATAAACAGGACAGTAAAGTCTCTCAGCTTTTATCGATATAATTTGTGGAGTAAAACTATTTCACTCTAGTAAGGTCGAGAAGGTGACAGTATTTCTCAATTCCAGTTAAAAACCTTCAATCAACCTTCAACTGCCTCGTTGGTCTAATGGTTGGCATGTTCGACTGCGGCCGACGAGGTCCTGGGTTCGAGTCGGGACTCGAACCCAGGACCTCGTCGGCCGCGGTCGAGGTCATAATTAAGTGTTGGGTTTTTCTGACTAGAAATTCTCAGTACTAGCCCGGAGTTAGGAAGTTGGCGGTGTTTCACCCCCGTGCCTCGGAGAGCACGTTAAGCCCGGTTATTATCACTAACATGATAATAGTCGTTAAAGCGTTAGGGGTATGGGTTAATACAACTGCCATGCCCCTAACAGGTTAGCCCGCTACCATCTTAGACTGCATCATCACTAACCATCAGGTGAGATCGCAGTCAAGGGCTAACTTGTAGTGGACAAAAAAAAAGCCCTCCAACCCGCATTGGAGCAGCGTGGGCGGGTCTAAACTCTAATTCCCTCTCTCCTATGAGAGTGGAGGTCTGTGCCCAGCAGTGGGACGTTATTGGGCTGTAGTGGTGGTGGATAGTGAAGCTTTTCTATTTATATTTAACAGATAGCTTCAAACGGTGAAGGAACACATCGTGAGGAATCCTGCATGCCCGAGAGTTCTTCATAATGCTCTCGAAGAGTCTGCCAATTCGCACTTGGCCAGCGTGGTGGACAACGGCCAAACATTTCTCATTCCGAGAGGAGACTCGTGCTCAGTAGTGGACCGGCAATAGGTTGGAATTATGATGAAGATGATGATAGTAAAACTTAGTGAAAGAGACGGCCGACTGAGGTCTGTGTAAAATATATAAGTGTTAATAAGTGAGAGCTTTGTTTAGGAAACTATTACAATGCTTGTATACAGCTTTAATATAGAGCTCTGTAAAAGCGATTGGTCTAGTAATCATATGATATCGGAAAGCTAAGGTATTTCTCGGTTCATGTAAAATAGCATTTATTGTCAAGGTCTATATTATTATAAAACTAGCTGATGCCCGCGACTTCGTCCGCGTGGATTGAGGTTTTTTGGTACCCGCGGGCACTCTTTAATTTTCCGGGATAAAAAGTAGCCTATCGGTTATTCCAGACTATAATCTATCTCTGTGCCAAATTTCATCCAGATCCGTTCGGCCGTTCTGGCGTGAAAGAGTAGTAGTTATTAATTTACTATAGCAGCAGTAGATAATGCAACAGGAGCCTAGTGGTGGACTTTGGCCTTCTCCTTCTGATTCTAAGAGGAAACACGTGGTCACAATTAGGCTGGCGATGAGTTGATGAATTAGATGATGATAAAAAGAAGAAAAGATTTTTGTGTACTGGTCGTAATATTTTGTGTCATTCGAGGGGGCTCGTATCTAATAATAATGATGACAAAATTATCTTTCGCTAAGTATAATACGGTTGCCTTCGTTGAAATAGAGAATTTACGCTCGGCTGTTATTGGTCGCATCATAAACAGGGCAGTAAAGTCTCTCGGCTTTTATCGATATGTTGCGGAGTAAAACATTTTACGGTTAGTACGGAGGTCGGGGGAACTGACAGTAATCCCTGGTGCAAGTTAAAGATATCTAGTGCTGAAGGCTGCTACGAGTTGAAATAGCGCTAGCTGCGTTTTACGAAAAAAGATAGGGTAGTTTTCTTGCGGCATCAATGTATAAAACATATAAAATTGCAAGAATGAAAAAAATGTTTTATGTATGTTTTAAGTATTATATACGTATGTTTGAGTATTATTCGTATAGATATTTAAAATTAAATGATTTATATTTATTTTGCGTAGAGGACAACTTATGTCACTGATAAGAAGTCAAGAGCCTACCACCGGTTCGGAAAGGTGTTTCTACTGAGAGAGAGATATGGACTGAACATGGTAAGGCCCACAGAACACATTCTTATGTGTTCTGTTGTAAGGCCCGTCGATAAAGTTTGACATGCTATAGTATAAATTCACATTTTAGTCAGGCTGCACAAGACCTTGAATTATGGAAATTCCTGTAAGAAGCCCACGACTTCTCGAATTTCTAGCAGTGCATTGCATGAATTGGTTTAAAACGAAGATAATTATTTAACTAAGAACAGGCAATGACTTATCGATTTTTTTGTTCTAATAGTATTTTCAAAATGATAATAAAGTAAAAAACTCGACCTTTGTTTCGGGAACCGTAAGTGTACTTATATAGTATTTATTATTTAGATAGCTTTCATGTACATGCCTTACTTGCTAATACATAATTAATCATTACATTACATTTGCTAGTACATGGACATGAGGCCCTGTCAGGGTGTTGCTAACATAATTATACTTATTATAAATATCATTATTATTGCGTCCTTTCCGTACGTAATTAAAATAATAATGTCAAAAAGTAATAAAATATAAGACAAACTTTACAATGTAAATTTCACGGCGAGAAATACCACGGTCTTACAATAAAGATTTTTGGACTTTTCGTAGCAATCCAGGAAATCCTCTTTGCATACTAAAAGGTTAACGTTGTAAGGTTCGTTGGACAGGTGAAAATAGACAAAATGTGCAAGAGAACAGAAACAAGAAGACCAAAATGGAACGTGCTTTACAAACTGATACCATTCTGCATTTCCTTTTACCTTGTTCGAGTTGAATCAATATACACTTTACAAGATTTATTTTTAATGCACTTTTAAAAGCTCTCGCGAAACAATAGCATCAATACAAAATGGCTTAAATCAAAATGATAAAGCAATTTAAGAGTTATGACATACAAACGAGTACGTTTTATTAATATTCTTCAAAAATACTAAAATAGTCTAATCAATGCAGGTAAGTCAAACTGAAGTGTTTTGAATAGAATATTTCATTTTTCATCAAAGCTTGCTTATAATGATAACGAAAACACTTTGTTCTAAAATTTAATCAATTGATTACACATGAAAGTAACAATGGTTAACAGCTTATGTTCTCTGCAACCCAAAAAAAATCAGTACAAAAAATTTATGAAGTAAATTTTTATGCATTTTCAATTTACATCGGAAAAGTTTGAATTGTATTTAATTTGTGCTGAAAGGCAATCTATACTGCGTTGATGACAAATGGCAAAGTAAGGCTTTCAATATAGCAGTGGGTAAATGAAATTTGGATCGAAAATTTGCAGGTATAAAAAAATTATAAAGAGCTGGTTAAGAACAGCTCTTATGTTATTAATATCCCGTAAAACGTACTGCTGTACCAACTTGTCATGCAATAAAAATAGTCTGTTTTCCTTAAAAGAGCAACCAATATAAGGAAATATTGTGGTTGAGAACTCTAATGTAAGATAATGAATATTAACTTAGCTTCTATCTTCTATTCAAATGTTATGAATTTAATATTAGTAGACCTCCTTTAGTTCTGGCTGCCTTTGACCTTGTGATTTCATCTTAGACCTACTTGATTAAAAAATTCGACAAGTGCGACGAAATAAATAAATTAACTACCTAATAAATTGTAATAGTACAGTTGTGTACAACAGATCGAACATCACCAAGTTATCGATCAATCCCGCATATAAAGAATGTTTTAGTTTTTGTATTAGAATCCTTGACAGCTCGGTCCGAACCTCCGTCATTCAGGATTTCAACCGATTCCCGGAATGATATTTTTTTAAATCATGTAAAAGAAACAAATATTTTGGTCACGTTTTTCTGCAGAGATAAAGAAACTGTTTATAACAAACCAATGTATTTAAATATATATTTTGATTTACAGATTCTATGTCAAACAAACCAGAAATAATAATAAGATAAATAATTTATACGGAATCATTTTGCGATCTGCCAAAACAAGCGGAGAAAATGTACAGGACCACTCAAGGAATTGTATTTTGTATAATTTGTATGTAAGTTATATATTGTTCGTGTCTGACCAGCGCTACAGACTGTAGGTTTTCACACAAACATCAAAGGATCTTGGCGAGCAATTTGCTCACATAATGGGCTAGCCAACGCTCATTCGTCGAACGCACATTGGATTCATGTGTACTGAAACCTGAAATCATTATAATTCTTGCAAAATGATCACAAGAATAAAATAAAAAACCTCCACGAAGTTGATTGATAAATTCAATTGAACGCAATCGTCGAACGCTTTCATTGTCGTCCCGGCCCACTAGCGTAAAATTCCATCGTTTCCTCTTCAATTATTCTCCTGCTCGTCTTACCGGCAAAATATCGCAAGCCTTGCCAAAATAACTCAAATGTGTCGCAATAAATCCCGTTGCAGCGAGTCAGTTTCAATTGGTCCGCTATACTGGCCGCATCGGAATTCGCTTCATTCGAAGTTTCGAAGTTCACATGTGCAGTTTTCTTTGAGACAACTTTGTCAGGTCGTATGGACATACTTTTACTTCTGATTTATTTTTATTCATTTATTTTCTTCAGGCGTTAATTCAAGTTGGGAAGTAAGTGTAGGTATTATATAAAATTTCTCAACCATCTCGGACATTATGCTTGAAAGAATTTCTATCTTTCAAAGAAATACTAGGACCAAATGATATGACACTAATATTATAAATGCGAAAGTGTGTTTGTTTGTCGGTTTGTTGGTTTGTCCTTCAATCACGCCGCAACGGATCCACGGAACGACGTGATTTTTTGCATGGGTATAGTTGAGGACCTGGAGAGTGGCATAGGCTACTTTTTATCCCGGAAAATTAGGGAGTTCCCGCGGGAATCAATAAAACTTAAACCACGCGGACGAAGTCGTGGGCATCAGCTAGTTATTAATAAAGATAAGTTATTAATATAGTGTAAAAATGACGACTATCGATAAATAAAGTATGTTCGACAGTTTTTTGTGGATGTTCTATATTAGTTTGATTAACAAGATAATATCTTTGGATTGATGCTTTTACACAGTCAAAATAAAAAATAAAACAAAAAAAAGCAATAAAAAAAATTTTGACGACCTCTGTGGCGTAGTGTTGTTAGATCCCCCGCAGGGTTTGGAAATTTATAATTTCTGAATTTTCACTGGTCTGGCCTGGTGGGAGGCTTCGGCCGTGGCTAGTTACCACCCTACCGGTAAAGACGTGCCGCCAAGCATTAAGCGTTCCGGTACGATGTCGTGTAGAAACCGAATAGGGGTAAGGGTTTAATATGACTGCCATGCCCCTAACAGGTTATTTCGCTACCTGTTATCATCACTTACCATCACGTGAGATCGCAGTCAAGGACTAACTTGTCACTATAAGTTAAAAAAAAAAACTGTGCAATCCCTAAATTTAACCAAGTTTTCTCTGTGTTTGTAATGTAGAATAACATTTTTTATAATTCCAAACATAATTATTATTAAATCAGCATAGGAGGGAAAAGAATATTCCATTCACAATAAAACCCAACATTTATGTCCAGTTCATCACAATATACGACCTCGTGAACAACCGACCCGGTCTACCCAATTTGTGGTCGTAAACGGGGAGAATACGTGACGATCTTAAAATGCAGAACACTTTTCCTATTGACTGAGTTATGTAAAGTTGAATTAGCGCTGACTTTTTTACGATTTCTGAAATTTTGTGTAAACTATTATTTACATGGAAAGTCTTCCAGGAACTTAAACATTTTTATCGTTTTTATCCCAATGAGAGACTTAGGTTTTTAATGGTAATTCTATGATGCATTTAAATCTTTAAACAAAACTAATTATTAAGAAATCCTATTCTCTAAAGAAAACATTGTGAAAAATGCTGAAATATTGTGGTAGAAAATCTGCTTTAATTTAGTCATGTTTTCAAGAAATTTCGTACAAAGCATATTGTGCTAGTACCTACATTTTGCAGCTCAAAATAAATTTAAAATTAAACGCATGGTATTTCCAAATTGAAATGCAAAAAAAGGCTGCGGCAAGCTTTTGTTAATTTAAATTATTTGATCAGCCTTTTGAATGAAAAACCCACAACGTACAGCTTTTATTTCAGTCTGAAATTGGTTTTCCAAATTCCGACCTCAAATAATTGTTAAATTGCATTAAATATTCAAAAATTAACAATTTCACAATCAAAACATAACCCTGAATAAATACCTACCGATAATATTTTTTTCTCCTGTGAGTATTAATATGAACAAAAAGAAGCATAATATAAAAACGAAGCAAAAATACAAAATGATATATTATTATTGCGATATTATTTTGCTATTACAACTGACTTGAGTATTTGGTACTGTCACATTATTTTGATGCCAACAATCAGGAGAAATTATGGACAAGAGTATTCTTTCTGAAAAATTCAAGTTAACAAGAAAATGCGTACTAACATAATATTATTAAAAAGTAACTACTTAGTGTCTGTTTTTAGAACACGTTTCATAGAGCAAAAATGTTAACAAGAAATAAAATTATGGCTATACTTTTTGTCCTGCTTGTTAACATTTTTGTTCTTCTTAGCTTGTTCACATTTAAAACGTTAGCATTTTAGAAATTCCTAAGTGAATGGAATTTTTTGTTCCTCTAAAAAATCTTGTAAAAATGATTTTCTGGATAGAAACTTTAACGATTATATACCATACCCAAACCACAAAACGCAAGGACGCAGGCAGAGAAGTTGGCGCTAAGTCGTCTTTTCTACTTTGTTGACAACATAAATACAGCTTATTTACTTTAACACACCTTTTCGTTCGGGGGTTCGATTCTCGGGCATGCACTTTTCTTAGCAGAGTAATCTGCGTTTTAAGCAATTTATTATCGCTGGCTATAACGGTGAAGGACAATATCGTGGAAATCTGCATGCCTAAGTGTTCTTCAAATATGAAGAAAACAAGGTCAACAATAGTTGACCTTCGATAACGAGCACGTTTAAGCGCCTCTCAGCACCCTTGCTCTAAGTTTTAATTCGATTGATCGTTTAAGAATTCAATGATATTGTAGCTTCAATGTAAAATGAACCTTAACGAGGTTGCGATTCATTTTAAATTGACCTCAACGAGGTTTTTTAGAGCTTAATTTCGTGTTTCGTGTCATACACGTTTACGCATACGATACGGTTCCAAATTAAAATCGGTTGTACTGAATTTTAAGAAAGAAAGAAAATAAATTTATTCAATGATGGTGTCACAAACAAACAATCATATTATACTATACTATTCTACCTAATAATATACTTGTCTGTGACACCACCCAGAATGGGTGTACAGCTCAGCCTTTTGCCCTACATCAAAACTTGCATTTGCACGTTTTGTGCAGGGCGCTGATTTTCAGCTGTGACCCGGGTGACGTCACATCCAACGACATAACCTACAACAATAATAACTTACCTATATTCCACTATAATATACATCTAAATCTAGCATAGTACAATCACATAAAAAACAAGTCCAGAGCAGTAGAAACTACAAACAACATGTATACGCAAATATGAATTGAATATAATATAAAGATCATGATAATATAATATAGTATAATGTATAATAATATAATATAATGTAATACAATATAATATTATATACTAAGAAAACATTACGTAATAGTAATACATGATTTAACTATAATATACTAGTGGTTCGCCCCGAACTGAGACCTCGCGGTTTCACAGAGCGCCATCTATTGACATCAGTGTGAAGTTCTGTTAAAAATATCATCATCATTTAAAAATTAAATAATTTCGTTTCCTTATAATATTTATCTAATTTTAGTATTTGTTGTTCAAGTAGGTACAGGATATATTTCAAATAAGTAATTGATCAAGTTTCAGGCTTGAGAGTTCAGAAAATTGAGAGTTCTGAGGTCAACTTTGGACGTTAGAAAATCGCCACTTTGAAAGCCCCCCATTTCGTCAATTTTAGGAGAAAAATTCAAAAAAAAAATATTTTTGGACTCTACTCCTAATTATCTTTAAAATGATATACTGCAACCCTATGTAACGCTATAAAAAATATTTTACTTCGCATTCGCTTTTATGAGAGCCCCCCTGAAATAAAGATTTTTATAACTTTTTAAGCCATATTCGGCGGGAGGCCATCGGTTTACATATTATATTTAAATTTGAAGTAATTATGTCCAGCAATTCAGAAGTTATAAGGCTCTGACAGACGGACAGACGGACGGACGGACAAGTGCCAATTCACCCAAGTAGACTCAGAGACCTTCGCTTCGCTCGGTCAAATTAAATATTATACCTAACTTGTGTCCGCACGAATAAACTTCAGAAATTCTACACTAATTATTAGTAACCTAACTATATAAACTAATTATATATAACGGATATATCAACAGCAACCCTTTCATACTCCCTTTGCTTAACCAAAATAAACTGTTTCAATTTTTTAATAAAAGTATTCTTAGTACGGCATTCCCGAATAGGCGGTGGGATGTTGTTCAATTCGTGACTTTAAATCAAGTACATTTAGATCCATTGTACTTTGACGCCAATGTCATCGAATTTTTATATGATTAATCGAATGAAAACTAAGGTAAGCGTACTGAACTGTCCACTAACGTCCGTCGCCGCTCGCAATCCTATGGCTGTGACTCTACAGTCTACACTATTAGTCGCCGCCACTCGCCACGTACTTACTAGAGCCGCGGTCGATCTGATACCTACTGAATATCACGATGTATGACTAAGACGTATTTTGTGTTTTATTCGTCTTTTACACGCCTCATTCAAAGTAGAATATAAATGAAATTACAACGTAAAAGAGGAAAGCAATCAACGCGAATTACTTTCACAACGCGCGTTACACGTTTTATCTTTTTTACAAGCATGTAGGTACACTTTCTGGTACTATAAAAAAGTTTATTTTTTATTCTATCCGAGAATAAATTAATCCGCTCCTTATTCAAGATCCGAATAGGAATTAATGTTAACATTTTAGGTTTTTATTTTGAAGAAAAGTTATTGCTTATGTTGTAACTTCATATAGCATTATACTAACTAGGTATTGGCTATATATTATAGCATGTTTGATATGCGTTAACTACACAGGGCTAAATGAAAAAAACAGACAAAACACGTTATACAGAAGCTAACGCTATAGATGTTAATATTGCAATAGTTACGCCTGACAAAGTTAACTCAAAAAAAACTTTTCATTTGTGAACTTCGACGAGTCGTTTAAACTGCACTGCACTCGTTGCAGTAAAATTTATTGCAAACGCTTGAGTTTTTTTGGCAAGCAAGGACTGATATATTTTATCGGGAAGATAATGAGGAGAATACTTGTGGAAGATACTTATAACTTATAATAGATATGAACGATTGTTTAGTGGAATTCATAAAGATAAAATCTTACTTCCTACTTATAGGTATTATAATGTGAAAGTTTGGATGATTGTTACTCTTTTACACCACAATGACTAAACCGATTGGGCTGAAATTTGAAATGGAGATAGCTTAAATAACCTGAATTATATAGGTTTTTATCTCGAAAGAGTTCAATCAAGAATCCTAATCCACTCAGACCACCACCACTACAGCCTATTAACGTCCCACTGCTGGGCACAGGCCTCTACCCTCATAGGAGAGAGGGAATTAGAGCTTAGACCCACCACGCTGCTCCATTGCGGGTTGGCGGGCTAAAAATTAAAACAAACAATCATCAAAATTATTGAACAATCAATCATCAAAATTATTGAACAAGTTCAATGACTCTAATCTGGATGCACAAACTAACAAAGGAAAGATGCTATAGACCGCGCAAAGTAGAAGCAACTTTGTATATACCTAAGTGGAGACTGACGTAAGCAGGAATAAACGTATGAGAGTAGAAGAAGCTTCCATGTTTCGGAAATATAGGATAAAATTAGGGTTAGATCTAGAGGACAGAACTTTCTAGTACCAACCGAGAAAAATCAATGGCTGAAGAAATAAAATAAATAACAATAAATCAGACGGAAACTTATGTCCATACGACCTGACAAAGTTGTCTCAAAGAAAACTGCACATGTGAACTTCCAAACTTCGAATGAAGCGAATTCCGATGTGGCCAATATAGCGGACCAATTGAAACTGACTCGCTGCAACGGGATTTATCGCGACACATTTGAGTTATTTTGGCAAGGCCTGCGATATTTTGCCGGTAAGACGAGCAGGAGAATAATTGAAGAGGAAAACTTTGTGCTTTATTGTTAGGCGGCGGGGACAATGGATACGAACAACGATTGTGTTCTATTGAATCTTTATCTACGAAGATCGTTGCCACATATTGTTGTAATGCTTAGAAGATAGATATAGGTAGGTACTTAGGAAACATTCTTAGAGTAATGAAGCTTTGAGTCAGTGGTGCAGTACAGCGCTGTACTCTTATAAGCGGGTCCCGGTTTGATTTAGAGAAACTTGAGAATTTACAATTTCAAATACTATGCTATGTAGAAACTGAATTAAATATAGATCTGCAGCATTCCTACCAGGTACCAGATCGCCCAGTACTAATACGCTAGCCTGCTTTCATCTTCGGCGTCATCATTTTACCAATTACGATCCAAGTGAAGTCAAGTAAGTCATTAAAACACTTTATTGCACACAAACGGATATGAATGATATGATACACAATTTACAAGGTGTTATGGTGTAAAGGCGGCCTTATCACAGCGAGTGATCTCTTCCAGGCAACCTACATGAAAAGAGATACATTATATGAAGAGTGGGCGTTGCACATATTTTGTGACTTTTAAAAGGAGTTCTTACTTGCCTACATAAAGAAAGGCTTAAATACTCGTAGTGGAATAAAAGAAACACATCGATTGTCCTGTATTCTACTCCTTCTAGAAATAGCATTTACCAAGTTGTAGGTATTTGCTTCATCTTATTAGATTTACAGCTCAAATAACGCTGATATGCAAACGAGAGGTTCCCGCAGATATATCCCCAGAACAGCTGTCTCATTAGAGTTCATCCTTGTTGTAAACTCAAGGGGGAGCTGTTAGCTAGCTCGGTAAAATTTCCCTTTATCTGCACTTTAAATATTATTTCATCTCTAGGGGATTCGCGATGAAACAATTTCATCGTTATATTAATACAAAAAATACTAAGCATTTTAGCTTTTTCGATATTTTTGTACTTACTCCAGTTTCCCCATCAACTGAGAAAGTCTCAAGGGAAAAAGCGTTTATAAATGGTTACAAATTATCATAAGCAGATTGGATTTATTCGGTATTTTGTTTATGGCAAGTACAACAATCATGAGAGGTATTTTTATCAACTGATCAGAATAATTTTATAATTTTATTACAGTGCTTCACACACGAGGAATGTTTCTAAGCTTACTTAAATACATATCAAAAATTTGCGCCTGCCAGTTAAATATCCTGCCGGTTCCGCAAATTTTTGATATGTATTTAAGTAAATGATCAGAATAAATTCTTTAATAATAATTATAGTTTATTTTGAATCATTGGTTAGGTTAGGTTAGGTTACACTACAAATTGGGACAGCTATCCCAAATTCTAGCTTCTAAAAAAAAGCTTCCAAAGTTGCAAATAAAATTAAATAAAATTCACAAATCTACCAAGTGCCAACAACAACATTTCAAGATTGAAAAGTATCGAAGAGCTCTTGTGTCAAGAGCGTCCGAGTGGTTCATATATTCAGCGAAGAAATCCGAAGACAGTATTTAGCGAAGATAAAAAGCTACACTGTCGTCTAAAAGGTCTAGTGGGGGCTGTATCTCTTGAAGCAAGCGAGCGGCTGATGTTAACGGCTCGCTAAGGCACGGTTGCGAAGTTACAAGAGATCTCGACTATGAATTAAAAAGCATATAACCAGAATGTTAAACACTTCAATGTCATAGAGGTATAATAGTTCAATGCTTTCTTAAAAACATCGCGTATTTTTTTATGAATGTATTTACATACAGTTCAAACTTCTGTATCCAGAAAAAAAATCATATTAAACTTCGGTTGTGTTTAGAATTTTGCTATTCACTTATCTAAATATGTATATAAATTAACTAGCTGATGCCCGCGACTTCGTCCGCGTAGTTTAAGTTTTTTTGATTTCCGCGGGAACTCCTTAAGTTTCCGGGATTTAGCCTATGTCACTCTCCAGGTCCTAAACTATACCCATGCCAAAAATCACGTGGATCCGTTGCTCCGTTGCGGCGTGCTTGAAGGACAAACCAACAAACAAACACACTTTAGCATTATATTAGTATGATATGATAGTTTGATTTAAATTAATTTTCTTCTAGCTCATGAGCTAAGCTATGGCTATGTAAACTTAGAGCTGTAGTTGATTTGATAAGTTAACTGCGCTTTCTGATTCCATGTTGTTCCGTATTGTGGAAGTATAAAACAGTCATATGGCTATGTATACATAGTCGATCTACTAAGAATAAACACTGATACCGTTGTCAAAGAACTTATTCCCACCACTATACATAAGGAAAGGACGTCGAGTCCTAACTAGTACCTAAGTTGCCTAGAACTTAGTCTTCTCGTAATATACAAGTAAGTTCAGTTAGTTGAGGGGGCACGTTACATAACACATAAGTCTTCAAATTGGTTTAGCTCAAATTCTACTACACTTAAGCTTAGTCTTCTAAGAGGAGAGAGATTAGCTACACTTAACCGCTAATCCGCGAAAACTTGACTTTCAACTTGGTTTAACTTGTCCTAGATTACTGTTGAGTGTAACTTAATAACACGCTACATCGGCGTAGATATCAAATAACGTTTACTGAACTGAGAACTATCAACTTTTTCTGGGAAAGTTTAAAGTTGGAATATACACGAACAACGAATAATTTACATGGACCCAACTTTACCACAAAAAATACACGTATTACTACAATGCAACGATTTGAGATGGTTATTCCATACCAATATTTTAAACGCAAAAGTGTGTCTGTCTGTCCACCTGTCTGCCACGTTTTTAAAGGCCCAGATGTCCATCCAATTGTGACGCAATTTGATGCAAGCATAGTTTGCATCCCATGGAAAGTAGGTAACGGACTACATACGAACTTACTTATCCCGAAAAATCAATGAACTCCCACAGGATTTTTAAAAACCTAAATGAACCAGAAAAATCGTGGGCATCACGTAAGTTATATAGTTTTGAAAATATAACTGTTCTCTTAGCTCGGTTTTTGATATGACGTAACTATGCAAAAAAGTTGTTTGAATACTTGTTAGAAAGCATCCCGACCTCTACAAAACCGTAGGAAATAACAAGACACACGGCATGAGCACGCGCAATGAGCACAGGCTGGAATATCCTCGTTATAAGCTTAATATGTCAAGCCGCGGTCCGCTCTTTAGATCGACCATGATTTATAATAAAATCCCAAAAGCTATCACAGAAGAAAAGACAGAAACAGCTTTCAAGCGTAAACTCAAAGACTGGCTAATAAAACAATGTTTTTACGAATTAAAGGAATTGTTCCAAATTTAATCATAAGTGTATAAATATTATCACATGAAACAGTTATACGACCTCAATTGCATGACAGCGCCTTTCTTTAGACTAAGAATTGACTGTGTTTATAAAAATAAGTATGATCTCATTTGACCAAATAAAATATTACCTATATTACTTATATTACTTGACTACATAACTGACATGACATGACCCATGACATTTCTATTAAAATTTGACTTTTATACCCGTAATAGTTAAATTAGGTACTAATTAATATTTAATTCAAGATAACTCGTGAGATTAACAATTTGACATAATTTTTATTTTTATTGTAATTGGATTAGTACACGTAGGTAGATAAATTGAAATGTAATGTATTATAAAAGTAGACTTACTGAAATTGATTTATAATTGTTATTTGTTAGCTATAATACTAAAATTGCAATGCCCTGACGGGGTGTTTGTCGTTATAATTAATTCAATATATTGTATGTACATGAATGCATTAAATAAATGAAATGAAATGAAAAGTTTCCGATTCTTTTAAATCAACTTACATTAAAAATAAACAAATCTTCATCATAAATATCAGCTATCTCGAAAAAAAATTAGGTACCTATTAAGCGTTATGGGTATTTAATGCCGTGTCATCAAAAATATTATGGGGAATTACGAAAGAAACTTAGAAACTCTCTGTTCCATGATAAAAATTAATATAACAGCGCCTATAAACATGGCGCTAATAAACAAAAAACACATTAAATCCTTTTAGTAGTTGCCAAAGTACGGGCATAATAATAAAGCAGCAACTTATGATTTTCCCATCGTAAGCAAAAACGTCTTAATGTTACAACAAAGGGCCGTAATTTACGAAAGCTTGGCACAAATAACCCTAAGAACTCTGTCTTAGAATTCTCTCTAATTTTCTAAGGGTGAATACATACTACGGACAAAAAAATGTCTGGCGGACAAAAATTCTGCATAATTCGCATTTAGAGGGAGCGCTCGTACTAGATGATTGGACAAAACGTCGCTCCCCTCCGACGTGAAATCTTCTGTTTTGTCTCATTCAGTTAGTACTATATTTTGGCTCGAAGCCCGTGGGCACAATATACAAATTTTCTTTATCCAATTGACGACTTTATGCCTATATCCTTCCTCGTGATACAACGTTTCTTTGAAATTTCATCAAAATCGGTTGAAAAAATGAAGCGCTAATGCGTCACAGACAGACCGATGGATAGACATACACACTTTGGCATTTATAATATTAGTACAGTTTAAAATCCATATCCATACTAATATTATTATTATTGTGAATGTGATTTGATGAAATTTGGTATAGTGTTAGGCTGCATCCGGGGGAAGGGCTTATGCTAGGAGATTAAAGCGGATCATGGATCATTCAAAAACTTTAGGTTTTTTGTGTCCATAAATGAAGTCGCGGGCATCATCTAGTGACATACGTGCTCTACTTACGTAAAAACTTACAAGTGTAATCATGGCCTTAGGTACAAAAAAATCATATTGTGTGAGCACACTTGTATGATTTTGTTGTATTTTTTTTATTTCACAGTATATTTTTATAAAATATGATCATATTATATGAAAATATTCTGTGAAATTACACTAAGTTTCCACTAGTCCCAAATGATTACTCAGGCATGGAAGCCTGACGATAAATTTGTTAACTTTCGGCTTTCTAGGTCAAAGGAAGACATATAATAAAATATGTCGCAGCCCGCAGGGCTTAGTAATAACCGCAATATTCTAGCTCTCAAATACCGTCTTTCCACCAAGGTTACTGCGAGGAAAGGCTTGAAGCAACGATCAACCTGATTGAGGTTGATTGATGCCATCTTTTGATGTACTAATGTAGCATCGCACCATCATAATGTTATCATTTTTCTATCTCGAACTGCCTCGTTGGTCTATAGTGGTTAGCCTGTTCGACTGCGGCTGACGAGGTTTCGGGTTCGAATCCCGGGTCGGGCAATAATTCAGTATTGGATTTTTATAACAAGAAATTCTCAGCACTAGTCCGGAGTTAGTTCTTATGCTAATTTTTATCTCATTAATGTATATCTGTAGTACCTACTTATATCTACATTTTGAGGTAAAAGAAATACATAGTCGAGAAAATAGGACAGTGCCCGTTGAAATTGATTAAGAATCCTACCATGTTTTACACAAGCGGTGAAATTAAGGAAAAAGCCTGCTTTTGCTGTTACGAGGCTCCGTAGCAAATATTACTAGGATAAATTTAGAACCGTTCAATTTTTATCATAAAAAGATCTCTAAATTGGTTTCGCCCACGGTTTCCTACTCTACAATCGAATTCGCACCGACTTGCGATTTAGAGATCTGACTGATTCGGTGTAAAAGGCAATTAGAGGGAAGGGGTCTAAAATAGCTATATAACCTATCTCTTAGGTTACGGAAGCTCGTTATCGCTTGCGAAATTTTTAAATTTTGTCTACCTTTACCAAGTACACAATCATACTAATATTATAAATGCGAAAGTGTGTTTGTTTGTTTGTTGGTTTGTCCTTCAATCACGCCGCAACGGAGCAACGGATCGACGTGATTTTTGGCATGGGGATAGTTGAAGACCTGGAGAGTGAAATAGTACTTTTTATTCCGGAAAATTACGGAGTTTGCTGTAATCATAAAAAACTTACATCACGCGGATAAAGTCGCGGCCATCAGCTAGTATTTTATAATTGGCCTAAATTATATACCTTTAATCACGTGAAGCTGTGTGTATCAGCATAATAGGTATTGCTATAGTAACACCTTAGTACCACATTTCACAAACGAATTCTAAATTTTAGGGAACACCTAAGACCAGCTGTTAAGGTGACAGTTTTCACATACAACAACTGTAACGTCATAATGGGCTTAGGTTTTTCCTAAAATTTAGGCATTGTTGGTGAAAACGGGCTTTAAAGTCTTAAAAATATAAATAGTTAAAAGAAGCTCTAAAAATGGTGATGAGCAATATTAGAATTTAATTATACGTGTACCAAATTATTTTCTGTACTCTTTTAATTAAATATAGCCGTATGAGTTTACCAAATGAATTTTGGAGTCGCAAACAGCCAAAAACGAAATCAGTATCTGAAGCAATATTTAATTTGAAATTGAATCTTATCGACATAAACATAAGGTTCATGAAGTCTGCTTTTGTATAAATATCTCCAATAACGCTATACACTCTAACAAAGTATCAAAATTGTTTCAACAGTGTAGCACTGTTTCCCCCGACCCAATTTCTGGAGCTTATAAACTCAGCCTTATTTGTATATAGAGGTACATATTACTTATTAAATTCAAATATTAGCATTACTAGTATTAATTAACAATATCAAAATATTAATTAGGTAAGTAATCATTTATTTTTGTAGTAAAAAGAGAGTATGAGGTGTGAGGTTAAATAATATGCACGGGTCCATGCATTAATTCTGGTGCCTGAAGAAAAGTAAATTCCACTGATAAAAAAATAACCTCGAGAATACTAATGAGATAGTGGGTAAATTAATTATTTGTAAAACTTGTTCTTTTTCATAGGTAATGTATTGGTATATATTTTAGTATTTTTATTTGTGTAATTGTTTAAGCATTTTTAGAATGTATAGTTTATCAAATAAATATTATAAATGTGAAAGTTTGGATGGATGTATGGATGGATGGATGGATGTTTGTTACTCAATCACGCTCCAACCGCTGAAGGGATCTGGATGAAATTTGGCACAGATATAGATTATAGTCTGGAATAGCACATAGGCTACTTTTTATCCCGAAAAATTAAAGAGTTCCCGCGGGAACCGAAAAACTTCAATCCACGCGGACGAAGTCGCGGGCATCAGCTAGTGTATTATATGTAAAAATGTTGTTGCACTATCCCGCTTCATTGCATTTGTTTCTTTATTTAGAGGTTGTCTGGGGGAGATCACTTTTAGTGATAATTATTTCTTTTTAATGTTTTGTGTGGCAATAAAGTATATATTTATCTATCTATCTATCTATCTATCTATCTATCTATCTAGGTCGCATGCTTCACAGCTGAAGGTTGTGCCTGCAATTAAGTGTCTTCGTGACGCTTGTAACGATAACCCTCCACTCCGTTCGGTCCTCGACTTTTCTCATTGCATTTGTGAGTGGGAAGGCCTGTGTGCTATCCTCAACATTACCTACTACTTTGGCGCGCTATGAATGAGCGGGGCTGAATTCAAGAAATACTGTTTTATGTTTTTTTTATCCACTACAAGTTAGCCCTTGACTGCGATCTCACCTGTTGGTAAGTGATGATGCAGTCTAAGATGGTAGAGGTTAGGGCAGTTATATTAAACCCATACCTCTATTCGGTCTCGACACGGCATCGTACCGCAACGTAATCGCTTGGTGACACGTCTTTGCTGGTAGGGTGGTAACTAGCCACGGCCGAAGCCTCCAGGCCAGACCAGGGAAAATTCAGAAATTATAAATTCCCAAATAGACCCTACCGGGGATCGAACCCGGGCCCCGCACGTTAAGACAACAGCGCTCAACACTGCGCCACGGAGGTCGTCAAAACAGGTGTTACTCATTCATATTATTGTTATGAGTGAATTTTTGTTTCAATTGTTTCATTTTAGAATAGTACCAGTTATTATTCTTCCAATTTAAAAAGGCATTCTTACCTTGAAACTATAACGAATAAAAAGTTATATTTCTTTTCTGAACCATTTTGTCGAACAACTTTCGCTCTTTCGAAAATTTCGTCGTCAAGTTCGGAAACAAATATATAGAGCGGACTCGATTCATTATGCGTCTCGCAACGAGGAGAAGTAATTCGAAGTTGCTCGAATGTTCGGGGGTGGATATTCGCCTCATTTTGCTTGGAAGGATTTCTCAAATGTTCGGTACATTCGAGAAATCAAGCCCGTTCGAATCTGTCCCTGGTAAAGTTTTCGCTGCTAGTGAACGCTCCTTTTTACTTACTTCTGCTACTTGCCGTTGAATCAAGGAACTAAGTTAGTGGAGGAAGATTTGATAAAAGTTTGATTCAGAGACATTATTATACAATGTAACTACCTACTGTTGTTAGGTATTCTAGCCAAAATAAGATTGAATTAAATCTTTCACACAAGTAGGTATTATCCTTACTAATATTATAAACGCAAAAGTTTGTTTGTATATGGATGTATGGATGATTGTTACTCTTTCACGCCAGAACGGCTGAACGGATCTGGATGAAATTTGGCACAGAGATAGATTATAGTCTGGAATAATACATAGGCTACTTTTTATCTGAGAAAATTGAAGAGATCCCACGGGAACCAAAAAACCTCACTCCACGCGGATGAAGTCGCTGGCATCAGCTAGTTAGAAATATTGGAGACAATGCACGCATGTCGACCTAACATTGTCAGACCTCCCACTGCACCGGTTGGACGACGCCAAAAATAAAAAATTACTCACTAAAGTTTATTTTATATTTTTAAGTCTATTTTATCGTTATTTACTTAACAATAATTATTAACACCAGCTAAACCATAAGATATCATATTTTATGTTATTACCTACTTCAAAAGTAAGGGAACTACATAATTGTAAAATGGTTCTAAAGAGTAATCTCCATAAAACAATGCAGTCTGTTTCACCTAAAAGTGTTGTACTTAAATTATAAAATAAGATTTTAATTAAAGTTAGCAGTTTTATACCGCAAAGTTCGGGAGCGAAATTGCACTTCCTTGAACCTCGACTCACATTAAATAAATTTAGAAAAGTGATAAAAGCGAAGAAATTGTCAATAAACTTTACTCAAAAATACAACAGGTTAGATAAATATCCCACCTTGATACTCTTATCTTTTTTCAACTTTCTGTAGATATTGATTGCTCATTTCGCTTTCACTTTTGAAATACATTTTAAGCAACCCAAAAACATCGCCGATCATGTTGGCCCAACAGATTTTCGGTGAGTACGAACCAATGTGTGATATCTCTTCTAAGATCTTTCGTTAAAAAGTGACACAGTCAGCTACAAATACTTAACAAGCATTCACTAATAGAAATCTACGTAGATGGAAGGCACGTATATTATGATATTATCTACAAGAGACTATTAGTACCTTCAGTAAATAAAATAAAATAGCCTATTATTACTGACTAGATGATGCTCGCGACTTCGAATCGAATCCCGAAATCGTCAGCCCGAATTAACTTATAATATACTCCGTATAGTATAACTAATATGGGAACGTTGGAGTATCCAATATCAACGGAAAGTAATAAATAAAATAAGAAAAGTTGTCGACAGCAAACCTCAAGTGGGAAAAACTCCAACATAATATGAAACAAATATTTTCATGTATACCATATGTACACATAAAATATTAATATGTTTGCGAGTTCCCAAATATTTCCGAGGTTATGTGGCTCCTAAACTTTCATACAGAACTCTGAGTTTGAAACTCTTCGGAGTGAACTAAGTGCCCAAACAATTTGCCAAAAGACAAAATAGTTTTGATTTTGCGTGTTGCCGTTGGTACAAAATTATTCTCATAAAATATGTAAAAGTTTATCATCGCTTGCAAGCGTTTCTTTATAGCTTAGTTTTTATGTGAAAGAAGATGCAACAAAGTGCAATTTCGCTCCCAAACTTTCCTCTATAAAACTGCTAACTTTAATTAAAATTTTATATAATATTTTTTCCCTGTACAAAATAATCCATTATAGCAAAACAAAAAAAAATATTCTAGTGACGATTTTAAATGTTTTTATAAGGTATTACATAATACCTAAGGTATAGGTAGATAAGGATGTAAAGCAGTTTGGAATGTCCCAAATCTAGTAGGTATCCGAAAATGATACTTCAGCCCTGAACAAGACTCAAGTAACTTAGAATTACTTTTCTTCGTTGAAAGAAGCATAATGAATCGAGTTCGCTCTCGAACTAGATAAAATTTTCCGGAGAGCGAAAGTTATTCGACAAAATTATGTTCGAAGATCCAGGGTAAACAGCATCCTATAGTAACAACAGTTTCAAGGAGAGAATCCCGTTCTGATCAGAATTCGTGATTGGAGTCCTAAAAAAATAGGTAGGGTCACCAAAAGCATTGATCGAGATCATAATCATATAATAAAGTGTACATAGAAGTCGGTGTAACATTACGATACATTATACCTACTCATGAAGTAGCTAAGTAATAGTAATGACGCAGCCGTAGGTGGACCCAGGAATTTGAAGTGAGAAAGCATCAAAACTAGGTACATGTCTGTGGGATTTCGTGTACGGATACAAACCTTGTTGATTGCTTGCGATACGATAGAAGAAAGCTGAGGAAGGAACCAGATCAAAAAGTTACCAAAGTTCAAAAAGTTTAAAAGTAAGAGAGTATCAAAAGGTGCAAGTATTTAACAATCCCCAGATAATTAACAGTAGACAAAGTACTATTCGACGGTTCGTTTTACAATAAATAGGTCACACTTTATAAGCCTTTGAACTTAGGTCGGGAATAACCGCGTTGAAACAATCTTAATACTTTGTAAAGCTGAACGGAGTAATCTCTGCCCTTTCGATATTGTGTAAACCTTATTCCGACGATATTAAACACAATTTACAACGAAACTTTTAAAATAAAGACTATTCCAGCCACTGATTTCATTTGTGGCGATTAACCTTTTACCAAGATAGGTACCTACTGGATTTTATCGCTTGTTAACTGGAAGTAATTTTCAAAATTAATGCACTTTTTATTTAATTAGGTGAGAAATTAAAATATACTTTTTAAGTTTTATTACATAGCGATGTTTTTCACAGATAAGGCCACATAAAAGCAACCGTCTTTATATTATGTCTTCACCTTTTACCCGATATTTATTTAAGAATCACTCTATTTTCGTAACAATAATGATAAAGATTTGCGAGCATGTGGCGTATACAAAACACCTAGCTGTAAAACCCTGAAGCGGCGGGGTATTACATTTTTTTATATATGACCCGTACATTGTATTTTATGTGCAATAAAGACTTTAAAACAAACAAAACAAAACGTTGAATACAAGAAAACTTATAAATTACATCATTGCATTGTTCAAACTTCAGAGTATACCTACTAAATATATTTATATTATAGACTTTTGCAGAAAGGCTGAAATCTTCTTACCTATAAATAGAAAATCCCACAGTCAATGTCGTTAAATAATTTATGTCTCAAATCATTTTGATCGCTCGCTTGTTCTGGAACCGGTAAAAATCGGGTCGACGAACTTTTTTAACTTAAGAAATATTTATGACCCCCAAACACTCTCAAATTAAGTACGTATTACATCACTCTTTTCCTATACAGCGTAGGTACTTGACGAGGAAAAAACATGAAACATCTTGAGAA